>CM071955.1:11646250-13020000 GCA_036784905.1 Acrossocheilus fasciatus | reverse complement strand
GCTCATTGTGTTTTCTATCATTCTGTTATTTTCATACACACAACCAAACTAATAAAATCTACTTATGAATCCTGTTTTAAAATTTAAAACTCTTGGTTAGTTGATATATAACGTACAACATATTTATGTAGCCTGTTAAAAATGTATGCAAATGTAGCCTATAGACAATTTACATAGTCATAATTTATTTCAATATCAATCAATCAGTCTAATTATGAAACACAAAAATATCACACTGTTGTTCTGGCCAACAAATGTTGTAATTAATAAACTATATAAATGTAAACAATGTACAGTCTCTAGAGGAACGACTTTTGATTTATACGGAACCTCATAACTATGTGATGAGTTTGTAACTTTCTATTTATCTATGTCCTCTTTTTAAGAATATACTTCCGGAATCACAGTGTTACAGCATCCTGATTGAGTCCAGAGGTTTTTCCAGAGGTGTCATTGCGAGAAGAACAGGTAAACCGCACCGAACAGACGGCATCATTCCAGCAGTGATGGGGCATAAGAGTAAACGATGCAGTTTCCATGGCAACAGCAGCTTTGGGGTCTTGACCTTTGAGACAGAAATTTAATCAGCATTTTGCACTGGCCACCTCATTACTCACCACACGGAACACACATTGACCACTTCCTTTTTATCTTACACTCTCTCACTCTCCTTAGCACAATGTCCATTATTATACAGCAGGTTGTCAGCATGATGCATAATGTGTTTGGAACAGAATAATTTGAATTACTGCTTTGTGCCCATGCAGACTGAATGGTTTTATGCAGTGTGAAATAAATTATCACTATAAAATTTGTGACAAAATACATAAAACTAGCAGTGATGAAAGCATTAGGTATTGCTGAGGAAATCTGCACCCGGCCGTCGCCTAGCAACAGGCAGATGATGGTGCTGCACTATAAATAACTTAGAGTGAGTGTGTGTGTGTGTGTGTGTGTGTGTGTGTGTGTGTGTGTGTGTGTGTGTGTGTGTGTGTGTGTGTTTGTGGGAAAATAGCTGACAGGGACAAGGTCCTGGGATTGAATCTTAGGGCATACCAAAATGCTACACTGACTCATCATTGTGTGGTTACAAAATTCTTCAACATCATAGTGAGCAATACTGTCAACTATAAGTGATACTCAGATAATGTGACCAAATAAAATCCAGTCATTTTATTTTACAACTTCTCAGTGTTCATGTAATCAAATGAATGAGTTAGTGGCAGTTAGTATAACTGATTGTGTGCAGCAGCTTAGGCTTTGTTTAAATGTTGTTGGAGACACATTTTAATCGCTACATTTAATTAACAATTACACTGAATTCTTCATTGGGTCCATTTAGCAGTTCTGCAGTAGGCCTTTTGGTGGCCCTCGTGTGCCTGGCACAATCTAAACCTACTGATTTGAGCTTTCAACTTGTTTAAATGGTTGTTATTCCTATGGAAGGCAAAAAAGAAAAAAGAAAAGAAAAAAAGGAAGCTATACCTGTCACCGCCAGAAGAGGGGGAAGGACATTTTCTCTTCTTTCCATTGTGGCCCACCTGTCATCATCTGGTCTCTTCATCCATTTCTGTCTCTTTCTGTTGCCTTATTGCCATCAATTTAAGGCAAATTGTTTGATGAGGTAAAAATGCTGATATATATATATATATATATATCAGCATTTTTACCTCATCAAACAATGAGGTAAATATATATATATATATATATATATACTGTAGCTAGTAATATGCAAAAAAATATATATGTTGGATATATATACACCACTCTTCAAATGTTTGGGGTCAGTAATATTTTTTTTAAAGAAATGTCTACAGTTATTCAGCAATGACAAATTAAGATGAGTAAGAGTAAACAGTAAAGACACTTATGTAACACATTTTTTTCTGTTTTAAATGAATGTTGTTCTTTTGAACTTTGTATTCATCAATGAATCCTTGAAAAAAAATGTATCAGGGTTTCCACAAAAATATTAAGCAGCACAACTGTTTTAAATATTGATAAGTAGAAATGTCTCTTCAGCCCCAAATTAGCATATTAAAATCATAATGTGACACTGAAAATTTTACAGTAATGATGCTGTAAAATTCAGCTTTACCATCACAGGAATCAATTACATTTTAAAATGTATTCAAATAGAAACCATTCATTACTGTATTTTGCCTTGTTGAGCATAAGAGACTTCCTTCAAAAAACATGAAAAAATGATCCCCAAATTTCAACAGTAGTATACTGTGTATATATATATGTATATAATTGGTGTCACCGAGGCAGAGTCTTTCTTCACTGTCACTATATAAAGCCTTTGTGTTGAGTTGGGTGGACACAGTCGATACCAATTACCTCTGCAGTTTCCCATCATAGTCTGCATTTCATCCTGCCATCTTAACACACACAAACTCTTCCTCTCATTTTCTCTCCCTCTCTTTCCATATGTGAAGCGCTCATTGCAATTATCATCCAATCAGACTGGCACAAAGTGGTGCTTCCTCTTTTGAAGCTGTGGTATTGAGTGACTGATCATCTCCTTCTTCTCTCTCCAGAACGGTCTGAAGACACACTTAAGAGGCACAGAGACATAATTATTTCCCTTGGGATTCAAGCACACTTCCTCCATGTCCCCTATATTGCATTCTAAGATGTTGACAGTAAATATAGCACACATTGGTGAATAGGTTGTAGTACTTTATGTTGAATCGAAACAGATCACCTTACATTTAATCATGTGAATACTGTCTGTCCTTTTAGTATTGGATTAATGGTGGATAAGTTCACCTTAACGCATCCTTTCGTTCATCCGCTAACTGATCTCAGTATCTGTATCGTTTCATTGGAGGCCTCAGTCATTTGAGCAATCAGTGAAATATATAAACGACAATGCAGTTTAGCAATGGAATGAATAACAATCAAAAGTGAAAAGCTCCAGGTTGTAGTCATGAAAACTGTGGCTTTTAATGTAAACACTACATTCGATTGGTTTTCCAGCACGAACATCCCACATGAAAGAACAACCATTCACTAAAGAAGAGGGAGAAAAAGCAGCACAAAAGCATTCACTTGGAGAGAAAAAGAAAGGATTAAAAAAAGAAGGGAAGGAGAATCAAAATCAACGGTGGTGTAGATATTTTTACAGTTTTTTTTTTCTCTTTTTCTTTGAATTTCAAACTGAGAAGGCAGAGAGGGAGGAGAGATACATCTTTCCAAATCTACGTGTGATAGGTGAGAGCTGTGCTTTTCTATGCAGACCTGGAAGGTGTTTGAGTACAATTCTCAAAAAACCAAGAGAAAGCGCATGAATCTGTACAGCCGTGCACAGCCCCGCCCTCTCCGGCACCGGGGGCGGAGCCGTGCCACCAAAAAGTGGTTCGTTCAATAAAATCAAACAAATAAAAAAAATCAATACATATACTGTAATTCAGGCTAAGTAAAGACATTGCAATGCAGGGCGAACAGGCAAAAAGAATCGGTACAGTTCATCAACATCAACATGGGTTAAGTCAGTAAGAACGGTTCAAGAGTGGATCACAGGAACCCTTGCAAAATTCTTTTTTTTTTTTTAAAAAAAGGGGGAGAGAGGGAAAAAAAAGTTCTGTAGCTACAAAGCACAAGAAATATACCTTTAATAATATTACAGAATAATCATTGATATTGGTATTGTTATCATCGTCGTCGTCGTCGTCATCATCGTTTGTTATTATTGTCATCCTTTTTTATCTTTTTTTTTCTCTCAATTATTTCTAAGATTCTAGAACTGGAGGATCTACAGCTTTCTACAAAGACTGACAGCCCAATGACCTTCGTCTGCAAGCCTCCACATCATTTCCCTGAGCCCCACATCTACCCGCCCACCCCCTAAACCCCGCCCACATGATGCCCATTCTTTTTGCTGCATCTGTCTTTTCTGTTTTTTCTTTTTTCCTCTTTTTTTGTTCTTTTTATTTTGTGTTTTATTCTTTATTTTTCGCACCATTAGCTATGTGAAGCAGTTAGCTGTTTCTTTATACAAAGGCTGAGGGGTCATGCTATCAGTGACGGGGACTCCAATACCCAGCCAACTAAAACAGGAAGAAACCTAGGGGAAAGAAGGAATGAAGAGGGAAGGGTGACAACGGACGAGAGGTAGAAGAATGGACGAGGTGTAGTAAGTACAAAGGAAGTGTGTGGGACAGATGATCAATAAATAAATTAATAAATTAATCAACAACAATACAAAAGTAAAAGTTCCTTACAAGACAAATGTTAATAAGTTCTGATAACAGTGACCTAGTGTTTCTACTACTATTCCCAGACACGTCATTCTCAGAAGGTTGGCACTGATATGACACTTGCAATCATTGTACTGGTTTGACAGGCCCCGGGGTCGCATGTCAAGCGGCCCGGGCCCTTCCCCAGAGAGCTGACCTACGGAAGTGACGGGGATGGGTAGAGATGAAACATAAGAAAAGCCTGGGTGTTTCCATTCTCTACGATATCGAACGGTACTACAGTAATTCAAAATCCGAAACAAGGACACGCTACAACTGACTTGAACCATAGTGCTCAAGACTAGCATAACCGTGGATTTAGCTATTGTCACATTATCGTCAAAGTAAATTCATGTAGCCAGGCAAACATGTACAGGTCATCCCTCCTGACTGATATTCGTGTAATAAATATACATACAATGACATAAAACATAAAAAAATAGTCAAAGAAAGACATTTATCAAAAAAAAAAAAAAAAAAAAAATGAGGGTTGTTTAGTTAAAACGATAAAGACACAGTGGAATACGGGGAGAACGAAACATATACGACAGCAAAGAAAAACAAAATCAACACAAAAAAGGTCCCAACTTTGTTCTAAAACCATAAAGGCTGGGTTTCTATAAGAAATCAGTTCTGTTGGCAGCTCTTTGAAAGACAAACTAAAAACATTTCATATATATATAATATATTTATATATTTGTATATGCCTATTTTAAAATTATCATTATCATTATTTACCAACTTGCATTTTCAATAATAATCATTTCCAAAGAAGTGGCTCGAGAGGGAAGGGGCGGGCCTCAGTACAAGCCGCAGCCTCGCAGGTTGTTGGCGATGATGATGTCGGTCACGGCATCGAACACCACCTGGATGTTTCCTGTATCCGTGGCACAGGTCATGTGACAGTAGATCTCCTTGTTAGGCGAGCGGTTCTTGCTTTCAAATTGTGCTTGGATGTAAGCAGCTGCATCGTCGTAGGTGTTTGGACCTACCGAGGGAGACAGAGATCAAATGAGTATGTGAGATAAGATATTATGCCAAAAATAGAATTGACATAAAAGTGGCACCCTGATCTTCCAACCGGCTTTGTGCTTGTCACTCAAAACGCTCATTAACCCACTATTTAAAATGACCTCGGTGACTTCTGACATTCACAAATGTCTCTTCTCTTCTGTTCTCTAATAGCCATGCGTTCTTTAACTTTAACAAAAGTCCCATTGAGAAGCTGCTTGGTTATGTATGAGACCATTTACATCAAAATGATTATTATTAACACTTTTGAACATTTCAAGTCAAAAAATCAAAACAAGATCTAATACTAGGCAATGCTTTTCTCAGGTGTCCTAAGTAACCACAGATGGACTTGATCATATTATGGACATAAACAATATTGAACAATATATACAGATATTGAGATATTTCATATTGCATTTATCAAAATATCAAATTTAACCATTTAATTATTTGTAATTAGATTAATTTAATTATAAAAGTTCATTATAATCAAACCACACATTTTATTTAATTACATACACTTTTATTGTCAAAATGCTACAGTCTTAATTTTGAACAAAATATCAAGATATTGTATATTATTTAATAATTTATGTGTTAGTTTGTACATATACTATACATATAATACTAAGTACTTTCGTCTTAATTCTGAACAATATATCAAGATGTGGAGATATCATTATTCATGTTAACATTGTAATTGTTGAAATATTTTTTGTCAATACAATATATTAAGATATTATTTATTTAATCATTTACTTCATCGTCAATTTATAATTATATTAAATGCATTTCCTTTAAGCTAATTACAATAAATAAATTTGAATACTGTGTATTCATTCAATTAATTTATAATTATTTAATTATTAATATTATTTTAAAATTTAGTGTAACTAATTAATAATCTGTAAAATGTTCTGCTTTTAAAGTGTGCTTTTTTTTCTAGAAATAACGTTTGGATGGATATTTTTGTATTTATTGCAAATACATTTTTAATTGTGATTTCAGCTTTTTGGGGCCACTGTATGTGGAAAGCAACACTGAGGGTGCTGCTGAACAGTAACAGTGTCTAACGGAGGCAGTGAATTGTATTCTGCCATGAAGAGAGTTTGACAGACCTGCAGACATCCCCCTGTGCCCACCTTTTACCCATGACTGCACATGCAAGATTCAGCTACTGCTCCATCCTTTACCTCCCATGTTACAGTGCCTGAGTTCATACTGTGAATCCAAACTAATGGGTTTTTGACAACACTAAACCTGACCTGACCAATCACAAACATATGATGCAACGGTGTTACCAGAGTTCAAATCTGTACATTTTTATAGGCTTTTTAACAACAGGAAGCATTCTTACCTGTGTATTCAGGGAAACAGATACTCAGGGGAGATTTCTTGATCTTTTCAGCAAATAGGTCTTTCTTGTTGAGGAAGAGAATGATGGAAGTGTCAATGAAGAATTTGTTGTTACAGATGGAATCGAACAGCATAAGAGACTCGTGCATGCGATTCTGCAAGAGGAGAAGAAACCAGAATGGAGGATAGACAGAGAAAAAGAGGCAGACAGAAAAACCAGAAACGTTTAGTGGAGAAATACATACAGCAACAGTCAAGATAGCCGAAGCCCACAAAAAGCAAAGAAAGAAACTATTGTTTCAACCTACATAAGAAATGTGATTTCAAACTAACAGTTTGGTGAAATGATTAATATCTGCTCACTCCAATAGTGATGATTCACCACAAAGATTCTAATTATGCAGAGAAAATCATATAAACAGCACTTATTTGCAGGACTCAAAAATCAGCGCCACACACCGGATTTCACGAGTACTTTATTCATTCATGTCATATAAATAGACATCCATTGTTCAATAAATAATCACAGCAGTGAGACATACATACAAATAATAATTACAGCAGTATGACAAAAACAAACAAACAAAAAGTGATGGACGGTGAGATTACAGTAATATGTGTGACGGGAGAGCATGTCTGCCGGGTCCTGCTGTATTTACTCAGAATCAAATATGGATTAAACACTAAAATGAAACTCACAATTTCAAATTTAAGTATCATTTTAAGTAAATTATGCTACATTAGCAAAATGTACCGCTTGAACTTATCACATTAGTCAGTCTGATGAAAGAAGTCTGGACACATCACCAACAGTTATTTGCACTGCGGCTACAAGCCAGAGAACAAATTGGCCTTTGTCCCTCAGCAACGGACAGACTCAATTACCCTTGCGTTTCTTTACCTTGGCCGCTGACCTAATTACACATGTGTCTGAGCTGACAATTGACATGCATTAGCCAGTCGTCTCGTTGCTCGTCATTCTTTAAAATCATAATCCAAATTTTATGGCCCATCAAACTGGGATTAAGGTCAAAGGAGTTTACTAAAAATGATACTGCTTTCCCTTTACACTCTTTGTTTGGCTTCTAGAATGAAAGTCACTATGCGGCTACACATACGCTCTCAAAATGTATGAAAACTGACACTTAATGGACCCGAACAATGGCTAAAAGGTACTTAGTACTGATACTGGCCTTATAATAACACATAACTGTTCATAGTTGGCACAATTCAGTGTGTTTTACATCAAGAAAACTTTCAGATAGTTTGTGTTTTGGCTTTTGGCTGTCTGAAGTGAACGATTGAATTTCATATCATATTTCTCATAGATTAACAGTAAAATATTTGTACTTAATATTTTACTTATGTCAGGGTGCATATATATGACCCTGCACCACAAAACCATAAATATGCTTTCTATTGATGTATGATTTGTTATGATAGGACAATATTTGGCCGAGATACAACTATTTGAAAATCTGGAATCTGAGGGTGCAAAAAAAAAAAGAAAACACCTTTAAAGTTGTCCAAATGAAGTTCTTAGCAATGCACATTACTAATCAAAAATTAAGGTTTGATATATTTACAGTAGGAAATGTACAAAATATCTTCATGGAACATGATCTTTACATAATATCCATGATTTATGGCATAAAAGAAAAATCTATAATTTTGACCCATACAATGTATTGTTGGCTATTGCTACAAATATACCCGTGCTACTGGTTTTGTGGTCTAGGGTCACATATTATGAAGCTTGAACCTCTCAAAGACAGTCAAAGCAAAAGGTTAAAGGAGTCTCATTAAACTAAATATTTTTTTTAAATTATATAGGACTCCACAGGGTCTTTCAGATAATTTAGTCATGCTGTGCATCTGCTGCCAAATTACAATTTGTGATTAAAAATACCTTTCATCAGACATTAAAGAAACGAAAGGCAAAAATCATTTAAAAAGTCAACCTCCCTGAAAGTCACTGTGTAATTCACACATTAACTAAAGTGATGCTATGGAGAGATGAATATTAAGAAACACTGTGTACACATATAGCAGCAAACATCCAAAGCATATATGGCACTGTGAATTATTGTCAATTACAGATCTGTATTTTCACATACACAGAGAGCAGGCCAAGGTCTGAGTTCAATGCAATGCACGTGTCTGCCGATTCCAGAGAAAACAAAGAGTCTTTTCAACTCAGTACCTGTCACATTCAGTCTCACCCCTAGATATGACTAGCACTACTGCACACTTTGACCAGCAATCAAGCAGGATAGTATAAAATAGACCGAACTACAAACAAAACAGCAGAATAGACAATGTGTGGTGAGACAGCTCTGTGATTCTATTACTCAAGTCATACTAATATGAAACATGCTACTCCAGTTGTTGCATATGTGCATGTGATTCTTATGTGTGTGTGTGTATACCGTTAAAAAGTTTGAGGTCAGTATCTTTTTTAAAGGAATTAATACTTCTATTCAGCAATGATGCATTAAATTGATCAGTGAAGACTATTACATTGTTACAAAAATCCTATTTCTAATAACTGCTGTTATTAACTTTCTATTCATCAAAGAATCCTGAAAAATGAGGCATAGTTTCCATAAAAATATTAAGCTGCACAACTGTTTTGCACATTGACAATAATAATAAAACAATATTTCTTAAGCACCACATCAGCAGAATTATTTCTGAAGGATCATGTGACGCTGAAGACTGGAGTAATGAACGCTGAAATGTACTGTAGCATTTCCATCACAGGAATATAATACATTTTAAATATATTAAAATAGAAATGTTAAATGTGTATATAAATATCAATATTAATGTCTTTTCTGATCAAATAAAAGATGCAGCTGAATAAAAAAAAAAACATTCTGACCCCAAACTTTACTTGTACAGTGTATATAGATTCATTTGATTTGTATGTGGTACAAATCTAGTTATTGTCTCTTTCTATGTAGTTATAATCAGCTTTGCCTGTTCTCAAAATGCAAAAAGCTAAAAAAAAATATGACAAATTTTGAATCTTTGGAATGTCCTGGGTGTCTGGTTTAAAAGGTCCAAAATCCAATTTTGAAGAGTAACACGTCCTGTTGTTTTTTAGGATGCTAAGAGGCTAACATTTTTGTGGTTTGGCTCAAGGCATCGGACATTTGCACTCTCTTCTAAATGCCAAGTAAATGTCAAGCCTAGTGTTTCATCAACACTCTGAGATTGCTGCCAACTCAGAACACATGTAATATGAGCCAGCTTGTGAATATTCACTGAAATTCATATCCCATAATGCATTCGTTTGAAAATAATACATGTGTATAGAACATCACTATAGTGCCACTTACATAGTCATTGGAATTTAAAATATTGCCACATAACCTAATTGAATCTGGAATTATTTATCTGCATACTGTGTAATATGGACAAGAGAATGTGTCTGACTTTACAAGCTCAGCTACAGTAGGAAAAAGTAGAAAGTAGTGGAAGTTTGGCACCAATTTTTACTTTAAAATATCTCCTGACCTCTCTCTAACACACCAGGAAGGTGTCAGGAAGGACATTCAAAGCACATTCCTGTATTTGTAACAATGTACCAAAATCAATAGTTGAGATCAGACCTTTGGTTTAAATTTAGCACATAAATTAAAGAACAGCTCTGTGAGAACTATCACCAGATTTGAGTTAGTTCTCACCTTATAAAAGGCCATCAAATGACCTGACGGGCACACATTTATAAGTATAAAACAGACAAAATGTCATATCTGACAACAGTTGCCACTGTATTCTGGGGTTGTGTAAGAGCTGGGCATCACTGTGGGTTAGTAAAGGCCACAGAAGCGCAGGTTGTTAGCGATGATGACATCGGTGACAGCGTCGAAGACAAACTGAATGTTGTTTGTGTCTGTAGCACAGGTGATGTGCGAGTAGACCTCCTTGTCAACTGACTTGTTCTTACTCTCGTACTGGGACTGAATGTAGCCCACCGCTTCCATGAAGGTGTCTGAACCTGCAGCACAGGATGAGTAAATAAGAAGAAGTAAATAAAAGAAAAGAGAGAGTGAGGCAAAAAAATGTGATAAAATATAGGCCTTTTTTTTTTTTAAATAAAAGAACATTTGGAATGGGGAGCAAAAGAGAATAAAAACAATGGTGGTAAATGTAAATTGAAACCTGAACACTAAAATGAAAAACAAAACAAAAAAACAACAGCTTGCACATATTATATGATATATATATATTTTTTACAAAGTAATAAAATCATTTAATACTAACAGAGAAGAAAAATACTGAGCAAAAGTATTTCGTTTTCAAAAATTTCCTTCAGGCAGCGAAAATTTTTCCCTGACTACAGTTACTCAGCACATTCTCAGGAAAAATCTTTCTGTCTCTCAGACTTATTTGTGATTGTTTGAGCAGCTATGGAGGAAGATGAAAAGCTCAAAGCTAAATAAATAAATAAATAAACAGGCAATAGCAGGTGACTGTTTTGGCTGTTATCCCCTCAGTGCTGGAAAATACAGAAATGTAGGCTGTCCAGATTAGGGGTGTGAATCCATCCACAAGGAATAAAAGAACAGGATGGTACTTCTCATGAAGATTTATTGTGCTAATTGGCTTCTGGAGAGAGTGTTATTCTACAGTCCTCTCCTCATCAATTATTTTGTCTTTCTTCCTTTGCATGCATTTCTTAACACCAGGATAATGAGTTTACCTGTGTACTCTGGGAAGCAGATACTTAAGGGAGATTTCTTAATTTTCTCCTCAAATATGTCCTTCTTGTTGAGAAAGAGAATGATGGAGGTGTTTGTGAACCATTTGTTGTTGCAGATGCTGTCAAACAGCTTCAAGGACTCATGCATGCGGTTCTGCAGAAAGAAAAATAAGACATCATTTACAGACATGCATCCACAAATACAGACACATACACATTTACTTAGCTATTAATGGGGACATATTTATTGTGTTAATTATGGTTTTTTAATATTATCTTACACATGCATAATCCAACCTTTAAAATAAATATTTTAGCATTTTTAATGAAATAATATATTTGGATTATATATACAAAATTACCCCCAAATTATAGCTAAGTAAACCCACATACACACACTCGCTCTCAGGAGCTCTTATCCACACTCACACACACATTCAGGTGCAATCACACTCTGAGTGCAAAATTAGAATATGAAGTGAGACATGAACAGAAAAAAGAAAGGAAATTTAACAAAAAGCCAAGAAGCCAGAAAAGGAAAACTAAACATATTCTGCTACCTAAGAAATTAGTTACTTATCTCATCATGATGGTATACAATGAAACGATTAACAATGTTAATTATAGTGGGAAAATGATAAAGATATACACTGTCCTTATTTTCATATGCAATTAATAAATCATTATTCTGCTCATTATTTGTTTGTCATCTGAATGGTAATGAATTCAGAGTTGGAAGCAGTGACTCTCTTTGATGTGTCCGATCATTTTAGGAGGAAACTGGAAAGAACGAGGTCAGCCGATCACTTCAGCCAGCAACAACCAATTAAAAACTGAGCTTTTGGAAAGAACCAGCAATGCATCTAGAATATCTGATATAATTTAGTGACCCAAACCAGCATATATCAGAAAGACCGAAATAGCATAGTCCTTTAAAACATACTCCAATAATCTTATTAAATCAATCATATTTGCAAATAAGATCACACAAAAATCATTTTTACAGTGTTTAGAGAATTTCATTGAAATGATAACAGAATTTTCATTTTTGCCTTTCATTTTTCTATTGGTTTAATTTAATGCACAACATAAAGCCTACTGCTTCCAGCTCTTTTTAGTATGTGCTTTAACTGAGGTTGGTAATGATAATTTCATACCTGTGGAAGAGCCGCCTGTAGAGCTGGGCTGGATTGTTTAGCGATTGGTTAGAGAAGAAAGCCGATGGCGAGAGATGACAGGAGAGCAGCTGAGATGTTTTGAAGGAGAAACGCAAATGCAGAGGTGGCCGCTGGAGGCCACGGGAGCAGCCGAGCGGAACCGGACATGCACCAGAACCCAACACTTCACCACTCCACTCACATTTCCCACCCCCAGATACCACTGCTGTTGGTACTCACACGTACAAACACACACACTAAAATGCTAAACAATAGTGGAGCAATGCAAAATCGGTCCATGCATTGTCACAAACGAAGAAAAGAACAGCTCTAAACAAAAGTCTCACACAGGTCAAACTTGAAGGAACAGTGTTTGAAGAAAATAAATGCATGTCTGTGTTGAAACGGAGGAGGAAAGGCCACAGGGTGCACAGAAGAGAAGGTCGGGACAGAATGTCAGACGGCAAATGCGTAAACACTGATAGAGCACTGAATGGACGAGCATTGACAGGAGACACGTACGTACGGTGTGTATTCACAGGATCTGTATGTGTGTTTATCTCTGTCCGTTTGTTTCGCCAGGACTTTCTTACAGAATAATAGAATCTGTCTTTGTTTTTTATCGCTTCCATAGATCAGGTGAATATGGGCGCCTGAGAGTTGCTGTATTTATGGGGAGCCACTTTTCTAGCCATAAAAGCCATCCTATGTCCAAAACGCGTCACCGTAAATCCCTCTGATGTTGTAAAAATTCTCTTATCAGAGTTTGTCAAGAGAGAGTGTGTCTGCGCAGATCTGAGGCCTGTGTCACACACAGACGTCCAAGCATGACTCATCACACCTGCCATGATTCAATTGGCACGGTCACAGAATCAATCAATAGCATGGGGACATTAATAATTCTTTGGTTTTTTTCTTTTAAAGGACACTGTAAAAGGGTTCACAGAACTTTGAATGGCTTTCTGTTGAACTTGTCTACTTAATGCCAAGTTCTGTCCTGAAACTCTAGTTGGCGCAGGCAGATGGGCCCTTAACTCAAACTGATGATATTCACAGCGTTAAACTACTTGGCACAAGCTGATTGGTTTTTACAGGTATTTACAGCAAATGAGCTTGCTGCTTTATATTTAAATGGATAGTTAGCATTTACTAAAGCCTTTTGCAGCACGCTTTCAGAGTTCCTCTGAAACCCTCCACCTGTATAGATCTGTTTCAGGTTATTATATCTATGCTATTTGCATATATAATGTTTAAATACAGTTTATTAACTTTATAAAATTTTTATTTCATTTCATTACTTTTATTACACTATGTCAACTTAATTGCAATTCCCTTTATTTAGGATTTTTAAACTGCTAAATTTAATATACTTGTGTATTTCATTCAATATACTTGTTGTCTATGAGAAATGGATATGGTGAGCAAAGTGCCTGTTAAACCAATGAAAACATCAGGAGACAAAACACTCCACTCAGTCTACATGCCGACCTCAACATGTGACTAGAGTAACAATCAACAAAATTACCATTTTAAGTAGAGATATTAATTCATCCTGGCATCACAAGACAAGAAGTTACTAAACGTGTTGCAAAAACATAAAAAATGGAAAATTTACAGACACATGCAACCATATTGTTTATTCATAATGCCCCAATGGGAACCCTAGCACTCTGAAAAACCATTATGCACGCGTCTATTTAGCAGAGGATAAGCATTTGCAACACAGACATGACAGCTACAATACTCAAAGCTATGCCATTATTAGACTTATCCAAATAATTGTTTTGTTTTTAATTCAATTTTGCTTAAATTTGACGGTAAAGTGTTTGGGGCATCAAAACATGACCTATGATTCACACCCAGACCACCCACATTTTACAGCATGTTTGCTAGCAGCTCGCCTCCAAGAGGCTTACAAAACTGAATGCCAATAATAATTAAATAAATACAAAATGTTAATACTAATAATAAAAATTCACTATTATTTACTATTTTTAAGAATTTTTCAGTATGCACAAGATGACACATGCAGCATATGCATTACCTAATGTGCCGATTAGTGTGGGAGTTCACAATGGAGGTCTGTTTTATCAACACCACTGACCTTAAAAATTTCTAAAAACCGGCTAAACAATAAATGTTCTGTGGCCCTGTTATAATTATAAGGCTGTGAATGATCACACAGCTCATCATGTTCACTTGAATGGCAACATAATTGCAATTACAGTGTTCAACAGTGGATGAAGATCACGTAGCCTGTATCATGTAGTTACAGCATTGCTGTCCATCAAGATTTGATGTCTTTAAGATAATCTTATTATCAGCAGCTCTTTTAAAGTATGAGAAAATATGTTCAAATATCCATAAATCATTTTTGTTAGTGTTACGTGTGCACACTTGAGTGTATATGAAACACAGACGCTGAGTGTGCGCATGCAATTGAGTCTGTGTGTGTCGGAGCATAAGCACAGATGTGCGTGTTTGTGTCTCTGCGTGTGAGTGTGTATTTAGTGCTCACCGTGGTCTCGTCTTCATGGAGCACCTGGTCGTATCCACTCAGAGCCACACAGAAGATAATGGCGGTCACGTCCTCAAAGCAGTGGATCCATTTCTTCCTCTCCGACCTCTGACCTCCCACATCAAACAGCCTGAGTGGACACAACTCAACATGAGCTCAGAACACAATAATGCACTGCATCATATAAGCAATAGGGATGTAACGATGAACCACAAGCAGGTTGAAAATCGATTCAAATATGTGACGGTTGAAATCGGTTGAGATGCTAAACAAATCGTGATACAATTGGGGTAGGAGTTTATATGAAAGTATCTCTGAGGGGAACTGACTGTCTTTAGAAAAGTTTTATGTGGTATTTTCCTTTCATCTTGCCTCTGAACGATGCATATTAAAGTAGTGTTCATAAGCGCAGCTCTTCTTTGTTTATAGCGGTAACTCAGGAAACACTATAATCATTGCTGTTCATAAGCGCCACCTGCTGGCAGAGAGTGAATTTCGTCTCATTCAGCTCGTTTGCTGTTTCGTTCAGATATGTTCTATGTAGTTTCACAAAACTAAAGTCAGACCTTTCTGTTTTTGCTTCAAATTTCTAATTTAGATTAAAAACGGCTCATGCTTGCATATATGCAGCATCTTTGTTTTGATCATGATTAAAATGCAGTGGTTGCCTCTAATTGTAAATGAAAAGAGCACAGACAAAGCCTTAGTTTGTTTGTATGAAGAGATTTCTTTTATTTGATTTGGGGTTTGTTTTAAAAATTCAATTTAGTTTTGTTGTACTTCAATTTCACAAAGAAACGTGCAGCAATAGCCTCATAAAAGGACACCTTTTCATTTACTGTATAATTTGTCTTCAATCTCATTTTGTCCAAAAATTTGTGAGAAAATCAAATCGTGAAATCAAAATAATGAGTTGACTGAATCGTTACATCCCTAACAAGCAACATACTGTACAATAATGTTCAAAATTTTGAGGTCAGTAAATTTATTTTTGAGAAATGAATACTTCCATTCAGCAAGGACACATTCAAATTAATCAAAAGTAAAACATTAAAGACATTTATAATTAAAAAAAAAAAAGATTTCAAATAAATGCTGTTCATTTGAACATTCTAGTCATCAAAGAATCCTGAAAAAACTATCACAGTTTCCACAAAAAGGGATCATGTGACACTGAAGACTGAAGTAATGGCTGCTGAAAATTTATCTTTGCCATCACAGGAATAAATTACATTTTAAAAATGTTAACAGGGAAAACACTGTAACAATATTTCACAATATTACTGTTTTATTGTTTTTTGATCAAATAAATGCAGCGTTTGTGTCGATTATGATTATACTTGTTGAGACTGTTATATGGCTATGCTTTAATAAGCCCTAAATCTTAAATCTGTAATGATTTTCACTTAATATCATTAGCTGATGTGTCATTCAGATACTAGTATCTGCTTCAGATTGAACATGTAATTCAGCTGTCCACTGAGGTTCTGCCCTTTTCTACGAAAGTGCTAGCTTCTGCTGTAACAGTATGGTGTGTTTCTAAATCTGTCTTCAGAATAATGGTGGCAGATCTGTCTGTCTAACTCCCATCAACACTTTTATTTTAGTCTTCTGTTTTCACGTGCTATCAGCTGAGAGAGTGTAAAAAACCCTGTGAATGAGGAGATGATGAAGTGAGATGATGCCGGTGTTTGGAGATATTTATCTGCATTAATCTCGGTCTACAACCACTGCAGTTGTAGCGTGAGTTAAAAATACTTTTTGCTACATATATTAGACTAGACTTTTTTTTCATCTGAAACACGGCCCAATTATGAATCATGAATGAGTGAAAATTATAAAAACTGTGGTACTCCAACAGCCGGCGCAAGGCTATGAATTACATGCCGTACATTCCGATGCATAAAATTATATGCCAATCAGTCTCACCTGAAGTGCAGGTTCTTGAAGGTGAAGTGGGTTTCTACAATCCCGGTGGTCTTCACTCGAGTTCGCAGAATGTCCTGCTCTGTGGGCTGGTAGTCTGCAGCACCGATCCGATCTAAACTGTCTAAGTAACTGAAGGAAGAAAGAAGGAATGTCAATTAGGACCCACAGTTTTTCACAGAAACTGCCATTTACATGAAGTAGAAAAGAGATACTAGTAGCTTTTCAACCAAGGAAATCCAGAGTGTGTTGTTTTTATTTATTAATGCATAAAAATATAATAAATAAATCTCTTAAAAGAGTGTCTGTGAATACACTAAACAATGAAAAACAGTATTTTGGCACAAAATCCTGTATTTTATTCACTAACCAGCCATAAAATAGTTGGGTGTTAAATGCACTCGAATAGTGTTGTCCTATATTTAAATATAGGACAACATTATTTTTTTTTTTAGCAAAAAAAATATTTTCAATATACATTAGACTTATAGCTTGCACTAAAACTAAGAAAGAAATTAAAATACTTTCATTCGTCAAGCATGCATTAAATTGATCAAAAGGGTCAGTAAAAAGCATTTACAGTATAATGTTACAATTACATGCTGTTTTTTTTTTTTTAACTTGTCACTACAAAATGTCTCCACAGAAATGATGTCTGAAGGATCATGTGACACTGAAGCTTGGCGTAAAGACAAAAAAAAATTCAACTTTGCCATCACAGGAATAAATTACATTTTAAAACTACAAAACATTTATTTTAAATTGTAATATCATTTAACAATATTACTGTATTTTTTATCAAATGCAGCTTTGCTCAGCACAAGTGACAAACGTATTAAAAAAAAAATTCTTAGTGATCTCCCCTGTCATCTTTTGTTGGCAGTTTCTCATTTATGCTCTGACAGAAAAATGACTGCTTTTCATATAATAGATTCAACAAATCAGATGAGAGTCCATCTCACTAAAGTCACAATCTTAGACACAGGAAGTCAATCAGACTATAGGACATAAAGTATAAGTCAGAATAAAACATTAAACATCCTTCTTGTGCCACTCACAGATGACACACACACACACACACACACACACACACACACTATCCTCTTCAAAACGCAACAGTGATGCAAGCAGACAGGGAGGACCGAGCCTGCTCTTCAACAATGCGTGATGCATATTCTCCAAGGCTGTGGATGTCATTTATCTTCCAGATGAAAGAAACAGTGAAATATGTGTGCTTCTAAATTGGATGCCAGTTGAATTGAAGGTTGAGTACCGCAAGACGCCGAAACATCCATCAAAGCCTTTGGCTGGAAATACTGGTAGACAGTAGAAACTAATGGATGATTACATCAAAATGCAATTCCAAAAATGTTTGGACACATTTGGAGGGAAATGACTGCTGGAAACGTATTTGGTTCTTAAACAACTAGCATTCTAGATCAGTTCGATTTTTCATTTTGTATCCTGTGTAATTATATCTTGTATGCTTAGGAGTGCATGCTGCTCTTTCCCTTTATTTTTTGCTTCTCTCTCTTTCTTCTATCCCTCCTTTCCTGTCCATCTGTGGCAAAATGATGTTGCAGTTGAAGGTTTCCTTGGCTGCTGCAGAATTCTTCAGGGAAATGTGAACATTCCACTGTCACGTATGTCTTCAGCGCTCAACCACACCAAAGTCCCTTTAAGGCAAGTCAGTTCACCTTGCCACCATCTTGGAAATTCCTCCTATAGCTACATAGATGAATTCTACGTACAGTAATGTTTGGGGTTAGTAAGACTTTTTAATCTAATTACTTGATTAATGAAAGTATTAATGACATAAATACTTTTATGTAGCAAGGATACAATGAATTAATCAAAAGTGACAGGAAAGGGATTTATAATGATACAAAAGATTTCCATTTCAAATAAATGCTGTTCTACTTAAGTTTCTATTCACCAAAGAATCCTGAAAAAAATGTGTCAGTTTTGTGTCAGTCAGAATTGATAATAACATTGAACGTTATTTGAGCACTAAATATTATTAACACAGCATATTAGAAAGACTTCGGAAGCATCATGTGACACTGAAGACTTTTAAATTGTTATACTACTGTGTTACTGTTTTAATGTTTTACAAACAAATGCACCATTTGTGAGCGGAAGAGACTGCTTAAAAACATTTAAGAAATGTACAAATCCCAAACTGTTGAACGATAGAGTAGTATCTGCTCAAATCTACTTGAATGGGTTAATATATAAGTCTGCAAAGCTGTTTGTCAAGATTATGAGGCAATATTATATTCAAATCTGACAATGACACCATATATTTAGCTTCTCCACCTGAAATCAAGCTTAAAAATCGCTGTACTCTTCAGGTCAGTCTAACTAATGTGTGAAATCCTGAGTAAACAAACGAGTGTATGAAAATGACAAATGACACTGAAAGGTGGGACAGCCGCCATATTGAGCGTTACATTTCATTTTTTTCATTCATTTTTCAGTGACTCATTTGTCTCCTCCCTCTTACACTGTCCCTGGCTACACATACGTCCTTCTGAGCTCATAACATCCTCTCAAGCAAATAATTCCACATTCAACAACATCCAGCCTAACTAAACACTAATTTTAAAATGATTCAGTTAAATATCAGATGCAGTAATGTCCTGTGCCAAGTATCCACAGATGTAGTGACACAGAGTCAGATTCAGCAGCTGATACAAACACAGGCTGCAATTGATATGAGGCCCAAAATGGGGGAAGAGAGTAGAAAGAGGATGAAAAATAAAAATAAAAGAATTAAGACAGGAAGTGAGGGCAAGGTCTATGACATGAGAGGTCCAAAAACCTCAGACCAATGGGAAGCACTGGGAAACAGAATCTATTTTAAAGCTGGAAACAGACTGAAAGTTTTAGCATTTTGAAAATGTTAAAACATATAAATGATATGATGTAAATTGAAGATTCTGCACTAGGATATTAATATATATATATAATGCCTAAATTGATTTAATTGGAATACAATTCTCAGATGTCCCACTGTGTATTCTCAGTGCTATATGGAAAGAATATACCATCAATAAAGCATATTCATATGTATTTTGCATATTTCTCTTCCTGTGGTTCACCACACTGACTCTAGGGGGTGCTGTTGCTGTGACTTGCTAAGTTGTATTAATGTTTAATAGTGGTGCTTTTGGTTTGCAGGATCGCTTAGTGGCACTTAACTCAAGTCTACCTGACACAGAATGAACTTAAGTACTCAAGCATGAACTGCTCTCATAGGACACAGTCTCAAATGGGACATCACTTGAACAGCACTAATAAGGATAACCATGCACTGACATTAATTTTTAATCTCTACTCTTTGATAGTGTTAGTACTACCTCGCTCTCTCTGGGGCACCTTCCTTTGTGACCTGTATCTGTTGGCTGTGAACTTGTTTCTCTCAGCATATTTTGTCTATTAACAAATAGCAGATTTAGAGCAGCTATGTTAACAGGGGATTTCCAGAAGCCTTTTTTTTTAGAAAGCAACTGTCCACGCTGGCCACTATAAGTGCTGGTAATCTTTCATTAAATTTGACTAAAGGCAAATTTCACCGGAGTCATGGTTCCAAGTTTTAAACATTGATAATAATAAGAACCATTATTAATATTTGAGCAGCACAAATAATAATAATAATAATAATATATACAAAATTCTGTACTTCATGAATTTGTACTGTACTTCAATTTCAGACTATTTTTGTTTGAAAGTGACCGTCAAGACATTTATAATATTACAAAAGATTTTAAACACTGATAATAATAAGAACCATGATTAATATTTGAGAAGCTCAAATAATAATTCACAATTATGGAGCACCAAATATTTCTGAAAGATGAAGTGACACTAAAGACTGAGGTAATGGCTGCTGAAAAATAAACTTTGATATTACAGGAATAAATTACATATTAAAATATATGAAAATAGAAAACTTGAGTTTTTAACTATAACAGGATTTTACAATATTACTGTTTTTTACAGTATTTTTGATCAAATAAAAGCAGCTTTGGTGGGTATAAGAAATTTATTTTCAAATTTTTTAATTTATTATTTTTTTTATATAAAAAATCCTAATTATTCCAAAAAAGTATTTACACACAAATTTATATTTGTCTGTGTGTATCACAAAATAATATCGTAATGCGTTTCAAATCTATGCCTGTTTAGTTGGCCGTAGGTGCAGAGAATATACACATTAAGGAAGAATCGTGTTCTTTTGTGTACAAGTCTGCATGTGTGCAAGCGCATTTTGATATTCGCAGCAGTGCTAATGTTTTTTTATCTCCTATGCACTCAATGCCCTGATGGTGTTCTGAGGAGTAGCTGTATGTACTATTGTAAATCTTTTATAAATACGGCAACATGCTACGTGGACTTCACTCCGTCGTTTTAGGCCTAATGGACATGCGGGCGGGTTGTGCTGTAGGGTTTCTTCACTTCTCTCTCTCCTTTTAGTATGGGAAACTCGTATCTCTCTACCACTCAGGCTGCTTGCCAGCTCTGCCCTTCCCCCTGCTCCCTCTCTCTCTCTCATACACCATCTTTCTTTCTTTTTCCCTCCACCCTCCCTCTGTTTCCTGCTGCTGCTTGAGTGCTCTGCCTGGCAACACCTCTCAGCGGCCTGCCTGCTGTCTGCTGCTCCCCATCAAGGAGAGAGAGACAGAAAGATGTGCAGGAAAAAGAACTACAGGGCATTGGAGACATTGTTACCACATTTATTGTGGTAACAAAAAGGTCTGAAATTCTGGGTGCTGCAAGAATGCTACAATGAGCCTGATTCTTAAAGAAATTGTAGTACAGCGTTATAATTAATATGGAAATTCAAAGAAATAAGGGAGACTTGACCTATGGGATTAGCATACTGTTGCTTAAAGGGATAGTTTACCCAAAAAAATGAAAATTGCGAGTAGTTTCAAACCTATATGGTTTTCTTTCCTCTGTGGAACACAAAACACTCAGACATTTTGTCTGCTTTGTCTACAACACAAAAGAATAGTAAATGATGACAGAATTTTCATTTTTGGGTGAATTATCCCATTATTAGTATTTTAATTGTCTAATAAACTCTAGTATAGTTTAATAGTAAAACTATTATACTTTAAATACAGACAAGTTTTGGTAGCCATAGATATCAGCAATGGGGAAAAGAAACTTTATCAGCAACTCTCATTGTTGAGAAACTTTCTTGACAATGACAAATAACTTTGCGAGGATACAAGTCATTTTGATCGTGATAGAAAAATCAGTAAAGATACACTATCAAAAAATTGAGAATAAGTGAAACCTCCTACTGCACATCTTCTGAAAGCAAAGCCACATTTTCATTTATCACAGAATGTCATACTGTCCAAGACTTCAAGACTTCAATAAAAACATTTTTGCTCTGGAAACGTCAAGAAAGAAGGTACTGAACTGAAAGCAATCTAGATAGCAAGTTTCAGTTCAGGGCATCAGAAGGCATCAGAATTCTGACACGTTTCTTATAACCAGAAGTGGAACATGCTTCTCGTTAATACTATTAATAAACAAAGTAAAAAATACTGAAGAAATTAAATTAGCAGACCTACAATTGAAAAGAGGAAGACAAAAAGAAAAAGAAAACTGATCAGGAACAAAGCTGAGAGGACAAGAGGAACATGACTGGAGAGGTGGGGAATGATTTCAGTGTGGAGGAAGAGGAGGAGCTTTTAAAAGGTTGGACAAGAGTGGATAAACTCCTCTATGGCACCATAAAGTGGGCAGTATCAGAGTTACATAGTAGAGAGTGGTGAGTGTGAGAGAAGGAGAGAGGAAAGACAGAAATAGTGGAAGAAGTTCAGATAATGATGGAAGTTTTCCAGAGAATAAATGACTGAGGGCCAATCTAATTCTGTTTCAGTATCTCACTCTGGGAAAGACCACTGCGCCTCAGTCTGAAATGTTCTGAAATGTCTCCTGATATTCAAGTTGCAGTCCAATAGGTGGAAGAAAGTCAAGCCTACAGCCTAAAGGTATGCTGTACACTGTAAACTGCCGGTGTGGATAAACAGCCCAAAGGAAATTATCTCAAATCTCTCCTGAACTATTTTCTTTAGTCAGTGATTGACGTGAAAGAATGGCTTAGACATACAAGTTGTACCTGTCAAGCTGGCCATGTCTTAAGTGTAAACACACACACACACACACAAACACACACACACACACACACACACACAAATAAAAGCTAAGAAACTTAAACACAGGTGTACAGCAGTGTTTCTTGTGCACTGTGAAGTTTAGAAGCATGTGTTTGCAGTCTGAGTTTAATGTGATGGGATAAAAAGACAAAATAAAACAAAGACTCTAAAGAGAAATTACTTCTATATATTGTACATACAAAAAAAACAAAAAACAATGACCAATATTAAAATACATAATAGAATAATAATAAAATAATAACAGAAACAATATTATTCAAATATAAAAATTGAAATAAATATAAATTCAATCTAAAATATAACTAAATTAAATTATATATTTATCATGCAACTAACTGGGTTATATTGTGACTAATCTGAATAAAGACAGTAAGCAGACTGTATGAACTAATGCAGGTTATGAATGGAAAAGGCCTTTCTCATGTAAATATCTCTGGAAATTAAATTCTTCCTGAAGAATTTTAAATTCCAGCTTTTTAAATATTAGCAAGGTTCCTGAACATGGAAAAAAATAAAACAACTGAATGTGCTAATATAAAAAAGACTATAAAACAGTAAATATCGGTCAGCCATACAGCGGTGAATATCCTTCAGCAATATTTCACAAACACATAAACCCAAAGATTAAATATATTGTCATTTTACCATTTTATATTTCTGTTTTCATGCACCTGAACTTGACACACCTCTGGCAACTGTTTGTCTTACTGATCACTGAAAGGCAGAACATTTATGCAAAACTTGGTGATGTTTATATGTAAATAATGAGGAAGAAAAACGTCTCTCCCAGAGACTTGTCTAGCAAACTCATTTTTGGCACCCTAAACAGTCCTTCCCCTCCCCACATTTGCCTCATAGCAACATAATCTATGTTGGCAATATGAGCAAGTAATTTGTCTTTATCTAAACACCACTTCCCACAAGGACAGGCTTCCCAAACTATTACAGTAAACCACAATATCAGAAATATAATGCTGACGGAACTCTTACACACATGCACACATCGCATAGCACACATACATAACTCGAGACCTTTCATCAGCGCATACTGTAATTGCATTCGTAAATTCACTTCAGTGTGACATTTTGCTGAGCTCAAGTAATACTCTAAAAGCAACCTGTTCAAACAAGCATTGGAAATAAAGATTATACATATTATGCTGTAGACACCACCTAATGTGGCCACGTTCAATTTACAGTCCATAAAATATATGCCCCGTGGATAGTTCTCTAAAATGAACTGGACTGCAGTGTGATAGTCAGTGATATAATAAAAGATCGGTATATTTAGGCAGAATGCTCTTAATGAAGGGTAAAACATGAATGGCTCTTCCCAGCAAAGGGCCGTACTTACTATTGGGCGGAGTCATTGAGCTGGTACTCGCGAGCACGGCTGAAGCACTCCTGGATGCCTGAGTCAGACCACAGGCGGATCATGGAGGACAACAGCTCCGGAGAGTAGGGCTCGGTATCCTCCATACGGCTCACAACATCGCAGACCATCTTAGCATCAGCCTGTTAAAAGCAAACACACGTACAGAACATCCATCAGTGTGATGAGGAGACTTGCGAACAGAAGAAGTCGCAAACTGTGCTCCAAACTGTACCAATTTTGAGATTTGCATTTAAAAGAATGACACTTAATATGAACTTAAACTCTTTTTGCTCTTTCCTCTTCGGGGTCATTGACAATGCCAGTTCAACAAAACAACTAGAAGACATTCATTTTGCAATTTCCAGTGACATGTGCAATAGCATCCGTTGGTTTTGTGATCAAATCAAGCAGAGTTCAACTTTATGCAAATAAGCAGATATGCATTGTGGGAACGCCTACTAGCAACTGACAGCACTGAGACTCGTGACCTGCAGCAATTTCTTCACAGACAGCGTGATTGTGGCTTTACTGTGTCAACAACTGACTCATCTGTGCCTTTTATATTAATTCCAAAGAATTTTAGCAGAAACATATTTTGACTGCATCAAAATTGACTGCTTGGTTGCTTGAATGAAAATTATTAAAAATATTTTTGTCTTGTTTTCCAGTGAACATGCTTGTTTGCTCACAAAATGCAGGTAGTGTATATACTTAAAACATTCATAAAAGTTTTTGCTTCTCAAAAAAAAAAAAAGGGGATCTTGTTTTAAAAATGTTTTAGGTATATTTACAGACAAACATATTAAAAAAGAAAAAAAAACAGATAGGGCGCTAAGTTGCAAAAAAAATACTGCATTGAAAGGATGACTGAAAGATGCAAGTTCACATTGTACTGCTGGAACTAAATCTTTTATAAAGCCCTCTCTATAAGCTGGCTCTTGCTTTAAAAAAAAAATCTTTGGTCGGTTATCTGCATAACAACTTTTGGTTATACAAACTTGTGCAAGGATCGAATGAGAGAGCATTACGGAAGAAAATAGATAACAGAATCTGCAACTGTTCTAGTACTCTCAACTAAACTCTCAACATTATTTTCTATCATTTTAATTATTAAATCTGCTGCTCCTCATTTACATTCAGTTGCTCCATTTGAAAGAGAAAAACTTTTAAGGGCACACTCAAATGTGTTGGATTTGTAATTGTGGCAAGTCTCTTAGTTCTAATGGTTACAACAACAAAAAAGAAGAAAGAAATTAGAAAGAAAAAATATAGTAATTCAATCTAAATATATTTACATCCAATATATAAATACATAGACAATATATACACACAACATCCTGACTTCCTGTTTCACTCTTCCCTCCCTCTTACTTCCTCTGTCCTCCTCCTATGACATCATTCCCTTTAACAAACGCATTTAAAAAGCCCGACAGCAATAATGACTTCTGAAAAGAGTGTTTAGTTTCTTTTAAAGAGATCACAATTGAGCTTACTACACGAAGGGGCTGGGTTCCGCCGTCCTGCAAATCCACAACAGAGATGCAACTACACAAGCCAAAAGAGGAGAGCGTGAGAAATGGACTGGATGAGTGGAGTGAAAAGAAAAGACCCATGTTAAATAGAGAGTGGAAGAGAAGATGGGGGTCAGTTCAAGAAGGCTAGTCTTGCACCCTCTCCATTATCTGCTGTGAGAAAGAGTAAAGTGTTCACAAACTAAAAGGAGTGAGATGTGGGGGCCTGGGAATTAAAAACAGGGGAAAAAAACAAAGCATGGATGTCGCTAATTAATCCATAATTAATGCAAATGCTATTTTGTGAAGTTTTCTACTGTGAAGATGCAGATATATTCCTCTCCACTGAGAAAAATGGATGCATCTTCCGTGTGACTTGTCAATAGGGACAGATATTGCTGCCATCTCCATGGTGATGCAGCGGGGGCAGCATCAGCAGCAGGAGGCCTTATGATTGGTTGAGGGAGCCTCCCTTTCCTTCTCCCCCAGTGCGTGTGACCTTTGAGAGCAAGTCCTCTGAACTCAGCATGACTGAACCTTCTGGAGTCCTTATAACTAACACACACACACTGTATTTAATCCTAATAGATGATTCTATCTGATTTTTTTGACAAATTAAAAATGATTTTAGCAATAATATTAGTGAAAATGTACTATTAATGGTTATATGTAGTCTAATAATCTACAAGAATAATGAGCTGCAGGTTAAAGCTTCACAACACAACATGAACCAGAGGATTACCTCAACATTACCCCTTCCGGGGAATTATGGAACATCAAACTGGTGTCCACAGGCTCTTTAAGCCTTTATAGTGGCAAATGCCTCAGTCCCAGAGCTGGAGATTTGCAATGGGAACATTTGTGCCATGCATTTTTCTTTTGATTAAAAAAGCAGCAAGAATAAAACTGACAGATTCAGCAGACACACACCTGTTTCCTTTCTCTCGCTGCATTTCTTGCAGGTGGGCCTGTCTCTAATGTCACAACACTGGTCACGCCTCTCATTCTTCATTTGCTCTTTCTACCTGTGCTTAAGGTTTTTTTATTTTATTTTATTTTTTGGCGCGCGGCACTGAAGGAGCATGCGATTCCTGAGTGATTGCCTATTGAATTTAGATCAGGCTCACAGAGACACATAATAGCTATTCATTACGGCCTTTGCACAGACTAAAAAGAATGGACCAATCTTCATCAGCATTCATTTATTAGAGGAAACAGCGCGAGGAGAGAACTCAACACGCTGTAGATTTGAATCGCAGATCAGTCAGTAGCCCAGCGTGACGGACAGTATCCTTACAGACGCCCAGACACTGCACCTGGTATGAGAACAGCTATATAATATTGTAAGAGTGACGTAAGTAGGCACTGTGAACTCATCATAACGTATATACAATAGAACTGTCATTTGACAGTAAATGCTGTATTCCTCAGAGTATCATTAGGTTTTTATATCACTCTTGTTGATTGCTAAGGGCGTTGCTGGTTGACACAACATGATGGTGTCTGTGTCTAGTATTGTTCCTGCAATATGCAGTAATACAGGCTAGTACAGTATCTATATTCTGACTGGGTATCGGCAACTACTGTAACGATATGTTACACATCACAACACATGATTAATTATGTGACATCTTCACTGAATCACAGCTGAGAGATACCCAACATATCCACAAGTGAATTTGCGGATCAGTTTTAATCTTTCTCATGCAGTTCATAGAAGCGGCTCTCATTATAATAATGCATAAACAAAAATGAATGAATGAATGAAAAAATGGGCCTCGTTTTATAATGTAATATTAATTATAAATGCAAACAAATAAATGAACAAACAAATGCAAGGGCCTAAAATACTGTTTCAATATCATTAAAAATGACTGAAAAAGGAATTGATGATATATTGTTAATAAATTTACAAGGATTTGTGATAACTCTATTTGACTGCAAAGACCCAAAACAGTTGATTGTGTCCACAAAGCCCTAATACAGGCCTTTCTATCATTGTGTGAAGTACGGTAAAGGTCAAGTGTAATATGGCATAATCAATCTAGTCATCTTGAATCAGGTGGTTTCTTATCTTGCAATGAACAGGAGAGTAACATACAGTCCCTCATGAGCCCCAAGGGCTGTGGTCTAATAATCTATCACTGACGGTGGCAACTTTTCTCTTCAAACTAGCACAGAGGAAAAGAGATGCTCTGCTTTGCTGAAGATGTATAGACCCTGCTCAAGTACTTTATCAAAGGCAATGACACACCTCCCTAGACATGGATTTAAACTACAAATCATCTTTTCAAGGTTACAACCAGAGGCATGTGGTGGACATCTGAGTTAAGGAGACTGAGAGGTCATTTAAAAAAAAAAAAGATTTTTGGTGTATTTCAATATGGACATGACCAAAAGAGGTGCTGTGAGAGTGGGTGGATTGCTCACTCAGTAATCAACTTATTTTCTGTCAATTACTTTCTCTGAGAAAACCCCCTGGACTCCTAATTTCTAATGTTAAGATTTGAGCTGTAACAAAAGTCCTCATAAAATTTTTCAAATAAATTATGATTTTATCTCAATGACTTTCTGAGGAAAGAGGGAAACGCTATTAGCTGTACTTCCTTTAATAACTATTGCTGATGTTAATAGCCAGAGAAAGTCAAGTACTGGGGAATCTACATGCAGGCAAAGTCCCTTCAGATAGCCCCACACACACATTCAGTGCCACTACAGATGTGCTTTTATTAGAAAACAGGATGGAAAGCTATACAGTGATGACATCTCCAATTCATCTCTCATTTACACTAAAAAAGACTCACAAAAGATTCCCACATTCATACACTCCCTACACTTCCACAGCGCCGCTCTAGAGGCCTCTAGTAGTCCCCCAAGGTTACGGTATGATTCCTAGGGAATCCATAAAAATATCATTTGTATATAAAACTTGATGTATATAATCAGGTTTAAGGAAATTAGTGTTTGGGTCGATGTTGAACTAGCCTTTAGTTTTCCAAAGCATCCTTTTGGCCTTCAAGTAGTGTACAGTCTGATGTCATGGGTTCACTTCCCAAGAAATGTATAAAGTTATAAAATGTATGAATGTATAAAACTTGTACAAAATTATGTTTACTATATTTAAGTTGGTCTTTAGGTCTATGTTGAACTAGCCTTTAGTGTTCCAAAGAATCCTTTTGACCTTCAAGTAGTGTACAGTATGGCACTGGCAAGCCTCAGGTTATGTGTTCGATTCTCAGGGATAATTAAGTCGCTTTGCTTAAGCGAGTCTGCCAAATGCATGAATATAAATAAATTTAAAACAGAACAAAAAGGTCATATGGCCTGTATTTAGAACACAGTGAGAGAAAACACAGAAGCCCAAAAAGGAAGGCTAAAATTACAGAGGCAAACCCACTATTTCATCAAGTGGTTAAAGAGCTATGTCTCTGTGGCAGAGAGGGAAAGCCCATGACAGAAATTAGATGATGGAGATGACTGACGCTGTATGTTCCACAGAATGGCACGCTATGCAGTGATGACCGTTCATCTCCTGCCTTTATTATCTCAAGACAGTGAGATGATCATATTATCATCAAGATAGACAGACACACACAGACCAGCATCATTAAGCAGCTGCTGAGTTTGTCTGGTTCACACACAATAAGAAAGCCACATCAGGAGAGACCGTTGTATGGCTCTGCGGCATGAAATCAAAGAAAGAGGACTGTGTTTGTCACATGGGTCAGGTCTTGCTGAGGCCTGCACTGACTAATACTATAGTCCTCCAGGAGACTGAATACGACACCAGCAGGATGACAAACCACTGACTCATAAAGATGAGATGATTGAATCTGATACACAAGAGGAACACTGTTACTAGCATCCTACTGGACATCTACAAATGTCAGTTGTATTTAAGCATCTTTTAATCTGTCGACCTTGTGAAAAAGAAATACACTGTAGCTTCATTCTAAAAAGAGTATATTAGGTAAATAATATACTTTCAAGAATATACTTCAGTGCAAAATGAATTTAACTTTTTCAGACACTTAATTGTTAAGTGCAATTAAATTAAAACATATTTCTAATATGAGTGTTTTCTGACCCGCTAATGTAGGACTTAAATAAGATAAATTACTACTCTGAAAAATGCTAAAAGCGTACTGTCTAATGCACTGACAAGAATTTATGGTAAACTAAAATATACTTTAATGTAATTTCTATTGAATCTTGTATTACTAACTTTAAAGGGATAGTTCATCCAAAAACGAAAATTTTATATGACTTTCTTCTTTTAACCAGGACATTTTTTAATATAACTCTAATTGTATTTGTCTGAAAGAAGAAAGTCATATACACCTAGAAGGGCTTGAGGGTGAGTAAATCATGTGGTAATTTTCATTTTTGGATAAACTATCACTTTGAATGTAATATGAATTATTATTAGGGTATTGAACGATTAGCTTAGCAACATGCTAACATCAAACTCTAGTACTATACTGAAATCAATTGTTAGTTGCATTTTGTGTCACTATTCACAGAGTCGCTGATTTAGGAGGTTCTATGACAGGTCAGTATGTGGTCACTATGTAGGCAGCATGCAGCTCACTAGGTTTTGGAGTAGAGCTCCAAATTATATGCATACTATATTACACAAATTATATAGTGTGAATTATGTAATACACTTGCCTTGAACATGATGTGTGTGGGAACTTGGATCAAAACCACCTAAATCTTGCTAATTAAGCTTGCAGGATATTTCCCACAATTCCAAAGCAGCCTCGTCAATACAGTGCTGCCAAGACAAAAAAATGGTATTGCAACATAAACGGCCTCCTTTTGATGCTCATCTACATTACAATGACTCAGCTGATGAAGAACACCACTATGGAAGGTGTTTTGTTAAGCTAAATAGAATTTGTGCAGAGCAAGGCCAACAGAAAATGGTCTTTCTTTTGGTCATGCTCTGCACTTGAGAGAACAGCAGCAAGGATGAAACAGCAAAAGAAAGATTGCTGCTATACTGCTGTGACTGTCCTCATTCTTTTCATCCCATACCCTAACATCTTTCTCTCTTTCTCTTACTTCACAGTTGTTATGTCACACTTATATGTAAGCAGTCTGGATGATGGGAAAGTGTTTGGATTTCGTTCGAGATGATGCAGAATCGAGGTGACACAGAACTCGACTCAATCTGCTTTCAACTCGCCCCTTTACACTCCGTCCCGTGATTATCATCTCTCCCTTTCCTTTCATAGGTCCCCTCCCTTTCGCTCCACTCCTCCGCATCATGTGACAGTCATCTCCAGTTACTATGGTTACCGGGCCTTTCTTGGGGAATGTGATTGCAGATTTGGTGTTCTTTCTTTCGTTTTCTCTGTATCTCAACCTCCCCTCCCACTTTCTCACTCTATCTCCTCCCTTCTCTCTCTCTCATCTCCATCTCTCTCTATTTTCCTCCCATGGCAGCTGTTGAATTATTGATTTGATTAAATATTTAGCTGTTATTCTGCTCTCCTGCTGAAGGCTCCAGTTGTGGCCTAGTCATAGGAGGTCCTGAAAGCCCAGAGCGGAGACCACACTTCTGCTGATCTATTAACCGCCACGGCCGCCCGTCATCGGGGAGGCCACACCCACCTGTAAACCAACCGAAAGCTTTCTCTCTTACGTCAACATCATTCACATCAAGTCATTTTCATTACATGCCATGTAGTTATTAAAGAAGGAAATCAATGGTCCAAAAGCAATAAGGCCATTTTAAGATCAATTTCCTCTTTTCTTTCATTATGTGGCATCCACAAACCCCTAATACCTCTCTGTGACTGGCTAATGTCTGTCTGCTGAGAGTGAAAGGCTATTGGACTTTTCAGTGCCTGTCGATACTACAATAAATATACATACATACATACATACATACATACATACATACATATATATATATATATATACATATATTTATATATATATATATATATATATATATATATATACATACAGTCATGGCCAAAAATATCCGCACCCTTGGTAAATATGATCAAAGAAGACTGTAAAATGAATCTGCATTGTTAATCCTTTTGATCTTTTATTTTAAAAATTCACAAAAATCTAACCTTTCATTGGATAATAAGAATTTAAAATGGGGGGGAAATATCATTATGAAATAAATGTTTTTCTCTAATACACATTGGCCACAATTAACGGCACCCTTTTATTCAATACTTTTTGAAACCTCCATTTGCCAGTTTAACAGCAATACATTTTCTCCTATAATGCCTGATGAGGTTAGAGAACAACTGACAAGAGATCAGAGACAATTCCTTCATCCAGAATCATTCCAGACCCTTTAGACTCCCAGCTTCTTCTCTTCAGTTCACACTCATTTTCTATAGGGTTCAGGTCAGAGGACTGGAATGGCCAGCAGAAGCTTGGTTTTGAACTCAGTGACCCATTTTTGTGTTGTTTTTGAGGTTTGTGTTTGGATTATTGTAAGGTTGGAAGATCCAAACATGGCCCATTATAAGATCTCTAAAAGAGTCAGTCACTTATTGATTTTTTATCTGTTGGTATTTGATAGAATCAGTGATGCCATGTGTCTAAACAAGATGTCCAGGACCTCCAGCAGAAATATAGGCCCACAACATCAAAAATACAGCAATATATTTCATTGTACACATGGGGTACTTTTTATCCCTGTGTTCACCAAACCCATCTTGAGTGTTTGCTGCTAAAAAGCTAATTTTTTAGTTTCATTTGACCATAGAAGCCATTTGAAGTTCCAGTCATGTCTGACAACTGAATATGCTGGAGATTGTTTTTGGATGAGTGAGGAGAATTTTTCTTGAAACCCTCCCAAACAACAGGTGGTGATGTAGGTGCTGTTTGACAATTTTTTTTAAAGGTTTTTTGACCCCGAGACTCAACTATTTTTTACAGTTCTCCAGCTGTGGTCCTTGGCCACTCAATCTCTCCTTCTCAACGTGCATTAGGACGATATAGACACACGTCCTCTTCCAGGAAGTTTCGTAACAATTTATGTTGATTGGAAATTCTTAATTATTGCCCTCATTTCTTAAAGCCACTTCACTAATTTGTGAAGCTCAATTATCTTTTACTGCTCATCAGAAATATATTCTTTGGTTTTTCTCATTGTGATGGATGATTAAGGGAATTTGGGCTTTGTTTTCCCTCCTATTTATATTTCTGTGAAACAGGAAGCCATGGCTGGATAATTTCATGTTCATAATCACCCTGGAGTGCTCAAAATTGCGAATATAAATGGGAATATACTTCAGAGATATTTTACTCATAAGAATTTCTAGGGGTGCCAATAATTGTTTCCAACGTGTATTTGAGAAAAACATTTATTTCATAATGATATTTTAAATTCTTATTATCCAATGAAAGGTTAGATTTTTGAGAATTTATTAAATAAATAACCAAAAGGATTAACAATGCAGATGAATTTTCACAGCCTTCTTTGATCATATTTACCAAGGGTGCCGATATTTTTGGCCATGACTGTATATATATATAACAATATCTTTCTTCTATATCAGTAGTACCGAATGCTACTACCAAATGCTGTTACAAAAACAATTATGAGAGATATTTATAATAATTATGATAATGTGTACTATAATTTCACATAATAATTTAAATGGTTTAATTTTAACTTTGTTTACTTTTGTATTTGTTTAATTTCTGAATATTTCATCTTAATATTTGGTACTGTTAGGTACGTGAAATACGTCAAGTGCTATTATTTATTTGGTTTACTTAATCTATTGCTAATAAGTTCCCCTGCTTTTTTACTTTGTTACTGACCGTTTAGTTGAATAATTGCTGGAAAAAATGTACATTGATTGAATAATTACATATATTTAATATATTTATATTTTAATATAAAGTGGTGTGTTCAAAGCATACAATATATTACATTTTATAAGTAAAAAGATATAAGTATTATTGTATTTTCATATATGTATATATAAATTAAAAACATCAAATATACAGATTTAACATTTATATTTAATATATTTAACATATTTATATTCATATTTATGTTTTAATATAAATTAATGTGTTCGTAGCATATAGCTTTTTTTTCTTTCTTTTTTTTGTAGTGCTGAAATTTATATTCAGAGTTGAATTTTGGTACCATGGCACCCCTAAAGTAAAGACACATTAAAACCATGTCAGCCTGACCTAGCCGTGCTCTCCAGGAGAATAAAGCAGAGCCAAAAAGCATTTGAAAGGGAAGGTGTGCTGCTCCATTACCGAGGCATCAAAATGTCTCAGTTTCTGTCCCCATGTCTCTCTTTCCCCTCTACGTCATCAGGGTTCTTCAGTGACTCAGAGAAAGAGAGAAAGTGGCAGACAAAAAAATCTGGGTCAGACTGCCCCTCCCTCTGCTCTATGACCTGCCCTTACTAAACTCTTCCTGAAGTGGAGCACACAACGCACTCATCCCACACTGGGGAATTCTCTGTTGGGATTTATGGAGGAATAATTACATTCACGTTAATAATTACATTCTAAACCCAGCCCCCACCTACCATCAGAAGCACTTATTTGATTAATGTCAGGTTTGAGAAAAATGGATTAGTTATGACAGGAAAAAAACTGTCTGGTTAAAGAAATAGTTCACCCACTCAGGCGTTATTTTCTTACCCTCATGTTGTTCCAAAACTGTATGTGATATAAAGGTATTGAACTGAAACATTCATTTAGGGATCATACTGAATGATCCATTTACAAATCAGACTGAATGATTTGTTCACAAATTAAGAGTTCGACTCACAGACTCGATGATAATGTCACAATGGTTCTTGATGAATCAGACTGATACATTAGTTTAGGTATTGTACTGACTGATTCATTCACAGATCACACTGAACAATTTGTACACGAATCAGATTTCCACTCTTTGGTTGAATGATCCTTTTAACTTGCTTATGTTTTCTTTTTCTTCCCTGCTGATTTTCACACTCTCTTTCTCTTCCACAGGAATACTGACACAGACAAGATGGAACTGTCTTTTTCTGCACCCTCTCTCTCTCTCTCCACAGGCCTGCAGGTTTGTGTGGAGTCTGCTGAGGCCTGGCATTTATTAAAGTGTGCTGTTCTCTCCTCTCTGCTGCATACCTGATCTGCCACCACTGCAGGCCTCTTTCAACTACATTTATTTTTAGCTGCAGGCCTAAAAATGTTATCATGCTACAAATACCACGCTTTTAACACTCTCTGGACCACAACCACCTTCTTTTCCACTTTAACCCCCATCAGTGCCATGATCAACACACTGTCACCCAGACCAGCACGCTGCTTAACACTGTCCTCCCCATCAGTAACCTGATTAACACAGTGTCATCTCCCACTGGCACTGAACTGTTTCTTTTTTTGCTTAAGGCATTCACAGTATTTTCTGCTCAACAAAGAATAAAAAAGATACTGTACCACAGATTCAATCTTGGATTTTAAAGGTACCAATCAAATCAGGTCTGGCCACAACATCTCATTATATGGATCGAGCTCAGGCCTCAATTTACTCCCAGTGTAGACCTTTGACTTCTATAGAGTCCTAGTTGCCAGCATGTATAGCAGCCAGCCAGCAACAACAAAGTAAGATGTCAGGGTGCGACTCCAGGTCCAGACCGCAGTCAGAGCTGTACTGGCTCAGTAATTAGTCTGGGCTCAAGGTGCTCACACAGGAAGAGAAGTACAGATGAGACTGACTTAAGCTGAAGTGAGGCTGACAAATACACAAAACATATCGCCGCCCTAAAGAATCCCTGGGGGTCGGCATGAGGCAAGGGAACCATGCCACTGTGTGCCTCATTAGCTACGGCCTCGTTGGGTCATTAAAGTGGGTTGTGCTAATTGTGGGTGGAATCTCTGTCCCTGGAGGCTGTCATCAGGTTTGTAAAGGGCACTTGGGTGTGTTTTGAGAATTTGGAGGTGTAATACCAATTACACAGATGTACTGAAGGATCTTTAGTCTTTTACATCAAGTAGTGTTTGGTGTAGCTTTCTAAAGCTGTGTTTTTTAGTCTTCTTAACATGGCTTACACTGCTCTCCCTCAACAAAAAACAAGTAAATTAATAGCATTATTTATCACAAACAAGATGCAAGATTAGATTTCTTTATCAAAATAAATGTATGAGAGATTAAAAAAAAAGTGTGTATAAAAAAGAAAAAGAAAAAGAAAGAAGAGAAAAAAAATTAATGGCACAATGGAAGGCTAAAATGGCACTGATGCAAACCCAGTCTTCCATTCCAAGTGGCCGATGAGCTACGTCTCTACAGCAACCGGTAGTTTCCTAGCAGCGCAACACAGCTTATGGAAAAATGAATGAAAATCTACCCACTGAGATAGAAAGTCCACGATGGAAAAAAAGACTGGTAGTATAGGAAACAGAAAGACTATATGTCCCAGTCCATTTTTAAAAAGACAAAAACATAAATGACAAATGAAAGAGAAAACATACAATAAAATTACTAGGCAATAATCAATAACATCCACACCCCCATGAGTGTGCAAGAAAACACACACGCTATCATGAGCTGAAGAAGAGCACCTTGTTTGATGGGAGGCCTAAATATAAATGTAGCCTGACTGATTGCATTAGTTTGATAATGATAAGGCTCATTAAGATAAGGGTTGTTGAATTAGATTATCGTACTGTCACAGTCTGTCGGATGAGGAAGCACACATTGTGTTGCTACTGTAAGGATGCTAACACTGCTAGCTATAAATAACCGAACAAAGTGCAGCACTCCATGAAACACTTGCCTGTTGAGTGTGTTAGGCAGACAAAAACACAAATATGCACAATTACATGTGCCATTCAGTTTAACATCAGGTTCATATGGTTTATATTTGCATTCACATTTAAGGTGAGTCACTGCAGGTGAATAGGGTAAAAAAAAATTAACTAACAGTTATTGCCTTACTTACCTAGTGGATTGATTATTTTGATAATTGCAAACATTTTTTTGTATCACAAATTTTCTAAAATGTTAGGTTTAAATATGCAAATGAGGCATTATTTGATGAAATATGCACTAATTTGCATACATTTCTAGTACAAAAATCGTTTAATTTTTTTGACATATTAGAGTCAAAAGTTTTTACAGAGGGAATTTTGGGTATCTCATTTTGTCACTCCATAATTCAGAAAACACTATATTTTCACAATTTTGGGAGGATAAAAATGTTGTATAATCAATCAAATTATATATGAACAAATTCCTTTGTAAAAACCTTCAGGATATAAACAGGAATAAAAATGTAAAGTTTGGTGTGTGTGTGTGTGAGTGCTACTGAAGTGGAGATTTCTGGCTCAGTGTAGGAGAAAAAACTCATTTTGAGAAAACGGCCTTTACAAATATGTATTGTAATTGAAATCTATTGACACAGATAGATAAAGTGCTATAAAAGAAACACTTAATAGTGTCTTTAGGATGTTTTCTTTCCACTAGTCTGAAAAAACATTTTATGAAAAAGCAAAAAGCCCAAAATCTCAAAATTGACAGGTGCATGAAAAAACAGTGTCTCCCCTTAAGTAGATGCACACAGACAAACTAAATTAAATGGGAGTATTTCTTAACATATTTTTTTCAACTATGGAGGGACTTTAATGGTTAGAGTTAACTTGAAGGGTTAGAGTTAACGCTAACCGTTACCATTCCTGTTGATCTCAGTGGCGATTCGTGATAGTTTGTGATCTAAAATCCATAATTGCTCATGTTTGCTGGGTTGTTTTACTAGTAAACTCACTAAGAGTGGTAAACATTAACAATCATCAGCACACGCTCATACATTTTTTGCCAGATTATCAGGGTTACTGGAGCCATCTCATCAATCTGTTCATTAATCTTTCACATGTGCTCAGTCTGTACATCGTACAGTACACTGCATTCTCATTCACACGCCATAAAATCTGCAGTTCCCTCTGCAGAGGCTTCAGAGTGATTAGAGTGGTTTATTTTTGACATTTACAGTGTGGCCACTGGCTAATCTGTAAATCATTACACAAAATTACTGCAAATTCAGATTATCTGTGGCCTTGTTGAATTCCATTCAATCTGCATGGTGACTGGATTAAGATATTTAGGATTAAGGCTTTTTTGTGGTTTTTCACTTGTTCGGCGTGACCGTTATTGATTAATCTGTCTGACGTGGTTAAATGGATGATCTTAAATTCTCCTGACTGCATTAGGGATTATTCTCACCTCATTTTATTTACGCTAACATTTTAATGTTAGAGGCTTATCCATTTGCACTTTTTGTCTCTGTCTTATTTTCCGATTCCGAAAGTAATTGTTACTATCACTAGGTAATGTTATGTTCAAAAGGTGATGATACACAGGGCAGTTGCCAAGCGATGTTTCTAGGGCAATTTCCCATTGAGAATGGGCAACAAATTTCTAGATACTTTAGATCGGTTGTGGGCCCTGTGTCTCACATGGTTGCCCACTGACATCAACATTGCCCAGCAACATTGCTCAAAAAGTTGCCTTTAAGTATCACCTTAAGTATCTTAATACGGATCGAATGTATGTAAAAAAAATATGAAATAATGAACTTCATTCATGAAACAAGCAGACCAAATACTGTGTATCATTCATACAATTATTCTTATGTAAAAATCAAAACTGACTTGCAAAAAAAAAGAAATTTGTTTTGCTCATGTTTATTAAATGTACATTAATCTGTACATAAAATATACATATTGCGTGTGAAAAAAAAAAAAAAAATATATATATATATATATATATATATTTTTTTTTTTTCACATGTATACAGTATGTATGTGTGTATTGCAGATACACACATACATACTGTATACTAAGGTGCTATTTGAACAGAAAAACAACCCTGAACATTAAGCAAAAATTTTACAAATAGAATAGCACAAAAAAATAAAAATAAATAACAAAAAAAGTTGGGATCGAAAAAATTGTTTTGAATAAAGTTGCTCTTGCTCATCAACGCTGCATTCATTTGATCAATAACACAGTAAAAACAGTTATATTGTGAAATAACATTACAATTTAATAATAGTTTTATATTTTAATACATTTTAAAATGTAATTTATTCCTGTGATGGCAAAGTTGAATTTTTAGCAGCCATTACTACAGTCTTTAGTGTCAATTTTGATTAATTAATTGTACTTGCTGAATAAAAGTAGTTAAATATATAAAAATAAAATAAATGAAAATCTTAATGACCTCAAACTTTTGAACAGTAGAGTAAATGTAAATGCTTGACCCCCTTTTAGTCATGACATCCCAAGATAGTGCCCTTAGTGAAATTCAAATGCAGAGCAAATGATGCCAGATACAGAGAAAAAAAGGAAAGGAAAATAGATGAACAAGATAGACAGATCTTGCAGATACTTGAGTGAGTGAGAGAGAGAGAGAGAGAGAGAGAGAGAGAGCAAAACCCTTGAAAGAAAGGCTGCAGGCTCAGCTTGGCTCACTTCTGCTCCCTGTGTGCTAAATGGCTAGAAAGCAGCAGCTCTGCACCAGCCGTCTCACTGACTGGGCACTTTCAATGCACATCTCCCCCCTTTATCTTCCATCCTTTTTCTGTTCTCACCCCCTCCTCCATCCCCTTCCAGCCATTACTGGTATTCAGTGCAGCTCTTTCAGTGAAGCCTGTAGGCCCCTCTCTCTCTCTCTCTCTCTCTCTCTCTCTCTCTCTCCTCTCAATGCATACAGCATTGCTGAGGGCCACAGACACACTGAGAGAAGTACATTAGCCCAAAGAAACCAACACACAAAAATGCATACATGCAGGGCAAGACACTGAAGCATGAAACATGAAGTGATACATAGCGGAGCTACTGTATGTGTTAACTAATCGCCCAGTGACTTCTATTGATTTTTAAACAGAGCTATTTATTTTATATCCCCATCCCCTATTTCAAAATCTAACCCAATATTTATTTGTACTAGGCTGTTTTCTGGTCTATTTGATATAGGTGAATTCAGTTTTTATATACTTGTAGAGGTGTTTGATCCTCAAATTATAAGTAAAACCTCTCTCTCTCTCTCTCTCTCTCTCACACACACACACACACACACAGAAAAAACTGATCCTTGAATGTTTATGGATTCTTCACACTTCAACTGGACAATGATAAGGGGCTGCCGAGAATACAAACACACACACACACACACACACACACACACACACATGCTGAACACAGACAGAGAGGCTGATTATTGTGTGCATGAGAGCACCCATACAAGACTGCCTACAGGAAAGCCAACACATACACACACACACACACACACACACACACACACACACACACACACACACACACACACACACAAAAGCACATGCTAACAGCATTTCAGTAATAATGACGTGTGAGCAGTGAGGTGTGATCCGCTCCGCACATTTCCTCCTGTACTGAGATGGGGTGGGATCGGTCTTAATTTTACAGTCAATGCTCCCAGATAACATTTGACTAATCTAAAATGTAATTTTAAGTTTTAACGAAGCATAAGATTGATAGTTAGCATGGCCCACTTAGCACCTGCTGGCAGATTCTGTAACTACACCAGTGGTTCTCAACCAGTGGGTCACTAGGGGGCTGCAGCTGAACTCCAAAGGAGTCTGTAAGATAGCTTAAAAAGTTTGAGAACCACAATGGAGAATATTTCTCCATTGACTGGCATTCAAAAGTAAACGTATTTAAAAAAAAAAAAATATATATATATATGAATCATAAATATGTCATGATATTGCAGAGGCTTTTTTGCCAGTGGCCAGCTTGTTATTGGAGTTATATATACGGACTTACATAACTCAAGTTTGTTGCCGTTCACGTCACAGCTTAGAATAGCTGCTATTGCATGCATTCTTGTGACAATTTTCTCCAGAGCAAATATTAATGTGACATTTACCAATCAGATTGTTGGCTCAAAAAAACCAAATGAACGGGGAAGTGTCCAAGAATCATGCATTTGTCACAAACTGCCACTGAAATGCACGGGAATGCTAACAGATGGGTATTACAGATGTCCTTGCTATATACCGCCGCAAATTAATACTGTGCATTTCTCCTCATGGAGTCTGTCTTGACTACCTTGATACCACATCTTTTCTGTTTTCTTCTCACTGTGTCACTAAGTGGAACTGTCTTTCCCTGCATTCAATCAGAGTGAGTCGATCTGCCTTCACTCTACGGCAGCTTCCATGAACTGTGTCTGCTTGTAAATAATTCAGCATATGTGAATAAGTCAGCAGAGTGGCTATAGTGGAGCTCACACAGATGGAGGTGTAGATATAGGTATGTTTGGAGTGTTTACAGTGATGTAAACAGTTTGCGGCCTGCAGACTGTCACAAAACAATAGGAGTGAAAACAGTGAAATGGAGAAGACAAGGGAGACTGAGTGAGAGTGCATCCGATCAGTCCATTAGGAGACCAGACACAATGGGGCCTTCCTCTTGTATCATCTCCCAGTGTATCCCACCTCTCTCTTTCTCATTCTCTCCCATCTAATCAATAGATGAGCACTTAGAGTTGGGCACAAAGGGAAGCTGGGGCTTCATTATGGGCCTGGCATCACAGCAAACACACACCTTCAGGATTTGCATACCGCTCTCAAGATCCAAACAGCTGCACAAAAGTGAAGAGCTTTCAGAGTGTCTTCTGAGTGTTCCCATAAGAAGGGTAGATGTGAAGGGGAATTTATTGTGATTGCTGATGGGTGCTTGAGACACAGCGCTGGTGGGAGGAGCTTGAGCTTATCCAGCCAATCACAACACAGAAGACATTTAACAGCCTCTCACCTCAGCTCACATCTCAATTCTATTGGTGTTCTCTACTTCAATTCCATATTCAATTTTATAAATAGTTCCAGAGGGAACTTTAAGCTCTTACTCCTGTACCCGTTTGCCCTCGTTGCTTACTTAGGTAATATGAATATGTTAATTCATGCATTAAGTCCATTAAAAGCTCAAATCCAACTAGATTTACATGGAAGGTTGTTTTTAATGAGGGGTAACGAAGTATCTTCATTCACAAAATAACACAGAGCAGTGGGTCATAGACCAAAAATGGGTCACAAGTCTGAAAGGGTTTCGGACAACAGTGGGAAAAATGAAAATGAAAATAATAAAATACAACCAATCTTTAAAAAATTAGGATCAGTTCAGTTAGGATAACAAAATAAAAAGATGATCACCTTTTAAAAGAAAGGGGAAATGCTTCCCATATGATTTGTAAAATTTTTAATTAAATATATTTTAATATATATTATATTAATTATATATCATTTTATATATATATATATATATATATATATATATATATATATATAAATGTGTGTGCATGTGTATGTGTGTGTGTGTGTGTGTGTATATATATATATATATATAAAATCAATTACTCAATATTGTGATATATGCTATAATATATATGATATAATGTCATAAAATATTGAAATAGTCACTGAAAAAAATATAAAATTTATATTTGAAGCAAATCTAAGTAGAAATATCAATCAGGTAAAATTACAATATACTAACAAGCTAAATAAAAACACCTGTCACTGTGTTTAAGGCGGGCTGATAAACAAGCGAAGCTGATTCCAACTCTCATTTGAACACCCCCTCCACTTCCCTATCTCCCTCCCTCAGCAGGGGGACCCATTTTAAACGTAAATAATTCATCCACAGACAGATGCAGCTTTTTATTTGGAGTGAATAATTCAAAATGTGGTCTCTGCACTTCAGAGTGGAGGCCCGCTTATCCAGTGGAAGAGAGCAGGGAAAGAATCAATGCTTCTTTTTGTTCCTTTACACTCGTTAAAGCTAGAGACAGATGCCACACCTTGCAGCTTAAGCATTGTCTTGATTGGAGCACCATGGGTCGATTTGAGGTGGGAAAGTAAAGTTCTTTATTCTTGAGCTGAAAGATTTTCAGTTACTGATTGAGAGAAGAATGCGTCTGCGCACACACAGCATCTCCCAATCTTGGCTTTGACCTATTCATATTGAGCTTATGCAAATTGAAATGCTTCAGGCTTTATGCTGGAAGCCTCATAAATGTGCAGGCACGCATTACCTAGGACACACACATGCTCATAAGCATGCATACATATATGTCCACATAAATTCAAATGTACATGTACAAATATGCACCTTTGTAGAGCAGCAACTCATGATGCACAATGCCCCAACTGCTTGGAAAAATGTAATACAGCTCATAACAAATGGATTTATTTAAAAGGCCTATATTTCCCATTTCAATGGGTTGGCTGCACCTTAATTATATGCGAGACAATTAAATGAAAATATGAAATGAAAAGAAATAAAAGGAAAATACTTGCACCAAAACTTGCATTAGCCCTTTCACTGATCTCTGACCAAGCAACAGTGAATTATCTACTTACCTCAAGGCCTGGGTTTCTCAGAATTAACTATTGCTTACTTGGCATTTCAATCTTATTTTCATGAAGAAAAGTAGAAATCATTCAAAAGAACTTGTTGCAGTTTGTCCTTCACTTCTTTCTTGCTCTGTATCTAGCCAAGCTATAGTAACATGCTGCTATGCTAACCGGCTAAACTAGGTTCTCTGACAGTATCAAAGTAATTTCACATTCTTAACATTAAAACAATTTTCTCTTTTTTTACTCAGGAAGGTAAAATGGTTCAAACGGAAACATTTCCAAAAGAGAAAAAACAACAATCTGATCATCTAATCAAATCAAAAGGAAAGACCCTGCTGGAAAATGGATGGTAGCTTGGCTTTGGAACATGCTAGCTAGTTTCTAGCTGGTCTAAACTGGACATTAGCTGACTGACCAGCTACCATGTTAAAACACAGCCTGGTCACCTTACGCTGAAATGACCAGCTGTAAACTAGCTTCCACATTCTAAGACACAGGTACCACAGGATGAACCTAACTCCAGGCTGGAGTCAAAAACCAGCCTGACAAGGCTAGAACACCTGCTAAGACCAGAAAACCACTTTAAAAGCTGCCCTCCTCAGCAGGAGCACTATAAAAGCTTTTTCTGCCACGTGATCCAAATTTATTCTGTAATATCTATTCTCTAAATAGCCTAATGTGTGTATTCTGTGATATAAAGGTTGTGCTGTATGGTAAATATGTTGAGGTACAGTACAGTAGGTGTAGGTGTATTGATTGAGAGGGGGATTTTTAAAGGGCAGAGAGGAGAGAGGAATAGAGCCTCTCTTCTGCACCAGCGCCACCTCAGGCTCACAGGCCTCTCATCTCTTAACCTTCAATTAGTGGCCACAGGCAGTGCAAAGCATTGATTAAGCGCTAAATGCCAGTGCGACACACTGGCATACAAACACGTACACACACACTGTACTGGCTCTTCCTCAGTCTCTGCATTATTGAAGAGCAGCCTTGCTAATTACAGCATGGAGGACACACACTCAGCAGGAGGGAAACACCTACACACACCTGTTCTACAGACACACACATCTAAATTCACTGAGACACAAGTGATAAAGAATCAGAGGGGTTTTTTTTATTGACAAAACCACAGACAAGAAGAAGCCAAAAAACTGACCAATAGACTGGGAGTATTTCCTTTAGTGGAATTCAATCATCACACACACAGATACAAAACAAATGCACAAACACACTCAAGAAAAGGCACATTATGGCACATATAATTATGTCCTGCGGAAGCACTTTAAGGCATCACAGATGCACTAAGGAATGCGTGTTAAAATTTTAATGTAGCTAAATTTTATTCAATACTGAAAACTGTCAATTAAAAATAGTTACCCAAATATTTTACCCAATATTTTATGTGTCCTATTAATTTTTAGTGCAACAGTGCCCACCCACTTTTCAGCAGCCTTGGTTCTGCAAGTGTTTTTTTCTATTTATTATCAAGAGATCTAACAAAAATCTTTTTGAAAGAGTTGTAAGCCTGCTAGGAGGTGAATTACAGCATCATAAGCTTTGATTTGAAGCAACAACAAAAAATAAAAATGAACATTTGGACAAAAGGCAAATGTACAAGACTTTACAGCCCTAATGAGGGAAAGAACTACAATCCTGTTAATCATTATTAATGATATAACTGAATTAACAACGATGAATAAATCTATGGAACTATTCATTTACATACTGTATGTTGATTATGTATATAGAAACAATATATTTTTATTGTCACATATACATATATATTCAAATATATCATATGGAATGCGTGGGTGCTAAAGAGTTGGCACGATTATTCTCTGATTGGTGGAGATTTCTTTATAGATATTAAAGACTACAGGTGATTTTTTTTAAACCAAGAATTCCACTGTTGAACACTAATATTTAAAACATTAGGTGAAATAATGCAGGGTGATGCTTTAGAAAAAAAGCTAATACCATCAACTAACAACCTCACCACTCACCATAGGTCTGTTTTTAATAAACTATTTCTTTATGGACAAAATAAATGGGATTTTTAGTTTCCGAACCCAACTGTTGCACTTTATTACAATATATTTGTAATATATCTATTAAAATAACTTTGTTAAAATGAGTCATATCTCCCATGTGAAGAGCTATTTTTGTAATGTGTGGAGTTACCTGTGTAAGTATCACTTGTGAGAGTCTATGATGATTATTGTAGGTTGCCTTAGAAGGCAGTAGCCTATGTAGGCAGCTTGCTACGTTCTAGAACAGAGCTTGTGTGTATCATGAGTCATTTGACTCATCGATGCGGCACAAATAGTAACGGATTTAATGAAATAGGCTTTCATGCTAGCTGCGCTATACTTCACAGGAGCGTCTGTAAATCTGAGTCGCTTGTAAACTACAGCAAGAGATTTAGAGGTTTCTCTCAGTATCTCACTGTTTACCAAAGCAATAAAGAAACTAAGAGAGCCAGAGAGAGAGAAAAAAAAGGGAAGGAGAGAGAAGACTGGACGAAGCACTGACTCAGTTTTTTCATTTCTTGTAACAGCATAAGGCCAAGGACCATTAAACTTTGCTGAATCAACCACACACAGCAAAATGCCTTAAAGGTGAAGTAGACCACTAGCATCACTAAAAGAAATTGCAAAAACAATGGCAGGTTTTCCAAATAGGTTTTCCTAAACATCATTTGCTGATCCAGTGGTTAAGCTAATATTATATCTGGTCCAGTCAGGTGCTCAAACAGATTGCAGTTCTGTTTGTTGTCACTAGTGGTGCAGAAATTACACACTGCAACTTTAAAGTTAGCATGAAATGAAAATTACAATCATCTTTTCTCCTCTGTTGTGACATATAACACTTGAGTGAAACAGAAAAACTATGTAGGATGGGACTAGATTTTGTCCATCGGGAAATGATTGGGTCATTGCCATTTGCCAATTTCTACAATCTCATGTGAGTGACAGGTTGCTGGAGGGGAGGGATTATTGTCCCACCTTCGTCATCAGAGAGGAAATGTCATTGCAAAGAGTGGAAAGAAGTTAATGTTTTAGATTAAAGATTACACACATTTGTCCACATAAACCAGAATCACCCTCTTAGTTGAACCTGCTCTTGTTACACACAGTTCTGTAATAAAATCTCTACTATTTGCTGATACTGATTTATTTATTAAATGTGTGAGTATCTCCAAATATCTGCCAAGCCAAGCCAAGCCAAGCCAAGCCAAGCCAAAAAAAAAAAAAAATCAGCAGAAGATGGATAAAGAATGCCTTATTTTACTGCTTGAACTGAAATGGCTAGAGGCAAAGAACTCTTCCTCAAAATAGACAGAGGTCAAGCATTACATCAGTAAACACTGAACACGTCATATTGATACATACACAGGCAGAGACAGCTAACCCCTGACCTATAAGCCAAAAGACACAGAGGGAAAAAACGCTTGATGAAATAAAGTCAGCAAATGTTAAACAGTACAATAGTACCATTTTTATCTGAAAAATACAACATAGAAGGATTTCCTAAACATGACAGCCAATAAAGATAAGAGGAAACAGATTGAAGAACCCAGAGCAACTGAATGAGAGAGAGACGTCACATCAAGCAAGTCATTGCTGATCATTTCTTTTTTGAAAGGCTAATGTTCACTGGTCACTAAATGTTTTATGCAGTGACAGGGATCAAAGTCACCTCCTCTCGGGTGAAATGAACCTCAAAGCATCCAGAGCTTCCTGGACAGTGATTGTCTTGGGAGCCACGTTTTTTAAAAATCAATTTTTCTAGAAAAGCCCAGTGAAGTCTTTGAACCTAATTGACTTGAAATAAGAACGAGGAGTATTTTTAAAAAATCCACAGAGACAAAAAATACTCTACAGAAAGAACATTTAACTCACAAAGAGCAATCAGTCAGAGTATTTGTATCTTACACTGCAATGACCTAACATTGAAAATTGCATAAATATTAGCATAAGCATACACTTCTATGACCACTTCTGTAACACTATTGTCATAGCCGAGCATCATTTTGAATGGAATCTGGATGCGAGTAGCCAGCGGTAAACTTGAGTTTTGTTCTATTGCTGACATACTCCACGCACTTGCGCTATTTCTGACAACAAGACAAATAGATTTGAACCTGCACATTTGTACAACAGAAAATTGCACTTCCGATGCATTTGTACAAACATACTTCCAACACAAGTGTATTTCTGGCTGAGGACCTGTACCATTATCTACTTTCGTTCATGATTGTCACTCACAGAATATATACATATGCAATTCGCTTCGGTACAACAGAACCAACTTCATCTCAGCACACAGAAACTATCACTATATTGTCTTGGTCTGTTGTGTTCCCTGAACCCCAAGCCCTCCCAGTGCTCTCTTCTCATCGTAAAGCTATGTACGGTTTGGTCAAGTCCTATTCCTGCCTGAATCATCAATTATCAATGCAAACATTCTGTATTATTCAGAGCTACCAGCAAAATTGTCGTTCTCAAGCAGTTCTGGCGGGACATGCACTGAGGGAAAATGGGGGAAAAAGTGGGGGTTGGGGGATGCACACGTCACAAAGCGAAAACTGGGACATGCTAGAGAGTGTGAGCAAAAAAGCTCCTGCGTTAAGAGATGCCCCAAATGCTGCCAGTCCCATCACAGCTCAGCTCCATATCCACCTCAGAACTTGCAGACCGGAGGAGCACGCTGCTCTTAAACTCGTCTTATCCGTCTATCAATGGTCTGAGCTGTTCTTCTCTCTTTTATCTGCAGTCTACACTACCTGCCCATCCGTCTTACTTCTTTATTACTTCATTTTCTCTCTATTCCCACCTTGACTTCCAGAGTTTTCTTAAAGCCAGGGGCTGTATATATTTTTTGTCTCCAGCTTCAAATCCCAACCCATCTCTTTTGAACACACAACATGCACACCTAAAAAACTGTGTTTTAGAGTTATCTTTGGGGTTCTTTGATAAAGGCTGGGGTGTAGGCTCATTAATGACGCACTCGTTTATATTTAGCACATACAAGCAAGCCAGTGTCAGACTGCTGCATTATATATGCTCGTGCACAACACACATAAAAGCATCCTCCATCTTGATTTAACACAAAGTTTGCTCACTCTGTCTAACTTCCTTAAGGTTGCGAGATATGAAAAGAGTAACAAGACGACGAATGACATAGATATACAGATATATGCTAATGAACACAGAAAATGAACAGATCTTAAAGATTATGTAATGCTGCTTTTTAGCTAAAATAGCCTATACTTCCTTTAATCCCAGTTTAATACGCAGAGACAACTATTAGCAAGGCTTTTGTTGGTTGATTCTCCTAAAAAGTATAAACACAGTGGCTGTGTGGTGTTATCAAAACATTACTCAGTTTGATTGTGTATTTTCAACAGTACAACATAGCAACCACGGGCTTAACCAATAAAGTGGGTCTGGGGCAGGGTTATCTGCTCTTCCAACCAACAGCAGATGGGTGTACTGTTAAGAAACCTGCTTGACGTTTTGATTAATTTATTTGCAATTCAGCTTTGTGACAACAGTAGAACAGAAATGATGTATAATTGGGATCCAGCAGAACCCCAATTAGATATACAATACCATGCAAAAGCTCAGGATCGGTAAGATTTGTTAATATTTTTGAAAAAAGTCTCTTATGCTGACATGCTGTATTTATATAAATACCAGCAAAATAGAGCAAAACAGTGATATTGCGAAATATTAATACAACTTAAAATAACGGTTTTCAATTTCAGTATATTTTAAAATATAACTCTTGTGATGGAAAAGCTGTATTTTCAGCAGCCGCTTGCAACTGCCTTGCAATTGATTGTTGAATACAGTGAATTCAACAATAATATGTTAATGTTGCTGTAGCGCCGCTGATTAAATGGGAATAAACCTTGAGACAAATATTTTGTAAAAATCAATGTTAGACAACAAGCTGACCCCTCCCTAGTCCCTACCTTTCTTTTTTGCCTTTCACCCCCCTTTCTCAACCCCTCACATCTCTTCAACCCCTTGTTACTCTGTCTGAAGTCCTGCCAGGGCCTTGGTATCTGTGTATGTGTGTGTGTGTGTGTGTGTGTGTGTGTGTGTGTGTGTGTGTGTGTGTGTGTGTGTGTGTGTGTGTGTGTGTGTGTGTGTGTGTGTGTGTGTGTGTGTGTGAAGCAAGCAGCTTCATTGAAAGAGCACTGTGGCCCCTTGTCTTGTCAGCTCCGGTTAAGAGCCAGGCTGGTGGAGGCTCAGCTGTTTTCTGGGGGGATTAGTCCAGTTCAGCACACAGCGCTGTTTCCCAATGACTTGCCAGCCCTGGCTCAAGGACAAGATGGGAGTGGGGGCGGGGGTGGGTGTGCACTGCTCTTCCAGGCACGCAAAATGTCTCGACTCCACAGAGACACACAGGTCGAGGTGCTTTCATGGCATGGACATTACTGTGAGATGTTAACAGAACGGAGTGAGTGACACAATGTGCTCAGGAGGCCCAGGGGAGAAGAGGAAATCTGCTTCTGAAGGCATCTGTGACTCCATAAGAATCTGTTCAATACACACAATGCATTTGACAAAAATGCAAAAGCTCTAATTCTGACAATCTTCATAAATAAATGAAATTACAAAATTATATCATGTCAGTAAAATCAAGGAAAGACATGCAACAGAATGGTTAATCTAGTGCTGGATTATAGGGACACACATAGTGAGCTGACCACTGGGGCCACCTGGGACCTTGGAACATATAAAGCAAGATGACCATTATGGCCCCTAAGGCCAATACAGTGTGAAATCAGTGTGATCACAAAGGCCCCCAAGATGGTAAAACGCAAGTTGATTGCAAGGCCCACAGCTGCTATTTCATAGCCATATAATTTTAGCCTTCTGAAAAATATTTACTTTTTTTTTTAGTGTGCACAGGGAACTCGCAAGACCATGATCACCCATGAAGAGAACCTGAGAATCTGAATATTACACAACAGAAAATAAGACGGGCATCATAATTTACAGCAACAAACCTATCAAGGCCACTGTCCATGATTCTCATGTTTGCCATTTTGATGTCTTCCTTTCAATCTTTCAAGTTATCAAAGGACAATTGCATTAATTGAAATTCTGAAGCATTCTCACATGTATCAGTGAGATGACAACTGAGACAATAACACAAATCTGTGAAGCTCAACTTTAGTCGGTCCAAAACATTAATCTTTTTAATATTTAATGTAAATGCTTTATTCCAACAGAATAATCTGAGAGAAAGTAAACGCATAAAACTGTTCAGATTGGTTGGGATTTAGTGCCTGGTTAGAACATGTTGTAAGATGTAAATGAAGAACATCTAATTGTCATAATTTTTATCTCTTTGAAGTTTATACTTGGATATTCTCCCTTTGTAGGATTTAGGACAGCTTGAGAAGTGATACAGTGCAGAAATCTGCTCTGAGCTCCTAACTCACCAAAGACATTTTTTGCTTCCTGTTGAACACACCAACACTCAAAAGTGTTTGAGGTTAAGCCAGGTGATATATTGTGACCAAATGGTGAAGAGAGTTTGCATTCACCCTTAATAGGAAAAGCCTTTCTTAACTATCGTAATTCTTCTGAAAGACAAACATACACACACTATATTACTTTCATAAACAGCCGAAGTGAGACTCAGCAGAACAGCACTAGGGCCAGTCACCATCTGTAAAACTGTAAGCTGAGTTGCCCACTAATGCCTTGTTTATTCCTGATGCATTCACTACCAACAAACGCAGACATTACGTGCAGCTTACTTCATACTTCAGACATTCTCTATTGTACTATTCACTTACATGACAGGAGGCAACAAAAATATCAGCTGAACCAACATGAAACAGCGGTTTGTCAAACCCTACTAAAGTAAAAAGTTCAATTATTTAAAATTTAACTACATTTAAACATTTATTTACACTGTATAATTTATTTTAAATGATTTATTTTCACAATGTATACAGTAAGCTGTATTGTGTGCAAAATGTACTCAATAATGATCTTTCTAAACATGAGCTCAAATTCTTCCAATGAGATTAAAAAAACCTATAAATTATACGTAATATTATGTGCTGATGCAAAAAAATTTTGCAGTCCAGAGAATTAAATATTTGACAAAATAAATGTACTTATTTTTTCTTATTATTTGTGACTTAATGCATAAAAACATGAACATTTTTCACAACACATAAATGAAAATCTGGCACCACTGTGCAAACTAAGGACAAAAAAAACTGTAAAATTAATAATGGACAGTTTTGACGCTTACATTAGGACTGGATGAGCAGCTATTTTGAAAAGATCTACAGTATCATTCAAAAACACTATTGCTTTTTTTTTGGAAAGTAGATCAAGAGTGTACAGCATCATCAGATCTCTCAACCAAACAAGTTGAGTTTAAGTGTAAATGATGTTCCACACTGTGACGACAGGAAAACCAGGCAATCACAATGGTCTCGCTGCAATATAATGTGCTATTTCTCTTCCAATTTTCCACTGGGTCCTGTCTTGCATCTACAGTAATCTCACCCCGCAAGGGCTATCAAGATCTGGCAAAATCTGTCAATTTTGAGGTTAAGTGCAAGAAACCATTTTTCCATTTGTGATTTGGAGGCTTAGTGTTGTTCTAAACAGCATTACTGCAGGTAGGTGCTGGTGCTGTTACGTCCCTAAAGCCACAAAATCCCAATCTCCCAGTCCTGTCCCATTTCATTAATAGTGCTGGTTATTCTACCAATCGCCAATTACAGCTCTAGAGAACCTCATTGCTCTCCAGCTTCAGTGCTGGGCTTGTTTAATCTGACTGGGCTTGAGAAGGCTTTGACAAATGAAGAGGGACTGAAGGAAGGGGTGATGAACCTGTTTTTAGCCTGAATGTCCACTTTGGACATGCCGCTCATGGGACGGATCATATGATGCGAAGGAGTCATTCTTGGCAACAAAGGCAAAGATGTCTCTAAGGGTGCTGCGAGGAGAAATTCTGAAAAACAAGTCAAAGCGTATTCAGATCAAACCCAAAAGCCCCGAAGCCCAGGCTGTTATAGGATGAGTGCACAGGCATTTCTGAATGAGGCCCGAATTGAAAAATACTGCCATGTCAATTAGGCTGAAATCCACACACGCATGGAAAGACTAGAGCGTTACTGGGCTGAGAATATCCAGTTTTACTGTACATCTAAAAGCCCTTTTGCTGGATTTAGCACTGAGTAGTTTTATTTAATAGCCTTATATTGTGGCCTTATATATGACCAATATAAGAATCCAAAGTTATATTCTTTTTAAGTAATGATGACGCACAATTTGCTTCCCTATTCTGTTCTTGCTGACTTTTATTGACTGGGGTAACTTATTGGCTTGAAGATCTAGTAATGTAAACCAGTTGCTGACTGACAGCCTACAAATGAAACCTGAATGGCATGATTGTTTAAATCAGCAGTGTGTAAAATAAAATAAAATAAAATATTAAAATAAATCAATACCAATAAGGCCTCAAGCCAGATTTGTACCTCCATTAAACAAAAAGAGACATTCCTATTATCCTCGGGGAGTTTCGTGGGTTGAGTTCATGGCCACCAATCAATTTTGTATAACAATTTTATGCTCTTATTCTTCCATTTGTGTCGGGTTTTAAAAAGCACTTTCCAGGGTCATTTACTTTAATACAGTGTTGCTAAAAAGCTTAACAGTGGTGGACAGTGAAATTTGGTTCTGGTTTGGCCAGTAAAAAAAAAAGTAATTGTAAAGTAAAAAAAAAAAAGTCTCTTGTTTAAGCGCAAACAAATTGGTTGTCAGCACTGTATTTCAGAGGTGTATACAATGTGGGTGTCATGATGAGCATGTAAATATTCATGTGTTGGTTATACTTTCAACAAAGCCATTATTCTTTTTAGTCCGCCCAGAGGCTATAAGCAACAACAACCACAGGGAAAACCATCAGTGGTACGGAAATAATGATGAATAGTAAAATAATGTCACTTTACATTGAGGGTGATCCTGTAACAATGGTGAAATACGAAAAGGTACTGGCAATGAATATTTCATGTTGGCCATAAAACTATATACTGCAACATATTATTAAAAAATAGTTTGTCCCAATCATAATGGAATTACTGATCTATTTTCTTTGAATATTAGTGATATCACTCAATATAGAAGCTGCATTGTGATTTTGTTCCTAAATATTTACATTTTTAATATTCAATGTTGAATAATTCATGTTGAACCCTTTCTTTTAACTTTGCAGGAAAAAATACTTCCCAATATTCCATATCATGACAGGGAAGGTTTAAAAATGACAACTAATACCAAGATTAAAGATGTGGTGAGACTCCTTACATCTGCCGCTATGAAGCATTAATGTATTGAGTGTAACCTTTGAACTGCTGAGAGCCATTATTCCTTCATGACTGCATTAACCGTGATCTCTGACTAGACTCACTACGAGGGATATACCAGCAACTCCATAAAGAAACATTTGTAGAGATTCAGATCAGATACTCTACAGAGTAAAAATAAACTCATTCATCTACTATCTCTGCCTTTTCTCATGATATCAAACAGCTGTCAGTAAAACTCAAAAGTAGGCATGGGACGATAACCGGTTTCAAGGTATACCGCGGTTTGGAAAATTCACGGTTTCAAAACCACTAAAATTTTCCGTTATACCGTTTCTGCGGTATGTGCAGCTTTTTTACGTGTTGTCAAAGACGGAAACTGCAGGACTCACTCAGTTGTGAGCAGTGAAGAGCGTAACAAGTCACATGACCCCTCCCCCTCCGGTTGGAGCGAGCGGTCAGTGAGAGTAACCTTTGTGTAGGATGATGGCCGAAGGAGGTGAATCCCTGGAACTTTTTTCCCCCGAAAAAGGCAAAGTCTGCCATATGGGAATTTCTTGGGTAACGTAGACTACTGTTCTGTACACAACGATGTTCCGTACAGATGACGTTTTGGCGCCGATTGCTAAATAAATACTTCCAGGTCGTACACAAACAATGTATCTGTGTCGTGTTCATTTCTCTCTCTTTCACCCTCGATCAAGACAGAGACCCATTCACCGGTTGTTTCAGTGTTGAAATAAATCATATTTGGCTTGCTACCGAGGCAGATAACATACATAATTAACTAGCTAACGTCAACTAGTTTCCTCCCTCACGTTACTTCACGGAGCGGGGAATAGTAGACTAAAGTACTACGTTTCTACGATTTAGTACAATAAATTTAGTTGGTATCACGTCTATAATTTTAAGCCTCCTGCCATTGTTTACATCTGTTCAAAATCATGTCATTTAAAAAACAAAAACTGCTGGCTCTCGGGTGTCTATGCCACTGTTTGAGTGTTATACGGAGAGAGACTGTGTGACACAATCGTGCGCTCTCCTTATGTGTATGTGCACACATCTTTGTACCTCACCGCTCATAACTTGGACTGAAAGATGAATGTGTAGAAAGTGAGCATATCTCCAAAAACCTTGTTGAGCTGCAGGTTTAATGACTGCATTTTTTTTTTTTTACAGAAAATAATTTATATCTAAGGTTATCATACCGTCAGAATCTCATACCGGCCTATGCCTACTCAAAAGTTATACCAGTACTCAAGGGCAAATATCCAACCTCTCAAAATCACACATGTGCACTCTCATGCTTAAACACACATGCATGCACACAAAGACTGATGTATCTGTTGTAATAAGAGCTGGGCATATGCCGAAGACGTGGCCGGCTCACTAGCCCACTAACGGGGACCATCTGGCTAAGGTGATGTTTGTTCCTGATTGCTTTATTTTTGGCTCTCCAATTAAGAATGAGCAGCACAGATCTGCTAGAGAGTGACAGCAGCACAGTTTGGGCAAGGGCAGCACTGGAGAGCGCTCCAGACACATTCATCACACCCCAATTCATTGATTGCCTTTTAGAACTTTGCCAACACACATTTTGCAGGAGAAAGTAAAACTCAGACCACTAATGCTGAGTTTATTAAACAAATAATCTTGAAGCATAAATCATGAAGCACCTAAAATCCAGCTCAGAAGTATCACACCCATTCAAACACATACCTCCTCAGATTTTTGAGCTGTGGGTTTTGAATGTGACTTCCGAAAAAAGTATTGTAAATTCATTAGTGCTGTCAAAATTAGTGCATTAATTTTTCCAGTTTAATGGCGTTTAAAATATCTAATGCAGTTAACACAGGGACGGAGCTAGTGCACTCACAACTGCTGCTTCTGTCTCTTTTTTCTTGACAAGAAATTGCATTTATTTAGAAACAGAACGTCTTTATGACCACATCAAATGGAAGACTTTTCAGACGCGTGCTCCGCCTCAGCGCCACACACAAGTCAAAAAAGCACAGAAAAGCCACAGTGAACTGCAGTCAGATGAGATGTGGTCAGGTCATACGGTATGTCAGTAAAAACGAATTTTCCTGTCGTAGCATGTGCTCTTCAATTGCATGCACCAATATGGCGGAGCACACTGTAGCCTTTACCATTTCATATTAAAGCGCAAATGAAACTACGAGCACGCGTGTCAGATCCACGTCACATTCAGCAGAAGCAGCTCTTAAAGTAATAGCAGCCAAAAAGAACCTAATAACTAACTACTGTGATGTCTGTCATAGAACAACAAAAAAGAGGAAATCAATAACTTTTGTAGCTTTACAGATTAATCTATATTTAATTTAGAATTTACTTTTTGATTGTTTTCACTTGAATTAGAAGTTGTTATTTTTTAAAGTCTAGTAAATGTTAAAATTGATAGCTCACAAATATACTGTAATGTTAAATGGATCTAGTCAATGGCTAAATATTAGGCAAAAAAGAACAATTTCCTAGAGACATCAGTAGTATTGGTATCATTGATACTCGCCTTCAGCCATAAAAAAGATGCCATTAAACAAATATATATATATAAGTATATTTAACAACTTTAATGTTAGGTGGAGAAAATGTGTGATCAATTCATAAAAAAAAATGTATCAGTTGACAGCACTAAAATTCATGTATCGTAAATATTGGAAATTCAGGTTCAGGTTCAGTAGCAGTTTTGCATGGTTTACTAATGGATCAGGACAGTTGAGAAAGTGAGGAGACTGATTCAGTTCCATTATTTGAAGAGCTCTATCATAGCGTGCAAAATATCTGTTTCTATTCAATTCAGTAAGATGTACTGTGGGGTCTGTAAACATTTTAGGATTGTGAAAGGGGTTCTTCGTTCAGAAACCCTGGCAGGGCACCAAGTTTACCAGGACCACAAACAAGTAGATTTGTCTCATTCAGCTGACATAAAAATTCCACTAAAAAAGCAACAGCCTGGAAAACACAAGTAGTTCTCCGGTGTAAAGATTCATTGAGGTAAACTGATTAACCTAATATGTAATTAAGCTGCGTCAGAAATAATTATATTTGGGATCTGTGTAGATGAGCTGTAAGGCTGGGGAGAAGGGACCCAGACATCCTTTTACTGAATCCAAGCACCAGAGACATGACATAAAAGAGTCTCAATTAAAATGGAGGCTGCAGTGTAATCTGCTGGGATAGATATCTGTTAATGCTTCTGGAGGGCTCTCGTTCTGCCTCACGCAAAATTAATTTACACATTCTATAAATACGCCTAACCTTCCCCTCTCATTTTTAGCAATGGTACAGGCTGTCTGCAAACCCAACTACTTCACAAAGAATGTACCAAAATCCAGGGTGACCTGGACCAAAAATCTAAAAAGGGAGAACCCTCAACTTACTGCTGTTTGAGGATAAATCTATGCTAATATTTCTACCTCAAGTCATGAATTAAAACCACTGCATTGATGAGACATTCACATGTCTGATTCACAATAGTGACTACTGATCCAAGGGGAAAAGGTTTTAGAAAGAAACTAATCAAGGACAGGATGTGGGTTCTCAAGAAATATGCCAAATTGGATTTTTTTTTTTTTCCTTGAAATTGCTTCTTAACTGTGTAGGAGCAAAAACATTGTCCTTTCTGGATGTTTTTCACCTTTCAGAGGTGTAGTTCATATCAACTCCTTTTATCATTACCAGGTGTCCATTTCACACAGAAGTGGGGCATGCACCGCCATGTAGACAAAAATAAATGTCAACATGGACAATGCACAGTTCTCAAAATATGTACCGGAAAACATCACATTTAAACACATCATTTGCATATGAGTTTTATTTGGCAATGTATCACTATCAGCATCTAAAAGGGGCTTCACCTCAAAGTTCTATTTGAAAAGACATACGTCATAAGTCCTATTTGGATGCAACTCGTTTTTCCCACAGGTAAATTTGTGTTTCACAGAAGCATTTTGTGAATTTAATCCCATTGTCTGTAATTTGTGGTATATTATATTTTTTACTTTTATCCTCAACAAGTCTCATCAAAATGCTCACCTCCAGATGATCATGATCCCTTTAATCCTGCCCAAAGTATATGAAATCCCAAACAGCCGGGTTAAAAACTGAAACCCGAACACTGCTCTAGACTTCTACATAACCAGGTATTTTTCATATTTGAATGCAGGTAAATCAAACAGTTTTTTTTTTCCAGGTTAGCGTTATATAAAGATTATTTGCATGATGATGAGGCTGTTCAGATGGGTTTTCTCTGGATAATGAGTGGGCGCGTGAGCACCGCTAGGGCGTTGCCAGGACTGCTGGGAATATTCTGCTGCCAGCACCCTCTCTTCCTTATTCTCCAACTGTTTTCCCTCCACAACACAGACAAAAGCCCACAGACTCATACTAACACAAACAAGCACATACCCTAGTGACAGTTTGCGTAGAGAGCAACAGAGGTTCTTAAGGCTACACAATGTTTAAACTGATAATCACTATTATCCAGCTCAAAAATTTTAATAACGATTATTATTGAAAAAATTTGTCTGTTGAGAAATTTCATCACAAAATTGTACTGTCTAGGAATGCACCGAATTTTCAGCTGCTGAAAATGGCATTTTCAGTTGGCTGAAAATATGAGCCAAAAATGTATTTGTAGGACTATACATTATTTGGATAATTAGTCAAAAAAATAAACAAGCAAAAATGCATCCGTTTCTTTTGCATTGAACTGAATATAAATAATACATTTACATTTAATATTAATATATTTTCTGTTCAATTTTATTGTGTTATTTTAATTAATATCATTAAAATTACTGAGATAAATTACTATGTCTTATTTTATATTATTTAATAAAATAATAAATAATAATTACAAAGCATTTTCGGTTTCGGCATAGAATTTTCATTTCGATGCATCTCTTGCGCTTTCACACAAGCACAAATCAAGAAACATCAACTTGTAGGCAGGGTTTATTTAACATTATCTAGTTTTCAGATATATTTATGATATACATTAACACTTTCTACATTATGAAAACCAATAAAACCTTAAAAAGCTAAAACAGTAAAATTCCCAATTTAAATTCCAATAATTCCATATTTCTTTAACGTTTTTCTATTAAAGGCCAATTCATGCAGCAACAGACACAGACCAACACAACAACCAACTGAGTGCAGTACAAACAGCAATTCAAAATGTTCAATTGGCAAAAACAAGCACCAACCAATGCCAACAGATGCAGACAGGGGGAACGCACTGATCAAACAAACCTGACGAATATATCTATTTCCTTTTGTCTGCGTCTGTCCATGCAGTGTGAATTGGCCTTAAAACAAAAAGACTTTGTATTGTAGCACAGATTTCGCATAAGCGCATTCATTCAACAACCACAATTGCAAACAACATAGTTGAGATTCATGTTTGTAATTACTGTGTGTCACTGAGATGGCTGCTCACAGATATAGTCGCAGCAAATAGCACAAATATGACACATTCATTTGAGCAGAATATTGCAATGGAGTTTGCTAAACTCCAAATAAACATATTTGTCTTTTCAGATAATCCGATAATTGGGACAATTAAGTAAAACACTGGGATGGAAAATGCATCTATTTAGGAGCTCTGATTGGGGTGTTTAAACTCTTTACATTTGGCAACCCCAATCACGAAAGCTTGTGGAAGCTTGTTACCAATGCAGTAATCATGACTAAAATATAATAAATCATAACAAAAAGAGTGCCAGTTGGCCTCAAGTCATGCATTACTGCAAAAAGCCACCTATGGGATTTCCATTAAATTTAAAGAAAAAACAAAGCATCATTAATGTGTCTCAATACTTTAAAAGCCACTATTCCCAGTGGCCACAGACAGCAATTCATGCCCCATATGAGTGACTGCCCGCATCCAATCAGTTTTGCCTGAAAGAGCAGATTTTTCACACACTGCAGAATCCCATCCATAAAACCATAATATTACCCAGAAAATATACTACAGTTCAACTCTTAATATGCATTAAGTGGATCTGCATACACATATTTATCATTATAAGTGAAAAAGTAATGGAAATGGCCAGATAGGAGATCTCTCGCCAGAGTGTCAGCCCTAATGCAGGATAAATCACTTTAAATTTAGAGCTTTTCACTTCCCTCTATCCCTCAAAGTCGCTCCATGAGCAAACACTCCTAATTCTGACTGCAATCCTATTTCTCAGTTCTATTTTGGGACATTTTTGAATATAATTTTGCATGCGGTTAGCACGCAGACTGGTGACACCCAATTGGGCTTGTTTGGGAGAGTTTTTCACGCGCTGCGTCATGATTCTGCAGTGGAAGCAGAGGGCCAGAATGGCAAAGCCCATCTGTGTCCATCTGGGTGCCAGGCACTGGGCTCACAGCCCCTGCCCACCACAGACTGCCATTTATATTATCAGCCGTGGTGTGGCTCAGGATGCGAGGAACCCTGGCAAGGTCACACCAACATGCTGGACCTTAAGGAACCCATTCCACTCAGAGCGGCAGCCATTTTGCTGTAACGTAGAGGCCCATACGCATGGCAGCAATGGGATCAGCATTAGATCATGTGTTAAGTCGTGGTGAGCTCTGAAACAAACTAGGATGAATGGACTTCCTTCCACAGGCCGTAGCGTCTTCCGCTATTAAACTGCTAAGCTGTGGAGAAAAAGGATCCTGGGTCTTTACCAGGACAGCTGCATGGATAGAGACATGACAAGAATGTACATGGAGTAGGTGTGTCAAGTATACATGTCACAGAACATCTAAAAATAGACAGCGACTCCTGACAATCTCCTGGCCATGTAACAAAATATCACAGAGAGTAACATAACATATCCATATTGCACCATCATCCAATGATGCTGGCAAACACATTGTGAGCCTGGGCAAGGTGTTCTGTAGAAAAGTGTGTATGGATTTATAGGAAGTGCGTATAGATTTATTTTCTGTTCCAAAATGTAGTGATTGCCTGATGGAGATAGTATTTTGACGCACATACATATTAGTTTTGTTACCAATGCATGATAACAGTAATGTCAAATGAAGGGAATTTTTTTTTTTCAAATAAATAACCAGGATTTTAATATATATATATATTATAAAAAACCTATATAATATAATAATAAAATAAAAATGAATAAATAATACAATCAAATTTGATTAATCCTTTGATTAATTCAGTTGAATTTGAATGCTAAATTACTTATCAAAAACTGTTGTCATGTGGTGACTAGGGATACATCGATTCGATACTCAGGATCGGTAACGGCTCCGATACTGGCATTTTCTGTAATGGAGCCTTTCGTATTATAATACTTTTCTGCGCAATGAAAGATTATTAATAGTCTTTCTTGTTCTGTTCTATCTAGCACATGTTGCTGCCTTCATTACTGTGCTATACGTTTAAAAGAAATGTCTTTTAATTTTATGCTATATATTTATATATAAATGTATCAACTTGTTTTTTCATGAATGTATTTTACAACAATACAAAGAGCAATGTGTAACATTTTAGCAGATTTAGTCGTACACTTATTCACTTTTATTTGTAAATAAAAATGTTTCACTAGATTTTATAAAATTATTGTGCAACCATGATTTTTCTAGAGTATCTTTTGCTGCTGAATTATTCACTAACCTAGTTTATAATAGCATTTTTGTCATAGATTATGATTATATATTTTTTCATTTGTTATTTTTCATTAAAATAAAGTTGTCTAAATATAGTAGATTGTGTTTAACACACAAAAGTGTGACGATCAGGTCAACACACAATTTTTTATTTTTTTTAAACTGCAGTATCGGCAGATACTCCGAATTTTCGGTATCAGATCGGATTGGTTCTGAAAAAATAGTATCGTTGAATCCCTAGTGGTGACAGCCTCGTGGGCAGCATGCCGACATGTAGCACTGTTTTGCTTTGGGCGTCCCAAGTTCGAGTCCCAGCTCGCAGACATTTCCAGATGCCATCCCCCCTCTCTCTCTCTCTCTCTCTCTCCCACTTTGCTTCCTGTCTAACTACTGTCCAATCACAATAAAGGCATAAAATGCCGAAAAATGAATATTTTAAAAAACTATTTTATAATAATTTTGGTCTATTGTATTGGATTATTTTATCCAGTATTTGTGTGTGCCATGTAACATCCAAGTGTCTCTTATGCACAGCATTCGAAATCAGTTCCAGGATGAATGTAGGCAGTAGGCAGATCACTATATCTTGGAACGGCGCTATAGAGTTGTACTCTATGAGGGGTGTGGCTCACTCCTCATTCTGGTCACACACACTGTGTGAATGGTCACATGAGATGGTTGCCTCTTTGGAGCTGGGCAGAGTGCATGCGAGTGACATTGCCCATGGACACAGACTTGTGGAATGCGTTGCGAGAGAGGCAAAACAAGAGGTCGCCATGGAAACAGGGCCAGATTGGTGAGAGAGAAAAGGAGATAGGGGAGGGCAATATGGAGGAGGCTATGCATACAAAGACGGATGGATAAAAGTGAGAGAGAGGGAAAGCGGGAAGCTGAGAGGGTATAAAAGCAAGAAACAGAGAGTGTGAGAGAAAGAAAGGGCAAACAGATCTATAGAGACTAGGTTGTTGAGAAAGCAGTTCCAATAAAAGCTTCACACCTCAGATTAAAAAGGTGTGAGCCAGCTGGCCTCCACAGCCTGAAGGAACAGAGGCCTGAAGAGTTTGTGTGGATGTGTGTGAGTGATCTGTTCTCAGGATAAGCGTATACATACTTTATGCATTTACATTTAGTCATTTATGCTTGCATGCATAAAAAAAATGTATGCAAGCATCATGCAAGTTCCTCTCTAAGAACATATCACTTTGGTACACATCACATACTGTATATACTGTAGTTCCTCACATATTCTGATCAATTTCTCCACTGATAATAGACATAACTCAGCCCACATGGAATTGGTTAACACAGAACTCTATGCAGTAAATTTGAGTATCAATTACATGCTTTTTATGAAGTACTTTATCTAATTTTATGTAATTTCAGCTACCAATAAGAGTGCAGTAATCTCTAGGGGTGCTCCAATTGATCGGCTACCGATCACTATCGGCCGATAATCGCTTGGAGATGTTTAATCGGCGGTCTCTAAAAAGGCCGATCTCAAGCTGATGATGCACCTGCCATGAGAGGTTTGGCACGACATGCAGCATACCATCTCAGTCTCTGTCCGGTGCAGGTGAAATAATTATAATGCTGAAGGTGAGGTACGATTCATATTCATATAAAATACACAAACGGCTTCAATCACATCGCGTCTGCACTGTAAGCAAGCTACACGCTGAACAGTTAACAGGAACTGTCACTTACACAATCAAGGCAGGCTTTTCTTTTTAATTCTTGTCAGTGTTTAAACCATGCTCTTCTGGAGACCGTGCGCTCGTGCACACTCGCAGCGCGTGCGCACACACACACAACGCCACGTTCACATCCGTTTGCAGTGCGTATGCAGTGCGTATTTTTCTGTGCTCATCATAAAGGATTAAAGCGTTCACACTGCATGCGGTTGCGGTCTGGCAGTGCGTTCCAGGAGCGGTGCATCTGCAGCAGTGTGCAGAGAATTAAAGTGACAGCACATTGTTTGTAGTAAATATGGACATGGATTGACACAAAAATGTAGTAATAACACCATAAATGCATATAATTAAAGTCTAAATCTGTGTTTCACAGTCAAGACATATGACTTTTTGGCTAGGTTTAAAGGGAAAGAGCACTTTTAGATAAACAAGTCAATAATAGATGACACTCGTGGAGGTAGAAAAACAAAGGTCTTTATGAACCCGCAGGATTACTTGTAATAAAGATTTAAATGCAAAAGGAAAGGCAGTAGAGCTGACTGTTTCTGTCAATGGTAAGTTTGTGATAACGTATGAAAATTAGTTTAAATGGTTTGCCACTTGAGCAACTTACTATATAAATCTAGAAGTAAATGCAAAAGTAAAAAACATTGGATAATGTGTTGCTTTTCTTATATTTATTGTGTTTAAACACGTCTATGAAAGATTGCATTACTGTACTGTGTAAAAAAAAAAATAATCACAATGCTGAAAAAGCATTTTCAGTGACAATGTTTTGATTTGAAATCAAAATAATGGCTAAATGTTGTGTTTGTGGTATACAGCCAAAGATCAGTTGCGAGTCAGTGCTGCTTCTGCACCGCTTACGTACGGCACATGGACTGCATACACACTGCAAACGGAGTCAACTAAGAGGGGAATTCATTTTCAAAAATGAAATTCAGGCCCTGAATAAATGTCTAAAAATCCTGATTGGAGTATAACTATAAATAATTCTACATAATAAAAAGAAGGCTGTAAAAAGATCAGTATCGGTGATTGGTATCGGCAGATACTGCTTTCTGTGATCGGTGAATGGCCTCAAAAATCCTGATCGGAGCACCCCTAGTAATCTCAGGGCTGTGGAAAGATATATACCAGGTTCAGTACAAGTTAAACCCAATTCACAGCATTTGATTACCACAAAAATTAATTTCATTACTTTCCTTTAAAAATAAAATCTAGTTTTTAAAAAGGATGTGAAAGGGGGGCAATCTGTGAACTGTTTCAATAGAATAGCCACAAGACATAAAATCACTTACTAAATGAGGCCCTCTGCCTGAAAAAACAGCAGAAAAAGTCTGCAGATTCCATGTAGGCCCAGCAGTCACATTCAAACACATTATGCCACACTGCTAACTATAAACTCTCTTATTAGGTACATAGATCTGATGCCCTTCAATGCCAACTTCCTGAGATGTAACTCAACCTGGAAATGAAGACGTGTTCTATTTCTCACAATAGAAAATATATCAATCGATGGCTGCTAGATATTTCAGATGACTGTTCCCTCCATGCTGATAGCTCTGGTTTGATTAAAATGAAACATTTCTTCCTGCTGAAGGTCAGAGTCTATGACACTGACATTACAGTGAGAGAGCTTTTGAGAAAGGGCACAATGGGATTATGTGTCTAATTGTCACTGATGGAACACATTAGCAGAGAAATCTTAACCTGAAACTTCCCATCAGCACCCAGCCATTTTACTTATGTATTAGGCGGGGAAATGATATGTGCTGTGGCTGGAATCTATTGACACAATCTATTTACCACATCTGGTTCTGTTTCTCTTTAGATTAGATTACTGGTTGTGTCTTTAATGCACAAGTCTTTAGTAGAAGACATTTTTTATTAAAGGAATTTTCCAGGTTCAGTATAAGTTAATATCAATTGAGGCTTGTGGTATAATATTTATTACAATAAAAATTCATTTTTACACTGATGCACTTACAGTGGAAGAGAATGGGGCTATTCTGTAAACATTCAAATGCTCAATGTTTCAACAGTATAGCCAAAGGTATGAACGATATGTATATGATTGTAGTGTGCAAAAAAAAAAAAAAAAAAAAAAGGAATTATTAACCTTTTTTATGTAAAGCTATATCCAGTTTTTCAACTTTATTGCCAATTGTCATCCCAACACCATAAACCTGAAAAGAACCATAAAAAACGTACAGCTCACATAATGCAACACACTTAAACAGAATAATTTTTATATGATGTTGTTTATTAATTATATATTAATTATTATTATTATTATTAAATTCCTAACCCAGTTATAAAATAGTACTCAAATGGTATTAATAGCACTGCCTCACCTTATCCTTTAATTTTTTGAAGAAAATGAAAGAAGGAGCTTATCTTGTACTGAACCTGGAACATTTCTATAAATAGTGTGACTCTTAAAAAAATATATATTCTTACTGAGTACAATTCATTACAGATCATAATTGCAGCCGCAGGAACTGTGAAGCTAAAACTACATGTCATTGTCATTGACCCTTGTTATCCGATTCTCCTGAATCATCTTACACAGAAACAGTATATATTTGTCTTTCATATACTGTATAAAGTAAAGAGAAATTACAGCTGATCTCAAGTGTTACAATTACCATCCATAAGGTTACAATCACAATGGGAATGCCACTCCTTAATAAGCATTCCAGCTTATCAGGGTTTGCGCTGTACTCACTTTACGCTCCTTGTCTCCGTACTCCAGCCCCAGTGTGTCCATGGCACGCACGATAGCAGCCAGAGACTGGATGGTGTTGCTGTAGACCACTGGCTTGTACTGCTTCACATCATCACCAGAGAAACCGTCCTCATGGATAATCCTACACACACAATAGAGGATGTGTTAGAGAGCATGTAGTTCATGTGTGTCTGGAGCACTTCCCCCCTGGGTGGAGGAACCAATCTTTCCAACAGTCAGGGATCATGTCCCATTTCACTGAAATGTTCAGTTCTTCTCAAGATCACAACTACACATTTCTAGACTGACAGTCTCCAGGCCCAGCTATGGTGATAATACAAGCGCATAGGAAGGATGGAGAAGATGATTGGAGAGTGAAGGGAGACAGCAAACACAGTGACGTTCAAACATACTGATACAGATAGTGATGCAATATGTCTGTTATCTGTGTCTCGCAGCTTCAATAGGAATGCTCAGCCCCCGTGCTCTCAGTATTGATAAATTTAATTAAAGCTTACTTTATTGCTATTAGGGTTAATATATGCATAGTTATCAAAGCCATTGAGAGAGAATTAGATGTAACATGATCTATATCAGCGGCACTCAACTTCATGAGCCCAATAGAGCCAAATACAATGATAACTTACGATCTTCCTTTAATGTAAGATTAAAGTCTATTCAGACTAGACTAGTTTTCATTTGTTATTTTAATCTCGTTCAAATCAAACATATTAGCATGTTCATCACACATCCTTTGTGAAATAAAATAAACAAATAAAAATAATAATAATATTGAGCGAATTGCCTACTGCTTCTCAGCAAACTCCTCTGAGAAATCTAATCCTGAAATCTAATTACTGTGTTTTTTTTTTACAATGCTTCTCTTCATTTATTTTGCTCTACTTCACTGAATACCATAACTAAAGAACAGTAACTGCAATAACAAAATTTCTGGGTAAAATTACAGTTGGTAATTCAAATATTGTAGGCATCTCATATGACTTAAATTGTTTTTTTGTTTTTTTACTGACCTAGTGATATTTTCTATCCACACATATACATTTACTACTACAATAGGTTTTGCAAGCTTCTGCAACACTCACTTTTAAGAAAAGTACAGTTGTATCATTCAGCATTGTGTTGGAGAGCAGGGTGTTCTTTTTAGACGGCCAGCTGTATCCTTGTCCTCCTGATTCATAAGTTATAGGCCTATTGTACATTGTCATGGTTTTTACTGTCTTTTTAGTCTTTTCCCTCACTCACATTCAATATTCAAACATTATTACCCATTATCTAAAATAAAATGGAGTTATCTCTGCAATAGACGGCATGCCAGTCTTTGATCCGGGGAAAGTAGAGCATTCAGAACAGCGAGGGACGGGTTTCTCACAGAGAATATGACCCTTTTGGAGCCAAACCACAAAGGGGGGCCCCAGTGGCACTCGGTCCTTCTGTGGCCAAAACCCCTAATTCAATTGATTTAGCTGAATTAGGTTTGGACATCTGTCTGTTCTACAATACTGAAAGATGGCAAGGCATTTTTAGATCATGAGGCTTTGACCTCCTTTGCGAATAATATACACACAAACACACACATTATATGCATTTCCTTAATGTAGCATTGTCTGGCCTGAAAGCTAAAGCCAGTGAATTACCACATCAGCACTTGGTTGGTCTTGGTAAACGGTGTTAGTGTGGCATGAGAAAAGCCAGACAGACTGGCAAAGCCTGGCATTATGCAGACTCAGACATCACACTGGCTTATTAGACTGGTGCCAGGGAGAGGTGTGATGAAGCATGTGTTTGGGGGGTGATATTTTTGACCACTTGGTGCACCCGCACGCCTAAACACAAACTCGGGTGGCCTGAAGGCTACCACATGCCACATCATTAGCTCACTATTGCACTTAGTTCAACCAAAACCACTCTTAACCACCCTAACAGTGTAAAAAAAAAAAAAAAAACTTCTATCTTTTGCTATAGTGTGTCAGTAGGAAATATAAGTTTACATTTCCAAACATTCATTTTGCCATTAATTGTAATAATACAGTGAGATTTTTGTTTGCACAAGGAATCTGACAACAGCCCGATCTCAGATCTGATCTCATCATCATCCAGTCTGTCTGGAACGGCATGAAGAGCAACAGAACAAACTGAGACAGACTAAATCTAGAGGAACTGTGGAAACGTAATAACTCAATAAAGCCTGCAATAAAAAAAAATGTTATTCTAAAAATCACTCCACTTATGTAAACCATCTCATCTGGGATGATTTATATCAACATATCAGAAATAATTCAGCAGTTAAGAGTTTTTTCCCCTATCATTTTCTCTATCATTATCATATTTTTTTTTTACCGTTTACTGATAAATGAGAGTACAGCTATGGGGTTGTTTGAACACAAACACCTGTGCTGCTTTTCTTCTGATCGGACTTCAGGAATCAGATTAAACTTAATTAAACAGTCAAATTAGGTGAATGGGTTGTAATAAATCTAATGGAGTTTAAAAAAATATTCATCTGAAAAAAATAAGTTAACGTTCACTTAGGCAGCACTTGAACTGTTTCCTTATGTGTAAAACGTCTTTATATATTTCTTTTATGAGCAATTCAAGCTTCTTATTCAACAACAGTTGGTGCTAGCAAACCAATGAAAACAGTTTGATGATGGGATTACATGGCCATTCCCAGCATCTCTCTCTCTCTGTTTGTCTGTCACTCTCACTCACTCTTTTACATTTCTCAGATGACCAATAAATAATTCAGCTGATAAAAATAACAAATGTTTAGGGTCTTTTGAAAGTCGCAATATAAATAAGGACATCGGTTTTTGATTCCCGCAGGAGGATGGAAACATTGATCTGTTTCAAATGTGAGACACTGAAAGTAGACTCTAACTCAGAGGGCTCCTATTCCAGTCGACCTGGCAAAGACCAAGGGCTTGACACACACACACACACACACACACACACACACACACACACACACACACACACACACACACACACACGCACACACTGCACATTCACACACTGCACACAGTCTTGGTCACAGATGTGCAGATCAGGATACTGTCCTGAGGCCAAATAGGTTCCCACACCTGTGGGCTAGAATGAAGTCTCCTACTTATATCTTTTAAGAGTTGTATCGACTAGCCATTTAGTTCTAACCCTAATCAATTTTTTCAGCCTTTCGACTGTTTATCATTACATGACTTCAGCCTGGAATCCTTCATATGGACTTCACATACAAAATTGTTGCAAATCTCCCTGAAACTGCACTGACATGACAATGCAGCCAGCATGAATATCATGGAGATATGTGCGCTTTCGGCACATCTGTGCGATTCTCTCCAATCACAATGTCTCTGTGAACACAGTGCTGGACTTGCCAGAAACAACAAAGGCCGCTGATGGTGCACAGCATACACTCTCAGAAATAAAGGTACAAAACCTGTTACTGGGGCGGTACCTTTTCAAAAGGTACATGTTTGTACCTAAAGGGTCCATTTTGGTACCTTAAAGGTACATATTAGTACTTAAAGTGTACATATTTTAACCTAATAGATACAAAAGTGTACCTTTTGAAAAGGTACCGCCCCAGTGACAGCTTTTGTACGTTTATTTCTTAGAGTGTATGGAGAGTTATTTACATAAGGTGAATACGGACACGTCAACTAGCTGACTATTTTTCTGGACAGCCAGTTGACCAGTGAAAATCAAACGCTGTGCAAACCCTAGTATGTTTACATGTCTGTGCTCAGTTCTAAACCTGAATTTATGGTCAGAAACAGACACTGCGCTTTAATGTAAACAGAACAATGAACACTTCCTGATCAGAATATATACACGTATAGTAAAATAAATATATCTCTAAATCACTTCCTCATGGGTGTATTTATATATACAAAATGAAAAAACATGATTCAGTTTAGGACTTTTATACTTCATCAACCTATACAGAGTCAGGCCCCAACAGAAAAAAGCTAGATTTTTTTGGTAACGATAAATGTAACAAACACTATCACATTATATAATGCTTATCTGTTCATAAACATGTTTTATTCAGTGAGCATGCATTAAAATTATTCGAAAGTGATAGTAAAAACGTTTACATTGTAATAAAAAAATCTGTTTCAAATAAATGCTGTCCTTTTGAACTTTATCTTCATCAAAGGATTCTGAAAAAAAAAAAAAACTCTAATATGGTTTCCACAAAAATATTGAACAGCTCAACTGTTTTCAACATTTATTTATTTATTTTTTTTATATTTATGGGCTTTTTATGCCATTATTGTAAGAGGCCAGTGGAGAGCTGACAGGAAAGGGTGGAGAGAATCGAACTCGTGTCGCTGTGAGCGACATCGACGCACTAACCACAAGGCTATCGGCACCGAAGTTTTCAACATTTATGAGAAGAAATGTTACTTGAGCACCAAATCAGAATGATTTCTAAAGGATCACGTGACGCTGGAGTCTTGGTGAACTTAAAAGGTTTTTTCAAAAACATTAAAATATACCTTTGAATAGTATAGATCATAATACAACATATATGTAATTGAAAAATGTGTTACCTTTTTTCATGTGTTAAAGGGTTGACTCAACACATACATAAAAGGTAAGTTATATAAAAGTCTGCAAATGAATAAAAATACTTTTGTTGCATTGCAACAAAGAACTGTAAATATTTGTCTTTTCCAAATCTAGGTAATAATATCATAATACTGGCTTAAATTATGAAAGGAAGCTTATGCTATTCTATAATGTGCAGCAAAAATCACCAGAAAAGCTCGCAAAGATTCACACATAGTCACTCTCTTTGTCTATGAGAACGCTGCCAAACTAAGTTCTAACAGCTTCAGGGATCAAGCTCCAGAACCCACATGAGAAAGAGGATGATGAAGAGTTGTTACGAGAAGAGACAAGATCAGGGGTGTGTTTAGAAAGTTTGTGTGAGGTTAACACTCATTTTCATCTTCGCCTCTCCTCTGATAAGGGCTGATCTCTGGAAGCCAGCATGTGGGCGGAGGAGAGACATCATTACAGCAACCTTTCCTTCAGATGAACTTATTATAGAACAGCTCATTAAAAAGGAGAGAGAACAGAGCGAGAGAAAGGATCATCTCAGATTTGAAAACTTATGGCATTCATGCATGAAGACTCTAATTTCTCACATCTCGAGGCTGTCTGTAAGGTGTGCGTTTGTGTGTGTGTCCTGAGAGGTGAACGATCTGGCCAATACAAGCTCCTGCTGAGGTTATTACACAATCACACCAACTGTGCTCTGTGACCTGTAAGTTGGATTGAGTGCACTCAATCTTATTCGCACAAAGGGACAAATCATCATGGCATTCACCAACATAAAAGGCATGTGCAGTACAACGGATAGCGTAGCGATTTAAAGGATTAGTTCAAAATTCTGTCATCATTTACTCAGCCTCCTGTTGTTTCAAACCTTTATAACTTTTTCTGTCATTCCAAACTCATATGAATTTCTTACTTCCGTACATCACAAATATATATATATATATAATTTTTTTTAATAAGTGGTAAAAAAGTGGTAACCGTGATAGAAAAGTGTTACAAAGAGAGGCTTTTTGGATTTTTAAGTTGAAATCAATAACCCCGACTAGGGGTGGGCGATATGAGCTAAAATTCATATCACAATATTTTCCACTGTCCAGATGATATCGATATTACATCGCGATATGAGAAAAAAAATGGAATCACATTTTAGAGGACCTTAGTTAAATTAGAGGCAAAATATGTATTTTAACCTTATATAACTAGAAAAAAACATGATTTCAAGATCTAAGGCAAAAATAAAATGGTCTGACTTTAGATGTGTGAAATTATGCTACATAAGACACCTGCGCAATAGAAAAACAGCAAATGGACTGAAAGAACATGCAAATTCACTCTATGACAGCAGATGGCGCTTATGGCCTCAATTTAGCGTTCCTTTGGTTACCGCTGTACACAAAGCTGCTCTGCACTGCGCTTATGAACACGGATGTAAGAGAAAAAGAAAATGACATCTGAAGTTTTCTGAAGAGAGTTCCATTCAGATACTCATTCATATTAACCCCCTGCCCCCAATTCATTATTTATATTTTTCTTCCTATATTTCGAGCATTGCGAACTGTGATCTTGTGCTGCCTGCTACAGTATTTTCTCTGTTTTATGTCTGTGTTCTACGTCTCTGTCCTGTGTTAACGGCTGTTTACAGACTTAGTAATATTACCACACAAATTACATTTTGGGAAATCGTGTGTTTGGAGCAAAAACTATCCATATCCGATTTATGTCTGATCGAGCGGGGTATCTCTCTCTCTCTCTCTCTCTGATGACGCAGTAACGACCGCGGGGGGAAAAAATCTTTGTCTGTCCATCCAATGAAATTCATGAATATGTAACGGTATCCACGGTATAGCAAAATCCATATCATGGCACAACATAATACCAGTAGTCACATTAATACCAGTATAGCGCCCACCCCTAACCCTGACAGAATTAAATGAAGAGATGGATCTTGCATGTTTTTTGTAAAGGGAAATTGTTGGCATGACAATTATCCCTCATTGATTGAGAACAGCTGTCAACAATTTGCAATTGTGCCTATATAAGTGTGTGGTTGCTTTTTTGCCTCATGTGCACTGAAGAAAGCATGGGCTGAAACATCTGCTCTTTGGTCTGTTTTTAATACACTTTGCATTTTTGTCACTTTTGCATATGAAAAAAATAAAAACTATATTTTTGGCATACCTTTTTTGGTTTGATTGAATTTTTCAGTGTGCGGACAAATTCAGCTACCTATTGGACTAATACTTTCTCTTTTTTTTTGTTCAACGCACCTGAAAACATTTTGTTCGTTTTGAGCGCACACAATTTCTGCTTGATAGCTTAAAAAAACAAACAGGCACTATGAACGTACTCCATACAGCTTGTGCACTAAATTACAATATTTCTGTAATGTGTTTACCGACAGTGGTTTCTGGAAGTATTCCTGGGCCCATTTAGTAATTTCAATGATGTGCCGATGAGTGATGCAGTCTGAGAGCCCGAAGACCACAGGCATCCAACAAAGGTCTTCGGCCTTGTCCCTTACGCACAGAGATTTCTCCAGTTTCTTTGAATCTTTTGATGATGCTATGCACTGTAGATGATGAGGACATTGAGGAACATTGTTTTTAAAGTATTCCACAATCTTTTTACACTCTCTTTCACAGATTGGAGAGCCTCTGCCCATCTTTACTTCTAAAAGAGACTCTGCCTCTCTAAGACATCCCTTTTATGTTACAGACCTGATGTCAATTAACTTAATTAGTTGCTAGATGTTCTCAAAGCTGAATCTTTTCAAAATTTCTTGCTTTTTCAGCCCAACTTTTTGTTGTTTTTATTGTGAATAAAATATTGGCTCATGTCATTTGAAAGTCTTTCAGTTTTCATTTTATTCAAATTTAAAAAACGTCCCAACATTTCCGGAATTTGGGTTGTATATAGAAATAATTTTTTTAAAAACTAATAAAATGAAAAAAATGTATAAATTGATAAAATTATTACATTTTGTAACACAATTAATAAAACAGAAACTAAAATAAAAATGAAATTAAAACATACAAATAAAAGCTAATTCAAACAATTAATAAAAACTATAGTTAAAATAAAATATACTGAAATTGGTAAATGACAATTTATATCTAGTGGACGGAAAGATTTTCAGTTACTTAAATTTTAGTTTGTTCCTCATATTGTATGGCTTCAGAACACTTGGAATGTAGTGCACAAAACAGGCACCATCTTCTTTCACTGTATAGAAAAGAGCAGTATAATAAATTCTAAAAGTCATTTAGTTATTATAATTACATGGAAGAAAGTAGTATGGCTTTGGAACTATGATATTTATGATATTTAGATTTTTTTTTTTTTGGCTAAACTAACACTTTAACTTAGAAGTTTTTTTGTTGTCCTAATGGATGTAGATAAATGGATGAATAAATAAATAATCATGGATAAATGAATAAATGTAGAATGGTAGAAGAATGCCACAAAAAGTTGTCAGCTGAACTCGGTGCGCAGCGTTTGATACACTGTGATAGACAGGACTAAGTGAACATTCTCCTCCTGACCTTACATTTGGAACTCAGTTTATCAGATCAGTGAGGTTAAGAGAAGACGGTTCTAATAAATAGGCGATCTAAAGAGCAGCTCTCTGATCTAAATGGCTACATGGGTTTATTTTGAAGCAGTGAGGTGGAATATGATTTAAAGGATCTCAAGAGTGCACACCGGTAGACAAAACAGAAATACAAAAACTCTCACACGCGCACACACACACATTTACTCAGCGACCCACACTACCTCTCACTCCTATCTCCCAAAGCTGGCTCATGTCATCTGTAAGAGAATCCTTTGTCCTGATGGTGCTTTTGAGTGCTGTTTCTGTCATCACCCTCAGGACATGGCCACTTATCCCACCAAACACTAGGAGGGACATCTATTTATAACAATAATAATCAGAGCTTCGCATTCTCAATCTCCAAGGAAGTTCGCAGGTCAACCTCTCACCGTTAAAGCCTAACATCTGTCTAACACGTACGCTGCCCGTCCCTTCTGTGGATGTATGCGAGTCACGTTCTAGTAGATCAATTCACAGAAACGCTTGTCAAAGAAAACTACAGAGCGTAATTACAATTATGAAACAGCAGGCTGAGTGTGACAGGTCTATAATATCCCTCCCTCTTTCTTTTCCTTCTATCATCTCATTTTCTCTCCCCCTTTCTCACAGAGCAAAGCAAGCTTTCTGAAAACTGAAGAAGGGGAGTGTTTCAAGGAAAGCAATTACAATCAAAATTTCATTATTTCCTTTTTTCAAAAACACAGTGAGCTGCCTAAAAAGAGAGAGTTTAAAGTTAATTATACTTATCAATATTATACCAATATCAATATTAGCCACATCTGGCTTTTGGATATTTTAGTCCATTTTGCAAAATAAAGCATTCACATGACATACTGAGACTTGCAAATTATACAAATTCCCTTCATTCTGTCAACACGGAAAAACAGCACTATATTATAGTAATTATAAAGATGATTATAACGATAACTGTGTTAGCACTCAGACCAGCAGATGATAACATTCTGTTTATTATAAGCATGTACTGCAGTTATGTTGTCTGCCGCTTTAAATGCTTGAGCTCATTAAAGTCAATCATCAGCTGGAAAAAAATTGTTCTGGAAGTACAATATTGTTTCTCTGTGGTGTTATCATTATAGTCGTGGATAGGTGTGGACTTCCGTATTCCTACAGAATGAGAACGATTAATAAAACTTTATAGTTATAATTATCTTCTTTGGTCTGAATAGGCCTGTACTTTGAAGCTGTGATTGTCTTTTCTTCTCTATTCTCTATGATGTACGTACGAGTGAAATGGCTTCTCAAATGAGAAAAATATAAGCCAGGACATGGTTTTGTCCATTGGGAGTAGACTGAATCGTTGGATTCTTGTTGTTTGCTAATTACTGCAATCTCATGTGAGTGACAGGTTGATGGAGGGGAGGCTTTATTGTCCTTCCTTCGTGCCAGTGAACACGTCATCAGATGTTTGACGGAAAGGGGAAATAAATGGTTTTGATAAAGATTATGAGGCCACATGTGTTTAAAGAGATAGTTCACCCAAAAATGAAAATTCTGTCATTAATAAATCACCCTCACGTCGTTCCAAACCCGTAAGACGTTCGTTCATCTTCAGAAGACAAAATAAGATATTTTTGATGAAATCCAAGAATTTTCTGACCCTGCATAGACAGCAACACAACTGACACGTTCAAGGCCCAGAAAGGTAGTAAGTAAATAATTAAAATAGTTCATGTGACATCAGTGGTTCAACACGGAAGAGAAGAAATTGTTGGATAAAGTCATTATTTTTGTTTTCTTGCACACAAAAAGTATTCTCATAGCTTCATAACATTACGGTTGAACTACTTATGTCACATGGACTATTTTAACAATGTACTTACTACCTTTCTGGGCCTTAATTTGTGTTCTGAAGTTGAATAGGTCTTGCAGGTTTGGAATGACAATAAGGGTGAATAATTAATTACAGAATTTTTATTTTTTGGGTGAACTTTAAAAAAAAAAGAGCATCAATAAATTGTTTATAAGAAACAATTCCATAAAAATAAGAATTGTCAGTTTTGATATCATGGTGACATTAAAGAGCACCATTACGTGACATATTGTTTAGTGGGAAAGTATATAGAAATGTATTCACTGAGTTTAGACTGATTAGCCTTCAAATTTTTCCCTCTATACCTACATAATGTGATATTTAGGCCTAATATTACTTTTTCGGCACCCACTCAGGCTATATAAGCAGAAATGAAAAGTAATTTCATAAGTGGAGAAATTTACATTAACATTTTAATGTAAGCTTTACAATATCGTGCTCTGATGAATCATACCAGTCATTTATATGAAAGTAAATTGGGTCAACTTTAATTTCATGTTGCTTAAAGCTGAAAGTGGTTATTAGTACCAGACTAGCAGATTACTATGGACTGGTTATGAATACATAATATTACTCACACCCAGACATGTTCAGCCTTCGTCCTGTACACTCCCCCCAGCCAACCCCCTGATTCACTCCCACTTTTCCTCTGATTCACAGTTCACAGTAACTACCCATCCCCCTTTACCTACTCTAGGTCATTTGTCATCCTCTAATTATGGCAGCCATTGTCATCTCCATGGCAACAGAGCGAGGAAAAGAGGGAGGGAATGCATACGGGTAAATGAAATATTGTAGCACATCCTCAGCGTTCAGCAGAGGAACATGCACATACCAACGCAAAGCACCTGCATTAGTTACAGACCACAATTTCTCACATCATTCACTGTAAGAGTTAAACCCTCAGCTGTTCCTGACAAATGACGTTACGTGTGATTATCGTAAGCGATGGGGCAACATCTGTAGTTTTCAGTCAGTAAAAAGGAAGTGAACACTGCAAAAGCAGAAATGTTCCACATGGTGTGTCTGTGTGAACAAAAGGCTACAAGCGGAGTCCCTACTTCATTTGCAATTATACCTTAATTAAAAGTTGCTTGTGTAATGCCCAAGCTCCATTTGTGTTTCTGTGTGTGTGCACGTGTTTGCTCCCCAGGGCTGAAGGTTGCTGGAAACCGTCAACAGACAGACCAATTTATACCTACTCACAGTCACCAGGTTAAGGTTACAATGATAAACACATGGCAAAACACAGTCAAAGCAGGATGCAATTAACACTCTTCACACACATCACCCCACAACAGACTTTTCATCAGTACCCCACTAACACTTGCAAATAAGGAAATCATTTCCACACAGCTAGGTGTGAAAGACCAAAGTGTGTGACATTATAACATTTAAAGGGACAGTTCACCTGAAAATGAAAATTCTGTTACCCACCCTCATGTCGTTCCATATACTAATCTGTAAGTTACTTTTCTGTGGAATAAGAAAAATGTTAAATTAATCTTCATATAGATCTTCTCCATACAACAACACTATAAGTAATAAGTCATTTAGACTCACAAAAAACTACCATATGTGACCCTGGACCACAAAACCAGTCTTAAGTCGGTATATTTGTAGCAATAGCCAAAAATACACTGTATGGGTCAAAATTATCCATTTTTATTTTATGCCAAAAATCATTAGTATATTAAGTAAAGATCATGTTCCATGAAGATATTTTGCAAATTTATTACCGTAAATATATCAAAACTTAATTTTTGATTAGTAATATGCATTGCTAAGAACTTCATTTGGACAACTTGGACAACTCAATATTTAGATTTTTTTGCATCCTCAGATTCCAGATTTTCAAATGTTGTATCTCGGCCAAATATTGTCCGATCCTAACAAACCATACATCAGTGGAAAGCTTATTTATTCAGATTGCAGATGATGTATAAATCTCAATTTCGAAAAATTGACACTTAAGACTGGTTTTGTGGTCCAGGGTCACATATGTCATCTTAAGGTTTGGAAGCTTGACAGCTTGTAAACACTATACCATTATATGTAATCAATGTATGTAAATATATATATGAAGATGTTTTAAAATTTATTTTGTGTGTGTTCCATTGAAATAATACAGAATTTAAATTTGGAAATATGAATAAAATAAATCTAAATGGATTGGTCAAGAGTGACAGTAAATTCCACAAAAATAGTAAGCAGCACAACTGTTTTTTTTAATACAATAATAATAAAAATAAATGTTTCTTGAGCACCAAATCAGCATATTTGATTAATTTTCCATGACACTGAATTAATGGTTTAATGGTTTTTTTAAATTCAGCTTTACCATCACAGTAAAATCTATTTAATTAGATAACATTTATTTTAAATTGGAATAATATTTCACAATTTTACAATGTTACTGTATTTTTGTTCAAATAAACACAGCCTTGGTAAGCTTAAGAGACTTCTTTAAAAAAAAACATATTTAAAAAAAAAAAATAGACTTGTGAATGGTAGTTAATATAAAGCCAACACACGTCTTAGAAAGCAAGCTAAGGATTTTAAGGCATTTATTTAATAAATATAAATATATAATATTTTGATGCATCACTTCTTATTAAGTACATTTTTAATTAAGGTCTGATCCAGATACACATTATATAATTCCACCATAAGAAGAGTTCACATTGCACTGCCATGCTGTAAATCAGCTGACTCCAGATCAGATGAGCAGACCCACCCACCCTGCCTTCCCAATAAAGCTCTTTTGTGTTGGCGTTGAAGGGGCTGGTCTAGAACCTGTTTTATGGCCCAACACAAACACCTCACTAAGACAAAGGCCTTTTGTGTTATCACCAGCACATGGGTCAGCCAGAACTCTCCACACCGCAAGTACATATGGACCCACCACAGAGAGATCAAAAGAGATGGAGAGGGTGGCAACGAAGAACCGGTGGGAGAACAAGGTTCACTGAGGGGTTCAGGGAAGCACTTGACATTCCGGCCCCACTGTTTCCCACTCCCCTTCATCAGGCATCAACTCTCTAACCCACAAACAGTTAAACCGTTTCACTGCTGTAAAGACAAAAAGAGATTTGCTTGGGTGTGTGACTGAGCAGGAAATATAGAGAAAGAGACACTTTTTGCCTGAGCTAAACACTTTCTCACTTCCTCTCTCTGACTTTTTATTTACAATAAATGAGAACAGAATTACTGTGCAATATCTTAAGTATAAACAAACATAAAGGATATGACTTCTTAAGGCAGGACGAAACAAAGAGTGGGGTTTTATTTTCAAATATCGTGCTATTTTAGTTCCCAAAACACCACCATTATTCTTATGTCAAAGATCAATTTGTAGTTACATTAAAGAATAAAAGAGTGTTAAAACAGTGTCTTTCAATGACCAGTTTTTAAACCATCAAATCTGATTCCTATTTATTTACGCAGACTGTTTAATGCTGCTTATATACATGCACTTATTAAATTAATTAATTAAAAAGAATAAATAAAAAAGAAGCTTAATAGAAAGGAATATTGTAAAAATAATAATGTCATTTAATGGCTATAGACAAAACAAGCTAAAAATCATTTATGAGTTTTTTAGCGCATTTTACTGATTAAAAATTCAAGACTTTTCACTGGCTATTTCAGTAGCATGAAAATACTATTATTCAAAAATGTTTTTTTGAATGGTTATTCAAACTGGCAATAAATTATATTATAAGAAAGTGTGCAAAGAACACTGAATATCATACATCTTCTCTGCACTTTCTTGTTTGTGATGAAGAAAGAATTTGCGATTAAAGATTTACAGTCAGTAAGCGACTGCACTGAACAACTCCGGCATTCTCTGTGGTGGCGAATGTGATTTAACAGCGCATTCATAAGCTCAACAGAAACTTGTGTGATTGGTAATAATGTTCATTGCTGCAAACTGGGCATAAAAAGAAATCTGATGCAACGTGAGCAAATCTACAGTTAATGAAATGCTGCAATGGACACTCTTCATTAATTTCACATTTTAACTTCAATTATGACAGCCATAATAGATCTAGCTTAATTGTGCATGGTCATTTTTTTGGCCTTTCTTCTTGATTTTTTCTTTGTCTGTTTTTTTATTTATTTTGGGGGGGGGGGGGGTTCTTTTCATTTTGGAGGTATTTTTGCCCCAAGCCCCCTTTAATTTCCTGATTCTGATATAATACATTTCCAACCCTGGCGCTGATACATAAAGGTCAGTTGTTTTTACAGTAGAAACAATGGCATGGTATATATGATCTGAATGATGCATGTTTAACTGAATTTGTGGGTTTGATGGCTTTGCATACCCAGTTGCGTTCACAAATCAGATGCAAACTACATGCTGCCATGGCACAGGTATAGAAACAAATACACACACATTGAATAATTATCTTAGAGGGCCATGTGGAAAGCAAACCACCTCAAAAGAATTGAGGTGTGTCTTGTTGAAAGTCACACAGTGTCTGTGGGCCGAGACAGAGGGGATCACGGCAGAGTATTACAACCAGAGCTCTGGGAAATCAACACATGAGAACCGTTTGTTCTCCCTGTGCTCAGTCAACTCCAATCACATCAGCTAGACACATGAAACCACCTCTATTACAGCGGGACAGAGAGCCAGACAGACAGTCAGAAGATCACCGACAGAGAGAAGCAAAAATGGACGGGGAAGCTATCATTTGTACAGTTCGTTTCACCAGCCTGTGTGTTTCATCAGAGCTCCTTCCCTTTCCCTTTCTATAGTGACTCAGAGCTTCCCCAAACACACACACATTTTGGTTTGCAAGTGTGTGTAGTCACAGCCCCACCCAAACCCACTGCACTCGCAATGCTTGGTACATTAAAATATATAACTTTTCTATAGGAAGGTTTCCCAGTGAAAAATCAGACGTAAAGCTGTAGTGTAAATGGCCTTGTAATCTACATACTGCACACTACTGCATTTCCCAATAACAGAGGCAGCAGCACTGCAGTCACAAGCAAGGGTGCTTTGTGTCAATGCTAATTTCCTTTCTTTGCATTAAAATAGGCTTTGCCCACCCAAACAGCCCTCTTCAACTTACATCTGCTATGAAGCTTTGAACAATACAGCTGAAAACGTACAGGGTTCAATTTCAGGTCCAAGTTAAACCCAACGGGGTCAGAGAAAACACCTACTACTCTTAAAAGGCTAACTAAGGCAACCAAATACATATGTATGATTTTAAATAATGGATTTCCTGTACCATTTCTGCACTTCGTAATATGAAAATATCATATCTCAAGGGATGCACCGAATATTAAAATATTCTCCGACACCAATAAGCAGAGAGTTTTTTTCATGTTATGGCTGATAAACTATGAATAGTCATTATTAAAATGTAATTTATGTAATAAAAAATACAAAATAATTAAAATTCTTAACATTTTATTTTATTTATACAATCAGTTCTTTTACAGGTTGCTACAGGTTAATTTAGGCATCACAATATGTAAAACATAGATTAAATTTAACAAGAAACTGAGCATGAACAATGAAATATCCAATATCAACAGATACTGTTCAATAAGTTAAAAAAAAAAATCAACCAATATACTGTGCATTCAAACTAACCAAACCAAATTAAATATACTAGCTAACCAAAATAAATATATATGTATTTATAAAATGTACACACACACAAAAGGAGCAAAAGTCTTATTATCATTAATAAATACTCATCTCCAGAGTGTCGCAATCGAAATTTAGACTGCTGTAGAGCTTAAGTCCCACTTCCAAGAGAAGTGAAACTCACTCTTTTCTACACTGTGCCACTATTATTGCTGTTTCTATCTTACAGTATTCTTCATCCAAACCTTCATCAGATGCCAATCACTCAACACATAACGTCCTCTCTAGACACTAGAGACATAATGTTTCATGCTCTGCTACTCAAGTACATGGCTGGAGTTTAGCTTCATGGCCGTACAGATGGAGTGTAACTGAACAGCTGGGTCCTCTGCTTCAACCCTTCAATTAGCCAGCTACAGGACAGCCCAGCATATTGCATACCGCAGAGATCACTTTGGAAAAAACAAACATTTTTAATCCTATCCAGTCTATCCAGCAGCAGAAGTCCGCTTTTAAAGGATAATATGATGAGCGGCCTTGGATTACAGTTCACAGATTAGACAACAGAACCGAGCTGATTAGATGGGAAAACAGTCTAAATTAGGGATTTTACAACTCACTACAGAAGTAATCTAGTCAGTGTTTACTTTATGTGACTCATAATATTCTCCACATCAGCGATTTTTTTTTCTTACTTTTTTGGCAAGTCCAGCATTATTCACAGAGACTTTGTCATTGACATTTCTTCATATCTCCATTTTTAGATTCAATCTACATTGCTTACAGTTTCTGTCAGGCTATGAGTGACAGTTGATTAGTTTCAGAGTGGTTTGCAAGGATTTTGGCTTGTATTTTCACTTCAAATTAACTTTGATATCTGACGTCTGCAACATCAGCACAGTTCCTTTATTACATGATTTGTGAATGCAAACATGCTCCAAATTTACTTAATAAAAAAATTGAATGCATTTATTTGATCAAAATACAGCAAATATAAATTTAGTATACAACAGAATATACTATTTAAAATAACTGTTTATATTTTAATATATTTTATATTTTAAATAATTTTAATAGCTGCTAATTTTTTTGTAGCCATTCCTCCAGTCCTCAATGTCACATGATCCTTCAGAAATCATTCTAATATGGTGACTTGGGGCTCATGAAACATTTCTTATTTTCAATGTTTAAAACAGTTGTGCTGCTTAATATTTTGGTGGAAATCTTGTTTCATATTCCTCAGGATTCTTGGACTAACAGAAAATTCAAAAGAGCAGCATTTATTTGTAAAATCATTTATTTGTAACATTGTAAATGTCTTCACTGTCAATTTTGATCAATTTAATGTGTCATAGCTCAAAAAAAGTATAAGTAAATAAAATTTTCTAACCACAACTTTTAAACAGTAGCGCACAAAATATTAGCATTAATGATCAACTAGTCAGCAACGCCTAGTTTAAACATGTTTAACAGCCTTATAAACATGAATCGGATCCATGACCTGATGACATATGATTTCAATATGCCACAATAGGCATGTAAAGGTTGTTCAGTGCGCAAATCATGCCTTATAACTTTTCGTATACATTTGATCTGTTTTCTGAAGGCTGCTTTTGATCATCCATGCATGACACGCGTGGGTTAGGAAGTGACATGCAGGATGATGACACACATGTCTCAGTCTCCAGGGTCTATGAAACTGTTCTCATCACCATATACACACATTTTTTCTCTCTTTCTCTCCCCCAACACACAAAATACACCTTATCACTTATATTTCATTCCCATAGGACTATAGGTGCCAGGAAGATGAGCGCAGGAACAGAGAGAAAGAGAGAGAGCCGTGTATGTGTGATGTGATCATCTACTGAGAGCAGCCTGTGCACACTTAAACACTCCCCTCTCACACTGAACTAATGAAGCAGATGGAAGCACTGTTGCCTGCTTGGAGAACTACACCATAATCACAGGGTTTACCAACATCTCCCCTCCTCACGCTGCGCCCTCTCTCTCTCTCTCTCTCACCATCTTTCACACATCACCCAGTACCCTGGTTTACTCTGACATGTTAAGTGCACACCTCCTTGTTTCATCCGCCCTTTTCAAGCCATGCAATACAGAATACTGTTTAACTAAAGGCTAGAAACCATCTAACACACAGTGGAGGTATCTGAAATGTCCGATTAGCTTGTTGCGATATGAATGTTGGTCATTCTCACTATAGATCAAAAAGGTCTGGCCAAAACCACAGATCTAGATCTAGATTCAACATAGCGCTGCCATTATCACATATGCATAGCATTATGTGGAGAAAGTCACGAGCTGGGCTTATATGCTTATATATTAAATGTTGTCTCTGGGGAAGCTGGAAGACATAATAAACAGAGAATAAACTTTTTAAACCTTTTTACTGTATGCATTACAACTACATTAAATGCAATACATTATATTGAAGCTGCAATATCCTAAAAAGCATTTTAAGTAAGTAATGGTGGTGGAACATTTAACGGTCTAGGTAGCTTAACAAAAGCCCTGAAAAAAACAACTCATTCGTGGCGTATTACAGTAAGAAGCCCAAAGCTACATACTCCACTCCTTTAGGACCCAAACAGTTTAACCAGCTCCATCATGAGACACTCTTATTACCCAATTAAGCACATCAGAGCAACAATGAATCCTTAGAGAGGAAAGAGTCATCACTCTTTGGATGACTTAGAAATATGCCCGAGGCATTAGCTACAATGGCTTAAAAGCACAGTGGTGAATACTGTCATTAATTCGTTAAGCTGACCAAGCAATTTGAAACTGAAAAAAAAATTTTTTTATATCATATCGGTTTCTCTTTATCCTCAACCTGAACTCATTCTGTAAGCATTGCCAGAAATTAACTTGTTATATTTAGAGGCAAAATACACCCTTAAGTCGATTTTCTCCCTTTTTGTTTAATAATCATACAATAAACAGTCATATTTAAGCTATTAATTGCTGAAATTATCAATGAGACTGTCAATGTTACCTGGAAATACATCAAATTTAAAATTTAATGCTGCATGTATGTACAAGATATCACAACACAAACACTGTGCTACGGAATACTGAAATATAAAATGTTCAATATGAGGAATATGCACATTTTCTGCTCCCACATTTTAAATATCTGAGCAATTTATTTGCGTTTTCTGCCCTGCTTAATTTCTGGCTCTGCTAGTCAGATGATTTTTGCTAATTTTGCTATTGTCTCAAGCTAAGCATTGTATTTAGGACATAAAACATTCATACACACATGTAATACAAAGGAATCAACGTACGTAGGTGTTTGGGAAAATAAAATAGACCGCACCTCTCTCTGAACACGTGTGGGCAGCGAAAACAACGCACAAATCCATTCCCTGTTTTCCCTCTCGCCGCAGGTTCAACACTCTTAACGACGGAGAAACCCGAAAATGGCCGAAGAAAGCCGATCACAGAAAAAGACTCTGCTGGGCGCTGTCCACCACTGAAACCGCCTGAAATCCTCCGATGAACTATTTCAAAATATATCCGTGCTAATTACGTGCGTTTTTCCATCACAATGGCTTAGGATCGCATTACAAAAGCACCGTAATATAACAACGTATTCAGACCAGAAAAAATGACATTTTCTGAGGGCTACAGATTTCGATTCGACAAAGGCAGCTTGTGCACACACTTGAGAATGGAGGCGTTTCTCTTCATCGAATGCTTTGCATTGAGCGATAACCTACAGCTCGACATATAAAAATCTCACTTACATTCTAATTATCAATAATCGTATACATAATTAGCCTATAGGCTACGTATTCTATAACACACACTATGCCCAGAGATGGTGACCATATAAAATAAATTATTGCAAAGCGAGTCAAAGAAGGAAATAACCGGAGGAGCTGCATTTATAAGACATTCAACTAAGAATACGACATCCAAACCGCAAGGTAGATGAACAGATTGTTTTCAGTGAGGCGTAAAGAGAACGTCAGTGCATAAAAATGGCCGTGAGGAAGTGGAGCTGGTTGGGTGTCAAACCCTCTTCCTTCACCATGAGCATCAACCCAACACAAATTGCAAACGCATGAAGGCCTGTTCATGTTGCACCAACGCCATGCACACACAGCCGACAGCATTATCTCCAGGCACCATTTACCATATAAGCTCTGCCTTCACCATTCTCAGTCAACAGAAGGCTCTTAACACCGTATTACCTGCATACAGCAGGGAGCTAGTGATAGTGGGTTTTTATCATTTTTAGCACTTAATTAATGGTATTTTACAAGTGAAAAATAAAATATGCAGAATCATTTTAATGGATTTATTTGTGATTTTTGGTGCAATAAAAATAAAACAACGTGCATTGTGTTTAGACTGATTATATTATTATTCATCATGTTTATGTGAATCTAAATGGGAGACATTTTATTTTGGAGCCAGTACGTTTAAAATGCCTTTTCCCATTGAAAATGAATGGTTGCTATGTAACAGCTTGAAAACAGTAGCCTACATTAAAAATGAGTACCATTAAGGGGACGCCATTTATCAATGGACCCAATACTGAGGAACCGATAACCAGTCGAGTAGAAAAGTGTGGATATCGGTAAAAATAAAATAAAATAAAATAATATATATATATATATATATATATATATATATATATATATATATAGGCCAAGCCAGTTATTGGTCGATACTGCATATAATTAAGTTAAAATTACATATTAATCTCTAAAAGGATGCTAAAATCTAAGGAACAGCCATCCATTTAATTCTCTGCCAGAAGGGCACAGTAGCCTATAGCTATGTATATCTTTAAGTGTATGTGTGTGTGTATATATATATATATACATATATATATATATATATATATATATATATATATATATATATATATATATATATATGATTGATTTCTGACGTTTGTCATAGAAGCAAACACACAAGAAGACATCAGAGACATCCGTAGATGTCCAAAGGATGAAGTGAAATCGGGGTGGAGTGTGGTAATGTTACTCAGCCGGGTGTGAAGTAGGCTACACTGTCAGTGGACGCCAATGGAGCATTAGACTAAGAAACACGGTCCCCCAGTTGACTTTCAGCACCATTTTCGTGAACAGCACATCGACGGCGCCTCGTCTTCCCGAACCCACAATACACACACTGCGGATGTGCCACACCGTATCATCACGCCACGGCTACAATGCATGTAACACGCGAGTGGAGAGAGAACTCCTTGAAAATATGGCGGACCTAAGAATTCGCCATCAAGCAATCGAGGGTGTGTGTGTGTGTGGGTGGGTTCGTGTGTGTCTCACACAGCGCACACTGACTGACTGACTGACTGATGGATGTCATTTAAAACATGCCACTTACTTCATCTGTTTCACGATGGTACTTTTCCCAGATTCCCCAGCCCCTGTGGAGAAGAGACAGACACAAGGGAGTAAGATCGCCTGTCAAAATGAAGAGATCCCATATATGTGCATTCATCGGCTGAGACGTGTAGGATACAGCTAACGTTAGATTTGACGGGCTCCACTCCGCATTACCTAGCAGGAGCAATTTCACATCTTTAGCAGCAGTGATTCCGTCTTCTTTGAGGTTTTTCTCGATGGCTTTGCTCCTGTCCAGAGCCGCTCTTTCCTCTGCGCTCAGTGTACATCCCATGGCTAGATGAACCTCGGCTCTTTTTTATCTCCAAAACGGTCCGGGTGAGAAATATCCTCGGTGTTTCTTCCTTATCCCTCTCTAAGGCTGTCCCTATCCCTCTCTCTCACACACACACTCTCTCTCTCTCTCCCTGTCGGCGACTAGCTAGAGCATTAAATCCCGCAAAAGACAACGTTGGGCTGGAACATAAGTCTCTGGCGCGCGCTCTCGGACTGTGTAGCGGGGTCGTGGTGCTCGGTCCTCGGGCTGGGAGGTCTCTACTGGGCGGCGGCGGCGGCTGCGAGCGCTGGCATCGTTAGCGTGCGCACAATGGAGGGTCAGTGTGGAGAGAGAGCGCTGCTGGGCTCGACGCTCTCAGAGACAATCTCGCTGACGTCAGGAACGGAGCGGGAGAGAGAGAGCGCGCGCGCACCAGCGAGCTTTCGAATCGCGCACCGTTAGCTACAGCTAGATTTATGCCGTTATCTGCGGGCGGAATAAATGCGCTTCTCTCGGTATTTCGCGCAAGGCAAGCGCACTGTTTAAACGATGTGTGTGTGACCGGGGATGTACGGGATCAGTATTGTCTCTGTGTGTGTGTGAGTGTGTGTGTGTGTGTGTGTGTGTGTGTAAGGCGGATGATTTAAAGCCGATGAGCGGGCCCTTGCCACAGGAAGAAACACAGAAAGGTGTGGCCTAGCCTAGTGTTGACAACCTGTAACAGCAACGCCAAGTGACTAGGAATTCAAACTATTTATATTGACACGTAATTATAGACAAAATATTTTCATTTAAAATTTCAAAAGGATCTATTTAAAGAGCAAGGTTGTTTAACAAAGCATTGTGCATAATGCCTTTCAGGGGAGTCGAATGTAATTAGCCTACTCATTACTCTTTAAAAAGTACTATTTCTAGCCTACTTTACTTATTACTCCCTGACAGCAATGATTCGCTACAGTAGGCTACTAGTTAACTTTAACCATTGTTTTCCATTATACTCCACAAAAATGGAAATTGCGTCCTTTCCCCTCAAAAATTCTGACATTTACACATTTTACTTAGTATTTCTTTAGACAATCATTATTTCTATTCTTTTTTTGGTTTATTTTCAATCTGTCCGGGGAGTTAAAAATGTAGATACATATTTCAAATTTTAACATTTCAAAATAGTATAGGCAAAGTATTTGGCAATGTTGTTTAACATACAGTATTGCCATAGCAAGTGTGGCTAGTTTACCGCGGTGTTGAATATACATACTAAAGAATTAAATGCTAAATCTAAAGGTAATTTTAGGCATAGAATCTGTGCAATGTATATCGTAATTTAGCACCACTTTCAAAGCTAGCTAACTTACTTTCACAACTTGTTGGGGCCCCCTTAAATATTTTCCTAGTGGTCTGAAACTGATGAAGATGTTTTCTTAATTTGCTGGCGTTTTTTCTATTTGTACTTGTTTTCTTAAGTTGCAGCACACTCTCTCGGCCTCCATACATTTAAATAGTTAATAGTTGCTCTTATCATGCTTTAAAGTCACCATGAAATCAGAATTAGTTTTTAACATTTTTATTATAAAGTATATATTATTATATTAATTATTGTGCCCAAAACAGTATCTAATCAAAAACATTAACTTATCTTCCCCCTCAAAACAAAATGTCATGGGACAAAATGGGTCGGACAATAATTCCTACCCTCCAGCAACCTGTCACTCATATGAGATTGGAGCAATTAGCAAACAACAATGATCCAATGATCCAATCAATTCCCGATGGACAAAATCAAGTCCCACCCTACATTTATTTTCTCATTTAAGAAGCCATTTTCTAAGATACATGGATCACAAAGACAAACACACTTTCCATTTCATGCCGACCTTAATGATGTACCAGCTAATCGCTGAGGAAAGCAAGCAAAGCCTAACTTTAGTTTCTTACATCCATCATTGAAAAAAAAACAATATTATGCTGTTTCTTGAACATTTTGTAATACTTTAAAATTTAAATGTCCAGTGAGTAACGCTAATCATTGGTTATTACATATAGGGGCGATATGGAATGTCCAGTGAGTTACCATAAAAGGTCAATGCTCTGTTGTGTTTGAAATTGTAGCCTACCACCTCACTAAATGCTATAGCCCACACCTAAACGAAAGTGTATAACATGGATTGCTGATGCAACCCTGATATTTTAGCTTGTTTCTACAAGTCTTTCAGCTCTTTTATCATGACTAGTGTTTCATGGGTACCCGTGCGCTCTGTGTCACAAGTGCTAGCTGCACCAAGTGAGCAACCGAGAAGTTTAGAAAAGCTTTACATATGGAACTGGTTGTGTGATGCAAACATCATACACTCTCAGAAACAAAGGTACAAAAGCTGTCACTGAGGCTGTACCTTTTCAAAAGGTACACTTTTGTACCTATTAGGTTAAAATATGTACACTTTAAGTACTAATATGTACCTTTAAGGTACCAAAATGGACCCTTTTAGGTACAAACATGTACCTTTTGAAAAGGTACCGCCCCAGTGACAGCTTTTGTACCTTTATTTCTGAGAGTGTATGTATTTGTTAACAAATCATGCACCATGCAGTGTTCTGAAGAAATAATATAATACTGTGCAAAGAACCGTGCAAAAACAAACCTTTTTTAATCTATAATCTGCCCCTATAATCATAATTTATGTAAAAAGGAATTAAAATTGTTGTTTTATCTCTAGTGTTCATTTCAGCTGGGAACTGCAGTGAATTGTATCATAATTATGTTTTTGGAGCAAAAATGTAGGTAGAGACATGGTTTTTCCAATGAACCTATGTTGGTTTGTTAGCCTTTTGTTGGTTAATCTAACATTTGTCAGAAACATTTAAAAAACCATGTTAAAACCTATATACTGTACCTATTAACCTATATAGCTTAGGGCTATGTTTACAGCTAATATTAAGAAACGATTTGCTGCATCAGATCCCAAGTGGAGACCACTAAAAACAGGTGTCAACTGAGTCTAAAAATGTTTTAAGATCATCCATTTTCAACCACATTTGGAGGAAGTTGAAATTCACAGGTTCAACGGTCATATGTCTTCAAATCACTTGAAAGGATTGCCTACTCAGCTAGCACAACTATTTTGGGACATGTTGTGAGAAAGTAAGCAAGAAAGAAAGAAAGAAAATATGAAATAAAGAAAGAAAGAAAATATGAAATAAAGAAACAGTGGATCTCTGAGACTGGACAGCCAGCCAAACCAGTTGTGCGACAGCCTTTGAATCCTCCTTCTAGAATAACAGTTCAACACATTGTGTACAACAATGAAATAAACATTTGTTAAAAGCGTTAATGAATATTTACACATGAATTCTTGTCTATGGTGCAACAGTGGCTGGTTTCTGAGGGCGGCATGCTCAACTATGCGGATGCATGACTGGAACACCTGCATTTGATCTTTTTCTGACAGTTTTGGAAAAATTTAAAAATGAGGTTTGAAGTATTTCTCTCTTGCATTCTGAAATTCATAGCAATAAAGGAGAAAGTGAGCACATATTCTTTGTTCTTTTGGAAGCCATTTTTGTCTTTGTCTGCCTTTTTCTTTTGCTAGACTGTGATCACTGAGCCTGTATCTCTCTCTCTCTCTCTCTCTCTCTCTCTCTCTCTCTCTCTCTCTCTCTCTCTCTCTCTCTCTCTCTCTCTCTCTCTCTCTCTCTCTCATGCATTATGACTATATTTCAGTTCACTTTAATATGTAATTTTCCCAATGGTCCAAATATTGTTTTGCTCTGTTTTGGTTTTTGTTCATGTCTCTAAAGTGCTTTAGTATCAAAGAATTTAATTTATACAAATATGCCAATGAATTCACTGAAATGGATTAGATTTGAAAGATCTGATACAAAATCAAGTGGCTTAGTTTTCTCCTGTTCCAAAAGTACTAGCTTACACTTAAACTGACATCGCATAAACCCTTATGGTAAATGCTCCATATAATCTTATGAGAATGGAATTCGGAAGTCTTGGTCCAATTTTATTGCCTGCATATTTATATTTAACTGCCTCTGTCAACACTCCCCAGACCCCTGTTATGAATATGAACTATAAAATAAAAATAAATCAGATTTCTCTGCTACTATTACTAATGGCAACCATTCGAATGCTTTGCAGTAATATCCTATTGTTGATAATTAGGCCAGTGAAGCTTTGTTGATTTGATTTGATTTGATTTGAGAAGGAAAGGGAGAGAGGAGCGAGAGACCTAGAGAATGAAACAGAGAAGAGATGAGAGAGAGACACTGGTAGGAGTGATTGAATCTGTGAATCTGGCAGTGGATATCCACCCACGCACCATTACGAAGCAGTTCGCCCAGGCTTGTTTTCAGTGTTCGTAAAAATGCATATTATTTCCACTGACGTGCTCAGTTTCACTACACATGCATGTCATGTGAATCATGAAGCTTTTCCTTTGCATAGCTGTTTAAAATAGAGATTCAGAAGGGGTGAAAATGTTAATGGTTTTTTACAATGATTTTTAAACTGAGATGGATCTATGTGCCTGTTATAATGACAAAATTGTGTTGCATATAATCATAACAATGCTTTTTTAGTGCACTCGAGTCATGAGAAAATATAGAGACAGAAGCGAGACAACAGACTAGAATCGGTTCTTCTTATTTCCTATAATCCATTGCTTGAAAGTGAAATTGGTATAGCCATAAGTGTTGTAAAGCACAGTTGCACTGAACACAGGGCTACAGTGTAGTAGCACATGTAGGAATGTAAATTTGAGACTTTTTAAGAACAAGTATTCTGAAAGACCATGATTTATGGAATAAATTGAATGGAATGTCAGTATGCTCTCTAAATGTCTAGGGAGCACACAACCAAAAGATTTCCATTATTTTTATTAAACAAAAAAGCTAGTGGCTTGAATACATCTGATGTCAAACACTAGAATATGGAGAGAGAGAGAAAAAAAGAACGGGAAAAAAAAGGTCCCATAAAAAAGTGCTGTACAAGGTGCCATAAAAAAATCAAGAAACATTTACTTAAGAAACAAAACAACATCTGATAAAAAATATTGTTTTCTGAGAAACTGATCAAAATTAAGTGAATTTATGATTAAAACAAGAATAACTATCTGCTAATGGACTTGGTAAAAATCAATTTAATTTAAAGGGAAAATAAGTTTGCTTATCCCATTGATAGACATTTGTTCTTGATTTGAGCATACACTGACTTTGTAATGCCATGACTTAGGACATTTTTAAGGTCATCATTTGTGGAAGGAAGAATAAAGCCTTTTTAAGACCCACAGAAACCCTGCAGAAAATGTTCAATTGCATGTATTCACACAACATTTAAGACTACTTTAGGTCTTTTTGTTTTTGTTTTTGTTTTGGTTTTGTTTTGTTTTTTACACTTCATGAATTATTATATTATATTATACACCTGTGAAAACAAGTAACACAGATTTTGTTTTATAACAGCCAATTACTTTTTTGCATTAACATATGAAAAATACAATACACAACATTTGTTCTGTGGCTATTTAAAGCAAAACGTGTTCACTACACTGTCATTCTTTTCCTGTCAGCATTTGAATTATCTTACAGTGGAGATCAACCACAAAATAACACGAGAATTTTGGGGTGTTATATCACTGACATGACAGAAGTATGATTGGTGTTGCCCAAAAGAGAAGGTGGTGTGATCAAAGCAAAGGGTCAAGGGTAACGCAATCAGTTGTTTATGAAGGGTATGAATAAGCATGCATTAAACTCCTTACAATCCCATTATTTCATTATACTATTCATTCCAAAATGATGATAAGGAAGATCATAACTGTTATGATTTAGATTAATATGTAATACAGTTCTCAAATAACATGGATATCAATGTCAATGAGTTCAGATCCACCTTCAGAAACACTGAGGGGAAGCAATGGCACAGTGAATATCACAGGAAGCTCAGTGGGCCTTACACAATCAATGTATCTGATGCAAGAATATCATGGAGTCATGCAAGCATCATCATGCATGAATAGGGAAAAGTCTGCAGCAGTGATTATGAGACTAAACCACAATGACAGTCTGAAGATGATTCTAATTCTAACCAAAAACCTCTTTTTGTTATTGTTGTTGTTAGTGTTCTTTCTAGTTGGAAAACAATGTAATGAGTGGCACTAATAAACTCTTTTGTTCATGCAAAGAGACTACATCTAGCAAAGAAAGAATAACCTGTGAAAATGGAAAGAGCATAAGCAATAGAAATTCCACAGTGTAAAACAGAATTGGGATTGAAATGCCTTCGAAGATTAAAAAAAAGGCTCTCATTCTATCTTATATGTATCTTTATGTCTGTCTCTGTCTTCTCAGTTGTGATGCATGCAAATAGCTGTAATGGGGTTTTCTTGAGGTTTTGATTGTCAGGATGTGGCCTATATAAGACAAGAGCAGAAGCTCTCAGGCTACAAACTAACACAAGATTCTCACTGGTATGAAAGTCAGAACTGAGTTTATGAAGTTTGCATTTATGATGCAGTTTGCTTCGTCTGTTGCTTCCAAACATAACGGCGGAAATTCAGTAATCTTATAAACATACAAGTTGTGCAGTGTAGAGACAGAGAGAAGAAAGTGCAGTGAATATTAAGACAAAATATTTTTCATGCATTGATTTTGTATAAATTGCATGTAAACTCAACAAAAATAGATAATTTGTACTGCTGTATTTGACTATATTATTTGACTATATACAGTCTCGACCATTTGTACAGGTAAAAAGCCCAGGGGTAGGTGCAAAAAGGACTGAAGGTCAGCAGAAGTGTTTTAGTGACAAAAGTGCAATGAATGAACATTTAGCCAAAACAGGAAGGGAGAAACAGTTTTTTTTTCTTCAGAGTAGTGCTCAAAAACTCTCTGCTGAGCAAATAATGTGTTGTAGTGTTATGTCTCCCTTGCACTGGCTGACCCCTATCAGAAGGTGATGAACTTGATGATTGCCTTCTGGAACCGGACCATCAAATCCTGTGTCAAATTGAATTTTCTCAGTTGTAGCCCAAAGTAAATCCTCTGTTGAGACTTTTCAACAACAGTCAGGGTTTGCCTTCCATTTAAGGCCCTGTAAGATTATGGTTGGCAGGACCTTGAGGGAGTTGATTTTGGACACAGTCAAGGGTCTGACAGGAGTGTAGGCTTTGGAGTTCCACAATCATCTCTACACTTCAAAGCATCAGCTCTACAGTAGTTTGGTGTGGCTGAACCAAGACAACTTACTGTTCAGCAAATATGTGCCCATCTTTTGGATACAGTGTGTTATCTTACACATCACTTGTGAATGTACAGTAGCTCTAAAATGTTCATAGGCCTGTTCATAACAATGACAACCACTATAGCAGCAACTAAAGTTCTAATAACGATTCTAAATCTATAAGAACAAGAAAGTCACAGCACAGAGGGATGAAATGGTTGGAATTACTTTCAGTATGATTTTTTCAGCATATGAACAATGAAAACACTTACAATCAGAATCCCCATGACATTTAATAGACTGAGAATTTTAAATATCAGACGGCATAATTGCAATGCATATAATAAACAGAATTATCATGCACTGGTGTATGGATGCTAATATTTATTGTTATCATACTTGGCCTTTAGACACGGACCCTCTATCAGTCGTGTCTTGTGTGTTTCCCCCTCTATGCCCTTATTTGGTCCGTCCTGTTCCTGTCCTAATTTAGTTTGATTGTTTAGATTCTGTTCAGCTGTGTGTTTAATTATCCTGTGTATTTAGTTCCTGCCTGTTTTTGTCTGGTCTACTCGTTATGATCCCTGTGTTCTTGTGTGTCCCAGCCTTGCCTTGTCTTGCCCTGTTTGAGTTTGGATTAAAGACTGTATTTTGAGTTCATCCTTGTCTCATCACTTCCCTTGTGTGTGTGTGTGTGTGTGTGTGTGTGTGTGCACCGTGACAGACTCTTTCCACAGACATATTTGTACCTATCAAGCTTAAGCAAGGCAAGCTCTGCATTTGTTTTCAAGTGAAATCTCTCTCCAGTGTCTTGTTATTCCTTTTAGGGCATTAGGATCTGCAAGCCATTGTTGACAAATGAACAATTAGCTCCCTCCAAACTCCAGAAAAATGCTGCAATTTCATCTATCACACTCTTAGTTTCAGACTTTCCATATATCAGCTGTAAACACACATAATGATTGACAAGCAGAAAGTGCAACAAACCAAACAAAAACAAACAGTGTCCCACTGATTTTTTTTATTTTATTGTCTGTAGAGACTGGGTCTGTAAAAACAGATTTGCATGAAAACTCAAGGCAGTTATCTCACTGATGTCTTTCAGGTAATTTCTATAATTTTCTGCTCACTATTCCATAAAAATCACTTGCTGTACCTTTAATAACTTTAAGAGTAATAGCAGGTAAGCCCTTGGGCTACCTTTGGTTATCATCATCAATATAAATGAAAAATTGTGATTTGATGGTGTCAACAATAGAGTCAGACCTTTTGCTTTCTTCTTATCTGTCCAAATAGCACTAACTGAAATTATGCTTGATAAACCTATGCTTCTATAATTTCAAGTTCTGAAGTTTTTTAAGAATCAAGAGACACCATTTTGTGCTGTTGTTGTTGTTGTTTTAAACGAGCTCAACCAGGTGCCCTTGACAGTGATGAGCACCAGGTGGCAGTTTGACTGGTTGTCTCAGCAATTCTCTGCGCACTAGAGTGTCCTTTACTAAAGGGCTCCTTTATGAGATTTCACCATGCACTACAATTCATAACTCCATATATAACACATACACAGACAGATCAATTCTAAAAAATAAAAAAAAATCTAACATGACGGACAACTTATTATATATTTCATTTCTATTATTTAGACATTATATTTTTATACATACATACATTTTATGCATATACATAATTATGTATATTATATATTTCATTATGTATTTCCCTAGATGTGTAAAAAGTAGTGAATAATAGCAGAGTTAAAGTATAGATACTATGGATATAAATAATATCTGGCCTATCTAGCCAGAAAGTACTTAAATTTTTCTTGGCTTTTGAAATCGACTTATGAAATCAAGAGATGGAGGATATTAAAGTTACTTTGATGCAAGATTTTTTTCTTTAAAGGTTCAGTTGGCTACATAATGTGATTGCCTTGTTAGCTGAGTAAAATGGACATAACATGAAGGTTTATTTATTTAAAAGACTGGTGACCTGCAAAAAAATGAACTATGTAGAGCGACGTAAATATACACACATTTAATTTGATTTATATTTGGCCGGAATTATGTAAAGTTGTACTTTTTTATGAGTTGTGTATGAAACTGAAAGTTAATGCAGATAAATCCCTGCCTGTCTGACTTGAAATGAAACTTGTCGTAAATATACACATGGCATTTTTTTTTGCACATCAGACTATGAAACCCAAGAAATCAGTTACTTAAGCACACATATTCATGGCTTCCTCTAACTGCTGACTTTCGGTTCCTTCAGGGTAATTCTGTCAGAGGACATTCCATCTTCCTGTGTAGCAAAGCCAGATTTCAGTTTAAACGTTACAATGGTTAGGACTTTACCAACTAGTTCAGCTTTTACATCAGAAACACGCCATTTATCTCATGCACAGGATGTCTCGTCCAGAAGGGTGGGGGTGGAAAAGAAGCTTATGGCACAAAGAGAGCACATGAAATTGGGAGAGAGACCAAAAAGGTGAACAGCAACACATCGAAAGATGTGAAAGGATTTAATTCACACTAGCCAGCCCCAGTCACACAGCAACTGACAGGCCACATTAAGAGACTTTGTCACTACACATTATTTCATTTCATCATGAAGGAAGACACTAAGCAAAAGCAAGACATATTGAATAACAAGGTTGTTATGAAAACCCCCAGAGCACCATTGCAGTGTGTGTCCTTGTATGAAATATATTGAGAGGCACAGAGGAAACTTGGGCTCACACACAAATCAACCAATTTTAATTAGCTGTTCAGTTATGGCCTATATGTGAAATAATAGCTTATTATATGAGAAATGGCTTTTTTTATGTGTTAAGAGCTGAACTGTTGTGTCGAGGTCAGTACACTGTTTGGCAAGCAATTATTTCATAAAGAAAGCATATTCTATCTTCTAATTCCATGCATAAAACTAAAGTAGTTCAGAAATATACACTTATCCATAAACTAAACTAAAATAATAATTAAAAAACAGGAATAGTTCAACAACAGTTTGCTGAAAATATAACCTCAGCAAGATGTGGAAGATTTTGTTTCCTCATTGGAACATATTTAGCAGAGAAATTTACTATTACGTCACTTGCTCACCAATGGATCCTCTACAGTGAATGGGTGCCGTCAGCACTGGCGAAAGCAATATTATGGATAGAGCAGCAACGGTTTAAAGGTTTAAAGACATTTGTTTATTACAAACATGCAGCTATTCACTTCACGCCGTGTGGATTATTGTGATGTTTTGATCAGCTGTTTGTACTCGCATTCTGACGGCACCCATTCACTGCAAAGGATCCATTGGTGAGCAAGTGATATAATGCTAAATTTCTCCAAATCTGTTCTTATGAAGAAACAAAATCATCTACATATTTTCCTAAGGTTAGTACATTTTCAGGGTGAACTATTCCTTTAATACAGAGTTGTTACTTTAAAAAAAAAAAATCTCTTTTTGTGCTCTGCAGACAGACAAAAAAAAAGAAGAAGAAAGAAACCATAGAAGCATGCAGGTTTGGCATGACAGAACCTTGATTAAATGACAAAGTGTTTTAATTTTTTTGGTGAACTATCCCTTTATGTTCCTTTTACTCAAAATTTTGTTATATTCAGAAATTAGATTTAAGTGAATCGATCAACAAATGTCCTACAAAGCGTACTTCTAAAAATCAAGTTAAACTGCTGCACAGCAAGTGTGCATCATATATTGCACACTAAATTACTTATTATATATTAGAGCTTTATCAAAGCTCTTCAATATTTCAAGAGAGAAAACTGAAAAAAGTGCTTCCAGCAGTAATTATGTGCTCCTTAAACCTGTAAAATCTGGACGCTTCCATTTGTTTATTCAGAGAAAATGACAATTCTCGTGAATAATGAACAAAATTTGTAGCTATGAATTCACAAAGTTTTGGAGGAACCGCAGTGATCTATAACAGAGAAGAATTTATATTTTTATTTACATATTTGACAGAATGTACAGTACAAGTATGATAGTATATGAGCATATATCATGATGACGTACGTGCATTTTACATACATCATGCAGTTCTTGTTGTCTGTTATAGTGGTCAAAAATGAGACCCTTTCTGTCTTCTTTCTTTTATAATCGCTCAAGCTTTTTAGAAATTACAGGCATTTACACTAAATCCACTCTAATCCCATGAACACTGGAAGCATATGATGGGACAATCAGCATGAACACATGATGGCACATGTGTGCCTGCCGCTTACACACTTCAAAGACATGGTTCTATACAAAGTACTGCAGTGCAGTTCCCTTAAACCCATTCGTTTATTTTGATCAAAAACACACTTTTTCATTTTAGCTGATTCTACGTGTTCAAAACCACCCACATCAAGATACCACAGTAATAGCCAGTATCTGCTAAAAAGCTCCCCAAAGCTTTAAATGAATAGCAGAGTATTCAAGTGTTTTCGGAATGAATGCAATGTCTTCTTCGGGGTTTTGAAATTCAAGACAGCTTTATGGACAAAACTGAACTGTGTTTCTCTTTAGAGAAGGCCCACCAAAGAGCTTTGATCTGGCCAGGTCAGGAGACAAGGTGTTGAAACAAGTGTTGTCATGGGCTCTGGTTGCTTTAGTGATCTGGTTTACATGGAATAGCTTATCTCAATCCTCTGTGCTTCCAGGAACACATTGTCACCATTTAGGACTTGCTGGGAAACTACTCCACATAAAAAGAGGAACAAAGAGAGCACAAAATAATTTTAGATACATAAATGTCATAGTAGTTTATATCAACTTACACTGGGGTGATACCCTTTCAAAAGGTAGGCCTATTAAAATGTACATTTTAGGTACTAATGCACACTTTTAAAATATACTAATACATATCTTTTAGGTACTAATATGTACCATTTAGGGTAAATAAGGTACCTTTTAGTGTTCAGCTTCTATTGAACTAAGAATGTTACTTTAAAAGAATAGGTTGCTGAAAAACGATAGTGACTTCAGGTCTGTACTCTCACAATTCATCATTCTACTTCTTTAGAAAAAATAATGTCAACGATTGTCAGAGATATTTTCTGCTAAAGTTCCTAACATTTCCTCAAAAGTTACATACTGCAATTTGTCACTTTTTAAATTAATTTCATGAATGTTATCACTTCCTCTAGGCCAACAGAAAAATGGGTTGTATGCATGTTTTGCCTAAATTGGCACATGAAAAATGATCCTGCATGCATTTAATATTAAAGTGTGGATTTTGGGGTAGATTTAAAGTAACACTTTTTTTTTTCACTGACGTTGATATCCTTTCAAAAATAGTGATTGTTAAAATATTCTGTTTGTTAAAACATGTATTTTCTTTGCTTGTATTTGCTAGCTCTTTACTAATAAAAAGTGTGTCTATTGTTTGAGGATGTGTTTTGTATTAAGCATCAATGTCTTTATATATTAAAGGGATAGTTATTTACTCACCCTCAGGCGATCAAAAATGTAAATAAGTTTGTTTCCTCTTCAAAACAGAATTGGAGAAATGTAGCATTACATCACTTGCTCACTAATGCATCCTCTGCAGTGAATGGGTGCCGTCAGAATGAGAGTTCAAACAGCTGGAAAAAAACATCACAATAATCCACAAGTAATCCACATACAGTAACTCCAGTCTAACAAATAACATATTGTGAGGTGAAAGGCTGCAAGTTTGTAAGAAATAAATCCATCATTAAGATGTTTTAACAAACTATTACTTCCAGCTAAAATATGAGTCCTATATGAATTTTTGCTTTCAAAAAAAGCTGTCTCATCTGAATCAGGAGAGAAATCTGCAAGATAAAGTACTGTTTACAAAAGTAGTACAAAACAGTTGTGAACAATGTCATTGGATTTTGATGTGAAAGGACAACAGGGGTTAGACTTTTTCACAGGAGGAAGCCTTATTATTGAGTATGGGCTTGAATTGAATGGCCTTAAAGGGATAGTTCACCCAAAAATGAAAATTCTGTCATCATTTACTCACCCTCAAGTAGTTCCAAACCTTTATGAATTTCTTTGTTCTGCCGAACACAAAGGAAGATATTTTGAAGAAAGCTTGTAACCAGGCAGTTTTGGGGCACCATTGACTTCCATAGTAGGAAAAAAAAATACTGTGGAAGTCAATTGTGCCCCAGAACTGCTGTTTCCCACATTCTTCAAAATATCTTCCTTTGTGTTCGGCAGAACAAAGACATTCATACAGGTTTGGAACTACTTGAGGGTGAGTAAATGATGACAGAATTTTCATTTTTGGGTGAACTATCCCTTTAAGGATGGGTTTGTTTCTTACAAACGTGCAGCTTTTTACTTCACAAGACATTAATTGATTCACTGGAATCATGTGGATTTCTTGTGGGTTAGTATGATGTTGTTATCAGCTGTTTGGACTCTCGTTCTCACGGCATCTATTCACTGTAGAGGATTTCCATTGGTAAGCAAGTGATGTAATGCTAAATTTCTCTAAATCTGTTCTGATGAAGAAACAAATGTATCTACATCTTGAATGGCCTGAGGGTTTTTTTTTTTTTTTTTTTTTTTTTGCCGAACTGTTCCTTTAAATGCATTGTATTTATTGTGATTCGGTTAAAAAATATAACTGACACTGGCAAAGGCTACTAACATGTCAAGATTTCTGAGACAAAATTTTAAAACTTTAAGATGAAAATTTACTTTAAAAAAAAAAAGCTACAGTGGTGCTGTTTTTTTTGTTTACACCAGAGAAGGAAAATGTCCATGTTAAAATTTCCAGCCACAGCACATTCAAAACATGTCCAGAACCCTCGTGTTCAGCAGTCCGGTGCTGATATTATGTGTTGCTCCAACTTTTACATCGCCATGTATAAAAAAGAGATTAGCTGTTACAGCCACTGTGCTTTCGGGTGTGTGAGAGGCGGCTGAGGTTCAGGAGCAGCTCTGTGGAGCAGAAGGAATGTTACTTTGGGGACTTGGCTCTTAACAGCACTGTCTCTGAATAATGTACAGGCCCACAGAGGAGGAGAGATAGAGCAGACGGGAGGCTTAGGCCACAAAAGTGCCTCTGTCATTCAGCTACCTCCTGAATAAAACACAGTCAGAACCACTTCAGCGAGAAGCAGCTAACAGGGAAATAAAGAAAGGGAGAATGAGAAAGTGGACAAAGCTAACAGAACAAAAATACACAGACAACAACAAGACATAGTGGGGGTCCAAAAGTTTCAAACCACTAGTGAAAATTACTGTATTTTCCTGCATGTTGCATTACTAAGTAACTAATTACTGTAATTTAATTACTTTTCCCTTGAAAAAAGTAAAGGATTACTCTGGATTACTTTTCCTGTAATTTTTATTACAGTTACTTCTGATGTAATTGCATTAAATAAGGTATAGACTATAGATCAGTTCTATACAAAAGAATAGAGGATTTAACATCAGAAATTAGAATCTAATGTTAAAATATATATTTTTAATGTAATCTTGTAATTTATGTAATTTCATATTTTTTATTTGAAATAATTAAAAAAGCAGTTTCAAATCTGTCCTTGCAACTGGTTGAGGTTAATATGGTATTTGGAAAGTAATTAATAATAAGTAATGTGATATTTGAAAGAGTAATTAGTACAGTGATTGAATTATGCTGATGAAGATATAATTAGTAGCAAGTAATTAATGACTTTTTTAGAGTAACTTTTAGAGTAATTTATATAATGTTCTACATAACACACACAGACGAATAGATAGATAGATAGATAGATAGATAGATAGATAGATAGATAGATAGATAGATAGATAGATAGATAGATAGATAGATAGATAGATAGATAGATAGATAGATAGATAGATAGATAGATAGATAGATAGATAGATAGAACTATAAAATTAACATACTGTACATTTCATGCTCACAAAGGCAAATGGGGGAGTGTTTGGGCAACCTGTTTGAAAACCATAATTACTTTTGTGAAGCTAGTGGTGCACACTTGAAATGACACACTACAGCTTTAGCATCACCCAGATAAATCAATAATCACAACACACAATAACCTGCATTACTCTGGTTAATCAAACAGAGCAGACTTGATAAAGGCACATTATGGATGCCTATTACAGTAAATGGATCTAATTTCATGCGTTAACTTTTTCAGACTAAATTATATTGACACTGTGCATGGCACTCCATGAGATAATTAAAAAAAGCAGAGGTTTAAATTATTCTATTGTATTGTACAGTATATAGCTACTATGTAGAACCATGGGTCAGCTTTAGTTATATCTTTATACATTAATCATGATTCCATACTTGGAGTCAGTTGGTTTGTTGAAAACAAACATGTAAGTGTCCTTTTGACCTAAAGTGGCTGCATCGTTTTTGTTTGCAACAGGCCAAGTGAGGGCAAGGGAAGTGTCTGAAATCATGTGAAACGTCAAGCCAACAATCACGTAGATGTTTCTGCACACTTCTGCTCTGAACACACATGGTAGAATCAAGTGACAGCTGGTCGCATGCGCTCTGAGTCTGCGAGTGCAGAGAATGTGAAAGGGCTGTAAACATCACCTTCACACACCATCTAGCCGGTCTTGCTGTTGGTTTGTTTGAGGGCAATAAACCATCTTCACCATCTGCTAAAGTGGGCTATTCTCCGTTTTCGCTCTCTTTCTTTTTTTAGATTATCTATACTGTTTGTTTGGTTTTTTATAGATTATATTGTTTGTTTGGTTTTTAGATTATATTGTTTGCAAAAAAAAATGAGGAAAATACGAGTGCTTGACTGCAAAAGTTGCTGCTATGATGCATTTGAAAATACGTGATTTTCAGCAATTTATGAAGCTACGGTTTCCTGGGTGGTTGCTGAGGAATTTCTAAGTGGTTGCTACGGTGTTCATATTGGTTGCTATGTGCTAGCCTGCTGGCTTTGCCAAAACAGCCCTCAGGTGTCTTGATATTCCCACCCTTTTCTTAATGCACTGCTATGCTATTTTGAATATTTTCACGTCACCCAGATGAAAATAAGTCTGATAAGAGAACAGTGCGACAAGCTGTATAGTGTATGTATATTCTGTGATAATGCTTCCATTCAGTTTGTTTTTGAAAGAAATTAACACTATTATTTAGCAAGAGCGTATAAAATTAATCAAAAGTGACAGTAAAGATATTTACAAAGTTTTATATTTCAACTAAATGCTGTTCCTGTCAACTTTCTATTCATCAAAAAAATCCTGGGGAAACAATGTATCATGGTTTGCAAAAAAATATTAAGCAGCACAACTGATAAAAATATGAAAAGTCAATCAGCATATTAAAATGATTCTGAAGGATCATGTGACCCCGAAGACTGGAGTAATGGTTGCTGAAAATCCAGCTACTTTACTGAATTTTTGCTCAGATTAAACCTTGGTATAAAACCTTGAGCTTGGTTTAAAACCTTGAGTATAAAACACAATTTTGAAAAGTAGTGTAGTCTATATACAGCATGAGGACTCGTCAAGATGATGCTAAAATAATCAATATCATTCTGTATTTCTCCTTTCCTCCCTCACAAACTGAACTGCAGACTAGTTTTAGACTAGGATATGAATAATTGGTTTCTCTTTTTTTTTTAGAGTGTGTGGCTTTGATCTCACTTATGGCCTTAGTTCCACCTGAAGTTAAACGTCACAGTTCTAACACACCACTCAAGCTGATGTGTGTGTGACTGGATACTTCCTTCCTCTCTCTCTCACACACACACATTCTCATCTCTGTCTTCTATAATCTGTTTTGACAAACCCTCAGGGTCACCACTGCATCTCACAAGTATTTAATTAATTATTTAAGTTTGATCATTAACCATTCATTTTCTCTCTGATTTCTGTGTCCAAGTAGATTCTGAAAGGATGAATGGACATGTGTCCGTGGTACAAATTCCTCACAGTGTTAAATCACTAATGGATTATGTTTGGCCAGATTAGCATTAGCATAATGCTGCATAAACGCAGCTGCGCTGCCGCCTTGGCTGTCCAGACCGAGGCCACCAGTTCATTAGTTTAATCCTGGCTCTCAAATTTATTAATAACAAGATCATGACTGACCTCGCAGCTGCAGGCACTGATGACTGTTTTAAACCCACTGTGCATCATGTGCTCTTTGACCCTAATGATTTCTTGGCCCTGTGAAGCTTATATGATGCACTGTGGCAGATTAGAGATTTGAGTCCAAACTGACAATATTTGTCAACATTTCATTATGTGATTTGTAAATTATGACTGGATTCTGACTCTTCAGACTTACAAATGGCATTACAAAAGCTGATGGCGTTTATTAATAATAGACATTATTACATATTATAAAGGACAACTTTACCTTTGATTTGATTTTATAATAATTATTTTCAGGAATTGGGTTATGCCAGCAATGACGTTTAAATGAACCACTGGGGAAAAAATGAATGTGAAGATTTGAACAGTTTATTTCTACATTGAACTTTGACCTGGGAAGAACTTTTTCACTTTTTAAATTAAATTAATTAAATTAAATTCAATTCAATTTAGTTTTTTACACTGATAACACCAATAACAAAAATAAATCAAGGGACAAATATTGTTCTTAAATTATTTATATTATAATTATTTATTTTAATTAGCTTTTTGCACAATGCTAATTTTTGCTAATGCTTAACCCTTAATGCTTAAAAGAACAAATTAATAACTTTAAATTATTGTGAATGATGAATTGGATAAAGGCCTTTCAGGCATCTGACAAATTCAAAAGTTTTTTTAACATCAAAAGTTTTTAACATTATTCTATAGACTGTTGGGTGACAGGTTTGAAAATAAGTATAGATATAATTAATATGAGGATGTCTTTTTTGGTGCAGCTTGTCCATGCAGGTCAGCATGGTCTAGCTAGCAATTCAAGTACAGCGGTAATGTTATACTGCCAACATTGCTTTTACAGCAAGGAGTGCAACTCTCAATATATTGACTGTGATTTATCTCAGAAGTAGATGAGAGTACAATCTCATACTCTTGTGAAACTGCAGGATTAGGAGATGGAAACAACTTATAATTAGAGGTAAAATACTAAAAAACAACATAGCCTGATCCATAGTGTCTTATTAATCTACTCAGAAAATATTAATTTGAAAATGCCTGGCAACAGAAATTTCTTACTCATCTTCAACAGCTAGCAAGTGGTCTCTTACCTAGTTACTACACACATAAACACAGACCGACCTCCACATGACAACAAAACTGATAGATCTGTGCCTCCTCATGCAAATAAAACATTTCCTTCTTCCTGCAACACTAATCAAAATGTGCATGCTGGAACGAGATACATGGGAACAATTTATTTATGTTGATTGGTGAAGTTAAAGGTGCCATAGGTGATTGTCTTCAGAAACATTTTTTTGTTATTCTGGTTGAAAGTCTCTTCACTTCCTGATAGCAATCATTAAGTTAAGTGGTCTAAATGTATTTATCTGTATTTATATATTCTGTGGAAGGTGTAGGACCAAGAAATGTTTGTCCAATTAAAACGCTCGATCTGAGCGTTTTAATTGGCTTTCCTACCTGCCTGTCAACTATGTATTTGCATACCTCTGCGCACCCTGTTCACGCAGATAGACAGAGCCAGAATGGCAGGCAAACGTCAACAACCTGATCTTCTTTCCTGGTATTGTAGTACTTTTACTAACTGTTCTGTAAAGTTTTCTCACCAGTGAATGACACATATGTAGCCCATAGCTGTTCCCAGTTCCAGTCCTCGCGCCCCCCGCTCTGCATATTTTGCATACTCGCTTAGTTAACACACTTGAATCAGATAACCAGCTCGTTAGAAGAGAGATCCGTGCATGAACTGTGTCAAGATTGACATGCTCCCTACACAGTGTTCATTGCTCCCTATTCCCTGAGCAGGGAAAATCCATTTTCACTTCAGAACATTCACTCACGGATTTGCGCTGCTCCTCACACACAGAGGAAAGAGAAGTGTGAAGTGTGACATAATATACCTCTGTAAATAAATACAATTTAAATTCAGGTCTGGCACACTTTAATGCCCTTTGTATGGAACATAAACGCTCGCTTCGAACTGGAATCATGGCGGAATATCTAGTGACTTCCATTTTGCAGGGCACTTATGACTTATGGTCGAACATAACCTTCGGACTGATAAAATATACATATGAAATGTGCAGAGCAGGGAGGGCGCCAGGACTGTAATTGGAAACCATTGATGTAACCTATCATAGTCATTTATATTGTCTCTGGCTGCTCTTTGAGCATATGTGCGTTCAGGGGGCGTGGGTTTGGATGGCGATTGCAGGGAGGGTGGGACGTTAGCTTTCAGTGCTATCAGGCTAAAGTTAGCATTTTCCGAGATCTCCTACTGCACCTTTAATGCTGAATCTGTATTCAACTACAGGATATACATGTCAAAATTGAGTGACTTGCATTGACGTAATTCTACAGTTTGACTGTTAGAAAGTCAGTTGTCATAAGGGCCTATGACCTGTTTAGCATATACAGATGCTGACTGGTGATTTTAATTTTGCATGCATCAGCTACTAATCACACTTAATTCAATCAGGCTTTGACCTGAATGACTACAGAAGCATTTATAATGTCTATGTGACCATGGATTGTGTGCTTTAGCTCAGAACCGCTGTTTTTTACAGAGACATGTTTACATTTACAGGCATCTGTATTCATTTTGATATTATTGTGCTAACATGTTTTGCACCCCATCTCTTCAGTGACCTTGTTACCTTGTTTGCATACTTATCAATCTATTCAATATCCTCTGCAAGTATATGTGCTTGCTTTATAATGACATTTTGTGCTTGGCACTTTGTCTTACAGAAATGTTCAGTTTGACATACTGAATGAATTTCAATACTGTCAACATACAGAAATCTTATGATATTGTTGATTAAATGCCTGGATATCAAGCATTCAGTAGCTTTTATTCATTTACTTTTTTGCTAGATGCTGGATTTTACAGAGTGTTCATAAATAACTACAGAAAAATATTCTATATTATGTGTACTGTTTTATGGAGGGAAAAATCTATCTGTTCAAGCTATCTGTTCAAGAGATGACTGGTTTGCATGAGTAACAAGTGGTAGAAGGCTAAAAAAATACTTCAGATCTGGATTGTGGGTCCCCCTGCTGGTTACATAAGAGTAGAGCTTTTTATTTTTTTATTTTATTTTAATTATTATTTTTTTTAATATTTAATTATACACCAAATAAATTATTTACATTTATTTAATAATATTGTTTCATTATTTTATTTTTATGTGTAAAAGTGTATGCATGCATATAATGTTCCTAATACTTTGACAATGTAAAGCTTATTTTTTTGAGTTACTTGAATCAAATAGAAGAACATATTAAATTAATCAAAAGTATAAAGTATAAAGACATTTAAAAATATTTTTAAAAAAAACGTTTTCTATTTCAAATAAATCCTGTTGCTGTGAACTATCTATTAATCAAAGAATCTTGGAAAAAAATGTTTTGTGGTTAAAAATGTATTCTGGTTTACACAAAAATATTAAGCAGCACAACGATAGATAGATAGATAGATAGATAGATAGATAGATAGATAGATAGATAGATAGATAGATAGATAGATAGATAGATAGATAGATAGATAGATAGATAGATAGATAGATAGATAGATAGATGCTATTTCAATTTGACTCTAATAAAACCATCACCTGCTCAGGTGAATATAGGCTGCTGTATATCTGTAAATATTCCACCTCTTGAAGACAAGCAGTTTTTTTCTTTTTCTTCTAAACAACAACCTTAACATCATGAATGACAATTCAGAATCCACACAGAACCCCACACATCTGCCCAGCACACTCTCCTGTGCAGGTTGTGTTTGGCCATTGTGCTGCTTGGCGTGACAGTGTGGCATTATTCTAGGCTTTGTGTGGGTCTGTATTGTTCTCCTGTGGGCTGCTTTGTTGAGTGAGTTGGTATAGTGGTGATGCTGCAAGCCATTGCTTTATGCTGACTCTGACCTGTGGGAATGGCAGGGAGCGATATGGCCCTATGACTAGGCCACAGACAGAGAGAGGAGGAGAAGGAGAGAGGAACAGCATCAGCAACGCGCATCCCAAGAGAGCATCGATTTGGAAATGGACTAAAATACTACTGGATTAAAGATTCATTTGTTTAAGTCCAAGTGTAGTCATGCAGGAGAACCCAGGCTCTATAAGTGTGGATGGAGGATACGCCAGCAATGTACCTGCTTTCCTCACTAAACTCTGGACTCTTGTGGAGGACCCAGAGACCAATCATCTGATTTGCTGGAGTACTGTGAGTTCACGCTGATGGCTGATTTATATAAGATAAATTGTGTCGATTTGAAAAAGAATGGAACTCACTCACCATTGTGGTCCTCTGATTAGATATTAGGCTTAAATTAGGCAGAGCAACGACATATTTAAAAGTTATGCAAGTCGGGGATTTTCAAGTATTGTAATGACAAAAACATCCAATAATGATCTGACTGCAATAAAATAGTAGTTATGTATTTGCATGTATATACAGACCCATTTACAATGTGTGTGGGGAAAAAACTATAAGCATAAACATGTAGTTTACTAAATTAAATAACTGGATATTATTTGTCAGTTTCAACAGGTAAAATAATATACTACAATATTGGAAAATATTTACTTAGTTAACAGTTTTACAATGTGTATGTTTTACAATAAATATTTTTCCTACCCCAAATTACAATATCAGAGCAATTTATAAATTCTGTATATATTTTTTTCTATCAAATTTTCAGGGAACCCTAATGCAGCTATAAAACCACTCGGGGGTCCATAGAAAATCTGAGAGAAATTTAGAAAAATGTTCCTTTGATATTGTAATTTGAGGTAGAAAAAAAATATTTCTTCTAAAACAGATATAGTGTTAACTAAGCAAATATTTTATAATGTTGTAATCATGGTAACACATTATAATAAGGCACCATTAGTTAACTAAAAATAAGCAATACATTTGTTAAAACATTATAATGTTAGTTGAAAGTATTCATTTTTATCTATACATTGTTGTTTCATGTTAGCATTATCCATTATATAATATTACTATAAACTGCTTTTGATTTTAATAATGTATTAGTAAATGCTGAAATCACCATTGATATTAATAACTGCTTTAGAGGGTTTTTTCATTATTAGTTAATGTTAGCAAATGCGGTTAATTGAACCTTATTGTAAATTGTTACCTAATCATTTGTTTTCATAGGGAAAAAAGTATATTTACAGTGTATATTTCATTATTTTATATTACCACCTTGTGTGAATTTGGCATATTATTCTTTGTGCATAATGGAAATGTAGATTTAACATGGTTTTACTCAAAAGTTAAACTCTAAAATGGCTCTCGAACTGTTTGGTTTGGTCTCTATGGCTCTGCATATTATTATTGTTACTGATGTTCTAGCTTATGTCATCTGAGAATGATTAATAAGAAGCACTCTGTTTATACAGGCTATTCAAACTGCATCCATATGAAAATATCTCAGTTCAAAATTAATTTGAAATGAACATCAATGAAAGGTGCAATCAAAGGCCAATAAACGAAAGTGTATTGACTGAACTTAGAGCCAAAAAAAAAAATCAATGACAAATTCAAAAATAATATATTTGCATCAATATGTGGATACCTGAGAATGTTTATGTTCATAATCTTCTGGTGAAAATGATTTTTTTTTTTCATCTCTACCATTCAATTAAACATAAATTTTAAATGAATCACCAATACTGGGTACATGAACTCATTTGTTAAAAATCCTGTGTATCAAACATCATTTACGCTAGAGTTGTTTTCATTTAACATTCTGCTTGTGTGTGCAAAAAAAAAGCAATAAAATAAATAACAGCAGGAAGATAGTGAAAACTCAATGAGGTTGAAAAACAGGCAGATGCTTCTCTCTGATTGCAATCATGTGTCTCAGTTTTGCATTTAACAATGTCCTTCAGGAATAGCTTGAAGAAGAACATTAAAAAACTCCCTTTCACAAACACAAACTGTAATCAAAGCAAAGACATATTTTCCTTTTTGCCTTGTTTTCTCTTATTCTAGACGGGCACCAGCTTCCATGTTTTTGACCAGGGCAGATTTGCCAAAGAGGTTCTGCCCAAATACTTCAAACACAATAACATGGCAAGCTTTGTACGCCAGCTCAACATGTGTAAGTATCATTCTGTGCTGACAAACATCCCAAAGCTATCACAGACTCTTCAGACTGAAATAGTGTTTGCATTAACCTCTCACTTCTCTTTCAGACGGCTTCAGGAAGGTGGTGAATATTGAGCAGAGTGGGCTGGTGAAGCCCGAGCGAGATGACACTGAGTTCCAGCACCTCTATTTCCTCCAGGGCCACGAGCATCTGCTTGAACACATTAAGCGCAAGGTGAGATGTCTCATCTTTAAGTGATTCTCACTCTTGCTTTATTCTCTGAGTCAGAGATCCTGACACACACACACACACAGGCTGGGGGTTTATGATCTCACATTACTGATGACTGTTTATGTGTTTGTGTGTTTGTAGGTGTCAATAGTGAAGAGCGAGGAGACCAAAGTGCGGCAGGAGGACTTGAGTAAGCTGTTGTATGAGGTGCAGGTGCTACGCAGCCAACAAGAGAACATGGAGATGCAAATGCAGGATATGAAACAGTAAGACGTTTAACAAACATCTATACATGCACGCATACCCAATTAATCCCATGGCATCATTTACTGCCTATCCTTGCCTTTAGTAACAAAAAACTGAACCTCAAACAACAACTTTCACCTCTATTATCCCTCTAACTTTTCACCTACTTCTCATTCATTGGCTCCACTGCATTGTGGATCTCAGTGGTTTGGTGTTTTGTTTAAGCTGCCTCAATAGCACATTCAGTAGCTCACCTGACAGATAGGGGCCAGCGGTCTGATCACGTGCCCACAGGTAGATATTCATTTCTAGGGACTAAATAATCATCTATAGCTGTAGTTCTTAAATATTTCCAGGTGGTGGACAACATCAAAAGGAAAACAAAAACTGCAGACCACCTAAAACCCGAAGCTGGGTGAAATCACCAACCTCAAAATAATTACTCACAAATAACCTTTAGTTTTAGTTTATAACCTACAATATATGTTCTGAAGTCTGCAATTTATCTATTCTTTACAAATCTATCTAATCCATCCATCCATCCATCTGTATGTCCGTCCATTTATCAACCGACATCTATTTATCTATCTATTATCTATCTATCTATCTATCTATCTATCTATCTATCTATCTATCTATCTATCTATCTATCTATCTATCTATCTATCTGTCTATCTGTCTATTTGTCTGTCTATCTGTATGTCATCCATCCATCTAACCAACTAACCAAGCAACCATCTATCTATCTATCTATCTATCTATCTATCTATCTATCTATCTATCTATCTATCTATCTATCTATCTATCTATCTATCTATCATCTATCTATCCGTCCATCCATCCATTTATTTGTCTGACTGTATCTATCTATCCATCTGTATGTCATCCATCCAACCAACTATCTATCTATCTGTATGTCATCCAACCAACTAACTATCTATCTTTACAAATCTATCTATTCATATCCATCCATCCATCCATCCATCTGTATGTCCGTCCATTTATCAACCGACATCTATCTATCTATCTATCTATCTATCTATCCATCCATCCATCCATCCATCCATCCATCCATCCATCCATCCATCCATCCATCCATCCATCCATCCATCCATCCATCCATCCATCCATCCATCCATCCATCCATCCATCCATCCATCCATCCATCCATCCATCCATCCATCCATCCATCCATCCATCCATCCATCCATCCATCCATTTGTCTGTTTGCCTATCTATCTATTTATCTATCTATCTATCTATCTATCTTGTAGGCAAAATGACGTTCTGTGGAGGGAGGTGGTGTCACTGAGGCAGAATCACACACAGCAGCAGAAAGTCATGAACAAGGTAAGAAATACAGCTCATAACCACAGTGAGAGACAGTGGGTTGGTTGATATGGCCATTATTGGGGAAGATGCTGTCGTGCAGATTTTGTGACTGAGTAACGCTGAATCACGCTCTGTTTCTCTGTTCTATTAATAGCTGATTCAGTTCCTGTTTAGCCAGATGCAGTCCAACACTCCCAGTACTGTGGGAATGAAGAGAAAGCTGTGAGTGTACCCATTCATCTGTAACACACTCACTAATCTGAAGCACTTGATTTTGTATCGATACACACACAAACAAAAAAAAGCGCAAAGAGAAAATAGCAATCAACAACCTGATGCTCCAACACAAACACAGTAGAGGGAACGGCCAACTCAGCTGGAAACAGTCAGCTGATACAATTCACTGCCCTTGCTGGGATGAATGGACCTGAATGCTGAGTCAGACCTCCTGAGCTCTTGCACACGCACACACGCACCCACAAACACGCACACACCTGAACTGTAGCGCATGACCCTCTACCCTCTATTAAAAAAGGTGCACCGTCAGCTAGTGTGACGCATGAGAACAAACTGGGTAAGAGGGACCGCAAGAGCCAGTGCTTGGTATTCCAGTGCAACTTTTAACTGACTGACTTACTAATAACAACACTGCTCCACCCTTCTTTCACAGTTTTACCACTAGAGGGCAACAGGATTGTAACTCACAGCAACAGTCATAAGTCTTTTGTATTTGAGACCTCAACACTTATTATTGATGTGGCTTTTATCAATTATATGCTGCATTTTTCCTTCTCCCCAGTCCTCTCATGCTGGATGATGGCTGCTCCACCCCTCCTGCCTCAAAATTCAGCCATAGCCACTCCACGGAGTCCTTGCAAGAATCTTTCTATATCCAGTCGGTGAGAAAGCTTTCATATTAAATATTGAAGATCTGACACAGAAGATTTTACTCACTGTATCATGCCTCTTACAACTGGTGTTTTGATGGTTTTCTCAATCAATAAAATATGACAAACACAGACTCTCTTTCATGTTCAACCAGCCATCCACAGAAAGTGCATCCTGTTCCACTAGCAATGTGATGACAGGAGGGCCAATAATCTCTGATGTCACTGAAATCTCACAGTCCAGCACCATGGCTTTACAAATGCAGGCAGAGGAATCTAGGTGAGTGGACCGAGCTTTAGAGTTAAAGGGATAGTTCACCCCAAAACACTAATACATTATTATGATCATGTTGTTCTGGAACCCATTGACTTTCAACGTATAGAAACAAACTTTCTTCTAAATAGAAAGAGAAAACAATGACAGAATTTTCATTTTGTAGTGAACTATCTTTTTAATATTGTTTAGTAGGGCCCTATAATTTTCCAAATTTGGAAAATGTTGACAGAAAACAGAAGAAATACAACTGAATTTGTGTATTTGTTTAGAGAAAAGTGTATGATGCTGATTAAGGAAGAGCCGGTGAGTCCTGGGGTGCAGGGACGAGGAGAGGGTGTACCACTCGGCTCCTGTGAGGTGTGCACTGAACCCCCCGTCCTCCCTGTTGCCATGGTACAGTCCGTCCTAGAGGGCCGAGGACCTAATTTGGGAGAGAGAAGGGCCAAAAGACCCATGCTGGAAAGGTATAATATATCACCTGTATCAAAGTAACCAATTTGAGATAGTTAAAGGGATAGTTCACCCAAAAATGTAAATTCTGTCATCATTTACTCACCCTCAAGTAGGTCCAAACCTGTATGAATTTCTTTGTTCTGCCGAACACAAAGGAAGATATTTTGAAGAAAATTTGTAACCAGGCTGTTTTGGGGCACCATTGACTTCCATAGTAGGAAAAAAAATACTATGGAAGTCAATGGTGCCCCAGAACTGCTCTGTTTCCCCACATTCTTCAGAATATCTTCCTTTGTGTTCAGCAGAACAAAGAAATTCATACAGGTTTGGTCCTACTTGAGGGTGAGTAAATGATGACAGAATTTTCATATTTGGGTGAACTGTCCCTTTAAGACTATTGTTTTTCCACAGATAAGCAACACTTACATTTCAGTTAATTTAAAAATCTATTTTAATTTGTATGTAAGATCAGAGATTCCTGATGGTGTGGAGAATGTTGACATGAGCCTGGAGGATTTACAGCTGCTTCTGAGGAGTCACCAGCAGAGCATGGAAACCAGTGCTGCAGCAATGGATGTAAGTCTGAATCGATACAGGGAGAGAGCAAATCAGATGTTTACACATGTACAACTGAATGGGAGGACAGCCTTATCATATTAATGACCTTAAAATACAAAATGGATTAACAGATGATCTCTTCACTTTCTTATAGCCCTTCACATTTAGTCTGTCTTTGAATGAGTGGAACTTCACAGAAATGGACCCAACCCTGAAATCAGTGAGTTTACTGTCATTTGTAAATAATCAGCTGAGATAGTTAAAACTAAACTATGTAACTTATTTTTCAACAAATAAAATGAACTAAATGTAATCGTAAAACCGTCTTCCAAACCATATGTTTTGCCTTACCCTAAATCACTATGGTAAGTCCATAGTAATTATTTATATTTCAGAGATGTCGGATGGATTTCCCGGAAAACTGCATAGGCCTACTTTAAACGCTCATCCGTGTGTGCTTTCATCATATCCGTAAATAATGGAAAGAAGGCCAGGCTCGAACCGAAAAGAGTTTTCAATAAGGGAAAGCAAAAGTAGCCTACTCTTAATAAAACTAGAATCAACATAGTTTGCATAGCAACATATTTGCTGTTAACTGATTAGGTTCGTAAAAACAATGCGGTTGGGAAGAATGTCTACCAGTTATTATTTTGGTCTATTTGCCTAAATTGCCTTGCCAAATTATAGTTTTCACCATTGGCCTATATGATATGAACGGCAATTGTTATATCTACTGTCAGCATTGCCAAACTTTTATAATGTTATTTTAAAACAAGTGAAAACAACACCACCATGTAAGCATACCATGGGCCCGTTCTTCGTACGTCGCTAACTCAGTTAGCTGGATTTGATTGTTGACGATTTCTCTTGATCTTGGATCATTTGGTTCTTTGAAGCTCATCCCCGACTTGCTGTCATAGCAACAGGTCCATAAACTTAAACCTGCTCGGGAGCAGGTTTATTGGATTAGATCGCATCTTTTTGAGCAGAATTGATAGTTAGAATATGTCCCAGCCACCGCTACTTTATTACAAGAGTACCCTTATCCAGGGACAATAATATAAAATAATAATAATTTAAAAATTAATTTGAAAATAATGTAACAATGTTGTGTAGTCTATAATACTATAGACGAAGCCAGTTTTACTCATTGAAAGATGTATTAGTGATGAAATAATTACTTTATAATTGTATTGGAGTCTTAGCCTGAGATCAGTTATCAGGATTAGAAGATCTGGAATCTTTCAAATCATCTCAGATGTAATAAGCGATTTACGAAGAACAGGCCCCTGCTCAAAACATATTTATCCGTCTTTTGTTATAGACCTCAGGGTAGCGCCGTTTAATTTCTCACAGGAATGAAAACCAAGCAAAGTAGCTGAACCAATGCACAACTCACGTAATTATCAAAACAATGTTCCTCCGCAGGTAACTTGTAGTTTAATACTTCAACCGCTAGAGGGCCATAAAGTTACATAGGGTTGCTTAAATACATGATGGCGCAACAAAACAAAAAAACGACGAGAGCATTTTCTATTCAATGCTTGCATGATTGTATGAACTATTTTGTCAACTATTTCTATGTGCATTTGCAGGAGCTGGCTAATGCCTTAATCCCTGCTGCTGTGTCCCAGTACATGTTTCAGGGTCAGGAGGGGGAGACGTACCCCACCGCTGGCTATGAGGAGCAGTGAAGCCCTGATATGACAGCCAGCACAGATCCCTCCTGAGAGCGAGCAGGTACTGATCAAGTCACTAACTTGATGTCCAAATCTTTTGTCTAAAATTTAGACTCTAAATAGGCTAGTTGTGTACTATTAAAATCTACCTCACACTTATGGTTGTCTTGCTTCATTGTTTCTCTCAAGAGTGATCCATTCGAAAGCCTGCCACTTGGATTGTACATTATCCCAACATCAGAAGAGAAGGCTGATATTTATCTGACTAGCAGATGTGGAGGTTATAAACAGTATCAAGTAAACATGCTGACCAGCCCTTTGTGAAGATTCACTTAGTGGGCCATTGGTGGAAGGTGCATTAAACACTGGGAGCAATTCAACTATTTGGAGATGGAATATTTACAGTAATCCTTTCTCAAAGCCTATAAGGAGTTCAGGCTACATCAAGATCATTTTGAAGATATTTGTCTCATGATATAATGCATCCTAAGGAAACTTCTATTGCCAAGGAAAAGGCAATATTAAGCATTTCCCTCCCGAACGGCTACAATGCAAGTGAACTGTATATGCAATATTTTACGTAAATCACTGTGGCCCGAGTTTGAATGCACTTTAGTCTGTGTGTTGGAGTTTCTGCTTTGTGGAGCTGTGATTTCATTTTCCCTAAAATGTAACTGTAAAAAATGAATATATTTAGTACAAATTGAGATCATAATGAAGCACACACTTGTATTTCAATATATATTTGAAGACATATAAAAAGTACTGGTTTAATCATATTATGTATGTATAAATGTGAGAGGTCTAGGGGTTAAAAATCAGACCTCGCAGAAAGAAAACTGAAAACGATGCACTGCTTTTTGCACAATTTAGTGTCTTATTATATTTTAGTATCTGAAATATATTATTAAGACATCAAGTATCTTTGTTTCAATTTATCCTTTAGTTGATCGACTAGCCTTTCAGAATTTACAGCTGTCTTTGATACGCTTATGATATATTGTGTGATATTTGCCCTCATTTGATACAAATGTATTGACCACACTGGTTAGATGCAAAAGATAGAATCAACAATTCTTAATGCCTTCTTAGATGAGCACTATACTTATGTAAAATGTAACATATATATATTTTAACATCTATTATTTATACAATGTATTCTGATTTGACGTTTCCAGCTGACTATTTCAGCCCATCAGCAAAATTAGAGACTATCTAACAATGGCAGTGCCTTAGTCTTTAGGTAAGAATGTGTTTATTTTTCCTGCCAAACCTCATATGTGTAATGAGGGCAAATGAACACACAATAACATTTTAGAGGCCATAATGCACTTTGTTATTAGGGCAGCCATGTAGCAATGCAGAAAACCCTAGATCTCTTACAAATGTGTTGAATTTTAAGTGCAATACTGCTGCATTTATTTATATGATTTCCCTAAAAATGAATTTTGCTGCATTGATTTGTATGATTTCTCAAGGATGCAACATCTAATGATGATTTAGATGGGAACTATGATGGAATAAAATAAATTGCACTAAGGGTGATAACTGTATTAGAAATAGTGTTTACTCAGTGTTAGTTTATACTTTTATTTTTCCACTATTCTCTATCAAAGAGCAGTAATTAAATGGTTTATTTTGAGAAGGGTGCTTTTTCACAAAGCTTGCAAGTCTTTCATTGTGTACTTATTTTTCTTTCATAATGTATTCAATTGCACTGCTAAAATGAATGTAGATAAACACAGCAAGACACAAAAGCATGAAACCAAGCAAGACAGGAAACCAAATGTTTCATATTATTTCTGGATGTAGTCTGTTCCTGACTCCCACCAGCATGGTAAAAATATGTGCACAAAAAAATTGTAAAACAATAAACCTATTTTAAAAGCATGAAGCAAATCTCATTTTACTTCTTAAAATAAATGAATGAGGAGATTACATCAAACAGTTTCATATGTAAACGGAAAATAAATCTATGTCATGTTCTGGAATGTAGCATTTTTAGAAAAGAGTGACAAATATATTAGAAAGAGGTTTTATTCAGTTGGTTTTACTATTCCCTACCACAGATAAATGGTTTAACTAAATTATTTATTTTGAGAAAGTTAAAATAGGCCTATTTATTTTCTTCCCATCGTGATTATTTGCATTGGTAATGAATTAGAGGAGCAAGAAAGAAAGAAAGATGGCTTAATAAAATAATAACATGTTTATGAGCATTTTACTTATCCATCAATAGGCTGTAATATTTATTGATATTATATGCTCAAAAAGCCTCAATGCTGACGTATGACAGGAAGCAGATGAGCCGTAAAGCGAAACACACGGTCGTAACACAAAACGCAGCCGGATGTGCTTTCACAGCAGTGTGCCGTATTCCAGTTTTCATCGAGCGCCAAGGCTGTGCGATTCAACCCTAGTAATATTGTAATCAACAGTAAAAAAAAGAAAAAAAAAGTGATTAGTGCGAAGATTAAGAAGCCACTATATTATCCGTCATACGATGTCAGTTGTACCTCCTAATCGATCATCTACCGGTTGGCCTCGTGGAGTAAATCAGTTCGGCAATAAATACATTAGCCAGCCGGCTAAACCGCTCACCCTGGAGAGAACAATCAATCTGTGAGTAACATTCACCGCTGCAAACTGCGTGTGCAATTACATTTATTTCATAAGCAATGCTCAGCGATCCCAGTGATGCACGATGGCTTCTGCTGAAGCAGCATCACGCATCAACCTGGCCAACAATCGTAGCTCCTTCCTGGTTAGTGGTTACTGCTGTTTGTTTGCGTGAGCGTGTTTATATTAACCATAACCTCTACATATACAAGTAGTTAAAATAAAGGGAACATGTCATTGAGACATCGGTTTTGATACATTACATCGGTAACGTTAGCAGATGTTATTGTTTTCTTGTTGTTTTATTGCACAGTTAATCGAAAATAACAGTAACGTTAGTCGTTTGGTGCACTTACCTGAACGTGAATAAAGTATACAAACAAAACATGTACAGTTAACGTTACAGTAGCGCCAAATGTTTTTATTTACATATTTTTCCAGTGTAAATAACCAGCGAAGAATTGTAATTGTGAACCAGAGGCGTTAAAATGTGTTCTCTCTGCCTTAGACAGGGATAAAATATAAGATTATGATAGCAAATAAGTTGTACACTGTGTACACAGATGTACACAATGTTCCTCAAAAAAATTGTTTTGACTCACACAAGATGAAATGACACTTCCAGCCAATCAGAGATAGTTAAGCTGGAGATTCAAGGTTTACTTTTTTTTAATTAATTTATTTTTTATCCATATGCACATAGCCAGACACACATATTTTGTCCCAAATTATGCACTATACACTCACTATGCACTTATACTCTGCCATCTATCTGACATTTACATGGATATTTTAAGCAGCTACAGTCACTACATGAAGTGTCCAACATAACACGCTTATTAATATATTTTTTTTTAGTTAAGTGCATCATCCAGGTGTTTAAAGTGCACTTTTTTTAATTCATATTTCATATTTTCCTGTGTGCTGATCACCTAGTGGATGAGTAAAGTTCTATTATATCTTTATTTAAATCACTCCTGAACATCATGTTTTTTGGGGGGGGTTTTTTGCAGATACCCACTAACAAATTACACATTCGGCACCAAGGAGCCGCTCTATGAGAAGGACAGCTCGGTAGCCGCACGCTTTCAGCGGATGCGGGAAGAATTTGAGAAAATTGGGATGCGGCGGACGGTGGAAGGGGTTCTGATAGTTCACGAGCACAGACTCCCTCATGTGCTACTGCTGCAGCTGGGAACCACCTTCTTCAAGCTGTAAGCAGCCAGTAATTCACTGGAGTTTGTGTGTTATAAATGTGTTCGATTCAAATGGTTGCTTTTCAGTGGTTTAACTGTACTCTATTGTTAAAAGTAACCTGTCCTTACGTATACATGATTCTTTATACATTTTTTGTTCATTATTTTACCATGACTTGTTTTCTTTGTGTTTTTTTTTTTTGTTTGTTCATTATGCATTTGTTGGACAATTGTTTCTGACTGTTTATATATGGTTTTTTTCCAGTCCTGGGGGTGAGTTGAACCCTGGAGAGGATGAGGTGGAGGGGTTGAAACGATTAATGACTGAGGTATTATTGCTTTTCTGGTATTGGTAGAATATCCGCAATTTATTTTAAAACTACAATCTGTTCAATTTAGAACTGAAAGAGTATAAATACCAATCAGCCAAAAATACTTATCATTGTATTGTACCATCTTGTATGACATTAAATGCCATATTATGTAATAACTAGAAAATAATGATTTGATGTACACTAAGAATAATTCCTAAATTTGTTGTCAAGATTTTGGGGCGTCAGGATGGAGTGAAACAGGACTGGGTCATTGATGACTGTATTGGGAACTGGTGGAGACCAAACTTTGAACCACCTCAGGTAACTACTCTGTTCACTTTCCCTCCAACAGATATGCACTGGATCACTAACAGTATATATTGTTTTGTTCACTTTCAAGCACATGAAATATAAAATTATTATAGTTTAATTCAATGGAAAATCACATTGAACATGTCTCATTTCCTTCCACAGTACCCTTATATTCCAGCACACATCACTAAGCCTAAAGAACATAAGAAGCTTTTTCTAGTACAGCTGCAAGAGAAAGGTAGGATGAAATGTATTCTGTTTACTCGATGTACCCTGAGTAAAAAGCGATTATACAGCTAAACTTGTGTGCTGTGTGTTTTTAGCATTGTTTGCTGTGCCTAAGAACTACAAGCTGGTGGCTGCCCCCTTGTTTGAGCTTTATGATAATGCTCCTGGCTATGGCCCAATTATATCCAGTCTTCCACAGCTACTGAGCAGGTGAGATATTTCTTTTGAGTCTTGTAGCTTGTAGTAAATGGGCTTCACATAATTTAATATTGATAAGTGCTGTCTAATTAAATTAATGATTGCAAATGTTCATTCTCCTGACTAGGTTTAACTTCATCTACAATTGAGAAGCGTCAGGATTTGTCATGACCGTGGACTGTCTCTGTGAGCGCAGTCTGATGGGGTAACGGATGAAGATGTGGTGTTTAGGTGTTGGCAAGGTCCATTGAGGTTTACAAAATCTCTCATTTTCTGGCCTGTCTGCATTACATTGATTTAGATTGCATAGAAATGTGTGCATTTTTTTTCTCTCATTTATAGATGCATTGTAAGTGTTTATTATTGAACTTTGTCATCAAGTAACTACAATTTTATGTTTGACTAAGTGGTGAACACAATGTCTTTAGAAAAAAAATGTTTCAGTGACCTTTTTTTTTAACCTTGTATATTTGTCAGTGCTTTTTATAATAAATTGTTCACATGGAGATTTAACAGGTTTCCTTTTGTATCATTTATTGCTGCTGTATATGAAAGAAGGATTTGCATTTTTGTCAGTCAAGGTTTCTTTGTCCAGAAAGAATCATTTAAAAAGAATCAATTAGTTTTATAGACCATTCACTTACTCTGACCTTAGGAATTAAACACACTGTTTAAATGGGTGGACTGACATGAATCATAACTTTTTGCAAAAATAAATTTAAGCCACTCTTTCCTGAAGTTAAAAAGAGCCACTTTTGCTAGACCACATCCAGGATAAGGCATAATGTTTTGACATTTCTTTTTTAAGAGAAAGGTTCACTCCAAAATACAATATTTACTCACCCCCAGGTTATCTAAAGTGTAAATGAATTTGTTTCTTCATCAGAACAGATTTGCAGTAATTTAGCATTACATCACTTATTCACCAATAGATCCTCTGCAGTGAGTGGATGCGGTCAGAGTGATAGTTTAAACAGCTGATAAAAACATTACAATAACTTGGACAAAATTTAGAGTTAAATACTTAAGTGATGGATTTGTTTCTTGCAAACACAGCTTTTCACTTCACAAGATGTTAATTGATAGACAAGTCATGTGGATTATTGTGATGTTTTTATCCGTTGTTTAGACTCTCATACTGACGGCACCCATTTACTGCAGAGGATGCATTGGCGAGCAAGTGATGTAATGCTAAATTTCTCCAAATCTGTTCTGATGAAGAAACAAACTCTTAAACATTTTGGATGGCCTGCAGATTTTTCATTCCTTTGTCATTATTTGTTCGGTCTCTATTTATTTATTTTGTGTGTGTGTGTGTGTGTGTGTGTGTGTTTTCTATAGGTCTTTTTCACCTGCTAAATTACTAGTTATATGTTTTCTTTTTAAATTTGTGGGTGTGTTATAAAAAAAAACTGGGCACATTTGAATAAATTAATATAACATGATTTTAAAGTATAATCCTGAACAGATCGTTACTGAATGTACATTTATTTTCATTATATTTTAGTATTTGTTTGTACACTACTGTGAGGGAAACTTTTATTATGGTATTATTTGCTTTATTCTTCTAAAGAGTTTTCTTTAAATTGTGTAAATGCTTCATCAGTATGATTGAGGTATTTTGATGTGCTAAAAGACCAACAGGAAATGTGTGAGTGTATCTGAGAGTGAGACGAGTGTTATTTTAGAGCTCCTACATGCTTGCTTCTGATGATGAAACGATTTGCATTAAATACTTAAAGCTGCAGTCCGTAATTTTTTTAGTTAAAAATTCATATAATCAGCGAGTACACCGTGAATGCATTTTCCAAACCGTGTTTTTGGCTTGTCCTGAATCACTACGGTACACCTATAATAAGTGTTTATATTCGGACTATTTAGACCGATGTAGGCACCTCTGCGGAAGTAGCCCGGTACCTGAGTGATTCGTCTGACATAAACAGAGAGAAATCGCTCCGGCTACGATGTTCTTCCGCAACACACACGCAGGTCATATTTATTAACCGCTAGAGCGCCAAAACTTACGGACTGCAGCTTTAAAAATGCGTACATGGATACCTTAAATGGATACATATGTTGAACGTGTAATGATTGGATGAAATAGAAGCATCTGGATTTGATCAGGGTATAAATGCTGAGTCAACGTATTTCTCTTGGTCACACTCTGTATGGCAGTTGACCATTTTCTTGCAAGAAAATAAATCTTTAGAATACTTTTTGTTTCATGCCTTTATTAAAATAGAAAATTGCCACGACAACTAACTACTGATCTTTTATCATATATACTGTGTCAAGCTGCTAATTAATTATTAATGAAAGTGCTGCTAAAACCTGTGCTTGTGGCAATGAAATAGGTCTTTGTTTTGTGTTTCCTGCTATAGGTAAGCATGACATTTAGCGTATGTTGTTTTGTGGGATGGGTTTTCAGTAACTCATATATTTTGTCTTTGCTATTAGAGATTCAGAATATTTTTGATCATGATGGAGAGCAACGTAGGCTTCAATTCAACATCTAACAGCACTGCTTTGGGTTCAGAGAAGATCGCTCCTGCTGTAGTTCTGGGTTTGTGCTGTTTGGTTGGTTTGCCAAGCAACATTGTGGTAATCATTAGCATTGCTCGTGAGTGGAACAAAAGTCTGAGCTTCACCTTTAAACTAATGCTAAACCTTGCGGTCTCTGATGCATTAACCCTTTGCTTGGCTCCTTTTGTGCTGTATGGAATACTGTTTGGATGGATATTCGGCCTTTGGTCTTGTAAGTTTATGTTTTTTTGGGGTCACTGGAGTTTGTATGTTGCTGTTCTGACGGTCACCTCCATGAGCTTGCACCGCTATCACAATGTCATCAAGTCAAAAGTCACTAACAGGATGATACTGCAGAGACTGGAAAGACGGCACAGGTGCCTTCAGCTGATTGGCATCTGGATTCTTGCCTTTGGCTTTTCCCTACCAGTATTTTTTACTCACAGACTCAAAGACAAGAATGGATTGCTAAGATGTCAGAGGATTATGGAGTCAAAGTCTGTAGAAGTGACTGTTTTGCTTTTTGAGATCCTGTTGGGGTTTGTCATTCCATTTTGTATAATGTTGACATGTTATCTGTGGTTGGGCAAAGGGTTGAGATACAAAGCCAAGAGCTCCAGTCTAACTACAGCTCCACAGGACCAGGAACCCAGAAACCAGAGGACAAACATTAGGACTTACAAGAAGAGGTTTGTGATCAGCATCATTGTGGCTTTCTTTCTGCTTTGGACTCCTGTGCACATTATCAATGTGATTGATATAGTCACTACTCTGACTAAAACATCTCATCCAGACGTTCATTCCCAACTGAAGTCCTTCCGCCGAGTATATGGTGATGCAAGCAAGACTCTGGCTTTGCTGAACTGTTGTCTAAATCCTTTTCTCTATGCCATCTCTTCACGGAATCTAATGAAATGTTTCAGAATGAGATAATTAAAAAATTCGGAATTATTTATTTGCAGTCAAATGTGCTTTAATGACTTAAGAAAAAATGTTTCTAAACAGTACCAATTTAGAGTTCTTTGGTTTGTATCAATAGCAGAACCCTTTTTATAATGTTCCATAAAAAAAAACATGCTTTGAAAGTGCTATACTGTACACTGCAGGACATGCATAATGTTATTTAACTTTTCAATTACATTTATTTTTTACTTTAATATTAGTATTTGTTTGACAAAAAAAGTAGTGAATACACTCAATTCGTCAAGGATAACACAATAAAGTTTAAAATAAAACTTGTTTCCATTGTGGCCTTGATGTAAAGCACAAACTCCACTCCCGGTAACAGGTACACCTGCACTGCATTATAAATACAAAAATTACAATAAAATTCCACATTTACAAAAATTTACAATCACAAATAACCACGTACATAATACAATTTCATCAACAAAACACCCTGCTTAAGAGCCAACTTTTAGCTTTTAAACTAAAACTAGCCATAGTCGAAATACCCTTAATATTCAGAGGTAATTTATTCCACAAAAGTGCCCCAGAATATCTAAAAAACCTACGACCATACATAGTTTTAAAACGACATAATGTAATATCCATAAGACTTTGCCTAGTTTTATAACAATGTTGCTCATTTACCCTTGAAAAATGCTCTATTATTGATAATCTTATGTACCATTTTTAATTTAATATGTTCAAGTCCGCTTTCTATAGGTAACCAGTCAAGACACTTAAAATGGGAAACCTCCACATGTGTAAAACGACTAAACCCTGAAACTAACCTTATCAATTTATTCTGAGATTTTTGTAACTTATCCAACCATCCACAAGTCAAATCAGACATCCAAGAAATACATGCATATTCAAAATGACATGACACTAAACATGATGCAAGTAACTTTATGCAAGAAACTGCCACATGATCACACCTATATATATATATATATATATATATATACAGTCATGGCCAAAAATATCAGCACCCTTGGTAAATATGATCAAAGAAGGTTGTGAAAATTAATCTGCGTTGTTAATCCTTTTGATCTTTTATTTAAAACATTCACAAAAATCTAACCTTTCATTGGATAATAAGAATTTAAAATGGAGGGAAATATCATTATGAAATAAATGTTTTTCTCTAATACACACTGGCCACATTAAACGGCACCCTTTTATTCAATACTTTTTGAAACCGCCAGTTTAACAGCTCTTCATTTTCTCCTATAATGCCTGATGAGGTTAGAGAACACCTGACAAGAGATCAGAGACCATTCCTTCATCCAGAATCACTCCAGACCCTTCACATTCACAGCTCCATGTTGGTGCTTCTTCTCTTCAGTTCACCCCACTCATTTTCTATAGGGTTCAGGTCAGAGGACTGGAATGGCCAGCAGAAGCTTGGTTTTGTGTTCAGTGACCCATTTTTTGTGTTGTTTTTGAGGTTTGTGTTTAGATTATTGTACGGTTGGAAGATCCAAACAAGTCCCATTATAAGATTTCTAACAGAGTCAGTCACTTATTGATTTTTTATCTGTTGGTATTTGATAGAATCAGTGATGTCATGTGTCTAAACAAGATGTCCAGGACCTCCAGCAGAAATATAGGCCCACAACATCAAAAATACAGCAGTATATTTCATTGTACACATGGGGTACTTTTTATCCCTGTGTTCACCAAACCCATCTTGAGTGTTTGCTGCTAAAAAGCTAATTTTTCCACGTATTTGACTATCTTGTTTGTGAACAATGACAAAAGGACTTTTCATTGTGATGGCACTGATATGTTCATTAGTTTAAAGGAACACTCCACTTTTTTTGGAAATAGGCTCATTCTCCAACTCCCTCAGAGTTAATAAGTTGAGTTTTTACCATTTTTGAATCCATTCAGCCGATCTCCGGATCTGGCGATAGCACTTTTAGCATAGCTTAGCATAGATTATTGAATCCGATTAGACCAGTAGCATCGCGTTCAAAAATGACCAAAGAGTTTCGATAGTTTTCCTATTTAAAACTTGACTCTTCTGTAGTTATATTGTGTACTAAGACCGGCGGAAAATGAAAAGTTGCGATTTTCTAGTCCGATTTGGCTAGGAACTATACTCTCATTCCGGCGTAATAATCAAGGAACTTTGCTGCCGTAACATGGCCGCAGCAGGCGCAGTGATATTACGCAGCGCCTGAAAGTAGTCCCCAGCTAGGTAACTAGTTATAATATAGCTGGAGACTACTTTCAGGCGCTGCGTAATATCACTGCGCCTGCTGCCGCAGCAAAGTTCCTTGATTATTACGCTGGACTGGGAGTATAGTTCCTAATCATATCAGCCTAGAAAATCGCAACTTTTCATTTTCTGCCGGTCTTAGTACACGATATAACTACAGAAGAGTCAAGTTTAAATAGGAAAACTATCGAAACTCTTTGGTCATTTTTGAACGCGATGCTACTGGTCTAATTGGATTCAATGATCTATGCTAAGCTATGCTAAAAGTGCTATCGCCAGACCCGGAGATCGGCTGAATGGATTCAAAAACGGTAAAACTCAACTTATTAACTCTGGGGGAGTTGGAGAATGAGCCTATTTCCAAAAAAAAGTGGAGTGTTCCTTTAAACTAATGAACATATCAGTGCCATCACAATGAAAAGTCCTTTTGTCATTGTTCACAAACAAGATAGTCAAAATGCTTAGTCATGTAGTCAATATAAAAGTGCACTTTTTTTTTAAATGCAGAAGGAACTTGTGTGCCATATATTCATTTAAACAGTACAAATTTACACATTACTGTATGTGGGATATTGATTGAAAGAGACGAAGAATTGCAATGCCACTGTGATATAGAAAAAAAAGAGAAAGAAATATGGGCACAAAGGCGAAAATAAAAAGTTCATTGTCAGAATTTGTAACTCTTGTGTTGTCCTCTGTCTATATATGCTTTCCAATTGAAGGTTCATTAGATGTACCTTTGAGCTATTTCAGTGTAACTACATGTAACTACATCCGTAGTCAACAAAAGAACGGAAAAGAAAGAAATGTGTGAAAACCACAAAGGAGGCAACATCAACACAACTGCCTTTGGACCAAGCTCAAGAGACTACCTGCAAAAGGAGGACCAGACAATTACAAATGACAGAGATCACACTCTAAACCAAACCGTGACCCTACAAATTATTTTACTGGTTTGTGTTGATTTATTTAGCTTGTTGATCAACTGACTTTTGATATTTTAAAGGGGTCATATAATGCTATATCCACGTTTACAAGTTGATTGTACTTAAATGTGTGTTGGCAGTGCCTGTACACAACCATCCTATAATGATAAAAATCCATCCAGTGTTTTTTTTTTTTTTTTTTGTGACTGGATAAACGACCCAACGAAATGGCCAGAGGTGTCGTTTCCCGATTCTTTTTGTTACCTGGTGGAGTCTCCAGGCAAGAGGCAGCTTACAAGCCTATACGTGACGGCTTGTGAAAGTAAATAGTCGTTTGTTTTGCTTAATCTTAATAAAGTGATAAAGACTAGAGTAAAAGCCTGCCATACTTTTTTATTTATATATTAAAAATAATTTTAACATTGATAAAACATAGGTAACATTAAAGGTCTACTGAAGTGCCTAGAAATGCACAGCATTATGTGGTGTGTGCTCATTTTCACAAATACACGCCGTAAAATAAAAAGATATAAAATAACATGAAAATATCCCTTACGAAAATGAACCGTGGTTACAACCAAAAAAACATAGTTATTATAGGTAAACCATGGTAAAAACAAATTAAACATGTTTTGCTACACTAACCATAGTTTAATGGTATTTGAAGTAAAACTGTGGTTATAGGCTACAGGTGGTAATAAAAACGCCCAAAAAAACACAGCCTAGCCTACATTTACTACAGTAATACCATAGTTAATTTTCGTAAGGGATTGTATATAATAATATGAAATTAATGTTTTAATATGACATTTACATCACAAAATATCAGGGAGTGACATTTATTTGATATGAATTGCTGTAAAAGCCACATCAGAACTGGGCGGTGCAGGGGGACGGGAATAATTGAAGGGTAAGTAGTCTAGTTTATCTGGAGTGCATATAAATATGAATATTAAGCTTGATATGTTTCATACGTTGTATATCCATAATAACTGCTGTCGGAGTTCTGATGTGTGCTTCCCGCTCAGATGTGCTACCTCCGTCAGTTTATTCGGCAGTATATAAATCTTCAGATCGGGTTTTTATTTTTATTTTTTTACTTATTAGAGGTACAGAAGGCCACACAGCAACTTTTCAGCATTGCACCAAGCAAAAATCAATCGAAATTATAACAAAAAGTAAAGATCAAGCGTCTAACAAGGTCTCCGTACATTATTAATTCGAACGGTTTGTTTTCCCCCCACGGCCTAAATGGATATGACGTTTTTGTGGGCGTTCCCAGCAATGCCTACCAAGGCTTGTTTGAGATGCGCCTCGCTTCGCCTGAAATGTAGGCGAGAGTAGGCGGCTGCAGTGAGGGGAGGAGTGAAGTAAGCGCAGTCAAGACGGACAGTTCTGAGCTCTCGTAGTAGAACGAGATCAAACGAGATCAAAGGCAGATATCGCGTTATTCTCACTCATATGCTGTGCTGTTGATAAACATGATATAATTTCAGTTCTGTTGCTTTAATATGAATATAAATATGATGAACAAGACACTCAAAGTGCTTGCTATTTAATTCCACACGAAAGGCGTATTTATCATCCATTTTTATTTTAATTCAAACATGTGTTTTAGATTTTTATAGAAAATATGACAATAATCACACATCTCACACAGAGATCGCACTGTCAGTGTTTGGGAATATGCATGTACAATTTAAATACATAATAGCATGAAATCAGATTAAAAAATAAAACATTTTAGAAGAGAAAGCAGCATCACGGTTGTCTGAACCAATGAGCATTAAGCTGTGTCGTCAGTCAGTCGTTTCCCATCATGCTTTTGATCAGCGCAGTCGGTGGGTGTTTCTCAAACGGAAGGCTGGATCCTACCGAGGCTGTGTCCTTCCTTGTTCAGTCCTTCAGAGTCTTGTAGGCTAGACTCCTCCTCAGCTAAACGCTAGAATGAGACGCTCTAGTAAGTGCGCGTGGCTGTGTCACATATGTTCCCGCCCTCACTGTCACGGCACAAAAACACTAATAAAACTTAGTTTTGGAAAAAAAGAAAAAAAAAACCCTTTGTATTACAATTCTTTATATTATTTGGCTTTCTATTAATGCAATACAATGAAAAACCGCCGTCTATAATCTCCCTGTGGCATAAATTATTGGCAGTTTAGCGTTTAGTAAGTAATTTACACCAAAACAAAAGATAACATCTATCCTTTCATGTCCGAAAACATTATTTTTGTCTTAGATTTCATAATAAATTCAGACAAGCTCAGTACTGTCTCGTTTTTCGTCAGTTTATTTTCATGAAATGGAATGGGTAGGATTGTGGGTGATTGAAGGTCGCGGAGGATACATCCCATGCATCCTTCAAATTCAGCTGAAAGAAGGCTGTCTTCCAAGGATCCTTCCGATTGAGATGGCCTTCAGCGAGGTTTGATGAAGTGGCAGCCGAGATATCCAACCTTTGTAGGATGCAGCCTTCCGTTTGAGAAACACCAGGTGGCTCAATCCAACACAGCAGCCTCGCCGTAGCGACAGTTTTTTGGCACCAGCGTGACATCAGAGCAAGGCGGACTTAACTCGGACACTTTTCTAACCGGCATGCATCTCGCGGCGATCACCGGTGATCGGTTCTGCGCAGATTTTGCTCATTTCAAACAAGCTTAATATGTTTTCCCCTGTCTCAAATCGAGCGGTTTGTCTTGTGACGTCACAAGATCGGAGGCCCCTCCCACGATTGTTGATTGACAGGAGCGTTTCAACACAGACCCGCCCTGAGCGAGCTGTCATCCTAGTCCGCCATTGTCATGGTGTTCTGTTCTTGGGAGTAATAACGAACACAGCAGTCGTTTTGAAGTTCCTAAATCAGAACTGCTGAAGACGAAGTGGCTGAGTTTTGTTTCGAAGGGAATAGTCCCCCAGATCAACCTCAATTCTTTCATGTTCTCACCAGACTGCTTGTTTATAAACGAGGGTCAGTTTAAAACTGGTTTTGCCAAGAAACTGCTCCTGAAAAAAGGATCGGTACCAACTATTTGTGTTCCTGCTGCACCTCCAGAAGAAGTGAGTGTAACGTTTTATTAACCTTTACATTAATCTTTGCTAATCGCTTGCATGTTTCACTATGAATGTGGCTAAAGTTTACTTTCATTATGTGAAATCAAGTGTTTATTACGTGAAATCAAGTGTACATTACTGCATGTTTTCTATGTACGACGTTCTCAATATAAATCATAATCCCACGTTTGTAATGAACAACGCGTTATGGTTATTGTGTTATTATAAACAGCCATTCTTCAACCAAAAGATACCCTCAACTGTTGCCAAGGCAACACTCCACAGTGTGTTGTGTCACGCCCCACAGAGCAGAGGGGCGGGGTGAGCAGAGCTCATGATCATTTAAAGGCATATGCACTGAAATGGTGTGCTGAACAGAGAGCTGTTTTTGACCAGGTAAAATGAGTGTTTTCTTACAATACTAACAAGAATTTTTAATTAAAGTTTATTACAAACTTTTCATTTAGACCCTAAAGAATCATATTAACTTGTACAAAAATGGCATTATATGACCCCTTTAATACTCTGTCCACCTTATTTCTTAATGTGGAAGCAAACTACACTGCTCAAAACAATTAAAGGAACACTTTTTAATCAGAGTATAGCATCAAGTCAATTAAACTTCTGGGATATAGAGAGATGGAACCATGTCACTTTGTTGGCAAAAATCCGGAAGCGAGTTCGCATTTTAGCACTTCCGTGTCCATCGTCCCAGAGTCAATGGGTTTTTGAATGGGATTTTGATTAAATCCCTTAAATAAGGTCCATGGTTCACACAGGCTCAAGATACTTTAACGATTTATTCTATGACATAAAACACACCAGTAGGCCTGTCGCAATAATCAATATATCAACTTATCGCGCAATATATGTACATGACCTCAATCATTTTTGGTGACGCAATATATCGCCCATTATATTTACTTAAAAATTAATGTCACCATGTTTTGTACATTCCACTTGCGCCTGTGTCTTTTGCAGCTTCTCGTACATAACGTGGTGTAGTTATGTGTTGCTTGTTCAAATTTAAAAACTGCTTCTACAAAAAAAGTTTCATCTGCAGATATGGCCTCGTTTAGGAGTCTGTGCCTTTGTGCATACAGACATCTGACTGCTAAGTAGTGATTGTGTTTTTCAGCAATAGCAATAGTGTGCACCCTTAATTTACAGAGAAAAGAAGGTCAGGGAAAAATCTGTAGATGGAAAAATCTCCATACAAGTTCTTTGTGCATTTTTCTTTTTTTCTACTTGTTACTTTGCACTTTTTGTTAAATGTTTATTTAATATTTATTCCAGTTTTTAAAGGTATCTAATATTTTGATACTTAATTTCCATGATCTAAATATTCTTCAGAATTAAATGTTTGTTGGCATTTGGAAGTGTGTAGGCCTTCTTGCATTATTATGCTGTTACATTATGATTATATATTCAGTGACATAAAATGGTCTTTAAAATGACAATAATATCGCTTATCGCAATTATTTCTGGGGCAATATATCGCACAACAAAAAGTTGTTATCGTGACAGGCCTACACACCAGTTACACCCCACTCATGATTTTTTTTTTTTAACTGTTATGTTTCTTAAAAAAGACGGTTGCTAACAAGTTGCTAAATGGGACTACAGGCGCTGTCGGAGACATTAAATGTCATCACAACGAACAGTTTATCAATTTACAGTATTTTCCAGTTGTAGTATAATTTGTAATTCAATTAATTGTAGAATAACCCCCTCAAAAATCATGAGCGCATGACGCCCCTGTGTAACATCATTCAGCATGACCGGTTTGGTGGTGGGTCAGTGATGGTCTGGGGAGGCATATCCATGGAGGGACACAGACCTCTACGGGCTAGACAATGGCACCCTGACTCCCCATTAGGTATCGGGATGAAATCCTTGGATCCCTTGTCAGACCCTACGCTGGTCCAATGGGTTCTGGGCAGTGGTGCAATGAAACATTTTTGTTCCACGCTTTTTTTTTTTTTTTGCATCTTTAATGATTTCAATGAAAATGAAATTCAGATTTAGGATTGACAAAACTGTTGGAAGGAATTCATTAGTAGTTCACTAATAGTGTTAAACAATGACTGTTTTTTTCATAGTTCATTGATTATATAAAATTCGGTGAAGGTTGACTAAACTTTGAACTATCTGCATGTCTCAACAATGAATAGGCCTGTGCAATGATGGAGGACAAGCTTTTGGGGTGTTGAGACCCAGAACCAAGCTGACTGAACAATAAATCTATAGTGAGCCCTTTTATTAAAATAAATACCTGGAGGTAATACAAAAATAATACAAAAATGGTCATATTCACTCAATTACCTGATCTAATTCACAACTTCACAAATTCTCAATTACAATTACGTATAAATTAATTGTATTCAGTTTTTTAGGCACTAGTCAAATAGGCTACATTTCTATATTGAAATAATGAAGATTTCTGTGCCACCATCCATTGCTTAAGAAGTTCATTTATGATTATCTCAATTGCTCAAAAAAAAAAAAAAAAACACGTTTGTGAATGTGCATTTGATTTACATTTTAGAGAAAATAATTATTTTCTGCTGCCATCTAGTGGTCATAGTGAAAATCATGACATTCATTTTAATAGTAAGCCTATTTGTTTTTCTGCCAGGAGAAATATTGGCAGAAATCTTCAACTTAGCATGGCCACTTTTCCATGAATTATCTTTATAAGTAAAAATGTAAAAAAAAAAAAAAAAAAACATGCAGACATTCTTTAAAGTAAATTTTAATTACGGTGTTCTCATTTCATATAAAAATGTGCAAAAATATGAATAACTTTGAGGTCATTGTATAATAGGCCTATATATAAACTTTTTTTTGTTTGTTTTGTTTTAGTTTGTTTTAGGGACTACTAGAATACAGGGGGGCACCAACACTGATCTTGCATACCCCTCTGCAAATGTGCAGTTGCGCCCCTGGTCCTGGGTTCCTTCTGGTGCCCGACAATGCCCTGAGTGTATGCAGGCAGTTCCTGGAGGATGAAGGAATTGCTACCATTAAATGTCCCCCATGCTCGCCTGACCTAAATCCAATAGAACACCTCTGGGACATTATGTTTCGGTCCATCCGACGCCGCCAGGTTGCACCTCAGACTGTCCAGGAGCTGAGTGATGCCCTGGTCCAGATCTGGGAGGAAATGCCTCAGGACACCATCCGTCGTCTTATTAGGAGCATGCCCTAATGTTGTCAGGCATGCATACAAGCACATGGGGGCCATACAAACTACTGAGTACCATTCTGAGTTGCTGAATTAAATTTCAGCAAAATGGACTAGCCTGCTGCATCGTTTTTCACTTTTTTTTTTCGGTGTGTCTTTGAATTCAGCTCTCTGTAGGCTGATAATTTTGGCATCCTTTCATTCCTAACACATTACCCAGTCCATATCAGTATAGATATCCAGCATGAAATTTTTACCCATTGAGATCTGATGTGTTTTCAAAGTTTTTTTGAGCAGTGCATTTTCTGCAAATGTGCCAGACTTCAACTTCATTAGCTGGGTCAATATCACTATAAAGTGCCTTTGAGACTTCACAATATCCAAAATAAAAATATGAGATTTTCTATTAAACTTCATATTTGTTGTATTAAGGAGACTGTAGGCTGTTAGAATTGCATATTGGTCAAGCTCCAGCACTTTTTATAAAATAACTGCAAGCAGACAATTTTCCAGCAAACCACAAAATATGTCCACCATGTCATGGACAAATTCAAAGTAGAGTATATAGATTTTCATTACATAGGGATTATAAAATGTAGATTTTCAGAAAGATATTTTGTCCCTTTCTCGAGATTACATTTTACTTAGTGGGAGAAGTTTTTTGAAAAATTGAAATTACTGTAACATATTTGTATCCCTATAAAAAATGCGTAAGTTGCACTTTCTTTTCTAAATAAAATCAAATGACAAAGATATCTGGTCAAACTTTCAATGAATACTAACTGGCCCTCATTTCTTTATAAAGAAATCACATAAAAGGTTTTGCTAACTTGTTTAAATAATTTGTTTATTTTCATAAAACATGAAGATGACAGGGTGGACAAATGCATTAATGTGTGAAGAGAACATCAGATAAACAACAGAAACAACAAGAATGATTTCAGAAATATATATTCTACAGTGCAACTGTAAATTGTAAATTGATTTAAAAGGGCTTTTTTTTTTTAAATTTATAAGGCCATTTATTCTCACCTTATTAAATGTATGCATCATATTTTGTCAACATATTACATTTTAATTAAATTATTTAAATTAGAATAGTAAGACACTATGGGGCTGTTCCAAATCAAATTATATATATATTGAAATGATACCGCTCATTAGATTTGTTAAAAACACGGATTCATTCAGTAACGAAACACTGCTTTGTGTTGCTCAGAGATGCACAACAGTTTCACTGTGGATTTTTTGGAACTATTTTCTTTGGAGAAATAGAACAAAAACTGATGATATTGACAGTATTGTGTTTACTATTGATTTTTATTTATTGTTTATTGAACTGTTGTATAAAGTCAAGATCATATTTTTGGATTAAAATGTTGTTCCAGGGTCAACAAAATATGTTGACCCAGGAACATGTCTAACTCAGCAATATCAGGACGTGCCACCGTGAACACACACCTGGAGCAGTCAGTAGCCAATGCTGTGGCACCTGGGGAAAAAATGTGTATTTAATTGATTAAAAGTTACACTTAATGTGTTTAGTCACATTTGACTGCCAAGGAGTATGAGAACGTATTAATGCTGTCTCTTTAACACTCCCCAGAATAAAATGTAAGTGTAGTTATCAATGCACAATCAAAGCACATTATGTGTTAATAATTACTAGTAATCGTTGCAAATATAGTGAAAATATAGTGATATCGTGGCGGCGAGATCAAAGCATGTCGCAACTTTGTTTCTCAATGGCTCTGGTGTAAGAATAAACGAAACATTGCAAAAAAAACCATAAAGATGTTAACATAAAGAACGGTGAAGTTTGAGTTCATCATTTGTTCTTTGTATTTTACTAAGTAATTTTCTATGTTTAGTAAGTGTTAAGTAATTGTTCCATTATGTTTAATTGTGAAGTAAACACATTAAATAGCTAGACAGAAAGGACCTTTAAGGGGTTTTTTTAGGCCTTATGCAACCTTGTTCTTGGGAAGTCTGAAGTGAAAGCAAAGCTGTGGTTCTGGTTTAGTTAAGTTAAGTTAAGTCGTGACGTATTGTCAAGTATGGTGACCCATACTCGAAATGGTGCTCTGCATTTAACCCATCCAAGTGCACACACACAGCAGTGAGTAGTGAACACACACACACACACACACACACACACACACACACAGTGAACAGACAACAAAATTTGATGATGGAGCAAAGATCAGGCTTCAATTCAACATCTAACAGCACTGCTGTGGGTTCAGAGAAGATCGCTCCTGCTGTAGTTCTGGGTTTGTGCTGTTTGGTTGGTTTGCCAAGCAACATTGTGGTAATCATCAGCATTGCTCGTGAGTGGAACAAAAATCTGAGCTTCACCTTTAAACTAATGCTAAACCTGGCTGTCTCTGATGCTTTGAGCCTTTGCTTGGCTCTCTTTGTTATGTACGGAATAGGGTTTGGATGGATATTCGGCCTTTGGTCTTGTAGGTTCCTGTATTTCTTGGGTCACTGGAGTCTGTATGTTGCTGTTCTGAGCGTGCACCGCTATCACAATGTCATCAAGTCAAGAATCACTAACAGGATGATACTGCAGAGACTGGAAAGGCAGCACAGGCGCCTTCAGCTGATTGGCATCTGGATTCTTGCCTTTACTTTTGCCTTACCAGTATTTTTTACTCAAGGACTTGAAGACAAGGATGGATTGCTAAGATGTCAGAGGATTATGAAGTCACAGTCTGTAGAAGTGACTGTTTTGCTTTTTGAGATCCTGTTGGGGTTTGTCGTCCCATTTTGTATAATGTTGACATGTTATCTGTGGTTGGGCAAAGGGTTGAGATACAAAGCCAAGAGCTCCAGTCTAACTACAGCTCCACAGGACCAGGAACCCAGAAACCAGAGGACAAACATTAGGACTTACAAGAAGAGGCTTGTGATCAGCATCGTTGTGGCTTTCTTTCTGCTTTGGACTCCTGTGCACATTATCAATGTGATTGATATAGTCACTACTCTGACTAAAACATCTCATCCAGACGTTCATTCCCAACTGAAGTCCTTCCGCCGAGTATATGGTGATGCAAGCAAGACTCTGGCTTTGCTGAACTGCTGTCTGAACCCTTTTCTTTATGTTTTCTTTTCAAGAAATGTCATAAAGTGTACTAAGTAGAACCCACATTTGTTTATTTCCCAGTTACAAATTCAAATAATTATGTTTAGGTTTTTAAACTGCTCATTTCACTTTGTGTAAAAATTACTTCTCTGTTGTAAAAAGCTGCATTAATGCAATTCTAAAATCTGAGATCCACCAAAGGATCATCTGTGTGTGAATGAATAAATCATTAACACACTGAGGATTAATATGTCTTGTTTACAATTATTTAAATAATTTTTCATTTCTCTAATTTGTGCATGTTTTCCATGTTACTGTAACTGCATTTTACATTTCTGGTATGAAAATTGCTTTTTCAATCTTTAGAAAGATGAACATCATTTTCAATCATTTATAAAAACAACCCCTGTAATGAATTTAATTGCTGCTGTAGTGTCTTATAAATGTTGTCCCACTATAATATTGGCAGGCAGATGTTTTGTAGGTCTTATGTTTTTGTAATGGAACTATGAGCGCAATGGGACCTTGCTTACCCTTGCTTAATTAACCTGACACTAAATGCTAAACCAGAAACAGGAAAGGAAACACTGTGTATGTGGTTTGACCACTTTGTTCCAGACATGCGATTGGAATGATGATCAGTTTGCATTGCATCATTTGAACCTGTATAACTTAAAACATGATTAATAGCAAGATGGACTGGATTTTTCTTTAATGAAAATATATTAAACATATATTTCCAGCCATACAATTTACAGTAACATATATGTCAATATCATTCAAATCCTTGAACACAGATTTGAGAACAGATTAACAGTACAACATATATCAGGTCACTGTTTGGCTTCAATGCATCTTTTTTCATTCTTTTTTTTTTCAACTGGATAAGGATTTTGACTATATGCACAACAACATGTTGCAGTACTTAAAAAGTTTAATAAGTTTCATTAAACTACTTTTCTGACATATTCTTACATTTAGAATACAACCAAATTATACTACACATGTTCATGTTAGTCAAAGTTCATAATTGTTCTCCCTGTGTCAGCGTGGGTTTACGCCGGGTACTCCGGTGTTTCTTTTTAAAATTTCTTTTTAAAGGAAATGTTCACCCAAAACTACAGAATTCACTCACGCTCAGGCCATCCAGAGTATAGATGAGTTTGTTTCTTCATCGGAACAGATTTGGAGAAATTTAGCATTACATCACTTGCTCACCAATGGATCCTCTGCAGGGAATGGATGCAGTAAGAGTGACAGTTTAAACAGCTGATAAAAGTTGAACATGAAATTAACATGAAAATAAGTGTATTTGTAATAAATCCATCAAGACATTTTTAACATCAAACAAGTCCTCTATCCATAATATTGCTTTCTCTGGTGAAAAAGTAATCTCATCTGAGTAAGGAAAGAAATATGCACAGACCAAGCACTGTTTCAAGCGAAAATAGAAATTTTGACGAGAGAAGACTGCAGGGGATGGACTTTTTCAGTGGAAAAAATTGGATTATGGTCTTGGCCAGACGCAACAGTTTAAAATTATATTATATACTTAAATTATGGATTGCTTTCTTACAAACACAGCTTTTCACTTCACAAGACGTTAATCGATAGGCTGGAGTCATGTGGATTAATTCTGACGGCACCCATTCACTTCAGAGGATCCATTTGTGAGCAAGTGATGTAATACTAATTTTCTCCAAATCTTTTCTAATGAAGAAACAAACTCATTCAAACTCAAAAACTCAAACATTTTGGATGGCTTGCAAATTTTGGGGTGAACAATTCCTTTGTTATTATTTGTTCTGTCACTATTCTGTCTTTTTGTGTGTTTTCTACAAGTCCTTATCTTTTTCACTTGCTAAATAACTATTTATTTTCTTAAGTTCTTTTTTAAATCTATTTGCAGGTATGTTAAAAACACTAGTCAAGGTTGAATATCTCAATACAACATAATTTTACATTATAATCCTAAACAGATCATTACTGAATGTAAATTTTGAATGAGTTTTCATTAAATTTTCATATGTGTTTGTACACTAACTGACCTTTTATCATATACTGTCATATTGCTAATTACTTATTAATGAAAGTGCTGCAAAAACCTGTGCTTGTGGCTATGATATGTGGTCTTTGTTTTGTGTTTCCAGCAAAAGGTAAGCATGCCATTTAATAGGCCTATATGTTGTTTTGTGGGATGGGTTTTCAGTAACTCGTATATTTAGTCTCTAATATAGAGATTCAGAATATTTTGATCATGATGGAGAGCAACTGTACACAGTAAAATCAGCAGTGTAATATTTGCAGTGTTAAAAGTTATTAATTCCCAAAGAGTTGAATTAACAATCTACAGTGTTAAACAGTACTCATGTTCAGTGTTGTTACATGGCACAGTAAAAATTTAAAACACACAAACGAATATGAAAAATTAAAATTTAACTGGGCTACCACACAATATCTGCTTATGTTCACACCTGGAATTTACTAATTATTAATTTAAGATATCAAAACGCATAAAGCCCAAAAAGGAAAACTTGTCGTCATTTCTCACTCTCTGTCATTCCAAACCTGCAAGTGAATGAAGTATTTTAAATGAAACCTGAGAGATTTCTGTCCTTCCATCGACAGTCTACACCAGTGGTTTTCAAACTTTTTTTCAGAGCGACCCTATTATTTTTCTTTTTAAATTGGCGTGACCCATATACATTAGTGGTGTCAAACAAGCGCAGAAGCCGGCGCGCGCTATAGCCCGTATCAGTTCTTATCAAAGCGTGAAATAAACTACGTGCATGCATGCAATGCCATGGTCAGTTAAGGCATGAAGTTACCAAAAAGGCAATTAAAGCTGCCTTAAAACTGTGCATGCATGTAATATGTTATATCTGAGTTACATTAAGAACATGTCTCTGAAATGGTTTTCAAAACTGTCCTGGAGCATCCCAGCACTGTCTCCCTCATCTAACACACACGATTCAACTCGTCAGCTCATTAGTAGAGACTGAAATGGGTCAGAAAAGGTGATGAGAGTTGGTGTGCGGTGTGAATGCTTTTTTCAGCGCCCATGTTAACAGATTAGAGCATTCACACCGCACGCAGAGGCGGCGCGGGAGCGCGTTGCAGGAGCAGAGCAGAATAGTTTCTGCGCCGAGTCTAGCTGTGTCCGAAACCGCTCCCTATATAGTGCACTATATCGGGTGTCAGCCATTTTGTAGTGCTGTCTGAATTCTGAGTGAACGACTTCATTCCCTACATTCATTCACTACTTTTTACCCACAATGCATTCTGATTTCGAGTGTACAACCCATAGACATAATAGCTGTGTCCGAAACCGCTCCCTATCCACTATATAGTGCACTATATCGGGTGTCAGCCATTTTGTAGTGCTGTCCGAATTCTGAGTGAACGACTTCATTCCCTACATTCCTTCACTACTTTTTGCCCACAATGCATTCTGATTTCGAGTGTACAAACGATGTACACTCGCTGAAGCACTATTTCCCACAATCCAATGCGGAGAACCGACGAGCTGTTAGAGCGAGCGGGAGCGAGCGAGTTTGAACGATGCCGTTTAATTTACAAAAATTATGAATTTGATGGATTTTTAAAAATGTTCGTTGGTAGTGTATTCATTCTGATGTCAAATTAACGGTCGCCTGAGGGCGCTGTATGGTCATCTTATTTGAGTGCAAAAACGCAGCTCGGGATAGTTTCAAGATACTACAAACAATAAATACATACAATTATTAATATGTGCTAATGTGAGTTTATTTTTGTTGACAATATTTTAATTGTATTTAATGACTATGACCATATTACAGAACAAATTAATAATATACCATCAATGAAACCACAAAGCTGATTACAATAGTCATTTTAAGTGTTATTGGTATTAATATTATTTTCTATGTAATGAGGTACATGAAAGATGTTTTTGCAACAGCCAAGTCTCACGTGCAGTGTACACGTCACCCTCAGTATCCGTTCACTTCATTTCGTTCACTCCTTTCTAATATAGTGCACTCAACTGTCTTACACTATATAGGGATTAGTGAATGAGTGAACAAGTGAGCGATTTCGGACACAGCTAATGTCTATGGTACAACCGATGTACACTCGCTGAAGCACTATTTCCCACAATCCAATGCAGAGAACCGACGAGCTGTTAGAGCGAGCGGGAGCGAGCGAGTTTGAACGATGGGATTAGTGAATGAGTGAACGAGTGAGCGATTTCGGACACAGTTTGCTGCGCCTCTTACGCTGAATTAAAGCCACAGTGCATTTTTCTTGATCAAAATTGACCTGATTAACATGAAAAATTACACATTTCACCGTAATTGTATTGATAAATACTTTAGGTAAAAAAATAAAAATAAAAAATGATAACCTAATAATGTCTAACAAGTTAATACTTGTTCAAATTAATCACTTTTGCAAAGTTTGTACTAGGCTATTTTCTGCTTATTTTGATGAATAATGTTCAATAAATATACTGTCATTAAAATGTTAATATGAAAATATATTTTAAAATACAGAAACAAAATAAAAAGTAAAGATTCTGAAAGCATTGAAGGAGATCCCATAATAAGTTAATATAGATTTACAGTAGTAACAACAAATTTTATTTTATTATATGATATGATTAATATCATGTTTTTAAATATGATGGTTTCATTATAAACATGGTGATTATCTCTAAGGTGGACACCCAACATAATAGGCTATATGATACCATATGATACCATATGAACCGTCATGTCAACAATTGGAAAAGTCAGCTAATTAGCCTATTATTGTGCCTTTCGCTCCAAAAGGAGGGGCGCTTTTTACCCCAAACACCATACTTTTACATATTCTTCTAGTTATTGAAAAACTGTTGCTTTAATTATCTTAAACCAAACCATTAAGAAGACCTTTGTCTCAAAATATATTCAGTAATTTTAGCGATTCTCATTTTCTACTTAAATCTACAACATTAAAAATACAAAACAAAACAAAACAAAACATAGAATATTAGAGCACAGAATACTCTACACGAAATCACATCACTGCCAGGAGTTATATATTGCTCAAACTTCAAAGGCCTATTTAAATGATTAAAACTAGAGGCATTTATTAACTTTAAGATTACTTTTTATCATGTCAACTATATGTACAGCATGTTATATACACTTGACAGAGGGGAACACGGCCGCATCACAGCATGCTGCCCATATCAAAGCACATGACAGACAGGTGACAGTCTCACGCTGTCGGAGAACACCTGAAAAGCGTGACCGAATGAACGATACTCTGTATTTGCAGTACACAAGCCGCGGTGAAAGCACAATGGGCGCGCGCTGCTCGCGCTCTGCATACGCGCCGCTTCTGCGCTGCCTCTGCTCTGCTTACGCGTGCGGTGTGAAACTGGCGTAAGTGTGTGAGGAGATGTGTGAAGAGGGAGGAGAGTCTGATTCATAGAGATAAAAACCAGTGATGTCTCAAACTTTCAGCTTCAGTCCTGTGAAGTGACAAATGATAAGCAGTCATTTTTGAAAAAGCAGAGGAGATTTTTTATTGTGCCTTGATCACCTGCTGTATCTGAACATCCCAACAGCTTCTTTATGACTATGAACTTTAAATGGCCACATCACTAACTATAAACAGTAACCAGTCTAATGGGTCATAAGTATAGAAAAGACACTAAACAGAAAAACAAAACAGAATCTTTCATCTCCTACTATATTCTGTTTATTCACATTACATGCTTTATGCTATTATGTCTTGCAAGAGATATATCTTTTTTAACGTAAATGTAACTGATTTAGACTTAAAAAAAAGAAGAATTCCAATGAAAGCAGAAAATATCAGGGCATAGCAAGCTATTTGTAAAAATGTTGATCGAACATATCTTTCTGGAAATTGGGATGATTACAATGGTACATAAAGGTTCATCTTAATACACCAAAGCATCAGCTTTGACTATGAATTCAACTCAGACAGTCAATCAGACCAGTGGTTCTGTTGATAGATCCAATTTCAGGTTTTGTTGTGCCACCAAGTGACATAAAATGTTTTTTTTTTCATGCAAATGTTATGTGCACCCCCCCCCCCCCCCCCCCCCCCAGAACTTCCTTAAACTTCCAAGGGGGCAGAAGGATGACTTAAGAAAAACTGAAATTAGGTTATATTAAAATAGTCTCTGAAAGTCATGTAGCACCTACCTAGTCTTGTGCTTTGGGGTGTCCCGACTTCGAGTCCTGGCTTGCGGATCTTTCCTGATCCCATCCCCCTCTCTCTCTTCCACTTCGCTTCATGTCCGCCTAGTGTTCTTAATAAATGCAAAAATGCCAAAAATATATATATTTTTTTTAATCTAAGAACTTAATTTATCCTTTATTTAGCCAGGAGAATCCCATTGAGACATCACAATCTCTTCTTCCAGGGAGATCTGGTCACCAGGGAGTAACAAAAATTTAAGGCAAAATACAAAATACAAAAAAAAGGCAAAATATTTATTTGTAGTAGTAGTATTTTGCCTCAACAACTATTGCTCTTACTGTTCTTTAAATTTCTGGAATCACAAAATGAATTGTGATTAATGAATTTAATATATCAGCACACCTAGTTTCTGTTTGAAATCAAGTTACAGCATAAATACCAGTGGAAATATCTTGTCTACATGATTTGAGTAAAGGAATGAACACATACATCTTAAAATTTTAGAAAGAGTACTAAAATCATGAACAGTTTATAAAAAGGTTTGTTTAAGTTTATGAAAAGATTCAGTTTAGGTATTATTTAAATCAAGGCAACAACACAGAGATCATTCAACTTCAGTTCAGACAGTAAGTTTATTATTTCTTTGAATAGGCCTATTAGTGTGCTTTGTAAACCAGAGAGCTGTTTTACTATGTCACAATTTAAGGAAATGGGTGCTCTTCACTATTTTGTATATGTTTGCTTTTTTAACAAATAGATCAACTATATATGATGTAAATAAGGTTTATAGCAGGTGTAAACGGTGATTGACAACTATTAATCTGAGGGGCAGGGTCGGGTGGGGTTGCTATAAACCGTTGATTCTCATTTGATTGGAGAGAAAATGCAACCCCGCACCTCTTTTGTCAATCACTGTGTCACAACCCCCACCAAATACAACACACTACACCACACCCACCATCTACGGCACTGTAGTGTCCCCCCTGCAACCGCCCAATACTGCCCTGCAGGGGGGCCCAAGAATTTACTTCCGGTCCCTATTATCGGTCGTAAACGAAGAGAAAACTTTCACAAGAGTGCGAGTGTCCTGAGAAACTCTTGAGAGAAACCTTAGGCTTAATCTGCACAAGAGCCATTCAGAAGCTTCAGCAACTGGAGATCAAGGATTCCGAACATTCTATTTATGTTAATGATGCTATCATTGTGACATCATACTGCGCATTTGAATTTGGAAAACGTGAGGCTGAAACTAATGACTTGGCCCCTCCTGCAGGGCTGTGGTGGGCCGGTGCAGGGGGGGGCACTATAAGGCCATAGATGGTGGGTGTGGTGTAGTGTGTTGTGTTTGGTGGGGGGGGGGGGGGTGACACAGTGATTGACAAAAGGGGTGTGGGGTGGTGTTCTCTTCTCTCCCATCAAATGAGCACTAACGGTTTATAGCAACCCCACCCAACCCCACACTTCACATTAATTGTTGTTAATCACTGCTTACACCTGCTATAAACCTTATTTACATCATATGAGTAGGTCCAAACATATATACAAAATAATGAAGAACTCAATAAAACAGTTCACAAGTTTACAAAGCACATTAATATTCTTTGACATAAACTGACAAAACTGAAACTATGATTCTTGTTGGTGTCTTGATGTAAACATTCAATGTGATGACATAAATCATACCTAAAGCTTATTATAAACTGATCACGGCGTTTGGTGCAGTTACTAAATTTTAGAGGTGTGTGCATGTTCAATCAGTAACAAACAAATATTAAGAGGATTAATGTTTTCTACTATATAAATATATGTAAATAAATATATATATATATATATATATATATATATATATATATATATGTCTATACAATTAATCTAAATTTCAAGTATTTTATTTAAATAAAAAGAACTGATAAAACAGTTGTGATGGGCATAAAATAAATAAAATTTAAATAAAAAAAAAATTTAATATTCCATGTTGTTTTTGTTGTTGTTGTTGTTGTTGTTGTTGTTTTGTTTGTTTTATGTAGTCTAATTTGTCATAATTTATTCAAATCAATCCCTCATGCAGCTGAACTGAAGTATTTGCTTTAATATCCAAGGGTGTAAGTTTGATTTTGGCATTGGTGGAAACATAATGGCAGAAAACTATGGAAGCATACATGTAGCAAAATTCAATTTGAAATGTAATATGCAAAATGGCAATGCAATATGTAAAATGGCAATGTATTTCTGTATTTAAATTTACATTTTACGATCCTATGTACAACATTTAGTGCAAAATGAAAATGAAAATTCAATTATATAATTTAAATTTGCCGTTTTCTACACTAGTTTTAATATTCAAATTAAAAACATATTTTGAAGCTTTATAAGTTGCAAAATTAAAATTAAAATGTATTACCCAAATTGATTAGATATGTTTAACATGTCCAAGAAAAAACTGTAGCACAATTATCATTTAATTGCTGTTTTTTCTAAATGCATTTAGACTTAGGGGTAGGACACTTGGGATTGCATTTTCATCGTGATACCGCGTGATAATTGTAGCAAAATGCATTTTGAGCCAAAGGTGCAGCAAAAGGGTTTTATTTTTTTTATTTTTCTTAAATGCATTGACACTTACATATATGATGTTTCAACTGCATTTTCATTAAATACCTCGCGAAGAATATAGTTTAAGACATTGTGGATTTAAAAATGCCGATCCGAGCACGCCCCCTACCTGTCAATCATTACATCAGGGCGGGGCTCGGCAACAGGACGCACAATAGGTCAATATTCACAGTTAACCAAACGCTTTTCACCTGCCTCAAAATCTCTCACTGTTTACACTCGGATTGATGCACATAAGCAAACAGACAATGTTATTCTACACTTATTTACTACCTTACCTTATATTTTATTACTCTTTTATTTTTAATCCGTAAAATAGTGAACAGAGAGGTACAGAGAGCTCCTCAGTGGCATATAATTTCAACTTCATCTCATCCAAAGCTCAGCTCAATAAAACAGGCGATGTGCCAAAGATGTAGGCTAGGAGGTATATAGTCATAAGGAAGCTTTTTTTTTTTTTAAACCCTTGTTTTAGGGAAGTGAGATCAAAGCTGTGGCTTTTGTTTAGATGTGGGAGGTGTCAATGTAGCCCCTGTTCTTCAAAAAGTCATAACACTGCAAAAACAGATGTGTCGAAAATCAACACACATGGTTGTGTTGACAGCATTCTTGTGTAGGATTTTAATGTGTAATTTTTAAAAAAAAATGCGTTTGGACAGATTGGCACAATAATTGTGTTATCTCCTGGGCAGGCAGTTTGTGTTTATGGAAATAAAAACAATACATATATTTCATATGGTAGCACATAAAAAGCTCTCGATTGACTAAAAAACATTAATAAAACAAATATACATCTCAATTTATTAAACTTAAAATATTAACGGCTATTTTTTGTCGGCCAATCCCGCTCTTGGCTGGCGGCTGGCCTGGTTTGAGGGGAAACACAATGCTGTCGGACTCAGATCTATCCGTAAGTTACAGTAGATACTCTTTAAAATGCGTAGTGCTGCAAAAGTGTATAATGGAAATAGTTAGCTACCAAATACATTGTTAATTAGTTGGAAAGGCAACGTGCACTGAGCAGTATGCTGTTAGTGAAAACGTTGCCTTGGGATTATAAGGTTATATCTGCATTCTGAGTGGTTTTGATTTATTGAGCGTCAAAGTTTTTGCATTACGTATCCTCCTTTTTCTTGACGTAAAAATGGGCGCGGCCATTTGTAAATTCTATGGGTCTAGCTTCCATCCGCATCCAGCTATTTTTAGTTGTACAAAACAGTTCATTTTGCTGATTGCTATTGAAAATTGATGTGTATTATCATATTATTTTAATGTATTATCTTAATTATGAACACACTGGTTTGTAGTGCAAACAGTTTTACCGTTTACTGCGCGTTGTTATTCTCCTCCTTATTTACCTATAGTGAACCGGAAGTTACTTGACGTAAACTATGGCAATAGTTTGGATTTAAGTAGCTGTATAGAAATCCAGAAGGCTGCATGTCTTATGTATGCCATATATCAATTTCAAATGTACAAATTTACACAGTACTGTATGTGGGATATTGATTTAAAGAGACTGTTTCTAAACTCTTACAAAAAAATCCTGCAGGAATTCTGCAGGAAAAATCCTGCAGGACCTATACATTACATACCTGCACATTCCTACAGGATCCCACAGGATTTTTGTGACCATTTTCCTGTAGTACTCCTGCAGGAATCCTACAGAATCCTACAGGAAACATGTAGGACTTCCTGCAGGAAACCTACAGAATCCTACAGGAAACATGTAGGACTTCCTGCAGGAAACCTACAGAATCCTACAGGAAACATGTAGGACTTCCTGCAGGAAACCTACAGGAAACATGCAGGACACCTGCAGGAATCCTACAGAATCCTACAGGAAACATGTAGGACTTCCTGCAGGAAACCTACAGGAAACATGCAGGACTCCTGCAGGAAACCTACAGGAAACATGCAGGACACCTGCAGGAATCCTAGAGAATCCTACAGGAAACATGTAGGACTTCCTGCAGGAAACCTACAGGAAACATGCAGGACACCTGCAGGAAACCTACAGGAAATCTAATTAGCATTAGTGTTCAATTCCTATAGGACATCTGCAGAAATCCTAATGAACTATTATGTATATTCATCATGTTGGACTGCTGAAGGGATATTCAGGACCTCCTGTATAACAACACACTTTTTAAAAGCAATGTTGTGTCTCAAATTTAAATATCAACAAAAAATAAAAAAAGACTTCAGAAAATGTTAATTATGAATTATTTATTAGTCAAAAGAGCTTAAAGATAAAATGAGATAAGTGTGAAGAAAATGAACACTCTGAACAGAACGTGGCCCATCATTCTTCAGAAACCAATAACTCTGGACTCTGGAAAAAAAAAGAGAGAGACATTTTTGCCTTAACTAAGTTAATAAAATATGCATAAATATAATTACATGCATATGTAACAGTGAATTTGCTCTCACCTCTTATGTGCTTCACCACTCAGTGTTGCAGCGTAACAGTGTCCTTCTTATGTTGCCTGAGAAATATGAGTATACACTACATATATAAATACTGAAATATAAGGTACTGTAATTATAAGACCTGTAAATGATCATCTTGCAGATTAGTTGACATGTGAAACAAAATGTTTAATGAATAACACTTAAAATATTAAAAATATATTAGAAAGTAAAACCTGCTAAGGAGTTTATGTTCATCATTCAATTTTTCTCATAAAGCAGCCCGAAGAAACTTTCGTGGAGTTGCTGGAAATTTCTTCGTAACAGTGTCTGAAAGAGAAATGTATATAAACTTCAATGTCAGACATTTGTTATGAGAGCATATATACTTAAAAACCTTTAACACCTTTATACCAATAATACGTTTTGTGGGGTCCAGAGGGGGCTTGGCTTGTGATTCCTTGTTGGCATTTCCAATTTTTCCAGAAAGGCTGTGGGTAGCTAACATGCTCCTTCCAAAAACAGCCACGGCTAAATCCTTAATCATGTGCCCCCTCTACCACATGCTTGGAATGTACCCTTTGCAATGCTTCGTTTTTTGTGGATTTCAACCTGTGCAATACACATTAAGTAATAAATTGAATTGGTCATATCTTTTAATCTGCGTTTTACAAAATCCTTATGTTTTCCTAAATCTCACACACAAAGAATAGACTTATTATATGGTGTGAAAAGAAAAAAAAAAAACTAAAAAAAACTAAAAAAAATAGTATTCTCACATGGTCCAGTCCAGAAGAACTAAGATGTGAAGAGTTGGCTGGTTGAAGGGCAGCGCTGCAAGCTGCATTTGTTAGGGAGGTTTGCACAGCATGCTTGTTTACATTGCTGTTAGGCAGCAACTCCGCAAATCTGTTAATAATCTCTAAATAAAAAAAGCAATGTTTAAATGAACTCATTCATTCACATAGCAAAAAAATCTATAACCATGTATATCAATAGCCTACCATTTTGCAGTTTAAAGTTCAGGGCCTTTAGTTGCTGATTCTCTGCTCTCAAGGCCTTGATTTCATTTCTCAGGTCATTTAATGTGTAATTTTCTTTGTTTTTTTCTTTTGTTTTTTAAGCAACAGTGTGTCATTTTGTGTTTTTTCCACCTAAGTTGAGAGACAAAATTAAAGTCACAGAACAACAAAAACACATGCATTGTCACTTAACCCTTATACGGTCTTTGGGGTGTTTTTGACCCGCAAATGGCATTTGCTAAAATTTTTACAAATGTTCTCTTTGTCCAAATGTCATGAGACTTTGTAAAATGGTCAACACTTTCTAGATCTATAAATAAAAAATAAAAAATAGAAATGATATCTTGATTTTATGTTAGTGTGGAAAAAAAAAAAGTCACACTCATGGTCTTTGGGGTTTCTAGAGACAAAATTGAATTTTGTTACAATATATATATATATATATATATATATATTTTTTTTTTTTTTTTTTTTAATTGCAATTTTCCTGTTTATTAATGTGTTTACTCATTTGTGCAGTTTTCAGAGGATTTATGATATATTTTTTTAATTTATATAAATTAATAAATAAATATGTTTTGGAAAATTTTGGCTTGTAAAATAAATGTGGCACTCACAAACTGCAGAAACTCATAGACTGTATGAGATGAGACCACCAATTTATATAAATTTTAAAAATATCATAAATCCTCTGCGTTCAGTTAGAGCAGGAAGGTCTAACAGTGCAGCACAGAGGACAAAGTACACATGTGTTCAATCTTGTCTGTGTATGTGATTCGGTTGCTCGCTACTCTGTCTAAAACACTAAGCAATTTAATGGTTAATATGGATGCAACTGGTGTTATCAGAAGGCAGAAATAGTTGCTAAAGGAAATGGTTTCACTAGGGTGTATGTGTCACAAACAAGAGATGCAAGACCACGCACCCACAGCCAGCATTTTGATGATGCTAAAAAACTGGCACATGTGTTAAGGGAGTCAAAGGGCCATCCCCTTTAATGCTTTTAACATTTTTCAGTATAATTCTGGGATTTGCTTATGACTACATGCATGGCATTTTGCTGGGTGTCAGTCGGCAATTAACAACTTTATGGTTTGACTCAAAATATCATGGAGAGAAATAATCAACATTGACAAACGACTACTTGAAATCAAGCCACCAGTTAATATTACAAGACCTCCACGCTCTGTAAGGTTGCGCAAATATTGGAAGGGCTCAGAGTACAGGAATTTTCTTTTGTTTTACAGTCTTCCATGCTTGAGTGCCATTTTATCATGTGATTACCTAGAGCACCTACTACTCCTTGTCCAAGCAACATACTGTCTATTAAAAGATGACATGTGTTCTCATGACATAGATGTAGCAGAAAACCTGTTAAAAACTTTTGTGAGCCGATTTGAGAGATTGTATGGCAAATGTCATGTTAGTTTTAATGTGCACATTTTACAGCATGCAGCACATTCAGTACGAAACTGGGGTGCACTATGGTGCCAAAGTGCATTTATTTTTGAAAGCCACAATGGTAACTTACAAAAGCTCTCCCATGGCACCCAGGCAGTTTCAGAACAAATAGCCAATAGCTTTTCTCTTTTTCAAAGTATCCCGCAACTTTTATCTACTGTTTACCACAACAGTGTAAAAACAACAAGCAAGGATTTTGTTGACCGTATCCTACGTGGGTACAGACTTGCTACAAACTGTGTGAAAAAGACGAACATGATCTTTCTGGGCTCACCGACAGTAAGAATGCCAACACCCAGGGAGGCATTTCTATTCAGAGACCAGGACATTGATGTCCACCAATGTGCATTTTATTCCAGAGCTATAATTAATGGAAACAGGATTCATTCAAAGGCAAGCACAACACTGTCAAGAAGAATTAACCATGCAGTTGTAACAGAACAAGGCACAATGGCACTGGTGAGATCGTTTGTTGATAAAGGCTATGACTTTATTGATCCAGTTATTGCAGCCAAGTTTAACCTGGTTAAAGATAGACAAACAGGAACTGCTTTCTCTGGGATAGTTAGGGAAAATTATATTTCAACTGATGTTAAATTAATGAAGTGTGATGTGATTAGAACAACTTGTGTTTACTTAAGAGATGTGGCACAATTTACTTTGCATTCAACCCAACAAATTGGAAGCTGACTGATTATTATTCTACTTCGTATTCATACTTTGAACATTCTTAAACATCTGCAGTTAATACATGCACAGTAATAAATAGCTTTGTTTTTATATACACTGATCTCTGTTTTAAATATATGTACAATGATAAATAGCTGTTTTATATATGTACACTGATCTCTGTTTTATATATTTAGCTATATATACAATGATAAATATGTACAATGATAAATAGCTCTGTTTTTAATATATGTACAATGATATTTAGCTCTATTTTATATAAATGTAAAGTGATAAATGGGATCCTTACGGCCTTATTATGAGTACAGTAGCCTATATTGCAGACTGAACCTGGTTGTATTATAACACTTTTCTTTTTTTTTTTGGATAGTTTGGTAGTATGCATTTTGGAATTTGGAAAATGTATTTGGGCCAGTTGAATGCATAAATGTTTTCCACAATATGCTCCACTGCTTATAATTATTTGAAAAATCCTTTGTAATGCAACGACTGTGAAATTCCTGATATCTGTCCAAAAAAAAAAACATACTTCACAATTAGTACACGCTTACAATTTTACAATATTTACAAGAGTGATTGTCATTGAGAACAATTTCAAAATATGTGCTTGAATGTTTACTGAACTAAAATGTTTATATTTATATGTAGCCTATCAAAAAGTCTGAATTTATGAGATTAAGTTTATCTTATTTTATGAGAAATGTTATCCTCTGGTCTTGTTTCTCTTAACTGTAAGTGTAATTGATGTTGGCAACATTTTTTTTATACTGTGGTTAATAGCTAGTGCATTACAAATGCTTTTGTATTATGAAGAAAAATGACAAACATACAATAGATTTTTAAAATTAACTGTAATTGACCAATTTAAAATGTTTATTTGTTGTCTGATTTGGAAAGTTTTATCTTGCTTCTGACATTTTATGATATAAGTTGATCTTATGGTATAAGAGATGTTATCTGATAGTCTTGACTGTGTATGATTTTCAATCATCCAAGGTGTAGTTGATGTTGGTAACACTTTTTAATGTATACTGTATTGTAGCTAATAGTTGTAGTGCATTACAAGGCATTTGTGTCATCTAATCATCTAAATGAAGTTTATGAAATTGAGATTTAGAACATTTTGTTGTGCCTCTGTGCATGCATTGTTCTCTACCCTGACAACATTTGACAACTTAAATTGCTAACATCTGTCTTGTTTTATTTCAATTTTGTAGAATTACAAATTGATGGTAATGCTTATTTTAGTCATATTAACACATTAATTTGACACAACACGTGTTGTCCCTCAGCACACTCACCACGTGTTAAAATTCTGCACAACGTGTCATTTTTGACACCTCTCTCTTTGCAGTGAAGGTCATTTTTGTTTCTAATGAAAGAAGAATCTGAAGCATTTTCCAGACAACAGAATTTGATGATGGATGGATCAGGCTTCAATTCAACATCTAACAGCACTGCTGTGGGTTCAGAGAAGATCACTCCTGCTGTAGTTCTGGGTTTGTGCTGTTTGGTTGGTTTGCCAAGCAACATTGTGGTAATCATCAGCATTGCTCGTGAATGGAACAAAAGTCTGAGCTTCACCTTTAAACTAATGCTAAACCTGGCTGTCTCTGATGCTTTGACCCTTTGCATATCTCTTTTTGTGCTGTATGGAATACTGTTTGGATGGATATTCGGCCTTTGGTCTTGTAGGTTCCTGTATTTCTTGGGTCACTGGAGTCTGTATGTTGCTGTTCTGACGGTCACCTCCATGAGCGTGCACCGCTATCACAATGTCATCAAGTCAAAAGTCACTAACAGGATGATACTGCAGAGACTGGAAAGGCAGCACAGGCGCCTTCAGCTGATTGGCATCTGGATTCTTGCCTTTGCCTTTGCCTTACCAGTATTTTTTACTCAAGGACTCGAAGACAAGGATGGATTGCTAAGATGTCAGAGGACAATGAAGTCACAGTCTGTAGAAGTGACTGTTTTGCTTTTTGAGATCCTGTTGGGGTTTGTCATTCCATTTTGTATAATGTTGACATGCTATCTCTGGTTGGACAAAGGGTTGAGCCAAAAAGCCAAGAGCTCCAGTCTAACTACAGCTCCACAGGACAAGGAACCCAGAAACCAGAGGACAAACATTAGGACTTACAAGAAGAGGCTTGTGATCAGCATCATTGTGGCTTTCTTTCTGTTTTGGACTCCTGTGCACATTATCAATGTGATTGATATAGTCACTACTCTGACTAAAACATCTCATCCAGACATTCATTCCCAACTGAAGTCCTTCCGCCGAGTATATGGTGATGCAAGCAAGACTCTGGCTTTGCTGAACTGCTGTCTGAACCCTTTTCTTTATGTTTTCTTTTCAAGAAATGTAATAAAGTGTACTAAGTAGAACCCACATTTGTTTATTTCACAGCTACATATTCAAAGTTGTAAACCTCGTCAGCTAGTTTGGGATCGGTTTGTTTAAAAAAATTGTTCTCTGCTGTAAACAGCTGCATTAATGCAATTCTGAAATCTGTGATCTGCCAAAGGATCATCTGTGTGAATGAATAAATGCTTACCATAATCATAAATAGACTGAGGGTTAATGTCTTATTTACAATTATTTAAATGATTTTTCATTTCTTTAATTTGTCCATGTTTTCCATGTCGCATTTTGCATTTCTGGTGTGAAAAATTGCTCTTTCAATCTTTAGAAAGATGAAAAATATTTAAAATCATTTATACAAACAAACAATTTAGTAGCTGCAGACAGCAGTATTATTATCTCTTATTATTTAAATGACCACACAGTGTAGATGATGCACATTTTGCTGCAGTATACGGTTGTGTTCCAGTCTGTTTCCTTCCTCTTTCTTTACACTTTATTTGCAGGTAAATGCTGTCCCACTGTCATACAGAGGTTTACAGGTCTTGTGTCTTTGTAATGGAACCAAATGCGCAACGGGACACTGCACAGTGCACACCCTTGTTTCATTAACCGGATGCTAAATGCTAAACAGAAACAGGAAACACTGTGAATGATGGTTTGACCAATTAGTTTAGTTCCAGATGAATACCAGACATGTGACTGGCATGATGATCAGTTTGCATTGTTAATGCACATCTGTATTACATCGAGAACTATTTGAACAATGTATGAAAATGTATTAAATGTATGTTTAAAATTAACTTGTGCCACTAAAACATGACTAATAGCAAAATGGACTGGAATTATTTTTTTAATGAAAATATATTAAACATATTTCTAGTTATGCAATTTACAGTAACATATATGTCAATATCATTCAAATCCTTGAACACAGATTTGAGAACAGATTAACAGTACAACATATATCAGGTCACCGTTTGGCTTAAATGCTTCTTTTTTCATTCTTTTTTTTCAACTGGATAAGGATTTTGACTATATGCACAACAACATGTTGACACAACAACTGTGTGAACTACGGCAACTCACCTGGGGCCTGTACCATGAAGCTGAATTAGCTGGCTAGCCAGGTAAATTTCAGTTTTGCTTGCGCCAACTCTGGGTTTTAGGTACCATGAAAGTAGCTTAGCTTTTAGCTGCGTTCATTGCCATAGTAACTTACACTCCACAGCTAGCCTGCTCCGGGCAGGTCATGTTCTGAGTTAGAGATCTCAAACTGAAATTGGACCAATCAGATGTGAGCAAACTGACACATGTCTGACACAAAAAAGTCACTCCTCCAGTTTATCCAAATTAAAGGTCACTAGTACTAAAAAAAAATGGCTTCAATGATAATTACAATATTTTATATGATTTATTTAATTATATGATTTATATTATTATTAATCCATTACACACAATCAATTTGAGTTTAACAGTTATTATAAACCATTAATTTTAAATGAATGTTAATAGATACAGATTGTATATAATATAAATAAGTTGTAAGATAACGCTTTAAAAATTACTGTGACCTTACATGTTCGAGTCTCTATTGCTGTATATTTCCAACAATATAAACTAACATATGTTTCACTTGTGGCTGCACTGATAAAGCAAGATAATTTATTTTATTTGTCCTCTTTCATGAACAAGTACTTTTTCATTGTAAATACATTTAAATTAATCATATTCTTCAATGTCTTAACCTTTAGCAAAACCTTTAACTTTTAACCAAGGCTTGTGATTGGCTGTTTGCCACTGATGTAGTACATTCATGTGCACGTGCTCCACAAACTCAGGATCAAAGCCTGAGTTAACAAAGAAAGCTGATGATCAGCATCATGGTACCAACAAAGCCAGATTGGAGCGGTTTGGTTTTGTCAACTCGAAACTAATCCTGTAACTCTGAATTTGTTAATCTACCATCATGGTACAGCCCCCTGTTCTAAAGGATACCTTCTTTTTTCGAACACACACACACACACACACACACACACACACACACACACACACACACACACACACACACACACACACACACACACAGAGGTTTGTTTTGCTATCCTTGTGGGGACTTTCCATAGGCGTAATGGTTTTTATACTGTACTTACTGTATGTGCTATTGTCCTACACCAACCCTACACCTAAACCTACCCCTTACAGGACACTTTCTGCATTTTTACTTTCTCAAAAAAAAAACTCACTCTGTATGATTTTTAAGCTTGTTTCCTCATGGGGACCTAAAAAATGTCCCCATAAGATCAACATTTACTGGTTTTACTATCCTTGTGGGGACATTTGGTCTCCTCAATGTAGCATAAACAAGAACACACACACACACACACACACACACACAGAGGTGTAAAATACTTAAGTAATTTTACTTGATTACTTTACTTAAGTATTATTTTGGGGGACAATTTAAACTGACTACTTGTACTTTTACTTGATTACATTTCTGAAGAAAAAAACAGTACTTTTTACTCCTTACAATTTTATTTAATCTTGAAAAGTACATTACATTTTTATTTTATCTTATGCACATAAAATATGGTAAACGGAAGCTCAAACGTGCGTGACTGATGTGAGAACCAATGATCATTGTTTCATGCATCAAGCACACATATTTCTACGTCATTTATGACTTTCATCAGGTAAATGTCTGGCTTCAAAAGTTCACCATCAAATCCGAGGAAGCATATTGATGTAGCAAAGTTGCATTTTCCCAAAAAATGTTTATTCATTATTTGTTCTGTTTTGATAGAGCCATTAGCTGTGTAATATATTAGCTGAATGCACAAGATTGAATGCAAATAAAATCAGCGATGAGAATTTAAATACATTAATATTTTTGTGTAAATATTTTCTTAATTAATTAAAAATCTCCAAAAGTGTTTAAATAAGCATTGTTTGTTAAATTAATTGTAATTCATATTTAGTGATGTTCTCACCAGATAGTGGATAAATTGTATTTCTAATATGTCATTATATGACACATTGAGTAGGAATCAGGACTGTCAATGTTTTTTTTTTTTTTTTTTTATCTTAATAATTACATGATTTGCTCATTAATTAATCTAATTAGTAACAAATAATTATTTATCAGTATTTGCTGAGAAAAAAAAACTCTAAAAGCCCCAAATAAATAATTAAAAGATTAACAACACACAAAAAAAGTGGCCTTTCAAAACATTAATGTTGTATGTTTTAATTCTATGACTCTCCTTATTAATTCAACACATTCTAGTATTCTGTGTGGAATATGTTTCTAGCCTCTGCATCACATCTTGCTCTTCAAAGGGATAGTTCACCCAAAAATGAAAATTCTCTCATTATTTACTCACCCTCATGTCATCCAAGATGTTTATGACTTTCTTTCTTAAGATGAACACAAGCAAAGATTTTTAGTCCAGATAATGCAAAACAGAACCACTTCAGAACCCACACAAAGTGAACACGACTTTCAAGTTGAAAATATTAATATTTGTATCCGTCTTACATATGCCTATCATTTCACTTAAGAAGACACTGATTCATTAACAGGGGTTGCATGCGTTACTGTCATATTCACTTTGTGTAGTTTTTGAGGTGTCATTTTTGGATGTCCCATACACATGATTTTTTCCCCTGAAAGTCATAAGGGATGGCATGAAGGTGGAAAGAATGGAGTTTCCTTTTAATCCCTTTCCCTGTATTTTTTCTCCGGTGTTCCGCTGTGCTGCATTTTAATTGTTGTTGTTGCACTAGATATACGTGTCTGACCTGTATGCAGGAGCGCATATTTTGAGATAGCCTACCACTTATAATCAATTTTAATCAAATACAAGTCAACTGTCATAATGACTGTTTCTTGCGAACGTTATAGGCCTATTATACCCAATTGCATTCTTTCCTTTTTGTATTAGTGTTTAAAATATTTATTTTGAAATGAATTAAGTAATTATTTACTTAAACAAACAAACCTACTGGGCGAGCAGGGTAGGCTATAACAGCCGTCATGTCATACCCTGCCATGCCCAGCTAATGCAAAGAATATAATTTATATACACAGAAGAAAGCCCAATCTATAGACAAACAAAAACGAATAAGTTTGTTGGGAAGCTTTGAGGTAGTTACCTTTAAAGAGAAGTGATGAGAGTTCGCATGATCCATCTGGCATGTTAACAAAAGTTTTGTATAGATTTATAAATTTTAGGTTTATAAATTATAGGTTTATAAAACTTTTTGGAATGGTATTTATAACGCACTTAAATTGTTTATGTTCATTTAGAACACAAGTCACTGAAGGATAAACAACTAGCGTCCTCATTCAATAAATGAAGAACTAGCCTAACCAAACACCCTTGTCAAGCCAATCAAGAATACATAGAGATATAGCCTAAATCTAAATATAATAAATATGTTGTTCTATATTGGGGTTCTGTGTGGAATGAAGATGTGACTAATTTCCAATACAGCAAAACCTGTTGGTGTCTTTTAAAAAAAAATTTGTATCTGTGCTCATCCACTCTGCACAGGGTAGTGCAGCTTCACACTGATTTAACTCTGCACAGCTAAATAAAACAGGCTGGGTGCTGATTAAAATTTCTGAAATGAATATTTCTGTAAAACGCTTAGTTTGCACAGAAGAAAGCCCGATCTAGGACCTGCCCCGTACAGTTTAAGAATCGGTATACTGGTATAGCAGCAGAGGACTATTATTTTCTTGAATGGAACAGAGGAAAGACTGATGACGTCACGGGCTCAGATTTGGTTGACCAATCGGCGGAAAGGGGCGTGTCATGACCGCCCACAAGGGGAAAACGAATTTTTAAGTCGTTTATCCATTTTCTACCCGTGAACCAAAAAAGGAGAATCGAGCCAAAATCTTGTTTTTGTGCTTTTCTGAACAAACAAAAATAGGCGCCACTTTCAAATTTTTCTACTATCAATTTAAAAAAACAAAAAAAAAACGAATGATCGGATGATACACGGTCCGTGTACGTTTTCCCCTTGTGGGCGGTCATGACACGCCCCTTTCCGCCGATTGGCCAACCAAATCTGAACCCGTGACGTCATCCTCAGTTCGTTCAGCATAATAATAGTCCTCTGCTGCTGTACGGGGAAGGTCCTAGATCGGGCTTTCTTCTGTGCAACCTAACGCGTTTCGCAGAAATATTTATTTCAGAAATTTTAATCAGCACCCAGCCTGTTTTATTTAGCTGTGCGTGTTGTTAAATCTGTATGGTGAGGCTGCCCTACCCATAGACTGCAGAACAAGAAATAGACGCAGGGGGTCCCTACAATGTCAGAATTGTTGTGTCTTACATACATTGGAAACGTGCACTAAATTTTCATTATTAAAATTTTAACATTTTATACATTTAGCCTATTAATCATTTAGCAGACACTTTTATCCAAAAATGGTTTACAAATGAGTGCTGTGACAAGTCCGTAATTATAACTGATCATTAATTAATTATTAGTCTATATGATTATTGCAAAGTCATCAAAAATGGCTCATGGCATCAAAACTCCCCAAAATGTCGAAAATTAATCAAAATGATCGTGCATGACATTCTTTGAAGTATACAGTATGCAGTCAGTCATACAAACTCATTAGTGAAATCTCCACCTGGTGGCGCAAAGGGACAGCTGCACCATTGCTCAGATTGGAATTTTCATTAGAAAATGAAGATTAAATAATCAAATAAATTGCTACTGAATTTGGCAGTGATACTCTCCAGTGAGTTTATTTTCTACCTTTTTTAAAAAAAAAAAAAAATATTTTTTAGATATTTCAATGTATTTGGAAATCACATCAAATATTAATTATTTGATGACAACAGATGAGAAGCACAGATTGAAAAAAAAAAAGAAATAGATGTAGGTAAAAAATAATGGTAAATCTGGTTAAGCTCACGCAGTTAGGATACAGTACATTTCGTTAATTAATTGTTTACAGTCATTTATGTGACTAAAGTCATGTTTTTTTATTCATGTTTTTAGGATATCAAAATGTGAATTCCTCAATTAGGGTCGGCGCCAGAGCACAAAAAGTGAGTAGGCATGCACAATTTATTTATTTTATTATTATTTTTATTTTATTTTTATTTTTTTATTTTGGGGGGGGGGGGGGGGGGGGGGTAATTTGAAAAGAAAATAACCTGTTTCTAAATATTAATTAACACCAGTGTTATGGTTCAAAATACTTTCTCGCACATTTAAGAAGAAAATATGTCGATGACATTCAGCATGTGTAGCTCTTATTTATCGTTAATGTTTGATCTTTACATCTTCCCCCATCTTTTAATCGAAATATTATTAACAAAACGAATAAGACATGGCCTGTAGGCTACCCGAGTTGTAACACAAATAAATGAAAGACCTATGGATTTTCCCCTTACTGAAAAAGACATGCTTAGTTTTTAGTTCATTAAAACTGGCTAAACCTTTATTAACAAAACGACTAAGACTGATTACATCCGCGTTAAAACAAACTTTTTCCCCATTAAAACAAACGCTCAGTTTGTGGTCCATTATTACTTTAATGAAAAAAAAAGAAACAAACTTGTAGGCTATTAAACAAATAAATATATATCTTTTATATTCACAAAAGCTCTGCGCGTTTGCAGGAGTCGTCCTGTCAATCTTGTACTGCTTGTCTGCTGTCCAACTCAACTAGGCTACATTATTTATGTTAGGCGGCAGGCCTATTGTATAAAAATCGGTGGATGGCCGAGCACACCTGCACAAACCTGGCACAAACCTTAAGAGTTAGTTATCTATCTATCTGCTTATTTATCAACATGTTACTAAGCGTCGAGGGCTGTGCACACTCATAACATAAATCCTGGCTAAATGCAACATTCCCGCAGCTATGATTAGCCTACAGTAGCCTACAGTAAAAATTAAATCCACCCTCATCCGATTTGCATTTACAGTAGGCTATTTGTAATGACCATCCCATGTCCAAAACTGAGCATACTGTCTAAAAGTGCTCGAATTGAGGTACGCAGAGGAATCACTGAATTAAATATAAATTAATGTTAAAAGGTTTGCAAGGTTGCTAAATGATGCCTGTTAATTTTTTTTTGATCAAGTACTGTACATTTTTTACTTTACATTTAAGTACAGTACAGTTTTTTTGTTTTACTTTTAAGTACAGTACAGTTTTTATTTAACTTTTATGTACAGTGCATTTTAATTTAATCATTTAAGTTTTTTGTTTACCTGTATGTAAGCACAGTGCAGTGTTAATGTTCGAACAGTTTTTACAATGTTTAAAGTGGCTGACAATAATAAATATCCTTATTAGGAAAAAAACACCTTCGTTTTTGAACTGTGCAGAGCTGTAGCTGAATAATTAGGCCTACTACACTACTGTATTTTAATGTTGGTCATTATGGTGGTACTTGGAGAGCTAAATATTTTCTGAGGTGGTACTTGGTGTAAAAAGTTGGAGAACCACTGCTATAGGGGGTCCCCTTTTTTGAAGAGGCTGGGGGTTGTTATGTTGGTGTTGCTATGCTATAGCATAATATCATTTATAAGAACAGGCTTTTGAGTTCATAAACAATATATACAAAAAGATACATATTCAGTCAATGCAATGTTAGGCTATATAACAACGAGAGATAAGCTATTGTTCGTCTTTTTAATTGCTTACTCTAATTAATATTTGATGTGATTTCCAAATACATTGAAATATCTAAAAAAATAAAATAAAAAAAAAGAAGGTAGAAAATAAACTCACTGGAGAGTATCACTGCCAAATTCAGCAGCAATTTATTTGATTATTTAATCTTCCTTTACTAATGAAAATTCCAATCTGAGCAATGGTGCAGCTGTCCCTTTGCGCCACCAGGTGGAGATTTATCTATTTTATCAAGTCACATAAGTTTGTAAGAAACTGTTTAATTTTCCATAAAGATTTTTAATTATAGTATTATAATGTACCACATGCTGATCAGAGGGATGTAATGCCAGAGTAAAGTACAGCCACAACTTACACAACAGTGTTCAAATCATCTTTTTTCCTGACAAAATCAATATAATGCAATATTTCTATCTGCTGAATGTAAGCTTTTCCATATTCCAAGCTTGCCTGCTGCACTGGGGACATCACATGCATGTGAAAGTCGTGAAAATTATGAAAATAAATCTAGGAATTATTTGATTGTTAGATTTTAAATCAGCGGGGGTGAGGCATCAAAAGTAACTAGTAACTAAGCTGTTTTATGGGTGGTAACTGTTATATTATTACTGAAATCTTATAATTAGTTACACTACTAGTTACTGCAGAAAGTAATAATATTACAGTAACTAAATTACTTGTAACTAGTTACTGCCCAACACTGGTATTTTATTTTTTATTTTTTTCAGAAATTAGTTTTTATTCAGCAAGAATTTGTTAAACTGATAGAAACAGTGATAGTAAAGATCGATATTGTTAGAAAACATCTCTATTTTGAATAGGTTTGATGAGCATAAGATACTTTCATAATGCTGCATAATTATCAAAAATGGTAATAGAATAAAGTCCTTTCACGTCACCATTTCACCAGCCTACACTTCACATAATAGGCCTGTAGGTGGCACTTGGGCTTCATTAAAACTATGAGTTTCATGAAACAGTAAAGGGTGTATCATACATAAATAGGCTATAAGTGAATTGAATAGCCTACAGATTACCATTATTGCGATGGTAATTGTTTTATTGTTTTGTGCAGTGCTTTTGTAGTCATTCTGCATCTATTTTCTCAGCGATGTAATTTGATTTATAAAATAAGACAAACTGCAGATCCAGATCGCTCCACAAAAGCTCGTCTGTCCCATGTCACTTTCTACCGATTTATGAATAAGAACGGAAAATGACCGCTCCACTTCACATTATTGTCCAATGAAATTTAAACTTGAGCCAGATCATGATTGGTTGGTGTATTATACATGACAAACGGGCATTGATGAATTATGTAATATTCTAAAATATATAGGCGTAATATATGGATTTTTAATTAAATCTACACACTAGCTTTGATTATTGATGAAAAAAATATTATTTTTTCCTTCCGTCGACCCACTCACTGAAAGAACCATATATGGCTCGAGAGCCTCTGGCTTCTGAACATACTGTGGAATATCAGTCAGTCAAGCAAAACGCACGCAACCCATAGGAACGCCTCAGATTGGCAGATAGCCTATGTAAAAATAAACACGAATTGTCCGACTTTTGAGCGATTGGTTACCGTTTTGTACACATTGTCATGTTAATTTGAATGCAAATGCATTTGTTTTATTGACCACAACATCATTGATATTTTTCATTTTGCACTAAATGCTGCACATAGGTATGGGAAAATACATTGTCATTTTACATATTGAATTGCCATTTTGCATATTACATTTTAAATTGAATTTTACTATAGGTATGCTTCCATAGAAACAGACATTTCATTGTTTAATAAAAATTATTGCTGGGTGCAATTTATAGTCGCTGGATATTGGTAGGAGCATTTCATAGAATTCCTACTAAATTCTGCGCCCTTGAAAATTGTAAAAAGCGATGTCCTTTTTCTCTTCTTTTTTTTTTTATTACAGATCTTATAAATGCGTAAGAGAACAGGGAAATGAGACATGGTTGTATCTCCTACAAAGAACAATCATAATAAAAACAGAAAACTAATATTATGGATTTGCGCACATCAAGTTACGGGATTATATACATAGAAAATAGAAAAGCACAAAAATAAGATTACAACATATCTTTAAAATAAAGTTGTCATAATACATCAAAAATGTGGCACTTTTTTGTTATGTATAGGTCTAAGAGATGAAACAAGAGAGTCAAATTCAGCAAGAAAAAGGGGAAAAGGAGATTTAAGCCATTTTTGCTTATGAATGAAGAATTTTGCATCCAATATAAGGAAATTAACAACATATTCAACAGATAACCACTTTGGATTTTCATAATAAAACGAGGATGAAGGTATGGGTCACATTTGTAAAAGCATAAGAATTTAAGTCAACCCAAAATTTGTTGGTTATATTACAATAAAAAAAAACAAAGGAACCCCAATGGAATTTACCTCTTGGAGTAATCTTTCTCTTCATTTGAAATATTTTGCGAATATGTATGTTGTTGCATTTCTGATCTAAATTATCAATACCACCCAAATGTAAAGCCGGATAAACACCAATACCTTTACAGAACTTGAAGGTGATTTTTAATTAATTGGTTTAAGCCTGCTGGGATAGCTTTCATCAAAGTATTATATTCCTTTAATGGGATTGGAAAGTTATGGAGATTTTTTTCTTCTTTTTTTACATCTAACATGCTGTGGACATTGAATGGCTCTCCTGAGATAACGTTTCATGACATTTACAAGCTGTTTTATTGTCATCTGTGCGTGGTAGAAAAGCTGAATGAGTGATTACATGATGATACATGTTGATTTCATGCTATTTGAGATCACGCCACATTAAAATTGAATTCTGTAGTAAAATTGACAAAATTTGAAAGTTTAAACTTTGTTTTGTATCAGAAGTAACCTTCTGTCTTGTCTTTCGACATTTGTTGTCATTAGTGTACTCTTTGCTCCGTGAGGTTTTTTTTTTTCACTGTGTGAGAAAATGGAACATGTGTGGCATGAGGGCAGTGTCAACCGTGTGAGTCAAATACATGAGTGTTTACAGCCCTGAAAATTTTACCTCACAGTGGAAATGAAAGAGACATTTGATATTTTGATATTTATCTCAGAGTGGTGTGCAGAGGAAGAGAGAACTTTCCATCATGCTCTTCTGATTAGTGATTAATTTTGTTGCGCCCTGTAGCTGTGTGTCTGGTGTGGATAAATTGCTTGTCAGCAGAACCTCATCACACCTTACGAGGACATGATGTAAAGGTGTAGGTGTAGCTAGTCATAAGGAAGGTATTTTTTTTTATTTAATTTTTTTATTTATGCACCCTTGTTTTATGGAAGTGAGAGCAAAGCTGTGGTTTTTGGTTTAGATGTGGGAGGTGTCAGTGTAGCCCCTGTTCTTCAAACTGTCATAGGTCATTTTTGTTTCTAATGAAAGAAGAATCTGAAGCATTTTCCAGACAACAGAATTTGATGATGGATGGATCAGGCTTCAATTCAACATCTAACAGCACTGCTGTGGGTTCAGAGAAGATCGCTCCTGCTGTAGTTCTGGGTTTGTGCTGTTTGATTGGTTTGCCAAGCAACATTGTGGTAATCATTAGCATTGCTCGTGAGTGGAACAGAAATCTGAGCTTCACCTTTAAACTAATGCTAAACCTTGCGGTCTCTGATGCATTGACCCTGTGCTTGGCTCCTTTTGTGCTGTATGGAATACTGTTTGGATGGATATTCAGCCTTTGGTCTTGTAGGTTCCTGTATTTCTTGGGTCACTGGAGTTTGTATGTTGCTGTTCTGACGGTCACCTCCATGAGCGTGCACCGCTATCACAATGTCATCAAGTCAAAAGTCACTAACAGGATGATACTGCAGAGACTGGAAAGACGGCACAGGTGCCTTCAGCTGATTGGCATCTGGATTCTAGCCTTTGCCTTTGCCTTACCAGTATTTTTTACTCAAGGACTCGAAGACAAGGATGGATTGCTAAGATGTCAGAGGATTATGAAGTCACAGTCTGTAAAAGTGACTGTTTTGCTTTTTGAGATCCTGTTGGGGTTTGTCGTCCCATTTTCGACTATGTTGACATGCTATCTCTGGTTGCACAAAGGGTTGAGCCAAAAAGCCAAGAGCTCCAGTCTAACTACAGCTCTACAGGACCAGGAACCCAGAAACCAGAGGACAAACATTAGGACTTACAAGAAGAGGCTTGTGATCAGCATCATTGTGGCTTTCTTTCTGTTTTGGACTCCTGTGCACATTATCAATGTGATTGATATAGTCACTACTCTGACTAAAACATCTCATCCAGACATTCATTCCCAACTGAAGTCCTTCCGTCAAGCATATAGTGATACAGGCAAGACTCTGGCTTTGCTGAACTGCTGTCTGAACCCTTTTCTTTATGTTTTCTTTTCAAGAAATGTAATAAAGTGTACTAAGTAGAACCCACATTTGTTTATTTCACAGCTACATATTCAAAGTTGTAAACCTCGTCAGCTAGTTTAGGATCGGTTTGTTTAAAAAAAATTGTTCTCTGTTGTAAAAAGCTGCATTAATGCAATTCTAAAATCTGTGATCTGCCAAAGGATCATCTGTGTGAATGAATAAATGCTTACCATAATCATAAATAGACTGAGGGTTAATGTCTTGTTTACAATTATTTAAATGATTTTTCATTTCTTTAATTTGTCCATGTTTTCCATGTCGCATTTTGCATTTCTGGTGAGAAAAATTGCTCTTTCAATCTTTAGAAAGATTGAAATCATTTATACAAAGAACCCTGTGAATTTAGTAGCTGCAGACAGCAGTATTATTATCTCTTATTATTTAAATGACCACACAGTGTAGATGATGCACATTTTACTGCAGTATACGGTTGTGTTCCAGTCTGTTTCCTTCCCCTTTCTTTACACTTTATTTGCAGGTAAATGCTGTCCCACTGTCATACAGAGGTTTACAGGTCTTGTGTGTTTGTAACGGAACCAAATTTGCAACGGGACACTGCACAGTGCACACCCTTGTTTCATTAACCGGATGCTAAATGCTAAACAGAAACAGGAAACACTGTGAATGATGGTTTGACCAATTAGTTTAGTTCCAGATGAATACCAGACATGTGACTGGCATGATGATCAGTTTGCATTGTTAATGCACATCTGTATTACATCGAGAACTATTTGAACAATATATGAAAATGTATTAAATGTATGTTTAAAATTAACTTGTGCCACTAAAACATGACTAATAGCAAAATGGACTGGAATTTATTTTTTTAATGAAAATATATTAAACATATATTTCCAGTTATGCAATTTACAGTAACATATATGTCAATATCATTCAAATCCTTGAACACAGATTTGAGAACAGATTAACAGTACAACATATATCAGGTCACCGTTTGGCTTAAATGCTTCTTTTTTCATTCTTTTTTTTTCAACTGGATAAGGATTTTGACTATATGCACAACAACATGTTGCAGTACTTAAAAAGTTTAATAAGTTTCATTAAACTACTTTTCTGACATATTCTTAAATTTAGAATACAACCAACAGGGAGCTAAAAGACAAGGCGAGGGAAGTTGAGGCAGGTGGTTCAGGTCTCCATTCAGAAACAGATGCAATGGAGGAAGAGTTTAAACAAGCTGGTTTTGGATATAGTCCATTTGTGCACTGTCTATGTTGGATGTGGTGCGTTATCTCACAGACACAGGATCAAAATGAAATCAGGGACACTCAGGATGTGGCCACAATGCACCTGTCCAGCAGGAAGTGGCACAACAGTGGAGGTCAAATGATGCTGAAAGACTAAATATGGGCTCTTCTTAGGACCATAATCAGATCTCAAATAATGACACGATATGTTTTCAAACTAGCCTAAAACATGCCAGAGGGGCGTAGCCATGAACAGGCATTTGAGAGCTTACAGGCAGGGAATATTTCATGAAATATTTCATTTTCATGAAATGTTCCAAAAGTAGTCCAAATTCGATGTGTTCTCCACCGCTTCTTGTTTATTTGCATTGGTAAATATGGGTAAATAAGTCACCTGTACTCTCACAGTAAATAAGAAGAATGTCTCATGTCTGCCAATTGGCTCACTCCCAGCATGCTTTGTGTTCAGCCTCTTTGAACAACAGCAACAGCAAGAGGATAAACATTAAATGCCATTTTTGCTTCCAACAGGCACAATTCATTAAAAAAGCCTCCATTGTTGATCTTCTGTGGAAATGGTTGTACTTCTACATACACGTTTAAAATTTTAAACACCTTTAGTCAGCATCTCATAATAATAATGATGACAATAATAATAATCAGAGCAATAATTACAGTTTAGCTATAATAATGCATAATGTCTTATATCTACTCTTTAGATATTTTCCTTCTCTTTCTCCTCCCTTGTTCAAAAAGTTCCTCAACCGTCTGCATTTGCCCCGTTACATTGTCCCCGACATACAGCAACTTAAATATTTACAATGATTCATTTACAACCAATGGCTCTGCCCATTAATCATTTTGTCCTTTTTGGAGATAAAAAGCTCGTGGCACAGGGTACATTTGTCCAGTGAGTTTAAAACAGGCTGTGTGCCTGTACTGTCCCGGGGCACGTTCACCCCTGCACTCACATGGCCAGTAGCTGATTGAGTGCCATGCGGAACTGCTGTGTGCAGCCCGCGAGCTCCCGCACCCTTTCCGTCATGTCTCTGGCGGACCCTGGAGAGGGGTACTGCAGGGCTGCCGTCTTGGTGCTGACCACAATGTCTTTGAGCTTTTCGCAGAGTGTGTTGCTGTGTTGGGCCACCCTGGTGCGAACCTCGGGAGACTTGGCTTGCCTGGAGAGCGTGTCTCCGATGAAGACGAGCTTGTGAGCGCTGAGGATGACGAATTTGCTGTGGGCGACGAAGATTTTGGGCGGCTGGTTGTTGTTGATGGAGGAGTAGAACGCGTCGATGGCGTTGGTGAGCGTGGTGATATTGGCCTCGCACTGCTCCATGTAAAAGAGCAGCAGCTGCCGGTCACCCATGCACAGCTTACTGCGCGGCGTCTGTGGGTAGTGAGAGGGCGGAGTCCAGCCCGAAATGTCATTGTTGATTGGTCGGGAGACCTCCTGTTCCAGTCGCTCAAACTGCTTTAGCTGTTGGGGACACAAGTGAGTAATATTGTACTGAATAGATGAACTGTAAAAAGTGTTACATATATAAATACATAAATAAACAAATAATGTGTATGTAGCTATAAGACATATAAATTATCATATGAAAAAAATAATAGGCCATATAATGCACAACTACATGGAGCTTTGTAAGGCATCTTTAAGTATATAAATAAATTTATATAAATACCATGATGCCCACCATAGTTGAGGGCTTCAGTGTATTGTGTTCTGTGATAATTGCCTTTATTGGTGTTATTTTATTACATAAAAACTCCCTCAAAACATGATATTGTGTCACTTTGTAGAGAGTTCTGTGAATAAGGTGTTATAGTCTCATATACCTGTTGCTGTTCCAGCAGAGTCTTGTTGTGTTTGATGCTCCCTTTTTCCAACAGTTGTCTTTGGTTCTTTTCAAATTCTTCTTTACCCTAAAATAGAAAAAGAAAATAAATTTAAATAAGCAAATAGTTTACTCTCTATGGATAAATGGGTGAACAATTGTATTATTTGTGCATAACCAATAATAAAATCACAAGTGGCATACATCTTCCTGCTGTTTTTAAAAAAAAAAGTGAATCCCACAAATAATGTGCATTGGAAAATGTCTATTTAGTCCATTAGGGGGCAGTATAATATTAGTATAAACTCAACACAGCCATTTTCAGCTGTGGAAAACATTACAGAAATCAAATGCCCATTCAAACATGACCCCTACAATTATTACCTACAATTATTCTAAGTAAAAAAAAAAGTGTTTGTCTAAAATAGTGTGGTAGAAATAAGAAATAATATGGTCAGAGTCACAGCTTTCATAATATTTTCATAAAATCATATTATACAGTTTATAATAAAATCAAATAATGATATATACTGAAAAATAATATAAAATATATAAATATTAGCATTGCCAAATGATTAATCGTGATTAATTACATTCAAAATGAAAGTTTTAATTAACGTAATATATCTGTGTGTACTGTGTATATTTATTATGTATATATAAATACACACATATACAGTATATATTTTGAAAATATTTACATGTATTTACATGTATATATTCATATAATGTATATTATATATAAACATGTTTAATATATAAACGTTAACACATGGGTACGTATTTATATATACACAATAAATATACACAGCACACACACATATACTATGTAAACAAAAACTTTTATTTTGGATGCAATTAATCGTGGTTAATGGTTTGACAGCGCTAATAAATATTAACAATACTCCAGGGTCTGTTTGCACCGCTAGACCAATCCTTAAGCATACTGAATGAACTTATTTTTCTTATTTCCAACTTATTTTTTATTTCATATTTTCTTGTTTGGCCTAAGGCCAACTCAAAAAATGAACTAGAACTGCCACTGAAAAGAAAAAAAAAGATGAAGAAATATCTGTGATTGAACAGAATTCATCTTATCAGCACAGTTTCACTGGAGGTTTTGACAGAAACGCACAGCAGACGTGCAACAGCTGGTGCTAAAGGAAGATGTATGTGGGCTTTAAGGAAAAGCAGGTCTGCACATGCATTCAGAGTGATTGATGAAAAGGCCTGAGGCTGACACATTGGGGATTACAGGCAGAGCCCATATTGAGATGCATGCAGAACATTGATCATCAATGACTGAGAACATACACCTGGATTCTGTTCTCAAAAGGAAACAAATGAATGTTTTGCAATGATTTTATATGTAGCGTACCTGTAAATGAACGTAGTCGTAATCCTCCATCCAACCCTCCTCTGTCGTCTCGTACGGCCTGTCAGGAGTCTCTTCCTCAGCTGAGAATTTGGGAGGAGAGGGTAACGGGCGGGACTGGATGTTGGCCCGTTCAGGTGTGCCTGACTGATAGGCTGAGATGTTGTTGTTGTTGGTCAGCTGACCCAGCACGTCACCAGTATGAGGAACAGGTGGCAATGGCAGTTGCTGCTGTTTGTTTGTCCGTTTAAAGAGCAAAGAGGCATTGCCATGGAGAAACGATGCTAACTGCTTGGTGTCGTCAGGAACGCCTCGGGCACACATGACCAGCCGGTCCAGGTCGTCCCCACCAGTGCCTGTGGAGGGTGCCATCAGAGCCGCGGAGGACCAACCCAAGGAGTCCAGCGCCTGACTGTACCTCACCAGACCTTGGAAGGCCTCCTCCATCTTCTGCACCTGCTTGCTGAGCTTGGTCTGCAGTGTGCGGTCGGTGGCCTGGGTGGCGTTGGCCACGGCTCCTCTAGCGAACTCCAGCAGGTCTCTGACAGCCACGCGAATGCGGTCCACAGCCTGTCGGATGGCAGGGAGGTTGGACTCCATCTGAGTGGCGCTGCGCCAGTTCCCACTGATGAATGACATGAGGAGGGACACCGAGCTCTCCACGGCCTGTTGATGACGGGACAGCCGCTCCATGGCCTGGTCTAGATCCAGAAGCAGCAGGCGACCGGGCCCAGAAGATTCCCGCACCGGCACCATGTCCAAAGAGGATGTTGAGAGGTTACTGCGAGTGCTTCCTGTGCTGGACGCCGACAGGCGTTTGAAGCTCACAGTGAGCTCCTCGGTGGCCGCTGCATCACGCACCACCTGCGGAGGCACATCATACACATAATCGCCCGATTCTTCGCCCACTGGTCGCTCGCGGGGGAAGTCATACACATCTGCAGGGTGGTGGTCCTGTGGGCCACCCTTTCGCAGGCTGGCAGGGATGTCATAGATCTCCTGGCCCTCAGGCTGACGTTTTCCTATTAGCTGAGGAGGAGGAACATCGTAGACGTCCTCTGGAATGGGAGGCTCGGAACCGGCTGGGATCTGAGACAGATAGGCCTGGTTCTGATTCTCCAGACTCTTCATCTTGGCAAAGTGAGGAGGAACGTCATACGTTTCCTCCCTGATTGGACCATCTGGAACATCTTTGCTGACAGATGGAGGAATGTCATATACCTGTAAAGAGGAATAATGTGTTTACCAAAACTAGCCTTGTATAATCATAACTGAACTCATTAGGGATGTACAGATACTAAAATTCTGGCCAATACTGATTATCAGTCGATCATTAAAGTGTTAAAGTGAATTTAGGCACCACAACATTATAACGTTTACTAAATATTACTACGATAAATAATTGGATATGCATTTTGAAATTTGCTAAAGGCATTTAACAGTGTTATTAAATTATTTGTGTTTTTAAAGATCAACTTAAACTAAGCTCTAGAAGTCAGCAAATCTAAATGTAAAAATAGAGGAAATGAAAATGAACACTGTCTAAAATTGGATGATAACCAATAGACACTTTTCACAGACTGTGATAACATCATAAATCTAGCTAAATTTAAAAAAAAAAAGAAAAAAAAAAGGAATCTATATATATTTATAACACTGTACCTTGTGTTTTATGACCTTGGTATTAAAATACAGGAAACAAGATAATGCTGATAGTGGCAGATTTGACATCTTTGTCACTTCTGACCAATATAATCAATCTCTCAATAATTTTTTCCACTTTAGGAAAGTTTTATAAACACTTTTGTGGACTTTTTTCTTTGCTATTAGAGCAGATGGGAACACATACACACATATTTGTTGAAGTTTCCCTTCGCCATTACAGAAGTTTACCAAACTATAATGACTTAAATCTCCTTAAATGTGAAAAGGGTCCATATGGAACTCAAATATTGTGCACTTCTTAAATTAATTTAAAAGTTATACACACTTAGGATTTGCTAAATGAACACAGTTTGAATGTGTTCCAAATGATTTTTGATTTTGTTTCGTTTTTTCGGGGGTTTTTTTTTTGGAACAGTTTGCATACAATCTCTGCTACCTGGCAGATGTCACTGAAATAGGTGTCCTGTGTGATTAGCCGATCAGAAATTCTTTCTGCATGTGAATCATTTTACACTGTAGGGTTTGCTGTCATTGGGTTGTTTGAGATGTCATTAGTGGGCAGGGTTTTGGAGGGGTGGCATGTGTTTGTAGCAGGCGGCCTAATTCAGTTGCCAAGTCTGGCTAAAGGTAGAAAAATCGCTTACAGAACCTATTCTGAATGCATTTTGTCAATGTAAGACCATCAGTGGTGTTTTGTTTCAGGGAATATGGACCTCTTTAACCCCCATTAATGTGCAGATCAAAGGTGTACATAAAACCAGAGTGTAATTGATTTGTGTCAGTCTGACAAGAATGGAGACAAGAATGCAGTATTACCGTTTGTTGGTAGTGAAGCTGGCTCTTGTCCACACTAGGTGGAGTGTCATAGATCTCCTGACCATCTCTACTGGGTGGGCCTTTCATAGCCATGGGAGGAGTATCATAAACCTGTGACCCAGAGAGAGGAACAGGGTCAAAAAGACACATACAACTCATTCGCTTGTTTAAATATGGTAAAAAAAAATACAAATTCAAGACATAGATCTGTGGCTATACATAGATCTAACCTGACCGGAAATTTGTGTTAGTTGAAAGGAATCTAATAGGGAGGGGCTGTGCATTTGTTTCTGTCTGTTTCTTTTGTTTATTTTACACCCCAGGGCCCCTGATTCCTTTCTACCTTCTCCTACATACTTTGTCCTTTTCTCCCCTTCCTTCCATCCCTTGTTTTTTTGTGCAAGTTGGAGCAGAATTGGGATTGAGGCAGTTGGATGAATGGGGGTCGGAGGGAACCCAGGTACACGCGATAGGGGACACACTCCCTCTGATGTGGAGAGATTACAGGAGCGCGACCTCAGACAGGAACAGCTGGAGGAAATCAGCAGTGCTGCAGAGATGCTGACCTCCACCTTCTCCCACAATCTCTCTCTCTCTCTCTTTGCTACCTGTCCAGTGGCTCTGTGGTCAGGCTGAGATTTTGAACATGTGTGATAGTAAAGGAGTTTTGTGTGTGTGTGTGTGTGTGTGTGTGTGGAGAGCCTTTAGCGGAGGTGTGCAGAGCTACTAAAGCCTTCCATGTCTTCAAAAAAATGACCATTATAACAACAAGAACAAAGATCACACTGTGTGAAATAATATAAAAGTCACCAGCTATGTTGTCCTGTAGCAAACTACTCTGTACTGTCATTGTTTCAGGGATTCATGTCACCGTAACATACACTACCATACAAAAGTTTGCGGTCAGTATGATTTGTTTTTGATGTCTTTTATGTACACCAAGGCTGCATTTATTTGAAAAAAAGAATTTTTTTTTTAAAGAAATAGTAAAAACAATAATATTATGAATTATAATTGTGATTTAGATAGAGCTGATAAACTGTAACTTGAATGCAATGTAAGTCGCTTTGGATAAAAGCGTCTGCTAAATGCATAAAATGTAAATGTAAAATGTAAATTTAAAATAACTGTTTTCTATTTTAAAATGTAATTTTATTCCTGTTACAGCAGATCTGAATTTTCAGCACTCTTAAGTGTCACATATGTCAAACTTGCCCCAGGTATAGTATAACCTCACCAAATCATACACTTCTGTAGTTTTTATATCTAAAAATGTTTTCAATTAGAGACTAGCCCTACCCACCAAGGCACCCTTTTTATATTACTGTAAGAATAAATGTATATATTTTTTTTATGGAACATTTTTTCCAGTTGAGGGCGCCCCCAGATGTATAATTAAGTAAACCCACATACACAGAGCTATGCATATGCACTCAACACTACAACAACAGAATTGACTCGAGTTTCAGAACGTGCTATAAATGAAGTGTGACTTCCTGTCCCAATGCTCTGTCAAACCTTTGACAACTGATATAAATATCAAATAATGCCTGCAGCTCAACTGGTACAAAAAATAACCACAAACACACACATACACACAAAGGCTCACAGAACTCGAATGTTAGTAAAGGATTAAAACCCAATAAACGTTTTATAGTGCTAGCAGTAAAAGTGTGATTTTTCCACTACTGCATCTGATATGGGTGAAATGAGGTCAAGGGAATTTGGATTAAACTGAAGTCTAATCTCGTTTGAGATAGAGTAAGTGTCACACACACTTAGGGACTGGTAAATTTCAATAGTACATTTTCAGTTTAATACTTATGCATTAATAATTTAAACCAGTCCTTCACAAACTGCCCTCTAAGGATTGCAATGGCAGAAATGTATATTATTACAAACGCAGCTGTTAGACATAGACTTCTTGTTGTCATATGTCACATTTCAAGCATTATATACCACTTCTTCATTTATTACTCCCCTGAGCTCCTGATGATTCTACAGAAATGCCAGCTTGCAGTAATAATCATTGTTTATAACAGAAATACGTGTCACGTACGAAGTGAAAATGTTCGATTTTGCATTTAAATATTAGAGTTAAACATCTTATCACTTCTCTAAGATCAAGATACTATGCAATTTTCAAGCATCCATTGATTTACACCTCAAGTAACAATCACAAATTCACACAGAAGAATCCTAATATACGCCTTTAATGTGTGCTGGAGACTTCTGAAGTCATGTCTACTCTACACTTCTATCAATACTGCACCACTCACACACATACACACACATCCTTACACAAACATCATTAGCATTTATAATGCTGGCCAAACAATGGCTCTCAATCTGTTGTGCGCCCCCAGGAGAGCCTGCAGTCAGAGACTAAGGCAGGAGAACCTATGAATACCAAAACCTCTCATTGAGCACCCAGCGGCCGCTGTGCCAGCTCCGTTTGATTAAACGTCCATGTTTTTTCCTCTGTATCGCTCTAATCTGAGAGATGCCGATTTGTTACAATGATATTTGGAGCGATTTTGAGGTGGAAATGGTTTGGCTTGCAGCATTTTTGGTCGGTGTAAAAAAAAAAAAAAAACTGAGTGAGAAAATTGAGTGAATTTACTAAACGGTAGCTGCACGGGCTTTTTGTGTAGAAACCTGCATTTTATTCACTAACCTCTGATGAACTAGATTAAGGAGATGCTAAATATTCTGGTACAGAGCTGCGTCATTAAATCATGAATAAATTAAATACCTGATTCTTTCCCCTAAGCTTCAATATATGGTAACATCCTCCATCACTTAACATTCCAAAATCGGCCTACAAAATGAGAAAACTGTATTTATTCACTGCATTTAGTTTTCCATGTTTGGGCCATTACTTACAGTAATTTGCTTGATTCAATAAATGAGATTAGTGACTTAGATGATTCTATGATTAGTGAATTGAGTGCTAAAATAACACAAACAGCATGTGCCAGTAAACAATGTTATCAGCTGCAATTCTGAATTCCCTACAGTGTCTGTTTTATGTTTGCTTTACGCCATTTATGTTTGTACACTTCTGCTGAATATATTGTTGTGTTGTGGCACACAAAATGACAAAGTGATGTGCCTCGATTCATCTGTCCTGTTTAGTCCACTCCTCTGTCATTTACAGCATGTGCTCGGGTCTTTGCTGTTGTCCATGATTCTCTCATTCTCTCTGCATGGCTGTGCTGCAGGCTGCGTGTGTGTTGGAATTGTGAGGTCTGGGTATCTGTGGCCTTTGCCGTGAGCCAGGCTTTGTCTGTCTCTCTCTGCCCTAGTGTGTGTGTGTGTGTGTGAGTGTGTGTGCTGCACTGAAGGACTGATCTCGCTGACAGCACATTCCCTCTTATATACACACAATGCACACACATGTGCACACACAGCAGTCTCAGGATATTCTGCTTCACACACACATACAATGCTGACCTTCTTTTTGAAATGCCTCCAGACACTGAAATATCTACTTCCACTGCAAGTAATGCATGACCTCATCTAAAAATAGGCATGCAATCATCGAGCCAACAGGAATATAAGGATGCAGGAATAAAGAGAGAGGAAGAAAGAGCTAGTGAAAATGAATGAAAGATGGAGAAAAGAAAGACAGAGGATGAAAGCAAGAACAAATGAAAGTGAAAGAAAGTGTGCAAGAAAGAAAAAAGAGAACAAAAATGAAAAACAAAAGACAATAAAATAAAAAATCAAGCAAAATAAAGTGAAAAAATCCCTGAAAAGTGAAGTAAAAATGAAGGAAAGAACAAAAACAAAGCAAAATAGGGAAAGAAGGAAAAAGTGAGAAAACAAAAGAACAAAAGCAAGAAAGCAAAAGAAAAAGGAAAGATAAAGCAAAAGAAAAAGGAAAAAAAAAACAAGCAAAAGAAATAAGCAATAATTTTGAAAAGAAGAGTAAAATAATTAAATAAATTAAAATGGTAAGTGTGAGTGAAAGAAAGAAAAAAGAGTGAGAATGAGAGTGAAAAGCAAAAATTTGAGAAAGAAAGAAAGAAAGAAAGAAAGAAAGAAAGAAAGAAAGAAAGAAAGAAAGAAAGAAATTACATTCTCATTTGCTTGTATTATTAATGATTTTTGAAGGTTCTTCACCAGAGTCTGGCAGAGTGTGTGATGATCATTTATCACACACACACACACACACACACACACACACACACACACACACACACACACAGCAGACATCTGAGATATACTTAAAGACTATTATCATCAATATATGGCTCATCCCCAAATGACCACATATCAAATAACCTACAGTGTAATGATCTTCACATGGACATTAAAGTGCATATGAAACTCAACACAATGACATAATCAGTGCACGCACGGCCATGTGATGCTTTACCTGTTGATTGTACTGGGTGCGGGTGGGCGGCACGTCATAGATATCCTGGGTGGGTGGGAGGTGTCTGGGGACGTCGTACTCATCCTGTTCATTTTTCCCTGTGTCGTACACATACACTTGACCAACCCGCGTGGGAACAACCACCTGAGAGAGAGAAAGAGGAAAACAACTGCATGAGACTGAGTGTGAATGAATAGCTAGGCACATAAAGGAGGATAAAGATGCTGTCCTGATGGCGCCATTCATAACAAGTTAAGACACACACACACACACACACTACTACAACAAATCTGGGGTCTCAAAGGTCACTGTGGGAACAGGGGCCGTCCTTTTGTCTGTCTGTTTACCTTCTGTCTTAGGCTTTGAGGACTGTGTCGACCATGTGAGCCTGGGAAATGAAAACAAGCTGCGACCCCATATTTGTACAACGCCTGAGACATAATACCAATCACAACACACTCAGATTAGCTGTGCAACATGTGGAACTCCTTCACGAGGACTGTGACATAGCGTACACTCACAGAATACCGTGTGATATTTGGAATGCAAGACATATCGGTACCATATTGTATACTTAATTGTCATTTCCTCTATATTTTTACATTTAGATCAGTACAATTTCTGCAATACTTCATTAAAAAAGGATAATTGTCTATTATCAATAGTGTAGCTCACACAGAAATCACTTTCAAACTAAGCAGCTCTCTGTTGGTCAACTTGGTGAATTAACATGACTAACTTGAACCATTTGCTAAATCCGCATTCTTTCACCTTCACTCTAAATTGTGTGGATTTATACTGGAATGACTGGATTTTCGACCATGGAAATTCATTCACCGCACCTTATCAATTGACAGCTGATACTAGAGGGTTTTTTATTATTTAGTTTTTTTGTTAGTTGATATTGGATATTTAATTGTACATTTTGATTTCTTGCATTTTCACATTAATATTACCTTTGCCATTATCTAAAGCTTACTTACTTAGATGAGTTTGTTTATTCATTGGACACAATTTGGAGAAATGTAGCATTTCATCAATTGTTAACCAATTGATCCTCTGCTGTGAATGGGTGCCATCAGAATTCAGAGTTTAAACAGCTGATAAAACATCACAATAATCCAGAAGTGATCCACACAAGCCTAGTCCATCCATTAATGTCTTGTGAAGCGAAAAGCTGCATGTTTGTACGAAAAAAATCCGTCATTAAGATGTTTTTAACTTTCACCTATAGGTAGCGTCCATTATCCATAATATTGCTTTCTCCAGTGAATAAAGTTGTCTCTTCTGAATCAGGAGAGAAATATACACAGGTCAAGCACCATTTACAAATGTAAATAGTCCAAAACCGTTCTAAACAAATATGTCAGTAGATTTTGACATGAGAGGACAACAAGGGCTGGATTTTTTCACTGGATAACGCCTTATTATAGATTATGGAGTCATATTGTGGCCAGAAGCAATAGTTTAAAGTTAAAATGCCTTGATGAATTTTTTTTTTTTTTTTAATGAACATGCAGTTTTTCACTTCACAAGTCATTAATTGATGAGCTGGAGTCATGTGGATTATTGTGATGTATTAATTAGCTGTTTGTACTCTCATTCTGACGGCACCCATTCACGGCAGAGGATCCATTGGCAAGCAAGTGAAGTAATGCAAAATTTCTCTAAATCGGTTCTGATGAAGATACAAACTCATGTACATCTTGGATAGCCTGAGGGTGAGTATATTTTCAGCAAATATTAATTTTGGGGTAAACTATTCCTTTAAAAAGACTAATAATCTAATTTAGTGTTTTATTTTTCATTTATTTAGACAAAACAGTAAAGATTTTTAATATGGTGCATCACTACATTTTATAAAATGGATAGTTCTGGCTCTAAGTGAATTTACCGCGGTCAAGGGGTTTTGTTCAGCATGAAGCAGAGCAAAATCACCGTATCACATTGCCTAAAGAGGTTTAGTTCTTTAGTATGTTAGTAATGCTCTCTGCCCTCTGTGAAACAAGCATTCACTCCTTAATATAAAACATGTATGGACGGGCAGGATTGGTTTGTGTGCACTGGTGAGAAGTGTGCTCTAATGATCTAGGTGGAGTGAGCTTTATGTAGTTTTCATGAATCCCCGCAGGCCAGTTAAACATGATTGCTGGCCTTCACTCATAACACTGAGTTAATGAGATTACTTGCTCTTTCATTCTCGCTCTCTTTCTCCCTTTATCAGTTCACACCAGCCAGTCTATAGGAACGCACTGTGCCAGCCTTGTGTATGGGCGTCACTTCCCACATACTAAATAACAAACACACACATGCATCACACAGACAGGTTTGTAGAAGTCACTCAATAATCCCTGTACAGGGGTGAATCTTATATATGACCAGGTCATTTTACCCCCAAATCAAAAGAAAGAAATAAGAAATAATTTTTTGCTTAAAGAAAATAAAGCAAATATTTGGCAGTATTAAGTTTTTATGCAGTGTGATAATGTTTTATGACAATTAAGCATATTTCTCATTCAAATTATGATTGTTGTAATGCAACAAATCGCATTTTCATTCATCTAATTTGGAGGTTAACATTTTTTTTACATTTATTTCATTTAAATTGGCAAGTATCTATACATCTTAGCAAAAAATAATGAAAATTAAATCGAAAAAATCAGTCATTTTTACTGTATTAAAAATGAGAATCAAATGTTAGAAATGAATAAAAACATAAAAAATAATCAGTATTTTCTTTATGTAATAAAAATATGAAGAAAGTAGAAAAAAATCTATGGTCCTACAATAACGGTTAATTTTTGTGCGAAATATAATTTCTAGCTCTGCAAGAGTCTTCACTTATTGTCAGGGAGGGCAAAGCAGTGCTGATTAACCACACAAGACTCAATGAAGCTTTTCTTTGTGAGGCGTTCATGCTTTGTTAGATTAAATCTAGTGACTATGGTAACCAGGCACGAGCGACGACAAGACGAGCACAATGGAAAGCACAAGTGCACACATGTAAAATGCATTTAAAAGAACTATACTATCTGCCCGACACTGCAGTGCTGCTTGACATGTATGGAAAGTGCAACATAAGTAAAGAAAGAAGACAGTAGGCTAGTGAAAATCCCAGAGATCTTGTATTAATATTTACTCTCCCACTCACACAGCCTGTCACTTTAGATGTGACAACCCTGCTAACCATCCAATTAAGCCGTTCTCATTAAAGAAAGCTGGCAATCTGTCACTGTTAATTCTCATCTTTCTCACTCTCTCTTTCTCTCGCTCTTCACCTGTCTTCACTCCTCTGCCTGATTCTTGCCCCTTTTTTTTCCCAAATGGCAGATGATAAATTCCTTGGAATTTTTTGTTGGTGAGGTAAAAGCATGTTATTGGTGTGATTTATTGGAGAAACCCTGTGACCCGTTGACCACCCCGTCTCTATCTCCAGAACATCCACACACTCACGACCTTCCTCTGTCTGTCTGACACTGCTGCGGTAAATGGCCACATTCTCCACGGTGCTGTACACACTTTCACACACATTAAGACTGAACTGCAGGTGTTTCATCTGACACATCCACACGTACACAACCTCCGGTGTCGTCACACTCTGCATTTTCACTTAGCTTGACTCACACGTGAATCTATGAATGTATCTACATGTGTATCAATCTAGACATTGGTCTATCTAGTTCAGTCAGTATCTGTCCAACCATACATCCATCTAGAATAAAAAACTGAATAAAGTAATCAAAATAAAACACTGTATGAAAGAAATAGACACCAATTTTTACTACAGCTGCCAACATTATCAGTGAGAAGCAGGGAGTGATTTTCTCTTTTTCTTTTGTTATTTAATAAATATTAAAAGGCACAGACAATAGCAGGTTTATTAAGGCTATCTATCTCTCTGTCTGTCTAGACAAAATCTACACCATTCCACACACTAAGAGCTATGATGTGAAACGCATTTACAGACTGTGTATATCACTGTAGAGCATCCATAGAATAACATTCAGTTATTGCTTACAGGTCAGAGACTATATATACATCAACACTGTCCACACTCTGGTTGTTTAGTACTGCACACCCTGTGTTTTATTTCACTGCCCTCTCAGACCTGTGCTTAGCCTTAAGTAATAGTCACTCCATCCCGCTGAGAGCCTCTGAAGAGCTGGCCGTAATGAACATCGATCAATAATGTGAATTATCAATGAGCGCTGCTCTGGGGAGCGGAGATGGCACATATGGTGGACTGCCATCATCTAGCCCTCATCAATATAGCTGAAAGGGTCTGGTCATACAGAGTGGGTGGGTCCAGGCTTCCAGCTGTCACAACAATCTCTGGGGGGCGGGGTGAAGTGCCTGTAATGATGATGTCACAAAGAGACAAACACTCCCTGGTGTGGAAGGAAACAATAGGGGAGCGGTGACTGTCTGACTGCGTTGCCCTGCGCCATGACAGCTGGCCAAGAGTCACAATCACAGCAGCTACACGGCCATTAGGTTCAGCCCTGAAGAGAGGGACAGATTGCAAAGGCTGCTTTACAAAAGCCCCCGTACCCCCTGCTGCATCGACGAGCTGTGACCTCCTTACCCCAGCTGACACAATGACACATGCCACCACTCTAAGGAGCGCAGCCAAGGTCTGCTGAAGACATTCCAGCCAGGCCTGGCTCCTTGGACCATGGATGTCGCTAATTTTAATCGACGCCTGCAATCCGAATACCTGATGCTGAGAATTCTTGGAGAGGGGTATTATTGTATTATTGCATTATGAATGCATGCTTGAAATAAAACACTAACTTTTATCTGAGACAAAAATAGATTCCCTAATGTTTATTCTGTATCTTTCTCAAAGCTCTTTGTTTTGTTCTGTGCTCAACTGCACATTTTTGCTTTCTTTTCTTAAAACATCATGCTGAAATTTTCAACGCTTTTGAAATGCAGTCTTTTTCCATTTTGTCTCTTTTGTCATTTACTTCTTCTTTCAGACTTCCAAATCTTGTAGGTCAGAAGTCGCAGCGCATTTCCTCAACTCTCTGCAACAAGAATAATGATTTTAATTTAATAACGCCAAACAGAAAATGCGAAATGGCTGCGAATGGAATAATCTGATAAACACAATTCCAGCCCGTCTCACATTCCACACAAGCCATTCATTTCAGTTTCCACTCTTCAAAAGAGTTTCCTATCCTTTTCTAAAACACATTCACAGATTCAAGGTTGCAATAGTTTAGTAAAGTTAGATGTAGCAAAGTTGACCCTAGGCTTGGCGCTGATTCAACGCAGTGCCATGAATAACTGCGTCCAGAGGCCTGGAACATAATGAGGGGTCAAAGTCTAAACGCTGAAGGGCTTCCACATACCTTCACATACACTCTTTCTCTATATAAGTGGCGGTGCATAAGAATTTCCCCCATAGCCCCCTACCGCCACTCTCGCCTTGGCCATCTGTGAAGCAAGCTGTCCTCTTCACCGTGTGCGAAGAAGGGGGTGCAGGTCAGGGTTCTGTGTGTGTTGACATGATGTACTTTTCAGTTTTACCCTCATTTTCCACTAGTCTTGGTATTTACTTACCAGTTTACTTTGGATGTAGGTCAGTTTCAGCGGCAAACATTTGGTGAGGATTCTGTCTTTTGACATATGGAATTTTTAATATATATTAAAGAAATATTCCACGTTCAATAGTTTGACAGCATTTGGGGTGATTACAACAAAAATAATTTAGACTTGTTTAGACTTCTTTAAAACTAAAAAAGGGTGGTTACAGAAAGCCACTTGGAAGTTAATAGGGGCCAAATTTTTGGAGGATTTCTGACACATTGAATTCTATTGTTTAAACGTGTGCAATTAAGTGAATCTGTTAAAATAATTCATTTTACTATTTATTCAGGGTTTATGACAGTATAACTACAGGAGTATTTTTGTCAATTTTTTCATACTAAAAACCACAGATATTCATAGATATGCCACAGCCATATCACCCTGCAGCCCAAGACTGGTTGCACACTGAAGCTAAGCAGGGCTGAGCCTGGTCAGTACCTGGATGGGAGACCTCCTGGGAAAACTAGGTTGCTGTTGGATGAGGTGTTAGTGAGACCAGCAGGGGGTGCTCACCCTGTGGTCTGAGTGGGTCCTAATGCCCCAGTATAGTGACGGGACACTATACTGTAAAAAAGCACTGTCTTTCGGATGAGACATTAAACCGAGGTCCTGACTCTCTGTGGTCACTAAAAATCCCATGGCACTTCTCGTAAAAGAGTAGGGGTGTAACCCTGGTGTCCTGGCCAGATTCCCTCCACTGGCCATTGTCAATCATGGCCTCCTAATAATCCCCATCCACTTGATTGGCTCTATCTCTCTCTCCTCTCCACCTGTAGCTGGTGTGTGGTGAGCGCACTGGCGCCGTTGTCCTGTGGCTGCCGTCGCATCATCCAAGTGGATGCTGCACACTGGTGGTGGTTGAGGAGAGACCCCCCACATGATTGTAAAGCGCTTTGGGTGTACAGCAATACACAATAAAGCGCTATATAAATGCATCATTCGTTCATTCGTTCATATTGTTTATATCTTATGGCTATACTATTGCAACTGATTGAAAATAACTGAAAATAACATTTACAGATAAGCCCCATTCACTTCCATTGTCAGTGCCTTAAGTGTGGCCCAGATTTTTGCTGTTTTTAAAGAAAAGGCGGGGCAAGTGCAATGTATTGAAGGACGTTTGTAACAATGCCTTTAACTAGACATGCTGACATGGTTGACAGTGGTCCACACATGCCCTAGTGAAAGATGTCCATCACTGGGATGAGGCATCTCTAGGCTACAGCTGTGGGCTTGTAAGCACGGGCTGTGGAGAGCTCAGCTGGGCTCTGTGACTTGGTGTGATGTGGGTGTCAGTGGCGCCTCATCTGGACCACGGACACACACATACATGCTATCCCACAGAGAACTGCCTCCCTTGGGCACATCTGCAGATGTACTGGATACATTTTTGCCCGAGTTGGGTTTGAAAGTCCACTTTTGAGTTTTATGTAAACCTGAGTGAGTTAAAGGTAGACTTTGGTTGCTTTTAAGTTTTTTAGTGGACAGTTTAATGTGAGGAATCTCTCAAATTAGTGAATTTCACTTCAATGCAGTGTTTCCTGCAGTGATATTCAGCAGCAGCGCTGCACCACTGCTAAATCTACAGCTCCATTACAAAAAAAAATGTATTCTGAGTTAAATATGTTGCAAAAATGATATTGTTTAGTTTATTATATAGTTTGGATCAATAATGAGGAAAGGGTTCCTTTGCTGCAAAAACATAAATCAGTAGGAAACACTTTGCGCAATTAATCCTTCAAATTGGGCCAGTTAAAACTCAAAACTTAAAGGGTTTAAATAAAGATTGCTGTCGGGTGACCCAGATCAGAAGCTTCATCCCTGAAACATTAACAGCCATGGCAGCAAAGTGTGAAAAACCCATATGAAACAGAAAGCAGGGTAGTGGATTTATAGCCCATATACCCATCTTCATCCTCTGCTGTGGAATTAATCAGTGGCTAATTAGCTCACACTTGTGAATCTGAGCTTTGCTTGGGGCCAGTGCCATGTGGCATGTGCCACATGTGAGAGTGTGTGATGGGACGGCTGGTGGGACAGGAGGCCTAAAGGGTTCTCCTGGAGACAGTGAGCCCCCGGGTACTAATCCACACAGATCTCCAGTAACAGCCCCCCAAAGTCCTCTGACACATGCCCTACATTGCTGCCATGACCGAGCTGGGCGTGAAACATCCCTTAAAGATATTTTTTAACTATCATTTATTAGTGCTACTTGCTAGGACACTACAAAACAATCGCTTACATTTAAACAATCTAGTAACTATGCAAAACACCTCTTTTTCCATTTATTATCACAAATAATTTACCTGTGGTATGCATGAGTGGCATTTATTCAAACCAGCTCAGCATATTGTCTTTCTGTCTTTATGTTTTTGCATTTCCTTTCTCGGTTTCATATCGCTGCTCTTCCTTTTCTTTTCTCTCGTTTCTTTCCGATGCTGGTTGCAAAAGCGCATATAACTGAGACAGCATATGTGCAGTCCTCCGTACACACACACACACACACACACTTCCTCTCCTCCTGCTCTCCTGGCAACACAACACTCAGGCCTGTCCACAGCACCTATTAATAAGACCGAGATGAGTGTGTCTCCTTGGAGACCACACCGTCCCTGTGGCCAGTGATCAAAGGTTAGTCCCTGCCTGAGACCATTGTGCGTGTTTGAGGAAGTGAAAGACGCTGAAAAGAGATACCATTCAGGATATTTAGCCATGAAAGTACATTTAAATGGACCGTTCAGCCAAAAAAATCTCTCATCATTTATTCACCCTCATGCTGTATTAAACCTGTATGACTTTATTTCTTCTCTGGACCACAAAAGATGTTGTTTTGGACCCAGTGTTGTTACTGTTAATTATATATTAAAGATTTGTTAATTAAAATAAAGGTGAAATAAATAATATATATTAATATTTAATTTTGTGTTTGACATGAGAGTGAGTAAATGACAGAATTTTCATTGAACTTTCCTTTTAACTCTAGCTATGAATAAACAAACGTGACAATAAATATTATAAGCAGCATTTGGTCTTCATTACAACTACAACTAGCTGTAATTTCCTGTATCCTCTGACCTTCAGGGAAAGATGTAAAACATCACAGAGAAGGTTTAAGTGGTGACCACTGAGTTTAGCCCGTGGTGCTGGAGTTAGCTTTTCACAAGCCAATTAAAATCTGACACCGTGCCTCCTTTAAACCTACTCTTACATACATATATGAACATAAAGAGAATGATGAACAACACATAGAGAGCAAAGGTTGTGTGTACTCTTGAGCGGAAGACATACGGCGTGTGTGAAGACGCAGTAAATGAGTTTGCGGCTCCATTAGGCCCCCTGTTCTTCTCTCTGATCTGTGTTTTTTCAGTCCTTTCAACTCCCTGCAGTACAAAGTGAACCCAATGGCCTCCTGTGATATTCCAGCCCTTTGATGAAGGCCACTGGAGCACAAATAAAGGCTCGCAGTGGTCTGCTGTTTATGCTGAGGGGCCCATGTCTACCCTCCTCTCCCTCGATCCGCTGCTGGCTATGTGGGGACGTTAATGACAGGACACAACGAAAGAGAAGCGAAAACCCGCGGCTCCACCCGCCATCGCCGCTCAGGCTGCTAATTCTGTCCCACTGATCTCACCGTTTTCCTCTGCTCCCTTCAGCTGTCAATCTCCCGTCCCCTCGCTCGGCACACGCTGTCAGAGCAGAAAATGAGTCCACAGCAGGTAATGGAGGAGATCCAGCTAGGAAGATTCGCATTTCGTCTTTCTTTAGACGGACACACGCTGTCTTTTTCATTCTCTATTGTACACGACCTGTGGCTATGCGGCTGTGTTAACTGACAAAGTGCTGTGCTCAAGGTTACAGGGCGCAGAGACCCCCTCACTGGTCCTCACTGACCTAGCGAAGATCTCCCGAGGCCTGAAGGTGAATGCCAAATGGACGCATGATGTGTTCGACAGTGATGTGTCCTCGAAGACAGTCACTTTGAAGCTGTAGCTTATAAAGCTTAAAGCTACTCATATAGTAGTTCAACTACAGTCTAGCTACTAGCTAGCTACTTACACTAAATACAACTAATAAAATTACAAATACACTCATTTATAGCAGCATTTAACTATATATTTATATTTAATATATATATAATATATTTATATAAAATACACAAAATGAAATACATATAAATATAAAAATTAGGGCTGTCAATGTTAACGCATTAACACAAATGCGATTAATCTAAAAAATTTAACACGTTAATATTTTTTAACGCAAATTAATAGTTTGATAAGGTTTGACCCCAACTTCTTGCCGTCATCGCAGCGCAGAAGGTTATCTATCATTGTGTGATAAGGGTACAGCGAACAGTTTTCCAGCACAATTGGGCTATTTTGAAAATACAGTCGTGGGAAAAATTACAGAGACATGGGTTGCGTTTTTTTGGGCTACTTTTATAATGTACCACAGCCGCCCAATGTGTATATAGACGAATAAAAATTAAAATAGATAATTTTACTAATGTGTATTATACTTGGAATGTATACCTGGCAACTTAGGAAGGAGAGGTGGTTGTATCACAAACAACGTAGGTTTCAGCCAGAGCATACATGTTAAGGCTTTTACACAGCAGACATAAACATGACAACAGCCACTATAGATTATATAAGATAATAAACACACGATTACGATAGGATATGGTTTGTATGTGATTTTCTTGAGATTTGGATATTTTCATAACAATAAGGAATGATTGTGTAAATCTGAAATGCTAATTTGTGTAGCGATAAAAAAGGCAATAAATAGCATATTTTAACAACAGTAAACGACCAAAATCCACGTGATCGCAAAAGGTTGTTATTACAAACACTCGATGGTGGTTTAAAGTGAGATCTGAGTAAAAGTGTACTATTAATCTCATAAACTGTCTTATGTAGCATGATGCTAATGTTAGCTCTAATCCAGCTGCAGGACAGGTCCCATTCTTCTTCATAATGCATTTTGTCATAATACTTCACATAATGTCGCAAGAAAATGTTTTGTTGTATTTATTTAGAAATACTTTTGATAATAGTTGGGTAACTGTATACTGGGATTGAAGCGATGTGGCTTGGTAAACGTTTTATTGCCAGTATAAAGGCTGATAATGGCTGAATAAAAACAAAAGAATAATGATAAAAGAATAATAAGGATTATGTCTCATACCTGGCGGAAGTGTGAAAGGTTCTGTTTACTTAAACTAGTTTGTCACGCATTTCTTTGTTTCCACACATTTACAGGTAAATCCTAGTATTTTAAATTTGCGATTAATCGATTCAGTCCATGACTGTGATTAACGCAATTAAATTTTTTAACCGATTGACAGCACTAATAAAAATAATTCTGCACATATATAAATACACACAATTCATAAAATCCACCACATAACATGCGGAAGAAAAAATAAATATCGAGGTCACATAAATATTAATTAGTTCCATGCATTATTAATTTATGGCCATGATTTATTCATTTTTACCCTTGTTTTAGTTCAATTTTTGTCACATTGTACTAATTTGTTCTTGTTTTAATTAACTATGATTTAATTAATGAGAACTAAGAACTAACTAAAACGAGAGGACAAACACTAGTACTCAAATTAGTCAGTAAATCATTTTTGATCCAGACCATTAATATAAATAAATTAACCAATTCACTAAAATAAATCAGTCTTTAGAGATTGTGCATGCAACACAATGTGAAATTAAACAGCTTTTTGTTGAGCTACACAGTTACTTTTTGGAAAAAATAGCTTGTGATCGGAAAACATCTTAAATCAGTTTAAGCTGGTTTTAAAAAGTGAAAGTAAAACCCCTCTAAAACCAGCCTGACCAGAAGACCAGCAAAGCAGCTTAGGCTAGCAACAATCAGCGCTTCTGTCATGCTACTGAAAAATGTAGGGTAAACGTACCTATTAAGCTCACCAAAATCTACATTGAGACCTTTTTAGTGCACAAGATATTGGTTTCAGTACAAGAAGTTATGTTAAAATAAAATATTATTCTCTCACACAAAAATATTTAATTTAATTTTAAATGACAAAAGGATTTTGATTAAGATATACATAATTATTAATCATTCTATAAAGATAAACTTAAAGTGACAACCATCAGTTAATATTTAGAGTCTGTTTATGAAGTATTTACATAGACGTTCAGTGTGGAAGAGCTTAAAGAGAGCACACTGAGCTTAATTGGAGCAGCAACAATTTTTAAATTTCATGTAATATATAATATAAATAAATAAATAAATAATCTAGGTTATGTATTAAGTTCATACATATTTTATTTTGAACAACTATTATTAACAATATCTATGGAATTATACTTTTTCTTATTGATGTCACACTGAAGCTGTGTGATTTTCATAGTAGTGCACCCTTTAAGCTCACCTTGCAACAATATGAAATCTTTAAAAAATTACAGCACTGTAAAACCACAGACCAGCAATAAACTGTCAATTTATAATATTATGGATGTAAAAGTACAAGCCAGTAATGCCTTTGAGGTAATATATTAGCGTAGCACACAATCTTATACAGCTAGTCAGCTAACTGTGTTCTGTAGCATCTGTGCTGTGTTGCTAAAACTATCTTTTGGATCTAATGTAATTATTTCCCACATCCAAGTTCCAGGTTATAATATGCAAAAGTCTAAACATTAATCTCTTAATTTTACAGCAAGTAGTGAAATTTACCCAAAATAAAAGCTTAAACATCTAAAAAATGCACATTTAAAGGGCTCCTCTTTTGGTGAAAGTTTTCAGACAGCTTTCAAAATGGCCGCCAGACAGTGTGAACACATGGAGACTCATATCTCAGTGTGCAATGATCTGATTGACTTGAAATTACAGGAGGTCTGTAGTAACAAACACATCAATTGGTTAAGATATCAAGTAGGAAAATACATTATTTTTTCTTTTTATAATCTGAGCTCAAAAATGGAAGTGTGATTAATGGGTACGTGAGCTTAATACGTACGTTTACCCTAGTTAAATTAGACTCTGTTTTTAGTTTGTTACTCCCAGCATTTGTCATGAGGATGCAATGAGATTTCAACTGAGCTCTGAAGCTCAGGGAATTATAAATAAAGCACATCGGTGCACCAGATGCACAGCGTGTTCAGAGCTGCCCAGTCATCACACTACTTCCTGCATCTCCTCCAGCTGTAAGGGAAACATGGCATCAGCATTTGTTTTCTCCTTTAGTCCTTCTCTCTTTCCCTTTCTTCCGCCTAAGCCACATCACAGGAAACCTGCAGCCGCTGCACTGAGCCCAGACACACTGCTTGTAATGGATCCCGTGTTGTCTTCAGACACACTCGCAGCATCACATTACTATGTACAGGAGACTGCTCGTGGATATGTGCTGATTCAGAGTCAGCGTGTGCAGTCTGAGGAGAGAGTAATGAGGCTACGTGGAGGCGCAGTGCCCTGGAGCAGCCAATGCTTTACTCATGCGCTGTGATGTGAGGCCAATATCAAAGTCCCTCTTTAAAAGCCCACAATGCACTGCAGTGAGGCCCAGAGATACAAACCTAAAATCACACATAGGCCCCTGAGGGGAACTGAGACTGTTTAAACAACCATTAAGAGCTCTCTATTCAGTATTCTGAGGTACTCACAGAGCAGAAAAAAATCAAAAGGAGGAACAGAAAGAGATAGAGAGCGCCTTTGGCAGGGATGTCCAGTTTACGAATGAATCATCTGCCTCTCTATATCAATTAATTTGAAGCATTAACTTGAATTTAAGAATCATGATGCAGTTTGAGTGTGAGGTGTTCTTAAGGGCTGTTCACACAGAAAGAGTTTTTGCATTGAAAAAGTGAAACGCGAGCAGTGTAATGGAAAAAAAGCATGGTCTAGATGTCCATCTAGCACATTTAATCAGAAGAGCAACGGAAAATTGGCACAGTGGAAGGCAAAAACTAAACCCTTAAAGAGATAGTTCAGCCAAAAATTAAAATTCTGTCATTAATTAGTCACCCAAATCATGTCGCTCCAAACCCGTAAGACCTTCGTTCATATTCGGCACACAAATTAAGGTATTTTTGATGAAATCCGAGAGCTTTCTGACCCTCCATAAACAGCAATGCAACGAACACATTCAAGGCCCAGAAAGGTAGTAAGGACAATGTTAAAATATTCCATGTGACAGCAGTGGATCAACCGTAATTTTATGAAGCTACGAGAATGCTTTTTGTGTGCAAAGAAAACAAAAATAACAACTTAATTCAACATATTCTTCTCTTCCGAGTCAGTCTTTGAAGCGTATTCATGATAGTACCAAGACCCATGGTACGGTTACGGTTGATCCACTGATGTCACATGGACTATTTTATCGATATCCTTACTACCTTTCTGAGCCTTGAACTTGTCAGTTGTGTTGCTGCCTATGGAGGGTCAAAAAGCTCTCCGATTTCATCAAAATATCTTAATTTGTGTTCCGAAGATAAATGAATGTCTTACAGGTTTGGAACCACATAAGGGTGAGTGATTAATGACAGAGTTTTCATTTTTGGGTGAACTATCCCTGTAAGCCAATGTGAAATGGAGAGCATAAAACCATCTTTTCAGTAGTAAAATTACTGTGACTCTAAGAAGTTCATGGTACCTTAATATAGAATGTGCTGTCTTGCATGTACACGTAAATGCATTTTCCATTATGAGGCTTGGAACAACTTTTGAACTGATTCCCTAAAATGAACCAAAAAACATGATGCCTTGAAGGCCGTCTAAAGGCAGGGAGGAGTATCTCTGGTCTTCAGGAATGTGAGGTGGGAGAGGGTTGCAGTAGATTACAGACGTGCCAGTCAGAGAGGGAAATTCCCACAAGATGCACACAAGTACCCATCGGCATTCCCATTCCCTCTGCACTAAAATACTACTGAAAAATACTGATAGTAAAGACACAAGATGAACTACAACTTTGGTTGCTAAACTATAAGTTGGTCAATTGACGGAAGCGTGTGGAAAATAGTATTTTATTTCTAAATTTTTTAAATTATTTTAATCTGTTTGGTGCCATAGAAATGACATGAAAATATATATAAAAACTATTTTTTGTAGATACTTTGTGGGTGCACAAAAGCAAAAGATTTTATCTTAAGTAAATAACCTTTAACGTTTGGTGAGGAATTGCTCTAGACTTATTCTTTGCGAATGTGTCTAGAAGACAGAATCCCATGGCTCAATTTCCCTGGAATAACATTCCTTTTTAACAGTGCCCTTCGATGCTGTAAAAATGATGCTTGGAATTCACTGATAACATTGCTTAACATACTGATAACATTATGATAGCAGATGTTAAACTGGTGTGTTTCTCCATACTGCTGTAGCTCTGTGGATGTCTAGGTGGAGTATGGATCTACAATCCCTCTGGTCTTCCTTTATTCTGTCTCCTCACAATGTTCTCCCTTCCCTCTCTCCTCTAAACGCTGCCTGCCTGGTCCTGTAGATAAGCCAAGCCGGCACGTCCTCCCTCAACCTCCTCTTCCCCGCCTGATCAGGTGAGCAGCCTCAACTAAGTCTCCAAAGATTACACATTTACTTTCAGAACAGGCAGTGCGGCAAACCAACCACAGAATCTCAATCAAGCCTTTGCCATCTCCCCGTTCCTGTTTCCCAGTGCACCTTTTCTTAATAAACCCGGCTATCTGTCCAGCATACTGAATGGCTGTAGCAGGGGCCATTGAAGAGATAAGCCAAGACTCTTTCTCCACCTCTGCTGCCCCTCTTCACTGTCCATTCGACTGCATCCATAATAGAGCTAAACACCTCACCCGCAAACCCTCTCTGTGACACGCTCACGTGGTCCTAAACCGGACGAACAAGCTTAGCTTACGCTCAAATCTTTCTTCATCCGTCACTTTTATTTACTCTAATGGTCAATGTGCAACTTGAGTTGATAGTGTAAGCTCACTTTGGTTAATGTGTAAGCAGGACAGCGGGTGAGTCTTAGCGGAGGTGAGTCACAAACATGTATAAACCTTATTCTTACAACTGAAGGTCACATCCGGTATTACAGTCTCATTTCGTAAGAAATATCTTCACAGATAGCTTTCAGTTTGATTGAAGCATGTCATAATGTTTAAGGTTCATTCTTATCAAATTTTTATTGATGTGAGTCACTGAGTTCAGCTTCTTAGCAAAGGAAATGGAGGGAGAAACTAAACCAACATGGCAAATGGTTATGAAAACTCGATTCCAATATGATAACTGAGACTGCATTTCTCTGAATTATGGCTATTTATCTTAAATCACATTGTGATTTTATTTCTTATTTTAATCTTAAATCTCACAATGATCTGTTTTATTTCTTTACTCTGAGGCAGAAATTGCTTTCATATATAAGAGTTCATGATGATTCATTCAGACAGTATTAAACTCCTGGCCGTTGGAGGAGCGTGCTGGGGCTTTGTGGGTCACGTGCTAACACACCCTGCCTGCGCATGTCTTTGATGTGACACACAGCTCAGTTGTTCCAGCTGCTTTATCACAATCCCTCAGTCCTAACCCTGACCCTATCCACAGTCGTCATATAACTCCTCTTACTGCTGCCACAGTATCGCCTCAGTGAGTGCCCACAGTTAAACAAAAATCTTATTTAAATCAGAATTCATAGCCAAATTCCCACTAAAGAACTATGCTACCCATGATCCCAAAGAGAGATATAGTGACTCACATTTTTAGAAAATATTTTATTATTTATCTTGTAATATACCATACACACTACCTTTGAAAAGTTTGGGGTAGGTAGGATTTTTCAATGTTTTTTGAATTTGTTACACTCACCACAGCAGCATTTATTATCCAAAAATGCAATAAAACAGTAATATTCTGAAATATTTTTTAAATAAATGTTTTCTATTTTAATATATTTTACAAATGTATTAAAACCATGTTACATTTTTTTCAGCATTCTGTGATATAAGTTAAAAAGAACAATTAATTGAAATAAAAATATTTTATAACATTATAAATGTTTTTGTTGTCACCTTTGAACAAAACAATCTGTTCTTGCTAAATAAAAGTACAAATTTCATAAAAAACAAAAACACAAAATCCTTATAGGCCACAAAAGGTGCATTTTGAACTTCAAATATGCAGTAGCTTTTAAAGATCTAATCAATAACATACAGCCAAAGGTTTTATAATTTATCATTGTTTTTAATTCACTTGATTGATTGATTGATTGATTGATTGATTGATTGATTGATTGATTGATTGATTGATTGATTGATTGATTGATTGATTGATTGATTGATTGATTGATTTGTCATGAACCTTGAGAAAACTGACCAACTGGAGTAATTCTGCTCTGAAATACATTTTTCAGAGCTCTTCTATATATGTGTGTTGTCTGTGTGTCTATGTGTGTGCATGTGTGTGTATCCATCCTCTCCTCTCTCAACAGGAACTCTTATCACATAATGAAAAACTGTCAGTGGTAGAGGGACTGTGGGCACAAGGACAAGTGATCATAATAGAGGACATTAAGAGAAAACACATCAAAATCTCCCCTCATAAACCACATGAAAGGAAAACCTCAAGACAAGCATTGCAAATAGAAATGTAGAACTAATGCTTCTGAGAAGGATCACGGAAAGACATGATAATAAATGTCTTGTGTTCCTAGTTCTCTTTCAATCTTTTCCTTCTCAAACTGCTCTAGCAACAGTGTTCAAAAATGGAGAACTGGAAGCAGACATGATATTGCATTATCTTTGGCTTCAACGCAGCCCCAAATCCTAAAGAACATAAGCACCGCACTCATCACTAGACTCTGATCTGGATTTGATTACTGATCCACACCATTTCTGTCCCCTCACTGCAGAACTCAGGGTGTTTGCAAGTTTTTGGGCCACTGCCATCAGTATCGATCCTTCAGCCGTTGGGTTTGCTGCATAGACTCTACCAACTTTCAACTGACTGTCAACTACTCATATGTCACGAGAGGCAATTAATTGCTGGTAGTTTCTCACAGACTCTGTACAAAGTGAATATGGTAAAGGAAAAAAATGGTCGCTTAAAAAACCAAGGCTGAGGACAGACAAAAAAATGATGTAAAAATCCTCAAATCAAAGCTGAGCAAAACCTTAAACCACTTATAAAATGTGAAGAATCAGAATCTTGTTGTATTTCAGTTTGATTACTTTCAGTCTTGCCTTTGAATGGCACAGACTCCAAGGTCAGAATGCTTTTCATTTACTTTTTTTGAATTAAATTAACTTACTGGCTGACAACTGAGAAGAAAAAAAAAAAAAAAAACAATTTTACAATGAAAAAATTCAATGAAAAAAATTGGTAATACATTTTTGATGACTAGATAAGGTTTTTTAAAATCGCTTTGTAGATAAGACACCCACAAAGAGCAATTTCTAGCCAAATAGCATAATTATAAATATTTATATTGACTGTAGACTACAGCAGGAATTCCCAAAATGTTTTTACAAGCTGAACCCCTTTGACCAAAAATAATTTGGTCCAACACATGACCAACACATTTGCTCATTCATGGTTCTTCACATGACATGAATTAAGGTAAACAAATAAAATATCACTTTTTTTAGTCACTTTTTGATTGTTTTTATTTATCAATTAGTTATTACATTTTTATGAATTATTATAATTATTATATCTATCAACTCACAAGCCCTCTGTAGTTTCCTCGCAAACCCCCAGTTTGTGTATTCTACAAAATGTTTCCAGGCCTGGAAATTATACTTTTAAATTTCAATGACTTTCCAGAACCGTGAGAACCCTGTATAACACAATACCTTTACTGTACCAAGGTGCTGCCACAGTACTTTTTTGCCGTGGAAACTTTCCACACAATGAGAATGTTACTGTCATAGTGGTTGAAACTGCCTGACCACATTCAGTTGTTTGTTATATAATCATCAAGAAAGTAATGATGTGGTCACACTAATATCATAGCTTCTCATTAGCACGCTATAGTTTAAATATCTATGCAACCATGTCACGTTGACCAGAACCAGTGACACTGAGTCATGTCTCATCTTTATGGCTGTAGGTAGAGCAGAGTTGACATGTGGCTAACAGTGAGCAGGCCTGCAGCTGAACCTCTCCTCACTTCATCCTTCCATCTTTACACTTCATTTCCCCCGTCACTGCGACAGTCGTGGCATATGGCTCAGTGCCCTAAGAGTGGCCTGCAACGCTCTCTCAAGGGACCATCACTGCCCACAGCTTCAACCTGTAGTTACTACTCGAAAAAAAACTGCTTACTCACTCTGTGCTGCCCACGGTCACTGGCGTTATCAAACTCTGCATTATTTATGACTGTCTATCACACCCTCCTCTCCTCCATCACACACCCTCCTTTCCTCTGCCTATATTTCTCTCATCTTCCTGTACTGTATGTTTTCCAAGATATCACACGTCCCTGTATATGACCATGGCCAACTTTAAATGCTGTTCCTGATTTACTTCCCAAATATGACATATTTTAGATTTAAATAGCAGTGAAGAAAGGAAATATATTTTAATTAAAGATTTTTTTTTTTAAATAATACACACCAATGAATTGTCAGAAGAACATTGAGTATATTTTAAGCTGAATGTGAGTGTAGTATCTGAGTATATGGGGTGAAATAATGTTTCCAAAAAACCACAAATAATAATAATAATAATAATATAAAATAAATAGGACATATATTTTAAGAAAGTAAATAGCATTGATTTTGATTTGATGTTGATTTTAAAAAATAATGATATATAAATGAAATTAAATGAAAAATAAAATAAAATACTTATTCTTTCAGGTTTTGTTGTTTGTAATGAAAGTAAATGTCTGAAAATGTGTTACACATATGTGTATACAAGACAGTCTTTCCCTACCTTCCCCATGGGTTTGGGAGAGTCCCAGCTCCTCTCTATTGATGGGGGAATTTGGTAAACGTCTTGTGTCTGGTTCATAGAGGGTGGCACCTGGTACACATCCTGCCCTTGACACGGCCCTCCTGCAGTGGGTGGCACCTGGTAGATGTCCTGGCCTGGTACATTAATGGAGGGGGGCACCTGGTAGACATCCTGTGGGGTGGGAGGGTACTGTGCCTGGCTTTGCTTTTGTGCCAGAGCGGGAGCTTTGGGTTGGGGCTGTGGAGGCTGGGGGCCGGTGGGCACCTGGTAGAGGCTGGAGGGAGCAGGCAGGCCGTGGCTGGGGGGGAGCATGTAGACACCGTCTGGGTTGGTTGAGTTGGCGGAGCTGGAGGAGAAGGCAGGGTGCATGGCCGTGTACTGGGATGCAGGGGGAAGCTTGCTGTAGGCACTCTGAGGCAGATTGAGATGGCTCTGGGTTGGGCTTGGTTGGCCCGTTGGCTGCTGTAACTGCTGCTGTTGCTGTTTATCATACATGCCCACGAGGATCTTCAGCCGGTTGCCAGGAACGATGCCTTGACGGCCGTGTAGCGAGCAGAGCCACCAGCCTTCTAGCCCCTGCGTGTCCCGCTCCAGGACGGTCATGATGTCGCCCTTGCGAAAGGACAACTCATCTGGAGACTCTGCCACATTGTCGTACAGGGCCTTTGCCAACACATTCTACAAGAAAGGAGAGAGAAAGAGATTGAGTTTGGTTCACAAATGATCTTGTGTGACACCAGGATCGTCTCTTATGTTCACCATGGTTACATTTATTTGATCAGACAATACAGTGAAAATAGTAATATTGTAACATTTTATTACAGTTTAAAATAACTATTTCTATTTTTTTATATATATTAAAATGTCATTTATTTCTGCAAAGCTTCAATGTCACATGATCCTTCAGAAATCAGTCTAATACGCTGATTTGGTGCTAAACAAACATTTCTTATTGTTATCAATGTTAAAAACAGTTGTGGAACAGTTTGTGGAAACAGTGATATTTTTTTTTCTGTCCAATTCTCTCAATTAACAAACCATTAACCATGGTTTTTGCCTCAATAAACTCCTAATTTGCTGCTTATTATTAGTTAGTAAGGTAGTTGTTAAGTTTAGGTATGATCATGCAGAATATGTGCTAGTCCCTATATGAAAGTGTTACCATTTTTTCTTTCAGATTTCTTTGATGAATAGAAAATTCAAAAGAACAGCAAGTTACATAGAAATATTTTGTAACATTATAAATGTTTTTACTCTCCCTTTTTAATCAGTTTAATTCTTGCTCAATAAAATAATCTTACTGACCCTAAACTTTTGAATGGTAGTGTGTATGTATATATATATATATATATATATATATATAAACAAATATTTATATTATATATTTTAATGACTACAATATAATACAATGACGCAATATAGATTTTTTTTTATTTTTACCTTTTTGAACTTCAACATGCAGTAAAATACCAACATAATAATTAATGTTTACAATTACTAAACCCAAGACCACTTGTGATCAGATCCCTGAAGATAATAATAGCAGGTGTAAAGAGGGTCTGTGACCCTAGTGCAATGCTCCATTGCTTTTTACATTTTGTCTATTTACTCTAAACCCCTTCCTGACACATTTACACACCATGGACTCCATCTGTCCTCTCGTTTACAATGCCACCCACAAGTGCGGCTGGTCTTTGACACTTAAACAAATATTTGCAATTCGGCCCCCTGGACCAGTACAACCCCTTTTCTCTGGCACAAGAGCACTGGCACAGTTCCAATAGACACGTGTATCACCGCTCTACGCGCCACCTTAATAAAGCCAGAGTCAACCAGCAGTACTTCATCACTGTCCTCTCAACAAAATCACAGCGTTTGATTGGCTGATTGTGATCGTTTGCTGTGTGCCGCGGAGACCCTCTACAACTGTTAAAGGGGAAAAAGAGAAGAATAGACTAGTTTAGCTTCAATCAAGACAAAACATCTCTGCTTTTGAGTGATTCAGTGGAGGGTCTTTGTGTAGGAGAACAGTACAGAACGGCTAATTTCCAACACAGAGAGCTCCATGTCCCCCTCGCACCCCCGTCTGCTGCTCTCCTACCGTGAGTTCACTGTGGTTTGCGAGAGTTTTGAGCTCAAGCTCACAGGTGATTGATGCAGCACACCAGATTGCCAGCAGGTGTTTGATTACTAACAGACCTCCCCTGTCAGGACACACGCTGCCTTCGAGTCATGTAGGAATGATCGTATTTACGAGATGAGCTCTGCATGAACACCATCACAAAGTTGTGATTACCAGTGGGAAACTCTTTTCGGACTGGAGGCATCAATTCATGTATCATGGCGCGGAAGCAAATTGGTATTTATTACACAGTTTGCATTGTTAATTTTGACCGTGCATTTTAGTTTGTATTCATCACTGTGAGATACTACAGCAGCAATAAATTTTGCTAGAAAAAATTACTCAATTAGCTGGTTTACGAGACGTCAGACTTGTGTGATGAAAATGTATCCCATAATTCTCTGTTGTGGCACGAGAATGATAATGATGAAATATCAGGTACACAATTTATGGTCTTCATCTTCTTGTACAATATTCCTAAAAGATTCATATTGTTATACTGTTGTATTAGGCAAATTTTTGGAGAGAGAAAGAAATAAGAAATTGCTGAATACTTCAATTTTTTAGACATAGATTTAAAGATAACGTGTTTATTTAGAAAATATGCATTAAAATGACAATAAAGATGTTACAAAAGATTTCTATTTCATGCTAGAATCCTAGGGAGAAAAATCACAGACAAATTAAGCATCACAAATGTATTCAACACTGACAACAAGAAAAAAAAATGTTTCTTGTGCCTCAAGTCAGCATATTAGAAGGATTCAGCTTTGCCATCACAGGAATGAACTACATTTTAAAAGAGAAAACAGTTACTCTAAAATGTAATAATATTTCACAATATTACCGTTTTACTACATTTTTCATCAAATAAATGCAACCTCTGAGACTTCTTTTAAAAACTTCACAAACCCACATTTTTGTTCGTTACTGTACTTCACTTATGATGTAAAAGTGTATTTTTGAGAATGTATTTCACAAATTTTCCACTGGAACATCAGAAAATCTGATATCACACACTCAATGAAAATAGTACATTATCCAAGCACCTCTGTCCTTCTGTTCTTAACATAAAATCTGGGATAGTAGGTGATGTAAAATGAGATGCGGCCACAGCCTGCGGCTACGTCTTCCTTCAGGATCCCTGTGGTATAATGCTAATTATGCACCTCTGTACACAGAAACTCCTCAGTGCCCACAATATCTGGAATTGTGCCATTTTTGGACCTTGTTTGCATCGTTCAGTGCTGAAACAACGCAGACAGCACGCTATCAGCGGGCGCAATTCATTCTGCGTGAATCCCTCCCTGTGTGTTTTAAAGGTCTGTGTGGAGAGCGGCAGTGCTCTGATGAATGGTGTCTCTGTGCTCGGAGCTGGAGGAGAGAGAGGAGAAGCTCACGGAGGGCATATCTGACAGATGAATGCCCTGCCTGTGCTGCACGGGTGAGGGACAGTCCCTGTAGTGTCTCCCTTAAAGCCGGAGGAGACCGAGACTGGACACAATAGCGTCCAAGAGGCTTTACTGCCTGCGAGCAGCTGGTTGAGATGTCACCATGTAGTGCTGGCACACGCACAGAGCACTGATGCACGTATAGACAGAGGAATGTGTGAATGTACACGCACAAATGCATGCATGCATACCTTCACAGCCCCCTCTATCCATTCAAACTCTCACACACAATGGCAAAATAATGAGAAGCACTCAGACCAGCTGAGAGAGCTCATTAACTCCATGGGCTTTTTCCATAGAGACAGTTTAAGCCATTCTTTGGGAGTCTGCAAAGGAATGGGATATTTTGACAAGGGATGAGTGCAATGAGCAACAACATTGCTACGTTAACAAATAGTGATTTTGTTACTGCCAATACATCCACAACATGCTGCTGTGAGCATGTAAGAAATACTGCTGCTGCACATATAGCATGCATAAATCACCCTGTAGCAGGTCTATACAGGTGGAGCTGGGGAAGGTAGAGGGTTTCTGAAGCGTCCAACATTTCTGTTTCAAAAGGAAACAAGTCAATGCAGGAAATAATAATGCAAAGGCACAACAGGTTTAAAGGATGACAAGAAATGTCACAATTTGCCGCATTAATATTCAAACTGGTAATCAATCACAAATATTGACTAGTAATTAATAAGTTTTGTCTTTTGGAAAATGTGAAAAATAAATAAATTTAATTAAATGAATAATCAAAAATGAATATATCATACAATGTAGTATAAATATTATAAATAAATGAATTTGATGTGGTCAAACTGCCCACCCCTAGTTCTGACTATGCACTGACAAACATGCTGAGGTTCAGTACTTCTTTTAGTTGGGATAGACTTACATCCTTTCTGATCGGGCTGACAATAATGAATAAATTAATTAGGTGATTGACACTGTTGTTGCAGTAATTGGATAGAAAGCCTCAGAAAAGAATTTCTTGATGTCTTTGTCTTTATTCCGCCGTCTTATCTCACTTGCCTTCTCCGCCTTTGAAAAGCGGAAGCAAATTGCAGGAGAAAAGAAGTGCTGTGTGCTTTCTGGGCTATTCTACACTCTTTTTTTCATGAGAATATTTTCCTGCCAAGCAAAAAGGCTCTGGAGGACTGATGACATCACGAGCTGTTGAACTTTGCCTCCATTACAGAAAGTATGCCAAGCTTCTCTTCTGTCTCTGTCTCTTTCTGTCTCTCTCTCTCCCACTTCTGCACAATTCAGTCTCTGTCAATCAGGACACAGGACGTTTAAGGAGTGATTCACAGGGGTTTACATGTAAGAGCGAGTCGATGATTCAGTGACACTGAATGTTTTCTCATTTGTTGGGAATGTACACAGGAGAACACAGGCACAACAGCAGGAGGATAAATGAAGGAAAATAACAGAGATGGGAATATTTGACTATTGATCAATGGATCTATTAGCATCTTCACAGCCCAGGATAAATCACACCTTGCATCTCCGACAATTATAAAGTAAAACAGTAAAGCACTGTGCACTGTGCACAACGACAGAAAATGAGTTGGTTCCTCCAGGGTGTTTTCTGGTGTACATCTGCATTTATCAAGCAGTAATGGGAAGCTGCTTTGAAAATACTTGGAGCTATTCATCACTAAAAGCAGTTAAGCTACAGTCAAACTAAACTTTTGAAAAAGTAGCTAGCCAAAGCAATATTTCCCACTGAATCCTGTTTTTGCAACAAAAGAGTCCAGACTTCATGAGTCTTTCTGACTGATTCATACAAAGAACCATCTCAGTACATGCTGGTTGTATGTTGTTAATTTTTTTTGTCTCTACACTAGCTTTTAATTTAATCATGGTGACAGATTTTTAATTATCTGTCACCATGAAATACTACTGATAAGCCTAGAAACACTGTAATTTACATAACCAAAATCTAAAGCACTGTAACAAACAATAGCATTTAGCAATTTTGCCACATTACTCGAATCATCGAATCATTTATTAATGAAATGATAGCCTTCCCAGTGCAATTTTAAAAAGAGAGAGACATTTTAGGACAAAGCATTTTTTCGACTATAAACCTATGTGAACAGTGTAAATATAAATACAATATCACTGAAAAAAATGATTCATTGAATTTACTCAATTTGTTTTAAGGTAAGTGGTAGCAATCAATTTATTTTAGCTACATTTAAATAAACAAATTTAGTTGACTAACTTTCAACATATTTTTTTTTAATTAAATGTAGCTAAAATAAATTGTTTGCGACCACTTACCTTAAACAAATTTTTTCATTGTAGCCTTAAAGACACTATAACACACTACAATGCTACTTTTTGGAAAAAGCTTCATTGTTACTGTCACACTACTGTAAGTTTGTTACTGGCCTACACTGTTATCAAGGCATTGTTTGAGAAATAGTAAAGAGGCTTGTACAAGATGAGGAGATGACGAGCGTTTCGCTTCATTTCTCCCTGGCGATCATCACCATGGAAATGTTCAGGTCAAACACTTTCCCTGTGGCTCGAGCAGACAGAGACTGATGCTTAACTTTATTATCTCTAGAGAAAGACAGCGAGAACGGATAAAGGAGATGGAGGAAGAGAATGGAGAAGAAAGGAAACTCATCATCCAAAGGACAAAACGTCCTTTCATTTGCATTTAAAAGGGTCATGAGCACAGAAGCGTTTAGAAGGCCACGTGTTACAGGGTTTAAATTGTTCCCAAAAATGTACAATTCTGTCATCATTTAGCTACTCACCCGTGTGACTTTTTTTAAGAATATACTGGTCACTCGTTTCAAATAATGAATATGAATGAGGACCGGGGCTGTCAAATTACTAAGCCGTTTTATGACACTCTGAATGACTTGAGGGTGAGTAAAGGCCTGTTCACACCAAGAAAGAAAACTATAAAGACAACTATAACAATAAATATATTAGCGTTCTGTCAAGCCTTTTAAAGGCGGGTGGATTCTGATTGGCTGTCAATGTTTTCAGCATTCATCAGGTGGAAAAAAATCATTCTGAAAGTGACTCGAATAATATCGTTCTCCTGTTGTTGTCATTACAGTTGTAATGTGGACTTACCTATTCTCACAGAATTCGAACAATTATTAAAACTTTATTGTTAAAGTTATTAAGTATTGTCCTTGGTGTGAACAGACCTTAAATTATACCAGAACTTTAATTTTCAGGTGAACTATCTCTTTAATAATGGGGATAAAATTGACAGAGATGGAAATGTTGAGAATGAAAGAGAATTCCACAGGATGGAGGGAAGAGGAAAGAGGGATGTGGACCTGTGAGAGAGGGAAGGAAGGAAGGGGCCGAGTGAACGCTTCATTCAGACGGAGCCACTGAACAGGAGGTAATGTGGCAGCTGCTGGAGCGCGCTCTGTACAGACAGGTCAATGAGTGTGTGTGTGTGTGTTTGTATTGTTATGGGGGGTGGGGGTGGGGCTGAACAGCTTTTGTCTGGTGCCTCTACATGACCCCATGGGACAAACACTAGTAAAGTTAGCAAGGTGGGGGCAGATAGTGTTTTTTGTGTGTTATTGTGAGTGTGTGTGAGCTCATTAGCTTCAAGGGCACGGAGACAGTATACGAACACCTCTAAACCACAGCTACAGATCATCTCATGAACACAGTCATGGGAAAAGCACAATATAGCCATAACAGTTGTTGTCACGGTGTTGTTATTGGTTACTAAAACTATCACAAATCATTTTTGGTAATTAAAATAAAGCTGATATAAATTAGCTGACATAAAATTAAAAAAGAGAGAAATGTCACCCAGCTGTAATAAATATGTTTCAGTTAAAGTACGAAAATTAATAAAACTGAAATAAAAAATAAATTAAAATTATATTTAAATATTTTTAGACAACTGAAGATAATTGAAAAAAAAAAACAATTGAAAAAATTATCAAAATCACTAAAACTTAAATAAAAAATGAAAACTGAAAATATAAAAATAAAAGATAATTCAAAATGTATTATAATAGTAAATAACAATAAATGACAGCTGATATTAGAGTTTATTTTATTTATTGTATCAGTTGATGCTGGACATTTTATTTTGCATGCTGACATTTTTCATACTGTACATCATAAAGTTATGTCTGATTTTACCTGTAGAATTTAAAATTACTGTTGTAAGGTTTTTTTTATTTATTAATTTTTTTACAAAACGCTTTAGAATTTTTACATTATAGGTTATAATATGACAACAGGACATAAAATATCATATGTGACCATGGAGCACAAAACCAGTCTTAAGTCGCTGGGGTGTATTTGTAGCAATAGCCAAAAATAAACTGTATGGGTCAAAATTATCGATTTTTCTTTTATGCCAAAAATCATCAGGATATTAAGTAAAGATCATGTTCCATGAAGATATTTTGTAGATTTCCTACCATAAATATATCAAAACTTAATATAACAAAATAGTAATATACGTTGCTTCATTTGGACAACTTTAAAGGCGATTTTCTCAATGTTTAGATTTTTTTGCACCCTCAGATTCCAGATTTTCAAATAGTTGTATCTCGGCCAAATATTGTGATATCCTAACAAACCATACATCAATGGAAAGTTTAATTAGTCAGCTTTACAGATGATGTATAAATCTCAGTTTAAAAAAATTGACCTTTATGACTGGTTTTGTGGTCTGTGGTCACATGTAACCTACACATAAAAAAAGCGACCAGAATTTTAATATCAGTGCAGCCATGATTGTCATCGAGGTACAGTTCGAACAGGCTGTACTTTTATCCCTCACGGCCTGGTTTTCATTCACACCACATTAAAGATAGAGTCTCATCTGTCTCAGGTCTACTCTCATCACACATCCACCTCCTGAGCTCTGGGAGAAAATGTTCCCTACCTCATCAAAAGTTTTTATTGGTTTAAAAACAGATGGGCGCTGCAGACAAAACAAGGCCGTCTCTGTTTTGTCGTTCGCATAAGACACCTGAGCCTGACCAAACAAGAACAAAAGCTAGACATTTTATCTGAGATGTGTTGCCAGAACATATAAGAGGTTTCTAAATTCTCCCGTCCATATATGAGGTTTGGGTGTTATTCTGCGGTCAGGTTGTTATTCTGAGGGGCTTACTGGTTGCATAAGTAGCAGGTTGGCTGGAGTAATTACAAGGCGGGAGGAGTTTAGGATGGTAAGCTGTTGTAGACACATTTTCAGACATATACACAAGGAGCAGACGCTGTATCAGACAACAGCGATAGTCATCAGAGTTGAGACTCAGAGATGTGACTCAGACAGCCAGACGTGTGTTTGGACGTTTGCCGCTATCAGCTGTGTCAGTCATGTATGACACACGCACATGGAAAGAAGGTCACAAAGAAACAGACCACCTAATAATGATTTTGTCATCATTTATTAAACCTCATGCAAGATTTTGGTATGAATTTCTCCATCCAGAAACTCGTACAGGTTTAAAACAGCATGAGAGTGCGTAAACGATGACAGAACTATCCCTTTAAGATTACAATAAACAGTGTCTATTGCTCCTAAGAGAACTTCAATGTATATGAACCAGATGAATACCTCCTCTAAGGGATTAAAGCATACTGGAAATATACAATGTAAGTGGGGCACAAACCTGCTCTATTTACAGGAAGGGACCTGAAAACCTCGACAGAAAGGAAGACAATAGCAGAAGGTTGATGGCAGAGACAAACAGCGGGCCGGTGGCCTGCTCTATTTTCACTATATAGGTGAGTTTAGAGACAAGACCAGACTTGAGCACCAACAACAGGCCTGCGGAGGAAAAGAGCAAAGGCTGGGAGGCACATAATTAATCGTTAGTTTGAGTGTGTGTACAAACCTAAGCAAAAAAACAGACAATAACAGATGATACAGTCACAGTTTACAAGATAAATATTGAGAAATATGGTTTACATATATTCTCAGACATAATATGATTAACAGTGAAGCAGTTTGGAACACTTTACTATTTTATATTATTTTTTGATTTTGTTTTGTTTTGGACTGATTCTTATACCTTATTTGTGAAATTTATAATAAAATGTAATAATACTTATAACTAATACTTATAACACTAATAAATGTCATTAAATATTAAAATTTGATAATAATCATAATATATTTTATATATAAACACACACTACCATTTAAAGACTTCTGTAAGATTTTTTTTATTATTATTTAAATATATACATTTTTTTCTTCTTATGCTCACCAAAACTGCATTTATTTATTACAAAAAAAAAAAAATCATTTAAAACAACTTTTTCTATTTTAATATATTTTAAAATGCAATTTATTCTGTGAAGGCTGTATTTTCAGCAGCCATTACACTATTCTCCAGATGATATTTCAGAAATCATTCTAAAGTGCTAATTATGCTCAAGAAACATTCCTTGTTATTATCAATACTGAAAACAGTTTACACAGCAGTTTGCTTCTTAATATTTTTGTGGAAACCACCATATGTTTTTTTGAATTAGAAATCTTTTGTAATGTCATATTTTGATTTGTTAAGATACTATTTTATCTTTACTGTCACTTTTGATCTTACTGACCCCAAACTTTTGAACAGCAGAGTTCCTAGTATACATACTCCATTTTCTTTCATAGACATCTATGGTATGTTACATTTAGAAATGTCCATGTGTGTTTGTAGCATTCTTAGTGCAAGTTTAGGCCCATCCTTTCATTCCTAACACATTCCACAGCTTCAGCTTAACACAGATATTAGCCCACATTCCATACCTTCACCCCACCTCACACCCCACCAGACACACAGTCACACTTCCATACTGTACGTCTTTTTTATTTCATGTCATGAGTGCAGTCAACACTAATGCACGCATGCAGACACCACCGTTGATTGGTGCATCCCTTACTGCAGACACACTGTGATTCACAGCAAGACAAAAATCACACAATCAAATCCTAAAATTTCTCCATCCAGAGCTCATCCCACAAACACAACTGCATTCCTATGTGCACTTAACATCACTCATCCATCATCCATTTCACTCGTGTTCACTGGAAAACACACAAAGACACCTCCTAGGCCCCTCCTTTCCTGGCAGGGTGAGGTTGCAACACCCTCTTCAAAAAGAAAAAACAGCTCTGATTCTTGTAGCTACAGGCTACGACTAAGTGTTGGTTTACTGCCAATATTTTTCCACGGCAACACAATGCTGATGTGCGATCTTTACGGCGTGATTTACAGTGCTGGGCGGTCAAAAAGAGATAAACGTGAGTGTAACAAGGACACAGGGAATTTTTTGTAAGGACTGCAGCGTGTGCTATAAACACTCTTTCCTCTTCACCCTGAGCGAAGGACCTTCATCACTGCATAAACACGTCCAGAATCCTGCCGATCCCAAATAATAAATCCAAAAATGACAGGCTTCAATGGAAAACGATTATTCCTTTCCAGGGCAGAGCGTCACTGCGACCTCAAACAGTCATTCCACAAGTTCAATAACAGCGACGAGGCCATAAACTCAAGGAGGCCTGAGATACAAAGACAGGAAGAGGAGCTCTCAGATGGAATGTGCACGACTGCAAACAGTGTAAGACTTAGCTATTGAAAACATGACGATCATTGCATTATCTGCACTCACAATTGTATTGGAAACCCTTGATGTCGTCTCTTTGAAGAGCTCCAAGTCTTTGAAATAAGCTACTATAGGCTTTGTTACAAAGCTCAGAGGAGAGACACATAGTCACTTTAAACTCTGGCAGCTAAACAATATCTGCCTCCCATGTTCAATGAGATGAAGGACAGGGTTGTAAAAAGACCCATAAGAAAGATCACAAATGAATTCTCTTAAATTTCTCAATTGTATCTCTTAGACAGATATAAGGTTAAACCCTGCTGGGAAAGAAAAAGCCTTAAATCAACATGAACTGATTTGCTGGTCTTTGTTGATCCCAATTAGCTTTAGGTTGGTTTTGGACACTTTTCTGGTTAAATTTAAACCAGATAATACCAGCCTAAACCAGCTTAGACCAGCAAACAATCTTAGGCTGGTTTAATTGGATCTTTTTCAGAAAAAGAAATGATCAAATCCATGCTCAGATTTGGAAACTGGAATGAAATATTTCTTATCAAATTCTTCCTTGTTCAGATTACATGAGAGAAGTTGTCTTAGTTATTCCAAAAGACATTTAAGAGAAACATCTGAAACATGAAATGAACCAGAGTTTCCAGAGCAATGTCTAAAGAATCAGATTTTCCTCTGTGGAGATTCAATGGCTGTTTCAGATGTACCATTTATCATATATTTTTATCTCAAATTCTGCCATTTTCCTTTAAGGATGGTTTAATCTGTGTTTAATCTCCATGAGAGTTAAATGCAGTGCAACAGGAAACTTGTTTTTTCACTTCTTTTTTAAATATTAATATGAAACTTTCTGGTAACGATCAAAGGTCACACCTGCAGACCTTTTTTGTTTTTATCCCACCTTGGTTAAACACTTGAATTATGTTTGGGCCACAATACGTAGGCATCACGTGGATTGAATTTGGTCTCAGTTCAGCACAACTTCTACACAGCTTGATGCTGAAATCCATGTGCGCGTGATTATAAGGATAATGAGGATGAGGAGCAGGTCCTGTCCATCAGACCCCCAGGAGAGGGTGGGGGGGTTCAGGTCAGCGATGGGGAATTCCTCCCTCCTAAACTCAAGAGCTGGAGGGTGAGTCAGGATTGAGTCATAGAGGCAATGCAGGGGGAGTTGGACTCAGATTACTCAGCTTTCTTCTAAAGATGGGGTCTTTCTCTTATTTAAAGATCCCTAACGCAACATGACTCAACATTCTTAACTTAGCAACTGAATCAGCCTGGTTACCTCGACTCAAGAGTGATCAAGAGTGAAGTCAACAGCCCAAGTGTACACAACTCACCTCCTTCATCACGGACCACCTCAGGTGGAACCAATATAAACTTACTCTGATTTCAACAGACTATAAAACGTACAAATTTCCAATACAAAAAATGAAAAGAAAAGGAAATGCCTTAGAATTTAAATAAAAAATAAATACAAATTCATACTCTTCATACTCCAAAAACTTCTTAAAAACCCAGTCATCATCTGTTTTCAATGCACGTTCTGATATTCAGTGCACTAATAATTGACCATAACCATTTCAAAGTCCATTTCTATGGCCGGGGAATATCCCAGCCTCTGCAGGGGGTGAATCTCAGGGTCCAGAATCCTCACAGGCGGAAATACAGTACAGCTCAACTCTCACGTCCAAATACCAAAGTATTGTGTCATTCCTAAACTCTTACAAGCTGAACGAGCGCCAATACTTTCAAACAATGGCAAGGAACGGATGCTTGGGCTCGTCACTTCACGCTGTTCTTCTCTCCTTCTCTTTTTTCCTCTCTCCCTCCTTCTTTCCATAAAACCTTAATCTTTCAGCTTTCTCCTGAGTCAGCAGAGAAGCACACAGCGGCAGGGCTCCTTTTCCTTCCACTCATCCCCCCGTTATGCCTGCTTTCTCACACTCTCTATTAAGCTTTCAAAACTCACTGCTCCTTAAGAAAAGGCCATTTTTTAAAAACCTCAGACTACGCAGATATATTCCACTGGCCTCTGTGTGAAGTGTTACAACAATTATTATTGCCTCTTTTATTAAGCCTTCAGTCTACTCGTTCTGACTTGTTGCTGTCATAAACACCTTAAAATGATAAATGTTAAAAACGTCAAGTAGAAGAACTAAGAAAACCAAAAAGAAACCATGTGTGTCTATATGTGTCTCTTGTTTTTTTTTTCTTTCCACTAAGACTAAACTTCACATCCCACTCCAGATATACTTCCCGAGGGCATTTAGCATAACCAACTTAAAGCGTTCACACAACAATGAGAACAGCAAACACACTCACCAGATAATTCATTTTTAGCCCCGCTGTGTGAGTCTCTGGGACTCCAGACAGCACTTAACTGCCTGAGATTTGACCCCCGGTGAAAACTCCCTCGGACCGTCCAGCTCTTTGTCAAATCTCTCCGCGTCTCCGTCGGGCAGAAAGTCCGGGCAGCTTCTAACACATACTCCAATTCCGTGATGTCAGAGGGCAAGAATGAGACTGTCCCATATACTTCTCTCTCTTGAACGCGCTTGCTCTCTCTGCGTCCGTCCTGTGCTCTTTCTCTCCCTCCCTCTCCAGCAAAAGGAGGAGGGAAGAATGCATAGGGTAACCTGACACCCTCCCAGTTCCTTCTCAATCCTGACATTCCCTCTCCCTGCTGCCGATTGGCTGAGGACTCTGTTCTTATGTTAATAAGCTTACCCTCTTCCTCCCCCTGCCTGTGAGGAATGTTTAGTGAACCTCTCTGTAGACCTGAGAAAGACACAGACATTGGTTTTTTTGGCCATCCGCTGTACCCCTCACTCACACACAAACACACAGCTTTGTCTAGACCCTTTCCTTTAGCCTCGAACTTTCTGTCTTCCCTCTGCTGCTGATTTTTTGTGCTAAAAGTACAAAAAAATCCCCTCACACAAACCTTCTTCTTTACTTCGACAGGAGACAAAAAAGCTAAACTCCACTGACATTTGGAGTGTATTAAAACATTTAACCTCTTTTTTCAGTATACAGTGCCCTCCAAAAGTATTGGAACAGTGACGACAAACTTGTTCTGTTGGCTGTGGAGTCAAGACATTTGCAAATATGATGAAAAGATGAATATGAGACAAAACTGCAGAATGTCCCATTTTATTATTAGCCGTTTCAACACATACATGTTTTACCAAATAAAAAGAACAGCACTTTTAGAGTTCATCCCACTCATTGATGTGAGCATAAGTATTGAACATAACATTGAACAGTTGAACATAAGGCAGATATAAAAGATCGGTCACACTTTATTTTAAGGTCTCTTAATTAGTTGCTAATTAGCATGCGTATTAATAGAATATTAGCAATTTATTAGTAGTAATTAAGCACATATTAATGCCTTATTCTACATGACCTTATCCTACATCCCTAATCCTACCCAATACCTAAACTTAACAACTACCTTACTAACTATTAATAAGCAGCCAATTAGGAATTTATTGAGGGAAAAGTCGTAGTTAATAGTTAATAAGTGTTCCCTATTCTAAAGGGTTACCAAAAGATTAAAAGCTATTATTTAGTTGCAGATCCCTTACTATCACAGCAGTGAGTCTGTGACCCATAGACATCAGCAGACTCTTGGTCTCATCCTTTGAAATACTTTTCCCAGCCTTTAATGCAGCCAATTCCAATTGTTGCTTGTTTTGGGGAGTTTCTGCCTTTACTCTCCTCTTCAGCTGGTCAAATTCATGTTCAATCAGATTTAAATCTGGAGACTGACTTGGGCAATCTAAAACTTTCCATTTCTTTGCCCTTATAAACTCCTTGACTGAACTGGCAGTGTGTTTTGGGTCATTGTCCTGATGCAATATGAAGCACTTCCCAATGAATCTGGTGGCATTTTCTTGAATATTGGTAGGCAAGATGGTTTTGTACCCTTCCAAATTCATTCTGCTACTGTCATCATACATTAAGTCATCAGCAAAGTTGAGAGGGCCTGTTCCAGAGACAGCCATGCATGCCCATGCCATGACAACACCTCCACCATGCTTTACAGATGAGGCTGTATGCTTGGGATCATTGCAGTTCCCTTTTTTTCTCCACATTTTTGCTTTCCCATCACTTCAATAAAGGTTCATCTTTGTCTCATCGGTCCATAAACACAGTTCCAAAACTCTTCTGGCTCACCTTTGTGCTTTTTTGCAAACTCTAACCTTGCCTTTCCATTTTTGGAGCTTGTCAGAGGTTTGTATCTTGCTGTGTAGCATCTGTAGTTCTGTGTCAAAGTCTCCTGAGGACAGTAGATTGTCAGAGCATCACCCCAGCTTTCTGGAAGTTGTTGGTGATTTTACAGACACATCTTTTAGGGTTAATTTTCACAGCTTTTATGATTTGTCTGTCATCAACTACTGTTGTTTTCATCAGGTAGTTGTTGGTTGCTGGTGTCACTGGTGGTTTCCAAACTCTTGATTTCTCCATGCCCTTTGTTTTTGCTATAGCTCTAACTGACTTCCTCTTTTCTTTTAGCATCCAAAGTCAGCTCCCTCATCTTCATCCACGATTCAGAATGCAGAAGTTATGGATATAACTGATACGACACATTCCCTGCTTTTAATATCTGAAGAATTAATGCAACAGGACACAGCTGATCACTTAGAAAGACCTGTGAGGCAACTGTTCCAATACTTATGCTCACATCAGTTAGAGGGATGAAACTCTAAAAGTGCTGAACTTCTTAGCTGGTAAAACATCTATGTGTTGAATCACCCAATAATAAAATGTGACATTCTGTAGTTTTGTCTCATATTCATCTTTTAATCATATTTGTAAATGTCTTGACTCTACAGCCAATAGAGCAATTTTGTCTTTACTGTTCCAATACTTTTGGAGGGCACTGTATATCTGACCTGAATTATTAAAGTATTGATTAAAAAAAGGGTAGGTAGAGATGGGTAGTCTTTTTATGAATCCTGAGGGGAATAATTCTTATTTACTTAACGTATCACTGAACTCAAATCTCTGTTATTTTCTGTTTTCATTTCAAATGACATTAATTTTGTCATTTATGCAGTACAAACTATCATGGAAAGACACTTAAGCAAATAAATTAGACTGTATTTCACAAAATAAACAAAAACAAAGCTTGCTTTTTAACCCAGACATGAAGCTAAAAAGAGAACCAGGGGACATAAAATGCAATAAAATAAAATGGAATGAAACTAAACAAAATGATTTATATAATTAATAAGTAGGCATCACATATATATATATCTTTTTTAAATGAAAGACATTTGAATAATGATTGTTAGTTATGTAAACGAAGCTAATCCGTTCCTGTTTGCTTTTGTCTTCACAATTCACCAGGAAGACGAATTTCAAAGCATGACATCATTCTCCCGTGAGGGAGTGACCAGGTCAGGGGGTCAAATTGGGATCCACATTTAAATCAATGTGGTAAATAGGCAAAAGCTGCAGGTCCTAATGGACTGTCTCCTGCGATTTACAGATAAAGAAAATCCAGTCTTCAGATGAGTGCGAGGCATAAAGTAACTTACTATTCCTACCTAAAAGCTGGAATGTAAAAGAGGTCACCGAAGAGAAGTACACTGTCCTCAACCTGCCACGACACTGTCATATGGGCTGGCGCTGGGGTCAGGAGAGAGGTCAGTCAGGTAGGAGACAGCAGGCCTCCAGCATTTTGAAGCAGCATTCCAGAACCTGATCTGCCCTAGCTGGAGAATACTCTCTCATTTTGAGCTGAAGCCAGTTTTATAATATCACTTGTTGATAGATGGTTTGATATGACCCCGCAGAGAAAATGTAGTACAAGTTACCATTTCAATTTGGGTATATGATTTAAAAAATCTAGTTTCAATCCACTCACTAGTTCTGTAGTAAAGTTCCTTCATTTCATCCTAAACTTTATGACTTTCTTTCTACTGTGGAACATAAAAGAAGGTATTTTGTAAAACATCTCATTGTTTTCTGGTCTAGGTTTTCAACAAGAAGAACGTCACAAAGGTTTAGAACAACATCAGTATATGACAAAACAATTTTCATTTTTGGGTTAACTATTCTTTAAGTCCACTAGCCAGGGAGTGAGATATTACTGGAGGTATCCCAAATTTTTCAAAAAAGCAGAATAATAATGGAAATATACATAATATAAGATATATAAGATAACATACATATATAAGATAAAGCGTTGTTTGTTCATTAAAGGGACAGTTCCCCTAAAAAATTCACAAATTCTATGATCTAAACCCATATGACTTTCTTTCTTCTGTGGAACAATACTGGACGCCAATGACTTTCACTGTATAAAATATTATTACATTTTTTGTAATGCTTCATTATATTTTTTTATGTCTTATTGTGATAACATACACTACCATTTAATTTTTTTATATAAAATACAGTAAAAACAGTAATATTTGAAAATATTAGTACAATTTACAATAATGGTTTTGTCATTTATTTCTGTGATGGAAATGCTGAATTTTTAGCAGCTATTACTCCAGTCATCAGTGTAACATTATAAATATATTTAGTGTAACTTTTGATCAATTTAATGCATCCTATATTTGAATAAACATATTACTTAAAAAAATCTGTTGTAAAAAATTGTAAACTGGAGTGCATGTACATTATCTGTCTTGCTTAAAGGGATACTCCACACCAAAATGAAAATTTTGTCATTAATCACTTACCCCCATGTCGTTCCAAACCCGCAAAAGCTTTGTTCGTCCTCGGAACACAATTTAAGAAATTATGGATGAAAACCGGGAGGCTTGTGACTGTCCCATTGACTGCCAAGTAAATTATATTGTCAAGGCACAGAAAAGTATTAAAAAAACAAATTAGTACGCAATTAGTACTTTTTGTACGCAAAGAAAATAAAAATAACAACATTTATTCAACAATTGCGTCCATCAGATGCTCTCCAAAATGGCACTACGCTGACACAGAGAGACAGAGAGTAGACAAATTGTTGAATAAATGTCGTTATTTTTATTTTCTTTGCGTACAAAAAATATTCTCGTTGAAGCTTTTATGGGTTTGGAATGACATGGGGGTAAGTGATTAATGACAAAAGTATCCCTTTAATAATGTAAAAAAACACATTGCAGCAATGATGTAAATAAATATCTGTGACTTTAATATTTGAATTGTAATCAGTCTCCCAATATTTAGTGGTTAAAACCTTTTCCAGCGCTCAAATTCAAGCTCATGTTATAGAGAAGCAGAGTGGGAATTGAGACAGATCCCTCAATACCTGAGTGACTACAATCCCCTGAAGCCCATGAATGTGGGGCCATGAATTACACGGCACAACTGGTGTCAAATCAGCAAGATTCTCCCTAATTGAAAGTGCCGTAGGAATTTAAAACCCTTATCTTCACGCAGTGACTGTCTTCTCAGGCCACGAGGTGCCATGTCTGGTCTCCATGACAATTGAGCGGCACTTCATCTCGCACTACGGGGTGGCTGCTACGCAAGATGGATTTCGATGGTTCGAGATGACATTCTCTCTTTCTAATATTCTCTGGGATGTTTGTTATTTATTTCCTTCAGCTAAGCCTGAGTGACATCAGAGCTGTCATTGAAATTAGCAAGTGTGCGTGGATTTTGTCACCACAGAGATTAGGCTATCACATCAGACATCATTTCAATTAGCGCCCCACCCCCTCTCGCTCTTCAGCTAATAAGCCCCCTTCTGTCAGCACCCACTAATCACAATCCTGTTATATATCGGAACGAGGCGGAGGTGAGAGGTCTAACTACATATCACAAAGCACTAGAAAGGTGAAAATGAGACAATCTTTGCTGTTTAACAGACCGCTGCACCCTCTCGTGAAATCGTTCTGTATAAAATATTCAATGACTGGAATATGTGTGACGTCTGCTGTACCTTAGCCTCTGTTGGAGAGTATTCATGGCTCAGTGAGTGTGGAACAGTTGGTTCATTGTGTCTGAGCGGCCCGGGCTCGGTTTGGTCAGGCTGTCACACCTACGCACAATGTTGTTCTGCTGGCAGCATTTCGGCCGTGGAGTCACAACCACTGCCCAGTGGCCTCTGTAACCCCCCTGCATGCCGCGCGTGTCATGAGATTCAGGCCAATCCTACAAGAAAGGCTCAGCCAAGTCGGATCGGACCTGGCCACCCCAGAACAGACCAAGCATTTAGGGCTACAGATGTGGGTCAGATAATGTGAATATGGAAATCCCATTTCCCTCTAAATAAAGGTAATGTTTCTTTTTTTTCTTTTCTCTAACTCTCTGAACCGTTCCAAGAAGTAAAACATCTCCGTTAGGATTTCTCTATATCAGTCCTCTGAATTCCAGAAGAATCTGCTGGAAAATTCTGGTGGGAAGGTGAACTAGGATATATCTCGGAACAACAGGATGATTTATTTAACACAGCCAAGCTTCAAGAATGAGCAGAATTTCAAACACTAGGTTTGTAAAAATGGCACACTTTATTACAGTATCTTAGTTTTTTTATTTATTTTTCTATTATTATAACATAAAAGTATATGAGTATTTAACTTTCTATATTTAGTGTTCCTTGTTGGGTCTGACATAATACAAATCTGTTTTATTTTCACATTGGTTGGAAACTTACCGTTCCTTTTACTGTTTTTAACTGGTAGAAATAGATCCAAATTCTGACTTATTTTAAATGAACATTGTTTTAATTTTTTCAAGTATTAAGTGTGTAAAGTATTTAAAGTATTAAAGTAAAATTCTTCCCAATAATAAGCCTTTAATAAGTTTCACGTTATTGACAATATTGGTAAATGGCTGATAAATGACATTTTATTAAAGATATTATTATTATTATTAAGATTAACTTTAAGTGTGAGGGCAAAGGTGTAAAAATATATATATAACAGTATGTAAATACTGAAAAAAAATCGAATATTGTCCAATAATTGACAGTGATATTGTCCGATACTGATAGATTGTGCAACCAAAATTTAATAGATTTCTTTTCAGTTATTTCCTTTAACTCCTATGAAGGCCTAAAAGCATCTGTTTAAAACATTTAAAAAATGTAGGAAGTTAAAAATAGGATGTTTTTTCTCCAAAAGTGTCACGTTCTCCAATTGGCAAGTATTGCTTCCCATGTCCAATATTTTGAGCCCGCCAATATCATGACATGACTGCAATATCGCAGCAACATTTGAACTGTCCAGATTGATATGAGAGCCCTTTTAAGTACATCTGAGCTCATCTTTATGGCTTGTTATGATGAATGCTTTGAAAAGTCTGGCTAAAATAAGTCCCAAGATCACTGTCAAAGTCAAAAGAAACACTCGAAGCATTTCCTGTGTCTGAATGAGGGCTGTATTGGGAGCTTAATTCTTTGGTGCCACATCATCAAGAATTACTAATGCAGCTTCTGACAACAACAGCAGCGGCAGCACCATCCTGCCCATGATGCACTGCTCTAGTCTCTGCTCCGAGAAAAAACAATGCACATCCTTGTATTGAGACATCCGGCCCCCCAGCCAACAGCAATATTCAAGCAGCTTTGAAGGACAAAGGAATAAAGAGTTCCTTTCTTTGTTGAGACTGTCAGGCCCGCTGCGCAAGTCTGTCACCGAGGCCTTTCAAATACTTATGACGAACAGAGAGAAAATCCTCAGCCACACACTCACGTGAAAGCACACACACTTGCTTAAAAGTACAGGTCTAAATAAATGTGCTACACAAAACAGGACAATCATTTCTTCTACAGGACACTGCAGCAGATGCATTGACCGGCGGACAGGCGGCTTTCCAAAACCCTCTCTGGAGTGTTTGTGGTCTTCCCTTATCCACAAACAGAGGATAAGCGTCTGTATCTGCACAGAACAGGAAAAAACAAGACCTAGCCCCTACGAAGATCAACCCCAATCTAAATCACAGCCCTATTTTACACACTTAACACACGACAGGAGAAACAGGGCTGATCAGACCAAACCGAAATTTAATTTCCATAGATAATTATATTTGTTTATTTTCTGATTTGGGTTCTCATTATTATTTGTCCTCTTATCAGTCATGGTAATACTTTAAGATGATTAAAAACCACAAAGTGAATCAGTCTTCCTCTCTTTTAATCTAAAGTTGCAAGGATGAGACTTATAGCGTGTGCAAAGCAAGCAAAAGAAGCACACACACACACACACACACACTGAGAACAACATCAGCACTCGACGACTTGCTCACTTTTCTCATCCTCACTGCAATAAAAAGATTAGCATTAATGTGGCAGGAAGTAAATGGCATTATGTAGAGTTGAGCATAATCAGGGAGCGCTGGGGATATTACTATTCCTCACAATCTGTGTGTGTGTGTGTGTGTGTGTGTGTGTGTGTGTGTTTGCTTCACACAGTCTCAATAAAGCAGAAAGCCTTCCAATCAGCACCTCCTCCTTTATTCTCCCAACACACACACACACACATAAAAGGAGGGGAAAGATGGAGGAGAGCAATAAATGAACCTGGGCATCCCGCTAGTTAATTAGATAGTGCTGATTTGATTTTTCATTTCAATCCTTTTTTTTTTCTTTTTCTTTTTTTTTTTTTGATGCTCTCTGGTTTCTGGATCCCATTGGAAAGTGCTCTCTCCCAAAGCGCTCTCTCAATAGAGCTTTATTATTATGATTGTTAACATTTACAATACTGCTGGAGTGTAAAAAGGTTTGTTATATGTAAAATAATATAATACATATAACAAAACACAGAAAATAAATATAGTGTAATAAATAAAGAGATAAAGGAAATGAAGACAAGGACAAGGTTAGTAAAATAAAAGAAAATGTTAGTGATTAAAAAATAAATTAAAGAAAACAAATAAAATAAATAAAAATTAAAAATGTATAATAATATTAAAAAGTAAATAAAGAAATAAAACAATACATAAAATATAATATAAATACAATAAAACAGAAAATATAATCACCCGATAAAACAATAATCACTCAACATGCTGAAACATCACTGTGTTTTCCTTTCCCAGAATGACTTTTTTATTATTTATTTAGTGCGGGCAGATCTGGAAATGATTTTTGGAAATGTGACTTGTGCTCGTCTCTGATCTTTTGATATTTTTCCCATTTTAGGAGAATGCACTTCTGTTTTGACTCAAAGAATCGTTTCAGAACTTTTGCATCTTTTTTGTATCTAGATTTACCAAAAAAAAAAAAAAAAAAAAAAAATCTAAATAAGAAAATACCATTGATTTCTATATTTTTTACATAAAGCTAACATACTAACACTATCCGAACTCTTACAATACACATTTTATGATTATGATTTTATTTCTGAATCATTTCACCTTTGAGAACATTCCCTAAGGACGTTTTTGTCAGATTTAGCTAACTTTCTTCACTTAATCAGCTCACACTCACACAGACTAATCCAAGAATCTACTGAGAACTGCACCTAGAGAGTGACTAACCTCTTAATCGACAATGAGAAAGAGAGACCTATCAGATATTCAAGACACATACACTCAAACACACACCGTGAGACACCAAACAACTTCGAACAATCCTACAAATCTCCTTGAGACGGACACAGACGCAGCATTAGCCTCCCCTCCCCCTCTCAGTGGAATGCAGGAATGTGGTGCTAAACCTAGCAGAACGCCACTCTCTCCGACCATCACTTCCAGGAAGGGGACCGTTTTTCCCATGGGCTGGGTTTGTCCAAGTAGCCATTCTGTTTAAACCCCACCTCATCCATATAAGCCAAGTGAACAAGGGTCTCCACAACAACAGCTTTAATTATGCTCCTCCCGCCAAACGATCTGTCTGGAGAACTGTGAGGTAATACTCTTCCCAGACATTAACGGTGTTATTACGCTCTCTTACAAATAGCTTCACTGTCTGAAAGGTTAATTACGAATCGCTGCAATTTCCCACTTTCAGAAATGTGCTTCCAACAATAAAAAGCGCAGTTGTAATCAGAAAACGGCAGCTGTTTGAAGCTATCTGTGGGGAATGAGAAACGTTTGATATAAACTCAATTGCCTGATACACTGTTTCATTCGTTTATTTCTAGTCTACTGCGTTTCACTGCACGTGTGTGTGTGTGTGTGTGTGTGTGTGTGTGTGGCCTCGCGTAGCCAAGATTTTACTCTCTGCCCTTGAACAAGTCAGTGTAAGAAACAGAGTCTCTGGGTCCCAGGTGTCTGGATAAGGCAATAAGCGGAGGTCTTGGGGAAGTGTTGAGATAAGACCACCATAGCCAGAGCTGACAGGCCATCAGTAACTGCCATCTAATGTAATCTCATTACCAGTCTCTCCACCGTCCGACTCCTGTCTAATTTCATCTGATTAGTCTTCATGCCACTCTTTACTGTCAAATACAGATTTTCAATGATACACTGTGGTGTACTAGGGAGATATGTTTGCCAAAAAGTCATTAAATAAAATGTGAGGCTTTAAGTTTTAATAAATAAAGCTGTTGAGATGGAGGCAATGGCTGCTGCACTTCCTGTTATCAGGGTTATGCACTCCAGTCATTAGCATTCAACATTATAACATTACTAAAAATAGCAGAAAAAATGTTTTGCTATAAAATGACGTTATTTCTATTTCATGCAATGGAGGGAATATGTTATGCTTGACAAATCTTACCAAGCATAAAACAAAAGTAAATTATGAATGCTTTGAACTTGGCTCTGAAGACATAAATAATGTCACTTCATTTAAAATGAGAGTTCACTTTTCCTTTGAAAACATCAGAAAAATAATCTTGTTTTAATTAGTGCCGTCAAATGATTAATTTTGATTAATAATCGTGTATACTGTGTATAATTATTATGCATATATAATTTAACTTAACTTAATTAATAACAAATACATAAATTAATAATAAATAAATAACTTCATTTCCAGCGATATTGTCGACTTAATTGCACAGATACTATTTAAACAGAACTGAGCTGAAAATTGAGTGTTTAATCTTGTCATTTTACATTATTGACACACTATTTTCCTATTTTGATATTGGAAAGTTGCTTTGACACAATCTGTATTGTTAAAAGCGCTATATAAATAAAGGTGACTTGACTTGACTATGAATACACATACATACAGTATATATTTTGAAAATATTTACATGTATATATTCATATAATTTATATTTAATATATATATTTAATATATAAACAAAACATATTTTTCTTAAATATATACATGCATGTGTGTATTTATATGTACATAATAAATACACAGCACACACACACACACACACACAAAAATGCTGGGTTAAATACAACCCAGCGCTGAATAAAATATGGACAAACCCAGCGGTTAGGTTGTTTTCAACCAACAGTTGGGATAAATGTTTAACCCAACCTTCTGGGCAGTAACCCAACCAAATCACTGGGTTTGTCCACATTTTACTCAGAGCTGGGTTGTATTTAACCCAGCATTTTTTAGAGTGCATATATTATGTAAATAAAGACTTTTATTTTGGATGCGATTAATCGTGATTAATCATTTGATAGCACTAGTTTTAATTAAAACAAATGTATGTGTGTATGTTTATTAAGTGAAAAGTGAATAGTAAGAATTTTTTTAATGTTTTTGAAAGAAATTTCCAAGGCTGATTAAAAATACAGTAATAATGTGAAATATTATTACAATTTAAAACGACTGTTTTCCATTAATTTAACATTTTTAAATTTAATCATGTGATGGCAAAGCTGAATTCTCAGCAACCAGTCTTCAGTGTTTTCAGATCCTTCAAAAATCATTCAAATATATTTTCTAATATATTTTTAGGATTCTTTCAAGAACGGAGAATCAACAGCATGTATTTGAAGCGGAAATCATGAATGAAATATACACTCCTTTAAAAACAAATATTACTAACCCCAAACTTTTCAACACTTCTTCAAATACTGTGGACCAAAATGGAAGTCCTTTCATGGAATGACTCTAGTTCAAATGTATCCTCAAAAGACGGCTTGACATGCTGAAACAACTGATGGTTGAGCAAAACCACAGCAGCAAATAACTAATAATGAAAATAGCTTGAGATGAAGGGGGAGAGGTCAGAGTTCAATTATGAGGTCTGAAATGCAGTCTCTGGTTTCTTTCAACTCCAAGTTCTGCAGCCGCTTCCATTCCATACACCGCCACATTCTCTCAACTCTCAAATCCACAGCCTACATTATAGTTTTCGAGTGCCTCGCTGAGAAAAGCTACATTACTATCAAGTATTTATAGTCATATATATATCACCCAAATAATTAACTCAATCCTTTAATTTCTTAAGTTTTGTGCGCATCTCATTTGCTAAAATTAAGTTGTGTAAGCCTATATAATATACACTGGCATAGCATCAGTCATCAGCCCCTAAGATCTCTAGTTATTGGTATCAGATCCATTGAAAAACCCATCCATTGGTAATTTAACTGACAGCATTATTCAAAGCCACTTATAGAAATGGGCAACAACCAGTGTTCTGAACTTCAACGGAACAATGGTAGCTCATGGATCGCCTATGTTGCAGACCTCCAACCTTCTTGTTATCAACCGTTACACCACACCACCCCATAACTTACAGTAAGTGGACACTGATAAGGCTCCAGCGAGAACAGAGAGTCATGCATGAGAGTACTTAAAGATCACGCCTGGATCTCAATTCTCAGAACATGAATCAGTATCTCAGTGTCTTTAAAACAGAGATTATGAAAGTGTTTCTTGCTTCCAACACCATCAGACAGCAGCATCATGTAATACATGGACAGTTATGTCAGTCCCGCTGCAGTGCAGTGGCGCTTATAGAGTTCAGGCAGGTCAGATGAAATTATTAACTCCACTGGCCTACAGATAAACATCACATTGATCTTTGTGAGAGACCGGAGAGTGGGGATTGGCCGTGTGGCTGTCTCCACCACAGCATATAATCTAACACACCTCATTTAGCCCACTGGAGGAGAGGGCAAATGCTCACGGAGACGGACAGATTTTCTGAGACACCGTGATGTCTGGGTCTCAGAGGTTGTGGTTTTGTCGGTGGGTTAGGGCAGTGCCAGGGTCGGCTGTTCTGACCTCTCCTCCCAGGATCCGCTGGGGGTGCATCCATTACCCCGGCTGAAGTACAGTGCAGTGTGGGGTTGCTGACCTCTCTGCACGCTGGTGAAATACAACACCCATTTATCAAGGGGTCTGGAATGCGGCTGAGAAATTAGAGGGGGACAGTGGGTGACGGGGCAAAGCCAAATATCTCCCAAATACCAGGCATTTAACAGCCCAGCAAGCAATTTTGCACGAGAGAAAGAAAACTGTTGGATGACAGAGTTCTCTCTTGTTCTCTGTTGATGACATCGTTGAGCAGTGGGGTCAAAGGTCACAAAGCACTCTCCAGCATGTAAAAGTTTACTCAGTGACAGCGTATTAGACACATCCATTATAAAATAAACTTGGATATATTTTAGAGTAGTCATTGTGCAGCTTGTATAGCAGTACAAATATATTGTCCTCTAAAAATAACTCAACGTATAGCCATTATTGTCCAAATAACTGGCAACAAAAATGAGTACACCCTAAGTGAACATGTCAAAACTGTGTCCAAAGTGACAATATTTTGTAGGGGCACCATTGTTATCTAGCACTGCCTTAATCCTCCTGGTAATGGAGTTCACCAGAGCTGCACAGGTTGTTGTTGGGATCCTCTTCCACTCCTCCACACTGACATCATGGAGCTGCTGGATGTTAGACACATGGTGCTTGTCCACCTTCAGCTTGAGGATGCCCCACAGGTGTTCAATAGGGTTCAGGTCTGGAGAGATACTTGGCCACTCCATCACCTTCACCTTCAGCTTCATCAGCAAGGCAGTTGTCATCTTGGCGGTGTGTTTGGGGTCGTTATTATGTTGGAAAACTGCCGTTCGGCCCAGATTCTGAAGGAATCTGATTCAGAATGTCACAGTACATGTTGGAATCCATGTTTCCCTCAATGAACCGCAGCTCTTCAGTACCAGCAGCACTCATGCAGCCCCAGACCATGAAGCTACCACCACCATGCTTGACTGTAGGCAAGGCACAGTTTTCTTGGTGCTCCTCACCAGGGCATCACCACACATGCTGGACACCATTTGAGCCAAACAAGTTTATAGTCTCATCAGACCACAGGATATGGTTTCAGTAATTCATGCTCTTGGGCAGGTTGTCTTCAGCAAACTATTTGCAGGCTTTCTTGTGAGCCAGCTTCAGAAGAGGCTTCCTTCTGGGACAACGGCCATGCAAACTGACTTACTGCAGTGTGTGGCGTATGGTCTGAGCACTGACAAGCTGACCTTCTGCTTTTGCAACCTCTAAAGCAATGCTGGCAGCAGTCATGCGTCTGTTTTTTGAAGCCAGCTTCTGCACCTGAAGCACAGCAGGAGGACCAAACTTCTTTGATCGACCCTTGCGAGGCCTGTTCCGAGAGGAACCCGTCTTGGAAAACCTCTGTATGACATTGGCCACTGTACTGTAACTCTTCTTATAGCCTCGGCCATCTTTGTGGAGAGCAACAATTCTAATTCTCAAATCCTCAGAGAGTTCTTTGCCATGAGGTGCCACGTTGAACATCCATTGGTCAGTATGAGAGAATTGCACTCAAAGCACCAAAATTTAACTGCTCTAATACAAGATACACAAATTTGTATGGTCCTGCCAAGCAGACAAAAACATGAACATGATGAATAGGACATGTGGCTTTGCATGGTTAAACGACTATAGCTGTATAGCTGTACTCACTTTTGTTGCCAGCTATTTTCACAATAATGGCTGGATGTTGAGTTATTTTCAGAGGACAGTAAATCTATCCTGCTATACAAGCTGCACATTGACTACTCTAAAATATATTCTAAAAAGTTTCATTTCTATAGTATTGTCCCTTGAGAAGATATACTAAAATGATTGTTAAAATGTGAGGGGTGTACTCACTTTTGTGAGATACTGTGTATATATTTATATAATTGAAATAATAATAATTTGAATTCATTTGTACACAAATACATCCTAGGTACATGTACCTATTGTTGTAAACCACTCCAAAACGAGTGTGGGTATGTCAGTGTGTAGATATAATGGCCTTTAATGAGCAGATCAGTATCTGTGCTGCTCAGCGATGCTCTATGTGCCATTAACACATCTTAGAGATCATCTCGGAGAGCCATCAATTCCTGATAGGCTCCTACTCTAATGCTGCCTGGAGAGCTGGAAATAAAGGCCTGACCAGCAGCTAATAACTCATTACAGACCCACTGAGCTGGTGGTTAGATAAATAGAGAGGGGAAAACAAACATGTCATTCAGCTTGGTGCCAAAGCATGCATACGCATATAAACACACACTCTGCTCTCCAATTCAGTACAGTTATGCCTCCTTTTGACCTTGAGCGGCGCCTGTGCTTTAGTCTAAAAATATAAGAGGCCAAATAAACATATTTCCTACCATTTTCACGCCCTGTTTAGACATGAGATCAGGCTGTGATGAGCAGCGATCATGCAGACATGATTGCTGGGAGTGTGGTTAATGAGTTATGAATGACATGCCAATACTGTGCCTTCAGCATCCAGCAGGAGGCGCCACTTCTGCCTTGACGGTCACTCCTTACCAGCGTCTCTGCAGGAAGTAGGTGATGCTCTAGAAGAGTTCCAGATCCCACAGATGAAGGGTTTAACGTTCTAGATGCTATCTATCAAAGAGCAGCAAGACAGAGATAAATGACTGCACTGATCTGGAGAACAAGGGCATTATAATGGGCTGGTAAACTTTGGCATGACTTTTAGTTGGTACACACAGTCACACAAACTAATAATTCTTCATATTCATGCATCTCATTCCAAACCTTGTGTTAAGCAAAAAAGGATAAGAAAATCTGGAAAGAAAAACTTGCGTACTTCAGGTTTTATGAGGGAATTGACTACAGTTTCACGAAACACTGTGAATTATGTAATTAAACAAGAAAATTAGGGTAGCCTAACATATAAAACTACTGATTCATAGTCATTTAAAATCTTTAAATACAAAAACAGTACATATACAAAAAAAAAAAAAAAAAAAAAAAGTCATAAACATAAACTACCCTTCAAAAGTTTGTGGCCTGTACAATTTTCAATGTTCAATGTCTCTTACAGCTGCATTTGTTTGATCAGAAATAAAGTACAAACATTAATATGGTGACGTATTATTTAAAAAAAATTATCATTTATAATTTAAAACAACTGATTTCTATTTTAAAATGTTATTTATTCCTTTGACAGCAAAGCTGATTTTTTTAACATTCATTACTCTAGTATTTAGTGTTACATGATCCTTCAGAAGTCATTCTAATATGCTGATTTGGTGCTCATTCAATATTTCTTATTATCAATAATATTATCAGATGTGCTGCTTAATATTTTTGTGGAAACTGACATTTTGCATCATTGTAAATATATATTATAAATATATTTTGGTCAATTCAATCATTTAAGCACCTTCGCTGAATAATATAAGCATACATTTCACGTTTCTCAACCTAAAGTTTATATACTCAAGTCACGTAATTACTGTGTTTTCATTATTGATCATTGCTGTCACTTCTGGGTACTCATATCCATCTCATAATACACACACAAATGCACACACATATATATATGTTACCAGCTGCAGACAGTGCAAGAGCACATTAAAGCTTTATGGAGAATGAAGATCTGTTTAAGCAGTGAAGAATGCCCTGCTGATGGGATTCTAATTCCGGTTTCATTTAGAGAGGGAGTTTCCTCACAGCCAGGGCCTCGATTAGAGGGGTAACGGGCCGTAAACAGAGAGAGAATGAAAACCAGAGAGAGAAAGGGATGGGAAATTAAGAGAAATCAGCTGGAAAGAAAAGCGCTCCGAATGGAGAGAAGGATCAGAAGATGTCACTGGTGGTTCAATTTCAAGTATCTACGTACATCAATATAAAAACACAACCGTCATGCTCCACACTCCAAGAGACTCCACTGCAAACAAAAGCAAACAGATCCACAGCAGCCATGTGCAACCAGCAGCTGTTAGACCCATCTTACGATCAGTCGTGCAATCAGTTATCAGCTCTCTCTCTCTCTCTCCATCTCTCTGACTATCCTGCACTCCATGCTGCACCTACCTCAGCTGGAGCCCCCTGCAGACAATCAAACATTTTACAGAACACCTGGAAGGGGAGGGAAGGAGATGAGACGTCCACTCAGACAAACAACACATCAGCCTTAATATGACAGCGCTCTGTGCTTCAGGAAGCACAGCAATACAGACCAACAGACTCAAGATAACCATGTAGTTTGGGGGTGTAGCGCAAAATATTTAGGTCTGAGAGGCTATGCTATGTGCTCACATTTTATTTACAATATAGTATAGCCTTAAGTGCCATGTTACTTCTAAACAGTTATTAAATAACTGAAATATTAAGTAAATTAATTTGTAATAATTGTAGTACAATATAATGGCATAAAAGCATTTAGAATATGCTAATTTTATTAACATATTATTGAGCATTTAAACACTCAATGACTTCACAGGCATAGCTTTTGTATGACGTTTTCTCTTAAGAAAACTAGTTTTAGACGAACATTCAACATCTAATGATCTAGAACAAATATAGAACTATTTGACTGCATTGTTTAAAATCAGCATGAAAAATAAATTCACCCTCATTCATCCATGTACACATACATAAATTACATACATTTTCATTGTAATGCAATATAACGGCATATAAGCACCTGAAACTATTATGGAATAAATGTCAAATTTCCTAAATTTTGAGGAAAAATCAAAGATTTTCGCCCATTAAAATTCTCATGCAGGTATCTTAGTAGAAAGGAAGTTACACAAGCATTGGATTCAAACGTGCCAGCTATTGGTATTTAATTATATATGCGACCCTGAACCACAAAGCCAGTCATAAGCGTCCATTTCTTTTAAATTGAGATTTATACAACATCTGAAAGCTGAACAAATAAGCTTTCCATTGATGTATGGTTTATTAGGAAAATCTGGAATCTGAGGGTGCAAAACATTGAGAAAATCGCCTTTAAAGTTGTCCAAATGAAGTTCTTAGCAACGCGTATTGCTAATCAAAAATTAAGTTTTGATATATTTACGGTAGGAAATTAAAAAATATCTTCATGGAACATGATCTTTACTTAATATCCTAATGATTTTTGGAATAAAAGAAAAATGGATCATTTTGACCCATACAATGTATTGTTGGCTACAAATATACCCGTGCTACCCGTGCTACTGGTTTTGTGGTCCAAGGTCACATATTACTCTATAATTTGTATTTTAGCACAACTGAATCTTAGTATCCAGGATTGAAACTATACATTTTAAAATATGTATGTCAATATGTCAATGTGTAATATGTAACAAGGCACCGATTTACAGAATTATGGACATAAAAGGTTAATTTTACTAAACCTTGTGCCCGGTGCTACTAAACTAGATGAATGTATACGGGACATGTGATACTGTAATTCTTAGAAGGCAGTTTAAATCAAATCATCTGCTGTGGAGTAATAATGAGGAAGCTCTTGTAAAACAGCATTCATATGCAAATATATTCGGCATGTGTCCACGTATGCGTGCGAGAGTGTGCTCTGAGGCTTCCCTGCTGCCGTGGCTCATTCCTGACCTGTTGGCTCCTGTTCTGTCTCAATGGAGACACGCTTCGTTCAATGTAATAATTACTATGTGTTTCTATGACTAAACACTACACATTCCACACTTTTTGCTCTCAGCTCTGGTGTTACTTGTAATTTACAGGTCTGCATGAAACATACACCCTATAGCGATATGTAGTCATAGATGTAAGTATGCTGCTCAGGGTCTTTCCTGTGCTTTCCATGTTTTCATGCTTGCACCGAGTACGTGTCTCTGATTGGGGTCGCCGTGGAAACAGGGCGACGGTCCAATGCAGCTCCTGCCTGCACAGGTAAAACACGCGATGCGGCTTTGATGAATCAACCTGTTGTTGACACAGCTGCACATTCTTTCTCTTACTTTCTCTCTTTCCTCGATAACTCGAAACAGTGTCCTCACAGACAGAGATCAAGTTCATTTTAAAAGTTTGCCAAATTACAAAATTAGAAGTACACATTCACTGAAATCCAGATACACTGCCAAAACTTTCATCTGGATATGTTGTAAAGATTTTGGTTTTTGGCCAGAAGAGGCCAAAAAAAAACCAGGCTAAAATATTAACTGAAAACATCAACAGAAACTGTTACTGCCAAAACTAATATGAGTAAAAGGGATAGTTCACCCAAAAAAAAAAAAAATTCTATCATTAATTACTCACCCTCATGTCGTTCCACGGAAAACAAATTAAGATATTTTCGATTAAATCCGAGAGCTTTCTGACCCTGCAGAGACAGCAACGCAACTACCATATTCAAGGCCCAGAAAAGTAGTAAGGACATCGTTAAAATATTCCTTGTGAAATCAGTGGTTCTACCTTAATTTTATAAAGCTACAAGAATACTTTTTGTGCACACAGAAAACAAAAATAATGACTTTATTCAACAATTTCTTCTCTTCCATGTCAGTCTTTTATGAGCATTCACGACAGCACCACAACACCTGTGTTTTCCTTTCTTTGCAAACAAGCTGCAGCGTATCTGGGTTCGACGTCAGAATGCCGACTCCTGCATTAGCAGCACCACACGCATGAGTCTTGGTACTCTTGCGAGTGCTTGCCGAAGACTGACACGGAAGAGAAGAAATTGTTGAATAAAGTCATTCTTTTTGTTTTCTTTGTGCACAAAGAAACTATTTTTATGATGTCCTTACTACCTTTCTTAGTTGCGTTGCTGTCTATGCAAGGTCAGAAAGCTCTCAGATTTCATCCAAAAAAATAAATAAACCTTGATTTGAGTTCTGAAGATGAACGAAGGTCATATGGGTTTGGAACAACATGAAGATGAGTAATTATTTAATTATAGAATTCTCATTTTTGGGTGAGCTATCACTTTAATAAAAGTTAAAACATTACTGTAGATTATGACAAAATAATGTGTACCTCGGAGAACAAAAGTATAAAATTGTAAGTGCAGTTTCTGTGCTGAAGAAAGCCTATGATGAACAGGTGCCATTTGAGCTTTATCCTGAGGCGTATGACCATAAAAGCCCAGATGATGATGGCCACTGTAGAGAAGAACCGGTGTTCTGCACTTACTGAATCTGCAACATTTTACATCTACTTCCCCCTGCACTGCCAGAGGCCTACAAGCTCAAGAGTCCAACATGTCCAACATCAAAAGCACACATACACACACAAACACCATGCTGAGCCTTAGGCCACGCTCACGCATCATCAGCACCAAGTCAGGCTCCATCCAGCGACGAGAAAGAACCCCATCGCTAGAGACCATGAGAGGGAAAAGACAAGATTGGTCTGAGGAAAGGATAAAAAGCTCGGGAGAAGATAGACAGATAATGGCTTGAGGACAAATTAGAGTGATATTTTACAATCTGTCATATCGTATGTATAATCTAACAAGAAGAACTATTGTGTCCCACTTCTGATGAATGGAAGTTAGATCACACATGATAGTCTTAGACTGAGGGATGATAAAAGATACAAAACATTAAAAGCAACATATATGGAATTCCAGTGAAGTAATCAATCACCTAAGAAAAGTGTAAAAGAATGGCACTTGGATGTTGAAACCAACATGTTGGATCTATCTGTCTATCTATCTATCTATCTATCTATCTATCTATCTATCTATCTATCTATCTATCTATCTATCTATCTATCTATCTATCTGTCTATCTGTCTGCATGTCTAAATGAAAATTTGATATTTATCTGCTTATGAGCTCAAAAATGGAAGTGTGCTTAATGGGTACATGAGCTTAATAGGTACGTTTACCCTAAATACTGTTCAGTTTCTTGCACAGACCGATCGTTTCGTGTCTTTAGACCTCAATGTATCGTCACGAGCTGCAGGGTTTAATTTGGTTTTGTGTGTGTGTGTGTTTTTTTTTTCTCTCAAAGCCGCAAGTCCCATTGACTGCCATTATATGACTGACATACTGCAACGGTTTGAGTTAAAAATCTTTGTTTGTGTTCTACTGAAGACACAAAGTCACCTACATCTTGGATGCCCTTGGGGTAATCAGATAAACATCAAATTTTAATTTTTGGGTGAACTATCCCTTTAAGCACTAAATCAGCATATTAGAATGATTTCTGAATTACTGTATTTTTAATTAAATAAATGCAGCCTTGGTGAGCATAAGAGACTTCAAATACATTAAAAAATATCTTACCAACCCCAATAATAATGTATATTTTATATATTATGAAATTATATTGTAATGAATACATGTACTGTATATGTACAGTTGTGCGCATACACACTAAAACATCTAGTACATCATAAAAATCTAGATCCCCTTTCAGCTTGACTAGTTGTTCAGATAATTCCATGACTTTCAATGATTTTGAAAATATGTAATTTTATACATCCATAAATTTTACACAAAATTTTGCTAGCATTGACATTTAGTTTCTTTAAACCACATCAACTATGGAAGTCGGAAATTTTACGTGTCAATATTCCACATCCAAATTTGACTGGAACACAGCATAACTGCTATATTCTGTGAAATTCCTTCACACACACCTCACATTGACACTGGCCTAAGGGTCAGGCTGTGTTTCTATGGTTACGAGCCCCAGAGGACAGCGCAGGAGTAGAGGAGAGTAGCGGTGAAGGGAGTGGAGACAGATCGGACTTGTCCAGTTCTTCTGATAAGCAGCTCGTTCCACATTCTCTTACTACCATCCATCAGCTCGGGTCACACAACGCTGATCCTGCATGCGTCCTCACCTCTGACCCTGCTCATCACTCACGCTAACACAGCGTTTATCTGTGCCACACACACAGGCAGATCTGAAACACTGCTCTCCTGAAACACATTCACAAGGACGCCTCTTACCAAGCTTTTCATTTTCAGATGATAATGCTTTAAAGTACTTTATCAGGCTGCAGAGCTGACGGAAGGGGCCCCAGAGAGGAATTCTGTTCTTTGTGGGGGAATAAATGGCTGATCACACTGCCAAAAACAGGTTGGTAAACATGTCTACTCAGCAGCACATGCTGCCCCTCCCCACACTATACTGTGTATTTCAGCCCACTCCAATTAACATCCACAAGAAGAAAGGGGGGAAAGAGATTGATGAAATGGAGTAAGAGGATGGAGGGATAGCAGACATAGACGACCACTGATGATTCATAAGAGGGCAAACTGAGAGATAGGTGTGGGTGGTATATTAAAAATACACACTCTTGTTTCAAAGTTTTGGGTCAGAAATAAAGAAGTTTCTTATGCTCACAAAAGCTGATTTTAACAAAACAGAGCAAAAAAGAGTAATATTGCAAATTATTATTACAATTTACATTAACCACACAATTATAAATTAATATATTTTAAAATATAATTTGTTTCTATGATGACAAAGCTGAATTTTCAGCAGTCAGTCTTTAGTGTCACATGATCATTCAGAATCGTTCTATTATGATCATTAGGTGCTCAAGAAACATTTCATATTATGATCAATGCTGAAAACAGTTGGGCTGCTTAATATTTTTGTGGAAACTGATCAATTTTTTTAGGATTCTTTGATACATTTTTAACTTTTGACAAAAAAGTATCGATTTCAATCAATCAATCAATCAATCAATCAATCAATCAATCAATCAATCAATCAATCAATCAATCAATCAATCAATCTTACTAGCTCCAAACATTTGAACAGTAGTGAAGTATAAAATAAAACAGCAGTATTTATTCAGCATGATATTTGATATAAAATTAAGCAATAATGTCAAAATATCATCAATTCAATCATTAGCTTACATTTAAAATATTATATTAAATGTAAAAATATTTACAGAAAACACAGAATTTATGTTTAAAAACTATATTGACTAAATAAGATCTATTTTATTATTTTACATCCTGCATTACATGTTTTAAATCTAACTGGCAACAATCTCTGTTAGGTCCAAGAGACTGATTTAATTAAAAAAGTATTGATGCATTTTCTGGGCAAATAAAAAAAACAATATTGAGATAAATACTATATCATTAAAAGTGTGAAAATATCAATATGTTATTTTGATCGCCCAGCCCTTCCAAAAGACCATTATGCAGTGGTTTCCGAATAGCTGATTGGATTACTGCTGGATTATGAAATTCTGATGTTTTATCAATAACTCAGAGGTCAGAAATCTGTCTGCTCTAGTCTGATTGTGGCACTTCCTGTGAGCCTGTAGCTGTGGGGCAGTGAGTTCTTCTGAGTGGATCTGGGGAATAAAGAACAGCACCATGAGCCAGTATGTCTGTTGTCAGATGTGCTGCCTACACACACACACACACACACACACACACACACACACACACACACAGATTGAGAGAGATAGAGAGAGAGTCTTCTCTCCAGGACAAGGAGGCTGACAGCTCAGACACTGTCCAGCTATTTGTTCCACTAACTTGCAGACAAGCTCTCCCAGCGGGCAAAAGCAGCTCGAATAACAATACATTTGACTATAAAGATCTACAACAAAACACACAAAAGCACATGTAGACAGAGGAAATGACAAATGTAAAAATACACATACATACATGAAGACAAATATATCAATACTACTCTCACATATACATGTTTCTTCAATTATGTAATTGAAATTTTTGAAAACATTATTTCATTCTAATTAGGATCCATAAAGCACTGTCAATGAAATTAGCCTCATCAAGACAAAAGAATCTGCCATTCTACTCCAAAAACACAGGTAATTTCAAGCACAATGCACCAAGACACAAACAGACATCCACACATATTTGTCTGTGTCTCACACACACACACACACACACACACATCAGCTGGAATGAGCGTCACTGTGCATGTTGGGAACAGTGAAAAAACGAGAAGAGAAGGAACAGTGTTTCCTCTGAGAAAAGACAAGCTTTTTATACCCTCTCGGAAGTGGAGTAGGCTAATTAGAAAAGCAGGCCTACTTAAATCATATTAATAACAGCCATGCTACCTCACTCAGAGAACAAGCGAGAATGTGTGAGATCCACATCCCAACCCTTCAACCACCCCAGCTCAGAATAATATACAGAGTCTCCTACTAATGCTTTAATCGAGGATGATCAGGAGATATACAGGAGATTAACAGCATTTGCTAAGACAAGCATTACCATTATTCATGCTAACCCTCAGAATTAAACTTCAGGGCATAGCTCATCCCACACCGTTTGTGCTAGACATTAATTATATCTTAAATTGCATGACATGTTGGGGAGATGTATGCAATTATTTTTCCAAGCGATCAGACTTACAGTGCTCATCATAAAAAATGGAACTTGGACTTACAATGAAACAAGGAATAGCACAAGATTCAGAGATGGGTGCTTTTGACTTGGGCCAATGTCCTATAAACCATTCAGAATACAATTGAAATCACAAATCACCTCACCGGAAACCGTTCGTAATACCTACCTAAATACTATCAATGACACTGAAATACTGTAAAAATCTAGTTTTAAATCCTACTGAAAAATCCTTCATGGGCCACAACATACTGGCTTAGTCAGACACCAGATGGGCCAGTTCAAAGTTCAGATATATTCATTACTACAAGTATTTTATCATGTTGCCTGCATGCACACAAAGGGGTCAAACTTCCTGTTTTAAATCAAACTAGGTTTTTTTAAAGGGACAGTTCACTCAAAAATGAAAATATTGTCGTCATCATTCCAAACCTATAAGACTTTTTTTCTTCTTCTGTGGAACACAAAAGAGGATTGAAGAATGTCTAGGCCTATACAATGAAAGTCAGTTGGTTCCAATGTTGTTTAAAACGGACTCCTTAGCTACATTTAGCCTACATGCATTGAGTGTTTATATTCAGACTGATGGTTTAATCGGACTGAAATCCTTCATGTAAACACCTCAATCAATCCAATAGAGCTTATTTGAATGAAATTTCATTTGGGTTGAAAGGATTGGTCTAGACATTATATCCAATTAACAGGAAATAATTTAGCATGTAAATGCTTGAATCTCACTATTTTCTCAGATTCAAAAATACATTGCACATGTGCAGTGTTGTTTATATATGTTTTATTCCATATGAACCTGTGTTTATTTACGTCTCATGTCTCACAAGTCACTAGTCAGTGGATGAAACTGAATTTTTACTAAATATTTGCTAAACTCTTTAAGATGAATGTCAGCTTTCTTTTAGATATGTCATCAAGGCAAAAATGACAAATCAAGAGAAGTGTTAGTTCTGGCAGTTCACGTGAGGCAAGCTTGCATCAGCTGACTCTCAGCTGATCCACGTCTACCTATAGGAATACAATGCCTATCACAGAATTCCTGTATAAGGTCTATTCAGTATTATTCAGCAGCTTTATCGCTTACTCAGGAGCAAATTACCCTTCTCCATCCCCAGCTCCTCCTTTCGTCACAATCAGGACTCGGCTGATATTCCTCATTTTCCCGAATCAGACACCTTTTATCTTGAATAATGTTGTTACACTAAAATGTCATTAAGAACATCAATGAGTGCGTTTACATGCACCCTCTTAATGCGATTATAATGAGATTTTGACAATATTGTGATTAATCTTTACCTCATGTAAACGCAATACTTCGATCTAAAGAATGCGATTAAGCTCATAATCGCAGCAAGCATAATCGTATTAACAAAGGTGGCGTACGCCGATTTTAATCGAAATATACAGGCATGTAAACACCTTAATCGCAGTATTGCCGCTCTGACCAAAGTGCGCATGCGCTTGTGACATATATGAATAACGTGACACGCACCTGTAATAATACGGAGATTACAAACGATGGCTGGGAAGAAAGCATCGCATTCTGAGGAAAACACAACTCGCTGCCACCAGTCTCTGTTCCCTACCCTCATCCAGAAACGGAGAGCAGAACACGACGGCAGCGTATAGGCAAACAAATTCCATCACATTTCTATGGCGCTGAAAAAAGTGTGGAATACAGCCATACAAAATCATTATGCATTAGACGTAAATAAATTAAAACAGCGACCAGTAACACTGCTCTTTCTGAGTCCATCATTTGTGATGTGCAGTGGGGTATGTGAATAATGGCAGTAAAAAAATCAACAACAATTCTTAGCGAATAATAAGAATAATGGAAATTGCATGTAAACAGGAGTAAGAGCTTTGCTCTTGACATGTAAACATCGTAATGCGATTATGTCCCTACTCTGATTATTGTAAATAATTGCATTATTTGTGCGCATGTAAACGTAGACAATGATATCTGCTACATTTGGTTCTGTTCTGTTTACTCTAATGGAGTTATTGGTGCTCTCCCTGCTCATTCATGACAGGCTACATGGATGGGCAGGGAGTTTTTGTCTACAACTGAACCATACAAGCAATCCAAACTGTATGCTAAGTGTCAGTCATCTTTGATGATAATGGTCCTGACAGAATTATATTCACGGTAGCTCTGGTGACATTATCACTGGCTTACTCTGGTCTGAACATGGTGACTGGACACTGCGTATGTGCTGAGGTTTGATTCTGAAAACATGTTAAGCGCAAGTAAAGAAATATACGTATCATACTGAAATGTTTAGGATTCATTTAAACAGAACTTTAAGAACCTGAAACTCAACTGGATTCATTTTGATTGATGTGTTCCACAAAAGAAAGAAATTAATAATGGTTTGGAACAGGATGAACATGAGGGAATAATGGCAGAATGTTTTTTGGCTGAACTACCCCTTTAACTAAATGAAGCAGTGTGTGTATTTTTGGAATGATGACATCACTTATGGAATTGTGGTAAGACTGATTTAGACTGTTAAAACGAGTGCCAATCATCTCTCATACAGCTGACGGAGAGCAGCGTGTTTGAGACACAAAGTGAGTGAGAGTGAGGGAAGAGGGTGGGTTATTCCTGAGAGTGTGAGACCAGCGGCAATTTGAAGGTCACCTCCAGTCAGCTTAAAGAGAGACCAACCCTCCATCCATCACTTCAAATGGCTATAGACACTTCACTGATGCACGAGAGAGAGAGAGAGAGAGAGAGAGAGGGATGCACTCAAACAGACAGATTAAAATCTTTCCCATGATCCCAAACACAAACCTAGACAAGCAGTTCATTTTCTTTGTGCCTGGTTTTATGCAGCCAACTGCTTGTATCCTTGTTTCAATCAGCTCTTGGACGTAAAGCAAATGGTTGGACACGGCTCCCATCGCATGCTAGCAGCAGCTTATTGCGTGCAAATCCCTTCCTCAACACGCCAAGCACTTTCCGAATGTAATACCTGCAACATGACAAATCCGTGGTTGCACAACTTCCGAGTCAGCGACTATGGAAACACACACTGAGACTCAAGGGACACAATTTCATTAGGATTCCACTCACCTACGAAAGTACCCCATCCAGACTCCTATCGGCCAATCACGTCACGCTGCAAGGCTCAACTCCACACTACCCATGAGCGATTACAAGCATCATTTACACACAATGACGTATCACCTAATCTTGATTCTGTAGGACAGAATTTTATGTGTGTATTTCCTTTATCTGCTTCAATCTGACATAATTTGAATTGCAGATGGAGGCAAACACACAAGGACACACAAACAGATTTTTGGGGGTGGTTGCCACTGAAAATCTTACATTCATTGATCTAATTGATTAGGGCCCTATGATTTACACGATATTGAAAACACGGATGGAATTGCAGAATCCAGTCATAAAAATGGAATTTACTGTATAATGTGAAGTGTCACAGAATTTGGCAAATTTTGGATGGATACATCAAAAGTAGGTCAGTACGCTTAAATCAAAATGCGATATAGACTAGTGTCTGTGAATATTGAACTGCAAAAATACCACTTAAAAATGAATCCTGCATGTTCTGCATGTCTCTGTGTAAATGAATGGTGCAAACACACGGTTTCGTTTACTAAAGGCCTTCACAGCAACCTGTCAAAATAAAAGTTCGGTTTAACTTGAAGAAACTGTGACAGAAATATTACTTAATGTAATGACTGTACTACTACTACTAATAAAATTATTATTAATCATTATTTTTAAGGAATAATTTTATTTAGCAGAAAAATGTTAATACAAAACACACTATTTTTGTAAAAAATAAATAAATTAAATTATAATAAATTATTTTTTTATATAAAATCAATTAATTAGAGATGTGTTTAATTAGAGATGTCTTCTGTGATGTATTTTGTTTTTTGTGATGATTCTGATTTGTCAAAATCAGAATTGTCACCGAGATAATGGTATCTAACTAAGAAATGCTCAACCAGGGGGCCAGAGCCCACTAGGGGGCCTCAGCAAACTTCCAGGGGTCTCAATTTATTTAAAATGATTGACATAATCTTAATTAAAATGCTGAGAAAACACTAAACAAACAAGTATAACATCATATAAACTCACATATTTCAGATTTTTTTTATTATGAAAGAAGTACCAGAGGTTCATAACAGCCTTTTTATGAACCTATTGAATTACATGTAATACTGAAATAGTCAAAGGTCACCAAAACAATTTTCAAAATATCTTATTTTGTGTTCTGCAGAAAAAAGTTAGTCAAACGGAATTTAGTCAACACAAATAATACTAAAATATGTAGATTTGCACATTTCTAAAATATACACAAACCTATTTATGAAAGCATACCTGCTCCAGCCATACATAAACAATACTTTATCTGTGTTTTTGCCAATGAGAGATGTCTGTGAGTATGTCTCCATGGCAGGATTTCCTGACCTGTGCTCCCTTAACAGGCTTCATGTTCCTGCAGATTCTCACACATACATAAACATTCATACTGTCTGACCACCAACCCAACTGCCACAATCAAGCCAGAGAAGAACACAAACTAGAGCCTGGACAACAGACAGAAGGATTTCAAACACAAGAAGAAAGCATAACCTCAGGAATTCACCGCCTACGGCAATGTTTTCTTTGATAGTTTGCTTGTCCTGACCTGTTGGCTAGCAGTGAGTGTCAATCCTCACCGCTCAGCACACGCTCACTATATGTATCACTATATAACAAACACATATTTAGTCAATGCTGTTCTCTTTTTATAGTCCTTAAGGCCCAAAAAATGCTCAAAGCATAAACACAAATGCTTCTACTGTAGCTGTGTAAACATCTGTTCATGCAACAGCCTTCTTTTAAAAACAACAACATAGAAATATTAAAGGATGCACAATATATCAGTTCCATATAGGTTAATGTCATTTTTCATTAATTTTATAAATTTTTATTATTAATAAATAAATATGCGCAAATCTTTTAAATTTGTAAACCAATGAGAATGTGTATGTAGGGAACAAATGTGTTTTTCGCTCAGATCTGAGTAGTACACCTCATCCACTGAAAAAAATTGATTTTGCTGGTGTGATGGACAGATAAATGGACAAGAGAGAAAAAGAGACAGAGACCAGTTTGACCACTACATATATATACAGTGCAGTGTTGTTATTGTTATCAAAATTTAAAACGATTAAAAAATCTGTTATTTGAAATAAAGAAATGATATTATATTAGCAATTGAATATGTATATATATAAAATGAAAATGAAAACTGAAAGTACTAATAAATACTAAAATGTAAAATCCTAGACATATGAAATGTCTGAATATCACTGTGTTGGACAACAAAACATAAAATCGTGTAGCATATGCAAACAAATGAATGATAAAATGAAATTTAAATGATATCTAAAATAAATGCTACTTGATTTAAATTTTTATTATATTATGTGAATACAATGCACAAAGTGTGGCTCAAAACAATACTTTTTGAGGCCACTGTGTGTACAGAGTGAGCACACACATAGAAATCCAGGTATACTGCACCATTTAATCACAAATCTATATGCAGACATGCTCCACTGACAGCAAAATGCCAGGAGAGTCCCATCAGCCCTGCTTTTTTTCCCAAGTCCACTCAAGGAGAAATAATGTCTGGATCAGATGAAACCCAATCAAAGCTCTTTCACACATGCAGCTATCTCATTGCTCGAGTCTCATTGCTGTAAGGATGGGATGGAAGAAAGAACTCTTCAAACTATGTGGCCACATGGAAATGTCACCATCAATCCAGGTCCTTCCACTTGATGTGTCTGTATGTATTAATGTGGACTATTTTTTCATTTGGCTTTGAGGCTTGAGAGTGGGCGGAGCATAGGAAACATGTCACGGCACACGGCAAACTTCTCACCAAAATGACCTACATTTGGATAATGGAGTGTTGAGTGAGGGCATTGTGAAAAGTGCATGCACAAACACAAGCACACAACTTCCCCATCTGTAGGAATCTCTGCCTCCTGAAGTTTCTCCATTAGGGAGGCATACGTCCGCTCTAATGGATTGCTACTGGAGGCAACAGAACACATCCCTTCGGTCTGACAATGATGGGTATTCAAGACTCAAGGAGCTGGAGAATGGAGTGAGCCAACACTCAGAAACAACTGTTCATCATAACTTTGAAAATAAAAACAGCTCTGATTCATGAACGCAGACCACTGAATCATTTCATGCTAAGTGAATATGCATACTTGCAAACCAAAAATATTGACAAGGCAAGTCTGATTACTACACCAGGCATCATGCATCACCTACAGCAGTTATATAGGCTATCTGATATAATCGAGTTTGGACTTACTGAGTGATCAAAGAATATTCTGGATTAAATACTTTTTCATTTTACGCTTTTCAACAGCACATTTCCTGGACCACCACAAAAAAATATTTTGGCATAACTTACACACTTTTCTTGTAAGTAACACACAAGTATTCAAGTATTAAAGTATTGTTTTGTTGTTGTTGTTGTTGTTGTAACAAATGCAACATAAATTACAAAAAAAATTATATGATTTAATATGTTCAATTGTCTAAACTGTTCTATTTCAAAGGTAAAACAACTTTTCTAGCCACATAAACTTCTGGTTCTGCTTTCAACAGTGATGCACCAAAATTTCTGTAGTTGTGCAATATCAAGAGGTGGCTCCTTGCCAACTTCACAAAAAAATTGCTTGATTTACCACATCATTTATCACCACAATTCCTGTGAATATAGTTTATGTAAACCATATTTTGTGGATGTTTACTGCACATCTAACATGAAATATAACCGAGTTTACAGGCTTCAAACAGCCATGACAAGAACCGTATATAATAGACAAAGTTAATAAATGATTCTATGTGGATTCAAGACTAGTAATTGATTCTTTTATGGCTATTTTCTTAAAACAGCACAATAACGTTCATTCCAGTTCTCAAACATTAATTGTCCCACAGATTTTCCATTGTATGTGCGTAACAGAAAATATGATTATTGGTTGCTTTTACAAACTTAAGGACAAGTTGAAATTGTTTCCTGTTTTAATCAACCACTTGCCACAGATCCTTTCGATAACATTTCACTTGTATTTACCCAGGAAAATTCCTTTAATAACATTATCACTAATTACGGTGAATTCCTTTGAATGCAGTTTTTGTAAACAGTACTTTGCAGATAGTTTGGCACGTCTAATATGCAAAAGTAACCAGGTTTACAGGCTCCACACAGCCATAACATAAGTATCAATATTATAGACGAATTTAGTAAATGCTTTTGAATTTCAGATGCGGTCAAAAACATTTGCATTTACCCAGGAAAATTCCTTTAATAAGATTATGGTGGTATTTTAAATTTTCAGACTTTGAATTAGGCACTGCACATTAGGTGGCCTCTCCTTCTCTCTCTGCATTTGTTTAGCTCTTCTGTAGTCAACGGGGCATTGCCTACTCTTCTCCCTGTGTCCATTAGTGAGCATGTGATTAGCATTCCAGCAAAATTCCCTTAACGAGCCCTGGTCTGAGCACACAAACATGCGCAGAAAAAAACACCATACATTCGCCAGCATATACACACAAACTGTATCTCAGATACACACAAGTTCAGTCTGTTCAGCAGGCAGTCAAAGACAAAGGAATGGTCCGTTTCCTGACCCATAACACAGAGTTGAGTGAGCATGCCCAGTGCAGGACCGCTGAGCGATGGCGAGATGATGATGATAAGGAAACTCACATCAGCCCCTAACACTCCTCCTCCAGTCTGGCCAGCACAAGAGTAAATCACAATGTTTAAAATCATTATTAACCTCTAAGGAGATGGGTTTTAGGTAGTAATGACACTTAATTTGAAACAACAATTGTGTTGCCTCTTCCTACATACTGTAGGCAGCAGCCTTCTAAGGCAGCATCCTAACCATCACAGAAGCTCATAAGTGACTCTGCAAAGGCAAGTCTGTTAATGGTAAAGCATGTGCATCACACATATAGTGCTTTTCAAAGTGCATAAGTTCATTATGCTAATGCTCAGTTGATTCAGAGTAGTAACTGACTTTCGTTAAACTCTTAAAGATACGTTGATGAAGACCTAGAGGTTGCCATCAGAGGTTGAGGTTGCTAAACTTACAATGTGACACTGTATTATACTGTACATACAGTGCTGTGCAAAAGTCATAAGGATATCAGATGCTTTACAGCAACATTTGTTTAAAGACAGTTATTTATATATTTTGTTTTAGTGTGCCTTTAGGATATATCAATGTTAGATTTCTAAACATTCCATTAGCAAAGCTGGAAAAGCTCTCACCATCATCGGGGAATTTTGTATGGTGGTTGTTCCAAGCTTCTTTGAGAATTTGCCACAGTTCTTCTATGGATTTAGGCCATCTCAACTGCCTCAGACTCTTCATGTAATCCCAGACCGACTCAGTCATGGTGACATCAGATCTCTGTGTGGACTGTACCATCTGCTCTTTGTTTATATAAAAACCTCACTGGATTATTACAATATTTGCAAAAGGAGTGTTTGGAAACCCATACTTGATATCTAAGTGGCAGCAAAATGACATTTAAAAAAAGATATAAATAACCATCTTAAAAGACTTTTGCACGGTACTATATATACGCTTCCGTTCAAAGGTTTGGAGTCGTACATTTTGTTTTAGAAAAAAATTAATTAATTAATCAGCAAGGATGCATAAAATTGATCAAAAGTGACAGTAGGCCTAAACTTTGTTACGTAAGATTTCTATTTCAAATAGATGCTGTTCTTTTGAATCTTCTAGTTATCAAAAATCCTGAAGAACAGTAGAATGTGGATAGACAGACAGATAGACAGACAGACAGACAGACAGACAGACAGACAGACAGACAGACAGATAGAATAAAGCTATTCTGCATTATTTCATTTCAGGGTATGCCATCTTCCCTGTGTTTGTGTTTGTTCTGCACTGCTGTTTTATGCTTTGTCCACAGATGAGCAATGAACGACCTCTGAGCAGTAATCCAGTGGAGAAAGATTTCCCCGTGGGCCCCGTCCCAGATAATCGAAGTTCTGCAAGACTGTCTAAGGTCTGTCTGATTTCCTCCTTGAGAACAGGAGATAAAATCCTGGTAAGGAGCAATATGATTGGAGGACGTTCTGCGAGCCAACCGCAACACTAAGATCCAAAGATCAGTTCAGCTCAGCTCATGACTGAAGTGGATAAATGAGAAAATGTAATCAATATGATATGATATCATGCAAAGGCTGTATGATCAGAGAAATAGCTGATCTGAGCAAGACGTGCAAGCACACAAGGGTGGGCGGTATAATCAAAATCATATCACATACAGGTATATCAGAGTAATTATGTCAGACTAATAATCCTGTTAATTGTATAATGTATGACAACATTGTTATTTGCGCTGGAAAAATGGTATATTTAAAAAGATACATGCCTGTTTTTTTGGAGGACAAAAGTTTTTGAATTGAGAATTCAGTTACACTTCTTCTATTTCTGTATCTCATATATTTAGTGCACTTTCAATCAAAGTCATATAGCCAGGTGATACTCAGCCCTAGTGCACATATTAAAAATGTGTGCAAAAAACAGCTGATTCCCAAGATTCATTCTTGTTCAATCACATTGTGGGTCTAGGTACCATCGAAAGACTATCAAGAGCGATGACAGGTTTGCAGCTCACAGACAACGATTCAGAGCCTCTCACTGCATTCATCGCCAATAAATATTTACAATCCATTTATTTCATCACATACACACACATGACAGAGTGTAAAATGGCCAGCTCAGTGAGCTGGAAGAGGAAACATGCAGGAGACCAGAACAATACCTCTTCCCAGCTGGTGCCACCACCAGATCCATCAGTGTGTCAACGGCAACGGATGTATGTATGTATGTGTGTGTGTGTGTGTGTGTGTGTGTGTGTGTGTGTGTGTGTGTGTGTGTGCGTGCGTGTGTGTGCGTGCGTGTGTGTGTGTGTGTGTGTGTGTGTGCGCGTTTGAGAGTTTTAGCACCTTCACTGACAAACACATCAGTCAGACGTAAAGCACATCCTCACACACCATCAATCTGCCATCAAACAGACATTAGAACACACACCGGTCAGTCAGCAAACACAGTTCAAAGGCCGTATTCAGCTGGTGAGAGCAACCGCTCACAAAAAAAGAAGAGAAAACGACTGGTCAGCTGTACAAAGCCTCTTCACTGAGTATTTTTTTTCCACAGGGAATTTTTTAAATAAAATATGAAATAATGGGCCCTGTGGTAGAAAACCCAGGCTCTGTATTTTGTGAAATTGAACTCATTAGTGATTCAAGGTGATGGTAATTATTTTTTAGTGTAAAGTTAAGGGATAATTCACCCAAAAATGAAAATTCTGCCATTAATTACTCACCCTCATGTTGTTCCAAACCCATGAGACCTTCGTTCATCTTCAGAACACCAATTAAGATATTTTTATGAAATCCGAGCGCTTTCTGACCCTGCATAGACAGCAACACAACTGACAAGTTCAAGGCCCAGAAAGGTAGTAAGGACATCGTTGTGGGTGAGGGTGAGTAATTAATAACAGAATTTTTATTTTTGTGTGAACTCTCCCTTTAAATCCATCATAAAAAGATACAGAGTGAGGCATATATGCTGTGAAAGTGTGAGGAATGTTCATTTCATTTTCATTCAGTGCCTCTTTCCTCTCTGAGGGCAATCCTATAAGACATCCTACCGTGCGCAAACAACACTGCTCTACTGGGCATCACATATGAGCGTACTGGCTGCTGTATCTAATCAATTCCAGAGTAATATCTTCTGTACAGTGATCGAATAGGTACAAATAATATCAGAATAGTCTGTGTCCTCATCCAGCAGCACTGAAACCAAATCCTGAAGAGGGATGATCTTGTGTTATGAAGCTTTAAATCAGCGTGGGAGGAAAAAAACTAGGTGCTATAGACACACACCCATCAAAAGTAAACAATAATCAAAAACATTTTGGCACATGACAAGTGTACAGTTATGAAAACAGGACTCAAGTAACTCAATGTTTTCTTAGCATGAGAATGTCTAGTTAAAAATAGCTCAAAGATTTCAAGATCCCTGCATTCACGTTGCTAGTTGTTTTTAAATGCAAGAATTCAAACTGTATGTAACTCTGCTGTTCTCTCTGTCTATCTCTGGACATCTACCAAGGCCTTAGTCGAGGCAAGCCTCTCTTTTTTTTCTACACTCTGACGAGGCTTTCAAAAATGCCCACAGCCCAATTACAATAAACATCTTTCTCTAAGTAAATATTTTCCAGATTATCCTCTTTTAACGTGTTGCCTGCTAGTACTAATGCTGTAGTTTTCATATTATCCTTTCCAACTATGACAGCTGCACAATTCATGTAATCTCTGGAAAGATACTATCATAAAGATGCTCTGCACTACTCAAATGCTAAAAATAAAAAATAAAAAAACAGGGATTGTGTCTTGGGAAGCTGATATGTGACACAGGAAACTGTTCCATGACACAAAAGCTATCCTGAGCGCTGGGGTGAAGCCTGTGGCATTAGGGGCTCTTTTGGACGATGAAATGATCGAGTGCTGAGGTGCCTGTGTATATTAGCAGCACAGTGGCTGTTGACATGACAGCGGTCTAGCCCAGACTCACTTTGGCTTCTGGGAGTTTCCAAGCCCAGAGCTCCTGGACACAGTCTGGAAAAGAAAAGAAAGGAATTGGGGGAGAGAGAAAAAGTGAGAAAGAGAGGAATGGAAGCCTGCATTCCAGTGTGGCGGTCCAAAAGTCTGCAAAATAGCTTTCCAAAATTCAGGCACAGAACCCGTCCACAACATTACACTAACATTGCATAAACATTTAATGGATACTGTTTTGCAGTAAAAATGTCAAAGAAATTATGCATAATAAAAACTATTACTGACTCAAAGGTTGTTTATCCACTGAAAAGTGTATGTAAAGCAATACTGGAAAAACATTGAGACTCTTGGAACCTTTACAGGTGGTACAACCATCATATCAACAAAGCTTTGAGTCTCTTTCTCTCTCATGCAAACAGATCCCACAGCCTTTCTTTACTTCTCCTTATTCCATATATTTCGTCTTGACAATCCCTCCTTTTCACTTCATATTTCTCCTAGTCGTTCCATCTCCTAATGTCTCTCTGTATTTCTCATCTCATCCTCTATCTTTTACTTTCCATTTCTATCTAATCCATTCTTTTCCTCTTCATCTTTCCCAACCCCATCCCCCTCTTTTTTCTCATAAGCTGGGGAACGGTCTGTGAATGAGCAGTAAATTGCTTGCCCTCCCAGTTCAAACCCAATTCACATGGCAGTTGAACAGATTACCTGCCCAGCCAACAGGGCAACGGGGCACAGGACAAGAACAGAAGCTTTTCCACAGACTCTGAACACAGTAGATTGGTTCATCTGTCCATCCAACATACATTACCATTCATCTCCTTAATGCATATCAATCGGACCAAATCAAGTTCAAAAGATTCATTGTGCATAAATTTTGCTTTAAATGGGACCAAACATACAATAAGCTTTCCAGATTTTCGTGTCCAATCCAGAGCAGGCCTCCAGGAACATTAGGAGTCCCTCAGCCATGTAGCTAAATTCAGAGACCAGGAAAAATCCAGGTAGGGGGCCCAGATGGCAAACCTTTCATGTCATGAAGAACAAGGCCTTCTTTTACCCGTCTGCAATTGGCCACATTGGTTACCTTCATTTGTTGCCAAGTCTAGCAATGATCCATGAGCCACAGGGATGAACACAGGGCTTCCACCTGCTATGTAAATTAAAGACCTTAATAAACGCTGCCTCTATCTGAAACCCATCATTTACCTGCTTCACTGGGTAGCAAGATCTACTGGACACCTGTACTGAGACACATCTATGCATTCAACAGAGCATAAACATCCTACTTATCACCAAAGAGACCAATGCAATGGGCTTAGTCAATACAATCGCAGACCTAAAAGACCGTAATTTGAAAAATGACCACTGCAACAAACATCTCCCTTACTGTGGAATTGAAGTCTTCCGTTTGGACCCAAACCAGTCTCACATCAGCACACATGAGCAACTCTAATAAAGATGCATTAGATGAAATATAAAAGTTTGTAAGAACCTGTGAGAGAAGAACTAGGCTGTGAGAATATGAATGTCCAGCAGGTATATCTATAAAAGCCAGCTGTGGTTCATTAATGGTAACTGATGAGTTTGCAGTGGATGGCTGGAAGCGTTCCGGAGATCATGCTGGGATTCTTATACAGCACTCTGAGTGTGCTACAGGAAGTACAGCATTCCTATAGCACATAAACTTTGTAATAGCTACTCCCTCCTGAGACTAACATGCTAACACACACACACTCACACGAGGACCTTATAAAGTAAGAAAAACATCAGCGCATATAAACAGCTCGTACATCAAGAAAAGGATGCCTACAAAAGCCCATTTCCATCTTAGAGTAAAAAGCAAAGCAGATAATTGTCAGGTAAAAATTAAAATACAAAATAGAGTCATTTCGCGATTAATAAAACATGAGAAGAACATTTTATGATTACAATAAAGTCACAGTTAGAATTAAAGTCACAATGATCAGAAATAAAGAACAACTGTGAGATTAAGTCACAATGCAAAATAGTGTCATTTTGAGATATGAAGTCGCAATAATGAGAATCAAAATAACATTGTGAGATATAAATTGAAAAGTGAAAAATATAAAGATGCCCTGCAACAATGATAAAGTCACAATTTTACAAGTTACAACATTATGGCAATTAAGTCGCAATTATGACACAAATAACTGCACACTCACATTGCAAAATAAATGATTAAACTATGATAAAATCAATTTGAAAGAAACAAAAGAGAAACAAATTGCGCCTGTGAGATGTGAAGTCACAATGCAAAATAAATTCACATTTTGATAAAGTCACAATAAGAAGAAACAAAACATTGCAAGATATAATCTGACATATAAAGATGCAAAAAAAAAAGTTAAAACTGCAATATAGTTGCAAATAGCTTTTATACTCTGAGACAGAAACAGATTTCCATAGATGCCGGACTGTTGATCATAAACATGGAAACATACATTGTCTTTTAAGTGAGAGAGTGAATATTCTAACACTGGGACTGTTATTAAGGAACTAATCTCCAAACAGCAGCACAAAAGCAAGATCGCAGCTGTCGCTGGCCACTCTACGAAACCAGCAAAGTCCTACGAGAGATCGAAAGTCAATCTTCAAAATCAATTTTCTTTCACATCAAGCTTCTTTGTTGCCTACAAATGACTTTTTCTTTTACCGCAAAGCTGCAGTAATAACGTGAAACGTCCCTTTATTATCCTTCTGCAAGCGTGGCTCACTGGCCTCAACTTTAAAAAGGCAACAAGCTGCTTAAAGGTTGCCCCACTAGTGGAAAAATGGGAGATGCAACATTGGGTTAGTGCGTTCTGCAGCTGATGCAACTTTAATCCGCTGCACTGCATTGATAAGGAAGAGGGACAACGGTCTCCAGAAAGGTCACATTATAGCAGCTGTGTGAAATGGAGTCGCCCACTTCAAAACTGTCTCTCGTTTTGTCTCACTCTCCCCCATCACCTCCTCTCTCTCTCACCTTTCGGTCTTGCGCTCTCTCTCCCTAAATCCCCAATCACACCTCACAAGTTCCCATCAGCGAAAAGGTCAACAGGAGCAAGAACACATCCGCAGCGACTTCCAATGAGACGCTTCCTCAAGGAGGACCACGGTAAGGTGATGGTGGAGGTCAAGCCAAATCAAAGAGGGCACCCCTAATCTATTACAGCACCAGAGTGAAATAAATTACATTAATTATGCATTATGCTTGCTGTTTATCCGAGAGACCCTGATTATAATAGCTTCAAGAGTGTTAGCATACACCGTACATTTATTTGCATGCCACCAAATGACCCCGGATTGTCCCAGAGTTCGGATACTGAAACCTGGAATGTAGTTAATACATTGCGAAGTTGATTAATCTGCCTGATCCATCAATTATGAAATTGAGTTCCGGCATTCCAACACATACATCCCAAATTCTGTTGCATTAATTTAAGGAATGCAACATACAGTTCAGCGTTAACCTTCACGTGGATTAGTGGGACTTCGACTAAAGATTACAGCCTCTTCATGCTGCTGCAGTGCGGCTTAGGCACATCAAATAAGAGGCGCACGCTCGCACGTCAGTGCCACACACTCACTCAAGCATGCTCATTAACATTAAGAGTTCCCATGTGCATATACAATATGATATTTCACGTACACACTCATATGGACACACACAGTTGAGAGGATGTGATTGAGGTGCTCTGCACTCACACGTCCTTAATGAGCATCCAGACAGAGAGGTTCATTAAAACGCAGGCGGATGCTGATGATGTCATGCTCATGCCCTGTGGAGAGGTTCATAAGGACAGGAGCAGTGTTGTTACTATTAACTATTTCAAGGAACAAATTTTAATAGCTTTAGTTTTAAAGCTGAAATTAAATATAAATACTAGATGAAAAATTTAGAAATGCTGGTGTGGCATTCAACTGAAATAGCTGAAGTACCAAAATTATAAAAACTAAAACTGAAATAAAAATAAAGATAAATAGAAACATTAAAAACCGAATAAAAATGACAAAAGCACATTACACAATTACAAAAATGTATAGAAAATCTAATTCTAAACATTAATAAATACTATAACAGTATAGGAATAGTACTAAAAATAACACTGGACAGGACAGAATAACAACTCACTATTTCTTCTCAACAGTTAGGAAAGTTAGGGAAGAGGTCTATTCAAGCATGTCAAAAATTGTGAAGGGGATGGTGGTCCCAGAATATACAAACTGATTGTTTTCTATCTGTTGTCCACATACAGTATCTTCTGTAATATTCTCCTTGTCTTTATCTTCCTGTTCTACCTCAAAATTTCCATTTCTCTCCCTTTGCGCTTACTGTTATCTTTTCCCAAGCCTCTTATGGTGTCTTTCCTCTTCTTCTCTCTGTGTCCTTCACTACAACCCTGCTCTTGTGTTGCCATTATGTCCTTCTCTTTTCAACTTTCATATGATTTTCTGGTTCTCTAGAGGCCGTTACACTTGACTCTTCCAGTCCTAGTCTCATTTGTGTCTCTTTTTGTTCCATCCCCCTCTCTCCTGGCTCCTGCTCTTCATCTGACCCTTTCACTTCATCACTCGTCACTGCCAAGCTACTCTGCAATTCAGAGGGCGATCAATCTGCAGATTGCCTGGGTCTAGCTGAGCTTAACTGGACTGGGCTGGGCACATCTGAGTTGAACTGGATTGGCCTTAGCTAAATCTGGACTATACTGGGCTGGCCTTAGCTTAAATAAACTGGACCTGTTTAGCTAAAATGATGAAATAAACTGGATTGAGTTGGGTTTAGCTGAGTACAACTGGAATGGTCTCAGATTATCTAGACTGAAAACTACCCTGTTGAAAAAAAAGCATATGCCGGTTAAGTATGTTTTGAAGCATGGCTTCTGGTTTGAGCTGGTTTAAGATGGTCCTTAGCTGGTCATGAGCTGGTTTAAACTGGTTCTTAGCTGGTCATGTGTTGGTCCTATAAGCAACTAGCTCCTGCTCAGGACAAGCTTAGGACAAGCACATGAACAGCATAAACCAGCACATGACCACCTTAAACCAGCTCACGACCAGCTAAGGACCATCTTAAACCAGCAGCCATGCTTCAGAACATACTCAACCAGCATATGCTGGATTTTTCAAAAGGGTAGGCACACTATAGTGGACCTAACTGAGTTTAGCAAAACTAGAGTGGACTGGGTCAGTCTTAGTTGAGATAAACTGGACTGGCTTTAGCTAATCTGGACTGAACTGGCCAGACTATTCTGGACCTTACTAAGTATAGCAAAACTGGAGTGGCCTTAGCTAATCTGGCCATGCTAAACTGAACCTGGCTGGGTTTAGCTAAACTTGACAAGACTTGACAGGTCTTATCTGAGTACTGCTGGACTGGACTTAGCTAATCTAGACTGATTTGAACATGCTAAACCAGACCTAACTGGGTTGGTCTTAGATGAGATTAACTGGACTGGCTTTAGCTACTCTACACTGAACATGGCATGATAAATTTGACATTGCTTGGTTTAGCTAAACTGGACTGATCTAGGGTCGGTTTTGTTGAGCACAAATGGATTGGCTTTAGCTAATCTGGACTGAACTGGGCACAGTAAACTGGACCTAACTAGGTTTAGCTAAACTGGACTGGACTAGACTGGGTTTATCTGTATATAGCTGGACAAGCCTTAGCCAATATGGACTGAACTGGGCAAACTAAACTGGACTGGACTAGACTGGGTTTAGCTGAGTACAGCTGGACTGGCTTCAGCTAATCTGGTTTGAGTTTATCCGAGTTTAAATGACTGGGTGTAGCTAAACCAGACTGGACTGAGCTGGATAGCTCGGTGGATTGGTTTTAGCTGAATTGGTCTAGTCTTAACAGATGTCTCTGTCAGGTTCACTTGTAGGTACAGTTCCCTCCCCCATCCCATCATGCACATACAGTCTAATCTCAGACAGCCCGGTGTGATTGATGGCGCTCCATTAATATGACCACGGCGCACATCAGCCAGCAGATTTACGACGGTGGCGACGGGACGATTTGGCACAAGCAGTGGCAAAAACAGACACATGCACACAACTATACTCGCTCGTTTTTCTGTCTCCCTTTCACTCTCACAGCTGCACTATAATGAGGATCCACATCAGGATCCAGCGTCCACTGAGCTGCAAACAAATATGCGCAACACCATCTCTCTTTGTCTACCAACACAATCACTCAACACAAAACATGAACACGAGGCATGCAAATTTTGCACATACACACCCAACATAATCTCCATCTACAGACGTGCACACACACACATATTCCCTCTATCCTCCCCCTTCTAATGCTGACGAAAGAGATTTACAAGTCAGTGGAACAAAGGAGCGGGTTACACTGAGTTCAAATCATCATATGGTGAAAAAGCCCTGCGTTTCATTAGCGACTCAGCACAGCCAAGCCACGTTGACACACACACATATGACTTAAACAACAGCATAAACAGAACTCTAAAGAGGGCCGTGCATTTATAAGAGTCAGTCCTGCTGGTCTGAGACACAGAAAACAAGATGCTACACTTTAAACACCCTGGGGTCAAGAGGAGGGGGTGTTGTGACTTGTTTAGAGGAGACGTGTTTACCGTGACTCTTTTAGGTCCCGTGAGGACCGGCATGTGTCCTCCCAACCAGCTGAGAGCGGTCGTCTGCAGGACAGTCAACGCCAGGGTGAGTAAAACGACACCGGCTTTTGAAATCATAAGGGGCCTACTTGGATTTCACACTGAGTATGTCCCCCACTGCTGCAAATATAACGGCAAAAAAGCTTTGCAACACAAAAGCAAGCATGCACGCGCACGCACACACACACACACACACACACACACACACACACACACACACACACAGACTGTTAAAAGCAAGGAAACTAAAATTAAAAGAAAAAAGAAGGCTTTAGAACCTTTAGAGTGACAAAAGATGAGGGACAGAGAAAAACAGATGAATAAGAAAAAAGGGTAAAAAGCATTTGGTGAGTATAAAGAGGCTGAAAGTATGTGAAGCTATATTCAAAACAAAGAAAACCAGTCAGAGAGTATCTTTTCGGAGTGATCTGTTTGTTTGCCAGGATGAAGGCTTGCACACTATCACTGCACACAAAACCACTAATTCCATACACTGCATTATTTTCCTACACTATATCAGACAGACACTTGCTTTACTCTATCATGTGAATATACAGTATTTGTGCACGTAAACATAGACACAAGCCATTCAGAACTGAATAGAGAATGACTTTTTAAATTTCAACAATATTCCTGAATTGTAATTGAATTTGAACTGAGGTAGCAAATCCAATGAAAAATGCAATTCAAATTTAAATGCAACGGAGTACAATGAAAATTTGTTTTAAAAATGTTTTAGAAATTCATATTAACATAATTTTAACTAGAAAAGTAAATGTAAACCAATAATGGCTTAAAGTATTGAAGTTTGAAGGTTTGCAGCCTTTAGACAGAGAGAATGACAGAATGATAGATAAAACGATACAACAATGAAACAAACAAATAAATAGAACAACAAATAAAAGAATGAAATGAAATGAATGGAATAAGAAAGAATGACAGAAAAACAGAAAAAAACAATAGATAGAATGCTAGATAGAACAAAAGAAAGACAGAATGGCAGAATGAATGATAGAGTGACAGAACATCAGGATGACAGATAGAAAGACAGAATGACAGAACAAATGATAGAACAACCGAACAATAGACAAAAAGATAGATAGAACGATAGAACAATAGATAGAACGATAGATAGATAGATAGATAGATAGATAGATAGATAGATAGATAGATAGATATAGATAGATAGATAGATAGATAGATAGATAGATAGATAGATAGATAGATAGATAGATAGATAGATAGATAGATAGATAGATAGATAGATAGATAGATAGATAGATAGATAGATAGGTCAATTTGATTCAAGTCAATTCAGTTGAATTCTGATTTTTGTTCAGTGTTTACATAAACATGCAGATGAACGCCAGCATCTGGCGATCGACGAAGTTCAGCTGAAGAATGTGAGCGCTGTCCAAGGTAATTCAATTTTCTTGCTTTACATACAACTCTCCATACTACAGAAAACACACACACACACACACACACACACACACACACACACAGCCTATAACACAACACCATTTTCCCTTCATTTGTATTCTTATGCAAAATATGTGTGCAACGTACCAAAACATAAATGAGAACGAGGAATATTCACACATATACCCATATACTGCATACTAATGTGAATGGTATTTAAATTGGATGAATATGAAGAGATGTTTGTCAAAAGACTCCTGAGGTGACGTAAACGTTAATATTTACATTCATATTCATCATCTGTTCACCTGCAGCTGCTTCTAGCATTCCTATTTTTCTCTTGAGCTGACAAGCAATAAACTAATGAGCGTGTCAGCTGGTCTCTGGATTAAGATGCGTCCGGTGTAAGAGTGTGTATTTGAGCAAAAAATGGCCGTCCTTAATCACTAAAAACGGATAAAGATGCCTGCCGGGAGAGGCAAAGCAGGGGCCGCTGATGTGTGACTGCGTGAAGGAAAGAATGTCTATGAGATGAGACACTTACTATGCAAGGACAAGAACGAATAGTGTGATTTCAGAGAGGAATTCATAGATGTATTCACAAGCGCATGTCGCAATTCATCTTTGGAGTCGTGCTTGTTCATGCATGGCATGTGTAGCATTATACGCTGTTTACTATGAGTTACGCTGCCAATGAAACTCATATGTGGAAGGCTGGTGGCCTCTAGTTGCCAGGGCAACACATACAAATAGCAAAAGGTCTTTATTGGTTGATTGAAATGCGACAGCTCACCTAAGCCAACATTATTAATATGTATGTGGAGTATCATCTATGACAAGCACCAAATGTCAGGCGTCTGAGAGTGATCTAGCAAGCTCGTTCCCTGCTGGCGTCGCATTTAACCTCTCGCGGCAAAACTCCGAGGGACGGTGGGGGGGAATATGTGCAGGCTTGCTGTCGTAGTGCACGCTCTCTGGGAGCCATCCAGGGGATGGGATAAAGATCCAAAGCTGAGGCAAATGACGTTAACAGCCAAACATTAATACCCATCAATATGTATGAAGCAGAGCATGTGTAGAACTCAAACTTATGAATTTATGTATTAAAGGAAGTATGTGTGCATCCATGCACGCTTGCAGAATTTAAGTGAAAATGTATGGAGATATGCATGTCTGGACACATGTTAGTAAAGCGTCAGTGGAGCAGTGTCTTCATACTGTTAACCAAAACTAAAACTGAATCTGTTATAAATCATATTTGTGAACTGAAATAAATATAAAATAAAATAAAATATAAATATTAGATGAAAAAAATACTTAAATGTTAAATTAGAAATGTTGCCTTACTAAAATAAGAATAAATACTACAATTACTAAACCTTGAACTGGAATAAAAATAAAGCTATATATAGAAATATTTAAATAAATAAAAAAATATATATAAAATCAAGACAAGCACATAACATAATGACCTAAACTTTTATATATATATAAACTTTTATGTTTATATAACACCAAAATAACACTGGTTCTACATTGATTAGGCTAATTTCATTGGCTTTCTGGCAAAAAAAAAATATGACAGCATAAATAATATGGCTAGATGTGATAAGATTAAAATGCTGTATACTTTGAAATAATGGCATGCAAACAAACTGAAGTTTGTTTATAACTGAAGTTTGAATTTATTATTTTTTTTATTAATTTTGCATAATGTTATAATAAATGTTTTAAACAAGAAATACTTCAACTATCCGCAGATCAGTTTTTGGAGATTTTTATGTTGAATATTAAATGAACTGCATAGTTGGAGGAAATATTACGATTTTCTTGCCATTTCTTTTCTATGCAAGCAAAATGGACTATTAACTGAAATATGCCCAAACTGTTCAGAATTGAATGGAGAATCCAATTCAAACAAGTTCAGATTAAAACCCAGACCTAATAAATAAACCAATGCGGGTTGCAATCCTGAAACTCCTGCAGGGTTCCTACTGATGCAAACAGGCTGCAAACACTAGATTAAAGTGCCTTAGCCATTACACTTGTTTGTTTTTCACTTCTTGGTGACATCTGTTGGTCTCAGGTAAACGGAATCACACCAGTTGCATGGAAAACAAGGCACAAGACAAGCAAACCATACTCTCATCTTTGTGGTAGAACAGCTGCTGCGATCAAGCTCGAACACCCCGGGCAAAAACAGCAATCTGGCTTCTGTTTGTTGAAAATGGCGTGGGACATCGGTACTCAAGCGATGCTGAATCTGAACATACACTATTCTTTCTTACTGGCCCTGATCATTATCTTAAAGAGTTAAACTGAACAAGGCACAGACCACTGAGGTGGTCTTCCGAGACCATTTCCTCACTTGGATACAAAGAGCAGAATTTCATTTTTTATTCATAACATCATCAAGATGCCAGTTCTCCTAAAAACAGCAGTGGGAAAATATATAGGTAAGCTGCCAAGACATGCAAATTAACCTCATTCCTCCCACAGGGATCCGCAATGATGTTTTGCAGAGCTGCGCATCCTCCACAGCCCCGTATTAGTAATCCACTGACTTCTTCCACTTAACTTCAGCCAGTGAGGGCAAACATTAAATCGTGTTGCAGTATGTCGAAATGAGATGCCAAAAGCAGCAGGGAGGCAGAACACAGGTCTCACAGGTTGAGACTCGATGGAGAGCTCTGAACTGAGACTCTTTTGGAAGAAACAGGTTCATGGTGCAAGAACAGATTTTGCCTCAGGGTCAACCATGTATACTAGTGAATATACACAGTATTAGTATTACTAATATTTATCAATTCTTGATTCCAGCACCATGTTAACACAAGTAAAAAATAAATCTGAATTTGTGACAGAAACTGTCAATATGGACCCACTTTGCGCATCCATCAAAACAAATCCATTGCTATAGATATTTAGTAAATGCTGCAAGAGAAAATTACTTTCAAGGGGCTTTTGGTCTATGAGGCCATTGGACACGGACATAGAAAACATGACCAAATCTTACAAAATCTCAAATTTGGTTAATTGATTTACCAATAAATAAATACATCCACTTAAAGCTGCAACAAGCTAAAAGGCCAAAGGTGAAAGGTCATAAGGTTCTTCACATATGTGACCCTGGACACAAAACCAGTCCTAATGGACAATGTTTTTAAATTGAGATGTATACATCATCTGAAAGCTGAATAAAGCTTTCCACTGATGTATGGTTTGTTAGGATAGGACAATATTTGGCTGAGATACAACTATTTGAAAATCTGGAATCTGAGGGTGCAAAAAAACAAAACAAAAAATCTAAATATTGAGAAAATCCTTAGAAAGTGCTTAGCAACTCATATTACTAATCAAAAATTAAGTTTTGATATATTTAAAGTAGGAAATTTACAAAATATCTTAATGGAACATGATCTTTACTTAATATCCTAATGATTTTTGGCATAAAAGAAAAAACGATCATTTTGACCCATACAATGTATTGTTGGCTATTGCTACAAATATACCCGTGCTACTTACGTTTGTAAGTCACATATGGGTTAATCATAAAGCAATGTAACATTAAATAAAAAACAAACGTTATTTAAAAAACTGGGGTGAAATGTGTTTGACGTAAGTATTCTTGACAACATAATAAATCCAGTTTTTTTTTTTGGAAACTAAAATAGCTTAACTAAAGCCAAAAGAAACGTGAAATATTTAGTATGGAAACCTGTCGTGAGGAAATTCTGCATGCTTTTATTTATTTAATTTTTTTGTACTTAAGCGCACGGATTCAGAGGCTGTGTGTCAAAATCTCGAGAGCTGTCTATATAGAACGTATTTTTGGGCATCACTGGCACGCGCACCATTTCGGACATCCTCGGAACGCGCCTATGACGCCCTACAAAAATTCAGTTCCATGCGCTGAAGTCACTAGGTTTTGACACACAGCTCGTGTATTGTCTTGAGTGAACTACGAAAATTCAGTTCCACTACCGTCCTGAACAGCTGCTTATAGCGAATGACCAGTGTGCATCACCACAGCAATTCCGTGAGCAAACTGGCCATTCTTGCAGACCCACATCTGGGCGTCCAGTACAAAGCATGCAAGTTATTATCAAGCAGTTCAGTAACTTTTCCACATCGCGATGAATCAGATCAGAGGTTGAATTGAAGAACTTACCGGTACAGACATCTTGAGCTCCTTCTTTCAATCCACTACAAAGCTGATGCTGATTTTAACGGACCAGTTTCTTCCCCTCTAACGGTTTTTCAGCAGAAAACATCAATTTGTGTTGTTAGACTTCTCTCGGAGTCCTTCTATTCCATGTTGTCTGTAGGAAGGGTGCAATCCGCGCCTCGATGGGGTGAGAAGTTTGATGTGAATGTTTCAGATGTGTCTCCGCTCCACCTCGCACAGGCAGCGCTGCGCAGTTTCAGTCCTCCTCTCCAGAGAGCTGCTGTTGGGCTACTAATAAAATGGCTGTGTTTGAATGAAAACGCTTCTCCTCTTCATTCGCTTTTTTCCCTACAGTAAGGAATGACCTGGCTTGTGTTTATCTGTATTGCGGTGGCGTACACTGACACTTCATAGCACAGCGAACCAGCACGCTGCTCGCTCGCTCGCTCGCTCTCTCTCTCTCCCTATGATGGAATCATCAAGTTCTGTTTAAAGGGATAGTCTCCTGTTACCTCTGTGTGGATAAACACGGCATGGTTTATATTATACGGAATAATGTGTTTACATTCGATGCGTTTATGCCAATCTCGTGCTACCGTTCTATTTAATGATCTTTATAGCCTACTGTTTTAATGTCCCCTGTCTCACTGGAAAAAGAATTTTCGTGCCTAACAAAAAATATTTTGTAGTATTGACTACTAGAGAATACTTGGCAGCTATAATTCAGTTAAAGACAAAAATCTGTTCACATTCAAACATTCAACCCCAAACTAGTGTACTTGGTATATGTAGCTAACAGTGCACCTGATGTAAATTTCATAATCAGTATGGGCCTTGAATTTTTTGCATTAAACAGTTTTGTGCACAAGGCAGCAACACAGGCTTGGGCCCTTGTTTCATAGTGGAAAAAGAGATGTAGGAGAGGAAACAATGATAAACAACTGCAGATGCAACAACAATAGACACCCATATTGATGAGCAATTGTGTTCTGCCGAAAAATAGTGAAAACAATAGAAAAGGTTGAATCTTTATAGTGCGCATGTGTCGAACAAAAGACTATGCGTTTGGATGTACACGCACGTTTGTCAAAACTACAGTATACTTTCAGCTTTAATTAAGTGTACCAAGCAGCGGAATGCTGAACGTCCATTTTTACTGTTTAAAAAATTATAATTGTAATTTAGCTATGAATCATCTATAACATTTTGATGCAAACTTGGATTGAAATTTGTCTGTTGACAATGAATGATGCTTTGTCGCTCAAATCTTTGTCACTGCGAAAACCTCTTTATTGTAGTTATAATAAAACATTTGGTTACTTGGTATCAAATGGAAATTGTCAGAAATGTTCTCAAAGCCAAATTCACACCTCAGCAACAAAGAAACCTAGAAACCACAGTAACTGGTTTTCAAGTCACACCACATTTGCATAAAGTTTTTCTCAGCTTTGTCAAGTCACCAGACAAGCCCACATAGTCACCAACAGTCAGTCATGTTGCAAAAATCTCCAGCTCTCAGTGAAAATGAATGAGTTCAGGCCACATTTTTGCTTAAGTCACTGACTGTGAATGACGCTTTTTACACTAAAGATTTATTATTCATTGCTTTTAAAATACACTAGGCTATTACATTCACCAATCTCTTTTTATTACAACCCGAATTCCAGAAATATTGGGACGTTTTTTAAATTCGAATAAAATGAAAACTAAAAGACTTTCAAATCACATGAGCCAATATTTTATTCACAATAGAACATAGATAACATAACATGTTTAAACTGAGAAATTTTACAATTTTATGCACAAAATGAGCTCATTTCAAATTTGATGCCTGCTACATATCTCAAATTAGTTGGGACGGGGGCATGTTTACCATGGTGTAGCATCTCCTCTTCTTTTCAAAAGAGTTTGAAGACGTCTGGGCATCGAGGTTATGAGTTTCTGGAGTTTTGGTGTTGGAATTTGGTCCCATTCTTGCCTGATATATGTTTCCAGCTGCTGAAGAGTTCGTGGTCATCTTTGACATATTTTTCATTTACGTGTATGCAAGGTCAAAAAACACTTTAGTTTTCTCAAAAAATAGTTTTAATTTTATCTCATTTCTAAATGATTCGTAAACGACTCATGCGAAGCAGTTCGAAGAATCAGTCTCTCCAAAGCCCTCCTTTCCGTGAGACCTCACTGCTGTGATTGGTCAGATGGCGCAGTCCTTTGTGATTGGTCTACCGCATACAGCGCGTGTCGGAGACGAAACGCCCATTGCCATAGCAGAATGACAGCCCTGGAGACTTGTCAATACATATAAAAGATGGTATCGATTGTACCTTACCAATTCGAGTCGGAGTCTGATGATGAAACGGTTGAAATGGCTGATCGAGTCGCAAGCATGACTTGAGCAGGACGTTTCTCAGTGGTAACTGTCAAGTGTTAACAAGTTTTTTGATAGACAATAACTTCATTGTCGGCTTCACAACTTTGGAGATAGTTTATGTTCACATACAGCTACATGGCACACTCCATGAAAGGTAATATTCAAAAAGGCATAATAGGGGCACTTTAAATGAGCCTTGGCCCACAGGACACGATGGCACTTCTGGACCATGTTCACATATGGCTTCCGTTTTGCATGATAGAGCTTTAGTTGGCATATGCAGATGGCACAGCGGATTGTGTTTACCGAAAGTGGTTTCTGGAAGTATTCCTGGGCCCATTTAGTAATGTCAATAACAGAATCATGCCGATGAGTGATGCAGTGTCGTCAGAGGGCCCAAAGACCACGGGCATCCAACAAAGGTCTTCAGCCTTGTCCCTTATGCACAGATTTCTCCAGTTTCTCTGAAACTTTTGATGATGTTATACAATGAGATTTGCAAAGCCTTTGCAATTTGACGTTGAGTAACGTTGTTTTTAAAGTATTCCACAGTCTTTTTACGCACTCTTTCACAGATTGGAGAGCCTCTGCTTATCTTTACTTCTGAGAGACTCTGCCTCTCTAAGATATCCCTTTTATGTTACAGACCTGATGTCAATTAACTTAATTAGTTGCTAGATGTTCTCCCAGCTGAATCTTTTCAAAATTTCTTGCTTTTTCAGCCCTTTGTTGCCCCCGTGCCAACTTTTTTGATGGCATACACCTCTACACCTCTATCACAGTATTGGATATGTGGATGCATTGGATTGGATCCATTTTGGCCTGCTTGGCATCAAATTTGAAATTAGCTCATTTAGTGGATAAATGTAAAATTTCTTCATTTAAACATTTTTTATGTTATCTATGTTCTATTGTGAAAACAATATTGGCTATATTCAATATATTCAATATTGGTGATTTGAAAGTCTTTTAGTTTTCATTTTATTCAAATAAAAAAAAAATACGTCCCAACATTTCCGGAATTCGGGTTGTATTTAAAAATCAACAATACAGAAACACAAAAAGGTGTTGTGACTGCATGTCCAGTTTTCAATTATGTTAAAGGTAACAGGTGCATTTAATAAACCTTTAAGATGCTCCTTAGAGACAAAGAGCAATCAAATAAAATCTTTTCAATGAGCAAATCTTTAACACATGAAGAAACTATAACATAAACTATATTTTTACTCCACATCATAGCAATGGATGATGTTTGGTTTGAAAATAACCAATTATGTTTAATTCTCTTTTAAACTTAATTACTGATTTCTTGTTTTCATGGCATCCTGCTGAGGCATTTGCTGAACATAGCTTGGAAAACCACCATATCTGCAGAAACACAATCTCCTTGACAACAAAAATATATATTATATATTTAGTATAAAAAGTAGCAATTACCCAATAACATGATGAAACTGGCTGCAAACATTCTAGCATTTGACTTTGAAAGAAAACCCATTATTAACACAGATTGGGCAAAACATGCTGATACTAACAAAATGTTTGGCCCTTTAAATGAGCTGATGCTGGACAGTTGGGGTTACTAACAAATATTACGTCTTCAAAAAAGGTTTAGATTTAACACCAAAAATCAGAGATAATACAGTCAGCCTCTCGTCTAGAATAAAATTCAGTTTAAGGAAAAAACAGTGCGTTATTTAGCAAACAGCAGATAGAAGTATGTGTTGTGGAGGACGATTAGTTTACTCACTGACAGCTATGCCATGAGCACTGTGAATAGCTTTTAATTATACAGGGCAGCTGTGTGAAAGAAGTCAAAGGTCCTCTTCTTATCTTCAAATGTCTGTTAAATTGGTGTCATGGCACTCCCTCCCTTCATCTGCCAACATTGGCTTATGTTGAAAGGGCTAAAATATAGGAAAGAAGACCTTCAGAAGGGGGGGGGGGGGGGGGGACTTTTTGGTGGGCTGCCAAACCAGTCCACTGTTACAAGGCTGAATTTACTGCAAAGATGAAAAAAAAAAGAAAAGAAAAAAAAAACACTCTCTCATGGTCTGCAATTGGATATTAGCCACTGAGCCGGCCCGTATACAGAATCTGCGTAGGCAGAACTCTGCAGATTTGGAACGCCCCTCATTCATCAAGTTCTATACTATGCGACACCTCCGCATGTCTGTTTATTAAATATTTTGGGTAATTTAATGATGCTTTCAGGTACCACTGTGGTAGTCTTAGTCTCTTTTTAACATATTTTATCCATATTTAATTCCATTCTGCAAGATTCCACTGCAAAATCACTGCAGAAAAATGTTAATACTGCAGATTCCAAAAAGACAAGAAGGTCATAAAAAAAGCGTGCTAACCTTAAAGGCAAACCATATAGTTCAGCAGGCAATGCATTGAAAATGTAGGAGGAAATCATTTTATTGTAGCTTACACATAGGGAGTAGTAAATACCCAGCAGTGCTTCAAAGCTCCACTTAACTCTGGCGACCTGGAGGTAAGAGGCATTTGGAACATTTTAGCCAGCTGTTATTTTAGGTTCTCATCACAGTGATTGTTTATAATTGTCCTCTCAACAGCACTGTCTATTTTTAAGGTTTCTGCCCCTGTTTGAAGTCATGCACTTGGTGACAGACAGATACACATGCCTGGAGGTTAAGTTTGTGCTATATATACACTACAGGAATTCCGCGTGGACACCTAAGGCCCTGTTGCTCCATAAAGGTCTTTTTATATAGCACACTGCTAAGGGTCTACACCTCTATCACAGTATTGGATATGTGGATGCACTGGATTGGATCCATTTTGGCCTGCTTGTTTGAATAAATAGCGCATTCTAAGTAATTTTAATAACTTTTTGTTTGTTATACTACTCTGAAATCGCTCAAGAAATGAACCCAATAAGATAAGAGGAAATAGAGAGGGGAAATGCAAGTATAAAATGTCAGGAAAGGAAAAAAGTCTTGTGAAGTGAAAGTCAAAGTTAATGATAATGGCAGAGACAATTGCAAAGGGAAAATCAGACTTGTGTCATCAGCATGTCTATGTGTAATGCAAGATGAAAGCGATGGAAAAATTGAAAAAGTGACAGAAGAAAAGGAATGAAGGCATTATTTAGGAGCTAACAGCAGTGTTCAGACCCAAGAGAGAAAGTAAAATCAGGAGAGGACAGGTGCATTTGAATAAAGATGAGGAACGATAGGCTCCTCTCCACTCCTGAATACCACACACTTACCATCGACTTTGAGTGGACGGGGGAGGACATGAATAAAAATGAGTGTGGCTACCTCTCTATACTCCCACTATGCCTGTACATGGAAAGGATGATGCATTACGTGAATGTTTAAAGGATTATTTCACTCAAAAATTAAAATTCAGTCATCATACCCTCACGATGGTCTAAACAAGGGACTTTCAAGCTTCAAAAAGGACACAAAAGTATAAAAAATATATGATGCTATAAGTCATCAGCCCTCTGAAGCCAAACATAAAATAGCTTTGCGTAAGGAAAAGACTGAAATTTAAGTCATCACTATTGGAAAAGGAGCCTTTTCACATTTCCAGGGTTTTAATGCCAAGGTAAGAAAAGTATAGCGTTATATATGTACATTAAAAGTTTAAAAATGAAAATATAAAAAAGGTTGCTAGATTTAATAACTGTGGAAACGTATCATTACAGTCTATGAAAAGGGTCCGTGGATGGAATTAAACATGGAACAACAGAACTAATCTAATTTGTGAACAAATCTCTCAGGTTTTGTGAATTTATTGGTTAACAATTTCACTGGATAGATCTGACTGAAAAGTTTACCTTTTGGGTTAGTAATGACAGTTTTCATTTTTGGGGTGCACTGTAACTTTTTAAAGGGATAGTCCACCCAAAAAAAAAAAAAAAAAAAAAAGGTCCCGCTTTATAATAAGTGGTCTTAGCTACTATATACTTGCATCAAAAAATAAGCACAATGTACTTATTGTGTTCATATTGTATTGCAAAACACTTTTGCTGCTATTGAGGTGGGATACTGGTATGGTTAGGGACATGTTTGGTTGTATGGGTGGATTAAGGTGTAAAGGATGGGTCAACAGTGTAATTATTTACATAAATTAATTACATGCAGGTATTTTTAAAATATAAGTACAATTTAAAACATGTATGTAATAAGTGTACCAAATGATTCATTTAAATTTAAGTACATAGTAGTTAAGGAACTTAATATACTGTATAAGTGTGACCAAAACAATTTACTCACCCTCATGTCACTAAGACATATGTCATTATGTCTCACCCTCGTGTCTATGTTTTGTCCGTGTTTTTGGTTACCAACATTCTTCAAAATATCATCATTTATATTCCACAGAGAGTTTTGAAACATGAGGGTAAGTGAATAACAGAATTTTCATTTTGGGGTGGTTTCTTTAAGAGTACAGCAATGCATGGAGTACCTGCAAATGCCATGTACTCTGTGATATGATTGTTTCCGTATGCTCATGTAGGCACATTTATTTATTTCTGCCTGTACCAGTTTATTGGTGTGAAACACAAAAAGCTCACAGTGCTAAGCTTTGAGGACATTGATTAAGTGAGCGAATGCCAGTATCATTCAAATTTCCACCTGCAGAGTCTGATGTTTGCACAGGACAACATCAGAGCACAAAACAGCTACTCATCTCCATTTGGGAAATAAGCAATGCAGCAGTGAGGCAGGGGACTGCTGTGGGGGTCAGCCATTACAGAAATCTGGAGAGATGCGTGGAACATGCTGAACATCCTTCTAAATGGTAGTCGAGCAGCAGGAAATGGCAGTAAACAAACTTTGTGCCCACACAGGCCTACGCACAGGGTGAGGGAAGATTGAATTATGTAAACAAGACCATTATCTTCAAGTGAAAGGATGAACAAGTTACCGCCCATGCTATCAAAAGACCCAACATGGTTTTTCAGGAAAAATAACAAATTGAGAATTGACATCAGAAACAAACAGTACTGTGATTTAGTCTGAAATACATACAGTGGGATGCAAAATTTTGGGAACCCCTTGTAGAATCTTTGAAAATGTGAGTAAGTCATACGTCAAATCAGTCATAAGTAGCACGGGTATATTTGTATCAATAGCCAAAAATACATTGTATGGGTCAAAATTATCGTACCTACCATAAATATATTAAAACTTAATTTTTGATTAGTAATATGCATTGCTTGGACATTTTTAAAAGCAATTTCCTCAATATTTTGATTTTTTTTGCACCTTCAGATTCCAGATTTTCAAAGAGTTGCATCTCGGCGAAATATTGTCCTATCCTAACAAACCATACATCAAAGGAAAGCTTATTTATTCAGCTGTCAGATGAGGTATATTTCTAAATTTGAAGATCAAGGTAAATTGTACTTAATTTGTCTTCCATTCAAACATGCAAGTATCTTCTGTTGCTTCCGAAGGGCAGTACTAAATGGGGAAAGAAATGATATTTCAACAAAGTAAGAAAAATTTGGACATCTTCATCCTGTTCAAAAGTTTTCATGGAGGATTTTTCTGAAGAAAAGTACTCAGATTAACTGTTTAGAACAAACAAGGGACTCATGAACATCACAAAAAAAACGTTGTGAATCAACCAGGTAACCACACACAGTATTAAGAACCAAGGGTTCCCAAACTTTTAAATAGGGTTATTTTTTTTTATGAACTCTCTTATTTTGTTAAAATTATTCACATTTTCACAGATTCTTCAAGGGGTTCCCAAACTTTCGCATGCAACTGTACACTTGTTGATTTTGCTCATATGTGACCCTTGACCCTCTACATAATCTGAAAGCTGAATAAATAAGCTTTCCATTGATGTATGGTTTGTTAGGATCGGACAATATTTGGCCGAGATACAACTATTTGAAAATCTGGAATCTGAGGATGTAAAAAAATCTAAATATTGAGAAAACCACCTTTAAATTTGTCCAAATGAAGTTCTTATCAATGCATATTACTGATCACAAATTAAGTTTTGATATGTTTACGGTAGGAAATTCACTAAATATCTTCATGGAAAATGATCTTTATTTAATATCCTAATGATTTTTGGCATAAAATAAAAATGGATAGTTTTGACCCATACAATGTATTTTTGGCTATTGTTAAAAATATACCCCAGCGACTTAAGACTGGTTTTGTGGTCCAGGGTCACATATTGTTTTTGCCATATTATGTTTACGCTTTAATGTTTTTAATGCTGCTTTGATCCATCCTTGATTCATCCTTGCTGAATAAAAGTATTAACTTCTTTCAAAAAAAAAAAAAAAAAAAAAAAAAAAGTGATGCATCAAGGCATGTAACATCCCATTTGTGGTACGGCCAGCAATGATACCTCAAATCATGCAAGAGAGATGTGCTATTACTTTTCTATGCTATATGACTTACCATTTTGCCCGGAGGATGATAAAATGAGTAAAAAAATCTCAGACATTGATTAAAAAAAGACACCGAGCCATATCGAGAGATGAGAATATCATAAAGATTAAGACATGCGCTTTTGGGGTTGAGCAATCACCCATAACACCCTCGCAAACTGCTTAGCAATGCACTAAAAACCACTCAAAACACCTTTTTATACGGTCAAGCAGCACACATTTTTTTAAATGATGAAATTCTGCAGCTACAGGACTTTCATTATCAGTAAAAGATCTTGCAGATTATTATAGTTTTGAAAAGGGGAAGGATTCATGCACGGCTCACTACAGTGATTCAGAGATACGTGACTTAAACCCTGCTGATTCCTTTCCTAGATGGTATTTCAAAAAAAAAAAAAAAAAAAAGACTGTGGTGGGGTGGAGCTTAAATTGTATACATCAAAGGGGGCATAAGCTAGCAAAGAGGGATGGGGAAGAGGAAAGCCATAAGAGCTGGAGCAATTAATTACTAGGTCAAAATAATTAACAGCAAGACACGGTTCATTTAAAAAGAAAGTGTCCAAACTCAATGACATGATTTATTTCTGTCAGTGAAATACGATTAAAATGACAGCGGGGTAATTGCCATACAACCACTCTTAACAAAATAAATTCTTAAGACAGTAGTAAGTATGCATGGGAAAAACAAAAACAACTGCACTCTTCCATTTTACCATCAAATAAAAGAATATACCTGAATGCCTTTGAGTAAAGAGCATGACTATAGCACGTTTACACTTACAAAAAATCCTCACTGTCAGAACAAAGATGTGAATTATGCTAAATAATTCAGTTTAATCTGTGCATCTTAATGAGGTTTTCTTTCCCATTAATGTCACTCTTATTGAATGGTCAGGATGTACCTCAATGAATTATAAAATGAGGTTTTTGAGGAATTGCTTGAAGTCCTTGAGAAGAAAAACATCGTTCATATTAAAGAAGCCCTGATAAACGTGGACATGCTATACTGGACAAAGGAAGAGTGGAAGGAGGAAAACACAATACGGGAGCTGTACATTCAGACCAGTTTTCGTTTTGGGGGGCTACAGGTTATTCCACCTATATGACAAAGGAAACTGAGTGTGTATGCAGGGTGTGTGTGAATATGGGACAGTCTGTGTTTTGATCAGTGAATGTGTCTGCTCTCTCCTCTTGTCACCGTTTCATGTTGCTCAGACGCACACTCTTCTCCAACTCAAACTGCCGGTGGTCCACTCGCTCTAGAAAGTTCTTTCTCTCCACGTACCTACAGACACAGAGAGCAGAGACAGTGAGGACACTGAGATAATGGTGGAGGAAAGCACAAGTAAATGACACTGACACAAACCCTGGTTTGCGGTTTCAAAGTTCAATGACTGCATACACTGAATATCATCTTTTTGCAACTGCACACTACATCTCCAGTGATGCTTTTCTAAAGCTTCTTTCTGTGCTTTTGTTGCCGTTTCCCACTGTGTCTTGGAATGAAGCAGACTGGCGGTGAGTGGGGACAGTGGGGTTTTGGTAAATGTCAGCACTCCAGTGGTAAAATGTTTTCACACACATATTTGTTTCTTTTTTTAGGCATGCCGGCTTCACGATGCTATTACCTGTCACAAGTGGTTTGCAATTCTAAAGGGCCGCAGAATTTCAGATTTTGGATGTTTTCCTTTTCTAACATACAACCTAGTTCAGGTTTTGAAATATTTACTCGCCCTCATGTTGCTCCAAACCTGCATGACTTTAGTTCTTTTGCAGAACACAAGATATTTTTTAACAACATTTCTGTTTTTGTTTATGTAATGAAAGTCGATGGGGTGCAATTTCATTTTATGGATTAAAAAAAGAAAAACACTATCTTTTTTTTGTGTTCCACAGAGGAAAGGAAGTCACAAAGGTTGGATATTTATATTGCATAAAATCAAGCTCAAATGATCAAACGCCAGAATTTGTCTCGGACAACACAATAGGGGCTTTAGTGAACCTGTATCCATTAGATGTCGGAGGTTATAGGTGCATGTATTCAGCCTCACTGTTTATTGTCATTACAAGACTCACCGGTACTCAGAGTAAGAGCAGATGCTGAGGACAAAGCAAATAAAATGGCCCTTTCAGGCTGACATCATCTGGTTTTGTGGTTTACTTCATAATAGTCTGGGTTCAGGTTCAGGGAGCTGGCTGATGATCAGCAGAGAAGGGCATCTCCTACACAAAGCTTTATGTGGGGTCTAAATGAATTGTTGTGTAGAGCACTGTGCACACTAGGAAAACCCTCGAAGCAGCTGCAACGCAGACATGTGAGGCTATGGAGCAGAGACTGAAGATTTTATTAGATATCACATCACGCCCCTGCCAATGATGAAAAGAAGACAGAGAGCAAAAACTGATTGCCTGCGTCTTGTTTGAAGTCCAAATGGGATCTCTGTGAAACACACAAACACCCACATACTTAAAAACACAATCTGATTTGAGCAACACAGTGGGTTTAAATGGCTCATATTATGCTTTTTTTTAATGCTATTGATCTTGTTGTGGATGATTACATGCATGTTTTTATTTATTTATTTGTTTGTCATTTTTATTAAATATTTCTACTTAGCTGGAATTTATTTTTTATTTCAGTTCTAGTAAAGTTCACTTAAATCCAAACACTGTACACTTACATTCATCTGCCACTACATTCCCAAAAAACAAGTCCCCATCATACATATTTTCTTTTATACATATCATTATTTTGCACTCAATTGTATATCACAATACACACGAAAAGAGCTGTTGATACTTCAGTTTCATTGACGCTTTAATTCTAGATTTTTTTCCGCCGTGGTACTTAATGAACATAGTATCCATAGTAAATTTTTGCCATCAAAACAGTAATAAATGTATGCACGTTTTTCACCTTGTCTCTGACCTTTACCATTGCACTGGGCTTTTTTCCTGCTCTGCCTTTAAGAGTTCTATGTAAATGCCCTTTTTGCATATGAAATGAGAAAGCAATTTATTGCGCTTACACATGGGCTAAAGGTTTGCTGTTGGGTCCAATATAGTGCTGCCGCTTTTTTAAATGGCAGCTTTTTTGAAAAGAAATGCATTGTGCAATTACACTGCGGTTTACATAATTAAATATGACGCTCAATCTGTTCAGGATAAAGTGAAATTATCAGGGACTCATTGGGAGGATCTGCAGAGCTGCAGGTGCTACACACAGCACAGGCTTTTCCACATTTTACTCTTTTCATTTGTCCGTCTAGGAATAACAGTATGTTTCCTATTATATTTCTAAACACAGAACGGTCATCTTTGAACAGGTAATTTTGTTGGAAGGGAGGATGTTTTGCATTCTAAAAAATGCAGTATACATTTCAATAGCATACTATATTCTTTTTAAATGAGGGAACAGTTGATTTGACCCATTTAAATCCATTTTAGTTTTTTTTTTACCTAGTTAAATTCTGTAAAACACTCAGAGAAACATTGTGCATTCTGCCTGCAGCATCTGAAGAGCACAATCTGTCACATGTCCGCTCCGTTCCCCCTTAATCCCAGCAGAGGGTCACTCTCCCCAGTGTCTCAATCCCAAGATGCTCTGGAAGCTCTGATGCCCAACCAACCATTTGCCTCCAGAGACATGAGGCCCTGGGTTTACCAACTGTGTTAGCTCTGACAGATCTGGGTGCATTTTTGTCCTATATTTGGTGAAAAAAAAAAAAAAAATAGTAAGATCTTCAACCATCAGTCTCACACTGAAAACAGTCCTGTGGGCATACAGTTTGGCCTAGCGGCCTGTGCACTATGCTATTCTATGGTCTATGCGTCCTCCACACCCTTCAGCGATCCTCCTCTTAAACCACATTCCTCTCAGAGAAACAGAAATATGGAAGCAGTGGCAGACCATAATTTTGTCTACTTTATTTTTAAACCCCCAGGCCAGGTTTTTAATTTAGTAACTCTTCCACTCCCTACAACTGTCTTATAGAGAACTAACAGTTCTTTTCATCCATATATTAAAGATAAGACATGTGTGCAGTGAGATTTAAATGGATATTTTACCCAAAAATGTAAATTCTGTCATAATTTAATTGATTATTTCACACCTGTATGATATTCTTCAGATTTTAAAGAATGTTTTCTGTTTTGTCCATATAATGAAAGTCAGTAGAGTCCATCAAAAATCTTTTCTGTTTCACAGAAGAAAGAAAGTCAATCTTAAAGGTTTGGAACAACATGAAGGTGAGTAAATGACTTGGCTTAACTATTTCTATAACTATAACTCGACAAATGCATAGTAAGGGAGTAAAACAGAATGGCAACTGGATGCACAAATTATGTCATTATATATCACCATCCCCTCAGGACAAGATGCTAGTTTCTCCTCCCTCATCTCCCTGCTTGTTTTTACACCAAATGCATCTTGGGAGTGGGGTAGCGTCGCACTGCATTACCCCAGAGAAATGTAGGATGGGTAACTATGGTGACAAGGCTAGTTTAGAGGGGTATTCACAACTCAGAGGAAAGCAAGACAACAACTAAGTTGATGCACTACTGAGATAACCTACAGCCGCAGCTGTGGCACAAAACCCAAGAGACCTCACATTCACTCACCTCCTGAAACAAACCCATCGGTGTATATTCACCAAAAGCTTGATGGGAAACAAATGTTCCACCAAGATTTCACTTCCTCCTAAACTCACTATGAATGAAATCTAATCATGACCGTAGAGTGGAGAGACACAAACTATGCGTATGTAGATATCAATTATGGTCTTGTTTAATTTCCCAAGCGTTTTGAAGTCTAAAAACTGATCTGTAGATTACTAGCACTACAGTCGGTCCTGACAGGGTAAGTATACTTAATCTATGAACTTTATTTTCAATCTCTTAAACATCATAATTTGTATCATAATGTTGTAATTTGCCAGAAAAGACCATGTATTTAGGTTTGTGGTACCAACCCTGGGGACAAGCAAAAATTAGCTTGCTATGTAAAGAAACTGTCCATATAGAGTACGGTTCACTCTCTATCATCTCTATATGCACTTAGTCTCCATTACAGCAGGTGTAAACCTTTTCACTGTTAACTGTTAGGTATTAATTATACATTTGAGATGAATGAGGTATGTTGAGGGAATCGATAAAGGGGTATGTCTGTTACTAAAATGAAAACCTCTTTCAGAAACCCCATCCTTAATATTACGCAAAGGAGGGTGAGAACAGCGTTTCTAATCCTGCATTTAGAATATGACTTTACTCTTGCATCTTTTATTTATTACTATGATGGAATGAAATGGAAGCAAAAAAAATAATGGCAAGTTCATGCGTTTAAAATTGCATGTGTGTTTGTATAGAAAAGATGTGGGCTAGAATGTCCCGCACACTTCTGATTGGTCGACCAGGAGTCAGCCAAAACTATACTAATATAACAAAGGCGTTCAAAAGAGTCCACTTGTGACAAAGCTTCAAATTTGCATTTTTCTAATTTAAAACAGCTTTTTCCATTACAAGTGTTTTTTGTTTTTTTTTTCTACAAAAGGATTTGGCAAAAAGTTTAACTTAAAAGTTTACTTGAAAGTTCTCCACCATGATTGTAGATGATTCAAAGAGCATCTTGAACTTTAATGGAAGAACAACATCTGACTATCTATACAAAGAGTCACATGACTATCACAAGTATCTGAGTAGTGATCTGAAAATAGTGCAGAATCATAAATAACTATTAAAAATTTTACGTCATGTTTCTCTGGTTTTAAATCTCACTAAGCTACACCCTGTTTCAATTCCAGCTCAAACGAGAACCATGATGAAACTGCTTTAATAAAAGTGAGAAGTCAGTGTTGCAGTATTTCATTCACTTCCTGTAAACCCAACTCTAAACTTTTTGACCCTGGTTAACATAAGCTTTTTTGGTACAGCTTTGCATCATCAGCTTTTGAGTAAAGTCCTATTCTTCACCTCTTTCTCCTCAAGATAGCCATCAAGGCCAAGATAAGCAGGTTTAAATGAAGTGCTATTGGCTTAGCTCCCACTCCATTCATTCTGCAGATCTACTGAATACTGATCCTAGACCAGTCTGGAAGGCAATGTTAATCTCAATTTTACAAAAGACTTTTTTCAGTCCTTCAACAATTGCGAAGAAGAGTGTGCATCATGACGGTAATTAAATAGTTTTAAATGAAAACATACTGTTGGCAAACATATATCGAGAAATATACAGCAAGATGTTATCGGTGCACTAACAATAATTCAAGAAAATCAATAAATGTTGGTGGATGAGCTGTCGTAAACACTTTACAAGTGGGTTAATTAGCTCACCCAAATGCATCGACTAAAATTAAATATCATTTTAGTCTGAGTGAAAGTGACTAAAATGAATGAATATGACATGACCAAATATTGAGTCAATTGTCAAAACACTGACTAAAACAATTGATCAAAAAAAGATCATCAGGTTTTGAGTGCTGTTGTTTATTCTATTCTATCCAACTTTTCACCTATTGCTATGAGTTAATATCATTTATAATGAAAAAAAAATTAATAGGTTTTAAATTAAAAGGAAAAAGTGAAACAGTTTTAAATAAAAAGTGAATTTGAAAGTGTCACAAGTGGACTCATTCAAACTCTAATGTATATTTCTTCATGTACTTCATCCCAAATGAATGAAACAGATGTGTGAGAGCAGACATCTGCATTGCGAGGCCACATATTTAACACCCACATCTCTCCTACACATGTACGTATGCAGAAAAACCAACAAGAGACAGCACAGATATTTTAACAGAGAAACAGTAAGGATGACTCATAGTTTGAGAACAAAACCTAGTTTTTTTGTACTCACTACAAAATTTCTCCAAATGCTCATCCCTAGTTCTAAGAGCAACTGCAAAGGTCAATGTTAATCAAATGCATGTGTAGCATATGGTTTTACCCCAAATACATTCATTTTACTATCCAGTTAACATCAGTGCATAATTAATGAATTGTAATGTATTATAAAAATTGCACCGAAATATAATATGCCTGCACACTGTGGCTTTAAGCACTTAAGACACTTAATGATATTTATTCAGCTCTGATGAAAATCTCAGAAGCTAGTGTGAGACACTAATGGGAGATAATATGAGATGATGTGTTTGTCTGGGTCACTAATGAGGCTTAAACATACCCTTCTTTGCCTCGATTATGGATTGCCAGCTCGTCTGAAATGCCCTCCTCTGTTTTAAAGGCATCCCAGTCCATCTTAGACTTCTCCAAAGTGCTCATCTTCTGCTTTTTGGCCCCGATACGATTCAGGATGCTCCCCATGCCCACTGGCCTCTTCGCACTAGAGGAAGGAAGATCATAAAATATGTTTTGGATTAGGATTTTTTTAAATATTAAAATTGGCTGTTCTAACTGAGAAGGGCTAAAAACAAGCTCCAGTGACATTTTTGTTGGATTTTAAAGTGGAAACAGATCATGTGCATCAAAATAATTTTGTTTAAAAATGCAGGAAGACAGACAAAGGAACAGGGTAAAAAATATATTTCATCATTTTATTTATAAAAAGATAAAATGATGATCCAAAGCGGTAGGTTTCTCGCAACATGCTTCCGGAACAAAGATGTGTTTTGAACATTACCAAAGTCATCTTGACACTGAGGTTGCGCTTGGCTGCAGTAATGAAATGTTAAACGATCTGTGGAATGAAAGAGCTGAAGAGTCCAGACCAGCGGCCCTCCCTCTTGTATGTGGGTGCCAGAGGGAGAGAGTGGGCTGGGGGTCTGCAGGGGGAATGGGGGGCGGCAATAGGACCTTGGGGTGCATTAGAGAGTGCCGGGGTTTCCAAGGACAGACGGTTTCACGCTCAGGCGAGTCATAGGAGAAAGTCTGCCATGAGGAACGAGAAGGAAAATTGTGTGTACGTGGAAGATGGTACAATTGTTTTCAGAATATGAAATGAATATAAAATATAAATAAACAAAAAGGTTTGGGTAGGAAGGTATTGCAATATCGGTTTAAACACAGAGAGAACAAAACTGCACCACCTACTTAAAATTCCCTTATATAAATCAGTTGTTAACGCTCTGTCTTGCTTCAAGCTGAAGTAAAATGAATGCTATGAACTTGTATTACTTGACTGCAGGATAAAAAGACTTCATTAATTTCTTAATGAACTGCAAGTTGCAGTTTCCTCACTGATCGAGCCGATTTAGCAGGACTTGCACATGCACACAGAGGAATGAGGCGACCCACAAACAGACACACATGACTAATGTCTAAAGGTCTGACAAAATGTATCTCACATCTGTGCAAAAACTGTCAAAATTATTCAAGGAGGAAAACAGGGAGGTGAAAAATGCAAGATGAAAAAATGGAAACATAGAAGAATGTTTTAACATCTGCGGGTACACAATTACTCTATTTATTTATATTTATGTGTTTTCCACATCCTTTGGATATTTTCTTACAATATCTGGTCACATTTATCCAGTAAAGCAAAACATAAATATATTATAGATTTTTTTAATGCATTATATTTTTAGATATTTCCAATGTTTTATATAAAAATGGATATAATTTTTCAAAATATATTATTTATATATAAAATATTGGATTGTTAGCTGGACAATTTATAACTGCACGTATGCATGTATGCACACCTGCAAACTGAAACATGTCAAACGAAGCCCATGATTACATGCATCTTTGTGCCAGCTGTTTTATTGCAGTGCTGTTCCCACGACAGTCACAGTCTGGCCAGACAACACAGACAAAAATAATGTTGGGGTGCAAAAAAGGCAGCAAAAAGTAAAAATCAATAATGGTAAAATCAATACTGTAATTATATTCCCTCCGTTACAGCTGCATCCACAAACACATTTCATATGAGGAAAGCTCACCTGACTGATGCACAACTATTAAAGTCACCTTATTAAAGTCACATGGAAAACAAGCACAAAGATTTTAATATGAACAATTCAGCTAGCCTATGTGAAATTATTCAGACAGCACAGCAGCACATTGGCCTTTCCATTTAAAAATGAGAATTGAAGAATAATTCATTTAAAACTGTCACAAAGCATTATCCCAACACACAGTGGAATCTTACTGGTTAAAAGTTCTAAAAGAGAATGATTAAAAGAGAATAAAATGCACAAAAAGTATTCTCGTAGCTTCATGAAATTGAACCACTGATGGACTATTTCAACGATATCCTTACTATCTTTCTGGGCCTTGAACGTGGTAGTTGCATTGCTGTCTATGCAGGGTCAGAAAGCTCTCGGATTTCATCAAAAATATCTTAATTTGTGTTCCGAAGATGAACGAAGGTCTTATGGGTTTGGAATGACATGAGGGTGAGTAATTAATGACAGAATTTTCATTTTTGGGTGAACTCTCCCTTTAACAAACTGAACCTTATTGTAAAGTGCTTTATAGACTCACACACATAAAAAAACTGAACGGACTCAATCTGGTTTGTGAAGCGAGCCAAGAAACAACAAAAGTGAGACGAGGACAATTGTGAAAGTGTTACCTGCAGTTTAACAGCTTAGTCAACAGAACCAGTACGTAAACATAGAGAGAAACAGGAACACTGCTTAAACCCATCCTGACAGGGAATCAATATACAATCAGGGCTCAACTGATAGTCAATCCTGTGTGCCATGCGGCAGCGTCGATGTGAGTGGGGAACGTTGGGCTGGGAGCCAGACCACAATACACAACGCTGAGACAGAATGCTAAAAGCAGAGCCAAGGTGACTGTATCCTGTCTCATCACCCATAGTGCTTAAACAGAGAGATGCATGTATGTATGCATGTATGTATGTATGTGTTACGTCACAGGCCAATAAAATACAGCATACTGGGTTATACGCCAATGCAGGCACCTAAAAGTCAACTAAATTGGAATTAAAGCCTAAAGGGAAACAGGATGTACAGGGTAAAACAGTAGCCCAGAAGTCTGTGAATTCAGTTGTTTATTTGCAGTCAGTGTTCTCCCATGACTGAAGTCTTTTTACCATATCATTTAAAGGCACACACAGAGTCAACATGTCCCGTCACTCTGTGTAGGGAGAGGAAAAGGCTGGAACATCCTATCCTGACTCCTTTCAAGACAGGAAATAGATTCCCCCACCTCATTATATCAGTTTATGTCATCGTAAGTTCACAGAGCAGCTCATAAACTCAGCATCGACCCCGCAGTTGGTTGACAAGTCTTTCCATCTCCTCTGTGAGTAATTTCAGCCTTTGTGACATCATAAGAGAAGGCACAACAGGGCATCATGGGAGACGGACGCCAGCTAACCCTGAACGCTTCATCTCCATTATCTCAGTAGCCTGCTTGCTCGGACTGATCTAATGGTCTCTTTGCTGCCTGAGGCGCGGACACTGGCCTAGTTGTAGACTAGCTATTTACGAGAACGTACAGGCATGGGCCTGGGAACCGTAGCTATAAGCCCATTGCACACGTCCTCCATAAGACCCCAGCACAGCATAACTGACCCACATTCTGTCCGACAGCCGGAAGCTGGAAGAACAGCCAGAGGAGAGACCACGAGGTAACACAAAACACATCAAATCACAAAACATTCACACGCACATACTCTGTGCACATATTTCAACAGATAAAGAAAGTTTCTAATGCTCATGTTTTAATCATATACAGTCATGGCCAAAAGTATTGGCACCCTTGGTAAATGTGATCAAAGGCGGCTGTGAAAATTAATCTGCATTGTTAATCCTTTTAATCTTTTATTTATATATATATAAAAAAAAAAACCTTCACAAAAATCTAACCTTTCATTGGAGAATAAGAATTTAAAATGGGGGGAAATATCATTACGAATTAAATGTTTTTCTCTAATACACATTGGCCACAATTAACGGCACCCTTTTATTCAATACTTTTTGAAACCGCCAGTTTAACAGCTCAAAATTTTCTCCTATAATGCCTGATGAGGTTAGAGAACACCTGACAAGACAAGACAATTCCTTCATCCAGAATCACTCCAGACCCTTTAGATTCCCAGCTCCATGTTGGTGCTTCTTCTCTTCAGTTCACCTCACTCAATTTCTGCAGGTTCAGGTTAGAGGACTGGAATGGCCATAGCAGAAGCTTGGTTTTGTGCTCAGTGACCCATTTTTGTGTTGATTTTGAGGTTTGTGTTTGGATTATTGTACGTTTGGAAGATCCAAACATGGCCCATTATAAGATTTTTAACAGAATCAGTCACTTTTTGATTTTTTTATCTGTTGGTATTTGATAGAATCAGTGATGTCTAATCAAGATGTCCAGCACCTCCAGCAGAAATATAGGCCCACAACATCAAAAATACAGCAGTTTATTTCATTGTACACATAGGGTATTTTTTCATCCCTGTGTTCACCAAACCCATCTTGAGTGTTTGCTGCTAAAAAGCTCATTTTTTAGTTTCATCTGACCATAGAAGCCAGTCCCATTTGAAGGTCCAGTCATGTCTGATAACTGAATATGCTGGAGATTGTTTTAAGATGAGCTAGGAGAATTTTTCTTGAAACCCTCCCAAACAACATGCGGTGATGTAGGGGTCCCAAGACTCAACTATTTTCTGCAATTCTCCAGCTGTGGTCCTTGGAGAGTCTTTAGCCACTCAAACTCTCCTTCTCATCGTGCATTAGGACGATACAGACACACGTCCTCTTCCAGGCAGTTTCGTAACATTTTATGTTAATTGGAACTTCTAATTATTGATAATTATTATTCTAATTATTATATAGATTGGAAAAACTAATTATTGCCCTGATGGTGGAAATGGGAATTTTCACTGCTCTAGCTCTTACAGCCACTTTACTAATTTGTGAAGCTCAATTATCTAATATATTCAGAAATATATTCTCTGGTTTAACTCATTGTGATGGATGAATAATGGAATTTGGGCTTTGTTTTCCCTCCTATTTATGTTTCTGTGAAACAGGAAGCCATGGCTGGATAATTTCATGTTCATTATCATGCTGGTGTGCTCAAAATTGTAAATATTAATGGGAATATACTTCAGAGATATTTTACTCATAAGAATTTCTAGGGGTACCAATAATTGTGTCCAACGTGTATTTGAGAAAAACATCAATTTCATAATGAGATTTTCCCCCCATTTTCAATTGTTTTGGTTCAATGAAAGGTTAGATTTTTGTGATTTATTTTAAATAAAAGATTAACAATGCAGGTTTATTTTCAGAGCCTTCTTTGATCATATTTACCAAGGGTGCCAATACTTTTGGCCATGACTGTATGTGCACTGCAAAATATATACAGGGAAGAGCTACCAACATGTAAATACACAGCAAATATATAATTTAGTTAGTGACAAAAACTTCCACAAGCATCACAACACTTGTAGAACAAAGAGGTCTGAAGTACCTGGAGATCTGTTAGCATTCCCATTCATCATTGAAAACTGGTGGAAGGATTCCCAGAATTACATGATCTGAAATCAGCCATCTTTGCTCATGAGTGAATGACTTAAGTTTTTTTTTTTAAATGTTTTTGAAAAAGGTCTTTTACGCTCACCAAAGCTATATTTACTTGATCAATAAGACAGTAAAAACAGGTAATAATGATAAATATTCATACGAATTAAAAAACTTTTTTCTATTTTAATAGATTTTTCAAACAATTTATTCCCGTGGTGGCATAGCTGATTTTTCAGCAGTCATTACTCCAGTCTTCAGTGTCACATGATCCTTTAGAAATCATTCCATAATGCTGATTTGGAGTTGAAGAAGCCTTTTTTTTTTAAATACAGATTCATTTTGAAAATGGTTGTGCTGCTTAATATTTTTGCGGAAATTGTGACTTTCTTCATGATTATTTTAAATAGAAATCTTTTGTAACATTATAAATATTTTTACTGTCACTTTTGATTAATTTATTGTATCCTTGCTGAATTAAAGTATTAAAAATGTCCTACTGAGCCCTGACTTTTGAACGTTTTTTTGCAGTTTTTATAGCATTATTCTGTAAGAATACATTGTCATTTTTAAATGGCTTTTGCAGCCAGATGGTGCTGTCATGGGCCATGCTAATCATCAAAACCTAGTTGACTAATTGTCTGGCACCCAACAAGCCAGTTAGTGAGGCTGACTAGTAACGTTATCAAGATTTGCTTCTTAATCATTTTAGCTTTAATATGCTGCAACAATTATGAATTTAGAGACAGCGTTTCAGGGTCAAGGTTGTTTGAACTGCTAACAGAAAACTAAACCAGTCTCAGAGAAGTTGTGTTTCTAATTCCCCTTAAAAGCAAAGCTGGTACAGCATCAAAGCACCAATTGTAACAAATTTGCCACATTCAACTATAAATTTCTAGACAATTACGGTCAAGACTTCAATTCGCCGGCTGTGAGCAATGGCTCAAATATTACCCACAATCTACAGACCTGCATTTGTTTGTGAAGACTATTATAGCTTTGTGTATTATGAAATTATAGTTATTGAGGAATTTATAGTTTAGAATTTGTCAATTACCCTAAAGACACTGCACTTAGTGTCTGTATAATGCTAAAAAAAAACACCTAATCTGTGTCTAATGGACATGACCCTAAATTAGAATAATTGGCTTTCCCTACCACTCACTAGCCAAAGCACTGCACAAAGTTGATTTAAAAAATAGTTTTACCCATTATTCATTAACATGAGGAAACATAACCAATTTAATAATCACACATTAAATAATTAGGATTAACAAGTGTAATAATCTTAGATTCAATGCATTACCAAGAGGCAAAGACAGAGAAATTTAAATCTGTCCTTCACTATAGCATACTGCAACATAACATTTGGATGAAGAACAATCTAGAGGCCCCCAAAAAACTATTCATAAAACAAACCATGTGTGGACCATGCTCACGTCCTGTGAAGGACAGTCACATATAAATGATGTATTGGCAAAGATACTGGAGTTTATAAATATGATATTTTCCCTGTCAACTCCCTCTGATTTTTAGGGTCCTATTTTTCTTTCTTTTTATAATCTTCAAAGAGCCGTTTAGGTTGGAACATGAGGTTCTGAGCATCTCTGCTCCGCCTCTAACATGATGAACGACAGATTTACATTCTGTGAACAATGAGCAGCACACCTGCTCATAGACGACTAATGAACATACACTCGTTCACATAAACACACCTGCAGTGCTAAGACCTAGAGTTCAAAGACCTTTTACGCCCTGGGCCCCTGGCCCCTGTGATCAGCCACCTGGACTTAGTGACACTTACAGCCCCACCCAGCCCCTAAGCTGTGATTTGTGTCTTTCATATACACAAACAAATGTGTTATGTCTAAATGTTCACTAAAAACACATTTCTAAAAATACTCCATGTACACACTGTATCAAAATCTGGTTGTCAATTCACCTTTTACATACTTAATCCTGTTCTATACATACAGTTATGTAATTTAAGTAGGCTAATTTTTTAATTGACAACCACATTCTACAACTGTGCTGATCGAATTTCAACTGAAAAATGCATTTGCAGAAATTATATGCATTGCGTACAAAACTGAACAACTTCTTGCTAATGACGTCTTTAAGCGCATACCACAGTTGTGGTGCGAAAAATCACAGGGAAGGAGATACATTTTGACTCAGGGTTGCCAGATCTTGAAACATTAAAAACAAAAGGCAAATAAGAACAAGCCAATAAACTTAAATTCAAACTTAAATCCAAGCCAGATACCAAAGTACTGAGGCCTGCATCTGCCTATCTCCATAAAATGGATCACGTTATGAGAGGAGTCCAAAAAACAAGCCCAAAGATGCTTAATAAGCTTTTCTTATAAAAAGTGGACCTGGCAACATTCAAGAGCACGTTCTGCAAAGTAGCCTTCCAAACAAACAAAACACGATGGCTCTGTTGATGGTGGTTTAAGTATAATCGATTAATTTAACAAGTCTTTCTTTGGTTACTGTAATATTACTTTGGTCAAAAATGAAGGAATAAAACATGTCACATACTGTACTCGTCCAATATTATTAACTTTGTAAATATGCAAATATAAAGATTAATCCAGGTTTACAGGAAAAAGTTTTACACAGAGTTGGAAAAAGTATGGTGCTGCATGTCGTACTATGTATAATTGTGCATGAGACAATTAAAATTGTCTCAATATTCAAACCCAAGGTTACAAAGATACAGTGTAAAATTGTTAATCCAGGGTGAACTATTTCAAGTGTGAAGCCATGAAGAAGCAGTTCCTCTCTCCCCTAAATTATCAGTGCAGATATTTTCAGCACAGATGGACAAAGTGTTGAGTCCAACTGTGAATTCAACTGAGCTCTGCAGGAGAAAGATGTAAGGAGGCATGTGAAGAGATAAAGCATTCCATCTCAAATACACACAGACAGATTTTGTTTTCACGTGTTCAGTAGTTGCTGGGGAAACTGTCTGTGAAACATATGTGTGGTTTGTCCTTTGGAGCTTCTCCGAGAGTGTGAGACTTTTGTGTGTGCACATGAGACCAGCCTTGGGCCTTTATATTCTGTGGGTCTGAGCAATGAGCATATAGGTATATACTGTGCATGTGTGTGACAAGATGTGGAGCATCCTCAAATACAAACAAACTGGGCAACTTCAGACATTTCAGACTCATTTGAAGACTTGCACAGTCCTAGTGGATAATTATAACTCTTTGCTTCAGGATACAATCACATTGCCATCTCACACAACCCAGCATGTAACAGGAGGACTATTATATTTTCACAAAAACAGATAAACAAAAAATGTGAATGCAAGAAACATGCCAAACCTGCTTCCATGATGTAGCAGGTGTTCTTGGTGGTTGCCAGGACATTGCTATTTGCTTGCTAAAACTTTTAAAGTGGTTGCTAGGGTGTTCTGGGTTGTTGCTAGGCGGTTAACAACAGGTCAAAAAAGCCCACCTTTTCCTTGCGATTTTGTTTGTGACCAAAGTGTGATTTCCATGACGCCGTTACAGTGAATTCAATGCTCCAATGATGAAATGGTATGATACGATGGTTTCATTTATTCACATAAAAAAAGGTAATAAACAAAAAGAAACAATTAGTACAATGGCATTATCAAAAACAAACTTATTGGAAACAGCAACTGAAACCTTACATCTGCCGGCGTCTTCCAAAGTTCCATGAGTCCATTATGACATTTACTACGGACGCGATATTTAAACAATCTTTCATATAACTAGCATTCTTTAGCCAGCATGTGTCACTCTGTTGACATTAACAAATAAATTAAATGGCTCATACAGTCGTAATTGTTGTGAGCTTAGTATGTCGAGTATGTCACCCACTTTGCAAAAAAAACTAAAAAAAAAAACCCCTAAAAGATGTCAGTGTAAGCGTTTACAACGTTAACATTACAATGCAGTTAAAAATGCCCTCAACCTTTGCAGTGCGTATGTGGTGCGTATTTTTCCACATCCATGTTAACAGATTAGAGCAGGGCTATTTAGTTAGCTTCATTTGAGGGATGGATTATCCAACTGAAAATTTGAAGGGGGCTGTCCCGATCTCTTTCTGCAGGGACATATAAAATTTTAAAATAAATTGAAATCTAAAATCTATAGACGGTTTCAATGGCAACAACATGAACAAACACAGACCGGAAGTTAACTTTTTGAGCGGATTCTTAAACAGCGCTGATTGGTCATTGTGTTCATGCACTCAACAGATACATCTGTGATTGGCTTCAATGATCAATGAAGAGCGTGAAAAATAATTTTTTTAGCCGCCAACTGCCGACTGACACTGTTACATATATTCGCCAACAACGATTTTTACTCGCATTTGGTGCTTGGCGAGTGTTAATTTTAGGCCCTGGGTGTGACTCTTCCAGCAACACACAGCAGTGTTTTATTTCGGAATGAATCGATGTTTTTGAAGAAATTAGGTGAGTCAATGATTCAATAACTGCGTACAAATTAAACAAATACAGACTGGCATTAAAAAAAGTAAATAGTGGTGCTACAGTCTCCACAAATGGTTGTGTAAAAAATTTGGAGCTGCAAGCAACTCTTCAACAAAAATGTGACGGTACTAACCAGACAAAATTCAGGTTAGTTGTTATTTCATCTTCACATTACTTCCTCTCATAGTATCATAGAAACCCTGTGTGCCTTTACTCCCAGAGGTTGAATAGTCAGTCAATCAGATTGGAGCTTGCCAGATCAAGAAAATAATTTCTAATTTTGTCAGCGAGTAGGAGCAATCTGTTAGCTAAATCTATTGAAAACAGCAATGATAAAAGAATAATCTCTGATTAAATCAGCATTGAGCGCGCTGTATGTGCGTGTATCTGTCACTCGTCTGCCTCTACTCCGTGAACACAAGGCTGTCAGACTTTGTTCACCTTACAAGTGTCCCAGTTCCAAGCTGTCACTGTCAGTACATTTCCCATCTTCAGAGTCACCGCCTGCTCCTCGCTCTGCATTTCTTCTCTCGCTCACGTACTGCTCTGATCCTCATTCCACTCACATACTTTGCGAAGAGGCCAGTTTGGTAGTTGCACAAATCCATAAAGATTTCCTTAGCTAATTACAGTTTCATTATATCTGCATAACCGATAAGAGCGAGTTACTATAATCACTTCCAGCCATTTTGTCTCTAACGAGGCTAATTTCCTTCCTGAAAGGGTTTTCTCTTTGTATTTCAAGGGAAACCAGCAGGGGCAGTGAAATGTGGAAGGGGGTCTTGAGTGGACCCCAAACTGACGTTCCCCATCTGTTCCCACAATATTGAAGAGAAGAGCATTACCCAGCTTTCCCCTCAACGTTAGACTATTGAAGCTCCGCAGCTGCATGTCAGTGAGGACGGAAATACACTTCCTGGCACAAGCAGGAGCCGTCTCAAACCCTGGTGTTTGAAGATGAGGCCTGACGAGGACTGAAGTGGTCTAGTTGTGTCTCATTGACAGGCTGAATGGAGGCTGACGGAGCTCTCAGAAACCGCAGAGAAACAGGAGGGAGGTAAAGTGTCTAAACAGCAAGAGCTGATTTGACATTTTAAAAGTGTCTGTGGTGAATTCCCCCAAAAAATGTTGAGCGCTGCTTTGGATATTGAAGTAAACACTCTTAATATTTCATGTGTGATTCTACATTCAGTGCTGAAGCTTGATTGTAGGTCACTGCAACTGTTTAAACACTTCACTATTAAAAGGGGGCTTTCGCAGCAATGTCACAGAAGAACCAGTTTGTGGAACGGAAAGGTTCCATGGATGTTAAAGATTCTTCCATGGATAGAATCATAGATGCCAATAAAGAACATTTGTTTTTTAGAAGTGTTGAAGCAAAAAAGATTTAAATATACATCAGCTGAAGCTCTGTGTCGATACAGTACTGTCAGATGCAACCGCAGTGTGCTGCCACATATTTACCACCTCCTGAGACGATGCCTTTCTGTGATCTCTTGTTTAACACAGAGCCACTTGGGGGATCTGCATCTGTTTTGGCAGGAGCACACACACTGACATACAGGAAACTGTGTGGCCTGATCTCTTTCGGGCCACGGCACATTTTTAGATGCCAGGGGAGTGAAGAGTGGCCTGGTTTTGTCAGAAGCATTAGCTGGGAGACGGAGCACACGGCAGTGGCGCTCTGATGTGTCCGGTGGTGAGGGGGCGTGATATCGAACCCTCACTTCAGTTAACATGCATTCATTATAGCGTGAGGACTGGCTGGCACGGCGTCCAGCTGCGAGGAGACAGGGAACAGGTCATTTCAGGTCTGCTAATGAAATCCTGAAGCGGCCTTCCCCATTTAGACTTAGAACAAGCTTCCCTCTGCTCACTTTGACCTCATTATAAGTGTGTGGGTGAAGTGGTGAAGTGGTTAAAGATCTGAGCTCTTAACAGAAAGATTAGTTTGAACTCCACACTGAGAGAATCATTAGTTCAGTTGGTAAAAGCAAGGTTTGCAAACGTTTTGATGCAGATGACCCCCAAATACAATGACATTCTCGTGAGGGGTCCCCGATATATATTTGAAAAATTGAAATGCAATGTCCTATTAAATTCAAGATTCATGGAAATTTGGAACCAGTTCAAAAAAGAAATGGGTATCCTCAATACCCAACCCAAATTGCGACTGAAAGTTAATCATTAGAAAACATTTACCATGTGTTAAGTTCATTTCTATTCACTATTTGAGTAATGAAATGAAAAGTTAAGAAAAAAATATTACAATACATAATATCATATTAAAAATACATGAATAATAGTAATATTCAATACATAAAAGTATAAAAAATTACTTTGTATCCGTTTTCCAACCCACTTATCTTATATAGGGTCACAGAGTAAAGATGATTATAATGATAGAAATGTATTGGTAAAGAAAAATTAAAATAATAGTATTATACTGTACATAAAAATATTAAAAAGTATTAAGATTCTGTTACATAAACAGTCACATTTACCATTATTTGTCGACATTTTAGGGGCGAAGCCTTAGAGAGCAAAAAACTTCTCAACGCATATCCTTTGTGCAAGTTGTGTTAAAGCATTGTGCTTATAATGTCATGTTGTGGATTTCATTAGTTGTGGATTGTTGGTTATGTGGAGTAACTCGGGACTAGAAATGGAAATGTTACCAGTTACCAGTTTGAGTCCCATAAAGACAGCATCAGCCAATACTACTGTGCCTTTGAGAAAGGCATCTAACCAGGTTTCTAAAAACAGCTCAAGACAGGTGATGTTTCACAGTATGTGACTTAAAACAAGGAGAATTATAATGGCAGGGATAACATAGCATAAACTATGTTGCTATGCTGTATGGACTGCTACAGAACAGCTGAGTTTTACTCATTCAAATTATTCACTAATACTCAGAATACTGCCCTGAGCATGAGAAAACTGAGAACTAGAAAGCACTAACCAAACCACAACACACAAGGGGAAAACTACTAATATTACTGCTTCGACCACAAGGATTCTTACCTTATATATGTATAGCTATATTTGTAACAAAATATGACAAAAACTGTTCATCCACATTCACACACACTCAGTGTACAGTCTTTTTTACAGTAGATGAACTGCTTGACCCGACAAAGAGCGAGGTGTGTGACCGTTCTGTAATAATGGAGAGCAAGGCCCTATTTTTAGGGTCCTAGAGATGAGGCTCTATAATTAGAAAAGCAGAGCTGTGACTGGCGCATGTGGAAATCATTAGTTTAAGTGGACGTACACAAAGGTTTCCCAGAACCGCTGTATGTTGTGTTACTCACACTCACGTACAGCAAGCTGACGGGAAGCCAAGCGGAACAGAAACAGGAAGACAGAGGGCATACTTCTCACCGACTCTGTGTGAGAGTGTGTTGTGCAACCAGCACTCATATATGTATGTGAATACATAAGCTTTGATGAAGCCACCATTGTCCTTAAAGTACAGATTGGTTTGTGTGCTTCTGGGTGCTTACATCATGGAGCTCAGCCTCAACGTCAGTCAAGTTCTGTGATAAGACCACAGAGACACTAGACAATCAATCAAGCCATCACTGGGGCTCAGAACAAGCATCAGTAAATCTGGCTGGTTCTGTGATCGATAGCACTTAGACAACACAGAATTGCACAACATTGCTCCACACTTGAACCGCTAGCAGTGAGGTTACCATCGGTCTGTGGTGTCCACACAAATGGTTCTCACAACTGGCATGTCCTAAAGGTTATCATTCACACGTTCATGCAAACTCACAGAGTGTCCAAAATGAACTTTTGCCACTTCACCTGCCAAAGCAAATGTACAGGTCTTAAATATTTCTTTACAGTTTCTTCTGAAGCTGAAAAAAGGTTAGACTAACATTCATCAGTTCAATTAAATCTAGCAATGTTGCAGTTCCTCAAAGTTGTCAGCCAACTGGTGAGGAAATACATTTCATTTACTTGCCAAATCTAATTTTTACTTGCATTTTGGCATTTGGCGAGTGTTCATTTGATCCCTGTTCACGCACCAGTGGGCTGCTAGGAAGAATCAACAGATGGTGGGTCGAGGTGAGTCTGTGTGTGGCGGGAGAAAGAAACTGAAGAGCTGTTTAACGTCATTTCAATAATGTGGATTGCTGACAAAATTACTGGCTCTGCAGGCTTATATTGTAACATTTTCAACTTTTTTTGGCAACCACTGGGCCTTCTTCAGGAAACAGAAGCAGAACGATTTGTTCCATCATATTTCAATTTACACAAGAACGGCTTTACAACACAATTTTGTTCTTGTATGTTTTATCAATGAAGTATAGAAAAAAAAAATGTTTTTAATAAAATCCTGGCCTGAGCATTAAATTTGTCTTCTTTATCCGATTAATCAATACTAAGAATTAAATTTGACCTTTTTATCCAGTTGATCAAACAAAAATCAATACAATCAGTTAATCAACATTAACTAATAGTCAAAATAGTAGTCACGTTACAATAGCGATCAATTAATTGGCAGTAGTTAGTAGCATTAGATATCATGAACTACCAATGAACAATAATTTAACAGCAATAATTAATGTTCAAAATTTTGAGGTTGGTTAAGATATTTTAAACGTTTTTGAAAGAGGTCTCACTAAGAGCGCATTTATTTGATCAAAAATATAATAAAAACAGCAATGTGATGAAATATTGTTAAAATGTTAAATTGTTTTCCATTTCACTACATCTAAAATACAATTTATTCCTGCGATAACAAGGCTGAATTTGCAGTCTTCAGTGTCAAATCATCCTTTACAAATTATTCTATGGTCAAGAAACATCTTATTATAATTAACAAATCAATGTTGAACACAGATACGCTGCTTAATATTTTTTTTCTTAACGTGATGTTCAAAGGAACAACATTTATTCAAGATAGATGTATTGTATAACAATCTAAAAGTCTCTCCTTTTGCATTTGATCGATTTTATTTAGTCCTTACTAAATAAAAGTATTAATTTCTTATAAAAACAAAATATCTTACCCTAAACTTTTGAACAGTAGTGTATACCAATATATTTTTACCACTAAACAATATGCACAATTTACCATTAACATATTATAACCGAACAAGATAACAAAGAATAATATTTATCTCGTTTATAAACCAAACGTAGAAATTAATGATAACCTAGAATAATAAATGCAAAAAAAAAAAACGTTGTTCGTGAATGATGTAATGATGAATCATTACTTTGTGATATCTAAAATGTTAAATAATGTTAGCCTTTTCTGTAAAGGTTTACCATTTTCCATAATTATGCCAACCACAGTAACAAAGTAAGATCTGTGCATAAGGAAAGGGTACAAAAATGCCAAGGAAGGAAGAAGCGTGTGTATTACCATCGTCAGCAGTTCTGCATTGAGGCGCAGTATGACACTGTTAAGTAGAGAAACAGAGAGCCACTGTGCCTGTGTGTGAGAGAGAGCGCCACAGTGCTGACTCAAGCCCTCTAACCTCAAATCACACAAAAGAGGCTTAAAGGAAGAGAAGGGAAGCGAGTGAATACTGGAGACAGGTACCCTTTGTGTTTAGGCTCCTTCAGTGCCTAGTGGAAGCGGGAACCCTGCTGTGCTGGAGCAAAACAGCCATTGGAATTTGAAGAGGCCTGATTTAAAGTCACACTGACTGAGAAATGATATGCAAGCACTTTGAAGCCATCAAAATCAAAACCAGGTACAGACAGAGGCCGAGTGAATTATAGAATATTTGTAGTGTGGACATTAAGTGAAAGTCGTTTGGATGATAAAGGGATGAGAGAGGTGGGGTTCAAGCTGCTTTCCTGCTCCACAAGCCAACGCCCCATACTGTATATCCTGTGCAGGGAAAAATATGACTTCCTCTTCAGCAAACATTCACGGTCTCAGAGGACAGACGAGAGCGCCTGTCCAAAATAACCCTATGTAAGGAGTGGTGAAGACTAGAGGAAGATCACAACAATGATTAACTCTTAAACATACACAAACTCCTTAGATGTCCTCTCTGGACTACAAGGGCCATTTTTGATTGGTTCAGTAGAGGAAATACAACCCGTATGCACACATCTGTACACACTGCGGCTGAAACATATTTGTGTGTCATCGCTGGTTTTCCCTACAGGCAGATATGGAATTATAGAGGATCAAAGACTCACTATCATAGCTGTCAGAGATCAATGACACGTCTGACATTCCCTCTAGCCCTGCACGGCAAACACACACAGACGTCTCCATCCATTTACCAGCACCAACCCCACTGAAGGAGATCACATCTAATTACTGTAATATAACAACATCAATAACAAAGAATTAATTATAGTCTAAGCGCTAATGAGTTATTCACTTCTGCGTCACTGGAACACAAAACAAAACCATTAAAAACCACTTTGTTTCATTAATTAACTGACACAATGGTTATAAACTGTAATTTCGCATGTACAGAGAAGGATCAGAACAACAAAATGCAGGACTAAAGGCATGCACTTGGGGTGGTACCTGGATCCAGAGGAGAGCGGTACGGACAGCTGTGGCTCAGAGGACTCTTCTTTCTCCTTCAGCACCTTCTCCTCCTCCTCCTTTAGAAAACTCTTGGCCTCTCGGGAGTCTGCGTCCACCTCTTTGGTGACCCTGTGGACCACAACAAAAGATAGAATGCTCAAAATACTCATTTTGCATTTTAAAACAGTTTTTATTTATTCATATTTATATAAATATATGACCTAAAGCCAACACGTCCGCCCATCGGACATTCAGAAAATGTAGAAAGTAGGCATATATTTAATCTTACCTTTTTCAGCAAAACAATGCAATACAACTATTAGTATTAATTGTGAACATTGTCTTGAGATGTTGAAAAAGAAAGTTAAGTCATATGTTGTTTGTGTTGTTTTTTTTAACTCGCATTTTAAAATCTCTCAGATTTCAGAGCATATTTTGAATAATCCATATTTATTTGCATTAAATAAATCATAGAATTATTACACTTGGGTTGTTATTTATACCCTAAAAGGTAATGTGACCTGGGAGATACAACTCATAAAATCCAAAATATCTCAAATATTACAAAATTTATTTTGAATATGTTTTACTTAAGTCCATTTGATATAATAAGTGACATGAAATGATTTTTTTGCTGATCATTTTCCACTCTTGCCTGTTTTAGGGTTAAGAAATATAGAAAAAAGCATTTTTATAAGCAGAACATTAAAAAAATATATAAAATATGTTAGGCCTTAAATTATCCAGTATTAAGAATAAAAGTATTTGGAAATAAAACTATTAAATAAAATAATTTTCTGGTTGTCAAACATTAGTGAACCTACACCTGGTTTAATTTGTTTGTAGAAGTCACTATTTTAATATTTTGTCATTTGTGCAGTGAAATTCATACATTTTTTTAAGTATCAAAAGTGTCCAAATATTTCTGGGGTCAATGTATTGAGATTCATAGTAACTTTTATTCTATAAAAACATCTTGTGTTCATCAAATGAGTTCAAAGCTTGTCAGTGCTTTGTGCTTGGCAGGATTTAATATTTTACTGGCTCATAAATACAATGTACTGGAATGAATTATTGAAAAACAGCAATAGTATGCTAAGATGACGACTGCATTTTCATTAACTATTAAATGACAGCAGTCACTGAAATGACCCAAATATTTCAATAAGTTTTTTTATTCATTAATAACATGCTCATATATATATGTATATATGAATAAACTGCCTATTTGCACAAACCACCGTTTTAAAAAGAACATATTTCTGAAGAATTGTTCAGAGAATGTTCAGCTCTACATCTAGTTAATGAATATATACTGCCATCTGGTGGCCATATAAAAGGCTTACAGTTACAAAAAAAAAAAAACTGTTCCACTTACCGAACTTCTTCTCCTGCAAAATCAAACACCTTGGTAATTGTGATTTTGGAGGATTCTTTTGGTTTGTCCTCCTGCTGCTGAGACACTGTAGGGGGTTTACTGGGCTTATCTGTGCCAGTTGTAGATGTGGACTATAAGATATACAAACAAAACCATGCACATTAATCTAAGAGACAATTAAATACATAAGACATACAGAGCACAAAATACATAAAAATTAATTTGATGAATTTTATTAAATTTAAAAAATAAAGTAATGCATTCTGACTGTAGTATCATGACTACAAAGACACTGAACCAAAAACACAATAAAACACACACACACACAAAAAAAATATATATATATATTTCACATCAGCCCAAATGGACCCAAGGCAGAAATCTGATGTTAGTACATGAAAATTAAAAACAATAAATTATATATCTTACTTCACTTTGATCGTTTTGTTGAGTTGATGGTTACCTGCTGAGAGCCTGTACTTGCAGATGCTGCTTTGGTTCGAGGGCCAACGTCACTCAAAAAACTAGCCCAAAGATCATCTGCTTTCTTCTTCTGTTTCTCTTCATTGTTCTCTTTTGACTCAGTTACAAAATTATCTCCTTTTGGCCCATCTTCACATTTCTCCTGGTCTGCTGAACAACCCTCAGCATCCTCTTCTAGTTTGAGGCCTCCTTTTTTCCTTTTCCTTTGTAAATATGGAAAAAGTGAGAAAATTTTCCCGAACAGTCAGTTTTACTTGGGTGTAAAATATACATTTCTAATATGATACCTCATAGGGATGTTTGCTTTAGTTTTCTTCTTCACATGCTCTGACTCCTGCGCGCCGTTATCCTCCCCTTCCAGTGCGTCCTCCTTTTCACATTCATTCATGTCATCCTCGCTCAGATTATCATCTGATCCATGAAAAAAGTGAAACCAATGTGAATGGTTCATATTTATGGCATTAAGACAAAAAGAACATAGCTAATCTTTTCTAAGAGTTGCTGGTGCATCTTTGGTTGAAAAGCAAAAAACTAAACTAAAAATGCATGTTGCAACTTTTTAATTTCTTAGAAGAAGCAGTAAAATCTGTAGTGGCAGTTTTCCATAATTATATTTTACCTCAAGTCCACTGTAAGTGAGAATGTCTCATATCTTAAATTATGATAAATGAACAGCTAATGGCAGAATATCCTCTCTTCTCTGCCTAGATTTTTTCTTCTCAGTACCAGTTCCTCTCCTGCACCCACTAAAGAGTCTAAATACAGTTCATGCTGTACATTTATGATCCTTATAAGATAAAGACCATGAAAGATGTGTGTTCGTTTGCAAGGCATACAGGACCATGAAAGACCAGCAGGGGTCTTGGTGAATTATATCAGTAATTGTTTGCATCCTTGTTATCACTCTCACAGCCAAATTAACTTATTTTAGAAAGCAATAGGTTAGCATATTAGTTAATCTTATCACATGGAAACACCTTTAATATTCAAATGGATTTTGAATAAATATACCGCATACACATTGGACAATAATAGATAATAGATGTAAGTTATATGTTGAAGATAATTCTGAAAGTATGAACCCGAAATGAGTATTATCTATGATATTCTTTGTGTAATTGTTTTTGCGTATCATATATCATGAATTAAATAATATGTAATGTTAAAACGGAGCATATATATATATATATATACCTATGCAGAGCACAGACAAAGTAGCTTAGCTTCATCTGTGCTCTTGTTCATATACAAGCATGCTAACATGCTAAAATCTCTTACCAGAAGGGACATAGTCTTCATCTTCATTTGAGGAATAGCCGTCTGAGTCGTAATCCGAATAATTCATTTTTATTTCTCTGTGTGATGCGCTGTGTTAGCAGCTAAATCAAAGACTCCGATTACAGCTAACGTTAGGCTAAATGAAACACAGAGGCTAACCAGCTAGCTTGGAGCAAACGTGAAATTGCCTTACTAGAAGCCCAGCATGTTAGCTTGCTAGCATCATCGGATCTATAAAAGCTCCATCTGCATCCATTCAGAATCAGAGCTGTCGTTTCTTTACAACTTCAAGTTGTTTTGCAAGATTGTACCAAACTTGCGCTAAAAAACTGTGACAGAAAATATTTTTAAAAATATGAATTAACAACAACAATAATAAACTAGGTTATTATTATTATTGAAGATAATTAAAGGTAAAGTATTATTAAAATGAATAATAAAATGTAACATACAAACTGAAATACGATTACAAAATTATGCATATTCATTATTCATATTATTACATAAATATTATATACATTTTCACAATGTGCTGCCTTGTGCTAATTACAATAACAATAAATAATTACAGAAAATATTTATTAAAATATTTTTAAATTACTAAAAACAACAACGATAAACTGAGTTATTATTACTAATACTACTATTATTACTATTATTATTATTATTATTATTAAAGGTAAATAAAGGACAAATATTATATTATAAGGTCATTATAATAAATATATCAAATTAAAAGAGTAAAGAAATTAATTTAAATGATTAATAAAAATTATAAAATTCTGCCCTCCTGCCTATTATATTCTAATTTCTTTGTTAGTTTGTTTTTTAAATCTTTTTCATGTACCAACCTTGTGCTAAAAAAAACAGTGATAAAAATATTTGAAAAATGTTTATTATCAACAACGACAATAAACGGAATTATTATGGACAGTCCACAACATAAAATGGAATAAAATAAAATATAAATGATAATAAAACAAAACTAAATTATTTTCAATTTCAAGTCATTTCAGCTTAAATTTTCACATTCTATCCATATGATATGCTCATCTGTTTTTACGGATACCGAGAAGGGACGGACGCTACAAACCGTAAAAGGCCCCGCCCATGAGCCTGTCGCAAATCGCAGGTGACAGCAAGATAATCTCAAACCAGACATAGTTGTGGTTGTTAAAATTACACTGTTCTCGTTTTTTGAACGACCCTACAGAGCATTGGTAGGTTGACAGTGCTTTTAGTTTAATGAAAGTAAATCCGCGCACTCATCTCACCGGGTTTCCGCAGTTCAAATGGACGTTCATGCAGATGGATGAGCATCTGTGCTAAAAACAAACGCTCAGCTCAAACCCACATTCCTTTTCTAATGCTGTTATTCGGATTTGACACTTTCCTCACGCATGATCGCGCCGTTGATCTTAAGAGAAATGCAGGACGAATATAACGTAGGATTCGTGAAGCAGATCCTCAGTTTGAATTTGGTGCCGAGGAAAAATGTCACCAACTGCGGGAGGAACGACACCTCTCTGTGCGATTTCTCCGGTGAGTGTTCACACCACAGCAGACATCACACATCATTTCGATCGGCTCGTGATTGTACTGCTATGAGACACTATTATTGTGTTGTATGATTGGCACTGCACTGAAAAAGCGGCGAGGCTTTCAGACTGATAATGGGTTAGCAACGAATGCTACTTTGTTAGCTTGTCCGGCTAATGTTAAATGAGTTTGGATGTTTGTGTTTGCTAAAATTATGGTGTTATTGGGAAATTGCGGTCAATGGATATACAGATGTAACTTTATTTATCTGTCTGTTTTTCTGTCTATTTATCTGCATAGTAGTTCTATTTGGTTTGTTAGTATGTCTATAGACAGGCAGACAGAACGACAGATAGACATACAGAGGACAGGTATTTCTACATAGAGATAGGCGAAAAGACATCTATTTATCTGTCTGTCTGTCTATATATCTTTAGTCTGACAGACAAACAGACAGAACGACAGATATTACTACAGATAGATAGGGAGACATCTATCTATCTTTAGACAGACATCACGACAGATATTACTACAGAAAGATAGGCAGATAAACATTTATCTGTCTGTTCTGTCTATCATTAGACGGAGAGACACAATGACAGATATTACTAGAGAACGAATGATAGACATTCAGCAGATAGACATTTATCTATCTCTCTGTCCTTCTGTTCTAGTAATGAATGTCTGTCTGTCTGTCAGCCTGTTGTTCTATCGATATCCATTCGTCTATCTGTCTCTCCATCCATTTATATATCAATCCATCTGTCTACCAGTCAGTCCATTTAACCATCTATGTATGCATCTGTCTATCCATTCGTTTATTTGTCTGTCAGTCTGTCTGAATATTTAGGTCTATCTATGTGTCTATCTGTCTACCCATTCATTCATCCATCTCTATAACTGTCTGTCTGTCTATCCATCTATCTTCAAGTTGTGTGATGGAAATATGTAGTTAAATATTCAATTTAGTTTACAGTATTATAAATAACGATGCTTCACCACTAACAAACAGTCTTAATTTCCATGATGCCAGTCATCAAGATCTTTCCTAAGGTTACGTGGGAGATGTTTACATCACAGGTGTGGGAAGGTTTTATAGACTGTTGGCTGATATTCAGGCGCTGAATGTGTTTTTGAATGTGATGTTTTGCTTTGGCAGAGATGTGGTATGGGGTGTTCCTGTGGGCTGTTGTCTCCTCATTGGTGTTCCACCTGCCTGCTGCCCTCCTGGCTCTGGCAACTCTCCGCAGGCACAAGATGGCACGATTTTTCCCAATCGGCATCCTGCTCATGGGCATCATCGGCCCGCTGTTTGGAGGGGTTCTTACTAGTATGTAGCTTGTTTTTTTGTTTTGTTTTTGTTTTTTTTATCTAGCTACATCTGAGATATGTCATAATGAATATGAAAAGCATGTAGACCAAGGGTGTCCAATCCAGCTGTAGAGTTTAGAACTCTGTTGGAGCTAAACTCTGCAGGACATCGGCCCTCCAGGACCAGGATTGGACACCCCTGATCTAGACATACAAAATGTTGGTATTTAAAGGGATAGTTCACCCCAAATTGGAAATTTGTTCTACTGAAGAAACAAAGTCACCTACATCTTGGATGCCCTGGGGGTAAGCAGATAAACATCAAATTTTCATTTTTGGGTGAACTATCCCTTTAATCATTTATTTTTACATTTAATGATTAAACAGTCATTAAATATTTTACTTGTATGCTATACATATCAATTTAAATGTCTTACAGGTGCAGCCATAGCAGGAGTTTATAAAGCGGCTGGGAAGAGTATGTTCTCCTTGGAGGCCTTGGTGTTTGGAGTAGGACAGTCGTTGTGTGTTTTTATCATTTCCTTCCTCAGAGTGCTGGCTACCCTGTAGCACTAAGACATTGGCACACCAGGCTGCCATCACAAGGAGAGGAAGCGGTACAGTCACCTGGGCGTCATATGCAAAACATGGAGGCCTTACTTCCCAAACAGTCCCAACAACTTGTTTCCTTTGATACAGAACTATGGTATTTTTTCCAAACGGGTTTCTGATGAGTTCTTCAAGTAAAATGGGACTTTTCATTTGAAAAGGAAACATTACGAGCTACCTTTAAAGCAGAGCTAGCCTTGCGTTACAGGTAGATTCATCTTGCACATATGTATTTTTTTTAAATTAATCATTATAAATATTTTATTTGTTAGTTTCTTTTCATTTTCCTTTCTTAACACTAAATTTGTCTTTTATAAAGTTTTGGATGAGGTAAAAACTGTACATACTAAAGCCCATTCCAGCTTGCCCTTAAATTATGCTTGAGAGGATCAACTTGCATTCACTTTGCACTGATTATATGAATCCATTAGGCCAAAGGCTAGAAATTTTAATTTGTTTCTGTACTTCACAATGTTTTATATGTATTTTGCCTCTGATTGTGGGCATATTTCAAGAGATTACAGTTGCGCACACTTGTGTGTGGACTTTGACATTGTAATCATTTCATGGCATAAGATTTCCTGCTGGAGTTAAGTGGCTTTTGTTGGTTAAATGACATATTTGTGACCCGTTTTTACATTCAAAGTCATTAAGAATTTGCTTTTCAAGTGGGCTCCAGGATTTGGCCTTCACATTGTTATTTCTGTATATATTAGAGTGATACAATGTTGCTTTGTCACTTATTTGCCCATAAGATTCTGTATGTGGCAGCCTCACCTCTTATGCCTAACATGTGAATGTAAAACATATTTCAGCTGAATCCATTGTAGAATCACTTAAACCTTCACCAAAGAAATGATAACACTATTCTACAGCCGTTATACGCCGCAGACAGTTATTTTTAGAGAAATCTCATGTGGAAAGATCAAACGGAATTACTATAGAATGCACAAAATTATAATATCAGAATCTGAAACTCAAGTTATGTACAGAAGTATATAAAATAAGATGCTTAAGTTACAATAATATGTACTCACACATGTAGATGTTCTCCCTATCTTCTTGTTCAGTAACAACATTATCAGCAAGAGGTGTAATTCTGAAACTGATATGAATATGATCTTAACACACAGTAGCAGAGTTTTTAGACTGACATCTAAACCAAATTTATTTCTCAAATATACGTTTCACATTTCTTCAGTATAAGCATTTGTAGACTTGTGTTCTCCCATATTCAAGCCCTCAGGAAGTTCTTGTGTTTTGGAAGATTCATTCAAAGCTTGTGTGGTGCGAGTTATTGTAAATCAGACTAATCTTTTTATGATTGGAGCGCTAACATTAGTGGGACGCACTGAAAGCTATGCTTTATTCGTCTGAGCCTATGGTCTCTCAATTGCACAAATGGATTTATTTTTCTAAAGTCCAATCATTGGTGGAGTGACTGCTCATTGTTTTTGTGGTTTGTCTTTGATTGTATGGTCTTCTTAAGAAATGGATTTACTCTTTACAACGTGATACTTTCCATTTATTTTATTTTTTTTCTGGGCAAGTTTAATTTTCTTATTGTAAAATAAGTGCCAATTGCTAGTATTTTCATGAAATAAAATGGTTTAGATTATAATAACACCACCTTGTTTTGCTTTTGTGATTTGCTGTCCTGCGGTTTTGGTGTAATAGGTTGGCTAGTAAGCTAAATGTGTGCCTTGGACTTGAAAATAACAGCTGAAAGAGTAGTAAAAACAATTTGGTTGTATTCCAAATGGAGGGTGGTTTACTCATGCCACTCTCATCTGTGGTTTAGTGCAAGCTTCTGTGTTCTCCAGCACTTCCACACTCACAGATGGCTCTGCTGTGTTCCATTAACATTCACCGGCCAAATCTGCACACCCGCCACTTGCTGCGTACTGGAGGGAGTAACATGCTGTAGAAACACACATGGAATGATGACTCAAAGCATGTGGGCTTTTCTGCTAACAGAGCCTGGTTAAACTGGAATAAAAGAAGATTAGGCCTATAATAAGAAGTGTAGAACATTATTTTGGAATATGAAAGCCGTTAAGTTACCATAACAGATTTGGAAACACTTATTTTAGTATCATTAGTTTGCATAATTACCTTAACTATAAGAGGAAAGCATTTGGTTGGTTTTTGCCATGTAATATGACCTGAAAGGTCAACCAAAATGTCGTTTGTAATATCAAAAATGACTTCATAATTCTAAGTTCCTCTCATTTTTAGCCACTGTAGATGAGGTTTAAAGCCATTTCATAAAATAGAATTTTAAATATACTTGTCGTATCTGATTTAATACACGTTTTAAATAAGAAAAGTGCTCTACAAACAGGGACAGGGAGCTAAAAAAGCTGTCCCAATAACAGTTCAGAGGTGCTGCTGGGTGACTACAGAAAGATTTACTTTCCTTTTACATGTAGTAATGTATTTCTAGCAACTGTATGTAATTTCAAACCTTGAAATAATTCTTCTAATAAGACTTCTAATACTCCTATGATCCCCCCCAAACATCTTGTTCTGTGAGTATGTAAGCAAAGCCGCTTCAAGTCAATAATAAGAATTTTTTTTAGTTTAGTGAGCAGGTCCTAAATTATGCGAAAAGGGTGGATTACTTTACGGCAGCAACAAATGCTCATGCAGAGATGGCTTTGGTACATGTATCTACTGTAATTACGACAATCAGATATTTTCGACAGTTAGTTCCACTCTGTTAACTGTAGGGGGCTCCAAAGTCCCAAAATTCCCCAAAATTTTAGTGTATAGCATTAGTTCTGGCAGGTAACGTGAGTCAAGCTTGCATCAGCTGACTCTCAGCTTATCACATATACCTATAGGAATATGACACCTATCACGGCATTCCTATATAAGCTCTGTTCAGTATTATTCAGCAGCTTTTTCGCTTGCTCAGGAGCAAATTGCCCTCCTCCATCCCCAGCTCCTCCTTTCGCCATAGTCAGGACTTGGCTTTCTGATATCCCTCTTTGAATCAGAATCCTTTTATCTTAAATAATGTTGTTACACTTAAATATCATTAAGTACATTAATGATATCTGTTTTGTTCTATTTTGGAGTTGGGGGGTTATAATTGCTGCTGGCTGCATAGATGGGCAGGGACTTTTTGCCCAGAACAGAACCATACCACCAAACCAAATTGAAGCGTCAATCTTTTTGACAACAGTGGTCCTGACAGAACTACATACATTTTTTTTTATTTGTTTTTGTTTTACCAACATTCTTCAAAATATTTTCTGTTCAACAGAAGAAACCTGCCAAGTGTTTTATTGCCAAATTTTCGCATTGAGCCGAAAGAAACTAGTATTTTTGAGAACGGGAAGACAGACAAGCATGTTCGCATCCATGAAAAAGCCAGGACTCGTAATGACACAACAGAATTCACTTTTTAATCATTATTAACAAGTATAGGTATTGATTTACTTTTTTTTTTTCTTTTTTAAACGCATTTGTTCATAATTCATTCTTTTGTACATAATCTGGCGTGCAAGGCAAAGGTACACATGATAGAAAATAGATTTGCGCAGGGTCAGTCCATGTGTATCTCAGGTGAGGGGGATTCAGTTCTTTGGTCTGATGTTTCTCCCTGCGTTGTGTGCTCCTCTGAGACTGTCTCCCCCCTCTCCTGGTTGGTCACTTGCTTGCTGAGCTCGGATGGGCTCTGCTCTGATTGGCTGTCTGTGACTGTTGTGCTGTTCGCCTCATCGACCTGTCCAGTGCTGTCCTCCTTTTCCCCAGATTTCACTGTGAATGCACATGACGGACACGTAAGCACGATATACCTAATTGAACTACGGCACAAACTGTATACAAATTTTATAGAAAGTTACTATACTGGTATAGATTTAAATACATCTATATACATCTCAGGTTTCTTCTCATGGTGTTGGAGTAGAGTTAATCTCTTCCTCCTCTCACCTTCCTCACCCTCTGGTAAATCCTCTGAGCAGGGCGTCAGTTCCCCCAGATTTACTCGCTTCCGCCCCGGTGACCTCTGCCGTCTTGGCAGCGCAGCCTTTAGCTCTGAGAGGCCATAATAACAACTGGCATTATTGAAAAGTACTGTACAGTAGATTTGTTGCTTGCAGAACAAAAAAAAACCAACAGAAAAAATGCATTTTGTGTTCTAATGGTCCTATGAAATCAGTATCTACATTTGTGTCTTTTAGTCTACATCTTTTGCCTTTGAATTCACTTACAATACCGTACGAAAATGTGGGGTCAGTAAGATTTTTTAAAGAAATTAATACTTTTAACCAGCAAGGATGCTTTAAATGTATAAAAAATTATAGTGAAGACATTTCTATGTTACCAAAAAGTTGTTTCAAACAAATGCAATTCTTTTGAACTTTCTATTAGTTCATTTCTAACAATGTATCACACTTTCCACAAAAAATACTAAGCAGCAACTGTTTTCTGCACTGATGATAAGAAATGGCTTTTGAACAGCAAATCAGCATATTAGAAAGATTTCTAAAGGATCATGTGACGCTGAAGACTGGCGTAATGGTTGCTGAAAGCTAATTTTTAAATTTCATATTTGAAACACTGGTAATATTTCACAATTTTACTGTAGTATTGATCAAATAAATGCAGCCTTGATGAGCAAGACTTCTTTCAAAAACATCTTACCAATCCCAAATGTTTAAATGGTGTGCACACTACATGGACAAAAGTATTGGAACACCCTCTTCTTTAGAAAAGAAAAAGGAACTTCCAAAACCGTGGCAACAAAGATGGAAACATAATATATGTATTTAAAAATTATATTTCCATCTCTGTTGCAAGAGTTTTGGAAGTGTCTAAAATGACTGTACCCATATGTACAAGTCATTGGTGTTTGGCTCAAGATCTGCATTTAAAGTCACACCAGAGGTTTTCAGCTGTGATTAGGACTTGGCTTTCTACAGACCGGCCAAGTTCTTCCACACTGACTGAATCAATCATTTCATTTTGAACCTTGCCTTATACACAGAGGCACAGTTTCCTAGAATATCATTATATGCATTAAGATTTGTACTCAAAGTAGCCAAACCTGTTCATTAGAAGGTCCCAATACTTTTGTCCAAATAGTATAAAATGCTAATTGCCTCCCATAAAATGCACTCCAGTGTGACAATGTCTGTCCTCCTTAAAATACCTGACTAGCAATAACATCAGCAGCTAGCAACATCATCTTCTTCAAAACGTCGCTCTCATTTAACATGAACAGGATTATTCAGAGCGCTGTTTAGAAACACGTGAATGTAACTGACATATTGTGAGTGACAGGTATGAGACATCAGATGCTCACCCTCAGGGTCAAGCATGGCGGCGTGTTGGAGGAGAGAGTCCTCATGGACAGACACAGCACGGCGCTGGGGAGAGGGCTTCATGCGGGGCCGTGGTATAGGGAGGGTCTCTATGAGAGGAAATACGGTCAGACTGTGTCCGTTCTTATAAAAGACATGAATATAATACAGCACAGGGTCTTCGAGGCTGTTTTATGCCTTTTATCATATAGGACGGGGAGGATTGGGAATGAGGGAAATCGGGAACCAATACAGTCAGGATTCAAACCTGTGACCTTTAATGTCATGAGTGTATGTGCTACCACCATGCCACAGATATGAACATCACAAGGTTGTTCATAACAGATTCACAAATGAGAAAAATATATGTATCGGGATGTATGGATGGAGGGTGGAACTTGAATGAAAATCAAGAAAAAAAATGATGGACTGCTTATTGTCCACAGAAAATGCTGACATATGCACAACACTTGATACCGCCAAGGGACATTCAGCTTATCATATTATCACAATATTCATATTCTCAGTTATGTGGTTATTGCGCTGAGATAACATTTGGAGCTGCAAAGAGTATTTTGGACCAACACTCAAAGAATGAATGCATTTTCATCAGGGCCCATTTGCTGCATCGGCCACACAAGCATTGAATTACATGACTGATGGGACAGGGCTAACTGAATTGTGTTCGGCCGAGCCCTGTAAGAGCTGGCAGACTCTGAGAGCTTTGAGATCGGCCATCGAGGGAGGTGTTGAATGAAAACAGACACTAGTTGAGTCATTATGTGGCCCTACTTTAGTATTATAAATTTGTTTAGACGGTGATGGATATCATAAAGGCCGATCTTGTGTACATGCATGAGACAAAGTGAAAAGTAAGAAACAGAATAGGAGATAGATAGGCTTTCAATCAATTAAAGGGATGTTCAAAAAATCTGAATGGTAACTTGTCTGTTTACATTTTTCTTTAAAAGATCCGGCTCATAGGAGTCATTCATTTTGAAAATCAGACTACACTGGTTGTGCTGATTCAGTAAAAAGAACCGGTTCACAAAAGTGCATATGATGATGTCCTATGTTTTAAGTTTTCTGAAGTGGAACAGACAATTGAATCGCTATTTACTAATAATACTTGTCCTCTCTAAAACAAAATAAGCTTGTTGGATTTTGACAGACATCATGAACTGTCACTGTATGGAAAAAAAAATGTTCAGATGAAAAAACAGAGCTGGGTAGTAACTGATTACGTGTAATCTGGAGTACTTGTAATTAAGTACTTGTAATTAGATTCAATTACATCATAAAATACTCATAATCAGACTACAGTTGCTTTTTTATTGATTACATGATTACATATTATTTATAATTTATCGATTCTCCCTAATTCCTCTTTTTCATCTTTTAAATGTTCCTTTCTAATATACAGTATACACTCAGAAATTCTTCCAGTTTTGTGGACATTCACACAGAGACCAGTCACACAGCATTTGGCCACTGGATTTCATTTCAAAAATCATTTCAGATATTTAATCATGTATTACTATGCCTTTGGAAGGCTTTTGTCTTTCAAACACATTAAAACGCACAAATTCAGATTATTTACATAATGCAGGGATTCCCAAACTATATTTGTCATCTGAACCTCATTTACCTAATATATTTACTTGTGAATAAATAAATTGAAAATACATTTGCATGCTCATGGTTCTCTGATGTTGAAAGGTTTCTCTTTTTTTTTTTTTAGTAAGTGTTTTATTTTGATTGATGTTATTTTAAAATTTTAATTTTACATTTTTATGTTTTAATTAATTATTAGCTTTTCATTAAATTCACAAACCCCCTGTAATGATACAAGATTATGATATAAATATGATAATCTTGTATCATATTTCTATCAATATGATACAAGATTATCCAATTTAAACCAATGTGATAAACGAAATAGATCTAAAGTAATCTAAAAGTAGTCCGATTATATTACCTAAAATGTGTAATGCAATGAATTACGTAACCAACTACAATTTTTGTCATGTAATTTGGAATCGGTAATGGACTACAATTTGATAGTAATCTACCAAGCTCTGTGAAATAAAAATATCTGCATACTGAAACAGCATTCGAAAAGACATGAGGACGCTGTTGAAAAAAACAGCATATGCTGGTTAGGTATGTTTTGAAGAATGGCTACAGGTTTAAGCTGGTCCTTAGTTGGTCATGAGCTGGTTTAAGCTGGTCCTAAGCTGGTTATGACTTGGTCCTCAGCAGGAGCTAGTTGCTTAGGACCAGCTCAAACCAGCTACCATGCTTCAAAACATACCTAACCAGCATACGCTGTTTTTTTCAACAGGGAATGAGAAAATATTTAGATCATTTTCATTTAGTTTCAATTTTCACTATCCCTCAAGTTTAGAATAGCGTGTTATGTAAAAGCTGGCCATTCAAAGCCTGCATGCCCCATCATCCCCACTAGACTGACAGAGAGGCAAACCTTCAGTGACGGATTGTGCTCTCTCTGAACGCTCTCTGATATCCGTTCTGAGATTCCTCCGTGGTGAGGGGGCTGGGGGCGTCTCTTTGCGGGGAGATGGGGTTGGAGGATCTTTCTCCTGAGGCTGGGAGAGAGAGATGGTCTCGGATACCTCCGCCTGGCCATCCTGAGAGGGGCTGGGGAGCTTGGGACTGGGCGTGGCCGTCCGTGCTGCCTCACTACCGGGAAGCAGAATGGGCTTCATGGCCGGTTTAGGGGGCAACGGGCCTATAGGACGCTCTGGAAGTAGCGGCTTTTCTGTACGGTGGAAGTCTGTAACACTTTGGGTCACTCGGGTTGGTCGCCTGGTGTCTGGAGAAAATAAGAGGTTTGAAATATTTTCTAAATGCATGTTATCTTATTGTAAACAGATTATCTATTGATGTGTTTCCTTTTTTGACCTCGTAATTCTTAATCAAAATGTCTTAATCAAGTCAATCTTCAATATCTTTCCTCTGGTGATGTATGCTAGATTTCTTTTGTTAGAACCTCGCCCTGCATTTTTTCTATGTACATCACAGAGGATGTACAAGATCTGTCACTATTTTCGTTTCATCGCAACTTGTGCCTTGCTATGATGAAATTAAATGAAGCTGGGTGATTATGTTCTTACCTGATGAGGTGGACATTGTGCGGGGTTTCATAAATGTAGGCGGTGGCTCAGGTTTGTCAAGTATTGCCCCTAAAAAGCAAGCAAAGTGAACTAAATAACAGAGAAAATCCTGCACATAAAATACATGGATGAATTGGATTTAACACAATGCTGCAAGCTATTCTTGCCGTTTGCTTGTTTTAATCATAGCATTATCCTAGACTTGCTAGACTTATATGTGAGTGTGTGTGTGTGTGTGTGTGTGTGTGTGTGTGTGTGTGTGTGTGTGTGTGTGATATATATAGAGAGATGGTATATAGATACAAAAGGGATCATATGATGCTAAAAATAACACTATTTTGTATATTTGGTGTAATGCAATATGTTTACGCGATTTAAGGTTCAAAAAACACATTTTCCACATACTGTATCTCTGCCTCGCCTTTCTGAAAGGCGTCGATTTTTACAAAGCTCTGATTGGCCAGCTATCCAGTGAGTTGTGATTGGCCGAATACCTTAAGCGTGTGACGGAAATGTTACGTCCATACCATATTTGGAAACACACAGCATCTCCATGACACAGCGGCGAAAGTTACGCCTTCTTTCTTTGCTTAAACATTTGGGCGGTGTTATGCAAATCGTCCAACACAGTGACGTAGATATGTGGGGGTGTGTTTAAGCATTTTAGAAAGGTGTGGACGAGTCTTAACTTTTATAAACAATATCTCTTTGGGTTTGACATTTTTTAATCTTTGCAACTTTACGGATCTTATATACGCACGAACAGCTTGTAACACTCCAAAGACAATGTAAAACTTGAAATCGCATCATGTGACCACTTTGAACGTACCTGATTATTTAACAGCGTTTCAATGAAAGCAAAGATTTGCTTAAGAAAAGAAAGAAGAGAAACTATATTTTGCATCTCATAATCAGTGAATGGCCTAACCATATAGGAAGCACACATAGGCCACACTATGATGTCACTCTCTAGCAGGCACACCTGAAACCCCAGAGCAGAAACACTGAGATCACCACTGTCAAAACACAGATGTGCTGACGCAGCACTAACAATGCGGCAAATTCTCACATCCCAGCACGAAGAAGTACATACTATAGCTGAGAAATGTGTCTTACCCTCAGAGTTGGCTTTCCTCAGCTCCTCATCCTTGCTCTGTAAGAGGATAAAACTGGTTTAAATAAGATGCCTAGTGAAGTAAGACTATAATCTCTAATTCACCCAAACCCTTTTTCATGTAAAGAATAAGTGATGATTTTGATACTGCGGTTTTATCAGAGTAAGCGATTGTTACTGGGGCAAGGTGTTTTTTCCTGATATAAGGCATTTCCGATAACGGTGAATTATTTATGACCGTTAATAAAGTTTAAAAGGTCTTCAGGGAACAAAGTTGTTCAATTCATTTGGTTCAAAAGGGTACATCTGACATTAAAAGGTTGGACTGTTTAGCAACAACACACTACTAAAAACATGGCAAGTAGCAAAGACAAATAAAAGAAAATTGGAAGCATGAAATACCCGCATTTACCTGGCTCTGTTTGGTGTCAGTAGGAGATGTTTTGGTGACTCCCATGCGGTGAAGCATGACATGGAGACGCTGTTCAAAGCTGGACGAGCTCTCTGAGGCATGTTTCTAGACAGTAACCAAAAGATTACCTCTTAGAAATGTTTCTTGGGCTGTTTATACAAAAATATTCTATCAATATTTATTCTAGGAGCTTTCAGAGCACCTTTTAGGAAGTGAAGTCAGGCTTACATTAAATAGTCAATAGGAACCTCTAAAACTGACAGCGCCCTGTCGTCCAGAGGGATTCTGGATCAGCGACCAAACTATTTAATACTGACTCACCGTTTTCAGCATTAGCTGGCAAAAATCATATTATGCATCAACAGATGCTGCAAGAAAAACAATTTCAGCATCTTGTTTATAAAATATTTTAGATGTGCTGATATTACATCACACCCATATTCACACTGTGACAATTTCACTTCTGACACATTTATATATAGAGTAACAACAGTCTTGGCCAATGACGTCAAAGACTGTTCTGAGAACAAGAAAATGTGACAAAAGAAACGCAGATCACACAAAGTAACTCACCACATGCTGTTACAGTAACAAAAAAGTGCCATGTAGTTTTGTACATGCACCATGGTAAGATGATGGTTTTCTTTTTGTGTACATGAACATGGTAAACAATCACTACCATGATACAGTAAATATTGAAGTATCATGATACTGTCTTACCTTACTGGGAAATAGTTTTTTTTAGCATAAATTTAACAAAAGTGTATGAGGGTTATACAATGAGATTTAAAACACAAAAAACAATTTAAATGGGGTAAGAAATATACTCTCGATATAGAAATAATACGTAAGATAAACCAGACCTACTATCTATATTAAGTATATTAATCTTGTTTTAAAGATTATAAAGATTTAGTTTTTTGTTATTTTATATCAAATCACATTCGGAACATACCATGGTACCGCCACAGTAATTTTATTGTAAGGGTTTAAATGAATACTTTTTACACAATATTTACTCAAAATGCACTCTGAGTAAAATTTGTGTTATGCATCAACTATGCTGTTTTTGAATTTCTATTAATCAGCCAATCAGCCTACTATATAATATAAAAATAACCAAATAGTCAGATTAATTGGCCGAGCCAAAATATAATATCTATATAATATAAAATATACAATATATCTAGTTTAACCCAATCAGAACCACTGCTCAGTTACCTTTACTTGTGTGGCTGTGTCATCCTGCTCTGGCAAGACATCTGAGAGCAGGATGAGGGACTGTGATTTGCCCTCTCTGAGAGAGCGACGGATGGGTTTAGGCCTCCGCTCTCCATCTGGGGTGCGGCTCTTCTCCAGGGTCCGGCTCTTCTCCCGCTCTGAGGGTGACACAACTGGGACTGGGCTGGGGGTTTTGGTGGGAGTGGGAGGTGCAGCAGGGGACAGTGCTGGGACCTCTTCGGTTTTGCTCGGAGAGGAGGCAGGAGGTGTGGGAGTGGATGCAGGTGGGGTCAGTACAGGTGTGGGGGCAGGTGAAGGAGCTCTGGGTGACATTTTGTCCTCAATAACTGGTGCAGTTGTTGTTGAATCTGTGATGGTGAGGATGGTGGTGGTGGCCGTGGTTGTGACTGCCTTGACTATGTTTTCCTCATCCAGTTTCTCTTTGTCCCTCTCCTTTTCTTTCTCCTTCTCTCGTTCCCTCTCCTTTTCTCTTTCCCTTTCCTTTTCTCGCTCTTTCTCTGCACGTGCTGCCTCCCGGAGTGGTCGGATGAGATCTGCTATTGAAGTCTTTTTGACCTTGCCCTCAGGAACGCCGTCGCCCTTGGCCCCTCGACCTGCTCGGACTTTCTTAAAGGCGAAAAAGTCACCAAACTTCTTCTTAATGTTTTTGGAGGGGGCTGTGGTGGGGATGGGGGTTGTAGTGGAGGTGGTAGGAGGGGCAGTTGTGACAGACGTGGGCTCTGCAGGTTGTGCTTTAATGAGGGGCTCCTCCCTCTGGTGCTTTCTGAACACGAGGAGAGGAGAGGCATGATGGGAAATGTCTTTTGACAACCGGTAAGAATATTTATTTGTTAGAGATCATGATTTAATCATGTGCTGTGATTAAAGTTGAATATCTGTTTAAATAACATTGATCTGCATACTTGAGTGTGTTTGTATGTGTTGTGTACTCACAGGGGGTCATCAGGGATGATTTTTTTGGTGAAGAACTCTTCTACACCTTCATCAACCCTCCCCATGTTCTCATTGGCCTCATTCTCGCTCTCAGCTGCCTGCTCCTGCACACATACAAACAAACAAACACAAGGTCATTCAAACAATTAAAATCAACTAAATGTTTAATCTGGACATGAAAAACCGTATCATAGCATAACGGAATGAAAATATTAACATGATTTACAACCAGAATTCCAGAAATGTTGGGACGTTTTTTTAAATTTGAATAAAATGAAAACTAAAAGACTTTCAAATCACATAAGCCAATATTTTATTCACAATAGAACATAAATTTTTAAACTAAGACATTTTAGAATTTTATGCACAAAATGAGCTCATTTCAAATTTGATACCTGCTACAGGTCTCAAAATAGTTGGGATGGGGGCATGTTTACGATGGTGTAGCATCTGTTTACCATTGGTCCCATTCTTTCCTGATATAGGTTTACAGCTGCTGAAGAGCTTGTGGTCGTCTTTGACGTATTTTTCGTTTAATGATGCGCCAGATGTTCTCTATACATGAAAGCTCTGGACTGTAGGCAGGCCAATTCAGCCCTGGATTCTTCTACTACGAAGCCATGCTGTTGTAATAGCTGCAGTATGTGGTTTTGCATTGTCCTGCTGAAATACACAATACAGTGCCCAGAGGGGAGCATATGTTGCTCTAAAACCTTTATATACCTTTCAGCATTCATAGTGCCTTCCAAACATGCAAGCTGCCCATACCATATGCACTTATGCACCCCCATACCATCAGAGATGCTGGCTTTTGAATTGAACGCTGATGACACGCTGGTAAGGTCTCCCTCCTCTTTAGCCCGGAGGACACGGCATCCGTGATTTCCAACAAGAATGTCAAATTTGGACTCGTCTGACCATAGAACACTTTCCACTTTGAAACAGTCCATTTTAAATGAGCCTTGGCCCACAGGACATGACGGCGCTTCTGGACCATGTTCACAAATGGCTTCCTTTTTGCATGATAGAGCTTTAGTTGGCATATGCAGATGGCACCGCGGATTGTGTTTACCGACAGTGGTTTCTGGAAGTATTCCTGGGCCCATTTAGTAATGTCAAGACAGAATCATGAGTGATGCAGTGTCGCCTGAGGGCAAGACCACCACAGGCATCCAACAAAGGTCTTCGGCCTTGTCCCTTACACACAGAGGTTTCTCCAGTTTCTCTGAATCTTTTGATGATGTTATGCACTGTAGATGATGAAATTTGCAAAGCCTTTGCAATTTCACGTTGAGTTTTAAAGTATTCCACAATCTTTTTATGCACTCTTTCACAGATTGGAGAGCCTCTGCCCATCTTTACTTCTGAGAGACTCTGCCTCTCTAAGACATCCCTTTTATGTTGCAGACCTGATGTCAATTAACTTAATTAGTTGCTAGATGTTCCCAGCTGAATCATTTCAAAATGTCTTGCTTTTTCAGCCTTTTGTTGCCCCCGTGCCGACTTTTTTGAGACTTGTAGCAGGCATCAAATTTGAAATGAGCTCATTTAGTGGATAAAAGTGTAAAATTTCTCTGTTTAAACATTTGTTATGTTCTCTATGTTCTATTGTGAATAAAATATTGGCACATGTGATCTGAAAGTGTTTTAGTTTTCATTTTATTCGAATTTAAAAAACGTCTCAACATTTCCGGAATTCAGGTTGGACACAATACATGACCCTTGATCAATAAACCTTAAATTCAAACTCAGATGGCACACCTATAGATCTGTTTATTGAGCATCTAATGCATATTGCACACAAAACTTGTAGGCACTTGTGAAAATAGCAAGCTTCAATCAGACTGGCACTTCCGGTCCTCTGTGACTGGATATGTGGATTTTTTTGTGCAAGGGCGCCCCCTGGCATCCAGTATGAATGAAAAAGACATCATGTGTTTAGTGCTAGTGGCCAATCCAATTATTAAAGGAACACTCCCCTTTTTTTGGAAATAGGCTCATTCTCCAACTCCCCCAGAGTTAATAAGTTGAGTTTTACCGTTTTTGAATCCTTTCAGCCGATCTCCGGGTCTGGCGATAGCACTTTTAGCATAGCTTAGCATAGATCATTGAATCCGATTAGACCAGTAGCATCGCGTTCAAAAATGACCAAAGAGTTTTGATAGTTTTCCTATTTAAAACTCGACTCTTCTGTAGTTATATCGTGTACTAAGACCGGCGGAAAATGAAAAGTTGCGATTGGGACTACAACGAGATACTTCCCAGGTTGCATACGTAACAAACCCATAAATTTGCATCAACCCCTCCCTCCGGAACATGCAAAAAAAGGGGGCAAGGCCATGTTCTGCGGCTTTGTCGAAGAGGAAGAGTTATAGTGGAGAGTTTTAGCCATGCCGTCGAAACGGTGTTATTTTCACCCAGCTGTCAGGTCTTCTGTGTTCGGGCTTCCTACAGATGCTGTAGTTCGTCAACAATGGTTAAAATTTATGTTTGATTATGTTCCTGACAATTACAATTCTAATTTAGCTCTCTGTGCTGGGCATTTTACGAAAAACAGCTTCCAGAATCTACACGAGTTCAATGCCGGATTCACACAGAAACTATTACTAAAACATGGAGCAGTTCCGACTTTAAAACCAGAGGCAGCATTTGTTGGGCCACAACCTGTAAGTAAGATTTCATCATTTTAAATGTTTTTGCATGTATAATTTCAGAAGTAATGTTTTAGTTTTATCAAGGACGTAAACAAATGCCAACGCTGACTTTAGTAGCCAGTTAGTTAAATGCTATTTCGTATGTCTATGACAAACACGTACAAACATTTTGGACCCGAATTTGTAATTATGTACTAATTTTGTAAATGTATTTTCCATGTATACTTTATGATGTAATTTTTCGATTTGCTCAAGAACGAAAACACAAGCCAACGCTGTTTGGTTATAGTAGCCAGTTAGTTCGATGCTATTTTGTGTGTATAAGACAAACGTGCACAAACTTTGTACAAACAGCAAACTTCCATTCAGAAACGTTTTGTAAGAGCCGTGCTTGCGGAAGTTCTGCTTGACTCTCTTCATTACCGCTTTCTGGGTCTGATTCTGGCTCAAACTGATACGGCAATATTGACACCATTATTTACATTTAACCGGAGCACATGCAACTGTCGCCCATAAAGGTAATGGGCGTGAAGTTTCCGGACAATGTGCAGTACGCAATTTAGCCAATCACAACACACCGGCCCAACTAACCATTCTGAGCCCATTGCCTGTTTCTGAGGGAGTGGTTTCATAGAATCAGGAAGTCAACCGGTCGTTCAAATGACAGAGGAGAAAGTGGCTTACAATAAAGGTGAAATATATGAAAAATAAGGCATTTTTTAACAAACAAAACACGAAGACAAGTTATATTGCACCCCATAAACACAATCAAGCAAAGAAAAAAAGCAGTAAACCACCCCTTTAACTGGTGTTGTGGACTAAAAAGGTTATAATGTTCTATTTTGTTGGACAACAGGTTTAAAAATGTGACTACAAGATAATTTTAGCTTTAGGCATGCATGAACTGGCTGCATGTTTTCTTTTCAGCTTTTCTAAGTTGGCAGACATGCCAGAAACCTAAACTAATTGAAAAAAAAAAAAAAGATTCATGCATCAAAAGTTGTGTCTGAGGCTCTTTGAACCTATCCATGAGCTGAACTGTATTTTCCATCATGTTCTTGATCTATGAAATAATCAACTTTTTTTTTTTACTTGAGATGAACTCAAAATTTAGATTATGATCTACACACTTTTCTGTAAATTTTTGTGTAGTCTTTGCTCTTGTCTTTAGTCTCTGTTGCATAAACCATGACTTGGTTTTGCTCACAAACATTATTATTTTTTAATACAAACAATTATTTTGCTAAGTGACAGTGAATAGCAGGGGGAAAACCTGGAACCGACAAACAGGAAAATCTGCACGGCTCTACTTTCTTCTCCATGACAAGTGGGTGTCAGAAATGCAAAATTAAGTAGTGCTTTGTGTCCCAGAGTAATCAGGGTATTTCTGCTTTTCTAAAAGCATCATCTACTGTCAGAGAGTGAATGTGCATTTCCATTCAGCCCATCTGCCTTTTACACTTTGGTCTAAAAAGACAAACTGCATTCAAAAATAGGACTGAATTTTTATGGCGAACATTTGTGTTGATGTGAAAGAACCTTTGGCCAGAATATACTGCAGAATAGACCAGACTTTATAACAATAGTCAAAAGACTACTCCTATAAAAACATGCCTATGAACCAAGCAGTGCCTTTTGATTTTAGGTTTGGTTTAGGGTTAAGGTTGACAGAAATGTTTTGTAGAAATGTTAACACTATTGTGTAAATTTATATGGTGAGCATTCCCGAGCTTATGCACAAGTGTTGTTTTTTTCTGCTTACATTTATACATATTAAAGACAGCATTAATAAGACTAAGAAGTTAGAAGGTTTTCTGTCTGCCATGGATTTGTCTCCAAGCAGATCTGCCTATAGTGTCTCAAGAGAGAGCCAAACCCTGCCTCAATCTCTCTGTCTGTCCCCCCCCACCACCTAATATAATTACACCCCTCAGATACAGCCTCATCACACACACACACACACACACACGCACGCACGCGCTTAAATGAGAGAATGAGTGCTCATCAGTGGTGACTGGTGTATCTGTCATGTAGCCACAGTAATAACACAATAGCCGCAGATATGGAGGATGTCTGTTGTAAGATTTGCCAGTTCTGATTATTCTTAAACATTGAGTTTTACTGACATAACACTACATTGTGATTGTGATAAATGAGCAAAACGATTTTCATGATGGCAATCATTAATCTTTTACTCTAACAATATGTTGCCTGTAAGCTGAAATCACACTGCTGATCATTTCAACAGTGGCTTCAGAAATCCAGGTTTGTATTAGGATTAATAGATTTTAATGTAAATATCAGAAAAGAATATGGAGAAGGATTCATTTCAAGTGTAGTATAGGATTAGGGTTACAAAAATCACATCAATACATAAAAAAACCTATATGCTATATAATACAGCACATTATATTTATACAGCAAATTTAGTACATTTAAATTATTTATATTAAATTATGATTTATTATAATTATTAACACGTTAGTTGTGACAATGGGGGGCCTTTGTCAAAAAAACTGAGAACCAGTGAACTACAGCACCTTGAGAACTGTGCTAGATTATCAAGTCAACATAAAACTGATGCATTTAACTGGATTGTGAAAAGTAGTCTCCATAAAACAAGTGGATTGATCATGTCACAACATATTGTGAGATATGAACTTGCAGGTGCAAGAAAAAGTATGAATTGTGAGATAAAGAGCCACAATTACTTTTTTCTTTTTTTTCCATGACAGAAACAAAAAACTGTATTGTGAGATATATATAACAATTCAATTTTGATATTTTTTTTGGGATTCCATGAAAAAAGGGGTTTCAAAAAACAACGTGATTACAAAAAAACAAAACTGTTTATTTTAATACTGTGAATTTTTTTCAATAATGTGCAAAGATTAATCATTATATGACCGACCATTAATATGCCCATGTTTATTAAGAAAGCAAATTGGGTCAATGTTGATTCCATGTTGACTTGTCAACTGTGCCAGATCAGTAGCTAACAAACACTATACACACACAGAAGCACAGGGTGCCCAGTCAGTGTGTTTTGCCTGTTTCCTGCTGCTGCACAGACTGCGAGGCCTTCGGGCAGTTTGGGTACTGCAGGATGAGAAAGAAAGAAATATGTAGAGAGAGAGAGAAGGAGAGAGAGAGACCACTGCAGAGCTATAGCAACCATATGCAAATGAGGCACCGCACACCGCATGAGAAATGGATTATAAATCATTTAGCACCTCTCAGCCAATGAGAAGGCAAAGCACTCATCACTCCATCTTTAAAAAGAGGAGGAGAGCAGACGCCACGTTGTGTGAGGCGGCACAGGGAGAGGTGTTTCCCACACATCTTAATAACACAATCATATTCTCTTACAAAACACACCGCATGAACAGTGCAACCATACAGCTCATGCTTAATTATATATCAATAATGGAAAACAAAGCTTTTGTGTGGTTCACATGGCCTGCTGGGTTTGTTAGTACCTAAACATTATGTCTAGGGTTCATATTTTTCCACATAAAGCCAATAATATTTCATCACTCATAGTGAATTTATTCCATGAATAGGCTGTTACATATAAATTTGTAGGTAATTAATTCTACTAGCCATAATTTGAAAATCAAAACTGATTCCTGCATGAAATCAGATAATGTTAATGCCTGACGGGTTAAGCTGGTCTGCTCTAGTAAAAGTGACACGTTTGGGTCTAAAGAAGCTGTTCCTGGATGGAAGCTGACACACCGATCAAAGATCAGTCCGACTCACATGTCATGACTCATGACTTTGTGTACACCGTGTCAGATTTTTGTTGGTTTCCCTTTAAATTTCAGTGGAAAGAAGCAGAGATACAGAGAAATGGAATGAATGCAGTGATCTTTACCTTTATTAAACTCTGTGAACTGAGAACAGCATTATGATGTGAGCAGGCCTGTCTAAAGGTGTCAGGTTGAGACAGTGATCCCAGAATTCCACGGGCTTCTGTCTATGCGTCTCTGGTAGTAAAGCTACAAGCTCTATGGTAGGCAGTAATGCATCTGTGATTAAATCCAATACTTTCCACAAATATGGTACAAAATAGAACCAATCTTAGAAAATGGTCAGTGAAAGGTGGTGCTTAACCTTAAAAAAAAATGCTGTTCATCAACCTCAGGTTGCAATCCTCATATAAAATTAATATAAACAGCTCATATAAACTGACTTTTTTTTTTTTTTGGTCCTCCTGAGGTTGACCAGATTTCTGGTCAAGGCTAAGCAAGCACCTCCTTTTGATGACATTTTTTTTTAAGGTTTTTAAGGTCTTGCAAAAGTTTAAATAAATCCTATTTTGTCATTTTCAAGCAATAAACATTAAGTAAATATGAAAAAATAAAACATGCAGAAAATTACAAAATAAATACATTAAGAAGGACAATGAGTAATGGGCTTGCAAATTTAGACTCAATGAAGCCGTTACTCAGAAGAGACTAATTAGTTTGTGACCAAATATTGGTTTGTAGTTACTGATAAACATAGTTCTAATTAATTAAAGACTGATCCTTTTTTCTTCCTTTTTACATTATATAACAGAGCTGAATGTCCAAGTTTGATGAATGCAGTCAACAGAAATATTTGTAAAAATTTAGGAATTGGAACAATTAGATTAATTACTTGCCTTCTCGCCATGCAGTAGAAAAATGTCCAAATTATACTACTTCCAGAGCAACACAATTTAAAGGGGTCATCCGATGCCCATTTTCCATAACTTGAGATGATTCTTTAGGGTCTTAATGAAAAGTCTGTAACATAGTTTGGTTAAAATTTCTCAATGGTAGTGTAAAACAACACCGTTTTTACCCTGTCAAAAACAGCTCTTTTCAGAGCAAGCTGTTTTCTTGCATGCCTCTTTAAATGCAAAGATCTCTGCTCGCTTCGCCCCCCGCCCCTCTCTTCCGAGCCGCTCTCTGAGAGACGGTAAACTTTAGCCACATTCATCATGAAACTTGCTAAATAGCATGTTATTAGGAAAGCTGGAACACAAATGATTTGCGCGAAAATAGATGCATTTAGGTAGATCGGGGGTGCATTTGCTTCACAAACAAACGTAATCCACTGTGTCTTCAGCGGCTCAGATGTCGGGAGTAAATGACGACTGCTATGTACAATATTACATCCAACAACAGAACACCTCAATTGCTTAGGAGCCATTCTTCTCTACACCTGCTCCGGAGGTGAAACAATGGCGGACTGATGACAGCTCACTCAGGGCGGGTCTAAGGTAAGACACCAGTCCAGTCTGTGTGATGTCACACAGACAGGCATCTGAGATCGGCTCGATTTGAGAAAGGGGAAATGATTTAACCAGGTTTAAAAAAAAAAAAAACACTGGGTGGATTTTTATCATTATAGGGTGGTTGTGTACAAACATTTCAGTTCAAACTGCTTGTAAAAGAGCATGTTGCATCCGATGACCTCTTTAAGGAATGTTCATTTTTATAATGGGCAAAAATCATATGGTAAAAGCCCAGGGTTGAATAATATGTGGAACAAAGCTGAATATGCTGTTTTCATTATTGTAGTTCATTAAAAAAGGCTTTACTACAATTTATTAAATATCTACTCAATAGAACAAATGGTAACATTTTCTTTAGTATTGGGAACAATTTTATAGTTACTTATTAGCATGCCTATTATTAATATATTGGCTATTTATTAGAACGTGTAAAACACATATTCTGCATAACCATATTCTTAATCCCTTATCCTCCTTAACGTAACAACTACCTTACTAACTATTAATAACCAGCAAATTAGGAGTTCATTGAGGCAAAAGTTGTAGTTAATGGTTTGTTAATAGCGAGAATTGGACCTTAAAATAAAGTGTGACTGAACAAATTTAATGTCAACATTATGAAATTATCATGGTTGTAATTTAAATAGTTAATTTAATAGTTTGTCCCTCCATGACAGTAATACCATGAAGAGGGGATCAGAACAGGTTAAGACGAAAACATTTTTTTATTTTTTAAGTATACAGATATTTGATGTTTAAAACAAGCTACTTTTCATTGTAGGTTACTTTTATGTTAGGTAAGAATTTATCACATGGGATATTTACATGTAATGTATAAAAGTGTACTGCATTTGTGGAAAATGTCATTGAGAAACACCTGCATAGAAATTCTAGTGCAGCTTAATTAATTGCAGAACTATTCTGTGGCAGGACATCAAATTGTGGAATACACTGTTCACTCTAGATTGGAAGTGGTGAGCATCCTTCTGTAATAAAGGTCTGTGTGTGTGTGTGTGTGTGTGTGTGTGTGTGTGTGTGTGTGTGTGTGTGTGTGTGTGTGTGTGTGTGTGTGTGTAGGAGAGATATTGTGGAGAGGAGAGGTAATAAAAGAAATGCTTATGCAGCCATCAAAAATGCAGGAGCAGAGAGAATTTTAACAGGGATACAGGGACGACACTAAAACTCACAGAGCCCCGAACACAATTTTTATGGATGGGTCGTCTTTCCCCAAGACCAATGAGTAGGCTGTACCATAGAGGCACACCTCATCACAGGACCCGGTTGTCCCTCACTGCTGACGGCCCTGCGGGGACATACAGGGAAAAAAGCACACACACACGCACACACGCGCACACACACACACACACACATATACTGGACCATCAGAGCATCATCTATTCTCCAGTCACACGAGCTTCTCCCTGAGGCACCACCTGTCATTGGATTTTCACCAGCCAAGGAGTATGACCATCACACAATATGGACACACACCCTTGCCAACAGATCACGCTGACAGGAATAAACATATAACACATATACTCATTCAGGTGATCAGAGGAAATGACAGGAGTGTTTTCATCCCTCCATGCTCATGTCTGCGATAACACTGGCGCCAAAGTCTCCAGAGAGTGTCTGTTCTGAAAAAAGCTGCCTGCACAATGACCTCACACACACAAAAATATACAGCGATAACAAGGGTAACACCAGTCTACAACTATACAGTAACACAAGTATAATAACACAAGACCCCTCCCCATTATACTGTCTATCACACACATATACACTTGTAACAACGGTTACACTGCAGATTGTATCTGTGTGTGAGGATACACGTTTTAATAGCTGTCCATATTGGACATAACAGCTCGCCAACAGGTAGACATGACTACATTCAGCATTACACTCACACACGCCAGTCACCATGACAACACAGAAACAGCTACAGGTCTCGTACATGGACGATGACATCATATAATAGTATAGTATGACTACAACACAATATAGATCTTCCTATAATTTACCAACCATACGTACTAACTACACTAAAAGCTAATGCAAGCAGACAATTTTTATTTTATTTTTTTTACAAGAAAGTACTATGATTTTTGTGGAAACTACCATGATTGTACATGTTTGTTTTGACATAACTTGGGATATTATGGTAAATAAATGTGGTAATCATATGTACATGGAATCGCAGTACTATGATATTACTGTGATTCAGGTGGACACTTAAGTAACAGTAATACCATGGTATTTTTCACATAACTTGAGATACTGTGGTAAATAAAGGTGGTAATCATAATCACATAGTATTAAAGTACTATGGTATCACCATGGTTTTTGTGGACACTACCATAACAGTAATACCATGGTATTTTCTTTTGACATACCTTATGCTATATAAGGGTGGTAATTATATGCCAATGTATCAAAGAATTATGGTATTACCATGAATTTTGTGGACACTACTGTAACAGTATTACTATGGTATGTTTTGACATACTTTATGGTAAATACAGAGGGTAATCATATGTACATGGCTTCATAGTACTATGGTATTATCATGATTTTTGTGGACAGTACTATATTATGGTATTATTAGACAACATTGAAGTACTGTTATAAAAACAGTGATCATATATCACTATCACAGTACAGTACCATGGTATTCCCATTACTTATGCAGACACTACCATGGTATTTTTTGACATATCTTGGGGCACTAGGGGTGATAAAAGTGGTAAGTAACCGTAAGTACACAGTGCCACAGTACTATGGCATTGTCATGGTTTTTGTGGCCCATCCATGACAGTTTTACCATGTTTTCTTCGGCATGCTTTGAAGTAGTATGGTAATCATAAATGATACCACAATACATAACTGCAATGGAATGTTTTGGCATACCAATGAGCACCATCCTAAATGAATACGGTAATCACACATTGTTTCACTCCTTACAAAAAAAGTACTGTGGTAATACCATGACACTTTAATATACTACCAATCTAAGGTTTACGGTCAGTCATTTTTATTAATACTTTTATTTAGTAAAGATGCATTGAATCAAAAGTGGCAGTGAACACACTGATAATGTTTCAAAAGATTTCTATTTTAAAAAATATGCTGTTTTTTTTCTATTCATCACAGAATCCTAAAAGAAATGTACCATGGTTTCCACAAAAATATTAAGCAACTGTTTTCAAAATTTATAATAATAGTAATTTTTTTGAGCACCAAATCTGAAGGATTAATGTGACACTGAAGACTGGAGTAATGGCTGCTGAAGATTTAGCCTTTGCCATCACAGGAATAATGGAATAATTTTCCTTAAATTGTAAAAAAAAAAAAAAAAATCACAATATTGCTGTATAAAAGCAGCCTTGGGGAGCATGCAATACTTTTTTTTTTTTTGAAAATATAAAAAAAATAAAAAAAAATCAATTTTCCCCCAATAAATTCCTAATTACTGCTTATTGATAGTAAATAAGGCAGTTGTTTAGTAGTTACATTTAGGTATAGGGTAGGGTCTAGGGATCTAGAATATGGTCACACAGAATAAGGCATTAATATGTCCTTTATAAGTACTAATAAACAGCCAACATGCTAGTAATAAGCAAGCTAATAAGCAACTAACTGATAGTGAATGTGTGTTCCCTAATCTAAAGTGTTACCAAAAAATAGCTTATCGACTTCTTGAGCGGTAGTGTATATATCATGAAACATACCCAAAAACCATAATAGCAACATGGTATTAGCCATGGTATAGGCATCTTTATAACATGGTACCATCATAGTACTTCAGTTAATGGCAAATATAGATAAAATACTCAAAAGAAAATTTGGTTTTCAACACACCTGTGATTATATAATACCTGACAACCACAGAATTGCCACGATCACAATGTGAGGGCACAATAGCACCCTTATTACACACAGCATCAAAGACACATCACAGCTCACAATGGAAGCATCAATAAACATGCCATAAGAAAACATTAGACACACGGTAGTGTAAAGGCATGTGTGTGTGTGAGCAGCTACAATTGAGAACACCGTAAAGCCCATCACTATGGCAACCATTTACCAAATGACCATTCACAGGATGCACAAGTGTTACAGATACACACCATTACAAGGAAAAAGACATCCTCTGCCGTTCTTTTCATTCCATCTACACTCACATAACGAAGACACCGCAGTGAGCATATCATATCTTAGAAAAGACAGGACGAGCTCCACAGAATCGCAGTGTGCCAGTGCAACCACACACAGTCGTTGCAGCATCGGCGAGAGAAATACAGCGACTGTCACAACATTACATCTCATTTACACACACGATCAGTTTTGCCCAAGTACAACCTCACGGAGGGGCGAATAAACAGATTTCGATCCTACACCCCGGGAATGCCATGAATAGAGGGATCCTCCATTCCTGATGACAGAAGAGAGGGTAAAAAGAGAGGGAGAAGCCCTCCTTGATTTGGGAACATTAATAATTGAGATGCTACAGCAGTCACACCAAGCACAAGCGTCCATAAGCAGTGGACAGATACTGTGCCCCTTTCTGACAGCGTACACACACCGCCCAGCTGAGCCTCACAAGCACGACGACACACACACACACACACACACACACACGGTGCCAGAAAATGGCAGTGGAGGATACACACCCAAAAAATCTCAACCCACCCTCTCTCGCCGCATATTAAGAGAGAGAGAAAGGAAAAAATGAGAAGATGGAGAGGAGGAGATGTGGGAGACAGAGAGCCCGGAGGAGCCTGGGTTGCTGCGGATGAACCAACCTGAGCAGCATCCCTCCCCCTCTCTCTCCACCACCAGCGTCCCCGTCTCAGCCACTCAAAACCCTTCCCCTGTTCCTTTCTTCTCGGTTCCCGACCCTCCCGGGCGGCCGTGCTGCTGTCTTACCTGCGGCTTGCTGGGAGGCTGTCTGTTCCGGCGGTTGGGTCTGGGCCTGGAGCGGGTGTAGTGCCTCAGTGTGTGTCCTTCGATGGGCAGGTCCATAGGGGGCTGAGGAGGTGCAGGCTCCGAGCGCCGGGGCTCTCTGTTGCTAAGAGCGGCAGCAGCAGCAGCAGCGGGAGCGGGAGCGGCAGCAGCATCCGCCTCTCTCCTCAAGTAGGAGGGGCTTCCTGGCTTCAGCTGGCCTGCCGCTGTGACTGACAGCCCCGTGGCCAATGACAATGACAGGGCCCGCCTCCTCTCCTCCATTCCTACCCTGGAGACCTGAGGCCCTCCCCCTCCTCTCTCCTCTACCTCCTGCTGGGGATGTGTGGCCGCACGCGCCTGCTGTTCCCCTTCCACATCTAACAAACCTGCAGAGAGAGAGAGGGAGGAAGGAAATAAGGGACAACAGAGGGAGATAGTGAGGGAGGGGAGAGACTGAAGCCTGTATGATGTGTGTATCTACATGGAGAGGAGGAAATAGAAGAGAAGGAAAGAGAAGGAGGGAATGATGGGTATGCAGATATGCAGCAGAGGATAGGAGAGGGGAAATGAAAGATCAGTGAAAAAGGCAGGGAAAGGGAAAGAGGAAGATAAAGCTGGACATCACGGACGGTTCAGGATATCCACATGATTGATGGAAACACCCAGGGAATCTCACAAAAACACGCCTAGAATGTCATGTCATGTTTGACCCCAAAATCAATAAATATACAGTCTAATTTATTTATGATTATATTTTAGATATGGGAAATCAAGTCTAATTAAAGAGGATTCTAATTTTTGCACTATGACATTCTTTTTATGACAGTTAAGCACATCACCCCCCCCCACCACATCACATTTATTACTCTCAGTGGTGATTATTATTACAGTAATATTTTTACTGTATTACAATAAAACTGTTTTGGTTTCGTTTATTTGGAATTTTCACAGTTAGCCAGTTAGTCAGCATAATAAACACACACACATACATATATTATTCACACACACGTGCACAATAGAGTTTTTTTTTTTTTTTACCAAGTTTGGGCTGTCTAATATATATATATATTTTTTCCCAGAATTCTTTGATGAACAGAAAGTATAAAATAAACATAATGAATGTAACATTATGAATGTATTTTGATCCATTCATTGCATCCTTGCTTAATAAAAGTATTAATTTCATTAAAAATACAAAAATCAGTGCTTTGCATTAAAGTAATGTCACAATACTTCTTCATCCAATTTATTTTGGGGTGAAATGTGACTGGAACAAGAAAAAGGAAAGATAAGAGCAGAGTTAACAGGACAGGTACACACAAAAGAGCAGAGGAAGAGAAGGGTGGCGGACCGGGGGAGGGGCTTTGTCATGGTTGTAAGCGGGTGGCCCCCTCCCTTGTCTGAGGGGCTCAGTGGTGTGAGAGTAACAGGGCTATGCTCCAGTTAGCTGCTGCCAGCAGTGTTACACAGCTGATTATATTTAGTAGAGACAGGGTGGGACCTCCCAAAATCAATCCCCCCACTGTCACAGACTCAAACACACACCACAGATAGACGACCAATTATACAAGGAGGGGAAGTCCCATGAGAGGGGGATCCCGCTCTCGCAGACAGGACTTCAAACAACAAAGCACGCTTTTGAAGTCACATGCACTATAGCACTACTACAGTGCATACTGCATCACATACACACAATCTCACACATTTGCACAAGTTAATAGTAAAGGATGATGTTGAATGTGGTCTGTTTAACCATATATAGTTGATTGATTGTAAAAATCATGCTAAAAATCAGTCTTTAACCCCTCCATATTTGATTACTGCATAATTAAACAGACCTGAACATGACCTCTGACCTCAACAGCTGTGGTGTGTGTGGCAGGCTTTGTTACAGCCAATCATCTTTCAAGTAATGCGCAGCTATGATGTTACCAGTACACATGTGATTTAGGAGTGCAAAAGCAAAGACAAATGGCAAAAGGTGAGACTTGTGCAAGAAGCATTTGTCGGCATCAAGACACAAGGGACTTACTTTTGATGGAAGGGGCGGGACGGATGCTACGGGAGTGGAAGCTGTTCCTCCAGTTTACGGGGACATACTGTGTGGACAAATAGAGAGAAAATCAAACTTAAATGCATGCAAGTGACGGCAATCAAACCCACGCTCTAGATTACTAAAATAATTTGAATTTATAATCAAACTCTGATTATAAAACAATAAATTCTGTGAAAAATAAACAAGCTGCGTTGAACGCACATCACTTGAATTGCAAAAGAGGGCTCTAAATGCCTCAGACCACTTTGAAAAATTGAAATTTTTTTAAATCTGGAAATTAGTTTCAGGATTTAAAACCGAAATGTTATAACAAAAAAGTATTTCTGTTATTTTGTACAGATTCTTAATACAAGTTTTCTTAATATAGATCAAATCATACTGGAGAACATGGATCATCAATTATGACACAAAGTGGTGTAGATTATTCAGCAAAATGCTAAGAAATCATGGACTTTGTGTTAACTTTTAATCAATTATTTAATCAGTTAATTCAAATTACTATCCAGATGATATAATTTGAAATTTGTATGAGAGAATAAAATAAAATAATATAATTTTCATTAGCTGTCTCAGACTTTTATGCACCACTAAATATTATTATTTCTTGGTAACTGTAAACAGTCTATGATTAGTCTAATATGAACTATATTGTACATATATTATTATACAATTTTATAAAGGTAACAAGCTACACAAGGCTGTGTTACGGTGATTTTAAAGTGCTTACTAATTTACTTACACTACCATTCAAAATTTTGCAGTCATTAAGATTTTTTAATGCTTTTGAAATAAGTCTATCATGTTGCATTTATTTACTCAGAAATACAGTAAAATCAGTAACATTGTAAATTACTGTTACAATTTTTAAAAACTGATTTTATATTTTGAATATATTTAAAAATTTTATTTGTTTCTGTGAAGATAAATCAGAATTTTCAGCAGTCATTACTCTTCAGTCTTCAGTGTCACATGATCTTATATTCTGGTTAGGTGCTCAAGAACATTTCTTATAATTATCAATGCTGAAAACAGTTGCGCTGCTTAATATTTTTGTAGAAATTGTGCCTTTTTTAGAATTTTGATTAATAGAAATTTCAAAATAACAGCATTTATTTGAAAAAAAAAGCCTTTACTGCAACTTTTGAACAATTTAATGCATCTTTGCTAAAGAGAAGTATTCATTTCTTTCAAAAAATATTACTTTTGAGTGGTAGTGTATGTAAGGAAAAGTCCTGAGTAAATGTTGGATCGGAAAGCTAGAATCGAGCAGATATGCTCTGTCCTCACATCATCTGTGGGGAATTCATGCTCCATCACTCTGAGCTGAGGAACATTGGCCTTGATATTGGTGGACTGGGAAAACTCCCTCATGTGCTTGTCCTGAAAGCAAGCGAGATATATATTTCATGTCATACACATGCACACACAATTCTCATGTGCTCAATATACACATCCATAAATGTAAACACTTACCAGCTTTTCCTGAGCCACTGACAAATCCTGAAGAACTTCTTCAATTATACTTTCCACCAGAGAGACACTGACAGACAGTTTCAGTTCACTGATAAAAAGTGAGAGAGGGGAGCACAAAGTTAAAAAAAAAAAACTTTTGAGGTTTCAAGAGTTTAATATCGTTTATATAACGATGTGCATGTGAGTCCCACCTGAGCTTGTTTCTGATGCTGTTCTCTGTCTCTTGCATTGTGTTTTGAATGAAGTGTGCAGCCTGACGTGTCTTCCTGGCCACGCATTCTGCCAAATGCTCGCTGACACTCGACCTCTGGACGACTCTGGGGCAGGTCAGCTGGGCAGACTGCAGCATTGCCGTTGCCAGTTCCTGCAGAACACAAGAGAAAATCTGATTTGTACTGCCATCGAATTACAGTGACCTCCACTAAAAGCAATAAACATACTCAACTCTCGATCTCGATCATACTACATACCAGACACTAGAAACACCCAAAAAACATGACAAAACTTCACCTGGATTTCCTCAGTTATCTCACTCCTCAAGGCTGTAGCAGCATCATTGAGAATGCATTTCAGCATGTGACCACTGGAGGGCGCTCTGCCCAACTCATAAAGCCCTGCGAAAGACTGCGGGGAAAGGCCAAAAGTCAAACATTACAAGTATATTAAAAGCATCATTATCTTGTTACGGAAATGTTAAACTGTTGTTATGGATATTTAAATAGTACTGCATAACAGGAATGACTTTTACACTACAGTTCAAAAGTTTGAGGTTGACTTTTATTTTGAAAGATTTTAATACACAAACTGATCAAAACTGAAAGTAGACCAAATCTAAATGAAAGACTTTTATACCGTTACAAAATATCTATGTTTCAAATAAATGCTGTTCTTAACTTCTTTTGAATTCTTTATTCATCAAAGAATCTGTTTTTCAACTGTTTTCATCATTGATAATAATAAGAAATGTTTCTTCAGTCTATTAAAATGATTTATGAAGGATCATGTGACACTTGGAGTAATGGCTGCTGAAAATTCAGCTTTGCCATCTGAGGAATAAATCACAATTTAAAATATATTAGAATAGAAATTATTATTTTTTTAATTCAAGTAGCCTAATATTCACTAATATTACTATTTTATTTTTCTGATCAAATAAAAGCAGCCCTGAGAGACTTTCAAAAACATTCAAAATCATACCACCCCCAAACTTTTAAACTGTAGTGTAAAAAAATCTGGTTTTAAATCTGTAATATTGCAAACCATGTAGATGTGTAATCTCATACACTAATGGCCGTCTTTGCATGTTGAAGCGCGTCCTCTGCAAGCAAGATGTCCGACTGCACCTCTTGTATATTGTAGCAGGTTAAAGGATGCACACTCTCCTGTAGTTTCTTACAGAGATCCTGCACTAACTGAGAGAAACCAAGACTTTTTCATAATGATCTGAACCCTTCATATGTAGTGTTACAGTCTACTATATCATAGGCAGTAATAATTATATAGGAATTACATCTCCACACAAACCTGTTCAGAGCGAGTGGTCTTCAGTCCATACTGCAGATGACACAAATCCTCACCTGTTCTACACTGTCTCTGATTGTTCCTGTGTAAAAAAGTCTGGATCTACATACACACACACACACACACACACACACACACACACACACAAAAAGAGTCAGTTTTATATCATTGTCTGTTCTTATGGCTTTCTACAGTCCTGAAAACAAGAACTAACTTTCTGTAAAGCCTCCTCCATCTTCTCTGGAGTGTTTCGGTACGCTTGAAGAACATCACTCATTGGAATAGACATGTTCTGTAGTGTCACGTTTCTGTTTGAAAACACATGCAGAAAACAAGTGTAAGTCACTGAAAAAAGTCTGTTTGTCTGTGGGGTGCTCTCACCTTTCCATGGCATTGGCCACATCCATAAATCCTCCAGCAGTCACATTGTTTCGGTCCCAAACCAGTGTTCTGTCAGAAAACAAAGCACAGCCTACATAAGTAATGACAGTGACTGCAATTATGCCAAATGGGACTTGTTTTGTTGATCCCAGTGAATGATTCCTGTCAAATATAATGTTAACCCCATCTTCTGACTGCTTGACAGGAATAATGATCAAGGAACATGTTTAACTTGACAAAAAGTCACAATGTGTGGAAAATTACTTTAGCTTGGTGTTGATCATGAGGGCCTTTGCTAGCATCTTTGCTCCTGTGTCACCTATACAGTTTCCACTGATATCAATCTTGGACAGGCTGGCGTTGCTGCCGAGGCTGTTGATGAGGATGGTGGTACCAGTTTTCAACTTTGAGTCACATACAGAGAGAGACTCCAGTGGCTAAAAAGTGTAAAAAAAAAAGAGAGTAAAGACATCAAGGAGGTCACTTTCCATGCCAAATGCACATATGGGACAATGGTCATCATATTGAAGAGCTATATTTGCTTCATCAAGTTCCATTGATCTTACATTTAGAGTCATTTTCATGGAGTCATTAACCTTTGGCTATAAGTCTCATTAAGATTTCTATCAAGGTCTGAGTCTCATTAGCTTTAGGAACAGTATCTACTGAGAAGTTTGGGTCGTGAAAGGCCAGCACTGATTCTTTGGAGACCATAAATGCTCCTATTAATGTGGATAAAGTTACATAAAGTTGAGAGTCTGTTTTAATGAGTCCTATATGTGAGTCAGAGCTGCTTGTGTAATTACTGAGCCCGTGTGTGCCTTGATAGAGAGGGATTCTGGGTAATTAAAAGTCAAGGCTTGCTGGAGAAATGAAGGAGAGGGGGCTCTCTGTGGACCTTCTCTCTTTATTGGTTCTAGTATTACAGACGCAAACACACACAGAGGCACACATAGCAATCTTTAATGTTAACTGAGCCAAAGACAGCAGCTCTTCCTACTCTCAACGTTATATGAGAGCTGTGGTCCGTAGGTGGACTTTCTGGAGTATATATCTGTGGTGGATGGGGGAAGTGATCCTATTTTGCAGCAATTCTCATACCATTTCAGAGAGCCTGGTTATGAATATGACTAAAGTATGATTCTGGAGTAATGAGAAGTGTGTGTGTGTGTGTTTAGTGTTTTTGATTATTACAAATGATGTACTTACACACTCCTCCTCTTGAATTAGCTGAACAAGGCGGTGTAACACATCTGTAAGAGCTCTGAGAGAAAGAGGTGGCATTTAAAATATGCATCATATGCATGAAAGAAAAAGGGGAAACCGGGTAGATATGACGTGGAGGGAGAGAGGATGGGCTGGATTGACTGACTTTTAGTGATTTAAGTGTAATTTTAGTGCCTCCAAAATGGTAATAGTTTTCAAACAGGTTTCCTGAACACTCATACATCTAACCTTCAAATAAACACACATACCATTTAAAAATATATGACTAATTCACACCTACAATTCATGGCACTTACTTAGACTTCATGGCAAAATTGCGTCCAATTGAAAGGTGCCGAATCGAATGGCTGCGACCAATGGAGAGAATTAAAGTAACCATATTGCTCTCAAAACCTGTCAGAGAGAAACCACAAATTACTCGTGATTTATCTACATATATATCATTTAATTTCACAGTAAGCGAGCCATACAACTTCTATCACACACAGCCACCATATTAGACAAGCGTCCTCTTTCTACATGCCAAGCAGAGGCAAAGCAATCTCATTTTGGCCCTAATGCTTCTTGCGTCTTTATTTATTCTTTTAAGGACATTTGGCTGAGTAAGTGTGTTATAATGTTATAAACCGCTTGCTGTAGAGACACCACGCAGCAGAATGGCAAATGGTACTGAGCCATGTTTTAAATAGTTGTACTTCTTTTTACATGACATGTCATTTTGAAAAAAGGTGGCTATTTATTTCAGAGATATCTTGCAGGAATTTACGATCATTTTATGCATACATTCCATAAAAATAAATCCATAAATCCGTTAAATTTGACAGGTGTCAAATGATTATTGTACCTGTCCAGTCATGTTTGTTTTCATCCTTTATAATTCAAATAGTTTTCTCATTTATTTCACACTGACACTGGTCTCAGTGTTTGTATATGTGTTCAGACAGGTGTGATAGCCCTGCAGCGGCACAGTGTGGGTCCAGTGGGTCATGTGTTATTCTGACTGATGTGTTGAGCCTTTTCTCCTCATGAAGCAGATACAACAACGCCTATATTTGCTTTGTCTCCTCCTGGGCTATAAAAATAGCATGGCCTGATTCCATCTTCTCCCAGGGTTCAACATTTTCACAAACATCGCTTCTATCTTAAAAAGCAACACTAGTTGCTTCAAGAACCACTAAAGTGGTTTCATTTTCTATTATGCAGATATCTAGTTCAACAACTAAGGAAGATTCCAGGTTAATCACAAAATATACTGTTGATTACCACAGAGAATGAAATTCACTTGTGTCCCAGTTTGGGAAGAAAAAGAAAAAGAAAAAAGAAAAAAGTAAAACCCATGTAAAGTAATTAAAAACACTTAAAATGTGGAAAAAGTTCCAGAGTGCTTAAAAGCAGAAATGTAAAGGTTGTACCCTGTAAAACATATTTGAATTCTTCATTAAAATGCGTAATATTTGAGTGGTTAGGCATTGTCAGGGGGAAAAAATATTTGATAGTACATATCTTAATATTTATTGTGGTAGGAAGTGTGGGATTTTGGACCAATGAGATTTCACAGTGGGCGGGGCTACCCAGCAACACAAATAGAAACCAAAAGATGACTGTTTGTCCTGACAAAACTCTGATTCTTATCTGCTCATATTCTCATTTTATGCTTTTGTTTATCGCTTTATCGAATCATGCCTGGTTACTTAGAATATTTTCCCAAAAACATCTATACTAAAAATGTGGTAAATATCACCAGGTCGTTTATACAGACGTACACAACAGCCCCCTGCTTCTTACTTATCTTGTGAAAAGAGGTTTTCTAAGCAGCAGGAGGACAAACGCGCACACACACACAGCGAGTCAGATTAATTTATGCCTCCATCTCTCCATGCATCAGTCAGATATGATTTATAACCTGATGTGAGGAGAGACCCTGTAACCCCTCCAGTGCTGTTGTGAAAGAGTTAGTCATTGAGAGAAATATAATAAATCTGACAGAAATAAAGAAGAAGGTATGAAGGGAGGTTAATAAAGTGCCGGCCACATGGAAGAGAGAATAAAATAAGAGACAAGTACCATTGTCAGACAGGTCCAGACTGCAGATGGCCTTGGCCTCAAAGATGTGTTCCTGAATCACATGAGCTCCAGCCGACCTCAGCTACACGTAACACAAAATCACACACACAAAATTTGAAGACAAGATTTATGTAATTCTTTGATGTGTAAATGTGGGTGTGTGTGTGTGTCTGTACCTCACAACAGCTGATGTCAAGCTCCAGCTCAGATAGATAAGTGTTGGTGGCCAAGCCCTGTAGTAACAATCTAAACAACATTTACACTGGACATTAATAATGATAAAATAAAAACACATATTGTCAAAAGCTGTCTATTTCAAATGCTGTTATTTTCGACTTTCTATTTAAAGAGGACATCAGATGTAAAATTCATTTTAACATGGTGTTTGAACATAAATGTGTGTTGGCAGTGTGTGTACACAACCACCCTATAATGATTCAAATCCACCCAGTGCTTTTTTTTAAGTCTCCACAACTCATAAGCACCGTCTCAGATCAAGCCTTTCACAGATTCTTGGCAAATTGATGTCACACAGACTGGTCCCTCCCACGACTATTGATGACTACTGACCCGCCCTGAGTGGGCTCACTGAGCTGTCCACAGTCCTCCATTGTTTCGACGCTCGAGCAGGTGTAAACAACAAATGTCTTCTAAGCAAATGAGGTGTTCTGTTGTTGGATGTAATAATGAACATAGGAGTCGTCATTTACTCCCGACATCTGAGCCTCTGAAGACGCAGTGGACTACTTTTATTTTTGAAGGGACTACGCCCCCTGATCTACCTAAATGCGTCTATCTTCGCGCGAATCATTCGCGATCCAGCTTCACCTACAGAGGAATTGGGTAAAAGTTTTTTTATCACTTTGCAAATCGCCTTTCCTAATAAAGTGCTAGTTAGTGTGTTTCACGACAAATGCGGATAAGTTTACAGTCCCAGAGAACTGCTGCTCACCCCACAGAAGAGAGGGGTGGGGTGAGCAGAGCTCATTAGCATTTAAAGGAACATACATCGAAATGGGTTGCCGTCAACTGAGCTGTTTTTGACAAGGTAAAAATGGTGTTGTTTTACACTACCATTAAGAAATTTTAACCAAAGTATGTTATAGACTTTTCATGAAGACCCTAAAGCAGGGATACTCAAATCTGGCTCGCGAGATCCACTTTCCTACAGAGGTTAGCTCTAACCCTAATCAAACACACCTGAGCATGCTAATCAATGTCTTCAGGATCATTAGAAAATCACAGGTAGGTGAGTTTGATCAGGGTTGGAGCTAAACTCTGCATGAAAGTGGATCTCGCGAGCCAGATTTGAGGATCACTGCCCTAAAGAATCACACCAACATGTGGAAAATGAGCATCTGACGTCCTCTTTAAAAAAGTAAATGAATAATAATATTTTTTCACATAAATATTAAGCAGCACAACTGTTTTCATTTCTTGAGAAATGTTTAAAATATATAAAAATAGAAAAGAGTTCATTTTAATAATATTTTAAAATATTAATGTTTTCAATATATTTTTGAAAAAATCTTACTGACTCCATATTTTTTAAAGTTACAGTATACAAAATTCATTCTGGATATTTAGGCCATAAGCAAACAGATGCAAATTTTCTATCTCAGGAGATGTACTCAAGCTTGTAACACACACATTTATGCATATATTGGTACAAATACCTGAGAGCTTCTGGAGGTAGTTTAGTTCCAGCCAATCCCACGTATTTTAACACAGTGCTCTTGCTGAAGAAATCCCTCACACTGCGTGTGACCTCTCGTACTTTCCTAGTACAGCCACACAGATCATTATGTACATGCAGCCTGTGTAGAGATGCTTATAATTCATAATATCACTTTTGATGGCTCACCTATGAGAAAAAGTGTTCCTGGAGAGGTTGAGGTAGCTCAGGGTAGTGCAGCAGCCCGCAGACAAAGACACAAACAACTAGAGAGAAACAAATATAGACACAGAAAGGTCAAAGGTACTCTAGATACGTTTAGAAGAAATACCGTAGTGAAAATATCAAGCCGGTTTACAACCCAACCATTTTTGACATTGAAGATGCAGAATATAACTGATGTGACTCACTGTGTCTAGAGGGCAGTCTGTGTAGCTGAGGTCCAGGTGAGAAACTGCATTTGGAGCAGATAGGAACTTAAAGAGGCTCTAAAAAGAGACAGACAAGCATGTAATTTCAAAGCCGTCCCAAGTGTTCAACTCTATACATTCTTTTTTGCTAGATTTTGCAATGCTGGTGATGAATAAAACCTATCAGACAGAAAGGCAGACATATGCAGCAATGCGAAACCAAGACATGGCTTCTGTAATCACAAATAATATTCAATGACTGCAAACAACATTTATAGTCCCTTGAAACAAAACGTTAATGTACTGAAACACATCATTGATTCCATCTATATATCACACACCCATACAATTATCAACAACAAGTCCGCAGGCAAGTGGCGTTTCGGGCCAGTTGACACGAGTGGCATGTTTGGGCTCGTGCTGCACTGTCACTATTTGTTCGTAGATTTTTTTTTCTTTTCAGTTTTCCAGTGAAAATAGTAGCTTTTTTTGTTGTTATTTACAAAAGAGAGAGTAAAGACATTTATAATGTTACAAAAATTCTATATCAAATAAATACTGTTCTTTTTAATTTTCTATTCATCAGAAAACCCTGAAAAAAAATGTAGCATTGTTTCCACAAAAATATTAAGCAGCACAACTGTTTTCAACACTGATGATAATATGAAATGCACCAAATCAGCATATTAGATTGATTTCTAAAGGATCATAGGAAAATGAAGACTGGAGTAATGGCTGCTGAAAATTCAGAGTTGCCATCACAGAAAAAAAATTACATTTTAAAATATATTAAAACAGAAAATAGCTGTAAATGGTCAAAATACTATTGTTTTTAATCAAATAAATGTAGCCTTGGTGAGCATTAAAGACTTATTTAAAAAAAAAATTAAATTTAACATTTTGAATGGTAGTGTATCTATTATATTTCATATGTATAATATAAATAGTTATTTTGGTGGTGGGCCAGTGAAAATATTGGCAGGGCCCTTATATCATCCCAGCTCTCCCAAACTCACCACAGCCTCTTCTGTCGCCAGGCAGCCGATGTTTCCGCTCAAGTCTAGGTGGGTGAGAGTGTTGCAGAGAGATGTACTTTGATGAAGAACTTGAACCAGACAGCCCAGGCCTGGGCGACAGGAAGGGAGAGAAAAAAGTTGAAGACGCCAGCAGCATGGCAACCAAAGCTGCACTGTCCTCAGAAAATGTATCTAGTTTCTATTGTAGGCATGAAACAGCATCTTGAAATGTATAAAAGGGAGTAAGAGATCAACGCAGCACCTTTCGGGGACATAGAGACCTTGGAAAGGTGCAGCTGACTGAGGCCACGAGGCAGTCTGCCCAAACTCTGACTAAGAGCAATCACTCCTATGTTCAAGAAAACAGAGAAATCACAATATCAGCATGTGTACACAGAAAATGAACAGGTGGAGACCTAATCCCAGATCAGAGAGAATATCTGCATCAGTACCTTTATCTTCAATAGCATTGACAGAGAGGTTTATGATATGAACAGCAGAGGCAGAACTGTCCCGAAAAGCGCTGGCCATCTTCACAGCAAAATCCCTACATCGAGGATGCAAAAAGAGAATCAACTTACCTCAAAGACATTGGGTAAATCGGTTTAGCTTTTCTTAAGCGCAAGAGCCTTAATGAAACTCACATTTTGAGTCCGCTGGCCTCCAGACTGATCTCCTCCAGAGCACAGGACCGGGCAATCATATAGAGGACCTGCTCCTGCACATCAGGGGTCTGAAAACAAAGACCAAAGGCTGATAAATGATGTACAATTCGTTTTTGGAGGCTGATGGACGACACATCAAGAATGACATGAATTATGACATAGCTACTATGATAAAAAAAAAAAGAGCTGTGCAGCCATAAAGTATCGAAGTTTAAATAAACTTCCTTCAATCCTTTCTCTCCATTTTAAATGAGTATACTGTATCACACTGAGATCAAAGTCATCCTTGAGCTTGTCTTGTCATGGTGTTGTCATGCGTCATGGTCAGAATAACAATTTATTATTTGGCAAGTGGCCTATATCTGACCTTTCCACAGCCACAAGCGAGAGGAGATGGAGGTCTGGCATGAGTGGATAAGCCAAGTCTAAACACAACCATTCATCTCAAAGTTTCCAGCTTTATTCATCAGTATTCATGATTATTTGGCCCAGTAGTATCTATACATACCAGTTTGAAGTCCTTGCTGCATATCTTGGTGAACCATTGGTTGAAGGACAAAGCACCCACTGCTAAAGCCAAGTCTCTGTTCAAATTTTCAACAGAAATACCACAACATCAAAAGATATATTAACAGTGGCATTGATTTATATATTAAAAATACTCCCATTTAGAAGTTTGGGGTCAGTGAGATTTTTTTTTTCAAGAAATGAATACTTTTTATCAGCAAGGAAACATTAAATTGATCAAAAGTGACAGTAAAGACTTTTGAATGTGTTTCAAATAAATTTTGTTCTTTTGAACTTTCTATTCAAAGAATTTAAGTATCACAGTTTTCATAAAAATATTAAGCAACACAGCTGTTGCCAACATAATATGATTATTAAATGATAATAATAAGAAATGTTTCTTAAGCACCAAATCAGCATGTTAAAATGATTTCTGAAATATCATGTGACAGGAAACAGTGATTTAAAATTGTACTAATATTTCAGAATATTACTATTTTTACTGTATTTTTGATTTTAAAAATGCAGCTTGGTGAGAATAAAGGTTTTTTTTGTTTTGTCTTTTTTTAAAAATCTTACAGACCCTAAACTTTTGAATGGCAGTGTATTAAAGTTTTATAAATGAAAATTATATGAATACATTTATATATGTGACCCTGGACCACAAAACCAGTCTTAAGTCGCTGGGGTATATTTGTAGCAATAGCAAAACATACATTGTTTACAAAATTATAAATTTTTCTTTTATGCCAAAAATCATTAAGATGTTAAGTAAAGATCATGTTCCATGAAGATATTTTGTACATTTCTTACCATAAATATATCAAAACTTAATTTTTGATTAGTAATATGCATTGCTAAGAACTTCATTTGGACAACTTTAAAGGCGATTTTCTCAATATTTTGATTTTTTTTGCACCCTCAGATTCCAGATTTCAAATAGTTGTATCTCGGCCAAATATTGTCCGATCCTAACAAACCATACATCAATGGAAAGCTAAATCTCAATTTCGAAAAAAAAACTGACACTTAAGACTGGTTTTGTGGTCCAGGGTCACATATGGTGTATACTATATAAATGTATATATAAAATGTCATTGTACATATTAAAAATGAATTTCTTATTTAGAGGTAAAAGTCATTGTATCTACCTGCTGTCTAAGTGACTGAAGTCAATGAGGTTGAAAACCCGACAGTTCTGAACATGGTAAATGTTATCGACGTCCTAGAAACCACAGGAGCAACAGTTCTTAAAACCACCATCGCTTTTCCTTTGACAATTTGATTCTTATTAGTAGTGATTACCACAGACCCACTGAACTTCCATACAGCAAGGGAACTCATTGAAGTCACACAAAGCTGCATAAGTGTCCGAAAAGCCTCCTGTGAAGGACCAAAGAGAATGTCGAAATCAAATCAAAGTATTTAGTTATCTAAATAACATCTAAATGTGACTGTTCTCTACAGCTGATCACACAAAACGTTATAATAATCATCTGACCACATGGTCCAACTGCTCCATTCACATGCTCTTCAACTCTAGAGGCGAGACTGCACAGCCGCTCTTGGAGGTCAGGGGGAACTTTCTTCAGCAACTTCCTGAAAGGAAGAAAGAGATGGAGGGTGATAAAGGAAAGTAAAACACGTCAGTAAAACACATCAGCCAACACAAATTCTTTCTTCGGTTTTCCAGTCAGTGGTAAAATAACTTTATATATGCAGTGAACATGCTGGCATTTGATGGCATTAATGAGTACTAAAGGTCATATTTTTTTTCCATTTGTGGGCAGATAAATCTGTTAAGACTTTCGAGAAGAAGTGAGTCAAATCAGTGAAGACCTTATGGTTTAAGTTATGGTAGAGGTTATCACAAGGAATAATATGGAAAAGTGAAACTATATCAAGATCATCCACTTTTCTACAATGATTGATAAAAGCAGTGGTTTTGCTCCAGGACCCAGATTTTACACTAGACATTCAATACATAAAATAGGCATACATTATGGTCAGCACAAATGCGTATTTCCTTGTTGTAAGTGAACACGTATTTAATGTAGTCTGGGTCATATTTAATTTATAGGAATAATGAGTTGAAAAATGACCTCAACTGCACTTCGTGTCTAATTACATGTTTACATTAATGTGTGGTCAAATTAATGTAATGTGAAATTACGCTGTGAAATTTTGCAGGCAAATTACAGTCATTTCAATAGGAATCCATGTGATTGGAGTTTCAAGGCCGAAGAAGTTGCTCGCGGAGATTTCACTCATCGTGCCGACCAACAGAAAGCTGTCATACATCTCTACACTATGGAAATTGGTTCTTTTTTTGCCTGCAAATTTTCAGCAAAATTTTGCTAATGTGACCATACCTTTAACAGAAATACGGAAGCAATTTAGAAAAATCTGTTAATTAGTTAAAAGTTATCTATACTTCAAAAAATATTTTAATTTTGACTTTTTCTCAATGAAACAGTTTTGTAAATTATAAAAATGTTTTATAAGTTAAAAAAAAGTATTATTATCTTAATATTTACAGAGAAACATATGTGACCCTGGACCACAAAACCAGTCTTAAGTCGTTGGGGTATATTTGTAGCAATAGCCAAAAATACATTGTATGGGTCAAAATTATCCATTTTTCTTTTATGCCAAAAATCATTAGGATATTAAGTAAAGATCATGTTCCATGAAGATATTTTGTAAATTTCTTACCGTAAATGTATCAAAACATAATTTTTGATTAGTAATATGCATTGCTAAGAACTTCATTTGGACAACTTTAAAGGCGATTTTCTCAATATTTCGATTTTTTTTGCACCCTCAGATTCCAGATTTTCATATAGTTGTATCTCGGCCAAATATTGTCCTATCATAACAAACCATACATCAATGGAAAGCTTATTTATTTCAGATGATGCATAAATCTTTATTTCGAAAAAAAATTTACACTTAAGACTGGTTTTGTCGTCCAGGGTCACATATTATATTTAACAGTCATATAAATAAATTAGTGCTCAAACCATTAATCGCGATTAATCACATCCAAAATAAAAGTTTTTGTTTACATAATATATGTATGTGTACTGAGTTTATTTATTATTTATATATAAATACACACACATACAGTATATATTTTGAAAATATTTACATGCACATACATTTATATACTTATATTATATATAAATATATTTAATATATAAACATAACATATTTTTCTTAAATATATACACATGCATGTGTTTGTATTTATATATACATAATAAATATACACAGTACACACTCATATATTATGTAAACAAAAACGTTTATTTTGGATGAGATTAATCGCAATTAATCGTTTGACAGCACTAAAATAAAAATATATGCATATATATTTATAGGCAAAATGTGTATTTTAAGGGTAAATTATAAATATGTATAATTTATTGTTATAAAATTATAATAAAAATATGAATTCAATTTAAGTTAAAAAATGAATTGCATTCTTTAACCTTCTTTAAAACAGTCTTTGAGGATGAGGCCATTACACCTGCCCATGTTTGCATTTGTGCCAAAGTACTGTAGAGCTGGATGGGCCACAATGCTTTTGAGGTCAGTAACAAAATTTTGATAAGCCTATTTGTTTTGCTATCCTAACTATACATGATTATTTGGTCAATGCATTTTAAACCACAATGCACAACTGGATTGGACTATATTTTTTTTCCCTTAAAAGCACTGAAATGGAAATCTAATGAACAAACAAATGCATGAAAAGTATTTGAAGTAATGCACGATGTTAGATCAGCGGTGATGATTAACAGGTCACTCACCCGGGCGATGAATCCGGAAAGATCTTCTTGAGTGAGGCGGTGACATGGGTGACCACAGCTTCCAGATCTCGCACTGACATCAGGCTAAGAGAGTAGATCTGCCTGTCCGTCTCAATAACCACCTCACAAACGCAAATAAACAAGGAATGATGAGTGATTGCAAGTATCCATAAGAGAACTAACCGGCTGGCTGATTTGAAGAGGAACTTTCCTTTGAGACATATCACTTCTGAATCCCCATTACGTGCCTCCAACAGTTTGACATTTAAAGCAGTTAAAAAAAAAAATCAGGGTTGAAAACTGACCTCAACTTCCCTGTGTTTCTAACTATATGTTTAAATTACACTATAAATATTTTTAAACAGAAAAGTAATCTAAAATACTGCTGTAAAAATATTCATAGGTTAAATATAGAGTTCCTTATTACATTATTGACATGCAAGTGTATTACTTTTACAAATGTTTTTTTGTTTTTTATAAATAAGTAGTATTATCTCCTAATTTACAGAGGAACTTTATATTTAACAATATTACCCTTCGATATTACCTTTTTAAATACTTTTATTCAGCAAAGAGTGATCATAATGACTTCTACACTGTTGCAAAAGATTAAACTTCAAATAAATACTGTTTTTTTAAATTTACATTCATCAAAGAATAATGAAAACTGAAGCAGCACAATATTTTTCAACACTGATAATATTCTGAAATTTTAGTGTTGCCATCGCATGAATACAATACACTATTTCACAATATTACTGTATTTACTGTATTTTTTATCAAATAAATACAGCCACGGAGAGCATAATAGATTCCCAAATGGTTCAAATGCTTAATTATTTAAAAAAAAAAAAAAGTTTAATAAAGTTAAATAATGAATTGCATAATTCATGGTAAAGTATACTGATATATTTCTATTAGAGTTACAATTTTTTTTTATCATAGTCACATTTACATGTATTCATTCAAGAGATGTTTTTATTAAAAGAAACTCATAAAACAAATGTCACAGTTTAGATTAACAAGCAACATTAAATGTCCATTACTAACAGTCTATCATCATCGTAGCATGTTACAGCAGTAGATCTCTTACCTGCTCAATGCTGTCGATAGTGATGGCATAGATCTCTAGATAACTGAAGGAACTCTCCACCTGCAGCGAGAGACAGGACCGTTGTAAACAGCACACATACTCTGACATGTATATGCAGAAAATAACACTGGAAATAAAGTGACTCAGAGTTAACACAGAAGAGAAGGTGGGGGTCTGGGAGGTCATTCACTGAAACTCAAACACAGAAGTTGAGCTTCGAAACACACAATTTTTTTTTCCACAGGAACTAGTACTGAGTCATACACTTTCAATATCTAACTGCATATCGTTACACAGTGTGGTACAGTCCATTAGCTCTTAGCCCTTAATTCACAAATCAGCTTAAAAAAAAAAAAACATGCCATTCAAACTTTTCTAAAACCCTCAGTCATGAAATCACATTAAACAGTTTGTACTAATAACAGCAGTCATTAGCATGTTTTTTGAGCTGGAATATGAAACAAATATCACTAAGAGGACATATAAATCGTAATGGAACTTTGCTAAGAAATATTCCCCCCTACAGCACTTTGAGTTAATAGTGGACATGACCCACTGACCCTCTGGCTTCTAAACTACTGCTTGTTTTATCAGCTGCATATTTTCATGACAGAGTCGATTCACTGTTCAAGGTTACTTGCTGTTTTTTGGCTCCGTGACAATATCCTTATTTTAGCAGAATAGTAGAAGCATTTAATTCACATACATGTTATTCCGAATGTCACATTTAACATTATGATTTCTGAATATGGCATGGTATGTTGGTATTCAAACAATTGCGATATGATCTTGTAACATTACTTTGAATTTTAAGTATTTAATTTAGGACTCTCAAATCGATTAATGGCAATTAATCGCATCCAAAATAAAAATTGGTGTTTACACAATGTACTGTATGTGTGTGTGAGCTGTGTACATTTATACACACACATACAGTATATTTAAGAAATATTTACATGCGTGTGTGTTTGTGTGCATATATGTGTGTGTATATAAAGATTCATATTTTATATATATATATTTCTTAAAAATATACATGTATATGTTTGGTGTGTGTGTGTATATACATACATACATACATACATATATATATATATATATATATACAGTATGTAAACAAACTTTTATTTTGGATGCGATTAATCGCAATTAATCGATTTGACAGCCCTAATTTCATTTCAAAATACTCTATAAAATCAGCGTGTTTTAATACACAATGGACTTTATTTATTATTATTTTAATAATTTAATTATTATTAATTGAATAATTATTTAAATCATTCTTTATTTGCTTATTTATTTTGTTTATATACTATATTCAATAAGCTTAACCCTATTGTATTTAGGCTACATTTTGTCATAAGTTAGAACAATGAACCCACTGTATATTAACAAACATCTTTTTTCGAATTGTTTTCCTTGAAAGATGTGCTTGTGATATTTTTCTTTCTTTTCTTTACATTTTTATGTGTGACTTGAGTGTCCAGATGCTTTTTGGGCTCACTGCAATCTGAAACTATGCATCAGTTTAAAAAAAGTGTGTGTGTGCCGCATTAAAGTATAACCACATGTTTCCACTCACAAAGTAGGCCAATCAACATAAAACATTTTAAAAGTATGTCACGTATGGCTCTGGCCCTGGTGTGAGATCTATGTGCTCTGATGTAGGACCGAATTATATAGTGTTTCCCACCTTCACTGGTTGCTTGCTGTGGAACACATGAGCTCTCCATTGAGACATCACCTGTCAAAGAACAAAAACACAAGAGCACAGAACAGAAAAAATGAGTCTAGTGCCATCTGCTGGTCAACACAAAGAGCTCGTAACAAAAGGCTAGCTACTTCCTTTCAGTTGTACCCTCAAATCTGTTTTCATTTTTTGTGGCTTTCTGTCTTGGCTCAGCAACCTGCCTGAAAATGTTGTTTTTGGTCTGAATTTTATAGCAATATGTTTTCGCAAAACCACAAACAACAATATTCTGGCCTTTTCACTGCTTTCTCTTTCACATCACACAGAGAAAGCACGCAGCCCTTCAGTGACAAATGACGTTTCACATACGAACAATGCAGTGCTGACTGTGCAAGCAGAACCTTGCTCTGATGCTCTGCAGTGCATGAGACATGCACATCTTCATCAGCACATCTCTACACCAGCAGCAAATACTGGAGAAACACCACACTCAACAGTAAAATAATACAGTATTACAAGTAACAGCAGGAGGGCACTGATCGTGCGACTCTTTGTACAGAAACAAGATGCTTTTTGGATAATCTCAAATCATGCTGGAGAACATGATCAAGTTTTACACAAACTTGTGGAGTTCATGCAGCTGAAGTGCTGCTTACATCAAAAGGGCTAGAAAAATTTCCCCTCATATTTGTGTTACAACACAATTCTTATAAAAGGATTACAAGAATTAAACTTTAAAAAAAATTTAAAAAAATTATTTGCCACCCTTTAAAATTTTTAATTTTATATATACTTGTTTGGTAAATTAAATACTAAGAGTAATATATGTGTGTGTGTGTGTGTGTGTGTGTGTGTGTGTGTGTGTGTGTGTGTGTGTGTGTGTGTGTGTGTGTGTGTGTGTGTGTGTGTGTGTGTGTGTGTGTGTGTGTGTATGAAGAGTTAAGATGCAAAAGCCTCTAAGTGCCATTTGAAATTTTCTTCTAAAATGATCATTTTCCTCAGGCTCCTAGGTTTATGTTCAGTTATTTCACTTTAATGGCAATGAAAAGAACCTATTCATTGCCATTAAAGTGAAATTACTGAGCCTTGAAAAATTTCAAATGGCACTTAGAGACTTTTGCATCTAAACTATATACATATGACATATCACATGTGTGTGAGATCAAATTTAATTTGAATACATTTTATTAAAATTCTGAAATGAATAAATAACAAATAAATGTAAATAATTAACACAAATAAAAGGCTGACATACCAAAACTCTGCTCTCTGCTCGTCCCTTGTACTGGTTGAGCTGCACCAAACTCATGAACTGAACCCTCTGTGGCTTCAGATACTGAGTTATGCATTCTGGAAATCAAGCACACACAACCATTTATGCAGAACTGCACATCAAATAACTTTAAAAGTAATCTTAGCACCGTACTGTAATGTAGAGACTGTATAGTCTGAAAGAGCTACAAACGATTGTCTAGTAGAATAAACAAGTCTACTGGTTATTATTTACTCATATTTCAGTTGTGTTCTGAAAGTATTGTTTAAGCACCTTACCTTTGAGGCAAAATGGGACCTCTGTCTGCGCCGCCATAATGTCTGTGGCAGCAGGGTGAAGACAGGCCAGCGCTGGCAGCTCTCATGTAAGTGTGTGACACACTCTTGTACACACACACATCCTGCTGCTTTATGATTCATGCTTATGGGGGAAAACCACAGTTTGAGAGTACAGGTCTGAGACAGGATGTGACACCTGAACTGCATGAAGAGCATCCTATCAAAGTTACTTCATAATGTGCAGTTTCACACATCCCAGCAATAATTTCAACCCCAATGCATGTATATTTGCAAATGAGGTTAATATAAGCTTCAGTCTGTGGTACACGTGAGAATGATAACACTTGTCAAATCACTGACCTGTTCAAACGCTATTTGTTTTGATGTCAGCTTTGCAGAGATGCATAGAAAGGCAAACGTTGTATTTATAACCCTTACTTTTTAATGTATTGATGGCTAGGTGGCTGAGGAAAATAAAAACGCTGAATTGACTTGTTTTTAATCAGCATCTCCCTCTAGTGGAATATTGTTCACTTTGAAACTGTGGCAGCCCTTTCTGACTAAAACTGTACCTGTATCTAGTGTCACTATATGATGTATACTGGAAAATCGTGTGTGCACCCTGCTGAAAAAAAAAAAACAGCTAAAACCAGCCTAAGGTGGTTGGCTAGTCTTAGCTTCTAAGGCTTGGAGACCAGTTTAAATCAGCCAACAAGCTTAGGCTGGTTTTAGCGGGGGGTTTTTTTGGCAAAAGCACAACCCAGCTGTTTTCCTTCTGCTGTTGTGTGTGTATATACACACACACATACATATATCAGATATCGGAGCCAATCTTTTAAATAACTAGTTTTTTCTGTCAATTAGCACAATTTCTTAATTCAATTGATCTGGGCTTATGTGCCTCCTTGCCAAAACCGACACAAAATGCTTCCTCTCAAAAACTGAGGCCAACAACCAGTCAGTTTCAAAATGAAAAACAAAACCTGCACTAACTGAAATAAAACAAGTTAACAAAAAGATTGAATACAAGATTTGATAGCACAATGAGACATTTTAAAGGCTGCTCATTTTTGGCCAGGAACATCAAATTAGATTATTTTCAGTACAGAAAAGAGTTAACATTTCATATACTTGGCAGATCTAAATATCTAATAGGTTTTTAACATTTTTTTAAAAAAAACAGGGGTGCTTATTAAAGCAAAAGAACCACGAGTCAAATTGTATTCAAACATACACAATTCATTTTATTCCTTTGTAACTAAGTATAGAATGAAACAAATTCCTGAAATAAAATGAAGAAAAACAGACACATTAAATTAGGACAATATTTTTTATTAGCTGTACAGCAATACATTCTCCACACCATCTTACCTCATATGACCTCTATACCCCACCCAGCCATAATAAATGTCTTTATAAGGTTGGTTTTCTGACCATTGTAAAATTCACACAGTACAGCTAGGTTTAAAAAAAAAGAAAGAAAAAAAAATGCATTAACCTAGAATTTTAAGAGCTTAAAAAAAGAAAGCAATTTAAATGCAATTACATGTTGGAGGAAAACTTCATTCTGAATCCAAAAACAAATAATCAGAAATAAAAGGACATTGCTCTTTTGAACAAGTGACAAACTTTTTACAAATATCCTATCCAAGCTTACCCTTCTAGAAACAGTTCGTATCAAAATAGCTTCCTCGAACACTCATATTAAACTTTTTAAATTAAATGTGGTCTGAAAAAACCAATTGTAAACTTTAAGTCTCCTTTCAGAATCCCATGAAATTATTAACTCGGGTCACATAGTTTACTATTAGGGGTGGTTGTTGGGAACACGACCACATGGAAACAGATCCAAATGATTGGAGACTGTACACGTCGCTGTACCTGCCCAGTTCTGTCCCTTTTCCTCCTTTCACAAAAGCTAGAACAAAATCCAACATGGAAGGCTATTCGTCAGATGGTACAATATTAGAGCCACTCTCTCAACACCTTTAAGCAGCAGTAAAAAGATGAAGCAACCCCTCCCCATCAAGCGAGTTGAGCAGACCAAATGCAACGATTCAAGCTACAGAAGGACAGAAAGAACGGGGTTAATACAGCCTACATGATTCTTCAGGCTTTTATTTTTTTCCCCACAAGTAATTTGAAAGCCTTCAGTGGCATGTTTCCAAACAACTACTGTTAAAAGCCATTGCCCTAGCATTCAAGGTCATCAATTCACTAGAAAAAGATTAAAATGTTCATAATAAAACAAAATAAAAATTATTTACAAGCAAGACTAGCCAAGATTACCTTTTTTTGTACAACTTTAATCAACCGCAGGTTTTTTTTCATATGGATGGATGGATGGATGTCATCGTCCCTGGCTTGATAATCAGATGGCTACATTTCTACGCTCTCTAACATTATCAACTGTGACCAGTGAAAGAGCACATGAGGAACAGACAGCGAATAAAAGTCATCATAAATGTCAAACATTGAAAGGGTTTTCTTGGACAGATGGGGTAAAGACACCCATTTCTACAGCAGTGACGGCGATTCTAGATATCAACGTTTGACCAGGCACAAAATGATAGTTTCTCAATATTGCCATGGTAATTGAAATGACAAGTAAAGACGGCAGGTTAGCGGAGTAAAGAAATCTCTAGATGCGTGTATTATACCACATGATGTCTGAGACATTCCTGCTCTCGAAAACCATCTCGCCTCTCCACGTACAAAGAACACAGCAAAAAGAAATCCGCAGTTGAACTACTGGTATGATAGAAACAGTAGAAAAGCGCAGTTTTGTGATCATCATGAAAAGACAAAATGTAAGAAACTTCAGGACGTTCAGAATTTGGGGTTTATAGTCTTTAAGAAATTTGATGCGAGACAAGAGGACACAGCGCTGTATTAAAGGAGGTGAGGAAAGAGAAATGTGAGCATGTGTATGTATATATATATATATATATAATCGAGGGACACCTATGGGGATGTGCATTTATGCAAGCATGTGTGATCCGCATGTACATGTATCCCCAGATCACCGGTCCATCATGCTAAGGATCATTTCAGGAGTAAGATCACCATTAGGCGCAGCTTCAGGGACCGTTAGCTGCACTGTTTCTACACCAGCCTCGACAGCTTCCACTTCCTCCACCACTGGCTGGGCAGCTGCAGCAGCATCAGCACCCTCAGGCTCCTTCTTCACGATGATGTTCTCAATGGCCCCTGTACTTTCATCTTCCACCTGGATAATGGCAGCAGCTGCTAGGAGAAACAGAGGGAACAGTTTCATTAAACCTAGGTAAAGGAAATTCTGAACAGGGTTGGGCAATGTCTACAAAATTGGCGTCGGACGATGTCTGCAGAGAAACATCGCGACAGACGATGACATTGGGGGGCGGGTGGTGGAGTTAGGGGGTGTGCCCAAAGCGTAAATCTGTATTCAGAATGGCAAGGAAAACAAAAAATGATTGTCAACAGTTGCCTGTTACATTACAGTACATAAAATTTCACTAACCACATAAACAGACAGAGTAAGGAGGAGAGATGATCGAAGCTGGTGGCACACTGGACGAGAAGAGCAGCGTCGTGTCGCGCCACGTCTTTAAAATTCAAACATTTTCTATGAGCGTACGCACACCGGCGGCGCCATTCGGTGTCTGTCCACAGCCTAGCAATGATTCAAAACAATGTAAAGATGTGGTGCAACACGGCGCAGAGCTTCTTGTTCAGTGTGCAACCAGCTTGAGACGATGGCGAATGATTTGCAGATCCCGACAACTGGCAAACATCTAATCTTGTAAAACGTGTGGCAAGTATTGCCGCTCCATAGTGTAAACAGAGTATGTGCGATTGCAAATCTCGAAAGTAAAACTAAAAAGCGATTGCGCAAAAAGCAGTTTCAGTGCCAGGCATAATAACGGCTCCTTGATGCCCACAATTTAGGCTATATACAGTAGATTTACACAATGATATAACTGCGAGAGAAAGTAGGCTACTGAAATGTATATTTTCCTCCCATCTCGTATTTAATCCCTTTTGGAATCACGATGCCAGTTCAACAGTGATGTCTACCAGCCATCGGTGATGGACGATGATATAGTCTATTGGCCCAACCCTAATTCTGAATGATTTATCTTAATATGCAGCCGCGCATAAGTTACCTGTGGTGGTTTTGGCGACAGACTTGGTAGGAGAAGCCTTGGGTGCATTCTTGGGGGGTCTGCCGCGTTTCCTCTTGACGGGAGGTTCGGCTGGCGCAGGGATGGGAATGCTGGGTGGAGCCTGTTCCACATCCATCTGGTCATCATCAAGAAACTCCTCATCTTCATCTTCATCCATGTCATCAAGGTCAGGTTCTCCATGCTCATCTGACATATTCAGGTCACAGCGTTACAATTTTCATAAAACAGTCGTGATTTTTATTTAGCACTTTGAATCATATTCATTCCATTCTTAAAACCCCCATGTATTTAAAAAAAAAAAAAAGTCCAGATAATCCAGTTCTTATTGATGGATTTCACGCAAGTATTTGTTGAACTACTAAAACAACCACCAGCATAGTAGCAGAACTACAGCCAAGCTACTTACCGCTATCTTCATCATCATCATCCTTTCTAGAGCGCATCTTCCTCTTTCGACCTCCACGTCCCCTTTTGGTTGGAGCTCCATTCTCTCCTTCAGCAGAATCCATACCAGTGCAGTTCTCTGCATGTCTGGCCATGGTATTCTGTTAAAAATACACGCAATTTGTAAAACACTGTTTACGTATCGTCTCCCTGAAATACATTAACTTATTTCAAAATACCATACCCTGCGAGTGAAGGTCTTGCCACACTTGGTGCATACAAAGGATGTGGGTACAAAATTGGGGTCGTGATAGCGCCGAAAGTGCATGTCCAGGAGCTGTTTCTGTCTGAAAGTTTTCTCACATTGGCTGCAGGCGTATGGCTTCTCCCCAGTATGGGTGCGCTTGTGCATGACCATGTGACGCTCCTGTTAGCAAGAACACAGTAAAAGTGAAGCAGAGTTTCCTACACAGTGATTAATAATGCATATAAAAATTTAATTTGGAGAGAATTTTGCATGAGCTGTCTGACCTGACGGCATGCATAGTCACACTGATCACACTTGAAGCGTTTTTCATTTTTGTGGGACTTCTGATGCTGAATGAGAGCATAGCGCTCATGGAACACTGCATCACAGTAACGGCACTTCCTGCCTTGCTCAATGTAGGAATGCTGCTTACGGAGATGCACACCTGCAAGGGACACAGCAATTGTGTAAACATCAATACACCCTAAGTATGTTCAAAGTTGGCATTGCTACTAAAAAGCACACAAGTAACCAGCAGTAACAACTACAAAACAGTAAATGCTGAACATTGCAGTTTTACCAAGATCACTCTTGCGGGCAATAACGGTGTCGCAGTGGGGGCAGTGAAATTTCGCCACATTTTCTGTGTGCTTCTGCAGTATGTGCATCTTCATGGTACCACTCTGGGTAAAACGTGCATGACAGATATAGCACTCATAGGGCTTCTCTCCTGTAGAACAGAATTTTAATTTTTTTTTTTTTAAATCCCAAAATACATATCAATTCTATTTATCTAGCCAATTTAGCTGACAAGAACACAATGAGAAAAATGGTAAGTGCTGCTGACCTGAGTGGGTCCTCATGTGTCTCTTCAGCTTATAGGTATCTCTGCTAGCATAACTGCACAGACTGCACTGGAACGGACGCTCTCCAGTGTGGGAGCGAATGTGGCGCTTCAGCTTGCTAACCTGCAAAGTTTCAAGTCTTAGGCCAATTTGGAAGCAACTTTCCATGAAAAAAAAAGAAAAAAAACAACTCAACATGATGCTCTCAGACCAACCTCTACACTGGCATAGTCACACATGGAGCACTTGAATGGTTTCTCATGAGTGTGCTTGTAGCGTCGGTGTCGCACCAGCTCTCCACTGGTGACAAAGGCCATGTCACAGTCAGTGCACTTATGTGGTCTGGTACCTGTCAGAAAGGAGAAAAAAAAAAAAGCCAGCTTCAATTTCTAATTCCCCCAAGATAGCCTATAATTTCTAATGTGCTCGAGATCACATACCTGTGTGGGTGTTGAGGTGGTTCCTCAGCAACGTCACAGTCCTGAAGGCTCGTCCACAAAGATGGCACTTATGAGGCCTCTCATCCGTGTGGCTCTTCATGTGGCGGTCCAGATTGGAACGGCGCGGGCAAGTGTAACTGCATAGCTCACACTGGAATGTCTTCTTAACACCTGCACAAACACACCGATTTAGACCTAACACAAATCTGATACTGACACTATAATGTGCAAGTGACAAGCAGACATGTAAGTGTCTGTTTAATCTGTGTTCATCACACGTTCTCACCTTTCTTCTTGATTTTGGTTGGCTTGGGCGGTTTCATGTTACCCACAACTTTCTCAGCATTGACTTCAGAGAGCAGTCCCTCCTGCTGCTCCTCCTCAAAGTCATACACAGACACATCCATGTCTTTATCTCCCTCTGTGTTGTAACGCAGCTTGCTTTTCTTAGTCTTCTTGGCCTTTTTAACAGGGGGTGTGTAGTCCGGATCTTTGGACCAGGCGGGGTCTTCATTTTGGGCTTCAACCATATCCTCCTCCTCCTGCTGTGGAGGCTGATCATCTTGGGCCTGGAGCTCATCTTGCTCCACAGTTTCCACTTCTCCATTTGCACCCACCTTGACCACCTGTAGGAGATGATATAACATTTAGATTCACCAGCAAGTCACAGAGCATCGCATTTGAAATGTGTAGCCAGATCAAAACAAAAAATGACCAACCTGGAAGCCCTCAGGCAACGGCAGGGTGTGACAGATGACCGGCTCCCCATCTTTAGGCATGGCAGTGGCATCCACCAGCGTCCCCTGCAGCTCCTCTACAGTGGCGGCAGTGACAGGCACAGCTGAAACAGGCACCTGCACCAGCTGTAGCTCTCCCAAGCCCAACTGCTGCTCCTCCATATTCACCACCTGGAGGGTGATGATCTGAGTATCATCGACAGTGGTGACCGTGGCTTCATGGGCAGCACCAGCAACACCAACAGGTGCACCGACAGCAGCTTCCATGACTTCGGTCTTCATCTGGAGCAGGGCAGGGTCTAGGGAGTCCATCACCATCATCTCCACACTGCTGTTGACAGCCTCCACCACAGGCTCTCCTTCAACCTGGGCTTGCTCTAACCCAGCAGCCTGCAGCAATTCAACTCCCACTTCCTCATCTTCTCGTCGCCTTTGGTATGTCTTACATTCCTTGGCCTTGAAAGCATCCCCTGCATCTTCCACCACTGCCTCAGTCGGTCCCCCTTCCATGGGTAATACCTACACCGTTTAAAAGCAAAAAAAGTTAGAATGCAGCACTAATTGTAGGATCCTAAAGTTTTCCTACCTGACTGCATTTGGACCGTGTTTGATTACTAATGATCACACTAATACAGTCTGCTATCAACCTTGCAAATGGCGAACAATAGAATTGAGTTGGCATTACCATAGACATCCAAGACTTCTGTGTTTGTATAGCATACTGTGAGTTTACCTGTATCAAAAATGAATACTTCATCTCTCTACACCTGTGCCTCCACCACTTTCTGCCTCCGATGAACGAACTACCTGTCTCAACTTTGCTTCTTACTACCTATCTCAACCTGTAGGGATGCAAACAAATCAAGTCATCAATGTCCAAACCAAAACACACTTTTAGTATACAGGTCATATTAGTCAATAAAGCTTGATTGACACCCCTTTTTAGTCATTTTGTGTGCATGCATATAAATATTTATATAAATAAATGAATATTTAAATAAATATATATATACACACACACACACATACATTATATATATATATATATATATATACAAATACATACTGACTTGCATCAGGTAGTTGCTTACCACTAACAATAAACAACCACAGCAAACTTGCAAAACTTGAACGTGACTTTCATTATACCAAAACCACGTATTGAACTCTTGATTCGGCGCCAGAAAGCATCATCTGAACCGATTCATTTCTACTTCCTCATGATCGCGCGCATTTGGCCAACAACCCATTAAACCAACAAAACGGTGCAAATGTGTCCACTCTCCTTACCTTTACACGTTTTAAAACACCCTTATGATTTTCCACAGCAAGAGGGCATTCTGAGATGGTTAATCGTGTTTTTGTACCACTACCAGTCGGGTTGTAGAGGGAGCTCTCTACAGTTTTTATCCCTTCTGTCGTTTGTTGCTTGAGGTTGGTCTTTCAATAAGAGTGAGCGGTCGCATCGAGACCGACGACCGCGGCGATTCAGCGGTGTTTTCAGGCGATAAACAACGGGATTCGGGAAGTGCTCGGCAGCGAGACTCTGTCTTACTTACCGAAAATGGCCATCGGTGTCATTTAGCAACGACATCTTCCTCGTTTGATTTTAATCTGCGCAATACGCTAGCAACGGCGGCAGAACTAATGCTAGAACGCCAAAGAGGCATTTAATGTTTGTATATTTACATTTAAACCTAACATTTGGGATTCCAGGAGTGATAAAGACCAAAGAGCGAACACAGGCCGCAGTGATGGGACTTTATTATCGCCGAACCGGGTCAATGTTTCATCGACTCGGGTTTGAATTTAACTGCTCGAGGAGGGGCGCGAACACAGCTATAGGGGCGAACTAAAAGCATTTTACGGCTTAAAGTCGCACATATTCCGCTCAAAACCTCGCGGATTTGACGTTTGTGAGTTTAGATGCTTGTTTTAAGCTGTTTGGGTGTGGCAGGACTGGAAATTGGTTAACTTTGAGAAGCATTTTAGCTGGTTGGCTAAGTGCGCGTGCAGAAACGGCGGGTTTCTAAAGACAGGAAACAAAGAGAAGAAACAGAAAATGGACGCCTGGCCTAAAGATTGAATCAAACATCCTGTCTTTAAATAATGGCATCTTGGTGAAATGCTGTCTGATATAGTTTCAATAGTGCTTAATAATCGGGCTGAAGCCCGAACTTCTGGGTTATAAATGTTTTTTGCTAAATTTTCGATAACGATAGAGGGAGACAAACACCCCCCGCCAGCCGCCTGGACTGGGAGCCCCATCGTGACACCTAGAGGCCGATTAAAGCTCCTGCAAAACTCCCCCCTTTCGGAAAAGTAGTGCTGTTTTACCTGCGTTTGGTGATTTACTCTCGCGTTGAATTCGACAGAAAGCCCAGGGTTTGTTCTTCCTTCAGTACGAGACGGAGTAAAATTGCGTCCTTCACCTCCGGCGGTTTTAATCCTCTCCCGCTTTTGCAGAGTAGGCTCCGCACAAAATGGCGGCCCTTAGCGGCTGTTGCGCATGCGCGTCACGCAGGGGGGCGGTGGCGTGGGGGAGGGCTGTAAACACAAGCAGTGTGCGGATTGGCCGTGTGGGGCGCTACTTTTGAATTACGGATGTGGGCTGTTTTTTTTTTTTTTTCTTTTAAGAAAAGCGTTGAGTAAAATGTCTGTCTAAATATTATGTTAAACATTGCACCTGATCATCTTATGACAATATTAGAAGATAATATGATACTTTAACAGCCCAAATTGGAAATATAAGAGGGACTGATAGTGTGAAAGCCTGTTTTTTTTATAGTGTATATATATATATATATATATATATACACACACACACAGACAATGTATGTGCGTGTGATTTTTTTTTTTTTTAATCTTTTTTCTCCAAACTTATTTTAAAAAATCTGTAGCCTATCATCAAAAACAAACCTTGTGAAAAAAATAAAACATTATGAAAATATCATGTAGGAACCCCGTTTTCAACAATACACTATTAAAACCGAGTCTCTGTTATGTAATGCTGTTTTTTTCCCCTTGATAATGACCATTTGAGCATGCATGTATTAAAGTGGAAATGCTCCAATTATGTAATTCCTTTATTTTCCAATTTTCTTAGTGACAAAGTACAAATAACAGGTATCAGATTTGTTAATAAATAAGTCACCCAAGTTTTAGTGTCCATAATTTTAATAGTTTCCTTTACAGTTGATGTCAGCAATATCCTTGTCAGACAATATACATATTTAGAGTAAATAAAAAAAAATCAAAAGTAAATCACTTCTTTAATGCTGCACAATCTGTAGATAATAATGAAAAATATATTTAAATCTGTTCTGCAGTTTGCAATCCTAAACCGCAGCGTTGAGTTTTAAATAAAGTCTATCTCATTCTCTTGCTCCCCATACTACTTTGAGGCACTTGTACACTGAAGAGGCGTTCTTTGTCATATTTAAGTCTGGAACAGATTGAACTAGAAAATAATGTCAGGTAAAAATGAACGAACCTTCTCTGGTTCCAACTCAGAACCTTTCTGTCTAGCAGCACAGGAGAAATGCTCTGAGTCAACCATGATCCATGGCCATTCTACAGATCACAAGCGTGGAAAGGTTGTCGGAACCTCTCGCAAAAAGGCAATATTCACCACAGTTTACAGCTTTCACTCATAATAATGATGACATCTTCAGAAATGAATAAAAAATGAACAGCTTCACCACTTTTACAGCAGATATTACAATGCCAGTGGCTTAAATGTGAAGTGCATGGTGAATCAAATCAGATCTGTATTGGCTATTGAGCATTTAAACATTTAAACTAAATTACAACACAAAACATTTACACTTCCAATGGAATATAGATATATATTCTGTATCAATAAAGCATATGACAGTATGGAATGGCACTGTTACTATGGCAACAAGGTCCCTATGAAAGTTCGGGATTAATAAGGGAATACTTTCCAAGATCCCCATCCTACGTTTCGAGGTGGAGCTACCCCCTCAGCTACCAACATACATTCTCCAATCATTATGTACACACACATAAGCACTCTTCACAAAGTGGACAATCAGATTCTCTATGTACTCTGCAGGTAGTCACTGCCTTGCTTGCACCAATCTCCCATCACTTGTATTGCTGATCAGGGTTCAGCTTCATTCCATGAATCATGAAGGCAACTCCATTGGGCCGAATCTTAAGGCAGCAAAACATTGTTTATGAACCCATTCCCACTATGTATCTTACCTCATCACTTTACAGTGGTTGAACTTAGGCCATGTCCAAAATATTAATAACATATAGACTGACATATAAGTCCTTTCGTCCAACGATTGTATAACATCCGTCCACGTCTTTGAGGATGATGCTTACACTCTATCTCTTGCGTGATCACGCTGATTTGTGTCATTAAAACTGCTTGATAGTTTTTTTTTTAATTGTGTGCATTTAAAGTTTGTAATTGGCATGATCATGACGGTGAGGATACTGAGACGCAAGTACAAGTATCGGTCAGTTGATTGTGTTAGAAAGCCGTACTGGCCATGCTGCCAGGCGCAAAAAGCCGGGACATTCCATCCTGTGAGGACTCAAGGTGTCGATGGGCCATCTTCCCCTCCTCACCTGCAATTAAGAGACAAATAAGAGACATTTTTACAGACTGGAATACTTGTTTGGCAGATTAAATATTTTTTTTGGCTGAAAATAAGTACAAAATTGTACATTCACTATAAAAATCTTGCAAACTTTAAAGATTTTTATCAATGCCCCTGTCTCTTACAGCCTGGAAATTCATTTTTAAATTCTCTGATCTTTGTAAGTTTTGCATGAACACATTTGGAACACATTTGCAGCAGATCCATTCTTTCACTTTCATTACCAAGCTTTCCTTCATGGGTCCATTTCCTGTTGTTTAGTCCACTGCTTACCTAGCACAAGCAGAGCTTGTTTGGCAGCATCCCTCACATCCTCCTTATCTGTCCGGCACAGATACACCAGCTGCTCGATGCTCTCTTTGGCCTGTGATGCACAAACACAGACAGCAAGGCACTTTACTTAAAGTCCTCCACCAACACTGAGGTGTGATGCTGCATATAATCTGATTCCCACTCAGATTACTAGAGGACATCTAACCACCAGGCTCTTGATGTTATGCAAGCATATATAGTACATATATATAGTGGTGTGAAAAAGTGTTGGCCCCCTTCCTGATTTTTTTGCATGTTTGTCACACTTCAAACATGTTTCAGATCATCAAACAAATTTAAATATTAATCAAAGATATCACAAGTAAACACAACATGTTTTTAAATGAAGTTTTTTATTATGAAGGGAAAACAAAATCCAAACCCACATGGACCTGTGTGAAAAAGTGCTTGCCCCCTAAACCTAATAACTGGTTGTGCCACCCTGAGTCTTTCACATCGCTGTGGAGGAATTTTGGCCCACTCTTCTTTGCAGAATTGTTTTAATTCAGCCACATTGGAGGGTTTTTGAGCATGAATGGACTGTTTAAGGTCATGCCACAGCATTTCAATTGGATTTAAGTCCAGACTTTGATTTGGCAACTCCAAAACCTTAATTTTGTTTTTCTTGAGACATTCAGAGGTGGACTTGCTGCTGTGTTTGGAATCATTGTCCTGCTGCAGAACCCAAGTGCACTTGAGCTTGAAGTCACAAACATGACATTTTCCTTCAGGATTTTCTGATAGAGTGCAGAATTCATGGTTCCATCAATTATGGCAAGTCATACAGGTTCTGAAGCTGCAAAGCAGCCTCAGACCATCACACTACCACCACCACGTTTGACTGTTGGTATGATGTTCTTTTTATGAAATGTTGTGTTGGTTTTACGCCAGATGGAACGGGACACACACCTTCCAAAAAGTTCAACTTTTGTCGCATCAGTCCACAGAATATTTGCCCAAAAGTCTTGGGGATAATCAAGATATGTTTTGGCAAATGTGAGACGAGCCTTTGTGTTCTTCTTGTCAGCAATGGCTTTTGCCTTGGAACTCTCCCATGGATGTTGTTTTTGCCCAGTCTCTTTCTTATTGTTGAATCATGAACACTGACCTTAATTAAGGCAAGTGAGGCCTGCAGTTCTTTAGATGTTGTTCTGGGTTCTTTTATGACCTCCTGGATGAGTCGTCTTTGTGCTCTTGGAGTAATTTTGGTAGGCCGGCCACTCCTGGGAAGATTCACCACTGTTCCAAGTTTTCTTCATTTGTGAATAATGGCTCTGACCATGGTTTGCTGAAGTCCCAAAACCTTAGAAATGGCTTTATAACCATTTCCAGACTGATACATGTCAACTATTTTGTTTCTCATCTGTTTATGAATTTCTTAAGATCACAGAATGATATGTTGCTCTTTAAGCATGCTTCACTTTGTCAGACAGGTTCTGTTTAAGTGATTTCTTGATTCAACAGGTCTGGCAGTAATCAAGCCAGGGTTTGGCTAGTGAAATTTAACTCAGCTTTCTAAAATAATGTGGTTTATCACAGTTCTTTCATGATTTAATAGGAGGGGGCAATTAATTTTTCACGTAGGGCCAGGTAGGTTTGGACAGCTTTTTTCCCTTAATAAATGAAATCATCATTTAAAAACGACCATTTGTATTTACTTGCATTATCTTTGTGTAATATTAAAATTTGTTTGATGATCTGAATCTTTTACGTTTGACAAATAAGCAAAAACTTTAAAAATCAAGAAGGGGGCCAACACTTTTTCACACCACTGTATATACACAGTGTGGTAAAAAATAAATGTTGACTGAGTGGTGCTGGGTTATTGCAGAGAGATGTTTATACATGCATGAACTGACCTTCAGACATGCGAGTGCTTTACATCCACACACCCGCGTCTCAACACTTTCATCCTCCAGCAACTCTAGACAGCTCACCAACGCCTGAGACCGAACAGTAATGAGAGACACTGAGTGGATCAAATCAAAATCCTTTCTGAATAACAAAGCATTACAACTTCTTTGCACTTAATAGTCACGATTAGGGATGCACCAATATTAACCCTTGTGATGTGCATAATAATAATTCCTTTACCTAATTTGGCGTTTTCGGTAAAAAAAAAAAAAGACCAGCCTTTGAATAATTGCTTATACATCTCTAATTACGCTAAACCATAAACAAATTTTGGATTCAATATTTTTGTCAACTTGTTTTCTGTCTGTTACCACATTTTGTATTTAGTTTTGGAACTGGCTGGTTGTAGGCCTTATTGAACAGCTGATGCACCTCAGTTTTGAGTGAAAAAAGCATTACTGAATATGAATCCAATATTTGGTAATAATGCAGCATAAGATGTTTATAAGCAATTTTTTGTAGGCAGGTCATTTTTTGACAAGTGAAAAAAAGATGGGAAAAGGTAAAAATTACACACTTTTAAATGATCAATTATCATTTTTGAGGGGAAAGTTATATCCTGTGTGAGCAAAATTAGTAAAATTTAGTCCAATGCGATAACATTACGTAGTATTTTCAAAAAAAAAAAAGAAAATCCTGTCCAGGTCAAAATCATTTTCATGTTATGGCTGATGGCAGAAAACTGATAAATAGTCTGCATTAAAATTCTATACTATTTTGCCTAAATACATTCCAAATAAAATGTAAAATTAAAAACTAAATTATAATAAATAATATTAGTTTATTATTTTTAAAGATTGACCTTAATTGTTAGTGTTATTTTAGTATCACTGATATACTATAGTTCTTGTTAATATTTTGAATTCTTTTTATATTATCTGTTCTTATTTTCATTCGGTTTGAGTAATTTCATTTTGTATTTTGTGTATTCATTTTTATTTTAAATATGTCTAGTGTTTTTTTTTTTATTTAAATGTTATATTGTTGTAGTTATTAAGTACTTCAAACTTAACTAAAAATAAAAGTATTTTAGATTTTATTTTATTTAAGTTAATGATCATTTTATTTCAAGTAAGGAAAATGAATAAAAAATAACCTTAGCGTCAGATGACAGCAAAGGTAAAAATATGGAAAATTTAAAGTGTTTAGGCATTTAAAGTTTTTAATGTTTCTCATGATCATAAACACCATGTGATCTCCTACTTAAAGTTGTTACTGTTGTAAAAAAGTATTTTGCCAATATTTGTGTCTATACTTTACTATTATATGCAAATCTATTGAAACGGTTACCTCCAAAAGTACAAGCAGGAGTTTGTAGAGTTTGCACATATCTTACCCTCTCCCTGTGGCGGGTTTGGTCAGCTAGACTCCGCAGCAGGGAGCTGGCTGCACTGCACACTTTCCCCCTCGGATCCCTCAGCAGCAGACTGACTGCACGCAAGCCCTTCCTCTTCAGACTGCACTCTGGAGGCTTCTTCAAAGATTTTACCAGAACATCCTGATCTCCAGACTGCAGGCACTGAACTAGCCACACTGCAGGAGGAGGAGAACGAAAGAGAGACAGGAATGAAACGGATACACTGCTGAGAGAACATTAGGTGGGGGAGGAATGGAAAGATGCGCCAAGAAACTACGACTGAGAAGTGGAATGGGGTGATAATTGGGGCGTTTGGGACGGAAGATTTGTAACACAATCACTCTTGCTAATGAATGTTTGAGGATAGACGAGTATAGTCCATTAACACTTAAGGCGCATTCAAACTTAAAACAATCTGCAACAACCAGACATTGTTCATTTTCAGTGCGAGTTCTCAATTTCTAATGATGTGAAAAACTTTCAATGTAAACTGGATTTTGCATTCAAATCACATTTTGGATATTCTCTGTCAAGCATCAAGCACAAACTCAAATCTTGTTACAATGAAAGCAATTTTAGCACTAGAGGAGGCTGCATTGGGATATAATACATGGGATATACTGCAGGTAAAAAATAAGATAACAAAACAGTTTTCTTGCCACTAAAAATGAACACTGGTGTCAAGAATGTGTTTGATAAACTGTTTTTTTTTTTTTTTTTTTTTTTAATATTTTTGGATTTATGCTTACAGCAATAATACAACACTCTATGGTCTAAAAATAAATAAATCTACTGCTAAAAATGTTGGGGTTAGTAAGATTTTTTTGTATTTTTAAAATAAATCTCTCCTGCTCAACAAGGATGCATTTATTTGATCTAAAATACAGTTAAAACTATAATTCTGTGGCATATTATTACAATTTGAAATAATTGTTTTCCATTTGAATACATTTACAGAAGCCATGATCACATAATATTTCAGAATTCATTCTAACATGCTGTTTTGGTGCACAAGAAACATTTTGTCGTATTATTATTATTAATCCAGGATTCTTTGATAAATAGAAAGTTAAAAACAGCATCTTTTTGAGCCAACATAAATGTCTTTACTATCACTTTTTGATCAATTTAATTAGTACTTTATTGGAAAACAAAACAAAAAATATGTTTGTTGCTGCAAACTGCTGTCAATGTGAACAGCCCTTTTTATGACACTCAAACATACCTTCTTCAGCCAGCTCAGGAATGTGTGTGTCTAAGTCATTCACCCCCTCTGCTTCCAGGTAGCTCCAAAACTGAAAGAGGGTGAGAGTCTCTTTGGACGCAACTCCTGCACGCCTGGGCAGCTTCCTCTCCAAGATTCGCTCCAGCAAACGCAGAAACACTAACACACACACACACACACACACACACACACACACACACACACATGTTCAGTGTCACAGAGGGTCAAAGAAAATCTGATTTAGCCTGTTGAAATGTACACACTTTTAATTACACCCGGTGTCATCAGAAACAATGATTAGCAGGATATTAAATCCTTCCCGGAGATGAAATACAGGAAGTTAAGTTTGTAATTTATGTTGATTAATGGATTGTACAGCGATTTCAATCTAGAAACCAATCTCCCAATAACTCATTTACAGTGCTTGTTCATGCATTAATACCCAACACACACACACACACACACACACACACACACACACACACACATACATACCTGTGTCTGTGAATCCGGCTCCTCTCTCAGGGAGTTTGCTGGCGTAAGTGTCGCTGAGTGCCTGTAAGAAGGCCTCTGTGGAGGTGCTGTAGACGCTGCAGCCATCCGTGCACTGCTTCCACAGCAACACAGCCCCCTGGCACTGATCTAACTGAGGAACGACTGCTCCGACATGCAAAGAGAATGTGGAAAATAGAGAAGGTTGTGAGGAAAACCTACAAATCTATGAAGTAACATTCTGTTGTAGAATGTAAGGCCTGTGGTGCATGAAAAACACATATGAGCATTTGCAAAGAAATTAGTACAACTAAAATACCACAGATACTGATGCAAAGTCAACAAAACTAAAGCACTATTTATAACAGTTTGAGACTCACCTTCCTCTGGTTGGATGACTTCGCCCCTCGAGTCCTTCACAACCCATCGTATGAGCTCGAGGACTCTCGCCTCCCTGAGAAGTCGGTCCAGAGCGTACATCTCCCCACAGCGCAGAGGCCCGAATGTGCCTAACCTCTGTTTACAATAACAAAACACAGAGTATGAATACAGATGCTCAGACTTCTGTTGGTTGAAATATATTTACACTTATGTTCAAGGCAACAGGAAAAAAAAAAAAGAACAGAATTCTGTTTTCTTGCCATTAAAAATGAACATTCTGGAAGGAAAATAGTTTGTATCCTGTTTGTGATCTCCTTTGGAAAACAGTGTTTTGCTGCTTTAGGTACCAACTTAAAATATATACATACATATTTCTGCTTAAAACAATAATAAAACTGTCCACAGTGTAAAAAAAACAGTTATAGTATGAAAGTATGAAAAGTTTATGCTCTCCAAGGCTGCATTAATTTGATCACAAATACAGCAAAAACAATTTGTAACTATTTAAAATAACCATTTTCTATTTCAATATTTATTAACTAATCAAATTAATCCTAATTAGTGCTGTCAAACGATTAATTGTATCTAAAATAAAAGTTTTTGTTTACATAATATATCTGTGTACTTTGTATGTTTATTATGTATAAATAAATACACACACACACAGACAGTATATATTTTGAAAATATTGACGTATTTACATATATGTTTATATTCATACAATTTATATTATGAATATATATTACGTAAACAAAATCTTTTATTTCAGATGCGATTAATCATTTGACAGCACTAATCCTAATTAAACATGGATATAGATATATAAACACTCAAGTTTTACTTTTAGAAAATTATACATTTTTGGACATACCTTATAATTTTAGACATCATTATTATTGTTTATTCAAGAGCACGTTTTTTGGTTTAAAACTTCTGTTAGTTATAGGCCTGGTATCATAGACGGGGCAGCTAAGACTAGGCCTTAGTTTAATTAAGATATTAAAGCAGATTATGTTTTTATGTGTCTATTCAATGCCACAGAAAAATGAACTGAATTCTGCACACATTCTCAGTATTTCAAGTTGACTTAACGTCCATATCTAGTGCTATAAGACTACAGTAACTAACCAGCAGCTGTGAGCTGCAGTTCTTCAGATGAACCAGCAGGGTGTGATCTAGAGTTGGGTAGCCTGTGCTGAGAGGACCGGAGGGAGTATCCCAACATCTCGCTTCACAGCCCTCATCCTCTCCTGCGCTTTCTACAGCCACTGGCCGCTCCTCTGCGCTGTGTCCACCACAACACATGAGAACAAACACACGCCAGAAAATGTCAACATAATATATTCAGAACAAGTAAAGAGTTGGGATTGAACCTAGATAAAATTGTGAAATCAGTCACTCAAACTAACAGTTCTCCTTCAAGTCACTAGGTGGCAGTAGAGTAACATAACATTATAGAAGCAATGCATTTTGATGAAACCTTGGTTGAACCTAATTTCTTTTTGACCTATAAAATATCATTTAACAGCAGAAAGATTTCTCAAGTTCTGACCTGTTTGTCACACTCTGCCTCTCACCATCCTCCTCCTCCTCTTCCTCCAGGTCTGATGTATTTAGGAAGTCAAAGCTCCCTAGAGCCGTCTCAACCGTCAAACTGACACTGGATGAGCGACTACGACTCTGTACCTGCAGATACACACATTTGAAAAATTACAAATAAAAAAAACTCTTGATTTTAAAGTATATAATGTATCAAACAGTTCTTAAAAATTTCCTTTAAATTATTAGCTAAAAGAAACCCCGGAATTTAAGGCTTATCAAGTATTAGTTGTTTACAAGATAATGTCAATTACCAAAACATTTTTGACTTGTAAAAATAAGCAAAAATCACATTTACAGTAATGCATTTCCAGTGTATATTGGGAAAAGACTTCACATCAGAATATGTGTCAAAATCCACAAAAGTATAGCCAGAAGATTGTAAACATGAGGCTTGTGTGATAGAATAGTCAGCTAACATTGTCTGTGCAAGTTACATCTAATCTTTCATCAAATATTCAGGCTTCTAAGGAAACTGCAATATTGCAAAAGCTGTGTTTGTTTTTACAAATAGAGGAACAATTACATTTGTCAATTCACAACATGACACAGACACCGCCAGTAGACAGTTAACTTATAAAACCTGGAACATTAATAAAGCCAATTCTGGAAAAAGACACATTGTGTTTATTCTATGACTAAGCTAAGTTGTGCCGGGAAAACCTCTCTGCAGACACAGGATGAAGTGGTTAATAGTGAAAGCAAAGGTCATGTCTTTGATGAACTCTATTGTTCCACGGATGAAGACCAAAGTCTCTGGACCCAAACCCGGATCTGAGACTTTGATGGTTATCGTGGGGCTTGGAATCGAGCAATAACCAAAGGCGTCTGCGACCAAAACATCGAGAATTTAAGTCAGCCAGGAAGCGTTACACCCTAAATCTGTGAACCATCACTGCATGCTGGAAAGGACAGAGTTTAAAGCAATGTTTTATTCACTTTCAACCTCTTTGACCTTCTCCAACTCATAAAACATTTCAAATGTTGATCAAAGATGGTGATCTAGATTGAAAGTAATGGTGCATATACTGACGCAACAAATGGGTTAAATTTAAATCATAAAAAAATAAATGTGGTGTAAAAAGTAATAACATTTTCCACAACTTAAATACATCTTGAGTCTACACATCTGGATAACTTTTCAATTTATGATTCACACCTCTGTAATTCTTTAAGGATAATCATATTATTTTAGAAATTTATAATATATATTTCTAATCATTTCTAATATGTTTTCAATTATTTTAGACATTTTCTTCTTTCAAATATTAAGTAGCAGTTTCAAATATTGAGTAGTTTTGGTAAGAACATCTTTTTAAATAGTAATAATAAATGACTATGCCCAACTATTTAATACAGTTTTCTTTTCAAGAATTTCAGAAGGTTTTTCTTCCAGGACATTTTATCACCCTGACATTTTCGACTAGATTTTCCTTAAAAAAAAAAGAAATTTTAATACAGAAATAGAAAACATACTCTTCAAAGAAGAACAGTTTTGAAATTGCATTTTTTTATGTATTTGTGAATAAAATAACAGATCCGGACCAAAAAAAAAAAAGTGTGTACTTTTTCCAACCCTAACCCACAACAATAAGGCTCAGTACTCACTGTTAGCGCCTCCTCCAACAGCTTCAGCTCTTGCTCTAGGACCTGTAGTTCTGGGAACTGGCCTCTGTAGTCATCAAGAGAGGACAAAACGGCACCAAGGGCCTCCTCCAAACTGCTGTCTGCTGATTGTCCCTCCAAATCACCCATAGGTCTGGTTTCAACTAAAGAACCAGACTTCTCTGCCAGCAGGTCGTCCGTTTGAGTCTTTGTGAGGTGTAGCTCATGAGAGGAATCAGTCCTTGGATCCTCGGAGTCCATCTGCCGGGACAAAGCATGAGCATTGGGGAAAGAGTCTTTGTCTCCACAGGTGGGCCTAGACGTGGGCTCTGTAGCTTTTTCAGAGTCGCAAGCTGTGCTTTCTGCAGGAGAGCTACTTTCTAAACAGTTCAGTGGCTCAGCGGGACAGGATGGCTCACTCGTGGAGGGATCAGGAATGGGGCAGGTCTCCTGAGTGTCTGGTACTACAAAACATGGTTCTGCTCGGAGGGGCATATCCATGGCAATGTCACTTACAAATACCGAAGAGACCACTGAAGTCACTTCATTGGCCTCCAAGGATTCCCCAGCCAGTCTATCTGTCAAAACACCATCTGCGCTGTTCTCGCTGATGTGGCTAAGGGAGCGAGAATAGCGGGGATGGCCATTGGGCACTTCCTGTTTCATAGGAGCCTCGGTGGCGACTATTATGGTGGCTGTTGGTTTCTTCAGATCCTCCTCTTCTTCCTCCTCATCCTCTTCTTTCTGATTGGCCAGGCGGGTGGGAGTAGAGGTCGCCGATTCGCGGGGTGCAAATGAGATTTCTATGGCAGGAGGAGCAGTTTGTACCTCAGGCTGTACTAAGTTCTTGTGTGCATGGCGCATTGCCAAGGAAAGCTGAGGACTGGAGGAATCATCAGAGGATTCGGAAGAGTTTGACCACGCCGTTCCGTTCTCCATCTCCTCTTGTCTCCTCAACATATTCTAGCGGGGAAGAAAGAGATTATGAGGACACAAACAAATGATTATACATTATAAATAATTCATGTAAAGACCCTTTCACATGACTCACAGTAATGTACCTCAAAGCATCAAACTCTTTGGAGCGAAGCTGGAACACAGTGCTCAAATTTAAATACAGTTATGTGGACAAAGCTGATACTGACTACTGTTCAACAGTTAGTGGTGGGTAATATTTTTAAAAGTTCTATACGGAAGTCTCTTATGCCTACTAAGGCTGCATTTATTTGATTAAATAAATAAAAAAATAAAAAAATAAATAAAAAAAACAGTAATATCATTACATTTTTTAATAACTTAATTTATTCCTGTGATGACAAAGCCATCATCCATCCTGTGATTCAGCAGCACAAAAATGTACATTAGCATTCAAAGGTTTGGGATCATTGAGATTTTTAAAGAAAAAAAAAATTGAAAGAAGTATCTTATGCTCACCATGGCTAAATTTTTTGATCAAAAATAAAGTAAAAACAGTAATATTATCCAATAGTACGATTAAAACACTCTTTTCTATTTTAATACATTTTAAAAAGCCATACATTCCTGTGATGGCAAAGAATTTTTAGCAGCCATTACTCCAATCTTCTGTGTCACATTATCCTTCAGAAATCATTCTGATATGCTGATTTGATACTCAAGAAACAATTTCTTATTACGATTAATGTTAAAAACAACTGCACTTTGAGGAAAAATGTCACTTTTTTCAGGATTTTTCGATAAAGTTTGAATGGTCAGGATTTATTTGAAATTGGAATATTGTTACATTAACATAAATGTCTTTTCTATCACAACTATATTAGTGCTGTCAAACGATTAATCGCGATTAATCACATCCAAAATAAAAAAAATTGTTTACATAATATATTTGTGTATACTAGGGATGTGCATCTCATGACTCAGGCCGATACGATACGCATCTTGATGCATAGCCAACGATTCTATACATTAAAGATACACATGAAGCAGGTACCGATGCGATGTTACACGATTCACCCCTTTTTACGATGCAGTGCGATCCAATTTCGATTCGATTCAACACAATGTGATTCGATGCAATGGAGAAAATATGATCACTTTTAATGCCTTCATAAATCAATAAAACAAGTTAACCAAATAAGCCAGGCTTATTTCATAAGCCAGGCTTATAGTCATTTAGTCATTTGACTCACTGTCAAATGATTTGGTTCCATAAAGCAAATTTAACATGGGTCTAGATCAAGCTCACTGTGGCAACTTATGCTGGGAAACTAACCTGGTCAAAAGCAGGCTAACCGTCAGACTAAGCTGAGCTCCTCTAACACTGACCAATAGGAACACAATGATATTACCACCCTCTTACATACTATTATTTGCCTTTTTCTTTTACAGTTTCTTGCCATGCAGCCTTTCTCTCTGGTTTTTACGACAGCTGTACCTTTTATAGTTTGCAGAACAGATAGCAGAACATTACAACATTACAATCTAAAATTGCTCTTTAAAGCATTAAAATAACTAAATTAAAAGTTAAAATCACTGAATTAAAAATGAAAATAAATAATAAAGAAAATTACTATATTTTAACTGCTATAAGAAACACACATTAACTCATTTGAGCTTAGTAATTAGTCTCAAAAAGTAATAGTAATAATGTCTCAAATGCATTAAACAGCACAAGGTCTGCTTAAAGGAACACTCCACTTTTTTTGGAAATAGGCTCATTCTCCAACTCCCACAGAGTTAATAAGTTGAGTTTTACCGTTTTTGAATCCATTCAGCCGATCTCCGGGTCTGGCGATAGCACTTTTAGCATAGCTTAGCATAGATCATTGAATCCTATTAGACCAGTAGCATCGCGTTCAAAAATGACCAAAGCGTTTCAATAGTTTTCCTATTTAAAACTCGACTCTTCTGTAGTTATATCGTGTACTAAGAGCGGCGGAAAATGAAAAGTTGTGATTTTCTAGGCTGATATGATTAGGAACTATACTCTCATTCCGGCGTAATAATCAAGGAACTTTGCTGCCGTAACATGGCCGCAGCAGGCGCAGTGATATTACGTAGCGCCTGAAAGTAGTCCCCAGCTATATTATAACTAGTTACCTAGCTGGGGACTACTTTCAGGCGCTGCGTAATATCACTTCAATGATCTATGCTAAGCTATGCTAAAAGTGCTATCGCCAGACCCGGAGATCGGCTGAATGGATTCAAAAACGGTAAAACTCAACTTATTAACTCTCGGGGAGTTGGAGAATGAGCCTATTTCCAAAAAAAGTGGAGTGTTCCTTTAAGAATAAGCATGTACAAATTAGTGAGATTGTGTGAACTGAATTTGTCGTTTATGGAACCGCTTTAGCCCTGATCGATTTGTTAGGTTATTTCAAGTCAGGCTTTGGACATTAATATCCGCTTTTCCTCGGGTCTGTCCGTGCTGTTGTGATTCGTCATATTCACACAGCAGCGGTGATGAGAGAACGTGCTTGAGAAACAGTTTTGAGAGGAGAAATCAGATTATTAGTCACTTTGTAAATAATAAAAGTATAGCGCATCCACTAGTAATTATATATAAATAAATCGGTTTATACCGATGCAAATATGTTAGAAACGATGCATCGCTAACATTTTATGCCGATACACCGAGCGAATCGGGAATCTTTCCATCCCTAGTGTATACTGTGTATATATATTATGTATATAAATACACACACATGCATGCATATAATTAAGAAAAATATGTTGTTTATATATTATATATTATAAAATATTAGAATATAAATATATAAATGTATATACATGTAAACATTTTCAAAATATACAGGTGCATCTCAAAAAATTAGAATATCGTGAAAAAATTTATTATTTTTTGTGCCTTATTTCAAAAAGTGAAACTTTCATATATTCTAGATTCATTACATGTAAAGTAAAACATTTTTTTTTTTTATTTGTTTTAATTTTAATGATTAGAGCTTACAGCTCATGAAAGTCAAAAATCCAGTATCTCACAATATTAGAATATTTACGTTTGAGTTTCATTATATGACCATCCTGGTTTCTCCCCAAGGTTTTTTTTTCTCCATTCTGTCACAGAGGGAGTTTTGGTTCCTTGCCGCTGTCGCCTCTGGCTTGCTCAGTTGGGGACACTTAATTTCTAGCGATTATCACCGATTTGACTGCACAGATACTATTTAAACTAAACTAAGCTAGAAAATGACATCTCTGAATTCAAAAATGAAATTCCTTTAACTGAAAATTGAGTGTTTAATCTTATCGTTATACATTACTGACACTCTGTCCTCCAATTTGATACTGTTAAGTGCTTTGACACAATCTGTATTGTTAAAAGCGCTATATAAATAAAGGTGACTTGACCTGACTTGACCATCCCTACAGTGTAAATTCCGGGTATTTCTTGTTCTTTGAAACCACAATAATGGGGATGATTGCTGACTTGGTAATGCTCCTGAAGACAGTCATTGACACCCTCCACAAAAAGGGTAAGTCACAGAAGGTCATTACTGAAAGGTGTGGCTGTTCACAGAGTGCTGTATCAAAGCATATTAAATGCAAAGTTTACTGGAAGGACGAAATTGGGTAAGATAAGGCGCACAAGCAACAGGGATGGCCGCAAGCTTGAGAATACAGTCAAGCAAAGCCGATTCAAACACTTGGGAGAGCTTCACAAGAAGTGGACTGAAGCTAGAGTCAGTGCATCGAGAGTCACCAAGCTCAGACGTCTTTAGGAAAAGGGCTACCAAGCCACTTCTGAAACAGAAACAACGTCAGAAGCATCTTACCTGGGCTAAGGAGAAAAAGAACTGAACTGTTGCTCAGTGATCCAAAGTCCTCTTTTCAGATAAAAGTAAATTTTGCATTTCATTTGGAAATCAAGGTCTGGAGTCTGGAGGAAGACTGGAGAGGCACAGAATCCAAGCAGTTTGAAGTCCAATGTGAAGTTTCCGAAGTCCAAAGTCAATGCATCCGTCTACCAGGAGATTTTGGAGAACTTTATGCTTCCATCTGCTGACAAGCTTTAGCAGCTGCTCACAGTGCCAAAATCATTTCCAAGTGGTTTGCTGACCATGATATTACTGTGCTTGATTGGCCAGCCAACTCACCTGACCTGAACCCCATAGAGAATCTATGGGATATTTTCAAGAGAAAGATGAGAAACAGTGGATCCAACAATACAGACGAGCTGAAGGCTCAATAGTGCCTCAGCAGTGCCACAGGCTGATCGCTTCCATGCCACACCTCACTGATGCTGGAGTTTGTGCTAAAGGAGCCCTGACAAAGTATTAAGTGCATAAATGAACATACTTTTAAACATAACTTTACATAACTTGAACTTTTCTTTGATTTCTTAGGAAATATTCTAATATTTTGAGATACTGGATTTTTGACTTTCATGAGCTGTAAGCTCTAATCATCTAAATTAAAAAAAACTTTTGAAATGTTTTACTTTACATGTAATGAATCTAGAATATATTAAAGTTTCACTTTTTGAAATAAGTTACCAAAAAAAAAAAAAAAAAAAAACTTTTTCACAATATTTAAATTTTTTGAGATGCACCTGTATACTGTATGTGTGTGTGTATTTATATATACATAACAAATATATACAGTACACATACATATATTATGTAAACAACTTTTATTTTGGATGCGATTAATCACGATTAATCATTTCACACACACACACATACATATACATATATATACATATACATATATATATATATATATATACATATATATATATATATATATACATACATACACATACACACACACACACATATATATACATATATATATATATACATATATACACACACATACATATAGGGGTGGGCGATATGGCAACAATATCATATCACGATTTTTTTTTTTTTTTAGAAATATCACGATTTTATCACAATTCTTTGTCATGTTGGTTTTACTATTTTGTCTGAGCAGTGCAGCCTAAATAATTTCTCTATTATAAAGACAAAGCCTTTCAAGGTAACAAAATATAAAAAAGAATGGTGGATATTTAGGCCAAAGTGGACAAAGATAAAAATCTCTCTCATAATTTTATCTTTGTTATTAAAAACAAGAACAAAGATACACATTACAAATACACATAATAAACAAATAAAACAAACAGTGTTTTATTTTCAGGTGCAATAGGCATATTTAGCAGGAGCATTCAAGAAATTGAATGAACAAATATAAAAATAAAACATTATATAGATTAACTCCTATTAAAGCAGTTGTATTATTATTATTTTTCTGTCAAGAGTATTGAGTTATTTTTTTCTCTTTGCAATTTTTTGTTTTAACATTAAAGAATAAAAATTCTGTCATCTGTCTGTCGATTCTGTCATAATGTTTTATATTTATACCATCATTTACTCACTCAAAATTAGTTTTAAACCTGAATAAGTTTCTTTCTCCTGCTGAACACAAAAGAAGATAATTTGAAGAATGTGGAAAACCAAACAGTTGCTGGTCCACAGTGACTTCCATAGTATTTTTTCCCTTCTATCAAATTCAATGTAGACCAGCAACTGTTTGGTTACCCACATTCTTCAAAATATCTTTTGTGTTCAGCACAAGAAAGAAATTAATACAGGTTTGGGACAAAACGTGAGTGAGTAATGACAGAAATGTAACTTTAAGGTGAACTATCCCTTTAATGACAGTCGGCAGCATGTTTAGTTCTGTCCCTCAGACATAAATGTGTGCGGAGGTTTAAGCTGTGCTCTGCCATGATAACGACAATAAGCTAAGGTATTCCTTTAAAGTCTACTTGTTTTGCGCCCCAGAAAATCTGTCATGTCCGGCGCTGTATGGATGGATGCAGCATTTAAGTTAAAATACTGAGTGAGAAATTTATAATTTACTGACATGCTTTTTCTCCAAATTAACTTAACACAAAAACACAAATAACACAAAGTTTTTGTGACCAGATATGGTTTCATATTACAGAATGATAGTATTATATACAGTGATAAAGGCCATGTCAATTAGCACTGCATTATAAATATGCTTTCCTTATAAAAGTACCCATGTGCGTTTTATTCAGCTATAACTGGATACCTTCCTGGAGCGTCATCAGTAGTATTACTTCTGCTATGGATGTGTTGAGTTTCTGCGCAAGGGCGCCCTCCGGCTTCCAGTATGAATTACACAGCCATTGCATTACGTGTGTACTCAGTAATGCTCACAACACCCTATTTGGGGTAAAAATAGGAAAGATAATACTTTTCTCTAAAGAAACAAGATTCCCCGAATTATCGTCCTTGATATCGTTATCGCAATAAATACCAGAAATATTGTGATATATTTTTAAGCCCATATCGCCCATCCCTGTTATAGAGACTGTAAAAATATCTTTCGTGATGCTTATGTTGAAGCCCAGAGTCATGTGGAAGGCAATCAGTGAGAGATATATGCTAAAATAATATCTGAGAACTGTGAGGAGACAGCAGGCTAGTTTTAGGAGGCAGAGGACAGTACAGTAGGATGATAGGAGTGTGTTCACTGTCACTCAGCATTAGTGTGTATCTTTGGACACGGAGCTTCATTATAGTGGAGAGCAGACTGGCGTCAGGCCCAGAGAACTAACACACTCCCTGCTCCCTCTAATTAACTTCCCTCGCCTGGCTAATGTGACTACCCTTCAAAACAATAACAGCATCAATGAATGCATTATTGACGGCTGTAGATGCTACTATTGTCACTCACAGTCAGACAGACAACGAATAACATGAACAAGAATCCTATTTGCTCTATTTAATTAAAGACAACTGACAGTAACGACAGGACACAGTGGAAATCATCACTACAACAACTATAATTTCCTAGATAGACAGCAGACACTACTCATTACCAGAGGGACCATACAAACCTGTTTTGTTGCACTTTTTAAGCCAACTACTGACTACTAACTAAAGCTACACAACTAGCTCTACAGGTCGATCGCACTTACATGGCTGAAAAGCAAAGACGAACCCAGGCGGACCGAGGTGACATCGCTGCATGAGCAGCTCTGAGTCAGTTTCTCTGTCAGTGTGTCTCTGAACACATCCAGTAAGGACCAGCGCTGTTTGGACATCATGCTCCGTGGAGCTGTCTGCACGCAGTCAGCAGGAGAGCATGAGAAGTATGAGTCTATGGTAATCTGACCTAGCAAGTTATAAGCTTTCCAGACTTCTTCCATTTCATCTAACTCATCTGAGCTGACCCGAGATGGAGCCATAAGTTACCATGACCTTGTGAGATCAAAATAATGACTCCTATTAAATCTATGTGGAGCCTACAGTGCTAATTTAAATCTTAAGAGGGTCTGGAGAACTGTGAGATCTCCATTAGGACAGAGGAGAGAGATCTGTGGTATATCGACATTACGGTGGTATGCACTTAGCAGTAAATGTCTGGTTTGAATCAATTCATATTAAATGCATCACTCTTGAATATTTCAAAAGCAAAGCACATGAGCTACGAAAGCAGATATAATCTAAGGACATATTACGTATATATTACGTATATGATCCCACCGTATATATTCAAAGGACATTGGATCAAACTAGTATATGCACTGAATGGACAGACTCACATAGAAGGCCTGCTCTCGTAGAGAGGGTGTATCTGGAGGACTCTGGTTGTAGGTAGAGAAGCGCTTGTTGACAGTAGGAGCTTTGTTCACGGTGCTAGCTGAGGACGACTGGTCATCTTTGTCGAATGGACTATATAAGAAAAGAGAGAGATTTATTTTATCAATGCATTTAAAATAAATAAAAAAATGCAGCTATGAGATTTGGCAGTGTGTGACATTTGATGGGATCCCTCAAAGCTGTACTTACTTCCAGGTGACCTCTAGACTGAGCTTAATTGTGCCCAAGTCATTGATATCCACAGCTACTGTTTGAGGCAGGGCAGCAAACAGGTCCTTCGTCTCACACGAGACACTTCCCACCACCACATGATTGGCCAGACTCTTCAGCTCCGTCACCTTGACAACCACATACAAGATGTTTATTTAGGAGGAAATGTCATCATCATCAGTCATGAGTTCCTTTCAATATTAGCAATCACTTGTTACATAGGTTGCGTGTTTTGTGAGAAGATCCACTTAAACACATTTAACTTCCATTTTATCATTTTAAAATGACATGATATTTATTGGGAATTTATTGGGAACATTTTAGGCTTTGATATTGTTTCTATTTGAAATGTAACATTAATTAATCTAAGCATTATACTAATTATTCTTGCATAATTAAGTTAATTATTATTTTATTTTATAATAATTGTATTCTTTAGAATGATAATGCACAATAACACTAGGGGCATAGTAAATTTTGTAGTTAGGATGTTGGGATGTTCCAGTCGGGCATAAGGTTTCAAATTATGGAGTCAAACTGCACTTTGAATCAGACCGATTTTACATCTCTCAGGCCAATCGAAAACATTTTGACAAACATCAGCTGCATTCTCTTCATTCCTCCCCTAGAGTCTCTCTGTTTTAATATTGCTGTCTTCTGTAAACTTCCCTTCACTCTATCCCATGCAGTCTTCCTGTCTCTATCCCCCTGCCTTTCGCTCTCTGTCCTGGAGTGAGGTTCCCTTCCTCTCGCATGCAGATACGTGTCGTGGAACCATCGGGAGAGAAAAACAAGTCAAAGTCCAGCTGCTGTGCTGTTATGTGCATTAATGTCTCACAGATTGATGTGACTGTGGTGCACATGTGAGTGTGACAGGAAGGACAGACAGAGACTAATAGTATGTGTGAGAGAAATCACATAATAATCATATCGATAGTCTTTTAAAGAAATTGAGACCAACGCTAGGTTTTTATTTTCATTTAAAAAAATGTTTCTCCTTTGTTGCTCGAAAACGTTTAGTAGAAAGTACTCTTTTAACAGTATTGGATTATGGTGATATAATTTATATGCATGCATCTACATCCACCTGCACATTGGATGTAGTTTATCATGCTGCTTTGTAATTAACACATCATTGTAATTTATATGAAATGACAAACTGGACTTCCTTGAGCTTAAGGAGAAAAAAACATATGTTGATTTTTATTTTAAAAGGTTTAGTGGGTAAATTACCACATTATACCGTATATCTAGTTTGTTGACATACTGCACAAATATTTATAATACCAGATCAACAGATAAACTTTTACTTAAGATGCCGATTTCTCATACAGAGATGGGTCGTTCTGCTTTTTCTAATTATGCTCCGTATGTGTGGAATGAGCTCAAGGTATATTACATATGGGTTCTGTACCATCTCTTTCTATGATACTAATATTTTAAAGTCTGTTTATATAGAACAGTGTACATGTTTTAATAACTGACTAGGATGTGTATTGTTTTTTTTAGAAAATTGTGTTTTACGTTTGTTCATTGTGTGGTGATGTCTATTTCTTTGTAAATTTGTCCTTTGCTGCCTATCTTGACCAAGACTCCCTGGTAGAAGCGATATTGTATCTCAATGGGACCTTCCTGGTTAAATAAATAAATAAATAAATAAAAAAAGAGTAAGGTAGAAAAAACATGACAATATAAAAGTGAATGTAACTATTTTCACATAAAAACTACCTTTATAGACAGGAACTCTGTGATAAGGGGGAGGAAGACCATCTCCTCACTATCCCACACTTGCTTGCCATTGATTTCAATTCGACCCCGCAGTTTCCACCGCTGGCGACCGTACTTCATAAAGATCTGTGGAGAAAAATCAATTAACAAACAATTAAAATATGATATCTTAATCAGTACAATATATATATATTCTTTAAACGAGACAAATTCATTGCCAAAGGCAAAATATTAAGGCTTGCCTTATAGAAAATTTTGATTTACATTTAAAAAAAAATTAAATTTTATCCCTTTGACAAGTGTTTTTTTTTCTTGCATTAAAAAAAAAAATCTAACAGAATTACAAACTTTTTAATAACTTTAAACTGATTATTTATTAATTCAAGTGGAGTAGAGAAAGAAAATCTTGGCTTTTGTCTGTTTTTTTTATTTTTCACAGTAAAAGCAATGAACAGAGTGAGAATAACAGATGGGCCGAATAAAAAACAAGTCTCTACCACCCACTCTTTTATCCATTTCTAGATCTTCTCCAGTCAATTTCTTTTTCTTTTTCACACCACCTCCCTCCTGTCACATCTCAGAGGGCTCTTGCTGAGCAGACTGTGCTGACTCACTGCATTGATTGGCCTGTCAGTCACTCTAAAGCTCTTGCATGTTAAACAGGTGGAGGTGGGGCCGACACATTAACATTCGCCCCTCTTTAATTATCCTACGCCTCCCCAAATCTGTTCTTCCCTGCGCAGAGCAGATGCTGAGATCTGTCTGTGTCTGTCTCTCTCGTAAGCAGTCATTTAGTAGACGCTTTCATCCAATGCTAGCTTACGGGTACAATGGTTATAGCTCATAGACTGCCCTGCGTGGGGTTTAAATCAGCCAGATCTTCGATCCCCGCTATCTGTCATATCTGCCACTGACGACAGTGCAAAGAGTACAAAAGGGAATTCCATACAAGAATCGAGTCAGACCTGACTGCAAGTTTGCAGTTAATTGATATTTTGACACAGGAATCAGGCTAGTTGTATCTTTATTACAATAAATGGCATTTTGATGAACGATTATGAAACTATGCACGCTCATGAATTGTTCACAATATGATTTCATGCTGAGTATAAATGAGAGAGTAGGTAAATTATAACAGCAGCTCACCTCATATTGATCTCCAGCACAAAGTCGTGCAAAACCCGCCAAGCCTGAAACAAAGGCATGCATCATTATTTATTATTTAAGATCATGAAACAGAAATTAAACCAGAAACGTGATATGGAACTGAAGGAAATTACAAATTAAAATCACCGTAGAATGGATTCTGGTATACAGAGACTGTCTTACCCTTCATTTTGACATGGAACTCCCCCAGCTGGTTCTCCAGCTCACTCTCTAGCATGCACATATTCTGCAGGGACAGAGACAGAGACAGAGACAGAGACAGTGGGTAAATACACAGAGGGAAAGAGAGTAAGGTGGCAGGCATGAGAGAAATAAACATGCAATGTGTAGAAACAATGATGCAGCACACTACAGTTTGAACCGTTTATCATGGAATAATGCCTACTCTTCACTTAATTAAGAAAATAGTAGGCAGTATATAGTATAAACTGTAAAGTATTCAGCACAAGGGAGAGGGAGGAGAATAATGAGGAATCCTACAGTTGGACGCGTCTTGCAGCCACCATTAGGGTAATGAAAAGCACTTGACTGGGAAAGGCTGTCTCTCTTAATCAGATTGCCTCCCTGCATTATTTCCACGAGCATACCGAATGAGTTTAGTTCAGCCCTGTATCCATCTGTCTGGATGAAAAGAAACAGTGGCCTATGCCATAATCAGTAAAGTGTAAGTCTCAACTTCCCGATAATGTCATAAAACTAATCACATTTTTCAGGGTGATAGTTTTACTGGAACCATGTATTGCAAAATAATTTCTATAACAATCTCTTGATGTTTATCTTACTGCTGTAAATAAATTATTTTATCGTTTACCCACAACTCCATTCCCTCATGGCTCGCAAAAAACTAAGTGAATTGAAGTTAAGTGGATGCTATTTACTATCACCAAACTGAAGTGGATTTCAATTCTGAATTGGTTACTAACAATGTAAATGTAAAGTAAATTTCAGTTCAGAATTTAGTTTGCTAACACTTAAAGTGAACTTAATTTTTGAAGTGGATTCAGTACACTAACAATAAATTGAAGTGCATTTCAGTTCTGAATTGGATTCACTTTACTAACACTAAGCTTAAGTGAACTTCAATTCTGATGTGGATTCAGTTCACAAACACTAAGCTAAAATGAATTTCAGTTCTGAATGGGATTCAGTTTATCAACACTTAGCTGAACTGAATTTCAATTTTGACTCTAAACTGAAGAAAATCCTAGTTATAAAGTGGTTTCATATCAATAACACTAAGCTGACGTTAATTTTAGTTCTGAAAAGGATTCAGGTTACTAACAATAAGCTGAAATAATTTTTAGTTCTAAAGTGGATTCACAAAGGTTTTTGAACCCTTTTAAATCCTATGTACACTGTTTACTCTAATCTTGTCTTTGTTCTTGCCTTATTGACAAAGTCCATAATTCTTCTTCCTCTTCCACCCATACTTTCATCTAAACAAACTCTCTTACCTCTGTGTACTCTTTGAAGCTCTTGTTAGCTTCAGACAGACTCTCTCTGGCCTCCCTGCTGCCTGGAGAGGCTGTGTAAGCCTTCACCATCTTATCGGCTCCGTCTCGCAGTCTGCGCTGCATACAGTAGGCCTCATAGAGCTCATCAATCTGCAGACACACGCGCAACACCCCAGTGTTTATTACAATCAATGAAAATATATTATGTACAATATATTGAAGTGTGTTCATAACAAATGTCTTCAATAACATTTCCTGCTGAACAGCCCATCTTGAGCAGTGTTTTAAAACATGGTAGCTGGTTTCTAGCTGGTCATTACACAGAGATCCATTCTTATTATCTTACATTTTCACTAATCAAAATGTATTTTGTTTTAAGGATGTTTAGATTTTTAGAATAAGAATTTTTTGCCCCTTCAACCAGCAACAAACTAGCAGGTCATACCAGTTTAAAACTGTCAATCTGGATTTTGTAACATGGTGATTGGTCAGTGAAATAATTAACATCTTAGAGCAGCTACAAACTAACTACCATGTTTCAAAGCACAGCTGCTACTTAAGCTGAATTTTCCAATAAAGTTCCGTATTTTTATGACTTACTGAGGTAGCCACAGTTTAGTCTACATCCAGATGGTGACACTGACTGATTAAATGCATATGCACATACATGCACAAACCACAACATCTTGTTGTTAAATCTTTTCTTGCCCAAATACTTCCTGCTGGGCCTCATTGTCTTCAATATAAGTAATTTAGATTTTATTGATCTATCCGCAACACCTTGAGCAGGTCTGCAAATGTGGAAATCAGCAATGGAGACAGGAAACTGTTAAATGTCAACTAAAATTTAGGCAGATGTTCAGAGTAAGAGACGTTATCTTTACAAATTAATTCTGTAATTATTCACAGCACGAGTCCAGCAAATCAGAGATTAGAAACTAATGAGCTGCCCATTGTAAATGAGTATGAATGAATGAGAAACATACAAACAGTATGAAAGCTCCATTCACTTCACTGAAAGAATGTTCAGCAGAGCAAGGGAGGTCTATGAGGAGGATTATGACATTAAAAAGCAATACCCAACTGAGGATAAATCACAGAAGCACCACTGTTTAAGCTTTGCAAAGAATGGCAGTATTTAGACAGGCAAAAATTATGTACATGTATACACTTCTCTATGTATACTATAATTAAAAATAAGGCTATAAATTAAGACATTATATATATATTTATATTTGTGTGCCACCATGCTTCACTGCTTGAGCCATAGGAACATACTCAAAAGGGAAAAATAGTAATTTCATGAACACATGAACACTCTTGTAGGTATAGTGATTGGGATGTGAATTGAAATTAGGCTGTTATATGTTAATATTATGTAATAATATTAAATAATATGTTAATAATATTTCAATTATATCACAATTTAAAAGAACTGTTTTATATTTCAATATATCTTATAATGAAAATTTCTGTGATGGCAAGCTGAATTTTCAGCAGCCATTACTCCAGTCTTTAGTGTCACATGATCCTTCAGAAATAAGTCTAATATGCTGATTTGGTGCTTAAGAAATATTTCGTATTATTATCAAACAGTTGTGCTGCTTAATAATATTGTTGAAACTGTGATACAAGATATTAATTAAGTATTAATTTCTTTAAAAATTCTAACTTCCCCATAGTGTATGAAATACATCGGCCACGGTATCCTGCAGAATTACCCAACTCAGTGGGGGAGCCTCATACTGGTTGTTCAAACATAAACATAAATGTGCAAGTCGAGTGACACAAACACACACAATCCTTGAGACTGAAGGCGAGAACAGGGGCGAAAGAGTCTGCAGCCCTTAAAAGGTTTCCTGCAATAACCGAAAGAGGGACGAAGGAAAGACATAAAGTGAGAGAAGGAAAATATTCCTCTCAGTGTGTCCATCTGGAGGTGGTTAGGATCCGTCCAGTGAGCGTGTTCCAGCATACTGGCAGGGAGTCAGCGGGACAGTCGTAAGTTTCACAGAGTTATGACAAGCACCTCTTCTGCTAATACACGCTGCTACACAAAACTGATAACAACACGCCTCTTCATTCACATGTGTCATAGGCCGTAGCTAATACAACAAACACCACGATCCCTACAAAGCATCTGAAAGTTTGTTGAGACTGTCGTTAGCACTGCTTACCAAAGTCACTTAATATTAAGCTTTTTTTGGTATCTTTTTGCTTTGCCCCTCCTCCACTAAAATAGAGGCCCAACATATCTGACCCAGCAAAAGCATGGAGACTCCCTGCAGCGCCGTCCGCTCATAAAATGCAAACTAATCACACATGAAATGAGGTTGTGAAGGAAAGAGAGGAAGAGGAGGATAGAGAGGAAGGTCTCTTCCTGTAGTGCAGCTGGCTTGGGTTAGTTTAGGCTGTTAGTTCAGACTCCAACTGGTCTAGTGGAGGGTTTAACCGCTCCCCAAACAAGCTAAGAATGCGAGCAGCCCCTAAAGCTGTCCTCTGCCTGTGACCCGTGTCCCCTGCAGTGTGTGAACATCTATGTGTGTGTACAGGCGGGGGATCTGTCTGAGAATTTGTCCTCAGTGAGGGGAGGATTATGCTTTGCTGTATATCCTGTAGGAGACTATCTATCAGGAAAAAAGTCACTGTTTAGACGCAGACAAGTACGTGCATGAATGCATGCGCACAACTGTACAGAGGCTGTTATCGGGGGCAGTGGGCTATGCAAGAGCAGTCACTAACACAGAGACATCTGAACAAGAACAGACCTGCTGAGCTACAAAACACGTGCAACTCTGTTTGACATGAGTGGCACATCCTGGTGACTGCTCAAGAAAAATCTAGTTAAAAATATTTCATATTTATAACAAAATATTTATACCATTTTTAACACAAGTTTTGATTTAATGAATTAAAAAGAAAATGTCAGATGGTATATTAATCAAGTAAAAAGAAAAAACATACCTTACACCTTGAAAACATGAGTACATTGTAATAATTGTTTTCCAAACAAAGATTTTTCCAAATATATAATACTTTCACAAATTTCAAATATTTGCATAGCTATGCTTTACAAATGATTTGCATTTCAGTTAAACGGTAAGCTTACCTTACTGAGATGAAACTCCAGCCGTCTCATAAATCTCTCAATTACTTTCACTTGCTGAGAGAACAGAGAACAACATTTGTAATGTTTCAAATATTATCAAGAGGCATCAACAATTCAATAATATGAAATAAAAGTTGCCAGGCTTTTTTGAATGTAGTCTCTAAACCAAAACTAAAGCCAGATGAAAATAAAGCAGTGCTCACCTTGTCAAGTTCATACAAAAAACCCTACAAAAGAGCAACAGAGATATTACAAATCAAACATTAACATTAAAAAAAGATAGTAAAGTGCTCAGATTTGAATGGCTTAGTGCTGTTTGAAAACTGTTGAAACTGCAGTAGTGTCTTTATTTATACATATAATTTTGTGTGTGTGTGTTTTGTTTAGACTTACCAAGCGAGAGTTTCTCTTCGACTCCTTCATTTGTCTGTTCAGACTGTCCAGCTCCATCTGATGGACTTGCAGGTAGGATCTGTAGAAGTATGTACATCAGCTAACAGTGTCTGTGCCCATGTCAATGACTAATGTACTGTGGAAGCATAATCATGTTTTATTATAGCTCTCTGTGTGAGCAACTGATAACACATTGCATTACGCATCTAAATGAACTGTAATGGCTAATGTTCAAATGCACAGCGCACGTATTTGTGTACATACTGCAGTCCTCTCTTCAGGGCCTCGTACACCTCGTCCAGCCTCTCAGGCTGGGGCACCTTTGGGGGAGGAGATTTAGTGGAGAGCGTAAACATCCTGCTTGCTCTGGAGGGAGTCTTCCTTACACACGCCGGGGTGCTGAACACAGAGAGGTTCCTAGGACACATAAGAGGTACATAAAGTATACATTTATCATTTTTGAGGTCATTTAAACACTTTCTCCGACCCTAGTTTATTGTGAGTCAACTACAACAGTATGTTTTTTTTTTGTTTTTTTTAACCCAAAAAATATAAAATAAAAATAAAATTATATACCTATTAAGCTCACGTACCCATTAAGCACGCTTCCATTTTTGAGATCAGATTATAAAAATAAAAAATAATTTATAATCCTACTTGATATCTTAACCAATTGATATGTTTGTTATTATATACCTCCTGTAATTTCAAGTCAATCAGATCATTGCACACTGAGATATGAGTCTCCATGTGTTCACACTGTCTGACGGCCATTTTGAAAGCTGTCTGAAAACTTTCACCAAAAGAGGAGCCCCTTATGTGTGTTTTTTAGATGTTTAAGCCTTTACTTTGGACAAGTTTCACTACTTATCATAAAATTAAGACATTAATGTTCAGACCTTTGCATATTATAACCTGGAACTTGGATTACATTAGATCCAAAAGATAGTTTTAGCAACATAGCACAGATGCTACAGAACACAGTTAGCTGACTCGCTGTATAAGATTGTGTGCTACGCTAATATATTACTTCACAGGCATTACTGGCTTGTACTTTTACATCCATAATATTATAAATTGACAGTTTATTGCTGGTCTGTGGTTTTACAGTGCTTTAATTTTTAAAGATTTCATATTATTGTAAGGTGAGCTTAAAGGGTGCAGTACTATGAAAATCACACAGCTTCAGTGTGACATCAATAAGAAAAAGTATAATTTCATAGATATTGTTAATAATAGTTGTTCATATTAAAATATGTATGAACTTAATACATGACCTAGACTATTTATTTAGCAAAAATCCTGTCATTTTAATAAATATTACATGAAATTTATTAAAAATTGTTGCTGCTCCAATTAAGCTCAGTGTGCTCTCTTTAAGCTCTTCCACACTGAACGTCTATGTAAATACTTCATAAACAGACTCTAAATATTAACTGATGGTTGTCACTAAGTTAAGTTAATCGATTTTCTATGGATTCTGTCGACTCAAATCTGCAGACTGGTTCTGATCTTTGGCAACTAGCAGCTTAATGGGCACAAAAATGTACAAAAACAGACTTTTTGAATTTAATGATGTATATAAAATTAAATATTTGTGTGTGAGAGATTAATATTTTATTTTAACATAACTTTTTGTACTGAAACCAATATCTTGTGCACTAAAAATGCCTCAATGTAGATTTTGGTGAGCTTAATAGGTACGTTTGCCCTATACACACACACACACACACACACACACATGTTGGTTTTTGTGGTTTACGGGGACTCTCCATAGGTGTAATGGTTTTTATACTGTACAAACTGTATGTGCTATTGCCCTACACCTAAACCTACCCCTTACAGGAGACTGTCTGCTATTTCAGATTTTCAAAAAAACACCATTTAGTATGTTTTTTAAGCCTTTTGATTTACGGGGACATAGGCAGTGTCCTCATAAACCACCTTCAAATTGTAATACCTCTGTCATACCCATGTCATTATACAAATTTGTGTCCCCGTAAACCACAAAAACCAGTACACACACACACACACACACACACACACACACACACACACACACACACACACACACACACACACATATATTACATTTTTTTTAAATCTCAAAAAATATATTAAGATATATTAATATAAAACAATAAATTAAGAATACATTAATTCAAATAATGAACTGTAAATTATAGTAAAAGCTATTCTTATTTCACCTTATGTTACCTTACTTTCTCATATTTAAATCCACAGAATTCACAACTACAATTATGAAAACATCACAGGAAACCAAACATTTGAGTCTGTATGGCATAAAGTTTGGCAAAAGATTTAGTGACAATGCAGAAAAATTAACCAGACCAAAACACTTATCATCATCCTTTCGATTGAGCCCTGAACTATAAGTAATCATTTTGTTTACAATATGATCTATTTTTTCGACCAATGGAAGATGAGGGGCTTGAATGCAAAAAGTATTATAGTCAGCCAGAGAAACCATCTCTTATCTAAATCAATAGTGCTTTAGAACAACACTCGTGCTGATCGATTCAAGCTGCAATTACTCTTCCAAGATGACAGACAGCTCAATAAAATGAAGAGAAACACTGATGCACCTTGACACAATTTCCTCCTGTAAAGCTGTATGAGGATACAGCAACAATAGCGAAGGACAGTTCAGGTAAATAAAACAGTAAAGCAAGTCACAGTAACAAAAGGAAGAGGGGGAATGATTGGGAAATCAGTTATTTAACCAGTGGTATTCTTTATTTGATGTTTTTAACACATATTTGTGCCTATGTTTCATCCTCCCTTTCATTCCTTCAGGATCTCTTGTTCGCTGTTCCTCCCTGTTGTCCTGATAGTGGCCTTCTTTAATGTTTCATGCTTTCTCTGTCTCTGCTCTATTTCAACAGCAGGGGTTTGAAGAGAGCTCTACATGCTTTTGAATCAAACTACATCAACCACAAGAGTCAGCGCTCAAGAGCCACTCTGCCCCTCTAAAAAATTAACACGATGCCAAATACTTACCTTTAAAACACAGCACACATACACTTGAACAAAAACAACACTTATTTATTCAACAGATAAAAAAAGAGAAAATTATTCAACCAAGTCTGTGTGGAGTGTACAAAATCTACTGGCTACAAGATCAACACAGATTTTCATGAAAATCTGTCCCATTTTGTTGGAGCGAAGCCTTTTTGTTACCAATGATAAACGTCCATGCTTTCCTGCTGCCTGCAGCTATTAGGAAATGTATGCCGGTTCCACAGGACGTCCTGTCAGATGTGACTTCCCTTTATAGACGATTAATGGTCATAATTGAAAAGGCTAATGCTATATATTGTGAGAACTTGCTCCAAGTTAAACTTTTGTGTTTTGGGCTAGGGACATTAAAATCATCAATATATCATGAGTATTTGATATATCACATCCCCACACATCCCTAACGCATGCTCGAGAGCACCGCTTCTGTTGTTGATTGTTTATGGATGTATATGTTAACACTGACCTGTAAGACTTATCGTAGGAGTTGACTCCGGCGAAGGACTGGCTCCTAGTGATGGATCTGGCGACGACCCTCCGTGTGGGGCGCACAGAAAGGGACATGGTGGACACAGCTTTGGAGGGACTCCCTGCAGAGAAACAGGAATATTACATGAGGTCAAAGTTGGGTGCAAAGACATAAAATCTACTGGTAAATCAGTCGCCGAATAAAACAGGACATCGTTTCTAAATGAAAGTCTATTCTAGAGGTGATGTCTTTGCATTTGCATCTTAAATGTAATTGTTTAAAATTTAGGCAATAAAATCTCATTATAAGACTTTGGTGCAGTCTTCCTCAGGCCATGAATGAATCAGTGAATTGTTTAATTTATTTAACAGAGGATATTGCGGTTCTCTAAGGATAAACTCTCTGACCACTCAAGATAAAAGCATTTTAGATTAATTTTAACCATTTCCAGGAAACAATATCAGACCTAATAGCTGTGTTTACATTGAGTCATTGAAAGCAAAATGCCTGACTAATCTGAGTTTCGTAAATGTTTTCTTGTGTACCTTTCATAGTTCATTTCAAACTATGTGTAAAACACAATGAAAAGATGATCAGTCTTGCAACTAAAAGGAAGAAAAGCAAGTGATTATAAACAAGCACCCCTACTATAGCAAATCCAAAAGGAGGTAATCTGTTCGTCCTCCAAAAACTAAACCCACAAAGTCGTTCATGTGTCATCATTTATTCACTTTTCTGCCATTCCAAATCTTTCTTTCCTCTGTGTAAAATACCAGATGATGTTTTGAAACAGTTGAAACAGTTCCCATTGATTATATTTCATTTCCCATTCATTATATTGTTGGTTACCAACATTCTTTAAAATACCTTATTTTATGTTCCACAGGAAAAAAGAAAGCAATTAAGGTTTGGAATGACATGAGGGTAAGTAAATGAAGTTTCGTTTTGCATATCTGTCACTTTTAAAGTCAACAAGAAATGGCATGATGAGATAAAACAAGTAGTTCTGAGTGAAAAAAAAAACTGAAAGAGGGGAAAAACATGACTTTATCCATGAGGAATTGACTGAATCATGAAAAGCAACATAGTTAGATAATGTTTGGGATGGGACAGTATGATAAACAGGAGTTCTTGGTGACATCACCTAAGTAGCAACGTTTTTTCAGAGACGATTTTCTTATTGGGAATTATAATAACCAAAGAATTGTTCAATAAGTCTAGAAATGTGTGTCAAGAGACTATTGGGGTACATTTTGGTTTTTATTAGCTTTAATGACTTTTATCCATGCAATACGTTCCACAGAAGAAAGTCATAAGGGTTGGAAGGAACAACATGAGGGTGAGGTAAATGATGGCAGAATGCCCATTTTTGGGTGAACTATCCCTTTAAAAGTTTAAAATCGACCACTCTGACTAATGATGATCAGTTGTCATATCTTAACATTAATCCAGACAGAAATGGGCAAGAAATGTAAAACTAAATAGATGGTATGCACTGACGTCCCTTTCCTGCCGAAACACGCCCCCTCAGCCGGACTGAGAGGCAAAAGAGCCTGCTGCTTGACCGGATTTAATAGGGAAGCTGCGAAAACGCGAGTTAAACAAACGATAATCAGTTTAAACTAAAGGTTGTTTGACTCGATATAGTGTTCCTTACAACTTACCAAAGATCCAGTGGTCCATGGATATTGATATGCGGCCAGGAATCATGTTTCCTGACATTTATATATGCCTGGTTTCAACGCCGGGGAAATACATAAAGCAAATTTACCTGTGAACGCATTTTGTAGATACAAAATTGGTTGATCTAAATCCGGGTGATCGCTTATATCAATGTTATACATATTGTCATATCGTCGAGCCCAAAAACGTAGGCCTATATAGTTTCTGTCAATGTTTATTTAAAAACAACATCTAGTTTTGCAGAATATAAGATAGTAAATATTTAATGAATGAGTTGCCAATACAATAACAATACAATATATAGGGTATGATTTTACCGCAAAGCTCAACACATTAGCAGAAAATGATAACTGCAAATCCACGTTTCGTTGCCTTGAGTCCATTTGTTTCTTTGAATTGCATTTGCTTCTCTTTTCCGTAGCTTTTCAACAGTCTGTATTAGGGCTGCCCTCGACTAAGGATTTTTCTGGTCGACTAGTAGTTGTTCATTTTAAGCATTAGTCGACTAATTGCACGTTTATTAATAAACCATTTAAATCATTATAATGAGCCTTTAATTGCCTACAAAGCCTAATAAGCGCACGTATAAAGCTTGCCACAGCACACCTCAGAAGCTATGATTATGAATGTGTCAGTGAAAAACAGTAATGAGGCTGCATTAACGTTTTAATAATTCACTGCTAAACTAGAGCTTTTGGTTTAAAGCCCAATTTATACTTCTGCGTCGGACCTACGCCGTAGCCTCGACGCCGTAAACTGTCGGTTTTAATTTATACTTCTGCGTCGACGTCCGCGTCGACGTGTAGTACACATGCGGCCCGCTAGTCTGCGGTGTCCACGGGCATGTTGCTGGTGTAACCCGCAGTATCATGGACAAAGCCGAAGAAGAAGCAGCTCGTTGGAGAAGCCGTGACCGCGGCAATTAAATATCAAATTATTGTGTTAAATCTTTATTTAAAACTACAAAAAGGGGATAACAACAGAACAGGAGAAGATGGCATTCTTTCAATCTCCACAAGGACGCATACCATGGCAGATCAACATTGTTTGTCGCGGACAACTACTGATGTAATGCTGTAGTATAATAAATGATAAGACACTTCTTTGCTTTGTTTTATTTTAAATAAGAAAGTGTAATATTAAACTATATTACAGTGCTCATAAACGCACACAAAACTCAAGTGAGGGAGGGGTTCTAGCAGACCAATCACAGCGCTTGCGGTCCGCGTAGAATTGACGCGCTGTTCGATTTTTGGAGAGGTGCACGTCAGGTACGGCGCAGGTTACGCCGCAGGCCTGTGCGTCTCAGCATAGGCTACGGCGTGGGATCGACGCAGAAGTATAAATTGGGCTTAAGAGATGAAGCTGACTCGTCATCTCCGCAGTAGTGGATGCGCCTGTATGTTTCACACAGATTACATAATCTGAGAATTATTGTTTTCCATTTGAATTGGTTCATTTGAAAGTAGACATTTCACTCTCTATAGATATATTTTTAATCTCTGTAAGGCAAAGATATACACAGAGTTTCGCACTCAAGTTCACAGACTGAGATGGCAGAAAGCGCATCCTGTTTGCTTTCATTATTTTACAAAAGCGCATTTTGTTGTTATTGTGAGTGCACACAAATAAACGTAGAGTCTTTACAGATTTGAAGGATCTATTACTCTTGTCTGTATGACCAAAGATTACGGATTACTTTAAGAACAAGTGAGCACAACGGCGCCTCCATCTGTCCTGCAGTGAGTGCGCTGCTGTTCAGCTTCACATTTTTCTAGATTAACATTAGATTGAGTTGCTAATACTTACATATTTCAGATGATAAGCCATATTTGTGGAGGATGAATGATAGGCGAGCCTTTGGATGTCTTGCCCGATGTACTGTATTACCATAGACCAGCCGTTAACGATCTGCGTGACTTTGCCAATGTGGATTTTTTTTTCTGCAACTAAGCGACTAATAAAACGATTAGTCGACTATTAGGGGGCAGCCCTAGTAAAAATATACCTCAGACTTGTCAAATCTATTTGTATAATCGCAAAGCTCTTTCTCATTTTAGATGTGTGTTCTGTCGCAGCATTCACGCTGAAACCAATGTTGCCATTCAGTCTTGTTGCCACTCAGTGAGCAAAACCACAGTCACTCCAGCTGACGGAGACGTCACTTGCATACCCTCTGTAATAACATTTCTATATAGCCTACAAATACTGCATGCTACTTGACACATTTTTTTGAATCAGTTCAATCCATTTAGCTTAACTGATTCAAAGCTTTGATTCACGGATTCATTTGCATCACTACTCTAACTTGGTCATAGCCATACATGCTATATCACACTGGAAAACAAAGAGAAAGAGAAAATAATCATGCTCTTAAGCACAGATAAACAGTTTCTAGATTAGCCATTCATGGAGTTCCTTGTATATAATCAGTGAGGTCTCTTATCAATGACCCTGTCATGGGCTATCAGACATCACCGCCATAAAAACAGCCCATGGACAGAACGTGGGAGGACAGAGCAGTCAAGATTACACTTAACACCACACCAATCACTGTGGATTCTAGCCAGGACAGGAACCAAATGGACCCACTCAACCCACAGCTGAACAAGAAACATGATCGGAAAGCATACTAACAAAAAACACTTAGACCAGAGATACACCTACATAGAATAACAAAGATAGGCTGCCAGTGCAAACAAACAAGTCCTGTTAATCAGAGTCAAAAGTCTGAAGTTACCAGCTTAACGGAAAGTCAGTAGCAAGTTACACGAACATGGAACAAAACTTTAATGTGACTACATATCCAACACAAAACAACAGAGTATTACGTATCCGCAGCAGTTTCCCCATGGCTCTGTGAGGGCAGGTTGAACGCAGCAAGTTTTGTTTAGCACATGAGATCATTTAAGCTGTGAAACCAGCACAAGTGTGTCACCATAGTCACCATAATGACCTTGACTTGGATGGTCAGCGCTCAAGATTTACTCAACAAAGATGGGCAGTGCCTTGGATACAGCAACGCATCGCTGCATTAAGGAAGGAAGCAAGAGTTTATTTTAAGCTCAAGTGGAGGACAAGGAACAAACTCAAGCACTTTGTAAAGATCTTCGGCTTATTAAATATGTAATTCTGCACTACTGAGAGGACCCTAAAGGCCACCTGTGACTCTCTGGACTGACTAAAGTATTTCAGCTATGTGAAATTCATTCAGAGGCCACCAGAGTTGCTGAAGGGAGAATTCTTTGCACTGTGCCCAGCAAGAGAGCATCACGGCTGGGGTACGGAGCAGGACATGTTCTACCCTCTAGCCTAAAACCTCCACTGAGAGGAAAAACTTCAGATTGTCTTACTTGGAGAATGCATTAAGGACTGGATTCCGGTTTTTACAAGAACTCTGGTTTTGCTCTTTGATTAAACTGAATGCAGCAGCATAGTTTTATTAGATATTTATCTTCTCTGAATTACAATGTTAAATGCTTGATGAAGTAAATGATTAACACAATTAAAACAACTATAACAAACAGGTTTTCTGAGCAAAGTAAGGATGTAAATATTTCAAAAGCATTTCAGATTTTAATTATTCAAGGATTCTTTGTTTGTCTTGTGATCAGTGAAGAGTGTAAACACGGTGAGGTCTGTTGATGCTGATGGAAAATAAAAACCTTCGTGCTTCCAAGCGTGGAGGATGGGAAACAGTTCAACACTGAAGGAAGTGGAATTTTTTCATTTCCCGCAGGATATTCCACTGTCTGATGGAGGGAGGACAGAAAAATAACATCTGCAGCTAACTATTGGTATGATAACCCCTACATTTCTCAATTTCTTCTACATATCTATACTTCTCTTGCTGACATAACACAGTCCATTTACAATATGTGAAAAAAATCACATTAAATAATATAAAATGGACCTTGGTTGAAAAAATATTTCTAAATGGTTCCGTATTGTTTATATAGACAATATTAGACATTTTTATTTTATACATAATTTTTCTTCATCAGTCAATATTGGATGTGTAAATACAACTGTGAATGTGTAATTTTCCCTTTTTATCTTTAGACTACCTTAGCCATCATCTCACTTGAAGTCTTTAAAAATACACATAATTTAGTAACATTGTTAAACGCAATCTCTAGCAAATCTCAAAATTAATATCCAATTTTCATACTGTTCATTATAGAATTTTGCAATGCCTAAATTCACTTGTATCATTTCATTTGAAATGATTTTTTTTTACTTTTTGGTGTTTTATTTTTAATTTATATATATAATAGGAGTACAAAATCTAATTGGTATTGGACAGAATTTTATTTAATATCAGCACATCCCTAAATTAATCTTCATCATCCTTAGATTAAATAACACTCACTCAATTCTTGCCAATTACAGTGACTCCCCAAAAAACTAACATGTAAAAAATAATAATAATAATCTACAGAAGATCCACTTCAATCAACAGCATCTGAATGAACATCAGTAATTAAGGAGAAATGATTTCCCTAGACAAACCTCATAACAAACACAAACACACCTTCTGGCGAGCCTCTTTCCTCCTTTGTGTCACCAGGTAAACAAGGCAAGTAACACATTCTTCCTCTTCACCATGACTTGTGTGGGAATGAAATGTCTACTACGTTCCCTTCACACACCGGAACCTTTCATGAAGAACAAATAAACACCATCAAAGCCTCATCCTTCCAATTGTTGCTCTGTGCCGGGTTCCCACCTGTCCAACAGGACCCAAAGCCACCACTTCTGAAATATTTGGACACTCCAACTGCACGTCAACTGTTTTCACAATAATCAAAGCTGGTCAGGCTCTTCTGAAGCGTGTGGATCAGAGTGGCTCAGCATTGTTCTGGTGGTCTGGCTTTGCTCCAGGACTATTCTAGAACAACAAAGCACCTGGGGGCCTCCCCGCCCCTGATCTGACACAAACCAACTGGAATCCAACCATTAGACACTCTGTCAACCAACCCAAATTAGTGTGATGATTTACCAGGCTACATTTTATCAATGCATACTGTTCTTCAAGCTCTATGGTTTTCGAGCTCCATCCACACATTGTGAGTGGTTGGGGTGAGCACCTGTGAAATAAAAGCAAGCTCGCCAGTGCTTTCTCCCTGAGAGAGTCGTGATGATAGCACATTCATTATGTTGGAGCCGGTAGCCTCTGTGTCTCGGACACATTCCATTCATATCAGAGATTACCAGGGCCTGGTGTCTGTCAAACAAACACTAGTAGGGTTCACAGTCAGAAGGGAAGAAACCTAAAGTTGTGTCCAAAAAAAAAAACCTCTCTGGGAACAAGCAAAGAGTGTCAAATGTTTCCCAAAATATCACAATAGCTATGTTTCCATCACTCTGCTTTTATGCGCATTTTGAAGTATCGCATCAGAAACGAGTGAAGGAAATGCTGAATTTCGACTAAAAATGCCTTAATTCGCAAAAAAGTTTTTATGTTCGCTTGAGGTGGTTTTTGACTTGTGCGAAAAAGGGTTAATGTGAATAATGGGAGATGAAAATGCATTTTGCGAATAAATTCCTCCGAGCGCATCAAAAAAATCATATGACTTTGCTCTATGCGATAGCAAAACCTGACTAACCAGCAGACCGATCTCATTCCACAGCATCTGAAATGTTGTTATGGTCATTCAGAAATGCCAGAGCAAAGTCTGTCATCAAAGCGTTTCTATATAATTGCCTCCCAGAACTGTTACACGACTGCGTTCACAAACAGCAACATCCACCTCCGAAAGCAATGCCCACTTTCATTGTGTTTTGTCTGCTCGCTCTGAGGCGCAAGTCATTTATTATGAAAATGATTATATTCAGTAGCTTCTCCTACTTTTCTTAGTGATTTATAGTGCCAGTTTATCAAGAAGTGACGATTTTGTTCTCTTTGACTTGTTGGATGGAAGAAACGGTACTTCTTCGCAAATACATTTTCTTTATGATACATGATACGTTTCTTCATGTTTATTTCATGCTGTAGCTAGTAAACAGGCAGAGTTGATCGGTTCACATCTTATTAAAGAACATCAAGATTTACAGTTTGAATTTTGTTATAAAATTGTCAGAATTTGAAAGCTCAGACTTATCAAAAGTCATATCAAAAGTGATCTACACAAAGCTTATTATGATTATTGGTTGGTAGGCCCACTGCAAATAATGTTTACAGATGTTTTGTTTGCGCACCATGTATCAGTATAATAAAAGATCTTGATTCTTGGTTGAACTGAAGATAGATCAAAAACAAGAAATCTATATTGCCTAGCCCTATAATTTCTATTTAAGATGAAATGGAAAATTCATTTTCGGACGAATATTTTCAGTTGCCAAAATGTTGGTGCATCACTAGTCTAATTAGCACCATTTTAAGGACTGAATGTTTTAAATAAGAATAAAGTCAATTTCCTGCCAATAAATATTATTTTAAAAATACATTATATATATATATATATATATATATATATATATATATATATAAAAAACATATTATTTATATTTGAAAATATTATCATCTGAACATTTTTGGCCAGGTTGATATATCAGTCCATCACTATCATCAATTAATTATTTGTAATGAAATGCTGCTGTGGAAATCTTTCTTCAATACCAGGATGTGACAACAAGCACCTTGAGAGTTAATAATAGTCATGTGGCTTTTTGAAATCCCTTAGCTCGTAACATTTGCCCCACATGGTGTATCCTTCCTTCCATTCTCTGAGTAAAGGCCTGAAACAAGAAACTGGCTCGGTTTCCCTCTTCCTCCCTCTCCAACTGCAAATCTTTGGATTAGCTCAAAAGTTAAGAGATATCATTAATAATAAGCTATTTCCTTCAACAGTTCTCTGCAACATTTGGCCAGGCCTGAGTTCTGGAACTGTGAGGATCATCTGAATGAGTTTTTACAGCTTCTGCTTTAACAGGCCTGAAGTAAACCAGAGGTATGGTCCCTGAGGATCAGCTAAACTTAAGGACCTCCCTGTGTGTTTGTTCTAGATGACCCCGAGGTGCCAGGCTGAACTGTAGCCCAAAGTAAACACACTTTGAGTGTCCACTCTCTCTCACTCCAATAGAAGCATCAAATAGGAACCCAGTGGGACGTCTATCCCAGAATGACAATGGTCCCACCACAAAACCCAGAAACATCTGGACAGAAACAGTGCTGGACAATGACGAAAACCACAAATCCACCATCATTCCCCTCCCAACTAACCCAGGCCTGTGAAAACATACACAGCTCCTGATGTGAGGAACTATATCATGTATCTTTTCAGATTACTTCCACTTCACTACAGCTGACCACAGAACTGGGAAGAAAATGTATCAAATTTCGTACCACTATTCAGCTGAATTTTGTGTTTTGAGGAAAAGAATCTAATAGGAAACAACTTTTGTGACACGTTATCACTTCATGTGTAGCTATGGCTGTCAGCGTCCTTGGCGAGTCAAAACAAAATTTAGCCAAGCTATTGTTGGAGATTTTCAACTTTGAGAAAAGGAAACCTTTCGACATCATTCTACGATATAAACAGAGAAAATTCTTTCAACAGACATCAAAATATTCCATTCACAACACACCTGACTGTACACATACCCATACCTCAACACCCTTTACAACATGAACACCAACATTCAAGCTGTAAGTCATCAATATTAGATGACAAAATACCTCAAATACCTAGATAGTATCTCACAAAACTGTTATTCATAAATCTTAGAGTACCTCCATATCCACTGTACATGTTGCAATGTCGTCTTCTGATGAATACTGAAAAAAACAAGACGTATTCCTCTTTTTTTTCTTAAGACTCTTCAAAGCTAACGAGTAGTAGAAAGAACAATCACAGTTCCAGCTGTGGTGGTCTTCATCCTCTACTCATACTCTCAGCACTGGCAGAAAGAGAAAGAGAGAAGCTGCCAGGAAATGGGAAGGCCGTCGCCCTCCACACAGCCCACTCCTCCCCCTTGTTCTGTTTCCCGTTCACTTCCCTGTCTGACATCACACTCTTCCTGCCTCTCCCTTTTCCAGCAAAGGGCTTGCACTTTGTTTCTTAATGATAAACACCCAGTGCATACTCACTCCAGAAGTTTCCAGCTTCCAAACTGTTAATAATGAATCTAATCCTGTATATTTACATAATGTGGTCACTCTGTACATGAGTAGTATGAAACACTGACTTGAACAGTGGTGACTTGACATCTTTCAAAAGATGTCAAGCTTGATGTAGCCTCAGGTTATGCTTAATTGAAACCCTAAGTATATACTTAAATTAAATTCAAAAGATTCATAATTTTGATTTTAATAGGATTATTTTCAAATTAATTCCAGTTTACTGGTCTTAATTTCAAGACTCTTATCAGTCACAGATTCTGGGTAATTCCCACTTTCCTGAATCACGCTCCATACGGTAAATCTGATCACTATCTAAATGAAACACAGCAGAGTTGCCTTTGGCTACTGAGCATCAAAGACAACATTGTGTGAAAACTTCACGTCAGTCAAATCAGTTCAGTTCAATTCCCACAGTGGTACACATGCATTCATACTTTTTTTAACCTACTAAAATTACTATTGTACACTTCCGTTCAAAGTTAGATCTATGACTGTTCAATCAAAGATAAATCCAGTGGCATAGAGCATGAACAATCATTAATTACAGTGATTTGTAACTTTAATCTCCATCATGTGACCACAAATCTACGGTGTTAGTCCTATTCTAAAACTTTTCTATATCAGTCCTATATTATAATACTGTACAAGCAAGTTCAGATCACTAATGAAAGATGAATAAACAACAAAAAGATCAATATAAAATTTAACTAGCTGCATTTACATTACCCTTCAAATTGCGCAAATTGAAATTGCAAATTGAAAAATTTGTCTAATGGACACGTGTCAATTTCACAAAAACTTTTTAAGTTTTTAAAAGTTTTTACGCTCACATGAGATGGTATTGCAGGCAGTTCGAAAAAATAATACATCACAAAACTGCAATATAAACATTTTTTCTTCATTAAAGATCATTCTTTAATCCAATATAAACACCTCCACGAAACACCTCATACATGGCCGCTCTCAAGTATAAAGGGGTTTCTTGCCATTAATGCTTGGATGGATAACCCTTTATTTACACTGCACGTCTGCGGCACATTACAGCTTCAACACGGCTACTCTAGTCAATGCTCAACTCAATACCAGCTGCACCGTGGAACATAAGCATCCCAGAAGCAAAATATTTTACAAAGTAGAGCATGGACTTGGTCCTATCCAGCAGACTAAAATGATTGGTCCAGCATACATAACAAGAGAGAAGTCTGTTGAAGACCGAGTTAAAACATTTACAAGGTCAAAAAAAATACTGAAAAAATTAAAAGAACCATTTCTATTCAAATAACTTTTTATATCCAGACTTGTCATCTTGCGGACTTGTTTAATATGTAGGCTATCAAATATTTAATAACATAATGCCATATTATGTGATAGCATTGTGACTCAGAGTAATGGGTCTTCTCTTAAACATGGCACAATGTTTTAGACTAAGCCAGTATGATATAAGCTGTGAAATTTAATTTCAGTTTCAGTTTCCCTCGATCGAGAATTTCATCCTGACAAGCGATGACAGCAGCACAGATCATCAAAGACAACAGATGACGGTCAGAACATAGGGCAGCTTCATTTAACATATTATTATTACGAGGCTGAAATGGCAGATCAAAACAAACATGTTTGTGATGTTCAAATGAGAACATGAGTAAAGGGAAATGCTTGAGACAGGCAGCTCTGGTTTCTGACTGGTTTTTGTGAGGTAAACCTAGACATCATACTTTCCTCATATACACTAATAAGCCGTTTACCTCAAATTCCTCTGATTGTTGCCATGGAAGTCAGTGTTCATATTTCTTTAATTGTCATTCATATACGTCATTAAAGGTGAAGGAGCAGTTGATGCTAATTAGCTGTGGTTCTATAGAAGTTGCTGTTGCGATCAGCAGCCTGTCACACGCTCTCAGAGATTTCTGTCAGCAGCTCACCACAGACGCCTGTCTAGAGGTCATATCACTCACTCAGCAGTAACCGAAAAGCTGCTATGAAGTCGTCACAACAGTTGTCTGTTTGAATGTCTGTCTGTGTTTGAATATTTTTCTAACAATTAGATCACGCAAGGTCAGACAAAAAGAGACACACACAATGTTCAGTGTAAACATACAAAACAATTCACACACAACATACTGCACTGCATTATGGAGGATAAATAGGGTATTCATGATACAGATCTTTTTTATTTAAATAACACTTTATATAATTAAGGAATATAGCAATGATTTTAAAGCACTACTCACCATTGTGAGAGCATTAAGATTATAGTAGTAAAATTCTAACTCAGCTATTCATTTGTTAAATATTTAAAATGTTTTAGTAAAAACATATGCAAGTATGTGTGGAGACGTGCTGAAATCGTGTTTGGTCTTGTACTGTATTGCGTAAATTTTCAGCGTCGTGCGCTTGCTTGTTAGACGGGTATAAAAAAGCTTGGTTTACCGCGGCAGCCATCGTGTGAAGGCCTCCTTGTGTGAAGGCCGAAGAGTGTAAAGACCATCGACTCTACCGTGTGACTGCACCGGACAGGGACACCGGCAAAGGCTATAAGCATCGGTTTTTATTTCTCCTCTTTACTACTACTTGTTTCACTTCTGTATCAGTTTTTATAACCATTTCTGTGTAAGTTGTTGTTCTTTTTAGTATGTGTGTTTGGATCAGTGTTATTTTATTGGGGATTACTGATAAATGAATGTAGTTTGTTTTGTATTTGTTATCTATTTTAATTTTAGTTAAAGTTGGTTTAATGTTTGTCATTTTATTAGTTTTTTTATTAGGTCTATATAGGTCTTTTAGTTTTAATTTTGTTTAATTTGAGTTATATTAGTACTTCAGCAAACTACATGGAAATTAAAGAATATATATTGTGACGGGAGGAGCCAACGACAGACACAGTGGGTGTGGCGTCAGGCCTCGGAGAGGCTTTTATTAAACAAAATAATAAAATAAAGTGTCCAGGGGGAAGAAGTGTCCATCAAAACAGGGGGATCTGGTGTCCTCGTTGTGCTGCGGGGCTTGTGAAGGAGGGCAGTGTTCCAGAAGGGAAGGGTCCAGGCAAGGGGCGGAGTCCGGTGGCCGCACGCGCTCCCGCTCTGGTCCGGTTTCGAGGGGCGGCGGCTTCTCTTGAGCGGCGGCTCTTCCTCTTCTTTCTCGGCCTTTTGGCAGGACTTGAACGGCCCGGCATCCTGGCCCGTCGGCCATAATACGGGTGCGGCTCGCACGCTGACTCTGGAGGTTCCGCGGCTCACATCCTCGACGGCGCAATGTCCCTCAACGCACCCTTCCTGGACCCACAAGGACACCAGCGTGCATGCACGGGGGAAGAGACCGGTCTCTCGAGGAGAGGCGCGCTCAGCATTTAACGGCGGCGGTGATGAGGCTTCATTCAGTCCAGCTGTGCCTCATCACACGCCACCAGCCCACGTTGATCCCACGCCCCTCCTCTCATCCACCCACTCCCGTCGGGAGCCTGGTGAAGGGCGGCGAATAAGGGACGGGGTGGTGATGATAATGAGGGGGAGGGCCACCGATCCGTCACAATATATTGAATTTATAAATGTGTATATATATATATATATATATATATATATATATATATATATATATATATATATATGTGTGTGTGTGTGTGTGTGTGTGTGTGTGGTTGTACATACACATATGTAGTTGTTTTTTGGTGACTGGCTTAGAGTTATGTTAGAATCATTATTATACTCGCATACCTTTTGTTCTTTAATATTTTGAATTGTTTTTAGCTTTATTTTTTGTTTTCATTTAAATGTTGAGTTTTTAAATTTTGTTGTATGCATTTATAATTTTTATTCAATTTCTTTATTTTTTTTAAATGTGTGTATATAGTATTTATAAAGTTTTAGCTTTTAGTTTTGGATGTGTTTTAGTTGTTTTAATACTACAATTGCTTCTGTTGTCCTCATTTGTAAGTCGCTTTGGATAAAAGCGTCTGTTAAATGACTAAATATAAATATAAGTAAACATTGCTTTTTATTGTTATATTGGTGAACATAAATGACAATGATTAACATCTTATTTCCTTGGTTTATTTTAATTACATATTTTGAATCTATTTAGTAACTGTTTATTGTTCTCACCAAAAAAAAAAAACGCTTATGCCTTTTCAGAATAAATACAGATACTACCGTTCAAAAGCTTGGTTGATTTTTTATTTTTTTAAGTCTCTTATGCTCACCAAGGCTGCATGTATTTGATCAAACATACAGTATAAACAGTAAAAGTAATTTAAATGTTACTATTTAAATCTTTTTTTTTTTCATCTTAACATTTTAAAATGTAATTTATTCCTGTGAACCCTGACATTTTTTTTTTTCAGGATTCCTTAATGAATACGATTTTTTTTTAACATCATAAATGCATTTTCTGTCACTTTTGATCAATTGAATGCATTCATGTTGAATAAAAGTATTAATGCTTTCAAAGAGAAAATCTTACTGACTTCAAACTTTCAATCAATAGTGTACACCATATACTATATTATATTAAAGATATTATTGCCCAGCCCTAGTAGGCACCTATTAGCACAGAAGCATCTGAATATCTAAATATACACTAGTAATACCAGGGCTCCAGACAAAAAAAAAAATCGAGTAAGGAGCCATTGGTTTCTTTGAGAAAAAAACGTAGGCGCCAAATTATTTTTTTAGGTGCCACAGAATAAACGTGTTTTATTTATTTATTTTTTAACATTTTGACATTTCAATCATACTGTCATATGTTTATGTCTAATATTTTCTTGAATTTATCAGCATTTTAATCCATCTTGTAGATGACCTGGGAAGGAACTAAGGTTCACTTAAAGTGGGAACTAAACATCTTTTCCAAGTAAGAGATAATCAATGGCTAGCTGTGCATTAAACAATTTGAATGCATGACGTGGAGGCGAAGAACCACCCGACGCGCAGCGGAGTTTATGCCATGGTCATTTGCCAGCATTCACATATTAAAGATGTTAATAATATTTGCGCTGCAATATTTGACCGGAACAATAAAAATGACGGTTATGTTCGTCTGTATTACTATTCAACTGTAACTGTATGTTACTATGGTTACCAATGTTTATAGGAAGCGCATTAATATAGAACGTGATTATACTGACCTGGAACTACCTGTGCAGTTAAACAAATTTAATCAACACCTGCCAGCCAATCAGAATCGAGTATTCAGACAGACCATGGCATAACTTGAAATATATAGTCACAAAGAATTGGTTATTACACAGAATCTGTACCAATATCATGGACCATAAGCATCACTTGGACATTGAGTGTACACTTTTAAGTAATTGCAATTTAATAAATTTAGGTTAGTCCAAATTAAAATAAAAAGTGAACAACACATTTTCAAACTGTTATTTGTGAGAGTAACTCAGAATGGTCAAGTTCACTTAATGTATTTCTTTAATTATGCATTAATTTTAAGGCAACGGGTTTCTTCAATTTTTTTAAAAGGAAAGTCACACATCCAGTCAGTTTTTCTTCATTAGTAACATGCAATTTTATAGGATGTGTTGAATTTTATCTTTAGCTTGCATTCTTGCATTTTTATCATGCAGACAACAGGTTAAGTAAAAATATCAATAGCGAATAAATATAGCAAAATGCTATATTTCTAGCTGACTGATGAGCTTATGGATACCCAATGGTTATTCTGAGGTAGACTAAATGTATTGTTACGTGGCATTGTTTACAAGCTTCACACGTTTTCCATAGTTTGACACGGAATGAGCGATTACATGAGACATTTCAGTAAGTTGTACTGTAGGCTCTCTAATAAAATAGCCTACCTTATGATGTTAATTCACTTTCATTTCGTACTATAGAATAGAAAGATATAATGGGTTCACATGCCGCTTGAACTGAGGCGCTAAAGCAATTGCGCCTGCCGCATTAAAGAGCGCCAAAACCGTATTTATTTTATGAATTTTGTTATGAATTTGGCAGAATGTTAAAGCTGATACCTTGTTTATTAAACAGTAACAAAGTACAAAGCGTATTGTGATTACTGGATGGCAAGATGTGATCGCAAAACAATCAGGAAAAAAAATTAAAGTCATAACATGTAAATATACATAGTTGCCAGTGGCTAACTTCACTCGCAAATTAATTTTTTGTGTCACAAATGCGACCGTTTTAGTCGCAATCTGGAGCCCTGAATACTCTCATTATTAATATTAGTATAATACTTTCTCAGGCAGTAGGTCAGCAGACTGATCTTTATCACGCAATTTGTGTATTACTCATATCACGCTGTGGATAAGGAAATCTTTACTGGGGTTTATCTGTGTACCACAGCATGACATCACTATAGTGATACTGTTATGGTGACGCCAGGGCAATAGACAGTAGGAAAATCACGTGAGGGAACAGAACGATGGCACACAATGATAAGTACCTCACCATAAGGTAATACCAGATGTAGAGGCTACAAAGTCATGTCCAAAAGGTGCTTATGATGATCCTACGATGAGTCACAATAAGAGACATCTGGACTGACACACATGAACACCGGTGGAATATCTCCACACACACAAACATACTCTGGTTGTACTGAGTATCAGGAATACTCAGTGAGAATAAAAAACAGCAATGACTGGTCTGTTTTCTCTGATCTAGACAACAACCAAACAGGATTATGAGTGTCAAAATTCAGATATTATATTGACATCACATCCCTCTTGGTCTGACCACCATCTCCTAACAATCTCTCCTTCTACAGCAACTGATTAACAGTCAGCCAATAAGACCTTCATTTCCTCCAGTGCCTGCATTCAGACTGATAACAAAAAGTGAAAGAGGATGTGAGGGGGCAGAGGATAAATATAATGCTTTATTTATTGTCCATTTGAGGAGTTGTTGTGGCTTACAGTGGAGGCGTGCTGTTGTTCTACTGACTCTGCATTCTGAGCAAGAGTTATCACTACTGCTGACTTCTCTGCTGATGGCTTTACATCCGCATGCTAAAAAAAATCCATACTGCCACTGCCTGACAACTTGTACTTTCGAAAGAATAAAACTTGGGATAAAAGGCTTTAAGAAAGTTTGCACAAAAGCAAAAACATTCCCATTCAAGGAGAAAATCTCCTTTTTAATTTATGAAAAAGATTTTTTTAAAAGTTCACTCAGAAATTGCCAGTCAATTTTACAAATAATAACTAATCATTAAGTAACACAATGAATTAAACGTGAAATAATGTTGTAAATAATGTTCAGTTTCTTGCACAGACAGATTGTTTTGCTTCATAAGACCTCAATATATCATCAGGAGCCACAGGTATTAGAATTTTGTATTGCCTGTATCCTTTTTGACTATTAAGTGCAAGTAGTCGCTGACTTGCATTTTACTAATCACCAAGGACCAGTTTCAGCTAAAAATCTGTTCTACTTAAGAAAGTTACATTTATTAAGCCACAAAATACTATTTAAATACGAATCCTGCATGTTCTGCGTGTCTCTGTGTGAATGAATGGTGCAGATGCGCGGTTCATTTTCATACTGAAATCCGCGTGATGCTCGCAGTGTATTCAGCCTATGCCGCCTCAATATATGAGTACATGAACACATAAACATAGTCTCTAGAACTGCTCTGAGAGTCACTTCATGAGGATTTTATTGTTTATTTTGAGAAAAACTATCATCAAACTGAGAAACTTAGCGGTCTTCACAGCTACCCGTCAAAATAAAAGTTTGGTTTAACTTGAAGAAACTGTGACAGAAATATATTACTTAATGTAATGGTAGTACTACTACTAATAATAAAATTATTATTAAAACATTATTTTTAAGGAATATTTATGAGGAAAATTATATACCAATATTTATTTGCCAGAAAAATGTACACAACAGTATTTCTGAAAAAAAAAAAATCAATTATCTAGAGATGCTTTTGTTTATTACAATTAAATGAAACCATTAAAATGGAATCCAGAAAATTAATGGAAAACACAAATAAATTTGAGAAAAACAAAACGTATTTCATAGGGCCTTAAAAATGTAAAAATGTAATTTTTGTTAAACCTTTCATAAATTGCTGTTAAACTGTGTAAGTTTTAAATAAAAGTTAAATTTAATCATTACAACATAGTCTAGAAAAATTAAAACAGAAAAAACGGAATCCAGAAAAAATAAAATGGAAAAAAATTGGAATTTGGGAAAAAAAATAATAATAACAATTTAAGAGAGCCCTAGTAAATTAACAGCAAATTTTCATTTTTTGGTGAACTGTGTTTATGTCTAATGTGAAGTGTAAAACATACTTTAAAAAAACTTTGAAAAATCCATTTTTACAATGCAGTCACACTTCCTTGTTTTCCACAGAAGCGAAGTTATCCTATTATCTCATGTATCTCATGCATCTATATTTTCATTCAACCTAATCAGTTTTGACTGGTCATTTTAAAAGAAGCCTGCATACGTCTCCATACATGAAAATGATGAACTTTCATGACCTTACAGCAAGGTTTAAGAAAAGTTCCCACATTGTGGATAAACCTTTTCCCACAAAGCAACATCATGTTGGTACTGACACAATTCAAATCAGTTCCTCAGATGCAAGATACAAGAATTCTTCAGCAAGTCATGGCACGCTAACACACATCTTAAGTAGACCATCTTCACTTTCACATGATCTCCTTGCGGTTTATGAAAAAATTGGGCTGTGTCTGATAAGAGAAAGTTTATGAAACATCCTGTAGCTCGTCCTAGCTGTTGGGGTACAGGCAAGATCCTGGACCCTCATGAATCCAAGACTTTCCGTTTAATCCCCAGCTGGACGTTAAGAGGCTTATAGGTCAATCTACAGTGTAGAAGTATAATCAGTCAATATATTACACAGTGTTGTAGAAAAGACAATATACTAGAAAATACCCTCACAGTCCATAACAAAAAACCCCAGAAATAATCCTGGTTACTGGAGTTTAAAAAAAAAATGCAATGCACCTCAACCATCTCTATTACACTTCACCCTAAAGATACAAATAACATGTTTTTTTTTAAATATTATTTTATAAATATTTATTAAAACAAACTAAGCTACATTTTAAACTAAAATTAAAACAATTTATTTAATATATAATCTAATTACATTTTATGTTTTAGGTTAGATTATTTATCTTATTATAAATTCATATTTATAATTAAAACATTTTTATATAAAAATACATACACACACCTATGAATACATCCACATTTATACATATGGGTGTATAAATATGTAAATATGCAAATATTTAATATTTTATTTAATATTTATAATTTATCTTAATTTTGTTCAAATGTAGCATATTTTTAAATGAACATATATAAGATGAGATTTTTTTTTTTAGTGCTGGGCAATGATTAATCGTGATTAATCACATCCAAAATAAAAGTTTGTGTGTACATAATATATGTGTGTGTACTGTGTATATTTATTATGTATATAAAAATACACACACGTGCATGTATATTAATTAATCACGGTTGTATTAATTAATATGGATGATTAATCACGATTAATTGTTGCCCAGCACTATTTTATTTTTTAAATAAAATGTATATACATGTATGTTTTAAGTACAAATATTTCATGTCACTATGTCACTAAATCCACATCACACAAACCTAATTATAAAATAATTATAATGAATGTTTGACATCATTCTACACGAAGTATAGCATAGTCACACTTGACATGTCTTGTCAACAACCCAGACTCATCTTAGCGTTTCAGTTCCCCAAACCTCAGCAGATGTCTGCTTGTGAATGTAATTCTAAAAACAAATAATGCACTTGCAGCATTCCATTCGAAATCGTTTGGATGCAGATATTTAAAATACGACAGTATGTGGCACTGCAAACCATCTGCTGTCATGATCATCTCAGCAAAGAACACACTTTAATAAATACTTAAAGACCACTGATATTTATGTAGACTAACTTAACATTTCTGTCCTGTCCTGTCCTGTCCTATCACTCCCATCATGAGCTGTAATATGAGCCTAATGGGATATGGGAGGTCTTCAAGTCTCTGATCTTCTCCAAAGATTTCACGGTTTAAAATAGATTATGACCTATATGTGCGAGTGTGGGCGTAGACCAAAAAAAAACATCTTAAACGGAAAAAAAGGTGGAGGGGGGTCCTTCCCAATCTCGTTTCATAAACAAATCAAGGAATCATCTTAAAGCCAAGGGCTCTGGAGAAGGAAAGAGGATCAGACGTGAAAACCTCCACTTCCTGTTTGTTTAAACCCTTCAGAGACACAGCAGTGTTCTGCATTTGTGGTCTGGTCGGGTCTAAAGTCCTCTCACTGAAAGGAGGAGGATTATTCTTCTGTGTGAGCTGTTCTATATTTTTCACTTTAAAGCCTTGTTCATGTGTTGCACAGATGTACTTATTAATGTGTTTTATTGTGCACGCATCCAGAGCACGAACAACACCCACATCCAGACAAAAGCTACCATCTTATTAAAAACAAAATCTCAAGCCCATCTGAACCGGAACATGAAATGTTCACAGTGGTCCTCTATTAATAACTGAAACTCAAACACTGTTTTGAAAGCAATTCCTATCAGAACATCTCCAATACAACACTATCATGCACTGCAGTATGGCTGTCACTGGATTCAGCATCTTACAGACTAGCACCAGGAATGTGAAGTTTCCTGAATACACACACGTATTTCCCATCATCAGGAGTCCAGCAGGACTCTGAGATCTTTAGCCGGTGTGACCTTTCTTGAGGTTCTGGCGGCACCACTGGAAGAACATCAAGCAGGATTATTATGCATGAAGACACTCTAGCTCACTGTGAATTTAACAGCTTTTACCATATTAGGGTCTGTGTAGCAACAAAACCAAAAAACTCGAACAATGAAACTAAATATCGAATGGTTCCCAGACTTTTTTGTCAGTTAAACCTCTTAGATGTAAAATATTTACTTGAAGTATGCCCCCCAATATATTAAGTTAATATTTCAACAATTTACTAACACATTTTCATGTTCACGGCTCTCTGATATTGGTTAAAGGAACACTCCACTTTTTTTGGAAATAGGTTCATTCTCCAACTCCCCCAGAGTTAATAAGTTGAGTTTTACCGTTTTTGAATTCAAAAATGACCAAAGAGTTTCGATAGTTTTCCTATTTAAAACTTGACTCTTCTGTAATTATATTGTGTGAAAAGTTGCGATTTTCTAGGCTGATATGATTAGGAACTATACTCTCATTCCGGCGTAATAATCAAGGAACTTTGCTGCCGTAACATGGCCGCAGCAGGCGCAGTGATATTACGCAGCGCCTGAAAGTAGTCCCCAGCTAGGTACCTAGTTATAATATAGCTGGGGACTACTTTCAGGCGCTGCGTAATATCAATGCGATGCTACTGGTCTAATCGGATTCAATGATCTATGCTAAGCTATGCTAAAAGTGCTATCGCCAGATCCGGAGATCGGCTGAATGGATTCAAAAACGGTAAAACTCAACTTATTAATTCTGGGGGAGTTGGAGAATGAGCCTATTTCCAAAAAAAGTGGAGTGTTCCTTTAATGGTCACATGACATGCAAGCAAGCAGATAAAATATTTAATCTTTTTAGTAAGTGTGTTATTATTTTGACTTTAAAGTAGACATCTTTTTACTAATAGTGTCTCAGTCCACAATACATTCACATTGGTATTTTAAAAACCCAAAGCTAATTAAAATAAAAAAATAATCACTATTTAATTATCATAATTAATAGTAGTAGTAGCAATATTATCACAACTAAAATGAAGACAAAATATATAACTGTTGCAAATTACTATTATTTACCAATTATTTCACACTACAAATTACAATACTAATATTTATGTCTTAAATTCTTCACTTTCAAATATTCAAACCCTCAAGCTTTAAACATTTCAAATCATTAAGCTTTTATTTTGGCAGAACAGTACTGAAGTGCTATAAACATCTGCCCACAAAAATGTTGGAAATTATGCAAATGTGTCCCGTTGCGTTCACAAACACACATAAAAACATGGCATTCGCTGCATTTATTGTAAACCCCCATAAGAGAAACCCTGGTCTATAACTCTGAAAATCTGAAGCGTCAAGCCTGAAGCTAACTGAGGCTGTAATAAATCACTCATCAGTCTCAGATTGTACCATGAGCCATTCCTTTTGTTTACAGGAAGAACACTTGACCCCGGACAAAGCGCTGATTCACAATTTTCTTAAAAGGATTAGTCTTTTCTGTACACACAACGAATGCCAATGGGGTCCAAAACAAGACTGGACCTCGTTGACTTTAACCATATAGACAAAAACAGTTGTTCAGTGCTCTACAGAAGGAAGTCACACAGGTTTAGAACAACATTAGGAGGAGTAATTGATGACAAATATATTGACACCTGCACATGAGAACTGCATGGAATTTCAGTTTCAGTACATTCACAGGTATCATGAGCCAGTTTGTCAGCACTTGTGTGAGCTTGAGGAAGTTGACAGTTTTTGTGGCCTTTGGTACAAATACATCATTGGTGGCAAGCTAATCACAGACACTCAAGGAGTCACGAGTCACTGTGGCTTTAGGGTAAAGACAGTCACGGGCTCAGAGAGATGTGTGTGTGTGTGGAGGGCATTAGGTTTGTACTGTGTGTTTGTGGCAGACCACACAGCTGTCTCAGAGACTGGATGTTGTAAGCTGATTAACTTAGAGAGCAGACTGGCAAGGTGTAAGTGATCTGTCACAACACACAGCTCTTTGAGGATGGCATCATCCCGAACTAGTCACAGTCAAGAAGATCAAACCATACACACCTGTGACAAACTGGAAAACAGAACGAATCTCACATGGGTGGTGATAATCTTGGAAACTTAAACTTATATGCTGATGAAAACAGTGGATATTTTTAAAGCACCATGGTCCACTGGTCATGCACGGCCCTCGTCAACACCCACACCGGGTGGTGTAAACAGAATTATGTTCTTAGTAGAACTGACACTCCTACGATGACCTCACTGTCATGAGACTAATGGTCAACTGATAAGGGTTTTTCAATGGCTGATGCTGATTTGCAGAATGCAGTGTGGCACTGACCACTAAAATATAACCAAAAACCAACCCCCAAAAAATGTATAATTATTATTATTAAAAAATAAAAAAGATAAAAAATATATATTTAAAAATTATTTATTAGATTTTATATTTTTAATCCTGAAATATTTAAACATTAAATCTAAAATAATATATTTAAAATAATTTATTTTATTTTAAAATTTATTTTTTTAAATATAAAATTTAATTTAATATCATTTACAAATGAAATATATTCAAGTGTGTTTTAAAATTTTGGCTGATAATACAAAATATCCCAAATGTTTCAGAATATAAACTAAAAAAACATAATTTTAATAATTTTATATTTTAATTCTAAAATATTTAAATCTAAATCTACAATAATATATTTAAAATTATTTATTTATTGTAAATTTATTTTACCCCCCCACCACACACACACACACACACATACATACATACATACATACACATACATACATACATACATACACATACATACATACATACATACACATACATACATACATACATACATACACATACATATATATATATATATATAATATCTCATTTATTAAAATAAAATAAAATATGCAAGTATCCCTTAACATTGGCCAATAATGAAAAATTGTTTTAAAACACCAGAGTGAATTTTTTGTGGTATTAATATTGTGTAAAAAAAATGTTCAACATTTGTGTACATCTCAATTGGTATAATTAATTTTCATTTATACTACAGACATATCAGTCAGTTTTATATCATTCACCCAACTTTGTAGACATCAGTATGAGCCACTGAAAAATCCATATGTGCTGACCACTAGTTCTGTCTCTATTCCTCCACCCCAGATAACCAATTATAAATAGCAAATGGTTTCTCCCAGCACATTCAGCTGCACTACTGTGTAATGTTTAATTCTTGAGTGAGCACATAAAAGTTATTCTTGAAAACTTTCAGGTGTCCTGCATCACAGTTCACGAGTCCCGTGCGTGTGAACGCGCCTTGGGGAGAGAGTGAGTCACCCATCCAGATGCTCCGTCTCCCCTGTACTGACTCAGTAATAACAGTCCTCTCTCTCACTGTGTAATGACACACTCCAGAAATACACAGCGTACTATAATACACAGCCTACCTAGGAATTACACAGTATGCTAGGCCAAATACAACTCCACTATGCACAGAGCCATGATGCCTGTTGTGGATGTTGTTCATTGAAACATTACCATGGCAATCCTATAATGACAGTCAGTTTAAACACATGGTCCTGCTGGGTCGTATTCAGAGCGCCAAGATTATGCTAGCAGTGAATACCACATGAATGGCACAATATTGTGAAACATCCAGACATGGCTCAACATTCCAGCATTGTGTAACAACTCACCGCACACTCTCAGGTGTGATTACTTCAATTTGAAGAGTGTTAAGGGAAGCCAAAAATAACAGGTGGCTTATTCAAGTCCTTTATCAGTAGGGAACAAGAACTTGAACTGAAAATGATTTTTCTTGGAATCAGGAAGTACTCCAGAAAATCAGAGTTTTTTACTAAATTAACATAATTAATCATTTACATACACTAAAATAACAATACATAATAAACCTAAATACATACACTACCATTCAAAAGTTTAGGTTCAGTGAGATTTTGTTTTTTAAAATTTAAATAAATCAAAAGTGAAAGTAAAAAAATATATAATGTTAATTTCAGTTAACTTTCTATACATCAAATAATCCTTAAAAAAAATGTATCATGGTTTTCACAAAAATATAAAGCAGCACAACTGCTTTCAACATTGATGATGATAATAAGAAATGTTTCTTGAGCAGCAAATAAGCATATCAGAATGATTTCTGAAGGATTATGTAACACTGAAGACTAATGACTGCTTTACCATCACAGGAATAAACTTGTCATCTACAATTATGCAAAAAAAAATTATTTTTGCATAATTGTAGATAAAATATTCAAATATTACTGACTTTGCTGAAATTTACTGAAACAAATGCTGCCTTGGTGAGCATAAAAGACTTTATTCAAATATATTAAAAATAATAATAATAATAATAATAATAATAATAATAATAATAATTTACCAACCCCAAAACTTTGAACAGTGGTGTATTTGCTAAAATGGTTTAAAAAAAAATAATAATTAAATTAAAAAAAAATGTGTGGAGACTTTCATGAACATTCTGAACCGTTGAATCAGTGAACTGACTCACGGAAATAAACTTTCATATTCAAGAGTCACAAAGCAATGTAGTGTATTACTGTTTTTACTGAAATTTAAAGCAAACAAACGCATCTTTGGTGAGCATAAAAGACTTTATTCAAAAAAAAAAAAATTTTAAATTACAAAAAATACCAACCCCAAAAACTCTGAATGCTGGATATTTGCTAAAATGATTTTTTTTTTAAAATTGAAGATTATGAACATTTTAAATCATTAAATTAGTGAACTGACTGACGTAAACCTTTTATATTCAAGAGTCACGAAAGAAGTTGTGAAAGCCCTACTTCTATCATTGTGAGCTGGTGAAGTTTTCAGTGCAGAATGAAACAATCCAAACTTATGTTTGTCTCTTCCTCACAATGATATCATCACAAACGCCCCCACCATCATCAGGGACGCTGGGAATTCATTTCCCTACTCAGTCAGAAAACAGACTCTTATTGCGGGTGTGGGTAGACAGCCAATCCACACGCGGGGAGACGAGTCGGGCTAAGGAAGGTTGCTGCACAGACGGATGGGTGGGAGCTCTGGACGAGGTAATGAGAAAAAGAAAAGTCAAATGAGGATTTAATGACTAAGCCATCCTGAAAAATCTCTCTTGGCTGGAAGATATGCAGAGCTGCGTGGTAACTGCACGACACTGCAAAGTTACACGCACAAGTTACATATGACCTCTCCAGTGCATTATTGTTTCACAAATTAACATCTCACTCTGAAAAATGCAGAAATAACTTCTTCTGGTATGTTCAGCAGAGGGTTGACAGCACTTTGGTTTCCAAACACATGAGGGTTAATGTGGGTTTGGTTAACTGCAGCGCTAGGCTTTCACAGTGCTGTCATACTTCATAGACATCACTGTCCCCTCTGCACAGCTCTGTAGTTTTAGCAGCTTCCTGTTTATCCAAGAGATAGCACTGACACAACTATGCTGTAGTTTCCTGCAGTCACACAGCCAGAGGCCGAGCTCTGGGCTGTCAATTAAAAAAAACGCAAACTGGGTTACAGTACCTACAAAAATTCAAACAGACTACCAAAAACTTTTTTGACGAGTCAGTTCTCCAGGCTGTGACACTAATGACCACAAATGTTACTCTATTCTTTATTGGGGACAGTCAGGAAAACGTGACCGGTTTGATGTTTGATACAGTGCCTGACAATATCTCCTAGACGTAACAGCAAACAGCGTGACCTGTGATGTCCAATTAGCAAGAACATGACTCTTAAGCACTGGTTCTTTGACAAATCAGGTGAATCAGTCAAAACGATTCACTAAAAGACTCATTAACTCACCTGTGAAATAGCACTCACTGACTGAATCAGTCTTTATGGAGTTCACTACTGACTCACTGAACCACAAGCCATTTATATGACAGACTGATATTTACAACATAGGCTCATTGGAAAAACAATCCTCTACTTACATTTTTGCAACTCCAAAAAGGTACCTATACATACAGTTCAGTTTCCAGCTAAAATGAACACTGGTGGCAGTAAAACACCAACAATTTTTTACCTTTGTACACAAATTATTGTTACGGGGCGACTTATTTTCATGTGGTTCCTTGCATAATACTATTATATAATGCATTTTAACATTTACATCATATACCAGCACCATATGTATGGCTTTTCTGACATAGTAAACTTGCTCAGTGCCTCACCTGGTACAGAAATGCACTTGCAATGCAAGTGACAATGAAAAAGCTGAAAGTCTTGTAAAAGCAAGCTAAAATGCAATGGTTTCTTCAATAAATGCGTTTTTTGTTCACGGTTGCTTTTGTTAATACTAGAGGTTTGCTTAAAATGCCATAATCTATATCTTTAAAGCACACAGCAGTTGTTAGGAAATAAAGTAAGAAGCTATTAACTAAGTGAACTGAAGCATTTCTGAACAACCTTTACTGAGTGATTCTGTCATTTGGTCCCTAAATGTTGGGGGGGGGGGGGGGTCTGACAACATATTTTGTGAAACATCCACTGGTTCGGGTCACTGCTCTGAGCAGGGGTGAGTCTGAGAAAAAGTGGAGTTTAAAAATGAACACCACCCACTGAGGAGGCACACACTGCAATCAAACAAATTAACCATCGCTAATAACACGCCACACAAACTACAGTAGGAGGCCTTGTGTGCATGTGATGTGTGCCTAAACAAGGAGGGTGGTGTGCATTATTACACTAGAAAAAAAAAAAGTTAGTGAAACGATTTTCACTCAGAAACTGCAAGGAAATTTCACAAATAATTACAAAGGGATGCCAAGTAACATATTGAATTAGCCTAAACATGAATTTTCGAAGTAGAAAGACTGAAATTGTTTTTTCTATTTTAAACCCTACTCCAACTATTTTATTTTATTTACAACTATTCTGAAGTAAAATCTTTTTTATAGTGGAATCTCTGTAAAGTTATAACACAGAATGATACATTTATGTACTTAAAGTCACAAAGTAACCGCTGCCAGTGGAGCTGAAACAACGGAAAAAGTTTGTGCTTTGCAAGAGAAGCATCCAACCTTCAGGCAGCCGCAACAATACCGGTGAAGATCACACTTCCAGGTGCAAAAGACTGGAGGAATCATTTGTAACCTCCCACACAGATCCAGACACTCATTTCAGGACGCGCTGGCTTCCTCTGAAACTAGTGGTTGTCTGACCGACAGGAAGAAATATTAATGCACTATCTGCTTTCCCGAGAAGGAAGGGAAAGTATTGTAGAAGATAAAAGGCTAAATAGACACTGGCAGCTAACCTACATCCATTTCTAAGAAACAGAATCCCACAATACAAAATTGGGAATAAATACCCAATTGTGTGCTGCCAAATCGCTAGGCATTCTGGATTCTAAGTGTAAGTCAGGTAACACAGATTTCATTTCAAGCCAAAAGAATGAAAGTTACTGTATACGTTTTTTGTTTTTTTTTAGCCAGTAAACAGTCAGCCGGTCCTTCCTCAAGGCGTGCCTATTTTCAGAATGGTCAGTCAGGACAGACAGTCTTTCCTCTGGGAGGAGGACGTGCATGTCTTTGTGAGGAAACAGAATGAAAAAGAAAATAATTGGGAGAGAGTTTATAGAGAGAAAGTGGAAGGAAAAAACTGCATGTTCATTGCCTTTCTGACTTCGTAAAGAGAGAACTATTTGGTTGAATGTAAATATGTTACTTAAACAAGACTTGGAACTACAGTACACATCTGGCACACTGTTTGGATAAGCAAATATGATGTAACTAAAAAAAGAAGATAATGGAAGCAAAGAAAAAATGCCCCATCTAAGCAAATAAAGACAATTTTAAATAGAAAATATGCACCTAACCTCTCTAGCTAAATGTCACATTCACAACGATTTACAGATTGCAAAAAAACATGAAGCATTACGATAGAATGACTAGCAGCACACACTTTTACTTTATCACTTTCATCTCATTGCTTGATCAAATCATTAGCTAAATTAGATCCCTTCATGTCGGTCCAGGTCTGCACAAAGGACAGATTGTGTGGCCCGTGGTGCTGCCCACAAGGCTCTGAGTTTTCCAAAAGAAGTGTTCCCACACTCTTCACAGAAAGAACGGCTGCGGGTACAGCAACACAGCCTCACGGTTAGTAGAGTCACAAGATTTGAAGCAAATCTCACGTGCAAGTTCATAAATAGCACAGTACAAAAAGAACTGGAAGTCAAGACATAGCCACGTCAAAGGAGTGAGGACATTTTGGCTCTCCTGGTTTCCGTGTCATGTGGAGGGGATAGTCGATAAAGTTGTAGGACAGGCAATAGCTCTCTAGACCAGGGTCCATTTAGGGACCTAAACTTTAAAGTGGGCCGCTGATTATGGATTCGCAGATATTAGGATTTTACCCAACACCCATACACTGAGAATTATTTTCATGCTATAAACAACAACTGATAAACAAAACACTACAATTTATAATTTTTAGTGCTGTCAAATGATTAATCGCATCCAAAATAAAAAAAATTGTTTACATAATGTGTGTACTTTGTATATTTATTATGTGTATATAAATACACACACATACAGTATATATTTTGAAAATATGTACATGTATTTACATGTCTATATTTATATTCATATAATTTATATTATATATAAATATATTTAATATATGAACATAACGTTTTTCTGAAATGTATACATGCAGGTGTGTGTATTTATTTATACATAATAAATATACACAGTACAGACATATTATGTAAACAAAAACTTTTATTTTGGACGCGATTAATCACGATTAATCATTTGACAGCACTATTTTTTAATGCAAAAAGTGATAAACCAACATTATAATGTACAGTATGAGAAATGGTCATTTACTCTGAAGTTTGCTATAGATTAAATTTAATTGTAATCTATAGAGTAACTTAACCTGAGCATTTAGCAAAAGTAATCTAAATGTTAAAAAAAGGGGATAGGGGTTGGATAAACATGCACAATGAAATATTTAATTCATTAAATATTTGACACTGTACCCCCAATATGTGCATCCTAGAAAAAAAATGAGATGCTAAAAACCTAATTAAAATTAATGAAGCACAAGTATGAGAAGGAATACTGTAACCCACATAAACATTTTATTATGTATGTCTTGAAGACAAAACGGTACCACTGATTTTTCTAAAATGATCCTAGTGGGCTTGAATGTCCTCCTCTCATGTGAAGAACTGACAGCACACATCATGGTGCTCCTCTCCCATTCCACAACAAACTACTAAATGTGGCAGTTCGCATTGCTCAAAGTTGTTTACATGCATCAATCAACCTAGTAATCCAAAAAAAAGAAACACATACCCCAAAGAAACAAAAATAGGTTATTAGAGCCAGCATTGCCCAGCATGCATAAGGGGAAAAAAATCAGAGGGATTAGGTCGTGCAGGATTAGCTTCATGGGATATTCTCTTCTCTAACAACTGAGGCTATGAGCAAGGACGTGTAGAGAGAAAAGAGAGGCTTCAAAGCAATAACACAAAGTGCCTGACGGTGTCTTTCCGCTATGTAATTCCTGACTATTAATATCCGAGGTTGCATCTTTTACACACATATGCCAAACAAAGCTTTCTTTGTCATCTGAGCTCACTCCCAGTCTCCTCCATGCCATGTTTTGAGAAAGTCTATCACTGTCTGCACATTCATTTGCAAAATAACTGAAAACTACAAATATTTACAGTTTACAAGGCAAATGCACTCGCTTTTACCAGGTAGCTCAAAAATACATTGGCATATACTGTTATGTGTTGGCATTATACTTTACCACCTATAGCATATTTCCGTTAGAGATGTTTTAAGTAAATGCGGCGCTTAAATAAGCACCGAATATACTCAGTATATGGCCAAACGTCGTTAAAATAAATTAATGAACAATGAAACTACATACATGTTTGTCAGGGTTGGTATCATCGATGTTTAAATCCAAATCCGAGTCTTTCAATCCGCGCGCTGATACTTTCAACCTAATGGATGGCACGAGTAAGTTTCTCGCGCAAGACGTACAAAATATATCCTCGATAAATGCACTGTGTATCCTCAATTCACCGCGCACACACACACGGCGAGCCGTGTCACTTTCTCCCTCTGAAGGCAAGGCTGTAGGCTTGGTCCTGTCGTTATCTCGTAAGGGGTGTGGACAAAACACATGCAAATGAAAAGACGTCTATCCCCGGCGTGTCCACTTCACACCCGGCCAGCGTGGAGGGAGTATCGAGGCATCTTATTTCATGAGGGGAATAAGAATGTGATTAAGCAGGGGAAAAATGATAAAGCAGGGGATATGTGAAATCTCCTTTACAGTCTGGTCAACTGTACACGCACTTGTACTTATTAATACACTTCATACACGATCCTCATTCCAAATCTGAGAGAGGGGGAAGGGAGAAGGGAGAAGGGAAAAGGGGAGGGACAAAGATTTGAGCTTTTCCTGGCCTCTTTCACTGAAACCCAAAGATGTGAATTACACCCCTCACCCTCCCAAGAACATCATCACAAGGGTAAAACTGGCATCAGGGTCCTGCTTTCTGTTGCTTCCTCTCAAAATATGCTAAATGCTAAAAACACTCCTCATGCTTAAGTGTGTTGAACCCTATACCATAAAGATACATATAGCTTATTAAAAGTATCTGTTCCATAGATGGATAAATAGATATGACTAAAGAGTTATATATAGTATATTTGCATAGATGAAAAGACATTTGGAAACTCTGGTTCAACCACAATATTGATTGTTTTTAGTTTAAAAAGGAATTTAGTAATAATTGGTATTTTAATTATATGATTGATCATGCTAAATGATATCCAGTATAATATGATTAAAAAAGGAATAGGATTTTGTTTTGGTGTTGATTTATTGATGGGGCTCTGGGGGTACATAGTCAAGAATCATTGCAATAAAGAGAATTTAAAATTAATGAATGGAGTAATTTACTATCACTAAATAAAAATAGATTTTATAGCATGTTTATATAAATAGATCATATAGTGCATAGGCTCTTGATGAGGAATGCAGCTACAGGTTAAATTATAGGCTAAAGTGGCTGCATGGCAATTATAACACCAGACTATATATAGAAACGTTGTAAGAGCAGAGTATGAGAAACTGAGACGATTCAAGGAAGAAATGCTTAACAAGGACATTTTTCTGAATGTTTTAAGGCAAAGTTTAAAGCACTACCTTGTTAATATTACACAAACCTCTTTTACTGTGTCACTAGAATTGTTTACCTCAATAAAACTCTGTGCAACAGTCGCTGCCCCAGAGCTTGGATGGATGATTGTTCTTAGTGGTGTAAGTCAAAAGAGCCTACCTCAGTGACTTCAAGATACTCCTGTGCCTTTAAATGCAACAAGCATAAAAGTAACAGTTTAAAATGGAAGATTTGGACTGAATGAACATGTGTGACGTGTTGTAGCTAAAGAGGAGATAGGCCTTGGTCAGCTGTTGCTGCAGCAACACTGCTGGTGATAACCGAAGGTGATGTCATGTGTTTGAAGAGAAGCTTGACGTGGCCACCTGCCAGCAAAAGATAGGCTTGAGACTGAAGAGAGGGATCAATTGTGGCTACCCTTTTACCCCTCCCTGTTTGCCCCCTATTCAAACCCAGCCAGCCATTATCTATCTAAATTCTGAATTCACTTCCCTAAATCACTGTAGCGCACCCCCCACTCCAAATCACCCCTCTGCAGTTTAGCCCGGACAAGAGCACTGCAAAGTATCCACCGCCTAGGGCTAAAGCATGGCACCTAAATTATGCAATTAGGCTGCAGAATGTAGAGCGAAATCCAGGCCATGCAAGATGTGAAGGACCCTCATCAAACAGACTTTAACCCTATAAAGCCTGCTGTATTTAATGCTAAACTTTCAACATGATCAAAACTTTGCAGAAACACTTGTACACAATCTACTCCATGTCATAGTTTATACTTTTTTAGCAAGAAAAAGACCTTTTAATCCTTCAGGATTCTTTTTGCCAGGAAATCTTTCATTTTTATAAAGTAAACATATGATTAACTGTTATATGGTTAGTAATATTTCAAGGTGAACAGGTGAAGTTAAGTAGTCTACTATAATCTTATAAAGATCAGTAATTTAAATTACAAATGATCAGAATTGCATCGTTTTTGTTTTGCATATTTTTGTTCAGTTGGGCCTCTGATTAGCATCGATGTGCTTTTGTCCTCTGAAAATATGAGCTGCATATTCTCCTGTGTCATACTATAGGAGCCATAAAAGCCTGATGTATCAAATATAATATTCAACAAAAACCTTTGTCTTTAAACTTTTTCATTTTTGTTATTTCATATGTCAGGCTTTACATGGTTAATGGATACTGGTACTATACAGGTCTAAATTAATAAATATCTGATTACATGATTTTACAGATTTCTCCCTTTCTACTTGTTTTCTAGGGTCTGAGGAGCCCAGAGTTGCTGCTGTCTGGCTGTCAATCACATGAAGCCCCCTCCTTGTACCATCTCCATGCTCATTGACCCCTGAACCTCAGTGCGTGCAACCTGCCTCTCAGACTCCCTGTGGGAATGTCCACAATTTATGGAGAGGTCAACGTTTGATCACTTCCTATCCTTCATTCCTCTCTTTCTTTCTTTTTTTTAGCAGCTTGCGAGTTGATTTTTTTGGATGTGTCACTTCATTAAAAAAAACCCTGACCCTGAAGTATAATGCAAAGCATGTGTTTTTGAAACAAGGACATGCCAAAAGTGGGCATGAATGTATTTATAAACTCATCAAGTCGCTCTTTCCATTTCTCTGCATCCCATGTCCTGCGTTTCTCATGCATTTTTGCCTAAGGCTGGCATGTACAATTGGGAGGGTATGTTTGTGGGTGTTTTTTGGGGGGGAGGGCTGAAAGCAATGCGCATGGGTTTCATTTTTAAGTGCCACAGTGTCCAAATGCTTCTAAAAAGCCATAAAAGTAAGCAAACACATGGAAGACACATAAAATGTTTTTAAAAAGTAGTACATGGAGTACAGCAAACAGCAAAAAGGCTTTGAAATGTCTGATAAAGTGTTTATTTATGTATTTACTGCTTATTAAAGAAAGCTTGGACATTGACGTCACAGCTTTGTAAGCCACTCCTTTCTTTCCAAACCGAGCTCCAGTTCTCTGATGCTTTCTCAGTTCCTCACTTTGACTGTTCAGAAATGAAATGCAAGTCATTTTTAAAGAGCTTTATGGAGTCAGAGTCCTACGAAGGGCAGAGAACTTTCCGTTTAACCGTCTCAGGAAGCCTTTTAGCATTTGTCAGCCACCCTTATAGAAAGCCCTCCCACTCACCCACTATAACATGCTGACCCACGCAAAAGAAAGAGAAATGCGTACTAACCCACACACATTACATGCCACCTGTTCACTCCATCTGCTACTCTGGCTTTTCATAACGTGCACACACAATTATATCTCACATAACAAGCACAGCAACATATTGAGCTTCACACTAACTCACTAGTCAATAAAATACATATAGGTTTGATTCCTGGAAGAAAACTCAGATGCGAACTGTGTGATAAAGTCAGACAGTTAAAGGTCTAAATGGGGCAGGCATCTCCAAAGCCCTCATTTCAAGGCTAGATGAGTCTGTGTGTAAACTCAGTATGCATACATGGACTCATATAAGAAGATTCAACAATGTAAGCACAGGGATATTGCATCAGTGGAAATGTTAGTATCGATTATTACTGAAATGGATATGAAGTAAATCTAAACTGGCACTACAGTGGCATAATGGGATGGGTGTTTTTGTTACTCTATTCTCTAGGGCCTAGCTAGCACTCAGTCTATTGACTTTTGAAGATAGTGGTACTTAATAGTCAAACCATTAAGTCTGCCACTATAGTTCTGCTAGTCATTAAGACTACACAATTCTAATTAAGAGCACTTCAGACATGAAAAGTGGACTTCATGTACCAAAACTAAATGAAAAGATATTTATTGAAATAATTTATTAATGGAAATTAAAATATAAACTAAACCTAAATTCTGACAGGTTTGTGCACAAACATTCAGAATTATAAAGATTTTTTTTTTAATGCTGCTAAAAGTGTCTCTTATGTTCACCATGGCTGCACTTATTTGATACAATAAAAACAAGAATATTGTGAAATATTATTACAATTTAAAATAACTGTGTTCTATTTCAATATATTTTAACAAATAAATTTATTCCTGTGATGGTGCAGCTGAATTTCAGTAGCCATTACTCCAGTGTCACATGATTTTAATTTTAAAAGTAATATTTACTGTTTTCACTGTCATTTTGAATCATATAAATGCAGCTTTGTTGAGCATGAGACTTCATTCAAAAACATTAAAAATGTGTAATTATTCCAAACTTTTGAGCAGTAGCGGACCCTCATTTAATAAAAATATTTAATGTGACTCCTTTAATAATAATAATAAAAGTCAAAATCAGTTGTAACAGTCAATCACTTTACACTGAGCAGATTATTTCAGGCTGTACTCTATAAATGTCTCTCTAAATGACCAACCCCTTCCACTTCTGAGACCTTCAGGCAGGACACAAGACCCAAGGGGTGAATCTCTGACCCTTCAGTCCAGTTAATCTGTCTTTCCAGCCTAAATTCCTTTTAGATTAAAGCAGGGTGGGACCCTGCCGACCGGGTCATGATAATATGCTGATTGGTCCTTTCCCCAGGGCACACTGCTCAGCAGGCGGAGAGGAAGTGTGAGTGATGGCATCTCATGCCTGTGAGTGTGTAGTGAGCACGTAAACATTTAGAGACTAGAAAGAAGTGTATATCTCGGTAGATACAGCTAAGTTAGTGATGTACCCTCATAGCCATAGTTTGAGGAAACACAGTTGGACACAGACAGATAGTGTCCGGTGGTGGGCGTGTGGATTACAGCCAATGTCCAGATCCAGGCCCGGTAATTAAGCTCCAACAAAAGGTTTCTCACTCAGGCTCATTTTAATGCTCCCATTGATAGCAGTGAAAAACTGCTGAGTGTCTGTTATCCCAAGAAAAGTGATGGTAATGAAAAAGAGAGGGAGAGGGGGGAGGATAGGGAGCAGTGAAGGCAGAAGTGAAAGAGTAAGTGACGAGTGAAAGCAAAGCCCGCATTGGGGATGCAAGAACATGGCTGGCAATGAGCTCATGCACATTGTGTCTTTTTGCATGAGTTGACCCACTTGGTTGAATTTATTCTGAAGAGCAGGAAAGAGAAAAAGCAAACGAGAAAGGGAAAGAATGAAGCACAAGAGAGATCTTCAGTATATTCAGTTTAAAAATTTAAATCTGATGGTTTTAACCCTTCCCTGGTGCAAATTAAAGCTGAAGTGTGTAAAAAATTTTTGATGTTATAAAATACTTTATACTATTCCAAATTTAATACGCAAAGACAGCAGTGGGCACAGAAGCTATCTGGACACTTAAGTAACAATTAAAAATGAATGAATATCTTTAAATAATATAACAAATATCAAACTGAGTGGTAAAGTTTGTTCTGAGAGCAGCACTCTAGAATCATTTGTTTGCAGATTCCACTTTTTTTGTTTGATATTTTGCTATCTAAAGCAGTGAATTTTACTTTTATATGCATTTAATTCTAAATGGAAATTAAAATAAACATTAAACAAAATTAAAATAAACGTATAAACCTAAATTGTGACTGTCTTGTGCACAAACCTTTTTTTAATTAAAGGGTGGTTATTTAATATATATTAATATGATATATATTGAAAGAGTTTTAAGGCTTTTTTCAGCTTCTCTAAGCCTTCTCTAAGGCTTTCAAATCATTTTTAAATGTCACAAAACTTGGAAGAACTAACAAATGTGTTCTGCTCTGTTGCATCTTGTATTTTCTAACGCAAGAACATGCATGGTCTGTATGACGTTAAAGGAAATTTATTACATTCCTGCAGCCACCATGTGAAGTGACATTTTCACTTTTTCACCCTTTGCATGTAGAGCAGCTTCTGTCTGCTGACAAGTCACATGACAAGTGTCCCATCAACCAGACCCTAAAATAACTCCAAATAATGCAGTTCTGCCTAGTCAACAACAGTAAACAAGGAAGGCTACACAAAGAACGCATTTGTATGTTTCCCCCTTATTTTGGGACTGTTTAGTGCTGAGGTGTTTCCTATTCATTGTGAACTGTAATGCCCTATAAAGCCTATGTTTGTCATTTCTCTGGCTGCACTCATAGCCATATATGGAAAGAAGCTGCCAAAACAAATTGTAGATGCAGCATGTCTCATCTTCGTTGCAGAGTGTACATTTTAACAGCCAGCTTTACTTGGCTTTATATCTGTTTGATCAGACTGTGATACAGTGCATCATTGGAAACTTATTTTTACTTAAAAAAATAAATTAATAAATAAATAAAAAGCAAACAAATATATGCATTGTTAAATACATTTCATTCATCTTTCATTGATAAACTTCTGTCCTTGGGTAATTTGTGGAAATTCTTCCTCCAGTTTTTACTGAACCCTATTTAAATGTGTTCAGAGATTTATTTATTTTTTGTCGAATGGCTACAAAAATATCATAATATCCTATAATTACTGTATAATATAATATACATATTATATAAAATGAATACATTTACACGTCAAGCAAGCAGCAGATAATTTTCTCACAGAAAGCAAGAACAAGTGATAGTAAAGAGAGCAAGGTTTCCCTGCAGGCAGCAGGCGATGAGTGTTATCTTTCTCTACCCACAATAGAATGTCTGACTCCTTTCCACAAAGCTTCCATTGTGTTGACAGGTGTTGTGTTGTTGTAGTTGTTTTCATTTACTAAAGATGCTTTTTATCCTGATTGTTTCTCTTTCCACTTACATCACACATGTAAACAGCTGAGCTTGTCTAGGACCCCACATGATGTGTAATGTGACATAGTAATTGCTTTCATCTGACTCTGACAGAAATACGGAGAATTGCATACAAGACTTATATTATTACTAAGTCAGGCTCTCTATAAAAATAAAAGTAAGAACAGGACAGATTGTCCTGTGCAATGAAGTGGACTACATAAATCTGGTAATAGATTTTTTACTTTCTTTCTTTTTTTTAGTGTAGATGAACAACATAAATGGGGAAAAAACAGTGGCATATGACAAATATGATGTTTATGACTCCTCCCTACAATAGCAGTAACCACACTTGAAATAATTCAGTATCATGATCCAACACTGCCCTCCACTGGAAAATACATAAAAGAGAGAGACTGGGTTACACGAGGCCTCTCACTGGAATGAGAACATACCTACAAATAGGTAAAAACAGCATACAATAATTCATTATTTTTATTTGTAGCACTAATGCAACACTGAACAAGGCCTTCAAGAAATGGTTATATTATCAGCAGCATATTGAAATGGAATCAAGCTTCTGCGTTTATTCATTGTCCAACCTGCCCTTTTATCAGGAAGCGTCAGGCCAACATAGACATTTAAAAACAGAGCAGGGCAGAGGGAAAAATGACCAAACGTTTCCTGTCTTTGTACTGCACATATCAAACTTCTGTTTCATATGTCTCCTATCAAAGTCAGACACGCGAGTGTATAGGGCGTATATGGAACAAAATAACTAGTGTTCAGGGGGTGAAAACAAATGATGGCATGGGATATTTTTATCCCCAAGGAACTGGTCTCTGCTCGCTTAGTGCTAAGGTCATAATCCAGCCCTTCTTGGAAAAGGCATTACTGACTAGTTTTACATGAACAAGCAATGACTAACTAGTCCTTACTCTTCAGTGTGTTTGGACTAGCAAAGTGTGTTTTGCAGTTTAGAGTTTGTTCTGAGAAGTATGGAATCTTTAGTCCAAAAATGTTCCTGAAAGGATATCGAAGATCATTCCTGCTTGATTTACATGTTAACTGCTAATACAGCAATATTTAAGCTTGCGATGTGTTTCATAACATGCTGGCAGCTTCTGCGAGCTTATGTGGAAGGAAGAAGCACATCACAGGCTGGTGTGACCTCAACGCCTCTATCTGTCACCCTGTACATCTGTACCAATAAACGCTTCCTCCTGTAACCACCCATAGCCTCAACCACACAATGGGGACTTTCCTACAAACTTTCCTTATTATGTGTGTAAGAGAATGAATTTGAAATAAATATTATTAATTGTCTTGCTTTATTTGCTTGTTTTGATGGGAATCGGGAATGCATCACTCCGTTTTTGAATATTCTCTATCCATTCTTGAATCAGAGGGGTCAAAATGTGCAAGTGAGAAGCGAAATGTCAATATGATTTTTTACATTTGGATACAATACCTCTTTCTTTTTGAGGAAATTAAGGAGCAGTATCATAAACAAAACTGTTGGTTTTGGACTGTTAAAGTTACACAGGATACAAAAATGATACCATTTCAGCATTTGTTTGCTTTATAGTACAGAATTGTGTGTTGTGTGGTTAAATTAAATAAATGTGATCAAATAAATGTTTTCCTGTGGGCAAGAACAAAGTAAATCCCTAAATGTAGGTCTCAAGCCATATTAATTATGTGGCTTAGTGTCCATAACCAATAATTTCCCATAACGGAGCACTGAAAAGGACGATCAGATTTTGGCTGTGGCCTTTGCCCCTGTTGCCTGCAGTGAATGGGTGCCATCAGAGTGAGAGTTCAAATAAAACAATAATCAATAATCTGCAAGTAATCTACAAGTAAAGGACTCCAGTCCATCAATTAATGTCTTGTCAAGTGAAATCTGCGTGTTTGTAATTAAAAAATTAATCATTGAGACATTTTTAACTTTCTAGCTAAACATTCTGGCTAAACTAAGAGTCATCTATCCATAATACTGCTCCAGTGAAAAACTTGTCTAGTCTGAATTAAGAGAGAAATATGCACAGATTAAGCACTGTTTACAAGCAAAACATTTTAAAATAGTTCTAAACAAATATGTTGGTGGATTTTGATGTGAGAGGACAAAAGGGCATGGACTTTTTCACTGCAGGAAGTGTTATTATGGATTATGGACTTGTATTTTGGCCAGAAGCAACGGTTTAAAGTTAAAATGTCTTATGGAGGATTTTATTACAAACACCAGCTTTTTGGTTCACAAGACATTAATTGGTGAACTGGAGTCATGTCATGAGGATTCAATTGGTGAGCAAGTGATGTAATTTCTCCAAATTTGTCCAGATAAAGAAACAAACTCATTTTGGATGGTTGGCTGATGGTGAATAAATTTTCAGAAAATTTTCATTTTCGGGTGAAATATTCCTTTATGTCAGCAGGACCGCACTTTCAGCATTCGTTTTACTGTATGATTTATATTGCAATTAAAGAACTATCCTTAATCAGTTTTTTATGTCCTAGAAACAGCACTTGTTGGCTAAAAGATCATGTCGCTGAAGCATAAAAACGGCACAACTAAGCTTTATTATCTGCATTCTATATGAGCTTAATGAATAAACCCCCCCCAAAAAAACAGTAATGCAGCATAAGTTTTGTGTGTGTATGCATATTCTGTTGTGCATCTATTTGTACAGACTATTTGTGCATTCCTATAATTCCTATTAACTCAATCAACCTTTGGAAATCTGATCAATATTTCAATGTTGTTTAACTGCACATTACTGTTTGCAGACGTGATCAATACTTTAAGATCCATGTGTGTTCTTTAATTAAACCATACAAACTTTAATGAACATAAAAATAATAATGAAGGAACATGAAAAAAGGATGTTTTCTAATTTTCTCAGATTTGTTCTCCATTTTAGTAGAATTGAAATATATTGTGACTACTTTTACAGTGCTTGAAAGTGAAAGTGCACCGTGTATAAAGTTATTGTCTCTCAAAAGAAAGAGTCGACTCTGAATCATTGAAACGAGTCGTTTTTTAAGCCGTTTCATGTTGACATCAAAATGAAATATTAGCATATTGCCCGCCCACTTGTTGCTACTAGGTGCAGCTTTTGGGGCGTTAAAAACAGCCGTTTCCCCGGTAACGGCTGTACACAAAGCAGCACTGCTCACAATCACTGCTTTAAATGAAATCAACCAATCGGACCAATCACCGCAGATTAGCGTCACAAAGTAGGGGTTTGGAAAAACTAATCATTGAGCGAATCGTTTGAGAGTAGTTGAGCAAATAAGGTAAAAATAAATGCATATTATAAGAAAATGTAAGTGTTTTTTGACCTTGCATGCATGTCAACCTGTTGTTGGGGACTCCCAAAACCAAAAAAAAAGAACCTTTCACAACCCATAATAGGGGCACTTTAAGATGTGTTTTACTGTGTAAAGAGTCTTTTAAAGTTTACAACACAAAATTATATAGTGAGCAAACTATTGCTTTAAAGTGTGAGTCAATGGAATCTGTGAGACAGTAATAGAGATAAAAAGCAAGCAGAGAGCAGACGCGTGACAGTCAACAGAGACTGAGGAGGAAACTAGAAACCGTGAGAAAAACAAACTGAACAAAAAAAAATCTGTACTTTAGCTTGAGAGTAAAACACAGCTCAAGCCATGTGTCTACATGTAACATGTCATGTCCCTGGTTTTTTCCTCTCTCATGACTGTTTGTTTTCTGCTGACCACTACAAGACTGAGGTCAAAGAGAAGACCTGTGCGAACAGCTGCCAAAAACACTGACACGCAACACTAGCACAGGGCTCTACAGTAAGTGAAGGACACACAGTTTTAACATAGTATGTAAAATACTGCTGCATTGACAAAGTGCTTTCTATAACATCAAGGCACAGAAAATAGCTCTTGTTCCTCTGTGTGTACATAAATATAGTGAATGTGTATGTGTGTAGATGACCATGACATAGAAAGCTATTCCCCAGGGCAAAAGCACTTCCTTCTGCTTTGCTTGATCAACAGAGAGAGAGGGGGAAAAAACTATTTTCCTCTCATTTTTCTCATGTTGAGTGAGTCAGCTGTATCCTCAATTAAACATTAAACCAAATGAATGTATTTGCTGTAATTCATTCTGTTAATACTTTTTAACCTGAGATTCCAAAACATTTTATTTGAAAATTTACATAAAGAAATATTTTGTTTGATTCACTGAATTTAAATCCACATGTCTTTTACTTTTTGCTTTGTATAAGCCGACTGAGAAAACCCATCAGAGTTAGAGGGGTAGAACTGAAGTTTATGTTGCCTTGTTAATGACTACATTTCAGATTTCAGTAAATAGTTGTTATATTTAATTGTCACCAATCTGTTCTATAAACGGAGTCAACTAAATACAATTCTCAATCTCTTAAAGTAGAACTGAGCCAAAACAGAACAAAAACGTGAAAGCTGGAGACGGTGCTGACTTGTTCTGGAATGTACATTTCTGTGAAAAATTCTTGTGATAAGTGATAAGAGTGAAACATCAGCTGCAGCTATTTCACTTTCTGTCAAGGTACAAAGACTTTTTGTGAAATTCTTTTAATTATAATAAATTATGAATGTAAATGATAAAATGATATTAATTAGCATGTGTTATTACGTGTTTAAAATTTGTGATCAAAACAAAAAAGAATTAAATAAACAACAAACATCAACCATTTCAATATTTATTTTGAGTTTTTCAAAAGCACTTGTTCCACCCCATTGTTCCTATTTTTAAAGGCATTGTAGGCCTACTTGTTTAAAAATATTTGTATGGCGTGTCAAGAAATCAACAGTTAAATCAGTTACAGATATTTAATAGAGTGTATTTCGGATACATAAAATGCTGTCCATGAAATTAGCCTTAGCTAAACAAACGAGTTTGAGACATTTGATTTAAATTTTATTTGAATTATTTAAAATAGCACATCCATCAGCTTATTTGAGATGTGGTGGAAATTACAATGTTGTTAAAAACTTTCAGACATAATTCTCCTGTGATTCATTGACGGAATTTTTTCGCACAGAAATTGAAATAGTATGAAAAATGTTTTAAGAGGATTCAGAGGGCCAAAGTGCCCATAGTTGAAGAACACCCATTTATAAATCATTCAGGTTGACTTATTTACAGAATACTGCAATATTGATAAGAGTAAAACACATCAGAGGGCCAGTTTACTGGTGCTTCACCTACCGCAATTCACAAATTATTTGAAGAATTTCATTATTTCACATGAGCAACTTAAAACAATCACTCAGTCATAGTCCAGAACCCAAACTATGCACTTGCCACATACCACAAAGTTTCCTTTCTGATTTCTCCTCAAAACCAAGAGGTCACACCTTCCTTACTAGAAGGAAACAAACTCTCGGTTTCCATGACAACCTCTGTTTGAATCAGGGCGTAAATTGGGAATATCGGGAATATCACAGACTGGCGCAAAACTCCTCTCCAAGCGATTAATGGTTAACGATGGGAAATGAAGACTCACAGATGCCTCAAGTCAAAACGAGCAGATATTTCCAAGGAAATAATAAAAAATTGAGTTGTTGTTGTTGTTGTTGTTACTCTGACATACCCAAAACATGCCATAATTATTCAAATATACTCTCTCAAATTCAAACATGCTCTCTAACAAAGCTATTTATCCACTATTAGGTTCCTACCTGAGGAGTACTGGTATGTCCAAGCGACTAAATCCCGTGAGAAGAACTAAACATAAACGTGTCTTTAACTAGTTAAAGAGTGTTTAATCCCTCGAGCAGCGCGTGAAGCGTGCACGCCCCCGGTCCAGAGGCGTCTACTTATGCCCACCTCTTTTACTTTCAAAGCTGAGAGAAAAAAAAATAAACCCTCCTGTCCTTGTTTTCACAGGACTGGAGGAGTATCGCCATGAGGCAGCTGATAGTTAATGAAAAATCAACAGTCAGTTCTCTCCTCAACATAACAACACACAGCAGACCATCACTGTCAATGAATCACTTCACTCGCTGCCAAGCGAATCGAAATCTGGAGCCTCGTGATTGATTCTTTTGTCAGACTGATTGATCAGGTCACCTTTACACAAATGTCTGTTAAACAAACTGTCAGTTATCTTAGTAGTGTAAGTTTAAACATAATAATATTCATCTTATCATTTATTATTGAATTTACCACTTTTGTTTTATTTGAAGAATTTAGTTTACAGTTTTGCAAATTTATAAAATGTGAAAAAATATTATCACGGCATAATATTGTCAAACTATATGTGATGTTTAAGGAGGATCTCACAAAAATCTTTTATTTTATATATTTTTTAATGACACTTCAGCCCTTCACTGTTACAAAACGAATGGGTTAGGTTGACACTGATGCCATTAGATAGCCTGTTAGAGGCTTTTTTAAAATTTTTTAATTTTTTTATTAAATTAAAAAGCAACATTATTATAAAAAACTAACAAAACACATATTTAAAAAGATACTTTGAAACAAAGAAAACACACATTACTTATCTTGTGACATATTCTTTTCATAGATGTCCAATAGGCCTAAATAGCCTATAATTAAATATTCTTTATAGACTATAATTTCTTAATTTTGATTTCAATAGGATTCGCCGCTGCTTCTTCTGGAAGTGTTCCAGCATTTGAATGGCTATAATTGATCTACCTTTGTTTCTTTGGGAGTAGCCTATAACTTTCTTAACGGAGTTAAGAATTAAGTCAAAAGATGAGTAAACACAACTAGATCCGTGATGATATGGGTTGGATAAACCTTATCATATCTTAAACTCCTGCAGATACTGTAGTAATTACATATAAGTGGAAATTATGTAGGCTACAAGTTACTCAACCAGTGGTTCTCAAATAAGTCTTAAAATAATCGAATACTTGAATCAACTGAATTATAGTAGCATTATCTTCATTTAAAATGGGCTAGCAGGTAAAATGGGCCAAATAAGGTTGTAGCATCATATTTCTTTAATTTTTTACAGAAAATCACAATAACTGATCTTGCATTGTTGCTTCAACACTTGTTGACATGGGACAATAATTTTATTGGTCTGAGTTTTTTAAGGCGGGCAGGGCAGAGTTTTAAATTGAGCTTGTCAGAGAAGTTGTAAGGTAGGCTAATTGAGCCTGACATAGAAAATTTAATTAATCATAAGAGTACTAAAGCAATTATAAGTAAGCTTACCAACAAAGCAAAGGTTTATGAACAATGTTTAAATGTTAAATGTAAATGTAAATGTTTTGACACGCTCTTTCAAATTAAAAAGTTTAATTCATAAAAGAAACTTTTATTTTTGTGAAAAAGGTCATAGGTAGAAATGGCTGGTTAAGCTAAAATGGGCCACAATTTTCAGCTAAAATGGACTGCATACACACACAAACATTTAGACAGAAATTGAGGGTGAAAATAGGATTATAGGCCTAGATATGTATCCATACAAAATCTTAACAGTCTTTAAAAAAAATTGCATTGCAGACAGTATGGCAGGAGGACAAGCAAAGAAAGGAAACAGAGAGATGAGAAAAATGGGCTGCATATACACACACTTTTACACAGAAATTGAGGGTGAAAATAGGTTTATAGGCCTACTGTAGATATGTATCCATACAAAATCTTAAAAAACAAACATACACACATACATGCACACAAAAGACACCAATGCACAGAAACACACACATGATCAGTTCATTTTTAATTGCATTGTTTAATTAAATGTTCATTCAACTTCCTATTTAATGAAATACATTTATGGTGTTGCTATGGAACACTAAAGACAATAGTGCCAATTTACTGTTCAAATAAAATGATTTAAGCTGAAATTACCGGTGTTGTTCTCTTTGGCCCATTTTACCTGAATGTTGTGCCACGGCTCAAGAAGGTACTCTAACTCTCATAAATTTAAAAATATAAACATATTTAAAAGACCCATGCTAATTTATAAGAATATCATTAGATCTCATGCAGAGCTTATTTGATGGTATTAGAAGTCATTTACCAAAACGTGGCCCATTTTAGCTGACTTCACCCTACAAATAAAAATACTGGCATGAGGTTCATAACAGTTTAAACAGAAGAGATTTTGAATATTGTCATGGAAAAAGGGTGGCCTCTGAGTCAAAAAGGCTGAAAGCCACTTCACTAAAATAGGGATATTTATATAACACTAGAGGGCGTGCTGTACCCATGTAGTTTTGAATGATTGACGATCACATTATTCACCAAATATTTGATCAGACATGGAGGGGCAGGAAAGCTCTTACAGCCATTGGTTTTTCTTTGTTATTGTACATCATTTTATTGTCCACATTTGAAGAAGGGCTTTGTTTCTTTTTTGGCTCTCTCTTTTACATGTTCCTTATCTTCCTTTCTTTAGTTATCCATTCTCCCATTGTCTCATTGTCTCACACGGCTAATTTGATTACAATTGCTAATATTTAATTTGGAAAGTCTTCAATACAAATATCAATTGGGGAAAACTTCAAGGCATACAAAACCCGTTTTCATATGATGGCCAATATGGCACCAATATGATGGCACATTTTTCATTGCTGTATTACAAACTTTGTGAACCTGTAGCCCAAATAAATGCCATGTCTCACAGGCTACTAGTATAGCTGTTAGAAACATTTCTCTCAGACAAGCCGCAGACAAAGAAGTGGAATTATATGTCAAACTTAAGAGTTGCGTAATCACCAGGGGATTTTTTTGCCTTCCCAATCTAAAAGAGTTGCACTTTCTTTCTCGGTGAGGCTTGTGATGACTTTTATCATTCCGCTGATGCTCTCAGCTGTCGTCAGGGGAGCCTGAGGGTGCCACGAGAAAAATGACAAATGTGAGGATGCCAAAGAAAGTAAACGACTGACATGAATGTAAAAACACATTTGTAACAAGCGCTTTCTATTACCTTTGGGCCTCCCATTTCTGTCTGGACCCATCCTGGATGGAGAGACATAACAAGAATGCCATCTTTTTTGAAATCTTCTGCCAAGCAGCGAGTTAACATGTTCAGTGCTGCCTGAAGTAAAGAAACAGTCAAGATGTAATCGTTTTAATAGTGATTTAAGAGTAAAATAAAGCTTGTGGTCAAAATACTTCACAGAAATGTTCGTGTTTTGTTAACTAGATTACAGGAAAAGGGCTTGAACCACTGGTACCTTGCTGACCCGATAGGGGTACATTGGAGACACAGAGAAATTCTCAGGGCATCTGGTGATGGATGACAGCAGTGTGGAGACATTGATGATAGCCGACCTACTGCAAGACATGCTTGTTTGATGAGGAAACTGAGCTGCTGCCTTGCACAGAAGGGGATGGAAATCCTGAAATTGAATTAACATCATTTACTGTACAGGGGTAATGTTACACAATAATGTTTCAAAGTTCTCACAGCAAGAAGTAATTTTCTTACTCAGTATTTTTGTCTTGTTTTCCAGTAAAAATATCTAAACATTCCAAAATCAAGAAGGAGCAAAATGATTTTAAGTCTTTAAAATAGAAAAAAAAAATCTATTAGTGGGGCAAGAAAAAAAAATCCTACCCAACTGACAGATTGTTTTTCTTGTTTTAAGTATAAACGTAATTTTTATTTTTATTTTTACAATTTTTAGATATTTATAATGGAAAACAAGACAAAAATATTAAGTAAGACAATCATTTGTTGCAGTATTAAAGGTTCACCCACCTTTGCGATGAGCATGGGTCCTACAACATTAGCTGTGTATACGTCCACCATCTCCTGTTTTCCCGTCTCTGCTAGGGATCCTGGGATGTTCACACCAGCATTGTTGATGATCAAATTCAGGCCTTTACCCTTCAGCTTGGCTTCCACCAGTTTTGAAGCCTCTGTGATACTAGTAGGACTAGTCGTGTCTATTGAGAAATTAGGTAAACCAACATTATATAGCTTTAAAAATGTAAAGATTTGATGAGTTTGAGAACAAATTTGGGGAAATTTAGCATTCCATCACTTTCTCACCAATGGATCCTGAGTCTGCCGTGAATGGATCCCAAACAACTGATAAAAACATCACAATACTCTAAGAAAATGATGAGCAAAGGATGCAATGCTAAATTTCTCCAAATCTGTTCTGATGAAGAAACAACCTCATCTACATCGTGGATGGATTAAAGGCAGCAAATATTCATTTTTGGGTGAACTAATCATTTAATCTGAGGTAACGACAGTCCTAATGAACAGAATCATGACTCAACCATGAAATTACAGCAATCCTCATTATTTTATTTTGAATTTCCTACCAATTTGGATGACTGTGATCACATCCTGGTGCTTCTGAGCTAGTTCCTGGAGATCCTAGAAGACAAGCAGTTGGAAGTGCTTTCGTAGAAGTTCTAGAAATATACGTCTTTCTAAAATGACACATCTTAGAGACACATTACATGTCACAATTCACCCTTTAAATGCAGCACAGAAACAGCAGAGTTGCCCAACAAGTTTCAATGCCACAATGACTCATCTATGCTGTCTCTGTAAAACTGGAATAGTACAGATAGTACAAAGTTCAAACATTTTTTTTTTTTTTTTTCATATAGTACGTAGTGCATTGGCATTTACTGAATTCAAACAAAAACTTTTTTTTTTTCTTCAAAAAAGTTTTCATGATTTCAGGAACACGTCACAATAACATTTGTTAACTTTTATTTAGATACCATAAAGTACACTGTAAAAAGTTATAAGTTGACTTTACTTAAAAAAAATTGAGGAAACCCTTGCCTTAAAATTTTTAAGTAAATGATAATTAAAAAAAATAAGTTAAGTGAATCGTCAAGTTCACTTAACTTTTTTTTTTTTTAATTATTATTTACTTAAAAATATTAAGGCAATGGGTTTCCTCAATTTTTTTAAGTAAAGTCAACTTATAACTTTTCACAGTGTAATCACTCAACATTTCAAGTTGTATAACAAATTAACTGAATTGTATAATTATGTAAATTAATGATATAATATAATATAGTATAAATTCATTCAAATGAGTTAATATATAAATTTTTTTTTTTTTCAAAATTAACAAGGAACAATAGTATGTTTATACGATAACTTACCAAATGTACTCATGTAAACGAATTAAACTTTTCTTTATAGTGTTAGCATGGTTTCTTACCTGTGATCTCTGTCCATTTGGGTCTCTACAACCAGCAAAGATCTGAACTGGAGGTGAGGGGGAATCAACCAACTGGCGAACCAACTCGAGTCCAATTCCACGGTTTGATCCAGTCACTAGAACACTGTCACAAATTCTAGATGACATTATCAGTCAGAGGCTCAGTCTACAATAGAAGGCATGTACATGTATGTTAGTGTGTATCTATTGGATGTGTGGGAGTAATCAGTGTTCTGGAGTAATGAGTCTATTAACTCTTTAAAGGTCTGTGAATGTTTATCGCAAATGAAACTGATCACACTTCTGTTAGTCCCTCCCAGACTACGAAGCTGCTTTCTTCCCTGACAGAGAGAAAATTGCATCTACATTACATTTAGATTTACTCATTTTAGAAGGTGCTTTAATCCAGTTAAGCTTACAAATGAGACATGCAGTATAAAGCTGAGATAAATGAGTAACAATTCAGATGTCTTCTCACTGTCATTCTAATATCATACCATACATGGATTTATATAAGAAACAGGAAGGAACTGTCTTGACTATCTGATTTTCTCTCATGCTTAAGTTTGACTGTAATTTATGGCCAACAACAAAGTACTTTAGCTCAGATACTTATATAGTTTTAGATACTTAAATGGACGGATATTGTTATTATATTATTGTCTGATATGATGCCATAATCGCAGCAATGATAGCAGAGCACAACAGTAGTTTAAAAAAAAAGAAAAGATTGTGGATGTCTGTCTAAATCAATTCCAGAACATCTTTCAAAAAACATTGTGACAGATTAAAAATATACACTGCTGATTCCACCATGCGGTGTTTTATTTAGAGCATCATGTTACCACAAACATATCCTGGTGTGGAAATACATGTTAAACGTAAGAATGTTGCTGAACTACACAAGAAATGTTGAGTAATCATTGTGGTATACTACTGCCGTGCCAAACGACTGTCTTTGCCCTACATAACATGCTTATGATCCTAGTCACCTTCAAAATATCTAAATACCAACACAAGACGAATAAAATGTTAAAAAATAATATAAAATTATTCAAATTCAAATTAAATTATGAATTGAACTGAATTTAACATAAACTTGTACGCCTAAAACACTATTACTAATGAGTAAGAAAAATATTTTATATCATTAATAAAATATCATTATATTCTTAATATAAACTATGTTCGAGTTTAGTTTAGTCAGTATGATCTTTAAAAATGTTTCTTAGCCACCAAATCAGCATATATCATTATGATTTCTGAAGGATCATGTGACACTGAACAGTTGAGTAATGATGCTGCAAATTTAGCTTTGCCATCACAGAAAAATTCAGTTTTTAAAGATGTATTTTATATGCAATAATTGGAGTCTTGGTGGTGAGCATAGACCTCTTTTAAAACACCGCCACTGATAAATTACTCCTAATTATAATGTAGAAATTTTCATTTTCAGTGAAGTTTCTTTGCAACAGTGCGTATTGTGTAATGTGCTATACAAGTAAACATGAATTGAATTGAAATGTGAATTAAGGTATGCTTACATTTGTGATGACTGTGGATCCTGCGATGTTAGTTTTGCACACTTTTTTTTTTTATTCCTGCTTTTGCATCCTGGATGCTCAAATCAGTGTTACTGATGATCAAATTCAGGACTTTGTGCTTCAGGTTGACTTCACTCAGCTTTGCAGCCTTTGTGATTTAGAGTCAGATGGTGCCGTCTGATAAGTTAGACAGAACATTGTCTTATATGTGATAAGATCAAAAGATAGAATAATCAATGTTGTAAATAACTGCTTATTATAATGTTAATTTAAAGTGGTGAAACTGTTATTATATACTGGTGATTCTGTGCTAGCAGCAGGAACACAAACATTTTAGGAGGTTTTATGAATGTCTGCATGAATTTTACATGACTTACATGTGTTTATCATGTCAAAAATGTGTTACAATGCACCTTTTATCTACACCAGAGCTGCAGAAAAAGGACTATTTTTGGTGTCACAATGATTTGTTACAAATGAAACGTGATGCTAAGTGCCAGAAATGTAGATAAGATCTTGATATATAGCATAGGCATGCCACGAATGTACTGAAGTAGTAAACTAAACTAGTACAACTAGAACAAACACTTATGGTAAAAGGAATGATCTAGGAACCATTTTTAATGGTTTTCCTATTTGTTTTTTCAGTAAATGTTTAAAAAGTCTCGCTGCTTACTCCAGTTTGCAAAGGCCTTTTCTTCTCAGTTACTTTTAAAAGTAAGGTTCCAAAAGGAGATTTTTGTAGCAATGCAATAGAAGTGATGCTTTTTTGGTTCCCCGTAGAATCTTTTTGTCAACATTTCTTAAAAAAAAATATTTTTTTCTTAGTCTGAACAGTATTTCAATAATCTGAAGAACCTTCTTCCACTATAAAGAGCGTTTGTGCAATAGAAAGATTCAATCTTCATTGAACCATCTGTGCCAAGAACCTTTATTTTTAAGAGTGTGTTATGCTGCCATTTACTTAGTATTGTTATCTTGTTTTATAGTAAAGATATTAAACATCCTTAAAAGAAGATTTGTACCTTTTGCAAAATTAAGGGGCCTATTATTATTATTATTATTATTATTATTATTATTATTATTTTGACTGACAGGACATTCAAATCACAGGATTCTGGCAAAATCAAGAAGTAGACATTATGGCCACTAGGAGGCAGAACTTAATTACTTATGTCACCCAGGTTAAAAAAAAAAAAAAGGTTAAAAAATCTCCTGTCTGAATGGACAATTGTCCTTTGAAATAATATGCACATCATAAATTTTGTCAACAAAAAAGTGGTCATTTTTTTTTCAAGTTCAATGTCATCCATAAATTCACACACAATTCACACTCAAACCAGACTATAAGTGTCACAGTCAGATTCAATGAACTCTGTTCGCAAGCACTCACTCACAGAGAAAAACACAAAACAGCCCGTCCTCTCAAACTAGGACAAAGAGCAGCTGATACAGACATGTAACCATGGTGACCAGGTGACGTCTCACATTCCAGCTTGAGCTCTCAGATTTCAGATGGGAGGCCAGTGGCCGATATTCATGTACCTCCATCATACTGACAAAAACAATGCCAGTCTGGGAAGATGGTAATGGGTTACTGACCAAAAAGCCAGGCAACTAATTAGAAAACAGAGAGGAGAGACATCTAGTCAAAGAGCATGATGTCTAGGCCATGCACAGGTGGGCATCCTTAAATTTCCTGTAACAAATCCACGACTTTGCCATGTCATGACCAGTCAGCGATCAAGTGTTTCCCTGTTGCTTAGACTGTTCTTATAAGTTGTGTGACAGCACAGAGCGCATTAGCCTCAAGCTAGAGGCCAATCATACCATGCCAGGAATTCTTTTTTTTTCTTTAAGCTAAAGCCTGTGGAATGCTGGGTAGGCAGCTGAGAGGCTGACGACTGGCGGCTTGGGTCTGGTAACCTGCTGAGGGGTGTAGGAGAGCCAGGGGAATGTAAAGTGTACCGGCCGGTCTGGCAGCATTCTTTACACATAAATGCGTACACACCTCAGAAACCCACACAAACATTCCATGTCTCTTTCTACACAACCTGTACGTCCGTGTTTATCTTTGGTGTGTGAACAGTGTTAGCAGTACTGAGTGTCCCTGTATTAAAAATATCACCAGCCTCGCTCCTCATCAAACATTAATGAAAGATGGTCTATACTTACTACGTCATCTCCATGTCAGGAGCACTACGAAAGATTTTATGTCCCCACCATGTTGTGTTGGGAATCTAAATTGAGCGAACAACAAAAGACACTCAGAGGGGACGCTTACATCAAATGTCCACCAATGTGTTTTTTAAGGCAATTGTAGCTTAAAATGAAAAGTTAGGGATTTAAAGATAATTTTGCCTGACTTCATAAAAGAGACTATACAATTGGTGATATAAGTAAGCAAACTGGCCACTTTTGCAAAGCTCTATTCTAAAGGAAAGAACATTTATGAGCCAAATGACATTTTTAGAAGACACACTACAGAACTGCTTGACAACGATAGTTCAGAAGTAATTTAGTTCCAATCTGATGCTGATGTTGCCATAGCAGTGTCGCTCTTTTTAGTAAGAATACAGAAAAAGAAAAAAAAAATAGTCTATGTATCTTTAATTACAACTAACAGTTCCCAGTCCTTTGGACATAAGTGAAAAATGATTCACGGTTCAGTTGGAATCAGTTGCAATTTTAATAACAGCTCTTAACAGTTCACTGACTGAGTTTGATTCAAGCCGCTAAATTAGGTTTGATGAATCTTTTTTTTTTTTTTACACTTATTTTTCATGAGTCATTTGTTCACTCCACACCATCTCACTTTTAACCCTTGGAGATGAAGTTATCCAGTTTAAATTAAAATGTTTTTATGTTGTTAAATTTGCGACTATCACAAACTAGAGCCCTGTTTTGTGATGTTTCATCAAATGTTAGTTGCTTTTGGTCTGACCAGAGAACTCAACACTTAATCTTTTTAACATTTTTTGAAAGACATTTCTATTATGATAGCCAAAGCAACATTTATTTCAGCAAAAAAATAAATAAATAAATAAAAACAGTAAAATTAAAAGAGTAATATTGTGATTCATAATTTTCAAATTTCATTCCTGTGATGGCAATCTGAATTTTCAGCAGCCATTACTCCAGTCTTCAGTGTCACATGATCCTTCAGAAACCATTCTGATGCTCATTTGGTGCTCAAGAAATGTTTCTTATTATTATCAATCTTGAAAACAGTTGTACATTGACTCTTTAATTTAAAATAGTAATTTAATTTGGTTTTAAATGTTTAGATCACCATCACTGGTGCTGATTTTGTTTCATAACCCTCTGAAGTAGACCTTTAGGGTACAATAGGGATGTAAACACCTGAGATGAACAATTTAGTGCGCGGTCAGAGAACAAAAAAATAGTTATGATTCCAGACAGGTACGATTGGTATGTTTGCTCATTCTGTTGACATGACTGAGGTATGAGGCACCTTTTCAATTTAACACGACAGGGTAACTAAGATCTGTCCTGTTAAGAGGCTGCCTGTTCATTTTGTCAAGAAGTCACTTATCTCTACCGACTGGTTATTTCCGGCTTAAAATGGCTCTAAAGGGCATAATTTGTAGAGCGAATCTTCATATTCTTGCAGTGAAATGTGTCCAGAGGGTGTCTGCTTCATTTGAGATCAAGGCCTGTGAGCCATTCGCTGTCAGATAACAGAAAATGAGTAAATCATCTATCACATAATTTCTATTTCCGAAAGATATAACCCCTTCCTCAAAAAATCAACAATTGCTCATAATTCAAGTGAGCTTCACCCCTTTTTTTCACTTAATGTACAAGGCCAAATAAAGAGCAGAGGTGGGAGTATTACATATCTTATCAGCTTGTACTAACCAGACCTCTCTTGAATAGCTCACATTCTTAAGCATTCATCACCTAAGCAACAACAAACTTAAATAAACCTGGTTTTAAAAACAGTCTCATTCACCTGTTTTATACTGTGAACACCAGGTTAATAGGAGCAAAAGCTCCCACCCCCTCCACCTCGTTCCTCCTGCGATGTGTCAAACGTGTCTTCCTGTGACGATTACAGTGAGTCATTTTTTAAAAAGGACGACTTAACACCTTCCAAACAGCTTCTTGAGTTTCTACTTCTCGGGCAAAAAGTCACTCAACAGACCTTAAGCCTCAGCGGGTATTTATCTAACAAACATCTGGTTTGACAGGTTAAATACTTTGGGTATGAGTGCATGGATGAGCCAGAGGAGAGAACATGCTCAGGTGTCAGACAGACATTTGAAAATTCTCCAGGCATTTCATTCCCCCAAATGTAGACGAGTTTAAATATGTTGTAGGAACCAAAACACCAACCTTTTCCAAATGCCTTATGGGTTAGCTGAGTCACCAGTACCTATGTGAAAGAGAGACACGTGTATTCAAACTTCATTTCTTCGCTATATTCCAGGAAATTGTTGGGTTCAGACCAAATGCAGAGTAGATCAAAGCACTGACTGTTGCGATGAGCAACCAGGATTATCATCTCCCTCCACATTCCTGCATTCTTCTGCTTTCCATCATCATCCGAGCTGGACAGAGGCCCGTGGAGAGGGTGTGCAGAGCAGAGACTGGACACACAACAAGGGAAACACTAGAAAGGGAAGCTTTAATTAAGACCAGCGGCTCAAATAGACTAAAAGGAAAAAGATGAAAAAATGAGAGGGGAAATCTAGTGAGTAAATGTCACATTTTTGTACACAGGCAGGCTTGTGTTAAGAGTTTCTCCATTAAAGTTTTAGAACCTGTTAACAGTACACTGAAATGCTAATGCATTTTAAGTTTTCTTGTTTTTAATATTCTCTAAACATTAATGATTGCTCTTCTCAGAATCATATGAGGAAATGTACTATTTATAGCAGCTCTGGTATTAAATCATTCAGTGAAAGAAAAGGCAGTCACTTTAAAGCAATGGCTCTCAGCCACAAGCCTGGGATCCACTAGGGGGCCTCAGCAAACATCCAAGGGGACCGCAGGATGACTTAAAGATACAAATTTTCATCATTTACTCACCCTCAAGCTGTTGAAGGTTGATGGTTCCCATTGACTTCCATAGTATGGGAAAATTACTTTTCATACAGGCTGAGTAAATGAAACCTGTGCAAATGATAACATAATCTTTTAAAAATGTATTCAAATTAATGTTATTAACACAATTTTTAACTAGTTGAAAATAAATAAGAAGAATGCAACAATTAAAGTTGCTAGAATATGTAAAAGTCCAAATTTTGGCTTTAAAGAAAAAGCGATGAGCAAATAAAAATCTCATGATAATATCGCAGTGAAAGAGACCAGGGCTACTTGTCACAGAAAGATGCTGTCACAAGGTAACATTTTAGTTTGTATTTCTTAATTATTTTATTAAATGTCCATTAAAAAAAGTCCATTAAAAGGCATGTTTCATTTTAAAATTGCCCTATACAGTGGGACAACATGCCCCAAAACCGAATGTTGCAAAAGGTCAACATGTGTTCAGTATTTCTATAGAAATTGCCTTTCATAAATAAGCCTACCTTAAGCAACAACTATAATATACGTGTGTGTGTATACATATATATATATATATATAAACCTGAAAAATGTGACAATTAGCCCCATTGTCCCCTACGATGAAGTTTTAACAGCAGCCCCTGCAGGGATACATCATGACTTTGGGAAGCAACCACCACATAACAAACCTGTTTCCTGTGGATCTTTTCCGTCGAAGTGGAAATTTTGCTAAACTGTCTGTTATTAGCCGTGATGTCATTTCTATATTGTTATTAATATTTTTAACACAATGAGGTCATTGAGTCATAAGAAATTTTTATATCCCACCCTGAGAGGTCAAGCTTACATGTGATACTACGCACGACCACGCCTTCTAGCGGCGTTCCGCCTGACGTCAGTGTTATTGAAAGCCGCTGGCCCCGCCCACCACCGGGAGAACGGCTCTAACAAATCAGTCCGTGCCTGTGAAGCAGTACTGCGGATCGCGACTGTCAGCTCACTCATGCTGCGCACACGATCTCTGGCTGCTGACTCCTGTATCTAGGGGCACTCTCGTGCGATACTGCCCGTGGGAATATATATATATATACACACCGCAAAGATGTCACGGCATCACAGGACGCCGCTGAAAAACGAGGAGAGCGTGGTGGAGGTGAAGAGCAAAGTAAGTGAATCCCATAAATGTTGCATTAGGCTGCGTTTGACAGCGTGCATATGTAAACACTGCTGTTTTACGCAGCCCTCCGCGGGAGCGTGCCCGTAATTGGAGGGTTTTCAATCCGGCGCATCAGTGTTGGGGTTTGTGTACTAATCCATCCATAGAGAGAAACGCTGATGGTGCTGTATGTGTCAGACTACGAGGCGCGAGACGAGCGCGTTTGGCTGGGATCATTATGACAGCAGGTCTCTGTCCGGTCCGTGTGATGTGATACGCGGTTCTGGTGCAGTGTGAAAGATCCTACCGATAGACAGACGTGCGCAATGAGGCGATTGGGCCCTGTTGATCAATTATGCATGTTACATACCAATAACGAAAAACCGAATCCCGCAGTCCAGGAAGAATCAGATCCTAATGATGCATCTGAGAGGCATTAATCATATTAGCAGAGCCGTGTACTACATAAACTCGATAAGACGCTGGTTCACTTTCTATTCCCAGGATAAATGCGACTGTTTTTCTTCGATTACAACTAGTAAACAGGTATAAATAAGCAAGAGTGCATTTGTTTGGAATAGAGCTGGCACGAGGCCACAGGTAACTATAACCTTGTTGATGTTCAGTGCTATAGAACCATTGCCAGTGACGTTGCTCTATAAATACTGAAATATCTTATGCTTCAGACAAATATTGACCAGTTAATTCATGTATTTCTTATCTGCCGGTGAAAATAGTTCCAAAAGAAGCCAAAGCATCAAGCTTTGAGTGTCACTATGCAAAAGCAGGACTGGATCAACAACTGTGAGTGGAGTGTAGCAGCCCCTTTCTGTTATCAGCCAGCTCCAATACCACTCCAGATTTTTTATTTCTTGCTACAAGAACACTGAAATGTGCTGTTATACCAAATATCACCAATTTTTTTTATAGTGGTTCTCAACCTTTATGACTATAGGGCCCCTATTGTCTACAATAATATTCAAAGGCCCCATGACTTTTAAAGTTGTCTGTAATTTACCAGATAGGGATCAAGTTAAAAGATTTATTATTATTATTATTATTTTTACAATATTTTAACTTTCAACTTCTACCAATTTATGGAATATATAAAATACTGTTATTAATTTACATTATTTTCCAGGTTTGCTGTGGCTCACTAGTCAGCTCCTGCCTCCTGGTTGAGAACCACTGTTGTATAATAGTACTCGGCAATTGTCTAAATTAAAATGTCATGGTGATAAATCTGTTCATCTGAGGTCATGGATGCATAAAAAAGGCCTCATTTATGGGAGGAAACCCTCTTTACTACATTACATCTGATGGTGCGTGAATGAATATTAACAGCCAAACAACTACTGATGTATGTTTAAAATATTTCATATATTTTATTACGTTTCTCAAGGCCTCTATTATGACTAAAGACACAGACCACTTATTGTTGGTGTCTGGTGTATTGGAGTTGTTTGTTGTCAATGCGCCCAGTTTGCTTATTGGAAAACCTCAACCACAATCTGCCAAACAGAGCAGGATATGTTTTATTATCCCTCCATTCTTGAGAAATGTTGGGTGGGCAGTGCATAGATGTGTGTGAAAGAGGAGAACAGTAAACAAAAGAGGACTGTTTAGTAAGATTCCATTGAAGTTTCAGGCCTGTATGTAATATAGTGTCTTTTTTATTATTATTTTTGCCTGAACTGGCTAATTTAATCACCTGAATCCTTCTTCCCGAGGTTTTGGTTTTCATAACAGGCAGTGCAGTGTTTGGTGACACTCTTGTCTTCCTGAGAGGAAATTGGAGGGAAATATTTTCTTTTCTACTTTTCTAGCTCTTGATGGGATCCTGTCTCATATTATCTATCACTTACTCATTGCAATGGCATTTTTAGTGAGCATGCCATGTAGTTTAAGGTTTGTGTTTAACAGTTCATAGTGATGTCTTTTTTCCAACAGGTCATGTTTTCAAAGTAAAGTATGACAGGTATGGCCTTTTTTTATCTGTATTACTATGGTTACTGTGATGATCCACAGTCCAACAGCATTTCTTTTTTTCTTTTTCTTTTTTTGACCAGTTCTATGCAATCAGTGTGTGTGAAGAAAAGTAAATGTATCAATAAAACTATTTTAATTTTTATCTCTAAAATAGCAGTCCTTTTATTGAAAAATTTACATTTTACTTCTGTAATGTGACGCATTCCTGAGTGAAACAGGATATTTAACAAGAAAAAAAATGTAAGACCTGATTTTATCCCTTAAGAATTGTGAAAGTGGTCACATGACAGCTGAAAAGGAAAGATGTTTTAGAGGTGAAGCAAGTTATTTTGACAAAAAATTAAAAAGACAAGGCTTTTTTCTCTTTTGAATAACTTGTGCAATTAATTGTTCACAATAAGACCAAGGATGTTTACTAAGAGAAGACATGCAATTAACTAAAAAGATGAAAGTATAGGAGAGAAACGTACAGGATTAGAGATGACATGGAAACACTTTTTTAATCAAATATGTTGCTGATTATCACATCTAAAAGATTTCTTTGCCTTCCTGTGGTCATATTTAAGAACCCACATCCTTGATTCTTTTTATCTACCACAGGAAAAATCCTTTGACTTATTATTTTTATGAATGGGCACATGGCCCTAAGAAAACGCCCTCTGTGACCTACTGAATGACTCCGTATTCAAATGATCTACAGTATGACCTTGTATATTTTTCCACTGATATTCTCCATCTCCATATGTAAGGTATTCTCCAGGGATACAGGAGAAAATCATTGGCTCGTATGCAATTCCTCCTCAGTTTATGAGCAATCTGACAGATTTTGTCCAATATGTTCAGCTGAGCTCTTGAGATGAATTTCCCATCCGTTCAGAGAGTGTGTGTGTGTGTGTGTGTGGTCTGGAGAAGCTCAGCTTTTTAATGCCACTGTTCTCATCTTTCCCTTTATCTGTAGCACTTGATTAGATTGACCCTCTGCATTGTTCCTCACTGCTCTTTTTTTACCTTAATGGCTTCCTCCGAGCTGCAAGTAGACATCAAACAGCTCTGCAGCTGCAGGAGCAAGTGAAATTGGTACGAGGAACTGGCACTGAATGTATCTGCAGACTCTTCATGCAAAGAAGTCACTGTCCCAAGTTTCAATTGGAAAATCTTTATCCATTTCTTTTACCAAAACAGAAATGGATCACATTCACATATCTTACAGGGTCATAATCTGTTGAAGTCATAATTGATCTACAAAGCTAAGTGCTGTGCATTAAGAGCCTGTTGTGTGTTTATTGACATAGTTTAATATGATTGTGGTTGTCCTGCAGTTTGAGGCGGAGTACCGAAGGTTTGCCCTGAAGAAGAACGGAGCTGGGGGCTTCCAAGAATTCTACCAACTGCTGCAGACCATTCACCGGATCCCCGGAGTGGACGTGCTGCTGGGATATGCCGACATCCATGGAGATCTACTTCCCATCAACAATGATGACAACTTCCACAAAGCACTGTCCTCGGCCAATCCGCTGCTTCGGATTATCATTCAAAGGAGAGGTAAGTTGTTACACTGCATTTACATCACAAAGAGGTCAACATTTGATGTTGTTTTAAAGCTTAAAGGTGAAGTGTGTCAATTCTACACTACCAAATGGAAGTGAAATCGGGTTTGTGTGGCTGATCTCAACAAGAACCAGTTGTTTGAGTTCAGGGAGGGGCTACCTGTTTGTCCAACCAATGAACATGAACCAATAAACCAGCAAGTTGGAGTCAGCAACTTTTTAATGACCAAAGATGTATTTATTTGATCAAAAATATGGAAAAAAACCCAGTAATTTAAAATAAGTTTACTAATTTTATGTTTTTTCAAATGTAATTTTTACTGTGATCATTACTCCAGTCTTCAGTGTCACAATCCTACAGAAATCATGCTAATATGTGGATTTCTTGCTCAAGAAATATTTCTTATTATTATAAATATTGAAAACAATTCTGCTGCCCAATACATTTTTCTTTAATGATCAAAATAGAATCTTTTATAACTTTATAAATGTTATCAGTGATTAATTTAATGCATCTTTGCTGATGCATCCAAAGGAGTTTGAGTGATTGAAATTTTTTTGCAATTTGGTTCTCAAGCAAGGCAGAAACCACACACTTCACCTTTTTTCATCTCAACAATGTCAAACCAGGACATGGGGGGATATTTTTGATGAATTATATGTAGCATTTCAGAATTGCTAAATCTTTTTTTTATGTTAAAATGCATTTTTTGCGCATGTGGGGAGAAGGGATATGGATGCAGCATAGCTGATGCATGTAGGTGTTTGTGTGTATGAGAGAGTTAGGCATTAAAATGATGTATCGTCTTTTGCTGTCATATGTCGTTATCCATATTTGACTCCAGAGGGAATAAAAAGTCATTCCAGCAGTGTAATGTTGTGCACAAGGATGAGGGCCGTTATGGGCTATGATGAGATGTTATGATGGGTGGGCGTCAGCGTTAGATGGTGCCAGTCGGGGCCCATCTCTGTTTCGTGGCTGTGCTGGCACTGCGCCAGCCCCGAGGTGCTGAGTCTGATAGCGGTGCGGAGGAGTGATGAGCCCACACCCTCATCTCTCGCTCTCTCTCTCTCTCTCCCTCTTTGACGCTTTCTTGACGTCCTTCCTTGTCTATATTCTCTTTCTGTCATCTTCACAACCCTCTCGCTCTCCCTCCTGTTTCTTCATCACTCTTAATGCCTTGTCACGCTCAATGAGTTTTATTAAATCTGAACCACAGCACTGAGGAAATGTTTCCCTAATGCTGTTAGGAATGTTTTTCTCATTGTCAAATAGTTCTTCCTTTTATTTCATTGTTCTGTTTGTTTACGCCACCCTATATAATCCACTGTGAAATGAACAGAGCACCATTGTTCCGAGTTTTAAAAGACTTAAAAAGGGAACTATTTTATTTAGTCTAGGGATTAAATCAAATTAATTGCTTGTTAGCTATATGAAAATTGTATTATTTGAACATCAAGTTTCAACTAGGTCCTACAGTTATTGATGATAGGTAGGGCCAGATGGAATCTTTGCATTTTCTGAACAGATTTTAAGGGAAATCTATGGAATTATTAGGATGTAAACATGGTATAAAGTGTTAAATGGATCTTATTGGTAGCTAAAAGCGTTAACTAAAAATAACCAAAATATTACCCAAATTGTTTAATTACAAAACACCCGTGGGGTAAGTTTAATTTTTAAATTATTTGAATTATAAAAAATTATTTTTTATAGTTTAAAGTTGAAATAATAAATTCAATTAAATAACAAAAAAAAAAGTTACACTTAAAAATTAGAAACTATCTTAAAATACTTAAAATAATTAGAAATAAGTTTGTTAATAAAAAAAATAATAATCATGACAAGCACACAACAAAATTACAGAAATTAAAAAGAAAAGTCAAAATATAAAAATAAAAGCTAATTCAAAATTTTAATAATATTAATAAATATTTTAATAGTGTATAAATAATATAACATGGCTGTAGAAATCTGTTGGTTCAGATTCTGTGTGTTTTTGTGGAAATGATCTATAAAGTGCCACAGCTCATTTTCGTCTGAGAGAATCTACAGATGTTTTTGACAGCCCATAATGTGTGAAACTTACACCTAAATGTGAACATATATCCTATAGTGTGTTATTTATTCATATGCATTTACAGTGCATGTGTACTGGTGTTGGACTGTAATTAACAGGTAAATGGCAACATTGAATGTAGTATAAGGGAACCAATGTCACTGACAAACGACACAAAGTGAGTTCTTTAGGGACAGAATGGAGAGTGTCATAGTGTGTATGTGTGCGTGTGTGTGAAGGGTTGCCTCTTAAGACATTAGCGAGAGAGAAAATGTGGAAAGAAAGGATAAGATGCTTACATCCTGCAGTGGTTTCCGCCACTTTGGCTTCTGCAACCTCTTATGGATGTGATTTGAGAGGGAAAGAGACAGCAATAATAGTCCTTTATTATGTAATCATAATTTGCATAACAGATGGACCTCATTATGTGTTTATACTAATTCTGTAATGAGAAACTCGATACTTATTTAGTTTTAAACCGACGTACCTTCATACACACCCTTACATGATAAATCAGAGTCTTAGTTGTTACTATTTATTGTTAATTGTTGATAATTACACTAATACAGTTTGTTTACCATATACACGTATGGGGTTGTGTATGCATGATGTCATTTCCCTGAGTATGAGAACAAATAACTAAAGTTGACATAACAGCCAACCAAATATTTGCAGCTTTTCAATGCAAGTACAGGGATTATGTGTCTTAACTGATGTGTGAAACCACATGCATCAACAATGAAAACAGCCACCTGCTCTTATTATTACAATTCAAAATAACTGTTTCATAAAAATCTTACTGATTCCAAACTTTTGAACGGTAGTGTATATAGAAAATAGATCTTCAGTGGTGTTACCAATATGGTCACTGAGTTGAGTGACTAGCCTTAAAGGAACTTTGAACACACTGAAAAACCGCTAACACTGGCACTGCCATTGAAGAGTGGATCTATCTGTCTGAGCCAGGCATCACTCAGAGCCAGAAAGTCCATTATAGTGCTACAAGGCCATGCAACTTTGACTCCCTGCCTTGGAAACTGCTCAAAAATATCAGTTTTCACCATGTACCAAAGTGACTGAAAATTCAGCACCGCATCCTGTGTGACTGAGGACAGGAAAGGCAGTTTGTCCTTGTAACGATGAGTTGAATTCTGATTTTTTTTAAAGAATCACTTGAATTAATCAGTCGGTCCAATTTGTGAACTAAATCAACAGGCTCATTGAAAACAATCAGCACATAAAAATAATGTTTTGTCAAATATGTTTGACCTCAAAATTAAAAAAAAAAAGTCTCTGCCAAATGAAAGACTTCTCTCATTTCAATCATTTCATCCACTAAAACTTTGCCACTTTCTTGCATTCAACTGCAAGCTCACATTTAGATCTGCCTCCATCCAATCAACAACCGGTAGATAAAACTAAGTCCCAACCCACATTTCTTTCTTTTTGTATGTCACAATATGATAGAAAAAGATGACTATAAACACATTGTAAGGGAACATTATCAGTACATAACTTCATTTAGATTTTTCCCTCACACTATCCTATCATATGACTTGCATATCTGTGTTTTTTTTTTTTTTATCATGAGCTTAACACGATAGTTCACCAAAAAATGAAAGTTCTGTCAGTAATAACTCACCCTCATGTCATTCCAAACCCGTAAGACCTTCGTTCATCTTCAGAACACAAATTAAGATATTTTTGATGAAATCTGAGAGCTTTCTGACCCTTTATAGACAGCAATGCAACTGCAGTGTTCCCAGGCCCAGAAACATATAACTTTGTTACAATAGTCCATGTGACATCAGTGGTTCAACCATAACTTTACGAAGCTACAAGAATACTTTTTGTGCACAAAGAAAACAAAAATAACGACTTTATTCAATTTCTTCTCTTCTGTGTCACCATCCTCCATCATTATCGAGAGTACCACGATGCATGCATGTAACGTGGACTATTTTAATGATGTACTATGTTTCTGGATCTGGGAACATTTCAGTTGCGTTGCTGTCTATGGAAGGTCAGAAAGCTCTTGGATTTCATCAAAAACATCTTAATTTGTGTTCCGAGGATGAACGAAGGTCTTACGGGTTTGGAACAACATGAGGGTGAGTAATTAATGACAAAATTTAAATTTTTGGGTGAACTAACACCTTAACTGCCATAATATGAACTCCCATTGTCTGAAAAAGAGCTGCGTACAGATTCTTAAATTCTCACTTTGTGCTTCACAGAGAAAATAACAATATTGAGGACCTGAGGGTCAGAAAATAATGACAGAATTTTCACTTTTAGGTTGAAATGATGTTGTTTATACAAAAATAGCATGCTTAAGGAAGTACTCGGCTCACATCTTGTTTATGAAGAGAAGTGTGGTCCTCAGGCCATGTGTTTGTGCATGCTGACAAGTTCGGTGATGAAATGCTCACTGTTTGTTGCTAAGAGTATTAGTAAATGCCTATTTTTCTATTTAAAGAATAAGGCGGCTTTAGATTAGCCCCCCTTGTCCTTGTACCAGCTCTCTTCGCGGTACTCGAGAACCCTGCTGCAGATTTCTGGTAGCCGGTCTTTCATTGCGGATCTGTTTAATCAAGCCCTGTTTGAAGGGGGAGGAAAGCCACGTTTCCAGAGAGGGCTTATCGCTGTGGCAGCCGGGCAGAGTTTTGGGGGGGCTGTCAGTGGGCGATTACAGCTTCATCTGCTCCGTGGGAGAAATGTCATTTTTCTGCTGTAATAGCTTTTTTTCTGTTGTTGGTGACTGGTTGTTTCGACACAGAGTGGAGGGACTGTGTTAAAAGTCTGGGGTTTTGCATCGTGTGGCTTGGACTCTCAATTCCCATTCACTGCTGTTGTTCATTGTTTTGATCATTAAGCTTGCTTTCACTCCTTCACGTACACGTTTTCCACCTCAGTCTTTGGTAATGTTGCTACTTATCTGTAGCTCTCACCCTACTCAGATCATGATAAAAGCATCTGGGTGACAAATGCTTACGTTCCTTCCCTCTGATCAGTGTTAATAGATAACACCGGTTCATTTTACAGCCCGGTGCTTCACATTAACTTCCCCTATAACTGTAACTGTGAGTTTATTCAAGAGACTGTGGGATACTGACATGATTTGATTGTGTAGTTTGTTTATTGAGGTATATTAGCTCTTTATTGTAGGTTAACGTTCATATATGACGTCTGATGGTTGACATGTTTGTGTCACCAAGGGAAAAAAAAGAACAGGGACTAACAACTGGCAGGACACGTTTTTAGGAATGTGGTTTTAAATGCGTCAGTATGATGATGCCTGCGCATTTGAACAGAAAACGTTGCCTGTGCTGCTGAACATTTAATACGGATATCTGCAAATATAAACAGCTGGGTTTATGATTTATATAATAAAGATATAGTTAACCTAAAAATGTAAATGATCATCCTTTGAATGTCATGAATAAATGTCCTAAATGACAACAAGCAAAATGCAAATAGGTTTGATATCAGTGGTTCTTGTGACTACATTTGAAATAGCTTACATTTTCATTGAGTCATTTTTCTGTTCGTCAGAAGCATTAGAAGACATGGAATACAGTATGTCATATGGATTACATTTATTATTATTATTTAATTTTTTTTTTATTTGTGTGTGTCATTATGTTCATAAAACATGTCCAATACAAAAATTCATAGTTGTACTTGCAAAGAACACAAATTTGACAGTTTTTTTTACAGTAAAATGACAATAATTTTCACTCCAGATATGGAAGATAAATTACAGGTAACCAATTAGCAGGCTTTTACATTTAGCTTTAGTCATTTAGCAGATGCTTTTATACAAAGCGACATACAAATGATGACAATAGAAGCAATCGGAAACAACAAAAGAGCAATAATATGCAAGTGCTATAACAAGTCTCAGTTAGCCTAATGCAGTACATGTAGCAAGGTTATATATGTATATATATATATATATATATATATATATATATATATATATATATATATATATATATATATATAATAGAACAAAACAAAAACAAGTAAGATTGAATAGAAAAAAAATGGAGAAATCTGGTGTTAGAGGCCTTTTTCATTTATTTTACGTATATTTTACTGTAGAATTTTTTTCTGTAAAAATTACTAACAATATTTACTGAAACTGAATGAAAAGGAAGGCGACAGAAAGAGAGATATTGTAACATTTTTCATTCTTACCCCATTGTCTTTGTTTTCTTTTGTAAGGACATCTAAAAGAAGTTCACCCAAATGAAAGTTCTGTCATTATTTTCTTACCCTTATGTTTTCTTACTCTTATGTGTGATTTGTGAGAAAAAATGTAATCTTTTATTAACCAAGGGTGCAATATACTGTTTAAAAGTCACAGTATTTTACAGTGTTTAAAAACAATATAGGCATATAAAGACAGCACAGGATCATACATAAAAAAATAAATAAATAAAACGCCATCAGACAGAATATATGATTTTAAGGACTTGTAGAAATGTCTTTTTACTGTTTTTCACCTGAAATTGTACTGTAATTCATAGTTTTTACTTGTAGTTACATGTATTTTTTTTAGTAAAATTCCAAATACAAACAATTTTTACAGTGTACAGACAAAACAAAGTCTTTGGAATAACGATGATAAAATGATTACAAAATGAAATGCTTACAGATGAACGATCCCAAGTAGGCTGACAAATATCTAACATTATTTTATTTGAACATCAGACAAATTAACTATGATATTTTGAGTTTTAATTGCATTTGGCTTTACATAATTGTCTCGTAAATGTTCTAATAATCCCAGTAACACAATCATATATAAACACAGAAACCAAGAACAAAAAAAATTTCTGCTAACCATAAATGTAACGGACTGGCTGTGAATAGATTGATTGACACGAGGATGTGATGTATCCCGTGAGCTGGTGGGATTATCAGAGGTCCCTAATCAGATCTCGACCCCATCCGCATATCTCTGACTGGGGCTTTTAGACTGAGACAGAGATTGATCTGGCTTTTAGTATGAGCTCATCCACACTGAGTGGCCATACACTCATTCATCCCAGCAGATAATGGTGTTCCCTGAGCAGATGGGGACCAGTTACACACAGCCATGCAACTTTTGGGGGCCTATAGGGAGAAACATAATTATTATAATTTTTTTCCTATTTTGAATTCAGAGTAGGATATATATATATATATCACCTGCTATAAATCTGTCATGGTTTAATATAAGCCGTGCCATCGCTCTTGATATAAAATTGTTCTAATACTTTGCCGAGGTTCATTGAGCAGCTTCAAGGAAGTGTTTATCTCAAGCCATGAGCGATGAAGCATGTGATTATGGGTAAAGGGGTATGATGGGTGAATGAAATGAACAAAGACAGACACATTCCTCTCTTGTTTGCATGGCACGTAGACAAAAAAAACAAAAAGTAGATTAGTGGATGGTTTATTATTATTATTATGAACAATGTAATGCTACATTGTTATGTTTCTTTCATTATTTAAGGTGTTAAATTTGTATTAAATTGGTTTGGATTAAATGAAGCTGTTTCTGAACACTTCCAGTATTGACATTTAAAGCACCTGACTATGTGCAAGGTTTGTTTTTGGACAAAAATTTTCGACATTATGGTTGTGGGTTCGAATCCCAGGGAACATATGAACTGAAATGTACTTTTTAAGATGTTTTAGACAGAAACGTTTGCGAAAAATAGCCACACAGAAATGATTAGTTGGCATGTTTGGAATTTCAAGATGGCTTGTTTTTATAAACCATGTTCTCTGGAATATAAGTCACTTTTTTTTTTTAATCAGCTGAAACATGCTGTGATTATTTATTTTATTGTATTTTATGTTTTTGAGTAGGACTCTTGCGGTGTCTGTGAAGATGGTGTACAAGCCCCTCAAAGATGTGGCAGACTTCACACAGCAAGTGAAATCTCAATGAAAAGATGAAAAACAGAAGTGTAACAAAGCCACTGGGTAACCAACTCTTGTAGCTCTAGGTTTTCTCTCCACGCTGAGAACACATGGCTAATAAGAAGACAGGCACTTCAAGAGACCCCAGAGCCTAGAGATTTTTTTTATGTGGCTGTCATGCCTCGAGAGTGCACAGAGGACGATGTGTTTGTGTGTGCGGCTATATTGAATTCAAGAGAAACCCTGTGTCTTATTAGTAACTGACACTGTCTATAGGCAGAAACCCCCTTGAAGCAAAATAACTTTCTCTCTCCCCCTTTCCTCAATCATCTTAGATGAATAAGTCGGGTGTGTGGCATTGTGTCCTCAGCTAATAAGTGAGGAAGATCATATGTGGCAGGCAGGTGTAAATCCTATTGGCTGTATTGCTAGTTTTAGCAGGAAGTGGAAGAATGGGAAGGATATTTCCCCTCATGCCCATTCTGTGCACAATGATCTGAGGATTCAGCAGCTGTTGTGCACCCTAGGGCCCCTCTGTGTGCGTGTGTGTGTGTGTGTGTGTGTGTGTGTGTGTGTGTGTGTGCGCATGCCTGCACTTGTCTATGCTTAATAAGTATGCTATGTATAGTACACAGGGTTATCTGGATGGCATGTCGATGTAACATGCACCTTCCATGCTGTTTTTGTTTTGACATCTTGGATGATATGGAAACATCATCCCAACAGTTACCATCAAAAATAATCCATTTGTACTGTGCTGCTTTAAAAAGTGCACAAAGGACAGATCAAAGAAAGAAAAGGAAGGCAAATAAAGATCAAGTGGAAAGAAAGAAATTGTAACACGTTTTGTATTTTTAACAGTTTCATTCTTATCACATTGTCTTTGTTTCCTGTTATAAGGACATTTAAAGGAAGTTCACCCAAGTGAAAGTTCTGTCTTTATTTTCTCACCCTCACATCGTTCCAAACCTGCATGTTGCTATTTTTTTCCATGGAAAAAACAAAAGGAGAAATTTTGAAGCTTTTTCTGTTCAAGGACAGTTCATAGTGACCACAGCTGTCAAGCTTTAAAAGGTCAAAATACCACCATGAAACTAGACCATATGATTTGTGTGCTGTTACAAGATACAGGATAGCTTTATGTGGAAAAAAAGAGAGAAAATATAATTAATGTTGATAGTCATGTTTCAAAAAGTAAATGCATAGACCACTTTTAATATAGTGAATGATTTGCATAGACCATAAAAGTGGTCTATGCAAATCATTCACTATATTAAAAGTCTTTTTTAATACTTTTATTCAACAAGGGTACAATATATTGATCAAAAGTAGCTTAATATTGTTAAAAAACGGTTTAAAATAATTGTAGTTTTTTAAGCTTTGATCCATCTCAAATTCATCTGTCATCACAGAAATAAATTACATTAAATATATTAAAATGGAAAACTTAACAGTTTTACTTTTTTACTGTATTTTTGATCAAATAAATGCAGCCAATTTGTGAAACAATCATTCAGCCGGATTTGATTAAAAAGAATGTCTAATTTGTGATTGAATCATTGCTTCTTCTCTCATAAACGCACCAAGCAGAACTAATAGATTTTGTGTTTGTATGTGAATAATGACTTAAATTTATGCCGGTTTCAAAGCTATCGTATAGCTTCAGAAGACTAGGAATATAGTGCACAAGTCACATTTTTCAGAACCTTTTTCTGTCTCTTTAGGAGCTTGACAGTCCCATTCCTCATTCCCTTTCATTATACTGAAAAGCGTGTCCAGGGCATACTTCAAAAATTCCCTGTTGTGTTCCACGGAAGAAAGAAACAATATGAGGAAAAGGAAATAATAGTCAGAGCTTTGATTTTGGGTGAATTATAACTTTAAAAACCAAATCTAAATTTCATTTGAAGTTGTTAAATTGCACAACTCCGATGTTTACATTTGATTTTTCAGTGCACATCTGCTTGACTGTTGGCTGACAGGTCAGTGGCCAGTATACTGCCAAGACAATCAAAGAGCAAATGAAAGAACGAAGGCAGGTCTGAGTTTGCTCCACAGGTGCAATCACCATGACAGCCGTACAAATGGAAGGTAGTGTGAGAGAAACACAGGGGAGATTCCGTGACTGAGATGACATTGCTCCCATTTTTAACTGCATACTTGCTAAACTGGTTGTGGCTAATGTTAGACTGGGTTCTGATAGTGGCCTTTATGCACCACTCCCTGGACGACACGTTGTTTTTCCATTTATTTATAGGGCCATTTGTGAAACATGATGAAAAATTGATGACAGAAAGGCATTCCATCTTCACAGAGAAATATGCATTATGTTAAATGCACAGAAATGTGTTAAATATAAGGGTGTGTGTGCAGTCTTCGATGGTAAAAGATAAAAAGGGCGCTTGCTCGACCCGCCAGCTGTTGATTATGTGGATTATGAAGAGAATGTGCGCTGTTCGTATAGTTCCTCTATGGTCAGCGGCGGTGCTGGGAATAGTTGTTTATCATTCATTCCATTCAACACAGCATTTAGCAGTGCAAGCATCACACTAGAATGGTTACAAGAGAACATATTAGATGAAAAGAGGATCGTTCCATGTCAGTGTGATCTCATAAATAGTAAAGGAACTTCCTCATCACCTGAAGGAGGAAGTGCACATAGGAAGAACTCTTTGTTTAATTGAGAGAACTTCCTTTTACTGTTTAATTAACCAAGTGGGAGTAGCAACATTGGCAAGCATTTGAATTCAGATAATTCTGTGTATGTGTAGATCTGTAGTCTCATATTTCTGGTTATATTGTAAAGAAAGAGTGTAAATTTGTGTTTTGGCATCAGGATAAGTTCACCCAAAAACTGAACGTTGCTGCTGTTTCCGTACAGTGAAAGTCAACGTGAAAAGCTCCAAAAAAAAAAAAAAATCATAAAAGTAGATAAGATCCAAATAAGGTCAAAAATATATTTGCAAGATATTTAGGAGCATTTTTCATATATTTTTAAGGTGTTTTTTTTCTTTTAACCACATATAATAATGCTGCAAATACTACAAGAGAATATCTTTTTTTTTTTAATATGGACACTTATAACTTGTCTATAAAATCTATCAAATCAACATCAAATATGAAAGTACAGTAAATATACTCTACCCTTCAAAAGTTGGGGTCGGTAAGATTATTGATATTTAAGTGTGCATTAAATTGTTTAAAAATGACAGTAAAGGCCTTTATAATGTTAACAAAAGATTTCAATCTCATAAATGCTGTTCTGTTCTTCCTGAAAAGGATAGATCATAAGTTATCAACATTGATAATAATAAGAAATGTTACTTGAGCACCAAATCAGCATATCAGAATGATTTCTAAAGGATCATGTAACACAAAAAAAGGAATAAAATAATATATTTCACACATAATAGTCTTGCTGGGCCTTTTTTTGTCAAATGCTGCTTTATATTAGCAGTAGATTCACGAGCACTCTCTAAGGTCACTAAAGTATCTGCAGAGGCACAGCTAAACTCATCACTAGAAATAATGTAGTGCCTGAAATAGAATGAAATACGTTACATTAGATAACAGAAGGAGGAGGAATTCACTACATGGCCATTTTTGTCACTTTCAGTGGCACAACTTTCGTTAAACACCAGCATAACAGAAGGTTTGGAATGTAGCACATGAGTCATACAGTATAGAGTACATTTGTGTTACTTTATATTCTGTCTAGCATTTCCTTTCCTGTTTCACAGAAGAAAAAAAAGGTCATATGAGCTTGAAAATACATGAGGGTGAGAAAATGATGACAGAATTTTTTGCGGGAGTGAACTATTCGTTTAATACGCTCCGCTCTCAAGATGTATAAACACTTGTCAAATAAATGTGAGCTGTGTTTGTGTGTATAAATGTGTGTGTGTGTGTGTGTGTGTGTGAGAGAGTATTATTCATTTGGGATTAGCAGCCAGCTCTCATAAGCCTGTGAAGTAATCGCAAAAGAAAAAAACATTAGTCCCATAGACATTAATGCCCAATCAGAGCACAGGTACACTGCACTCTCGCTGTCAAAACTCTTTACTGCAGGATATACACCACCATTAAAAAAGTAAAGATGTACATTACCATTGGTCAGAAAGTTTCTTATTCTTTTAGATTTAAAAAAAAAAAAAAATCATTTTTTGTTCTTCAGCAATAGCTCTTTAAGATGTTCAAAAGTGACAGATTTATATTTCAAATAAATATATGGTTACACTTTATATTAGGTGGCCTTAACTACTATGTACTTACATCAAAAAATAAGTACAATGTACTTATTGTGTTCATATTGTATTGCAAACCACTTCTGCTGCTATTGAGGTGGGATAAGGGTAAGGTTAGGGACAGGTTTGGTGGTCTGGGTAGGTTTAAGGGTGGGTTAAGGTGTAAGGGATGGTCAACAGTGTAATTATAAATGTAATTACAGAAATTAATTGCAGATGTAAGTACATATAGGTATTTTTAAAAATATAAGTACAATGTAAAAACATGTATGTACACAATAAGTGCATTGTATCAAATGATTAATTTAAATGTAAGTACATAGTAGTTAAGGCCACCTAATATAAAGTGGGACCAAATATATTAATCAGGATAACTGTTTTCAATATTGATAATACTAAGAAATGTGGTAACACTTTAGTATAGGGAGCAATTCCCACTATTAACTAGTTGCTTATTTGTACTAAAGCACATATTCTGCATAACCATAATCTACATCCCTAATTCTACCCCAATACCTAAACTTAACAACTACCTTACTAAATATTAATAAGCAGCAAATTAGGAGTTTATTTAGGCAAAAGTCGTTTGTTAATAGTGATAATTGGACCTAACAAAATAAAGTGTGACCAGAATTGTTTCTTCAGCACCAAATTATATTAGAATGATTTCTGAAGGATCATGTGACACAGGACTGGAGTAATGACTGCTGAAAATTCATCTTTGCCATCACAGGACTAAATTATATTTGAAAATATATTCAAATAGAAAACGGTTATTATGAATTGTAATAATATTTCACAATACATCAGTTTTTACTACATTTCGACGTCTTCTTTCAAAAACATTTTAGAAAATCTTACCACCGCAAACATTTGAACAGTACTGTATGTGAGCATTAATTTGTCTCATGTACAGTATTTGTGATATTCTAACTGTTAGTGTTTCTCAGAGGGTGCAGAAATCAAATCTAACCAGATGGTGTATTATTTGTCTGTTACTTTGTCATTATTTGAGATCAAAAAATATTATGCATGTGCAAGTTTGTGTCTGTAAGTGGCTCAGTGTTCAGTCCGAAGTTTGAATGGATCTTAAACTCTTGTGCACGTGTCGCAGTGGGGATTGCCGTTGTTGTGGTGACCATATGGCTGAGGCTTTGTCTCCAGATGGTGGTAACAGAGGATGAGGTCAGACAGTCAGAGCCATGCACACGTACCATTTGTGTGTGTGTGTGAACTCCAGACAGCCACACCCAAACAAATCCATAAGCACAACTGTTGAGAGACGAGGTGGAAGTACATGGGACAGATGCAGAACTAGACAAACATCCTACATCCGAGATTCACAGTAGATGATAACATTAGGTCTTTTTCACACTGGCGAGTGGAGCATATTCATTTCAGTGCCCGTATTAACAGGTCACAGTCTTTCTCACACTGCCCTCATAAACAGAACAATGCAGAATCGTCAGTACATGTGGAGGTTTGTGTGTTGGGTCTGTTTTGTTGTCTGTAGTTTTGCTGTACTTAGCAGAAAAAGGTCTTGAAAATGCACTCTAAGCTTATTTACGAAGCAGCTACTCAACAAGCACTTGAAAATATATTTAGAGCAGTAAAAGGGTTAAAAATCAAAATGTAGGTTTTTTTTTTTTTTTTGCACAAACAGAAAGGGATGTTTCTCAGTCACTAGGCCATGAAGGTAATAAGATCCAGACAGATCCACGTGAACACACTTGTGATGTGGCAGTGTCACCTGCCTTCCTCTAACAGCATCAGGTGTCTGCTCCTCTCTGCTCTCCAGCTGCCGCCCTGTTTTATTCATCTTGACAAGCTTGTCCACCTGTGCTTTATACCTGCCTGCAGTCTACAGAGAGACTGACAGAGACAACATTGTCCAGAATCCTGGCAAATTGACAGCAATGAAGACCAGAACACATTAGAGGTTTGGCTAGGGCTGTCAAATGAATCTTTCTTTTTCTTTTTCTTTCTTTTTGTTTAATAAATACATTATTCATATGTTAAGTAAATAAATATAAATAAATCTATCCGTCTTTCTATCTATTGAATAATTATATAATAACATACTACCACTACTACTAATAATGTCAAATATTTTATAAATTATTTAATTCATATAATATATATAGTCATTTATGTAGTAAATAAAGTGTGTGTGTGTGTGTGTGTGTGTATCAGGGTTCATTCAGATTTAAGAGTGAAATTCAAGAATATATTAATCCTAATTAATATAGGAATTGAATATATTAATATTAGATCATACAGATCATTTAATATTAATATATTGCATTAATATATTAATTCGAATTCAATTAATTGATATATCATTACTTTGTTTAATAATTTAAACGTTTGACAGCTGTAAATTTGCATAAGGATAAAAATTTGTGTGTCTGTAGGGATAACACGTTGTACAAATTACATAAAATATTGCTTATTTTAGTTGTCACCTTTATTTATATAGCGCTTTTTGTGTTAAAGCATCTTTACAGTATTAAACAGGAAAATAGTAAACACTCATCATTGATTCAGTGATGTCATTGTCCAGCTCAGTTCAGTTCAAATAGCATCTGTGCAATCAACTTGACAATGTTACCAGAAATTAAGTGTGCCCAACTAGGCAAGCCAAAGGCAACAGTGGCAAGGAACCAAAACTCCATCGGGGACATTTTAGATACATTGTCTCTCAATGCAGGGCCAATATCACATCAGTACCTCGTCAGACACACAGCAGCCATTCTCTGCTGGTGAGAGACACGGGCTCCACAGTCAGCATGATATATGACTCCGCTAATAACCTACCGATGTGCAGTGTAGGGTCGCAGTCAATAAACTGTCCAGCCTTGCCATAACACTACATTATTAGGTGTTAATGCTGGGTAAATAAGCTCTCCTATACTAGCATAACACACTTGCCCGGAGGTAGTATCAGTAAGTCAATAAGCTATCCTGTTCTACAATAATATACTTCACCAAGGAACCGAAGAGGAAATAATGATTCTGATAATGGTTTGAGAAGAATTGAGGTTTTGTTGAACAGTTCTTGTACTTCAGTGTTGTTTTCTGTACAAGTCATGAATGTACTATTGACACCTTACAGTAGGGTTGTGCTGATAGGCGAAATCGTGTATCGACGGTTGTCAGAGATATCACCTGTGGCTGATGCTGATGCTGATGCGTTATAACCAATCACACACGATTCCGTTGAGTTTATGAATGCAGTGGCCAATCAGAGGCGTTCAGGCGCTGAAACACCGGAGTTCCCTATCGAGCCTTCACTCTGCATTGCGAAGATTGTGTTGAGAAGGGGAGGAGTTCTCATCGCGATCTTTGCAGTGTCTCGTTCCCGCTCTCAGGTAACCGTGGTTAAAACCGGAGACATTTTGTTGTTCATTGTGCACACTTGCTGACTGAATTCTCCTCTCTTGCGAATTCTCTCATTATAGACAACAAAGTGCAGATGTACGTGATTATAACGGGATTGTTTTTTGAAGTGCATAAACTTGCACTAGATGGAAGTCAGGGATGATGTTCTTTGATAATGTAAATGTTCTTTGCTCATTTTCTGTAGCTGCAGTTTGAATAACTGACGAAATATAAGCATTATTTATTTATCCTTTATTTATCCTTTATCCTTTATAGACTAAAAGAAATCTCTTCTTCCAGGGAGTCCTGGAGTTATAAATTAGTAACTTACAATATTTCTATTAAAGGTGGGGTAAGTGATTTCTGGTAGCACCACCAGGTCTACACCGGACGTGAGCGTGACAAAATACTATAGAACTCCTTATAATCAGTGATGCTGGATGGGACACGACAAATCCCCGACAGTAAACTGCTGCTGCGTTCTATTTATGACGTATTGACACAAATTTCAAATGATTTTCAAGGGTCGCTTTGTCGTGTCCAGCGTAGACAGACTTTAGCTGTTGCGGCGCGGCGTCCGGTGTAGACACGGTGTAAGTCGCCTTTTGTTCCACAAATGTTTTCCTCTTTTGTTTTTTTTATCCACCATCTCTATCTTTCTGTCGTCGCTCGGCTACTGTCCGTCATGTGCACTGAGCGCTCTCTCCTCCAGAGTCCGGATCATGAGTAGACACGCCCCTTACTGCTGATTGGCTACAAGTTTGTTTTGGTATTGGGCCTGACTTTTGAAAAATACATACCCCACCTTTAAATTGTTATCATGTTAAATAAAAATTCAGTCTTATTAAAATATGCTTCTAGCCTAACCCTGGAGTTGGTTTACTCTCCGGCTATGAAACTAAGTAGCATGATAATATTGTGTATCAGCAATCTCACAGGTTGAAGATATGACTATGCAGCATATCGTCCAACACTACTATACAGTATATTGTCATGAACTGTCTGAGTATATTGTCTCTGAGTCTGTTTAATGCAAATGGACTCAATATAGCGAGTAGACACAAAAATTAAAATACTTTAACGTCCATTTTTAAAATGAGTTACCTATATGTTACTTTACTAGGACACCTGTGTGAACTTAAAGGCATAAAGTGTATTTAGATACTAAGCATCTCGTCGGCAGACAGATGTTTCTGTGTGCGCTGCGCCTAAGGAAGTCTCTAAAGTCTCTCTGTATCTTTGTAATCCAGAGAGCAATGTTCACAAAGCCCTGTTCAGTCTGTGCCTGCAGGCCTCAGACACCTGGCGAGAGTTTTGATGTTTTTATTGTATTTTTCAGGAGAGTCAGTGCTTGTGTAAAACTTTCGCTGCAGTCTGGTGTTTGGGTTCTGGTTTATTGCTGCACCTTTCTATCCACTATGGTTTAGACTTGAGGTTTATTCTAAATACGACAAATGCTCTTTTTCTGGTGTTGCGTGAGAGAAAAGCTGAGGAAGATGTCTTTGTCTCCTGTCTAAACTGCACGTGGTTATTGGTAATACTAGCTGCTTTCTCACTCAGACTAGTATAATGTGATAAATGGTTCAGTAATGCTGTTATACTCGTCCGACTCAGTGCTGAAAATGCATCACAATCTGAACCCAACTAAAACTATACATACAGTATCGCAGTAATGCGAGGTTGCTGTGGAAACAGGTTGGTGATAAGTGGGGTCATTTGATTACTCGTATTGTGGTTATATTACTTTCAGGTTATAAGGTTGTTTGAGAGGGTTACTGAGGGGAGGAAGTGGTTTTTCAGTCTTGATATATAGACATCAAAGCAGCAGACTAAAAAAATGACCAGGGAGGGCTGCTAAAATTAAACATTTAAGATTTTAGTTTAGACAAAATAACAGTTGTTCTCGGTTAATTCTTAATTGAACAAAAATGATTTGCGGTTTTGAGCTATATTTACTAACTGAGTGAATCTGATTCAAACTGCTATACAAGTTTGAGACTTTCAGTAATCTTTTTGACTGACTCATTAAAAATAGCTGGTTCATAAGAATCATTTGTTAGTGAATCGGACATCACAACTCTCAATGTGTTCATAACTAAAAGCAGCACACAAGATGATGACAAATGCATTATTGATTTATTTTTTGTATTTATGAACATTTTAGTCACAGTCAAAAGCCTTGGACATTTTATCTGTGCGAATATGTGTGTGGGAGAGAGATTGCTAAGGGGATGGTGTCTCTTAATCATCCTTGAGAGCTCAATGCATTAGCTTCTGATCTCTAAGCAATACATCACGTCATTTCACTAATTAGTAATGTTTATGAGATATACAATTCCCCGACCTCATGTACATGCACCACCCACAGAAATTAGCACTTTTAGCTGTACGTCTTAACACAGAATGATAATTTCGGGGGCAGGGTTGGGAGTTAGTATTAACCGGGAGGGTTGTTGGACCTGCTGTAGAGCCCCAGGCCAGCCCATTATGCCCATCTCTGACTCGCCTGTCTGCCAGGATCCCGCTCTGCCTCCCACTCACCCTCCCTGGGCACCCCGTCTCGCTCTTCAGCCCGTGAGCAGGTTTAATAACAGAGGCTGTCCTGATCTCTGTAGGGGTCCAGACACCAGACTAATGTAGTTAGACAGGGAGAGAAAGGGTGCTGTGTGTTGCATACTATATAAGCTACGTTCAGTCTTTATATGCACACCCACACATAGACAGTCACGTGCAATGGACGATACCGTCTGTGCTCAGGATAAATATTTACACATTTATGCAGATTAAATATGAGGTCACACAAACACAGACAATGGTTTGTGCATCTCTATTGTTTTTGCCTTCTGTAGTGTGTCTTCTTCTACTAAACATATCCCTCCATATGAGCACAGGGGTCAGAGTTCACCACCCATCACCCCGTCCACATGCAGGCCCCTGGGGCCTGATGGTAATTAATTAGATGTGAGTTAGTAATCTACTGTTTGTGGATCTTAAGACAAACCTGGGCCTGTAGTCAAACTACTAATTAATATAATCCCCATCATGTGATCTGCTCTTGAGGTACATGCTGGGCCTTTTCTTTCAGATGGCACAGATGGTTTGAAATTCTATTGAACCAAGAAACATTTTTAGATTTTGGAGATTTGTGAGATATGCATGATGTTCTACCAAGATTTGCATTGCTATTAAGCTAAAGTTTGTACACAGTTCGTAGGTGGATTATGTGGCTTGTTGAGGAGAAGTTTTCTATTACTTTTCTAACATATCAGATTTATGATTTATGCCTGACAGATGAAAAAAGGAGTGAAAAAAAGGAACTGGAAGGAACTTAAACCATAGTGTTGGACAAAAATATCATTAGCCAGGTTTCCATCCACCAGTATTGTTATTCTTAACTGAAACTAAAACAAAAGCTACTGAAAATCATTTTTGTTAATTGAAATATAGCTGACATAAAATATAAATATAATTAAAAATTTTTTTTAGATTTTTCATAACAATTAGCGAACTGAAATAAAATGTTATAGTACTACAATTACTAAAATAGATAAAATATGTATATCTGACTAAAAACAAATACTATAATAGTATATAAATTAAATTACACTGCCATACCATTCTATGCATATTTTAGGATGTTACATAAAAAAGCTGGATGGAAACACCAATATACAAATAATTTTTCAAATTAATACATAAGGTGTACTCTCGCTCACTTAAGGTGGATACATTTTTTTTAAGAAGACTTTAATTTATGCATTTGTCTGTAAGGTATAAACCTCAAATTTTTATTTATTGTTCTTTTACAAAAAGCTAGTATCATTTCTATTTTGCAGCAGTTTTCCAAGAAAGTGATGATTTGCTTCTCTTGAAAACATGGGATCTAACCACTGCCTTGTTCACAAATGTTTTTTGCGATTTTATTTTTTTTCACATAAATTGACTTTGCAACTTGGATGAACACATACAGGCTTGCCGGTGAGCTCTTTTGACTTGGACTAGTAAATAACCACCTAGCAACTGTGTAGCAACTTTAGTATAACCGTATAACAATGCTCTGGCACTGGCAGCCACTCAGAACGCCCCGAAATCTTCTGAAAATGTAAAAAGCCAGTTTATTATTAAATTATAGAACTACATGTGCGCACTGCAGAAAATACACACAGTTTAATGTTAGTCAGCAGACTGAAGGGAAGGTGTTGATGACTTCCTGCTATTTCCACTCCCAGAAGGCTGTGCTCTCTTAATCACAAAAAGATCTCTCCGTGAAGACCCACGCACAAAACCCTTGCCACAGTTTAAAAATAACCAAAAACATTTCCCTGCTGACGCATGTTACCTCCCACCAGATTCCTGTCAGGAGGGCTCTCTGTTTTCCGTTACCTGCTCATCGGCTAATGCAAGTCTTGTTTTTTTCTTTTTCTTTTCAGACGTATCAGCTGTGATTTGTTTGGATCTTCGTAACAGTGAATATAATGTGCTGTGAGAGAGGCTTTGATTAATCTGCCTTTTAATCTGATTCCGTCTCGTGACCCTTGACCTATTGCAAGTGCCTTGAACAGATTTATTACAATCCTTGTTTGTTCATTCATCCATCCATGTCTCTCGGTTTTTATTATGATCGGGTCTCTTCTGTTTTTTTTTCAGCCCTTATTGCTCGATATAAACATTCAGCAATCAATGTCATATTGAATTCTTTCAGAGAACATTGAAAATAATAAATCTACATTTGATTTACGGGGATCAATTTTATAAATGAGGTCATGGTAGGGCAGATGGTGAATCACATAGCGAGGTGCTTTGTATCTCCTTGAATTCATTTTTAGTAACAGGGAACAGTATTTTATGCCAGTGATAAACCTGCATTGCGGTGTATACAGTAGATCATTCTAAATTTAGTGGATAAATTTTGGAGCTGTGAGGTGGAGAGTCTCTCTTTATGAGGCCAGTCGACAGGAGGAATTGGATGGAAGGAGATGAAAGAAGCACGTCTCCGTTTTATTCAGCTGAATCTTAAGGACACCTTAAATGTTGTCTGGGAAGCAAAATGAGGTTCCCTCTCTATATTCAATTTCAATTTTTTGCACCTGGTTTTCTTCTGTTTATATCTGTTTTTTTGTTTGTTTGTTTGTTTTTTTATTCCCAGGATTGCAAGGTAATATATGTATTGGTGGGTCTATATACTGTACACTTTTATTTTTTATTTGAAAGATTATTGTTATTATTTTTTTTAGCAAGAATGCATTCATTTAATCAAAAGTGACAGTAGAGACTAAGATTAATGTTACAAAAGATTTCTATTTCAATTAAATACTGAAACTTTCTTTTCATCAAAGAACCCTGAAAAAAAAAATTTAAGCTACAGCTTTCCTGTAGCTCAAATAGTAGAGCATGGCGCTAGCAACGCCAAGATCATGGGTTCGATTCCCAGGGAAAGCAAGAGCTGATAAAATGTAAAAACAGTAACTTGAATGCAATGTAAGTCGCTTTGGATAAAAGCGTCTGCTAAATGCATAAATGTAAATGTAAATGTTAAGCGGCACAACTGTTATTGATATTCGTAAGAAATGTTTCTTGAGCATCAAATCAGCAAATTAGAATGATTTCTGAAGGATCATGTGACACCGAATAAATTCATATATAAAACAGTTATTTTAAATTGTAATAATATTTCACAATATTATAGTTTATACTGTATTTTTGATCAAATAAATGCAGCCTTTGACTTTCAAAGAGACTTTCAAAAAAGAGACATAAGAGACTTTCAAAAAATGTTTTAGAAACTTAATTTATTCCAAACCTTTGACTGCTGGTGCACATATATTTGTAATATCAATGGTTTAATATTTTTGTAGTCTTTTTCTTAGTAAATTTTCAGTGTAGTTGTTCAACATGTATACACACACAACATGTTTTTTTTCCCCTATCTCTCTATATATAAATAACTAGTTTCTCTCTGTCTCTCTCTCCTCAGATGTAGATGACTCCGTGCCCTTCCCAACAGGCTCTCTTCAGAGAAGGAAAAAGGGCCTAGCTGGTCTACATCAACCAAAGCAGAAGTCCAAACCAGCGCTGCTCATCGGCCTTCCGCAGGATTTCCGGCAGATCTCTTCTATCATAGATGTGGACATCTTACCCGAGACACATCTCCGTGTCCGTCTGCACAAGCACGGCACCAACAAACCCCTCGGCTTCTACATCCGAGATGGCGTCAGCGTCCGCGTCACTCCCCAAGGAGTAGAGAAAGTTCCCGGAGTCTTCATCTCCCGCCTCGTAAAAGGCGGTTTAGCAGAGAGCACAGGATTGCTGGGAGTCAACGACGAGATTCTTGAGGTGAACGGTATCGATGTGGCAGGTAAATCACTGGACCAGGTCACTGACATGATGGTGGCAAACAGCCACAACCTCATCGTGACAGTGAAACCCGCCAATCAGCGAAATAGCACGATGCACCGTGCGAGTAAAACGTCTGCTGGCAACAGTTCTGCTGGCTCGGGAGGCTCCGCCCTCTCACATGACTCCGCCCCCAGCCCCGCCTCACAGAACGCCAGCCAATACAGCAACAGCAACAGTGTGGCTGAGGGCGACAGTGACGATGATACGGACCTCATCCTCGAGAACGACAACCTGTCGACATACATGCCACACCGTATGACTAATGGCAACGGCAGCCACGCTAACGCCCTGTCGTCGGGTGCATTTGCACACAGGCCCCTCCCACAAAGTGTTTCCTTGCCCAGTAGCAGCTCTTTAAGCTCCCTGACCACACCCACACACAACGGCAGCCCCACCAAGACGAGCAGTAGCCAAGAAAGCATGAGAGAGGATGGCAACTTCATTACGTTGTGAGCTTTTATGCACATTTATAAGAAAATGAAGGAATTGTTATATCATCAACTATTATGTGTCAGCCATTACTATCACAAACAACAACCTATTCACAATCTTCCCCAATGAATTGAGGACCCTCGGCCACATGGGTTGCACAATCTAGCCCGTGTGTGAGGGCATGTGGCTGTCACTGTATGGAAGTGCCTTATGGCTCTCCACTCCTCTCGCCTTAGTTATTTTTTCTTCTTTTGGGACAAATCAACCATATTCATCTCTATTGACTCAGAAGTGTGCTAGCTACTACTGGGGTGCCTGATATTAACACTTGCACCTCTGCGGACGTGAGAGACAAACAAATCGCCTCTGCGGAAATGATGCGTGTCTTGTTTTGGATTCATTCTCACTTTTTATGACGTCTCTTGCATTGATGATGATGGTAATGATGATGGAAGATGATGATGAGGAGGAGGTGGAGGAAAATATAAGTGTTAAACCGGATCTGATGTTGATTATGCTTGTTTGCTCATCTCATCTCATTCTGATGCTGATCGTAGTTTCTCAAACTCCAAATGTCTACCAAATGTGCTCTACGTGATGATTTTAAAGTGTTATTTCTAATCAAGTCATCAATTCAAAGCATTTATTAATCACTTCTCGAGATAGGAAGTGTAGCGTTAAGATCATTCCCATTCCCACATGAAAACATTTAAAGATATTTTTACTCTATTCTGTCACTCTATTGTATAAAAGCCATTTTAACTCCCAAGTTGGCTTAATTTTCACATTCATTATCTCTGGTGTCAAAAAAGCAAGGAAATGGAAAACTCTTTTTGGGATCCTCTTCTGTCTAATGTTGCATTAAAAGTTTATTCATCCAAAAATAAAACCTCTTGGAAACTTACTCAGCCTCATGTTGTTCCAAACCTGTTTGGCTTTCTGTCTTCTGTGGAACACAAAAGAAGATATTTTGAAGAACAACACAGATACTTTTCTGAAAATGTCATCTTTTATGTTCTACAGAGGAACAAAGTTAAACAGGTTTGGAACAACATGAGGGAAGTTGATAAAATGGTTTGAATTTTGCGTTTTATTGTTTAAAAAACATTCTGGCACAGGTTCTTTCTTGTTGAAGGAGGTCAACCCATTTTTCCCTCTCTGTTTTTAGTTTTTATCCCCCTCCGGAAAAATAGGAATCTATATACTTAACTGGCACCAGTGCGGCGTAACTTCAGAAAGACTCGACCTCTCATTGACTCAGTCTGTCCATTCTCCTGTGTGCTCAGTTTTTCTGTAAAGAGCAAAAAAAGGAAATTCCTTTCATGTTTGGAAAGGCCAGAATTCTGCACATTGGGACCTTTTTCACACAGTCCACTCCTAATGGCCAAAGCTGCGAGGCTTTCTTAGCCATGGTGAGTGTGTGCACTCTTATTTTTAAAGTATAATCTTACAGAAACGGCACTGAGGTGGACACTGTCAGTCATGGAGCCAAATATTGGTTTCTCTAATGTCCAACAGACCCTAGCGCTGTTTTCAGGCAACGAGTTCCCAGGTGAACACTTGTTTAGACTGTGGAGATACCGGCCTCGGGACGTCCTGCGCTTCAAAGGCTATCTATCAAACCATGATGGAGAAAGGATGGTGAAATGCATAAAACATCTCAGCGATTTTTCCAGCTGTACTGATGAGCTAATTCTCCATCGTGACATTTTTTGGGAATAAATGAAGATGTTACTAATATACGTGACCCTGGACCACATAACCAGTCTTAATGTTACACGGGTATATTTGTAGCAATAGCCAACAATACATTGTATGGGTCAAAATGATCAATTTTTCTTTTATGCCAAAAATCATTATGCTATTAAGTAAAGATCATGTTCCATGAAGATATTTTGTACATTTCCTACTGTAACTTAATTTTTGATTAGTAATATGCATTGCTAAGAACTTCATTTGGACAACTTTGAAGGCGATTTTCTCAATATTTAGATTTTTTTTTTTTTTTTTGCACTCTCAGATTCTAGATTTTCAAATAGTTGTATCTCAGGCAAATATAGTCCTATCCTAACAAACCATACATCAAGCTTATTTCAAGAAAATGATCCTTATGAATGGTTTTGTAGTCCAGGGTCACACATTTATTTATTTTTAATCATTCCAAATGTTTTGAAGGACATTTTGAGTTTTACATTTTCAGTTAGAAGCAGGTACCAGTAAAAATTAACCAGGAAGTCAGTCTTTGTGTCATAAATGATGGGCGTGATTTATGAAGGTGTAGCCTCATCTGCTCAGCATTATCTGGTTTAACTCGATCAGCAAAACAAATGAGGTGTAACTTCGCCACAAAACTGACATTTATCAAGGTAGCCTTGAGTTTATTTGAACAGATCTAGACATAACATCTGCACAACTGACACTCAGTGACTCATTGCCTCGGGTTTCACAGCAGACAGCGAGGACAAATGAAACCAGAGGATGATTTGAAACGAATAGCAAGAGACATCTGCGTGAACTGTCACTTTGTTTTGTTACTATATTTAATTTAATAGGTTACTCAATGAAGAGAGCGCTGGATTTGAAAGAGATGGCATGTAAAATACATAGAACAGCACACAACTGGAGCACCGATAATACCACATGAGCATTATTTTTTTTGTGTATGTCAATGTATATGTATAAATAGAAATATGAAATGATGGACACTTTTGTACACTAGGAGCCCTTTTTATAAAAAAGAGCATTTTATATATGTGTAAAATATGGAAAGTATTTTTCTTATTCTTGTACTTTTGTATGTATATTAGAATTCTGGAGAGGAGGTTTCTATTTCTTTTGAGTATCACAAACAAAACTAAAATCTTTTAGACGCTTGTGTTTTTATTATAATCAGATGGGTCAAGGTGTACAATACTGTGAATGTTATAAGCTGATTATAAAATGTTCTATTAAGATAATAAAAGTATTTAAAATTTATGTAGGTTATGTATTTTCTTGTTTAATTTATTTACATTTCTACTTGAAATTTTGCAGCATGATTTATATCATGTTCAAATCAACCTATATTTTGTCACAATAGTCTTTTAGTATTTGTGTATTTTAAATGTTTGTAGTTTATATATAGATGCATAGAATTTTTGGGAACTGTGGTTTATGTTCTTTATAATTTCAGAGAAAATATGGAAAAGATGTTGAAGCTGGATGCACTTCACCCACAGTACAAAGAAATTGATTATTATTGCATTACATATAAAGGACACATTAGATTTGCAATACCTTCTCAGATTGCAGGAAATAAATGTGATGCAATCGCTCTCACTAGAGCAATGATTCTCAACCTTTGTGACCCACTACACAGGCTGTGATTTCCCCCCTTTTGTATGTCTATTAAAATCATAAAGTTGCTTTTTTTTCTAAAACAGAAATTAGGACTGTTAGTACATTAAAATAATCATAATCACAAAATTCAGCATGCTAAATTTGCTCCTTTTTAAAGGAAAGGAAACAAAATGAATATGCACCAAAGCTGTTTTGGTGATTCCACAGATGGTCTCCACATGCGCAACTGGATTTTGCTGACATTTCTTCAGAATTTCATTTTGTCGCTCATCTAGCCTATAACTTTATAATAAACACATCAGCAAAAACCCATAATTATCCAATACAAATGTTCAAAGCCACTGACAGATTGTCACTTTTGTTTGCCAAAGTTGTAAACTGCTTGTAGAGTTCATGATAAATACAAAATAATATGCAAATGTGTTGCATATTTATCTAAATATATTATGCAAATGTATTTGGCATGTTAATTGGTAAACTATATAAATATTCAAAGTAATTTAAATAATACGTATATTGAAGACATACTGGTATTTGAGGAGGTTTACTGAGGCCCTCTAGTGGACACCGGTCATCGGTTGAGGTGTAAAATAGAATAGAATTGAATTGAATTGGCGCTCTCTGCTGTCTAATGCTGGTAATGAAGATTCAAATCTGTTTCTATAGTTACGGCTCTCACCTGCAAAATTTACATAACAGCTCATTTGTAAATTGATACAGCATAATGAACAGGCACAGAAACACACCAAGTCCCGTCAATTCAAGCAAAATGCTCAACGGCGGAATTTTTTGGAAAGACTGGTTTTACTGGTTATCTCTGATGATCCGGGTAACCGATTAACCGATCCTGAAAGCGTAAATGCTCTCAGTTGTACATTAAGTTCAGTTATATCCTTAAGGCCATGTTTTTGTTATTTTTTATGACCTACATCTAGAGATGTAAATGTAAATACAATATTAAGTCAGCATACAACTTCCCGCCGACATCTGTAAAAGGACGGCCAGGCTTTAAGTAATAAAACATAGATAATTAAACACAAAAATTAAGAAGTGTTTCTGTTCTACTTTACCTTATTTACTATTACTCGACGCAGTGGGTGATGGCGGATCTGTGGTGGTCAACAGTGAGCTTTCCGAAGAGGAACGTGAGGCGACTTTTCCACATTAAAACCATGTTTACTGTTCTCCATGCTTTAAAGCTTAGTTATGAGTTTAAGAAGATGGCAAGCTATGGTCTTATAATTATTTATAAACACCAACACAGATAATGTGATATTTTCACAGAAGGGCCAGAGGTGATGTCCATGTATTTCAACATCCAAACATCTCAAGAAAAGCAGCCCATCTTAAAGAAGGGGTCAAGAGAAAGTCTTGAAGGTGCAGGATCATCCAGGCACAGCTTCTGAGAAAGACTAATGACAGACCATTAACCTTTCACTCCCTCATCAAGCCACCTGTGTACATTAAAGGGATAGTTCACCCAAAAATGAAAATTCTGTCATCATTTACTCACCCTCAAGTAGTTCCAAACCTGTATGAATTTCTTTGTTCTGCCGAACACGAAGGAAGATATTTTGAAGAAAGTTTGTAACCAGGCTGTTTTGGGGCACCATTGATTTCCATAGTAGGAAAAAAAAATATTATGGAAGTCAATGGTGCCCCAGAACTGCTCTGTTTCCCACATTCCTTTGTGTTCAGCAGAACAAAGACATTCATAAAGGTTTGGAACTACTTGAGGGTGAGTAAATGATGACAGAATTTTCATTTTTGGGTGAACTATCCATTTAATTTTCATCTTATTTTCCCTATGTATATATGTATTAGTTTCAATATACAGTACGTAGAATAAGTATTTCTGTTAGGTTCAAACGCATGTATAAAATACTGACACTGTCAAGTCTCTCTAATCAGTTGCGTCTTTCCCCCACAAACATTTTTAGTGCATCCAATCTGCAAAATGAATTCATGCAAATGTAGGTGTAAAGGCACATATCTCAATAGAGTTGACAGGAATAAACATATCCAATGCATGAAAACATTTCACAATAGATCCTGAACAGTATTTACACATCTGATCCTAAGCCACACACATTTTATGGACTCAATATAAAATGTGTATTTTGTAGGAATAGATTATATATGCAGGAATATTGTATGTGTATATGCCAAAAATGCAGTTACTGCAAAGATGCAGGAATGATATATTCATTTCCATACGAAGAAACAAGAACAGGCAAAATAATACAAAACGGACACAATTTGCTCATGGATGTGTATTTTAATAAAAATAATTCTGTCAAAATTAAATGAGTACAATATTTCTTTATCATGTTTCCAGTACATAGGTATGTCTCTTTTTTTTTCTTTTTAAATCGTTTTTCTTTTTTATGTTGTTTTAAAGGTTTTTAAAGGTTCATGCTAAGTAGAGGGTAACTCATTTCACAATTGCTAAAAGAAAACTCAAATAAAATTAAAATCATAATAGAAGTAAATTGTGCACAGCTTGCTGTACTCCATTCCATTCATCCTGCTCCATTGTCTTTTGAGGCAGGAACATCACCACATGACTAAGATGATCTCGACAAAGATTTTGGCTACTTTCTTCCCTCCCATACATGTACGTAGGTCCCTATTTAAAGCCAATAAGAAGTTCTATGATGGATTATTTTAAAACGACAATATTCATTATAGGTGGTTAGATTAAGATGAGTTCCAAAACATATTTGGCATTAAAAAGCCGCCCCATGACAAAAGATCTACAACGTACAGGTCAGTAGAAGTACTAGCGCTTCTATATAAACTGCCATTTTGTAACTCAAACATAAGTAAAAAGTTACACAAGATGTCCCCATGCAACAATATACCACCATTTAACAACCAAATTGACCCATTTAGCGGAGTAAAACAGTAAAACAAGATTGTTTGGGATCAGGATGTGTAAAGTCCCCGCCCCACACAATCAGACCGACACATAAACACTGCTAAAAACAAATGGTGGGGCTCCAAACAGTGTAATCTGTGATTTTACTCTGCCTTAGCGCCTATATTCATTATGTAACTCCAGAGTTGGGAAGGCCAAGTTTATTTGAGCTATTGAGGAGCATGTGCAACCTTCCAGCGACCCTGTGACCTCTGACTTCTGCCAGGTCAACCTGCACTACACAGACCTTGTTTAAACGCCTGTCATGATACAACAAGCTAGACAGCACTGTCCTAAGAGTAAATGAGGTATAAATGAACAAAAGCAGGTGTAGATACGGGAATGTAACAATCTCATGATGGCCAGCAGCAAAAAATGTGGGAAATAAAATCGGCTAAGCTACATTCAACACCACGGCGGCGTGCTGGCAAGTAAAATGCTGGGTTGACATGGGATCGATTTATAGTTCTTCCTTCATAGATGACCAGATTAAAAGAAAGAAAAAAGAAACACAGGCTGCTAATGGGAAATAAAAAGTGTTAAGTGCCTGAGCCAGTTAACATCACATTTACAAAGGCCAAGAAAAAGATTGCTAACGGAGGGAAAAACCAAAACAACTGCACTGATGTGAAGTTCTGGAGCAACAAAGAGGATTGCAATTTAAGGAGATGTTCTAGGTGCTAAATAAATACTTTTTTTTTTTCTGTTCATTTGCAGGAACGCTGGGTCAGTCAATTGTCTTGCATGCTGCAAGTTCATACTCTGTCCCTCCATTACTGAACAGGAGAGGTAGACAGATACAGTAATGCATCGTGTGCATTAATTGAAGTACAGTGCATCCAATGGTAAGAAACTTGAACAACAGTATTCAACAGCCAATGAACCAACAACAGAAGTTGAAACGGAGTCAGTTTGTAGTTATTAATCTAACAGGAGAACTATCAACACGGTGACACTATTCACATGGGTATAAAACGTACAGAGTTCGTATACGAAGTTAGTCTGCAAGCTTCAGTGGAGCTTCTCAGTAATCAAACTACTGACCTTAATTTTCTTTTGTCAAAAAACGTTGCGTTTTTATTTGGTACAGCCACAAAAATCTGAAAACCACTTGTTAACTTCAATATACCTAACTTAAAACTTAAAAAAAGTGAAGGTTGACATTTGCATGATACCCACTGCTATAAAGATGGTAAAATATCGGTAAAATAGATTTCTTTTTGGGCAAAGGTCTATGGTTGAAAATATAAGTCATCTACATTGGACCCAAAGGCAAGTCTGCGTCGTCACTGTGTGATTGTGTCTAATGAAACTCGTGCTGGTGCCTGAGATACTAAAGTAGCTTAAAAGACGCTAGGAGTCATGCGTTATCTCACCCTCTCTCATAAAAACATTGTAAAGTCACGCCTAATTCACATATGCGCAACACCAACGTCCATTTAATTCCTAAAGGGGCTGTTAAGGTTGATCAAATTTAAAAAAAAAAAAAAAAAAAAAACTATATAATTGGCCTGTACATAGAAAAGGACCTGCTTAAAAACCCACAGTATGATCTGGTGAAACGACACCTGTGTCCGCAAACATCCCGCTCTGACGACAAAAGAACATTTGTCTAAATACCTGAGCTCTGACTGAGAAAAACCAGAGTGCGTAGCTCAAATTTTCAGTAGGAACTTACCATTATGTATATTGTTGATATGGTACGCTCAAAATACTATGCACTGAATTCACCCATGAAAAAAATAATAATTTGGGAAGTTGATTTGTTTCAAGATGAGCACAACAAACGGACAAAATATAAACTAAAATAAAAATGACTAGATAAACAGAATAATTAATTATCTTTAAATAGTGTCACACAATTTGTATTTGATAATACTAAATTAAAAAGAAGCCTCTCTTTTCATGTTTCTATTCATTCTGCTCGGCTGCTTCTGGCAAACGGCAAGCGACACACCAATTCAAACGCGTGTTCTCCTCATGGCAACCAACTGGAAAGTCCTCCTTTTAGCTGTCCCGAACACTGCCTGAGGGAAATACGAATGTTATGTTTTTAACATGGACAATAGAAATACTGGAATATTTAATAAATAAATAAATAAAAAACGGCAGCGGAACAAAAGAATGAACACTTAACAAGGCCTATAAATGTGTATTCAAACATGAACAAAAATTTTATAAAATTACAAAACAAATGAATTCTCATTCACCTTTACACTATCAAAAACACCCAATTCAAAGCGGATGTCTGCTTAAATTTAGCTGTCTTCTTTGAATGTGCGAGACATTTGATTCATTAGTAGGCAAATAACTAGCAGAATAACAAAGTGTAGTAACCAGTTTGTTTTTGATTATGATAATATGTTAAAATAATATGACAATATCACAGTTTGCAATATAAAGCAGCATAACACTGTTTTTGTACAGCTAAAATAGCAAATGACCCTGGAAGCCTTACACATTCAAGTTACAAATAGCCGCACCTGCTCTTATGTTAAAAATAATGTGGATAAGAAATGAAAAACTGAAATTATAATTAAAATAAAACTACAAGTGGAAAAAATCTAAATAATGTAAAAATAATAGGTAAATTTAACAAATCGGACTTGTAAATGTGCAATAAAAATAAACAAAAATTCAATAAAATGACAGAGAAATTAACTTATTTTTATATTATTTATTCATGCAGCATGGTCTGATTTACTCAATCTTACTAAACTTTAGAAAACCAACCACCCACCCACCAATTACATTTCACATTTTCTGATAGTGTTGTGTGTCTAGTTATATACAGAATGATTTATGTTCCCATGTTAAAAGGGAAATTAAAATGCAAATAAAACTAATCATTTTCAAAAAAAAAAAAAAAAATAATAATAATAATTTTGACTTGAATCAAAACAAACTAAACTAATAAACTAAACTGAATTTTACAATCAAATTCCTGCATAAAAATAAATATATAGTATTTTTTAAAACTATAATTTTACCTTGGTGCTCTTGTCTGGACTGGTGCTAGTGCAAAAAGTTGTCAACTCTGGCGAAAGAGCAGGAACCAGAGCGAACCCTGGCCATCAGCTGCACGCACTCGGTGGCCTGACCCAGAGCCAGCATGAGTGGAGGCTGTTTGGGCAGATTCTGAGACTCTGAATGAAGGAAAAGATCACAGATATGAGGCCATCAAAACCATTAAATATTTAGGAATGATAATAACAACTCATGGCCATGTTACCAGACCATTACAAGCTCTTTTATCTGTCTCATGTTACAGCAGCCACATGTAAATTAAAAGGCCTACATAAGCGATCATGTTCACAGAACTTAGTAGTGTGTGATCTCAGCCAGCCAAGCAGCCTTACCCAGAATAGCACTGTTGAGAGCGGAGCAGATCGCCTCTCTTTGCATGGGGTCCAACTGCTGGCCCACGGGGCAGGTCCAGGGGTCTGAGTACGCCAGCAGACTGAATGCATCCTGAACAAACACAAATAAACAAACGCATTGGCGAGTGGGCACAAAGGATGCAAGTGTACTGCTACCCACAGGGCTAATCAAATTTCCACTTCAACTGTGTATTTGCATCAGCAACAAACAAGAGGCAGAGGAGTTGAACAGATCAGTTTATACGCTCAGAAAATGATTGCATGTTTAAATAGACCACTTCACCAATATTTAATATAAAACACAACAAACTGATGTGTTATGATTGCGCAATATCACCATAACACCCTCCCCTCCTCTTTCCCTTCATTGCTCCTACCTGCAGCATCTTTTTGTGAGTGGCGTTCTTGCCGTATTGGCGGCAGAGCTGCTCGCTGAGGGCCTGAAGCTCTCTGCCGAACTGGATCATCCTCTCCGTGGCCGCCTGGTTTCCTCCACACAGCTGTCTTGAGCTGCAGCTGTCATCTAGAGGAGCAGATATATTGCAATGAAACCACAAAAGCAGACATGTTTGCAACTATAATTGCACAGTGCACATAGCTATTGTGGTTAAATTGCTTCAATATAGTACTGCTGAGAAATCTCACCTAAATTATTTTATTAATCTGAGGCTATGTTTAATAAGTGAGTGAAATATAATATAATATAATTCAAATGTTTAAGATGTTTTAATGTTTTTGAAAGAAGTCTCTTAAAGGAACACTCCACTTTTTTTGGAAGTAGGCTCATTCTCCAACCCCCCCAGAGTTAATAAGTTGAGTTTTACCGTTTTTGAATCCATTCAGCCGATCTCAGGGTCTGGCGATAGCATTTTTAGCATAGCTTAGCCTAGATCATTGAATCCTATTAGACCAGTAGCATCGCGTTCAAAAATGACCAAAGAGTTTCAGTGATATTACGCAGCGCCTGAAAGTAGTCCCCAGCTAGGTAACTAGTTATAATATAGCTGGGGACTACTTTCAGGCGCTGCGTAATATCGCTGCGCCTGCTGCGGCCATGTTATGGCAGCAAAGTTCCTTGATTATTACGCCGGAATGAGAGTATAGTTCCTAGCCAAATCGGACTATAAAATCGCAACTTTTCATTTTCCGCCGCTCTTAGTACACGATATAACTACAGAAGAGTCGAGTTTTAAATAGGAAAACTATCGAAACGCTTTGGTCATTTTTGAACGCGATGCTACTGGTCTAATCGGATTCAATGATCTATGCTAAGCTATGCTAAAAGTGCTATCGCCAGACCCGGAGATCGGCTGAATGGATTCAAAAACGGTAAAACTCAACTTATTAACTCTGTGGGAGTTGGAGAATGAGCCTATTTCCTAAAAAAGTGGAGTGTTCCTTTAAGCTCACCATTTTTTGATCAGAAATTCAGTAAAAACAGCAATATTGTGAAATATTAAAATGTAATTTATTCATGCTATGGATTAATTCATACATTACTCCAGTCTTCTGTGTCACATGATCCTTCAGAAATCATTCTATGCTGATTTGGTGTTCAAGAAATATTTCCATGTTGAAAATGTTAATATTTTTGTGGAAATTGTGATACCTTTTTGTAATAGAAATATTTTGTAACATTATAAATGTCCATTTAATGCATCCTTGCAGAATTAAAATATTAATTTATTTTAAAAAATGTTACTGAGTCCATAACATTCAACAAAATAATAAAAATATTATAATATATATATATATATATATATATATATATATATATATATATATAAATAATCCAATACAATATTAAAAAGTCCTCCATATAGTTGTCTGAATACAATTTTTAAATCCATTTAAGCCATTTTCTCAAATCTAAGCAAAACAACAACAACAACAACAACAAACATGCCTGAAAGTATTACAAGAAATGTTAAAAAACAAAAAACAACAACAAAAAAACACTGAGCACTGGGTGCTATAAAAAAAAACTTACACACTCTACAAAAACTTTGCAACTACAAAAGATCACTCTCTCTCTTTGTAACCTTGGAGAAAAACATTTAATGGGCTGAATTATAGAGAAGCTCAATTTAGCTGCTCTCAAGGGGAAGAAGGACAGAGGAAGCAGAGAAAGAACTAGTCACTTCAGAGTAAAGAATGAACGAAGGATAAAGTAGAAAATTTTTAAAAAGGCATTCTCACAGCCTGTTGTGTACGATGTTGAAAGTCCTGCATATGTGGTGTGCGAGCATGTCCTGTACCTGCTACTCCATTGCCAACACTGTTGTCATCCGCCTGCAGGATTTCCTGGTGTTTGTATGTGCCATTCATAATGCGGGTTGAGCTTTCTGTCACGCCGTTGCTGTAATGTTCTGCCTCAATTTCCATCTCACTATCACTGTCAACACACAAAAATACACAGTCAACAGCAGAGCTGGTCTCTCGAGAATGTAAGTACACAACATTTGAGAACAAGTTCAGTTTCATATGCTTGTCCTTGCTTGCATAGGACCACAAATTCTGTTTTTCTGTCTGACTCAAAGACAAGAACCCAATTACTAACCCAAACAACAACACAGACCTAGTCTCCTGGTTGCTGGTGGCACTGTGGGGCTGGGACTTGGTGGAGTCGGTAGAGTTGGACTCTGAGTAATTGACGGAGGAAGGAGAAGAGGATGGAGAGGAGGAGGCGGAGCTTACGCCTGTGTATTTGTTGTGGCTTTTATTTTTGTTAGTAGGGGTGACCCCGTTACTGCATGTGGGACTGTCTGCTCCTGAGTCATAAGGAGAGAAAGAAATAATGAGAACTATCTTGAGAAACAGTATGAATGAAAGGGCATCACTTCAATGGTAAATTACATAATCCACCCAACTGCAGTACAGGTGAAACAAGTGATTCAAGAAACCATCTGCTCCACATCTTTTATGAATGTGTTGTCTTGAAGATGTTACTCATGATCAGACCCACTCGGAATCTAAGCCCACGGAATTCTGAATTTGAACATCTGTTCTTCACAAAGGTCTATACATCCTTCATCCCTTGCATCTTAGCTTCATAAATATTTGGGCTAATTTGATTAATGCTTTCAGCTACCAACTAGATTAATTAGCTCAGCTAAGAAATAAATGAATAAATATGAATTCAATTAGATTTGTAATTAAAAAGATGTATAAAGTGGAAGTGTAAATACACATCATGGTGGTATTTGTAAACTAAATTTAATAAATTAATAAATTGATTGTAATAATACAAAAAAGAAGAAGAATGAATCAATGATTAACTGCTTCTAATTGCATAGATTTCTACCCTACATTTTTGGAAGAAAAAAAATTATACAGATTCTGTGTGTGGGCCTGTTCAAGACAATTTAACATTAAATGAAAACTAATAATAATAATAATAATAATAATATGCAAACACTTTAGATTAGGGAACACCTTCGTGTTTTCCCTCAATAAACTCCTAATTTGCTGCTTATTAATAGTTAATAAGGCAGTTGTTAAGTTTAGGTAGGTTAAGGGATCTGGAACATGATCATGCAGAATAAGGCATTAATATGTGCCTAATAAGTACTAATAAACAGCTAATATGCTAGTAATATGCATACTAAAAAACGACTAGTTAATAGTAAGAACTGGATCTTAAAATAAAGTGTTACCAATAACATTTAGCAAAAAATGAACCCTAAGTTAGAAGCATTACAAATGTTTGCATTGTAACATTATTTTCATATAAATATAATCCCCAAAAAAAGTCCTTCTCATAACTGTAACGTGAAAAAATTTCATAAATCTTAATAAGCATGAATTCATTTAGAACGATAATTAAGAAAATGTATAAAGTGGAAATACACAACATGGGATTTTTTTGGACCTGAAGTGCTGTATTGGTGTAATAAATAGATGTTTTTATTAATGATCATTTATTCATGGGAGAGAGAATTATGTTAATGCACATTTAGGAGAGAAAATTGGTTTAAAATGTCATGCAAATAATGTCACAAATTCAATTTGTTTTCCTTATGCAAAATACCATTTCTTATTTTTTCTTTAGATTCTAGGATGAAACCAGGAGTTTTTATGATTCAGCCAAATACATTAAATCACAAAGTGCTCAATTTTTAAGTAACACTGAAGATGTTAGTGTGGAGTGTGTCTGTTACCTGTGTTGTGCAAGTGAGCGTTGGTGGCTCCGTGCCGCGGGCTCAGGTTGGGGGAGCCGGGATAGCTGTCCTGTGATTTAGGAGAGCGGACACTAAAGCACCGTACCTCACTATCTGTACCATTCACCATCTCCACAAACTGCCGACACCTAAGGGAGAGCAGCAAAAATCACTTTTATACCAGTGAGATCTCACACACAAATACACACTCACTTCAGACCTGCCAATCAATTCAAATGTCTGTCAACCAGGTTTCTGTTATCCATTATGCCTACTGACTGACACTGTCGGCTCAGCAATCCATTAAACTGTCTGCTTGTCATTCAACTGTTATCCATCACCGAGAGACAGAGAGAGGAGTCAGCTCTAACTGCTTCCTTCCCACACATCCTGGCACTATTCCCAAAGCAGCATCTGACATCTGATGACATCCAACAGTGCAATTAAATAATAGCATGCATGCACCTCCATCTAAGGCTTTATATAAAAAAATCTGTTTTATCTTTGTGTCAAAACAAAATTCCAGCCAAGCAAACATAATAGAAATTGCTCCCAAAGAGAAGTTTAACATTACACAGAGGCAGCAAATGCCCTATAAATGCCAGTAAAGTGTAGAACAGGGTTTATTGCTCTGTAGTGCTTACACTGAAAGCAGTTTGCTTGAGGACCAAAGATCAGGGATATCATGCTTTCAATGCATCATAAAGAATTATTAAAGGGATAGTTCACGCAAACATCAAAATTCTGAGGCTTTACTCACATAAAAGAAGATATTTAGAGGAATACAGGTAACCAAAGAGTTGATAATCCATAGTATGGAGAAAAAAAAATACTATGGGAGACAGTGAGGACCATTAACTGTTTGGTTACACACATTTTTCAAAATATCTTTTTTGTTCAGCAGAAGAAAGAAACTCATACAGGTTTGGAGCACTAAATGATCACAGCATTTTCATTTTTGGGTGAACTATCCCTTTAAAGCCTAAGACCAGAAAACTAACACTAATTTATTTTTTATGCTTATATTTTATTTTATTTTTAATGAAACAAAGAACATAGTTGCCGGAAATCACTCAACATGAGGAATAATTCATAATGCTTTACTGGTTTGTCCAATAACAGATTTTGAACATCAGAAATTGGGGGTTGGTAAGATTTAAAAAAAAAAAAAGGTTTTTAAAATTACACATGATCACCAAGGCTTAATTTATTTCATAAAATGCAGTATAAACAGTGATATTGTAAAATATTATTACAAATTAAAATGTTTTAATCTATTCCTGTGATGGCAAAGCTGAATTTTCAGCAGCCATTACCAGGGTTGGGCAAAGATACATCAAAATAAATATATTTTCAAATAAAATACAAAATACCTTAATTTTAAGTTCATCAAAATGTTTGATAGCATCAGCTTTTCTCTGCCCAAGTCATGCAACAAATCTGACATATGCAACCAGTTAACAGATCATATATTCACATATCCCTGTGATCTCCCAGATGAAGGTTAGTTTAAAAAAAGTAACCAACAGTTTAATGTTTATCAGTTTGCGAATGACTCATGATTGTATCCTAATTTAGTTACTCGGTGTTTGGTAACGTAGGGCCTATATTTGCATCAGCAACACTGACTCGATGACAAACAAGTCATTTATAAGAAGACAACTGATGGCACCTGTATTCATAGCAACTAGTTTCTAACTAATTAATAATTTGATTGTTAGTCATAAACATAATAATATATCAGGTGTCAGGCAGCCATTCATGCAACGGTATCCAAAATCATGATCCTACTGAACAGCTACTTCAATTAGGGTACAATATTCAGCAATCAAATATTTATTTATCAATCATTGGACACCTATTTCGAAGTTGAAAACAAACATTTTAGCATTTCAACAATTTTTAAATGATCAATATGTTTTGATTTTAAATGTAGCCAGAAACAGAACTTCAAGGAGTATTAACCCAACTCCAACCATCTATTGAATCTATTGAGAGCCATAGAAGTATAGAGGAGGGATTTTCCAACTTTTTGGAGCCAGGGACCCCTTATAGGGGAGAAGATTTTCCAAGGACCCCCTCATAATTACAACAGTATTTAAGGCTAAAGTTAATGTGGGTGGGAGTATAATGAACATAATATGATTGTTTTATTGGAGCAGATGGTCCCTTTTGTATATGTACTTTTTAATTCTAAAGCAGTGGCGCAAAAAGGGGGTATGCGGTATGTGCCGTGCATAGGGGTGCCGCACATAGGGGGCGCCATTTTGCCGAAATCATTTTGTGAAAATCTTCTTTAATAAAACGTTACAAATAATCAAAATCTTAGTTGTTAAAAATAATGTAATGAAATATTTTTATTTAACAGTTTGAATAATTTTTAATGAGTTCAAAAATGTATTTAAGATTGTCAAGATTTTCAAGGGGGCAGTTGTGGCCTAATGGTTAAAGAGTCAGACTTGTGACCCAAAGGTGCTACAGCAAAAATGGCTTTCCACTGCTCCGGGTGTGTGTGTTCACTACTCTCTGCTGTGTGTGTGCACTTGGATGGGTGAAATGCAGAGCACAAATTCCAAGTATGGGACACCATACTTGGCCACAGGTCCTGTCCTGACTAAAGACTAAAGTATTTTGATACAAAATATGATGCCATTTTCATCAACCCTATGAAATACAAATGATAAAATTCTGCTTTATATTTGAAATACGTATTTGAAATAGATGTATCATAAATACTGCCCATCCCTGGCCATTACTACAGTCTTGAGGTCTGCATTCCCGCAGCTCTGTATCCTGACAATTGTATCCTGACAAGACGAATAAAAATACACTTTTTTCCTACTGTGTTGACAGCAAAATGTTAAACAAATTTTATGTCTTAAGACACAAAATTCATTTAACATTTTGCTGTCAAAAATTCAAGACTCTTGACAAGACGAATAAAATAACAAATACAATTTTGTGCAAAAAAACAGTCCCGCGCAGACCTCTACTACAGTCTTCAGTGTCACATGATCAATCAGAAATAATTTTGTATCATTTTATTCTGCTGAAAAAGATTTCTTATTTTTATCAACGCTAAAAACAGCTGCTGCTTGATATTTTTACATTGTAATTTTTTTTTTTTGAATGTTCAAAAGAACCGCATTTGTTTGAAATATATTTTTATATATAGATTTTTGTAACATTATCATTGTCTTTAAAGGGGTGGTTGACTGTTTTTTTTTCTAGGCTTGATTTATGGGGTGCAGTCTAACGGGTTAATGCTTCGTTTTTTAAAAAACACATTATTTTTCACATAATTTACCTTTATTCCACACCATTCTGTCTCTTCTCCTCTAAACAAGCTGATCATTTCCTGCTTTTATGAAGCCCCTCCCTCAGAAATACGATATGGGCTCTGATTGGTTAGCTGTCCCTGTGTGTTGTGATTGGCTAAACCGCCTCAGTGCGTGTCTAAACATCATGCCCGTCAGCTCAGCGGCATGTGCTCCGTTTGTATTGTAAACAATGGCGTCGTCTATATTGCTTATCAATTTGAGCCCAATTGAGGATATTAGTGAAGAGGATCGAGCAGAACCTGTGCAAGCACGGCTCTTAATGATAGGCCTAAGTTTTTTGTTTGTTGTTGTCGTCTCATACTTTTAGATATGCTGTTATTTGTAAATGCTACTATGTTAGCTTTTAAGATAAGGTTTTATTCTGATTAAAGCTTTAATACAGTATGGCAATCGCACACGCGTCCATGTATAACGCTTCTCATAGGTACAGTATGTGAAAACATGGATCGCGGAACGTACCAAAAAAAAGGGGGGGGGGCGAAGATGGGTGGGGGGGGGTGTATGTGGACACCTTTGCACACTGGCACGATGGATTAGAAGTGGCATTATAATGCATTATAAATACTACTCTACATTTTAATATTAGAAACAGTTAGTATTGTAAGACGCTGGATAATTGATTTTTAGAAGAGAGATCATGGTTCTCCCAAGATTCTGAAGCAAAACATTAGACAAATACAAAATAATATGTAGGCTAATGTTTTATTTAAATGAGTATAAAATGTTATAAATGAGCCAATTAAAATAAAAATATGTAAAACTTATTTGAAATATATGCTTGTTTCGTTTTTGAACGAATCTCTTGATTGAATGAATTAGACATCAGATACATTTTAACAGTCATTGTTCGCTATTTTCTGACATAACGTAACATTTTAAACGCAGGTGCTCAGGGGATGCTAGATCAATGACAGGGCGAGCTGGGCAATAGTAAATATGACCAAAACAGGTTATTATTATTACATTAATAATAAAATCGCTGTAGGTGCATTTCAAGTATTTATAAGGAGTGTAGTAGGCCTATTATCGCGCTTAATTTATGACATGGGGGAGCCCGCGCAATCTTTTTTTTTTTTTTTTTTCCTGCGGAAAGAACTTAAAATACTTATTCATTTTTGGATGTGCTTTCTGTTGTCTCATGCAGTCTCTGTGGATGGAGCGCATCGCAACAATGAACCGACTCACAGACATAAACTAAACTGAAACAAATCTATAGAAAGCTTGAAATGTCTACGAACTAATTCAAATAAAAAATAAATCTTCTCTAATTATGCAGTCCATATGAAAATGTGCACGTCCATTAGCCTACTGTGGACATGTAGAGTCAGCGCCAGCGTTTGCAGCCGACACTAACTGAGAAAGCACTAGTTTAGTAATAAATAATTAAAATGTCTTCTTTTTCCCCCGATGCATTCATAATTATTACTTTTGTCGGTGCTTTGCAGCAAGCTTTATGCACGTGCTTGAGCGCGGAATGTAGGCTATAATATGCTTACATGCTTATTAAAAGATGGTTTAGTAGGTTATTATATTAATCTATTTAATATAAACGTTCGACTAGTTTACTAGAAAAATCCATAGTCGGGGGCTGGCCTAGCCAACTTGGCACAAGGAACCGATCCATTTTTTAAATAAAATATTGTGAAATTACGAAATGTGCGACTGCAAATCAAGTCACGTAGTATTCCACTGGACGAGTTATGCATGTGTAAGTAGACAAATGTTTTTGTATTATTTAATCTTTCTTAAACTATGGGGGTGTTTTGGTCTTTTTAGGGGTGCTGGAGCACCTGCTAGCCCCTCCCTAGCGCCGCCCATTACAATCATTTGAAGCGTAACATCAGTTCCAAAACTCAGTTTCTCATTTTGAACGCGGCTGCCGCAACATCAGAGTCTATATCCAGACTATAAATTTTTATCCCAATACTTTCATTATTATTTAATGTTTGCAACACAGAAATGTAGCCTACTGTGTAGACTGTTTGTAAATCTCTTTCAAACATGAAGTTCATGATGAGCGCTGCTCTCTCTGGATCAGCGGCTGCACGAAAGCAGGTTTAAATATTCCGATGTGATTGTGATTTTTTAATGGTTTAATAGACATGGTCTCATCGACATAGCAATAAGATTGAGTGTGTTTGAATCGAGATCGCAATCTTTTAATGAGTAATCCATATGAGCCTGTAGCCTATTTATTTTTGTATGTCCTATAATTTTTACTAGACCTCAAAATTACCCGGGCGGCCCCCCTGCTTCCGCGATCCATGTGTGAAAATAAGTGTATTCACTGAGCTGATGATCTGAATGAGAGAGAGAGAGAGAGAGAGAGAGAGAGAGAGAGATGCAGAGCAGAACGTGTGCATAGCAGGGCGATGCAACAGTATTAAGAACCGCTGCTTTAGAACATATGATTTTGAAACCATTAGAATTGTTAGAAGACAGAATCGCGATTTTTACGTGCACTCCTAGTTTTCTCTTCCTTCTCTAAAGCAGCACAACATGGCCTCGTCCCCTTCGTTACATGTTCCCGGGGGCGGGGTTTATCTGGGTTCGTGACGTAACTGATCCAGGAAGTAAGTCGAGTCATTTTTGTAGGCATTAAACAGTCAGAATTTTAAAAGATATCTCCGTTTGCATTGAACTTTCAGCACCGCAACTTTGTAGATATTGTTTATGTTTAAACAGCAACAATGCGCACTAACGTTAAAAAAGTGAAATCGCGATCAACTACCCCTTTAACTATGACATTTGTGCACTCCCATCTCTGCCAGACAAAACCAAAACTAACCATTTTCCCCATTTACTCTCAATAACTTGTATTTTTTTAAGGGAAAGCAGCTATGCAAACCTTTCCATTTTGTTAACTTCAGCTAGTATTTGCATCCAATTATTTTAGTAGGTGGATCTTCTAATTGCATGCAATTTAAAAGTCATAAGTCATTGTTCCCACAAAAACCTCTCAGCAAGATAAATATTTGGAAGCATGAATATTATAAAAAAACAACAACAATTCAACAGAGTTGCTGCTGTATGACTTGTAAGCATTAGTAAAAAGTTAGTTCAAAGGGAGTTCATATTCAACCTTATGCAATAGTATGACTAATCATATCAGAAGCAGCTCAGTCCAAAGCAACCATGACCCTCTTTTCACCTTGTGTGTGTTTTTTTTTCTATAAAGACAAGTAACAAAATATAGGCCTATTCGTCAGAATGACCATAGGGCACTTTAGAAGCCTTCATTATGTATAACAGAGTTAAAGACTGGCCTAGTCTCAGGCTACATGTTTTCTGATTACGTTTGTGCTATGAAACTCCAAAAAGCTTTGGAAGTTCAAATACAACTGAGCTCTACTGATCCCCAGAAAAGAGAGCACATTTTTCTCCTTGTTTCAGGATTTAAGCAATTCCTCTTGATCCATTCCAAACAAAAAGACACACACGTGGTTCTCAGAGGCTGGTAGACATACAGTACTCACTTCAACATGAAGAGTAAATTGGGGTTGTGTTCTAGGAGTCCGGGGTACAACTGCTGTGTTGCGTCAATGGCTTCTCCAACACGTCCTGCCAATACAAGCTTCTGTATTCCTGCAAGCACAAAGAAGAAACCACTAGTATGTTTTGCTCTTGTTTTGTTAAAGTGGTCATATCATACATTTTTTAAATCACTCAATAAGTTAAGTTCTCCCTAAGGTCCACTTACAATGTTAGTAAAGTGTTTTGAGCATTCATAATTTAGTTTTATGACCATTTTCCTTGTCTCTGACCCTTTTAAACAGGTGTTTTATTACTCCTGTGCTTTTAAGACTTCTATGTAAATGCCCTCTTCACAGGTAAAATGATAAATGACGCTTAAATGCAAGGGTTTGCTGCCAATATAGTTTTTAAATGCTCCATTTATCTGTAACAGCCTCTTTGCAAAGCTTGAATCCCATTGTGACAGGCTGGCATAATAACGTATAGTGAAATATGCAGCTCTTGACAGTTAAGAATAGGGTACTTTAAAATAAGGTGACTTATTCTAAATAGCGTCAGATGTCCAGGTCTTGGCTTTGTGTTACTTTTGTTTGCATATTTGCTGAAAGTAATAACTCATTCATTTCATTTCTATTATTGGGATCATTCAGGTAAGATATGCAGAGCAGTAGGTGCTAAACACACCAGAAAAAGCACAAGGTTAGAAGAAGAGTTTATACTTTTTTTGTTCTACTTATTTTGTTTAGGAATTAGGCCTATATAACAAATACTTTCTACTTATTACCTGAAAGGGTTAGGATTGAAATCCAAGGGAGTCATTTTTGAAGCTTAGTTTCAGTACATATTCTTTTTGCAAAGAAGAAGTTTTAAGTTTTCAAAGCTACAGCATACTTTTATTGTACAATGAGCTCTTTTATCTGAGAAGATCACAGAAATTTTGATTACTCATGATAATTCCAACTTTCAGCATTAAAGTATACCCCTATAGACTACCTTTCTTTGTGAGCAAAATTACATATTTAATTTAATTCATCTCATCATCTCATGAAAAGCTGCTTTCATCAAGATTTATTAAATTCACTCAGTTGTGGCCAGTGTCAGATAACCAATTATGGTAACATTAAATATGCAGTGTGTTCATTACAGCTTAAATCAAAGATGCTTTACTATAACTCTAACTGAGAAACTGATAAAATATTCATAACCCATCATCCAAAAAAAGCAATGGTTTTGCTTATTCCGTAAAACGTTAAGTTCCTCATAACAGTTATATTTTCCTATTCCCAAACCACAAACGACATGAGAAGATCTGTTTAACTTATTAATTCTGCCACATATTCAAATCACACATAATTATCCATTTATTCATTTCCATTTATTTTTAGCTAAACTAGTTGACTTTTTACTCACTCTGTCTGTTTTTTATTGAGGTTTGGTCCTCTTGGATCATGGTCTCTGTGGCTCTGGCAAAGGCCATTGCTGTGGCACAATACCCATGATGCACTAGGTAGCTGGAAACCATACTGCAGGTATGAGGAGAAGAAACTTTATGAATCACAAATTAGCCACAAAACAGGGCTGATTAGCAGCGTAACATGAAGTAGATGTTTCTATCAATTTTGCGCCTGCTGAATTTATTTATAATAATGTGACTGGATTCTCACTTCTGCAGAACCGCCTGCCAGTCTCCCAGTCTTTCTCCGATGGGGAAGCGGGCGATCATGCTGTGGATCTTAGCCCTCCATTCGCTCATGTAGTCCTCAATGTCAAACACAAAAGGCTGTTGGCCAAAATTGGCATCTACTATCTCCCCTGGAGTCTGTAGCCCTACTGTGGGGTACAGGTTAGGCTGAAATAAGAGACGGACAAAAAGAGAGAGCTGAGAGTCTGTTCAGAAGGTCTACAAATACTCCCTCAGTAATTCACAGCACAGGGAATCCTTCAGTCACACCTTAACTGGCAAGGCCTTAAGTGAAGCTCCATACAGAAGCAGAAATCCTCATTTGAGCTTGTGACTAGCCTACAACACGTTATCAATCCACCGTTAAAGGTATTCACTTAGCAGACAGAGAGTGACTTACAAATGAGGAATGCTACAATACAAGCAATTCATCCTAGGGGGAGCGTAACATGAGAACTGCTGCAATGCAAAGATCCAAAGTTGGGCAGTACAAGCTAACACACAGATACAGGTCTGATGGAGGCCTTGATGTGAATAAAGTAACATGGTGTTTTTAGGTTTTCTTAAGCTCTTCATCTAATATTTATACATATATATATTTTTTTTTAGATTAAAAAACTATTTTTAATATTTTGAGTTTTAGATTACACTGTTTGAGGTCTGTGTGCTTTACTTACTGGGAGATCTGTGAAAGCCACACCTGGAGGAAAAATAAAAATAAAAAATCAGAACTGCTTAGTATTGTGTATTCTGAGATTACATAAGAAAAACATCAAATACTTCAACTTGAGCCCCAAAACTGATTTCTAATGATTTAAGCATTGATAACATTTATGCTTAAATAATATTTCATTAAATTATTACCTAAACTGTGCCCATTCTTGGTGTAAAAGCATGTATTATTGATGAGGTTCACGCAGCAACCAATGACGTCGCCCGTTGTGAAAGTTGGGCCATACGGTTGGCCAGTCCCTGAGGAGCAAAAGGAGTGTCCGTCGTCACCATGGTAACCATAGGAGTGCTTGTCCCAACCTGAGGTGAGAGAGAGAAATACAATAATTAAAACAGGAATCACCTGGATTCAAAAGCTGCATTTCCTCCAGTGATTTTAGAGGGAAATCTGTGGAATTCTGTATAAACATCCTAAACTGTTTTAGACAGTAATGATACTACTCTTATTGGAAGAGTACTGAGAGCATAAGTAAATTAGCCAAAGTATGCAATAATCAAATATGCATGGGATGTCAACAATGGTGTTGACATTATGTAGAGATCTAGGAGGGCACAGATTTTGCCTGCTAATAAGGAATCTTGTTTCTGCCTCTGTACTGATAGTCACAGGATGAGTTGAAGCCGATTCTAAGCCTGCAGCGTTTGATATGCCATCTGGTCTACAGCATCATAAAATACTGCTTCTTACATAAATTATGAGCATCATTCCCATAATTGTGCAGAAAAGAATAAGTGGTGGATCCTTGCAGGATAGGCAGCAGGACTTTGGGAAATTATAAGGGTGGACCACAGCAAAAACACACTTAGGTCCTGACTGTAACGCTTGATGATGGTCCTGATGAGCAGAAGTTTGCTTTTTGGCTGTTCTGAAACAAGCACTGCATTTAGTTAGGGTTTTTTATGTCAACGAAGAAAATGTCCTTTAAAAGGCTCCATCCACCCTGAAGCTTGCACGGTGGGCAGCTAAATTTTACAAGACCATTTGAACAATTCATTAAACCTCGCACTGCCTCAAACCACCAAGAGGAGGAGTCCGTCTACATCACCGACCAGGCCGATCTGACTCAAAGTGAATGCTGGCAGGCAATCATGATTAGCAATACATGATAAAAATGGTATTGCACTGTAAGCAATTATATAGTTACACTTTATTTCGATAGTCCACTTTAGACATTCTACTAACTATAAGTAACTTTGTAACTACATGTCAACTAATTCTCATTCATTTGCAACTACATGTCTATTAACTCTCAGTAGGGTAGGTTTAGGGTTAGTAGAATAAGTTGACATACTTGCAAAGCATAGAAGATATTGTTAGAAGATATTAAGCAGACAGTCGACTAATACTCTAATGACTGCTAGTTGACATGTAGTGGCAATGTAACTTACTGTTAGTAGAATGTCTCAAGTGGACTATCAAAATAAAGTATTACCAATTATATTTATAGTCACTACGTGAAACGGAGTAAACAAGTGCATTCTGTGAATGACAGACTGAACAGATGCAAAACAAATGAAAAAATGAGGAAGTAAAGTGGTGGCTGTTGTGGGCTTGTGTGGTATTAGATTAATCTGCAGAGCAGTGCGGGCAGGGATATTACTCCTAAAGCAGAGCTCAGTGTTCCCGTCATGCTAATGAAATGGGCAGAACTCCAGTACGGGATCAGAGACACAGAGGTCAGCAGGGCGCGTAAAACCATTACACTCAAATTGCACACATACCCACACATGCAAATATACATTGTGCCAATGCATCACACATACTCATAAGAAACTACAGTGACTTCAACTGATATAAATGTTTTGTTTTGGAATCATGGGATAGTTTGTTAATTTCAAACAGCAAGTGAACTAAATAGGAAAAAATAGAAATTAAAGACTTTAGAAACTAACATAATGTTAATTTAGATATATGAGTGTGTGTAAAATAACAGTTATAAAAATGTATATAAATATTTTATAGCATAACATTTTATAATATACACACACACGCACACACACATACACCTGTATAAAACACATGTGATATTAATTTTGTTTAAATTTATTTTATAACAATAGTATTATATTTATTTGTTTTATTTATACTTATAACATTATTTACATTATATAATGAATTATGTTATATTTATATATTATATTTTATTACTTATTATGTACTATATTAAATTACTTTTTGGGGGGGGGGGGGGGGGGGTCAGCTTTAACATCTAATTCTTTCCAATAAACCAGCTTTGTTCTATAACACACAATTACAAAATACCAAAAATGTAACATCAGACCTAAAAGAAACACGAATTTGCCAGCATAAACTCTAGCACTAATCCAGCAACCTGAACCTAGCATATATTACAGAATCCCAGCTTTAGTCAAGGAAGCACATACAACCAGATAAAGAATATCATGCTGTAGGCACTAAACACACCAGAAAATACACTGGCCACCCTACATGCATTTGTCTACATTCCACTATATTCCAAAGCACTCGGAGACAAAGAGTGGTTCATGAAGAGAGCACAGGGGTCAATAAACACATAAAGTCAGCATGCACATGCCGAATTGGTTAGATTGCTCCGAAGCGTTTCAAAGGCCTCAGGCACAGTATAGAAGCTAACAAGCAATCGACAAAGTCACTTGATTGGTCAGAGAGGTCACAGGAGAGTGACACCAACTGTGCACAGAACTCCTCTCTCTATTTCTGCATATAGGCCTTTCTCTTACGCTCTTATCTAATAAACGTTGAGTCTGGGGTCAATTTCTATTTCAAATAAATTGCTGTTCTTTATCAAAGAATCCTGAAAAAAATGCATGACGGTTCCACAAAAAAAATATTAATCAGCACAACTGTTTTCAACATCGATAATAATAAAAAAAACTGCAAATTTGAATGATTTCTGAAGGATCATGTTACACTGAAGACTGCTGAAAATACTTGACTTTTTACATATAAAAGAGAGAGCTAATACCACATGTTATGTTTCTACAATAAGATGTGATTCACACTCTGAATGTATTTGAATATCCTTTGAAACAGGTTACTAAATTCATTATTGTCTTAATTAGTGTCAACTTAACTTATTCACACCAGCTGTTAAATTCAGTGTTATTTGAAAATTGCATGTCTTACTATTAAATTAAATTGCTTTTAAATTTAGTCAGATTAACTTTGCATTATCAAATCATGTGTGTACAAACTGATAGGATAAAGCAGCAAACATTTTTCAAATTCCAAATATTGTGTATAGGAGTGTGCTCCATATACACAAATATTCAGTCACATTTTCTATTTACCATCCTTCATTATAATAATGCAAGCACATCTAATTTGATTTTTGCAATCAAACTGGATTATGTTTGGTTATTGTGTCATTTTTCATTGCAGTATGTCATTTAAATGAACTGGTCCAGTAGCGGCTTGATGTCCTTTAGTGTGTGAATGGATTCTTTGCGAGAATGAAAAGATTTTCTCTGATTAATTTTAGCTTTTAGCTATGAATAATTATGACAAGGCTTTGTGATCTCAGAACATTCTGGATGCCAGGTAAAATCCATTGAGGAAAACCAATAATGAGATCTAGGTCTCCTCTCCTTCCCTTTGAGGACTCATGAGAAAAAAAAAACACATCACAAAGTTATTTCCTGAGATTGAGGTGCACAGAAAGAAAAACCCTGAGATGTCTCTGCATTTGCAAGGTCATTTCCACAGCTAGTGTTTCTCAAGACATGTTGAGGCCTGTTCCCGGTCTGAATTACAGTCTTCCTGTGATACAAAGATATTAAAAAGTGTAAGACGGAAAAAAGCAGAAGACGAATGGTCTTAGGCTACAAGACTATAACTAAAAGTGAATCGTAAAGTCAGCGTTGGCCTTTTCATGAAAGGATTCATCAGTGCATGCAATCAAAATGTAATAACTCCTCTTTTAATCTTCAAAGCTCTTCTTCTTAAACAACTTTCCTTTTTGGCTCTCTCCAATCGCCTGGCTCCATTCTGGCATGTAACGCCCACTTTTCACAATCCAATCATTCCCAATGAATGAAATCAAGTTTCAAGTCCCTCCCTACTTTATTCTCCAATACTCTGCTAGAATTGAAATAGGTTATAAACACCATTTCTTTTTTACTTAAACACACTTAATAAGTAACTAAATAAAGTTACTTTTTAAATCGCCTTTTGTGTGGGCTACAGAACCTCACCCTCTCTTTAGTCACCCACAGACCCATGGTGAACAGCTCATCCCTTCAGTGTAAATACAAGCACAAACACACACATACACTCACCAGGCAGTCTGTTCATGTTGACCCCCTGGGCAGACAGTCCAATTCCCATGTACCTGCAAACACCAATGAGAGAGGACAAATGTTAGCTTTACTAAAAATAAGGCCTCTGATACACAATGAAACTGCATTGAACCATACACTATAAGTTTTGTGGGCAAAAAAGAGTCCAGGGTCTATTGTCAATAGTGTAGTGATGTCTAAAGCACAGTTCACTTATAAACCAATGAGATCTGACTTTTGCCTGAGCTGTGCTTTACACTATTGACAATAAACTAACTTGAACCTGTTGTGACATCTGTGTGGGGAAACCTTTCACCATCACACAAAATTTTGCCCATGAAAATTCACCAAATAATAGTAAATGTGACTGCACCCTAATAAAATAGCCTAAGAGCACAATCAAATTCATTGAACTGAAATAATTCAATTGGTGACTAAACTGAGTATAAGGTATTTTGGGATGCTTTTTAAAAGTGCTAAGTGAGCCTGAGAGGGTGTTTCACAGGCTGGGACCACATTGACTAAAGGATGACTCTGCACTTTTCAACAGTTTTAGGCACGACCTGTAAGTTTCAGTTAGATGGCCTAGAACATGAGTGATCCAGCAGGAATATATTTAGTAATCATATTGCAAAGTGGTGACAGGAAGGGGTGGAAGAATTTTCCATTTATTTTTGGACAATGACATCTTCAAACTGAAGGCATGACAAATACTTACCAACTAGTGACTCAAGCAATGACGCAAGATCAGCATCTCCCAGCAATTACCATTCTGACACTGTGACAATGCTTTACATTAATTTCAGTTTGTCATTTTGCTTTACTGATCGCTGCACTCAAGCTACATGAACTCCACAAGTTTGTGTAAAACTTAAATGATCATGTTCACTTCAGTGAAAGCAAGAACATCTGTACAAGGAGTCACATGACCAATAGGCTTGGGCGGTATCCAAATTTTGATACCGTCAAACCTCCTCCCTATTTTACCTCGGTATACGGTATTACCGTGAATAATAAAAAAATTATGACATAAGGCTCAGACAGTGTCACCTTAGGTTCGAAATATTTCCATCTCTCGCGGTCACCTTTTTGTTGCACAATTTGCAAATTGCCTCGTCCGTATTTACCGCCTCTCCCTTCTCGTTCGGTCGAAACCCGAAATACTGCCAAACTGCAGAAGTTGTGTTCTTTTTCGAGACCCTGGGGCCGGTTGCACGAGCTGAACGTAAGTTACAACCTAGCCTAGTTTTGACGTAAATGGGCACTAAGTTACAACTTACGGACTACTAAATATTTTTTCGTTGCACCATTACGCTTAGTTGAAGTGTAACTCTACGTATAAACTAAATATTTACGGACGCGTCTGGTCAGGAGTAACGGTTGGAATAAAATAGCAGACTGAGTGAATTGCATCAATATGCTCCTCTTTTACCTGACAACCTCCAATCCTTTAGGCATATATGATGCTGCTGACATTTACACTCACGTACATATTAAGAGAGAGAACAATATGTGAGTAAAAGTACTTTTTGTTTCTTTTTTAGCCCGTCTTCAACACCCCATCTACAGCGCGCCTCTGTGCACTTCGGTCCGTGTTTGCGCATGTCAGATGAAATAATAAATAAATGGCATTTCTTATGTTTTTTTTTTCTTTCAGTATTTATTGATCCTTATTTATTTCAATTACAGTTTCTGAATGTTATTTACATATAAAAATAGCTTACATATAGACTAATGTTATTAATGTATCGTTATTAATGGAAACTTGTTTTTACCGTTAGTATACGTGAGGCGAAAGAAGTTAGAATGAAGGATTAATTCAAATCAATAACATTTAAACAAGTTCTGCTCGCGTATTTGAAGGTTTCTATTGGATGATTTAGGGTAAACGTCATGTTATGCGACTACGCATTACTTTACGGAGAGCTTAAGAACTACTAGCTACGTCCTGCTTAACGAACAGCTGGTGCAACCGAAGTAAGTACAAATTTAGTTACAAACTAGCAAGTAGTTACTAGCCTCTAGTGTGAACTTAACATTCTAATTTAAGTAAGAACTTACGAATGGCTGGTGCAACCCTACCCGGGTCACTTGGTGCGCGACTCACCATCTTTCCCCCTCTCTCTCTCTCTTTCTCCTCCACGCTGTCACGTGATGACAACCAAGCATACGCATTTTTAGGCATTAGATAAATTATATTTAATATTTAATCCTCGTCTCCTATATAAGTGCATTGTTTTTATGACGGTATAACGGTATTGAAACTGATACCGTTGCTATTTTTAGATCCCGCGGTATACCATATTACCGTATTACCGCCCAAGCCTAATGACCAATGTCACAAATTTACTTGGTGATCTAGAAACAGTGCAGGATATTAAATATTACTCATTCATTTTATCATTGTTTTTTCAAAGTCCTAAGATTTTCAATGTGCTCTTGGGATTTTGAACCCCATTATATGTAAAACAGCTTAATAAATCAGACACCTCGTCTTTAAATTTGATCAGTGATGCAACTTTCCAAATGACATGCATATCTCAGTAAAACACTGTGTAGAAATGCCATCAACCAGAAGCTGTTTGCACTTACCCATCCCTTCCTTTGCTTACGATCTTCACCTCAAAGTAGTAGATGCCACAAGCGGCAGGGATAGGGTGGGTGGCCCGTACAGACGCTGCATCTTTGTGGTTTTTTCCGTGCCCTAAAGCAAGACGGAAACATTGAGGGAAATGAGTCACTGACTAAACACACCCTCTGGTATAGTAGATGACTGTCCACCTAAATAACAACAAGGTTCAGAGAAGTTTTTGAGGGCACATACACAGCTAAGGATAGGTCACGAAGGTTGACGAAGACAGGCTCTAACTGTTTTTAAATGCTTATGTAAACAACCTACAAGAAACATGTCCAATAGGGGTCAGGTGAACCCAAAACCAACTATACTGGGCTTCCTTCTAACTCTCTTTCTCACAGTTCTCCAGACCATCACCAACATGAGACAGGTTCTACTGCTTTCAAAAGCAGCAAAGAAAAACAATGTTAGTCCACCTCAAAATTACAATTCAGTCATCATTTACCCACCCTCACGTTGTTTTAAACCTGTGTGAATTTCTTTCTTCTGGCGGACATAAAATAACACAGTTTGAGAAATGGGTAACACTTTACAATAAGGTGTCATTTGTTAACATTAGTTAATGTATTAACTAACATGAACAAACAATGATCAATACATTTATTACACTATTTATTCATCTTTGTTAACATTAGTTAATCATTGTTCATGTTAGTTCACAGTGCATTAACTAATGTTAACAAACACAACTTGAGATTTTAATAGTGCATTAGTAAATTAACATTAACTAAGATTAATAAATGCTGTGGAAGTATTATTGTTCATTCTTAGTTCATTTTAACTAATCTTGCTAAGTAATGTTAACTAATGAACCTTATTGTAAAGTGTTACTGAGAAATGTCTACTGTCAATACAATGGAAGTTAAAGGTTACGAAAACTGTTTGGTTACTGTTTGGTTAATGTTCTGCTGAGGAGAGAAAGTCATTCAGGTTTGGATGACGGTGAGTAAATAATGTCAGAATTTTCCTTTTTGAGTGAACTATCCCTTTAAATAATTCTATTTAATGTTGAAATACTCTCTCCTAACGCATTTTGATGCACAGAGACATCTATAATTAAGCTGAGGCTGTATTCCCAAAGAGTGTAAACAGTGTGGCAATAAAACATTGCTCTGTTTATTTGAGTGGTTCGACATGTCAACTTTCGGCTCAACCAATAGCACGGGTTTGTGGTGGGACTACCTGTTTGTGAACACGCTCCCTGTCTACAGTGTGTTTGTAGATGAGGAGTGTTTGGGAAACCAGTTTGGAAGGAATAATTTTTGCATTTCTATTTAGTGCAGTTAGAGGGCAGCAATTATATACTGCACCTTTAAAAATTCCCAGTTCTATAAAGTCAACATGAAAACAATATGACTGTTTACTTTTTAAGAGACTTTTGTAGTCTTAATGTAAATGATTAATCAGTGCCTACTTCAGAGAAAGGAAGAAAAAAAACGTTTTAACATCTTCTAAAACGACTTTCGTCCTCTGCTGACATCATCAAGCCCTTTGCTTAGCTCCGCCCCTTCAAATGCAAAGGTCCATCTGGCAAGCCCACTTTCATGATTATAGTCTACCTGATGGTTGAATAAATTCTTATACTGCTTCACTCAACAAGTCAAACTGAAATTGAACCCCATTTAATGTTGTCTTTAAAGTTAACCTCAAATACATGCTATAGCTTCAATTCTTCTCAATACAAGTGTGAGAAAGGAAGTTGGTGAGTGTCATTGTCATCTAAGCCTCCATGTACCATAGCAATGTGCTCCAATCTCCTAATCCCGTTTCCTGCAGGTTGTAACACCTGCCAGCATTAATGGACACACAGTATTAGATTCTGCGAGGCCAGGCCTTCCTCCTGAGCCAATCATTCATTCAACTTCACAGCACTTCCAGAGTCTCATGTTTAACTCGTCCGTGTGCACGTATATGGACATTTCGGCGTATCTTTGTGTTTGTGTGCCCCAGAACTGTAACATAACCCTCACCTGAAGTTTAACTGCAGGACCCGGTCACAGTGTATGTGTTTTGAAAAAAAAAATGGTGTACCAAGCAAATGTATTCTTCATTATCATCATCTCTGATTACTGTAATAATATTAATCACTTATTTTTAGCTTTCCAAGTTCTGCTAGGAAGTCACAATAGGTTTGTCTGCCAAACCCAGACAAGCATTCATAATCAAGAACACACACAAAATCTATTTATATCCACGGCTCATACAACCAGAGTAAAGGCAGACGACCCTGTATGTGCAAATCCCCAAGTCTCTCAACACACACACACAATCTATAAATGCACATACGTGTGCACGCTCCTCTCCGCCCCTTGCTCACACACTCAATCTATTTATACATCATGCCATGACCACACCATTCTAGGAGCACAGAACAGCAAGTGGACCCTGGGTGATTCTCTCCTTCTTTAGTTGCTTGTCTGTCTGTCCCTCCCTCTATTTCTCTGCCAAATTTGTTTAATGCACAATACACAAATGGCTTTCATACAAAGTCCTCCTCTGCAGTGCATAATCATAGGTCTGCTGCATCTTACAGCACTGCTCTAATCCAGTGTAGGACATCATTTCATTATGGTATGTTCTGTATTGGCACTGTTTTATTTACATGCCTCATTTTTCTCATTTTGTAAAGGGAGAGACAATAATCCCTTTAGGACACATAACCAACTCATTTTCAGTCTTGACAAGAGTCAATCTCATAAAAATCTGTGAGCGTTTACATGCACAATCTTACACTCATTATACTTAATAACCCAACGACATGTAAGGTCACTCAAGTGCTTTAAACAGTGTTCTTATTTCAGGTAAATGTTTTTAAACTGGTTAAGAAAAATCACATAGGTCTATTTAAATGTTGAATTCAAAACAAGAAACAAACATAATATAGAATGATTTTGTCAGTGACTGACTGTCAAAAAATATCCAGATCATATTTCACGTCCCTCCAACATCCTATATACATTCAATATATTCACAATATACAAACTGTGATTTTAATGAGATTTACTATAATGTCAAACTTTAAAAGTGCATTAAAATAGAAACAATACAGCCCTTATCCCTCTACATGGAAAGCAATAAAAATTTAGTATCTAAGTTAAGTTTAATTGTGTTTGCCCAAAAAGATATCTTTGATTAAACCTGCAGTCTATTAACCTTCTGTGCTATTTCGGCCAGTGTACAAGATTCTGTTTCTGTAGACTAAATTTTAGGTAACATCATATATCCTGCTCTGCGCTTTGAGAGGGCTGTGTGAATACAACAGAGTCCACCTCTGGTCTGAGATCTTCATGTTTTCTAACAATATTCCAAAGCAATGGACATGGGAACGAATTTTTAATTTGTGGCCACAATATCTTTCATTTTTCCCCCACATGTCATGTCCAGGGCTCTGTACATATTATCTTGACATGCCTTACCTTGTCTAACAAGCACAAACTGTTATAATTTTGTATGCGTAGGGGTTGATCGATTATCGGTACCGATATTAAGCATTTTTATGGTCATCCATATCGGCCATTTTCAATTTAACTGCATTTAAAAAAGTTTTTGTCATTGCCTTTGTTATTCTTAATTTTGAAATTAATTGTAATTTTTTACACCAGACATATATATATTGGTTCAAAATATCGGTTATTGGTCTACTTGATCTGTTATAATCTGTATCGGCCCTGAAAAACAAATATTGGTTGACCACTAGTCGAGAGACAACAGGGCAAATTAGTGTTAGAGCGCAATTCCATAAATGCGCCGATGGGAGGGGAAAATTCTGCGGGTAATTTACTGACAAGGTGCACATTTAAGAACACAGATGCAACATCTCATCTCCATAATGACCAATGCAATCTACCAAGAGCAGCACAAATTAGCACCTGCTTTAAAGTCCGGGTGAACCGGAAGTTTCTGCCGACTTTATTTCAGTGTAGTGACGTATTTCCAGCAGAAACGGAATATTGAATAGACTGCAGGGTTTTATTTTAGCACTCCTCCTCTCTGTCTCTCACTCATAGAAACCTAACGGTCGGAGAGGTGTGTTTAAGGATATTCTGCCCAAGCCATCAAACTGACGTCATCAAAAAAGGAACGCCATTCCAGAGCGAAAGCAAATGTTCAGATTTTGATTAAAGATTACCACGACAAACAATTTTTCTCAGCGGATTAACTTGCACGGATTAATTGTTAACATCAAGCAATGTGCGATAGTAAAGTAAATATAGTCCATTTTGATTTCATGCCGACTTTAAAGCCCTGTACACACCAAGCCGACGGTCGGCCAACTAAGTTTTCTCAGTGTGTTCTGCGCCGTCGGCTGAAGTTGGTCTTCGTCGGCTTTTTTTCGGCCGATTTAACATGTTGAATTAACGTCGGAGCTCGTCGGTCAGTCGGGCCATATGATCGTTCTGATTGGCTGTTCAGCTGGCAAACCAGTGCGCGAGAAAGGCGCAGAACCGACGTGCTACTTGGCCATCGGGTGTCGAGCGTCGGCTTGGTGTGTCAACTTTTGACCCAGATGCTGCCGACGTGAGCCGACCCTGCAGTCTGCTTTCGTCGCCACTAGTTTGTCGCCGTCGGCTTGGTGTGTACCAGGCTTAAGACATGCATTTTTGGGGGCGTTAAATAATGGCGTAAATACCAGTAATTTGACAAGCGCAAGTGTTAGTAAACTGCCTTTACTAGGGCTGGGACAATAAATCGATGCAGCATGCAGCACCATCTACTGTTCAAAACTAAGCTCAGAATTGATTCCAGAGGAATCGCGATGCATTCGGAAAATCTCCGAATCGATCCAGGAATCGATTCTGCATTGATTTACCATCCCAGCCCTAAAATTTACCAATCGAAAGGGAAACTCCTACAAATGCATATTCCATAAGGTGAGTTGCAAAAGTAACTGTGTCCATCCCTTTTCAGGGCTAATTCTTCACTGCGTTTCTTTAGATAATCCTGACAGTACTATTTTAACACCAAAAGACAGTTTGTGCTGGTGCTAGCTGTTTAATAAATCTGGCCCAAAGACTGAAATCCATAAGATAAAATATTTTGTTTAAAATAGCTCTTGCGCACAATGTCACGATAAATTGATTCATGGATTAATTCTGTGATTTTCCGAAACCATCGCGATTCTCTCTTGAATCGATTCTGACTTTGTTTTAAACAGCTGATGGCACTGTGTGCTTTAGAAACAGCTGTGCTCTTCTGGCGTCCAGTTCCTTACGCACACACCACTTGAACTTAAAATAATCATTAATAGAGTTGAAAAGGTTGAAGCGAATTACAAGAATGTTTACATGAATCTTGCATCATAAAAGCCGAGGTGCAAGTACATTTAATTACTCAGTTGAACGCAAAACGCTCTTATTTGTGAGCATTTGAGTGTGTGGTTAAAAACTAGCCTAGAGCGTCTATCATTTTAATGACAGGTTTATTTGAACAGTGAGAGACAGAATAACAACAAAATAAAATAAATTGATTTGCATTTTAATGAGTGAAATAAGTATTTGACCCCTTTGCAAAACATGACTTTGTACTTGGTGGCAAAACCCTTGTTGGCAAGCACAGAGGCCAGACGTTTCTTGTAGTTGGTCACCAGGTTTGCACACATCTCAGGAGGGATTTGGTCCCACTCCTCTTTGTAGGTTTCAAGGCTGACGTTTGGCAACTCGAACCTTCAGCTCCCTCCACAGATTTTTTATGGGATTAAGGTCTGGAGACTGGCTTGGCCACTGCAGGACCTTAATGTGCTTCTTCTTGAGCCACTCCTTTGTTGCCTTAGCCGTGTGTTTTGGGTCACTGTCATGCTGGAATACCCATCCACGACCCATTTTCAATGCCCTGCCCATCGTCCCTTTGATGCGGTGCAGTTGTCCTGTCCCCTTAGCAGAAAAACACCCCCAAAGCATAATGTTTCCACCTCCATGTTTGACGGTGGGGATGGTGTTCTTGGGATTATAGGCAGCATTCCTCCTCCTCCAAACACGGTGAGTTGATTGATGCCAAAGAGCTTGATTTTGGTCTCATCTGAACACAACACTTTCACCCAGTTCTCCTCTGAATCATTGGTAAACTTCAGAAGGGGCTGTACATGTGCTTTCTTGAGCAGGGGGACCTTGCGGGTGCTGCAGGATTTCAGTCCTTCACGGCGTAGTGTGTTACCAAATGTTTTCTTGGTGACTATGGTTCCAGCTGCATTGAGATCATTGACAAGATCCTCCCATGTAGTTCTGGGCTGATTCCTCACCGTTCTCATGATCATTGAAACTCCACAAGGTGAGACCTTGCATGGAGCCCCAGTCCAAGGGAGACTGACAGTTATTTTGTGTTTCTTTCATTTGCGAACAGTTGCACCAACTGTTGTCACCTTCTCACCAAGCTGCCTGGCAATGGTCTTGTAGCACATTCCAGCCTTGTGTAGGTCTACAATCTAGTCCCTGACATCGTTGGACAGCTCTCTGGTCTTGGCCATGGTGGAGCGTTTGGAATCTGATTGACTGATTACTTCTGTGGACAGGTTCTTTTATACAGGTAACAAGCTGAGATTAGGAGCACTCCCTTTAAGAGAGTGCTCCTAGTCTCAGCTCGTTACCTGTATAAAAGACACTTGGGAGCCAGAAATCTTGCTGATTGATAGGGGATCAAATACTTATTTCAAAAAATAAATTTTAAAAAATCGCAAACAAACTATCTTTATTTAATTTATACTAAATACTAGAGATGCATCGATCCGATACTGGCATTTCTGCCGGATCGGGTATGGGTCAGACAAGACCGATCCAAATCCGATATTGTGCGTATACTATTCTGCCCCACGAAAGCACAAAAATATTATAAAGCACCATAATGTCAAAGTCCAAGTGTTCTGAAGCCATTCCATAGTTTAATGTGAGGTACAGATGAATATTCAAGCCATTAAATTCAAATTCACAAAAACTCTTCTATCTGCTGCAGCTGTCTGTCATCCTGCATTCAGCATTCAAACTGCTTGTTGCGTTTGGTTACGGCAGTCAAGGCAATGAAACTCTCTCCAAGAGCGCACAGTAACTGAAATTTTAAACTGTTAAAAGAAAAGTCTCAATAAACTATCACACAGATATAATAAACTATGCATCAAAATCTCTTTCCTTTGTGCTTTGAAATTCTTTATGCGGAGCGCAGCGCAGTGTTACTCCGTGTTGCTTCAGCGCATCATTCTGCACACGGGATGCGCATAAGTGCTTTGTGCCGCTCTGTATAGGAACTTTTTGTATTATTATACTTTTGCGCAATGAAAGATTATTTATAGCATTTCTTGTTCTGTCCTATCAAGGCTATTAATAATCTAATGTATAGCACAGTAATGGAGGTGGCAGCAACATATGATAGATAGGACTGCTCCATCATATGTTGCTGCCTTCATTACTGTGCTATACATTTAAAAGAAAAGTATTTTAATTTTTTTGTTTATATTTATAAATAAATACATTTACTTGCTTTCATTAATGTATTCTACAACCATACAAAGAGCAATGTTTAACATTTTACCAGATTCAGTCCTTCACATATTCACTTTTATTTTTTCCCCACTAAATAATGTTTAGATTTTATAAAAATTTGCACTAGAATAACTTTTGGTGCTAAATTATCCACTAACCTAGTTTATAATAGTATTTTTGTCATAGATTATGAATGGACCTGTTTACACCTGGTCATTCCATGTGCGTTTTTGAAAACTAGGGATGCACGATATTTATCGAACCGATAAATTATCGACCGATATGGGTGAAAATGACGTCATTTTTATTGTTCCGATAAATAAATGAAATCCGATAACTAGATCCGATAAAGTATGCTTGCTGGTAAATCAATCAATCAGTCTGATTTATCTTGTGTCACGCTCATTAGGTCATAATTTGTGAACATGTCTTTGCCGGTCTGGAAGTTTTTTTCTCGGTGGCAGAGGAGGACAATACCATTGCTATTTGCAACGTATTTGCAGCTGCTTTGCCGTAGTCGTTACAACGTGACAGCTTATGTAGTTAAATGTTGCATTTTATGGTATATACCATTTAATTCCATCAGTATACGATTCTACCATTAGTCTTTCATTTAATCTGTGTTGATTATGCTATTTTTAACAAATTTTTTGTTTTGTACAAAGATATGTCTGCTGTTAGCAACAGCACCTCAAGTTGCACTGAGACTAAAGATATGTGAAGAGAACAATGTAATTATTGCCTAAACATCCTCCTCATAATCCATCATTTGTATTTAAATAAATGACTGAATGCCACGTGGTGCCGTCTTGTTTAGGTTGCTTAATGATTTTTATGTTCTCGGCTACGGCAGTGTAACAGCTTACTTCCGGTCAACGTAGCCGTTCCATTCACAGCTGTTGCTTAAAGTCCCTATATAACTTCCTCATGCACTAAAAAGGTTGAATAGATGCATTTCTTTAAGCATTAAATATTTGAATATAAATTTGTTGTTAATGAGTTGTTAATTGCAGATAAAGCATATTCTGTCATAGTTCTGTTAAACCATTTCTTTTACTAATTATTGTGGTGCCTTACACAAAAAATAAAAACATTTGAAGAGTCAGGATTGATGTTTGTTATTACAGTTAGGCAGAGCTACTAAAATATCAGTTTCATCAGTGCATCTTAGATTTTGTATTCTCTTGGGTGCACAAACTGCAGATTATATGAAAATTATCATATAAAAATGTGAACTTATCTGTTATCGGTATCGTCCATGAGAAGGAGGTAATTATCGGTTATCAGTATCGGTTAAAATTTTTCATATCGTGCATCCCTAGTGAGAACGTTTCCATTTACACTTAGCCACATAGTCGCAAAACAGATATAAATCCGATATTCAATTCCCGCGCTATATTTAAATTTAACGAAGTTCTCATCAACGAAATCAAAAGATAAGCACTGCATTTCATTAATTATCAGCTCATTTCAAGATCAAAGACCGCAATAGGAGAGCACGCGGCATCAGCACTGGAAAGATAAGTTTTTCTTACTACATTCAATGATGATTGTGTTGAGCTTCTGAGTCTTAAGCCCCTTTCACACCGCTTTAGTTCCAGAACTAAAAGTACAGTACTAAAGTACTGGGACGATTTTACGCTAAATATTTCCCAGTACCATTTAAAGGGTTGCATTCACACCGACAGTGGGTACTAAGAAATGACCAGTGTTGGGCACGTTACTTTAAAAAAGTAATTAGTTATAGTTACTAGTTACTTCTCACAAATAGTAACTGAGTTAGTAATTGAGTTACATCATTATAAAAGTAACTAATTACCAGGGAAAGTAACTATAGCGTTACTTTTTACAGAATGTTCAAATGTCAAATAACTTTGGATGCCCCCAATATTAAATATGTTAAATTAATGAAATGGACACTAAAAAGAATAAATTATTATTATAAAACATTGTACATTAATCTACACTATTTATCTACTTAAGCTTAGTATCAGTCAGTCAAGCATTATAATATACTATTATGATCATTTTATATTATATGATGATAGAACTTTAGTAATTAGAATAACTAAGTATGAATGCATATTTGTCATCAATATAAAACTCACTAAGGATTAATGAGCTGCTGGGTTCATGAATATTAATCACGTTGTCTGCGTTCACTCGAATTGATTTGCTGAAATCAAAACAGGGACGATAATAGGTGAGCGTCAGCCAATGAGATTGTCATTTGCTCATTAGTTCCGCCCACTACAAGAGAACCCGGCAGTTCTTAAAAGCTGAAGAATTCCAAAGGAACTCTGTTATTTTGACAGGAAAATACAACAAAGAATATCGTTTACATGTAGTGCGTCAATTCTGCATCTTATGAAAGACTCCCTTGCTCTGTATCTTTGTGTGCGTGTATGTGAGAAAGAGATGCGAGTCGTGCGCCTTCACACTAGAGTTTATGGTACGTCATCCATTCAGATGAACTGAAAAAATAAATTCTAATAATATAATATAGTAACACCACATTTTATTGTCAGTAATTCGTTTGATTACCCGTTACTGAAAAAATAACGCCGTTTATTTATAACGCCGTTATTCCCATCACTGGAAATGACGTAAGTTCCACAATTAGTTCGGGTACTATGAAAAGGTTCCTGCGGTACGAAAGGGCCTTTACTTTCAGTTTCATTCGCGGCAGTTTGCGCGTCTGTTCGTTGAAGAGATACTCAGCTGCTCGTCTGCGGCGATGCATGTTGCATTAGCACAGTCATATCTGACTATAATGTCATAGCCTGTAACACGATCTCACACGTTTATTATTTTTTATATTTTGGGAGGAGTAAAATTTACATATGTAGTTTCAACAACCAGATGCATTTACACATGTCCAGTTTCGTCTGGAATGCGGCCCAGACCACCTCCTGAAGTGGTTTGAATGATTGGATTTATATTACAAAATGCATGAAGTGACCAGGTGTAAACAGCCCCTATATATTTTTTTCATGTTATTTTTTCATTAAAATTAAGTTGTCTAACAGATTGTGTTTAACACGCAAAAGAGTGACACAGAAATACAGAAATTCTACATTGATTTAAAAAAAAAACTGCGCTGGCATCGGATCGGATCGGAATTGGCCGATACTCAGAATTGTCTGGATCAGATTGGATCTGAAAAAATGGTATCGTTGCATCCCTAATCATGGCATCCCTACTAAATAACATTTCTTAATTTTCTTTTTGATCTGGCGTGAAATATGACTGAAATTGCTATTAATTTCTATTATATTCATTTCTAATGAATATAAAAATAAAAAATTAATGTTGTAATGACATATTCATACACTCTCTCATATAAACACACACAAAATCAATCAGCACCACAAAATTGCACTGCTATCTGGTAAAACTCCTTTTCTGTCAAAACATCTAAGCAAAACGGTGAGAGCTGTACAAGGCTACAGCTGGCACCCATAATAACATCAGCTAAGCAGGCAAAAAAAATCTACAATATGAGAGAACAAAGACACAGGGAGAGAAGATTGGGAGTGTTGTGCTAGTGTTAGCAAACAGGGTTTCACAGCTTCACAGAGACACTAGGGGGAAACGAACACAATCTGGTGATGTCACCGCACCAACTGAACATGCATGATTGGCTCCTCAGACAGGCAAAAGCCCTCTATAGGCAAATATTTCAATGAGCTTAAAGGAAACACCATCCAACAGCCTACACAGAAAATGGACAGCAGCCCACCAAATCACAAAGAAACAATCCATGCTATGCTTATCTATCTGTATCTATTTATCTTTATCATTAATCTTCTCACAGGAGGTGGTGTAAAAACAATATCTGCATGGGTGTAGTGCTGCAAAAGTCACATTTCCTCTCTCCATTAACGGGCTCACGTCCTTGTCAGTGTGACGATGAGTAAAATGAGGTCCACACTGGGAACAAAGCTAGAAAATGAGCCTCTGGTGTCTTTTCCCCTTGTTTCATCATGCAAAGGCTTGACTATTTTTACATGCTTCCTAAATAAAGATGGAGAGCCATGTGGGCTAATACAATATAACATGGCATAAACATTGCACTGATTTTCATCACACTATTTGACAGCATATATCTAGTGTCTTTACTTGACAGAAACATGGTGTTACCTAAAATTCAGTCCACAGAAACAGAATCTGGTACACTGGCCAAAATAGCACTGAAGGTTAATAGACTGCAGGTTAAATCATTTTATTAACTGGAGCTGCTTTAAATATACTGCTACAAGATGTATATAATGACTCTAGATTATAGTAACAAGCCTTTGTTTGATCCTAATCTAATCACTGCAATCCTGCTCTGCTTTGAGGATAAACTGACCAAAACAGTCAGGCTGACAGAACAAAAAGAAACAAAGATCCTTAACAACAAGGAAAGAAATCAATGAGTATATCAATATCACCTGACTCTTAAAAAAATCAAATTCTTGGCTAACATCCGCCACCATATGAAGTGGTAAACAAACCCATAGCTTGAAAGGAGATAGTTGCCAATGAGGTACAATTTTCCACAGACACAAAGCAGTGTACATTACCAAAATAATGCAACGTTGTTCATTAATGTGTCAAAGGGGATGAACTAAACTATAAGGACAACCTTCCCACTGGGCCTGAGCATTGACACAAACAGCTGTCAAACGGAACACACAACATGTAAGAAAATGAATGGCTATAGTCAACACACCAGTGACCCTCAAATGGTAACAATCCTGTAGTATTGCACAACAGGCCCACAGACACACATCGTCGAATTAGAATTAGGCTCTTTATAACAGTATTTGTGCCTAAAGTAAAAATAACCAGGGTACATGTCAGTAACATTTCAGACAACACAATAAAGCCTTTTTACAAACCTAATCATTCACGTAGATGCTACAACAAAAGAGCTCTTTGTTATTATGAAATGGAATATCACTAATTTAGTTTTAATAGCTAGTCAAGAAAGCTACTTTATAGTTCAATTAAACATCATACAAGTAGGCTTAATTGTAACGATATTTAACGCATTATAACGCATTTACTAAACACACTTGTTGTGTTTAGTAAATGCAAATTAGTATCTATTCTGTCAGAAAACTGTATACTAGCAACTATATTGTTCAAACTAACTAAAAAAATAAGTAATAGCACTTAATGAATTATTACTGGTAAACTGGAATAGACACCAGCAACAATTACAATACATACTAGTACTAGTGGGGAATGAATAGTTGACATGTGAACCTCAGATTTCCATAGAATTCAATGGCAAAAATGTGTAACTTGTTACCAGGAACAATATAGGCATAAGCTATTTGGCACTACTGGGACAGTGACTAGTGGCAAATGAATAAGTTCTTGTAAATAATATACAAGTACTAGACTAATTAAACAGATACAGGTCACTACTGGAACGACGACTAGTCTAATGTATGTCCAGTGAAATTAAAAAGACAGAAGTCACTGTTGGATTACTCATTTGTGATCAAAAAATAAGTAGCCTACTAGTAAAATTAAAAAATAGATAGCCTACTAGTTCGCCTGAAAGCATATTTTTTAAAACATACCCACTAAATGCTTATAAATTGTGCTTAGTGATAGTTCTTAAAATAGACTGCTTTATTATGTACTCTCTAGAAGCATGTACATAGTTGTTAAACAAAAAAAGTACATCTGCAATGGGTAAATTCACAGACCCCCCTGAGGCGACTGGGTCATTCGAAACGCCACAACTGTTTAAACAGCTAACGTTAGTGTTGTGGAATTCGAATTCATTATTATGGCGAATTCGGCGCATCGAAAAGATTCGCTCGGATTCGAATCATTCGATATTGTTCGTCAACACAAATACGCACATGTTCGTGCGTCAAATATACCTCAAATACGCACCAAAAACATTTTCAGCGATTTGTTTCGTTGTGATGAAGCGGGCGTCCTTACATAAATCATCCGATAGCGGATAACAAAACACACTTATGCAATGCGGAGTAAATTAACAAGCATTTGCAATTCATTGCAATGGTGTAGCTGCTTAGCTGCCCTTATTGCCCTGCCGTGGCTAGCTAGCACCAGCCTCGACTAATTCACCGAAAGGGAGTTCAAACCATAAGCTTGGCAAATCAATAACACTTGATCTTCTTGCCATGGCAATAGGTAAAAGGTAGGTGTCCGAAAGCTAACGTTAGACTCCCCAGCCGTGCTTATGCCCCAAGCTACTCTCGCTAGCCGAATTCTGACATGATGTTTTGCTAAATGTCAACCCATTTGGACATTCCTCTTTCCTTCTATGCAACAAAGCAAAAGGGACGGAAAAAAGCAGCTCAAACTAGATCGGGGAGATTGCCCATATTCGAGTGCAGCGAACCAGCCGGGATTGTCAAGGCCTATGGGTTGACAGTTCAGCGTGTGTCACATCTGTATACCTTTGTAATGCACCCGCAGATTATTCTGTGAGAGCCCGATGTAGCTGTACTTATCCTTGGGGCTCCAAGATCGGGGTAAGGGGGTCTCTTCCTCATTCACGGCCGGGTACAGCCGCTTCAAACGCTCGTTTAGCTCATGCTCTTGATAATTAAAAGCAGGATCTCCTGTTAGCAGGCTCCCCGCTCCAAGCTCTGCCATTTTTGCTTATGTTTTTGTATTCCTTCTAGTAATCCTACCCTGTTGTGCCAATCCGCTAAAAAGGAGAGAGCGCTAGACTAAGGAGAGAAACAGCAGCGGTGAGATATCCCCGGATAACAGCCGCTCCACAGTGACGTGTGGGTACTGTAGTTGAACACAAAGCCCTGCGCAGTGCACACTGCTGACATGAGGGAAGTGCCATCAACTACATGACCCATACCTAATTCAATTGGGAGAGGAGCGGGCTGTAAAACGCAGTCTAGGATTTGTAGTTTTTAACACAACTTCGAATTCTATAGTGTGAGCACGAATATACTTGATTTAGATTGAAAGTAAACCGTGTATTTTGCATCTCGAATCAGTGGCTGTAATTTATTCAAATGCGTGATGATGCAAATCAATTTAACTACATGTTTGCTGTATTATAAGCCGTGCATTTCAGCTTTTTATGTAACAGACATCATGTAATCCTTATCCTAAACTGTTCGTCTGTGAAGCAGTAGTTTACTTCATTAACTGAATCTAAATATTAGTACTGATTGGTTTCCGTGTTAAACTATTAAAATAAAGCGTTAAGTCATTAAACGCTGTTGTTGTTTTTGTTCTTTTCTTAAAAATATATATTCATTTTAGGACGTTTTTTTACTTCTTATATAAGTTTACAGTTAAAAATTAGTCCGTCGAATTCAAAAGCAAGGTCACATTTAACCCTAACAAGACATTTTGTTCAACAAGTTAAGCACTCTTCAGTCTAAAAAACAGACGGGCTTAGAAAAACAAGACACGCTCTGTGGTGTAATCCAGGCGCACTAGCCTTTACTGCCGTGATGAAAAAAAACACAAATGTTATGTCATATCAGCGCTTTAAACATTTTAAATATTTACCAAATAGAGTATTTATACATTAACACATACATGCGAATTTAATGCGACACGTATAATGTTTTAGACGACAAGACACGTTATTGTTCATACAGGCACGCTGTGGGCGCCTATACATAAAAGGTCCTTTATAGGGTCCATCGGTATCATAGCAACCACCTCTCAAACAACAACAATGCCACGCTGCTGAAGCTTCAGTTGGACGTTCGCTGATAAATTTGCTGTGGATTATTATCAAGCTGTTTATTCGTCCAAATGTCGCTGAAAGAACTACAGCTGCCACCGTTGTTACACTCTGAAAGGCAAGATATAGGACAGTTTCAGAATAGTTAATGTTGCTTATACACTAACTAGAAATGACTGCCTAATCCAAATAAGACAGCGGAAGTCAGTAACGTTAGAACACCACTGTAAATATATCAAGATATATTTAAAGTAAACGTATAAGTATAAAGTAAACTGTATGTCAAAGATTGCCATTTCTTTATTATTTTCTAATGTTGAGTTTATAGGCCTGCAGTGTGTAAACATATTTGAAAATAATAATAAAAACATAATAATTTGGATGAAGTATCTGCTGTCACTGTTTGAAGTTCAAACTGTCTGTCTTTCCTTTAGCAGAGGATCACAGCGACACATTACTAGCGGGATATCTAGGTCAAAGTTTATAAAAGTAAGTTATAAACCTGCTGATTTAATTCTAGAAATTCATATTTGATAGTATTTTATATATCTGATAACGTTACCTGATTTACGGATAGATCTATACTATTAGCTGGTTAAACTTAATGTTAAAAAGTACATGCATAAGTAAATAAAGTGTGACTTTAATGTAGCAGCATATACTTATATACTCTGCTTATTTGTTTTATCAGTTCTATGAAAAGTGATTTATTTTGTAGTGTTTGACACCACCATCACATGCCAAATAATGTCAAATCAACTTTAATTTCCTTCAGACCAACGCAGGGGAAACCTCTGGTAACCTTTCATCCTGGCCTGCTGAAGTTACCAATCAAATTGTCCAAAAGCCCAGAGGAATAAAACATCATGGGTATGGCAAGTACGACACATAGCATCTCAGTGTTCATTCTAGCATTGCAATAGTTGTAAAACTTTATCCTGGTTTACACTTTTCCTTGTCCATTGCATACTTTCGTCCTAATGTCTGCATATATGATGTGCTGCAGATCTCTTACCAAGCCTCGTTTCTTAGAGCAACTGGAGTCTCATCTGAAGAGAGAATTAGAAGCTTTAGACACACATGGCATCAAAGTCCAAGAGCTCAGACTGCAGGTTTATATTCCACTTTGTAATGGTCTCTTATTCTTTAGCATACATTACAGTTCACAAGTTTGAAGTCTGTAAGATTTTTTTATGTTTTTGAAAGATCTCTTTTATTTGATTTGTATTTATTTGATAAAAAATTTTTTGTTTTCTGTTTTAATATATTTTAAAATGTAATGTTCACATGATCTTTACAAAATGTCACATAATCCTTCAGAAATCATGCTATTTCACTGCTAAAAATATTTATTATTATCAGTGTTGAAAATGTTTAATATTTTTGTGGAAACCTCTGATACATTTTTTTAGGATTTAAAAAAAAGAGCATTTATTTGAAATACAATTCTTAAAGATAATTCTTAAAGAAAGCCTTTACTGTTATCTTTGATCAATTAAATGCATCCTTTCTAAATAAAGTATAAGTTTCTTTAAACCAAAAAGAACGTTTAGAACGTTAGTATACACAGCAGACTACATATATTACACTGCATCTTGCTTTCTTGCTTTCAAGTAAAGGGATGTGTGACTGTCCAAACAATCCACAAAAACGAAATAAAAATGCATGTAATGATATATATAAGTGTTTTTCAATACTAGTATTTATGAATGTCTGCTTTTTCCCTGCCTTATAAAGGTTTTCCAGGAGGTGTTTGGATATTTAATTGAAGAATTTAAAACCTATAAGCCTATTTTCTCTGCCATCAAAAATGAGTATGACATCACATTAGGTATGTGCAATCTTTTTAGTTATTTGGGGGGGGATGGGGTTATTGTTAGCTACCACCATTTCTAGTTTTATGTTACTAATTGTATAAATATTGTATTAAACAAAAATGTATAGCAATGCAAAGCATGTAAAATTAACTGTAGCTAACTAAGTTTAATATAATGTAAAATGAAACACTAATCGAACTCAATTGGTCAATAGTAAGTCATGAGGAAAATAATAGATGAGATGTCACTAATCAAAGTGTCAATGTCTCTCCCAGCACATCTTCGTGAACAGATCAGGGATCTGCTACCGCTGCGGGCGAAGCTGGTGCTTGTGTCGGAACACTGTGAGAAGAGGATTCTGGATCAGAGAGTGCAGGAAAGAGATGAGCTCCGAGCTCTGAAGCGAGAGTGTCAGCGTCTGCAGCGTGTCATTGAGAGTATGAGAGGACAACAGACTGCTCTGCAGATTCAGGTGGAGATCATTTATTATGTCTGTCAAAAATGTACAGTATATCGGTTAATGACAAGCATGACCTCTCAATAGACTACAATATGGGAAAGCTTTTTTATGGAATCATGTGATCCCATTCTCTATGAGAAATTAATCATAGTATCTTGTGGTTTCTCTTAGCATATTATCTTATTAACATTTGAACACAGTTTGAAATGAATTGAAATGTTTACAGCAGATGCTTGTCAGGGCCAAACGATGGGTCATTGGTGCAGGTCATTCACATACAAATTTAATAGAGGAGCAGAGTGAAACTAGAAAGATTCCTAGTGTTGTTGAATTAGATTTTATTTTTATATTTTAATTTTCTTTTTTATTTTTAGTTAGGTTCATTTTTAGTCATTTTTGTTGTGTGCTAATGTAATTTAAAAATGTGTTTTTTATTTATCTTTAAATTATTTTTATTTCAGTTGTAGTCATTTTAGTACTTAAACTTTAGTTAATTTATGCTTTTTATCTAATAAATAAAAAAAAGGTTTTTTTTAATCTAAGGTTTTGCTTAAGAGTTTTTTTTACTTTATTTAAGCTTTATTTCAGTTGCTGAAAACAGTTGTTAATATTTAAATTTTAGTTGCCGTTAAGAATCACAACACTGCTGCTTCCATAAAGCATATATGACAATAGTAGATATATAGTGAATCACTACACAGACTCATGTGTATCTCTCCCATAGGTTGATCACCTAAAAGAGGATCTGGCCACCCAATATCAGCTATACAGGGATGAACGTGATGCACGAAAATTGCTCATCACCAGAATCAGCACAATGACCTCTACCCAAGACACTGAACAAGATGATAATAATGAAGGTTATAATGAAGGTTACGTGAATGATGACTTGTAGTAGAGTCTGAAAAAAATAAATGTGGAAAACATGGAAACAAAAAATTTTTACTACTGGAATTCAGTGTATGAGAATAAGGAGCCAGTGATAGGGGGACCACCAGTCTTAAAAATTGAGAGCTTTGTCACTTTTCCTTCAAGACGCAAGCAGTGTCCTGCATTTCAGTTATGTGCGTATTATTTTTTCTTACCTGAAATTACAATACCACAATAAGAAATATGATTTTAATAAATGTTATTTCCATTTAAAAATCCATTAGTGCAGCAGTCGTGTTATAGCTGTAGTAGGGAAAATAACAAACAAAGCATTCATGGAGAGGTTATTTTTTTTCTGCTGATGATGACTGGACAGAGCAAAGGAATCAGTGTGGACCTCATCAAAAGTCGTAAAATACAGCCAGGCAGGATTTTTGTTCCTTCTTTTTTTTTTTTTTTGAAGATGATTAATATTAGCCGGGCTGGAGGTTTGATTGCCAGGAGTGAGTTGCAGTAGTCAAGAGGTGATTTGACAGAAACTTTGCTTGTTCCTCTCAGAGGATGAATCTGAGGATCCTGTGGTGGTGAAAATGGCTTTGCAGGTGTGTAGAGAGGACCTTACCAAAGTCCAAGTTGAGCTTAGCCGCCTCCAAGCCGAATACAGTGATGTGGTCCCACGACGAGACTGGGATAATCTGAATCATATGCATGAGGAGACTTTAATAAAGGTATGGAGAAAAATATATTTATTATTTTTAATTTACGTACAAGAGAATGAATCAACCAGTTTATCATACAAAATATTTTGTTATGGTAGGATTAAATATTTTATATTACTTTGTTCATTTTATCTGTTAATTTTAATTATCTACTACGCTACGATTCAAAAGTTTGGGGTCAGTGTTTTTTTTTTTTAATTGAATAATTCTGTTCAGTAAGAATGCATTAAATAAATCAAACACCCAAAAGAGTAACTCTTAAACATCAAGCGTGAAAATAAGATCTATAATCTATTTGATATGTAATTGATTTTAATATTTAATGTGATTTCTTTCCATATTTTAGCTGGAAACCTTACAGACAGACTTTGACCAGTTAAAGTCTGAGTATGACACACTGCTTGAGGTTCACTGTCAGGTACTTGAGCAGAGAAACAGACTTTAAAGAGGTCTATAATGATAAATAAATAACCGTAAACTCATCTGATTACTAAACATTATTCTAATCAACAGTCAGCACCTGCTGTGTTACACTCCAGTCAGTCTGTGGTGCAACATGGCTCTGATAACAAACACATTGTTACAACTCCCAGACCAAACTGGGAACAATGTTCAGGTAACAGTATCTGAATTGTCCAGGCATAAGCTGTCATATCTGTTCTTTATATAGTCCAGTTAAGCTTATGTTTGAGATAATCTTATGTAATATGTGTTGTAGACATACTAGGAGGCAGTGAGCGATGTAAAGAACTCTTTGAAGGTCAATCCAGCCAAAAGAGGCTGGAGATCTTGCTGCAGCAGATGAATGGCCAGAATGAGTTCTTCACTGGTCTTGTAAGTGTTCTTAACATCAAAAATAGCTATAGAGCACTGCAGTGATGACGTATTTTTGTAGGCCAGCATGAAAGTTAGTATTACCCTGGTTCTCTCAGTAAAAACCCAATAGGATTTTTCCATTGGATTTTGGATTATTACAGAAAATAATCTCTTTGACGAAACAAGTTTATGATTTTTATCTATTTTTATCTATTTAGCCTACATATAAAAAGAAATAAAAAAATAAGATGCTAAATATAGGCTATAAACAAACTACACCAGCTTTGCTAGGCTGAAGTAAAGTTGTTTTCACAGGGCACATCCAGTGACGTCCCCATTTATCTACAGTATGAGGGGAAATTTAAGAATCTTAAGCTCAAGAAAGCAGACGCAGTCAGAGTTATTAAAGACATCTGGAGAGAAAAAAATGCAGAGAATGAAAAGGTATGTATGGCATAACAATATCCTGGCTTGATTTGTTTAAGCAGTCACTAGTTATGAGTATTTAATGCTGTATTTCTCCTCACATTTTTCTTCAATGGAGAGTGATGACTCCAGAGATCTGCAGATGTTTCTTCACAGCTATCTTGTGGAACATTATAAGGATAAGGCAGGAGAGTGGGCTTACAGCTTGATGGAAAGCATTCAGAACAATCTTGAAGATGATCTCATTTGCCTTTTTAATGACATCTTGATTGGAAAGGTTTGTGCTTAATCTAAATAATCATTTGTGTAAATGTCCATAGCAATGATGAACAAGTAAGTCCAATGAAAGCAGGTTTTTCAGCAGCCACCCAAAATATCAAATGTTTATTGAGATACATATATAATGTTGCTGACTGTAATTTTGTGGCAGGTTGATGAGAGTGTCTACCATGGACAGACTCAGCTGCCGTCTCACTTGCTCAAGGTTTTAATTCAAAGTGACACAACACAATGTGGATCACTAACTGTCTTAGAATTTAGGTGAGCAAAAACTCAGAATTCCTCAGTTGAAAGTTTATGATTGTCATGTGATTATTATTATTATTAAATTATGTGTGCTAATTTTCAGTGATGCATTGAAGAAGGCTTTCCCTCTGAAGGCAGATCAAGACATGGAGGAGCTGTTGGCGGTGGCTCAGACAGAGCTGAAGAGTAATGGAGTGCGCATTGCTTATCAGACACTTTATACAGAGGTCCGTTTGAAATTTTTGGCTATAGCCTAATTTAAGTTGAATGTATACACTACCATTTAAAAGTTTGGGTTGGTAAGATATTTTAATGTTTTTGAAAAGTCTCTTATGTTCACCAAAGCTGCATTTAGTTGTTTGAATATACATTAAAAACAATAATATTGGAAATATGATTATAATTTAAAAGAACTATTTCTATTTGAAAACTATAAATATTTGTATAAATGTAAAATTAATTTTTTGTCCTTTAATGGCAAAGATTTTCTTTTTTTTTTTTTTTTTAAATCATGATACATTTTTTATAATATTTTTTGCTTAATATAAAGTTCAAAGACCAGAATTTATTTAAAATATAAATCTTTTGTAAATGTATAAATGTCTTTACTGTCACTTTTGATCATTTTAATGCATCCTTGCTGAATAAAATTATTAATTTCTTCAACAACATAAAAAAAAAAGATCCTAAACTTTTAAACGGCACTGCATATATAAATATATTAGAACATCATGTTTTGTGCACATTGTTCCCACTTCAGGACACAGATGGAAGACACAAAGAATTCCTGAGTCTAGTTAAAAAACAAGCTACTGCTGAGAGACTCCAGTACATCAGCGAGCTGAGAGTGCAACTAGAAGGCAAAGGGTAAGAGATCATCATCCACCCACTGTTTACAAAATGTTATTAAAGATCTCCAAGTAAAAGCCACATTTAACTGATCCTGTTTAGATTTCGATAATAGTATTGTCATATTTTTGTCCTGTTTTGTATATCATCAATGTAGGGAAGTGGATGCAGAGCACCTCAGGACTGCCTTCAAGACTATCGATCCCTCACTGGATTCTGAAACTCTGGACTGGAATCTCAGTGTAGCTTTTCAGACAAAGGAGTATGAATTACAAGCTCAAGCTTTGAACACGGAGGTTGTACTACAGCGTCTCTCTGTGGCTAATGTAAAAAGGGCAGGGCCTAAGTGATGACCATTGTTATGTCAAGCACATTTCCAATCTTTTTATAGCACACTACATATATAAACCAAGCAAAGCACTAGGGTATAGAAATACCTTAATACTTTTAATAGTTTGCATATTATGTAATTAGATAAATCACATATCAAGAATGACGCAATAATAAAAAATTATTTAAATAGCCTCATGTCTCTGCGTGCTGCTTTAACATATTATTTTTTGCTTTTCATTAAAAAGAAACTGTCATGTGTGTTATATCGACCCTTTACATAAACAAAGCTATATTCATTTGTATTGTCCACTACAGGTTACTTAATAGTTATTTTTATTGTCAATAAATGGTACATTTATATGTATTTGCTTGTCAGTTTTATTTTGTTGATTTGTAACAAATTAATGTAATTTATTATTAACAAGAGCTCAGTTTTCCACCTTGTAAATGCAAAGAAGCACTGCATTTGTGAGGACTAATTGAAAACTAAACTGAAATTTTCTGCACATGTAATTCTAAGAGAGTTTATAACCACAGATTGTAAATGGAAGAGAAACTGCACAAATATGGTTTCTAAGTGACAATACTTGTGAGTATTTAAAGTAAACTATTCTTGGATTCACCTGCTGCTCGAAGCACTAGTTCTAGATTTGGAAAGCAATACATCATCAACAACTATGTTTACACGGAGAATCTGTCGACTGGCTGTCAAGAACCAAAATTCAAAGCAGTGTGTAAGCGCTGTGCGCATGCTCAAACTGAAGAGGCCGCTCAACTTCTGTTCTCGGCGCGCTGGAATCGCCATAACTGGAACCGGGGATTCGGTTTTGGGCTCACGGAGGTAAGATGTTGGTCAGATATTATTTATAACAGTTAACATTGTATTTACGCTGTACATAACTACTTTATAAGTACTTTATGCAAAGTAGCACTGGGGCTTTTTGCCAAGAATTATCTGAAGCGCTAGCTAATAGGACACGCCTATAGGACCGGAGCGTGTACGGGCCGCGCGAGGGTCTCGCCTGCGTTCAGCTCATATGGCTCTGGGGTATTTTTAGAACGGAACGAGGGTGCGTTTGGTCCAAGTTGACCGTTGATCGTTACTATTCAAACTCCGAGTTGATATTCAAAAGGCAACGTCCGCTTCAACGTTAAACACAACTTTTTCGCTTCACGATTTAGCCGGCGAGCTCGTAGACAGACAGGCAAGTGTTAGCACGTCTACGGCTAAAGCTAAAATGAATCAGTCTGCACTCAGCGAGGCCATTGAAAGCCAGCTAATAATCATAGCATGGCTACTTTTAATGGTTAGTAGCATTCTTAATCAAATAGTGGCTGTGGTTTGACGGAAATTATTTCAAACACAATTTGGACGCTTTCATAGCGTCACTGACTGATTTTTAAATGAAGTTAGTATTAGCTAACCAACCAACTAGTGCTAAGAGTCTCTAAAATCCTCTTTAGAATGACCAGCCGAATGCTTTTATGTCAGTCATTAATGTTCTAATTTGACAGTAATCGAACTAGTTTGCTTAGTGTGGTTATATGTCATTCATACAAATATCCTACTGTATTCAAGAAAGTGTAATTATAGGGAGTTGTCATCAACTGCTCGTATTAACTACTAGAGTATTCCAGAACTGTACTTGTAAGATGTCACTGGAAACTGTTAGATATGAGAGAAATTGAAATGTTTAAGTTTGAAAACCTCCAGTGAATCATGGCCCAATCACATGATATATTAACCAGTCAAAGTTGATGACAAATCTGTGGGTTTTTAAAAGGGTGGAGCAGGAGTGTGTTAAATTCCATGAGCTTCTAAACAGAAAGGAGTTTGTAAAGGTCTGTTTACATCAAGGACAATAATGATAACAATAACAATAAAGACTATTGCTTTAAAATCATTCCAAATTGAAAAGAATAGAGAATAGGGCACACACCACAACTATAACAACAATGACGCAGAGGAACGATGTTGTATGATAAACGATTAAAACATTGACAGCCAACGATGACATGACTTTTAAGTAATAAACAGAGCATTATTGTGTGTTTGTGTGGACACTAATATAGTTATCAGTACAGTTATCGTTGTTGGTGGTACAGGCTTTAAGGATGACAATTATGAAGTGTTAATAATCATTCTAATTCTATGAGAAGTCCAAACCACAACTATATCCATAACGCTACAAAGGACTGATATCAGTGAAATAACTTGCAGAATTAATTTTTGTAACAGGTGAACTAAGGACATTGACAGCCAATCAGAATCCACTTGACTTTAACAGGATTAAGAATGGTGGATTCTGATTGGCTTTCAATGTTAGTATGTTCATCAGATGGAAAAAAAAATGATTCTAAAACTATAATTCCTTTTGTGTCGTTATCATTGTAGTTTTCTATTCTCATAGAATTAGAACAATTATTATTACTCTATTGTTATTGTTATAATTATCATCTTTAGTGAAAATGGGCCTTTAATCCAGCCTTTTTGGTCTCATCAGAGGTGCGTTTCCCAAAAGCATCGTTAGCTAACTATGGTTGTTAGTTCCATTGAACTCTATTGGTAGCGACGGAACTTGCGACCATAGTTGTTTTTGGAAAACACACGCCTGTTTGGCTTTTTACTTTTGTTGTTTGATTGATTATTGTTGGGATCTATGTTTAATTTTTTCCCCTAAAATAAAGCTGATACCTTTTGTGTCAGAGAAACTAGCATGCAGACCTCTTTAGAATTTTTTCTTTGATCTTCTTTTACTTCTGTTTTTGCGGTAGCTCTATAGCATCACTGTGGAAGAGTAATTATTAGAGCCTCACCGATATGGATTTTGGGAGGCCGATACCGATATTAGGGAGTAAAAAAATGTCTGATATATATATATCGGCAGATATTATTTATGTGTATATTATAGTACAGTACCAGTCAAAAGTTTGTTGTACAGTAAATTCCACACTTATGACTGGATTCTGCGATTCCGTGTTTTTTGGCGGGGTTCCCCTGATACAATTTGCATTCCAGGGGCTAAATATCACGTTATTAGGGTCGCTTCAACCTGCGGACATGAAAAACAACCCGTGGCAACAATGTTAAAGTAGCCCAATTCTGCAGGAAAACCGCAGACTTGGCAACACTGGTGTCACTACAGTGACCTGGGTCGCCAGTAGCAAACAATAGAGCGCGCTCTCTGCTGGACAAACTAAGTAGGCTAATTAGCCTACACTATTTACAAGCATTTTATCTGCATTTTATGTTCTGTAAAAAAAATTAAAAAAAACATATCGGTGGCATATACGCTGATGCAGATATATCTGTGAGAGGCTCATATCGGGCGATGACTGAAAGTTTTCAAATTAAAAACTTTACACACAAAGAAATGATTTATACTCACATAGAAATGAAATGCCACCGAATTACTATCACCTATCAGAAGTTGTTTATTTACTACATGGAGCGGGTTGCTTCCTTATGGGCTCCGCCATGTTGGCATCACATGACCAGCCATATTATGCAGTTGACAAGTTGCTAATAAAACGTTTACTTCACATATTCCTTTTAATCAGTGTGCGATGCCCTTAGCAAAGTATAAACAAAAGTACATATTAACAAACCCAACAGCGTAGTAAACACAATATGAATGATAGTGACCAATAGTATATAAACTTAATGCACACAGGTTGTTCAATATGAGGTCCAAGATCACTGGCACTGTTGGCTCAAATAAAAGCCAGTGCACCTTTAAATGTAGATTAAAGTTTCTGTTTTTTTTTTTTCTGTCTTGTCAGTTGTTGTCAACCCTCAGTCTGTCATATACATTGAGTCATTTATTCTGTCTCCACCAGTGCCTGAAGCAGGGTGAATCAGAATGGGAGACAAGCCGATTTGGGAACAAATAGGATCCAGCTTTGTGCAACATTACTATCAGCTGTTTGACACAGACAGGACTCAGCTTGGATCGATATATGTGAGTATTATATTAAGCTCGTTTCTTCAGGATAGCTCTCTCTTGACTAGCCCCTTAGCTGAGAGAGACATTAAGTAGAGATGTTTTACTGTCTCTGCCTTGCAATCGTGTTAGTGTTTAAAGCGTCACTTGGTTTATGTCTTGCAGAGTGACGCTAGATGCCCAGTAACAAACAAGTTTTGTCGTGTGTTCAGGAGAGGAGTCTTTTCAGGCCAGAAATGTGGTTCTATACTGGACCTTTAAAAAGAGCCTAAAGTCCTCATACATGAACCTATATTTTCAGCAACATATGTTAAACAGTATGTCAAACATATGTTAAACAATACTTATATTGAGGGATATTTGTTGAGTGTATATATATATATATATATATATTTATATGATTTTAATATGTATTCATAAAGACTGACCATAGTACTGCTTTGCTGACTACATTTTGGCTGCTTTAGCTCAACTAAACTTTTTTTCTTGTCCTAGATTGATGCATCATGCCTTACGTGGGAGGGTCAGCAATTCCAGGGAAAAGCAGCCATTGTCGAAAAGCTTTCCGTACGTATTTGTGTGTGTTTTGTTAGTTGAAGGTTGATTTTTAAAGGGGTAGTTCACCCAAAAAAAAAAATTTCATTAATTATTCACCCATATGTCAAGATCCTCGTTCATCTTCGGAACACAAATTAAGATATTTTATATTTAGATTTCTTCTCTTCTGTACACCGTCAGCAGCACCACATGTTTTCTTTGTGCACAAAAAGTGTTCTGTCAGTTGCATTGCAGTCTATGCAGGGTTAGAAAGCTCTCGGGATTTCATCAAAAATATCTTAAATTTATATTCCAAAAATGAACGAAGGTCCTGTGGGTTTGAAACGACATGAGGGTAAGTAATTAATGACAGAATTTTCATTTTTTGGTTGAAAATAGAGGTTGGGAGTTTCCCACTATCAATCCAATGAATAACTAAATGTAAAAAATCTCTCAAATTGACCATAAATTGTGCATCCCCATTTAAATATTGATCAGATGTTTAATTAACATATGTATCTTTCAGTTTAAACAGTAATTATATACATTACTTTTTGTTGTTTTTTCTTCAGAGCCTGCCCTTCACAAAAATAGCTCACAGCATCACAGCACAAGACCATCAGCCCACGCCTGATAGCTGCATAATGAGTATGGTAGTAGGCCAACTAAAAGTAAGTATTTTCTCAATTTAATTTTGACCTCTGACAGTTATGATATGACAGCAGCGCCTGAGGTGAACACTTTAGACAAGTATGTATGTGATAAGGTCTAGGAGGGCATTCTCTTCATTTGAAATGCATAACGTCACCTTAATCCCAGTGGCATTTAAATCGAGAGCGGCTGTGGACGGTTTAAGCCTCTCTTGATTGCCCTCTCGCTCCACCTGACATGACATAGTACTGCGTAGTCGAAGATTTTCTAAGCATTTCAGAGCTGTAGTGTATGTGTGTTTGTCTATCAGGCGGATGATGACCAGGTGCTGGGCTTCCATCAGACCTTTCTGTTGAAAAGTATCAACACTGCCTGGGTTTGCACCAACGAAGTCTTCAGGCTTGCCCTGCACAACCTTTGAGCTTAAAGGCTCTCGGTGGTCACATGGCCTTTCTTCCTTCTCTTAATGTCTGTAAGGACCAGTGTCCGCTTGGGTTCACGCACACCGTACGAGCCTCTCTACTAACGGCTTTAAGCTGTGTTCAGATCAAGCGTCTTTGTGGATTTAGTATGTTGGGAATGCTATGACATATTGAATATGTTCATGCAGGTTTGCCTGGTGTGTTTGTGAATTTGTTTGCGCCTTTGCAACAACAAAACAACCAAAAGTCATTCATTTGCAGTGAGAGCTTACCATTTTTGGTGACCTTTAATGACATAATTGTGTCCAACAACAACATTAAAAGTGGAGAAATGTTTAATTTAGTGAGCACAAACTCCTTTTGCAGTGTGTATGCATTCTGTGTGCAATACGTATGCAGTGAAGAAGCAGTATGGGCTCATTGTGCATTTGCAGTCTGCTACTGATCCACGGCTGTATACCACAAACACAACAATAATCCTTAAAAAATCCAAAAAATATTGCTACTGAAAATTATTTTTCACTGTACACAATACAATCTTTCATTGATATTCCCATTTAAATGCAAGGAAAATAAACAACATATTCAGTGCATTTTATATATTAAGTTGCTCAAGCAAGTGGCAAAATATTTAAAATGTCAATCCTGCCAGTCATTAAGAACTTTGTTTTTTTTTTGGTTTTTTTTACCTCCACGAGTGCCATTTATTACGTTGCCTCGTTTATCTAAAAGTGCACTTTTCCTGGCTTTAAACCTAACTACAAAGCAATGTGTTGACTGTGAAACACAGTAATTTAATTATATGCATTTAGGGCGTAATTACTACATTTTAGTGTCAATCCATGTTCATTTATTACCCTGAACAATGCGCTGTCACTTTAATTCAGTGCATGCAGCAGAGCAAAAATAGATTGATTCAGAAACAATCGCTGCAATGCTGCATATGCAACACTCCTGGAACACATTGCCAGACAGCATCCGTGTGCAGTGTGAGTGCTCTAACCTGTTAACTTGGGCACGGAAAAAATACCTCATATGCACTGCAAACAGAGTATGTGTGAAACGGGCATAACAGTCAGCTTTTGTTTTGACCTGTCTTTATGTGCATCTAATATTTTGTAATAAAGAGTTCCTTCACATGAAAAACTAATGTGACATTGTTCAAAATGGGTGAAACATGAGTGAAATACTTAGGATCAGATGTGTTTCTATTGAGCTTTTAGATTCTGTTTATAAATATGCAGGGATTGAATATTGGGGTAAAATAAGTGCTATAAAATGATTATTTTGAATAACTTTTTATTTTTATATTTTCTCTCTTAGTATTAGTAATTTTGTGCTTTTGTCATTTTTATTAATTTTTTAACATTTTTTCTAGTTTTAGTAATGTTAGTACTTCAACTTTTCAACTCTTCAATTTTTTCTTATAATTGATTTCAGCTTTCATTTTAATGAACAACAACAACAACAAAAAAGTTTTAGTTGACAACGTACTAGCAACTCTGAGTAAAGTGGGTCCTAAAATGACAACAGTTAAAGGGTTAGTTCACCCAAATATGAAAATTCTGTCATCATTTGCTCACCCTCATGTAGTTCCAAACCTTTATGAATGTCTTTGTTCTGCTAAACACAAAGGAATGTGGGAAACAGAGCAGTTCTGGGGCACCATTGACTTCCATAGTATATTTTTTTCCTACTATGGAAGTCAATGGTGCCCCAAAACAGCCTGGCTGCAAACTTTATTCAAAATACCTTCCTTTGTGTTTGGGCAGAACAAAGAATTTCATACAGGTTTGGAACTACTTGAGGGTGAGCAAATGATGACAGAATTTTCATTTTTGGGTGAACTATCCCTTTAACAACCGAGTCGTATGGGTTATCTTGCACAAAAAGCATTTTATAACCTTGTGACTTCTTTAAAATTACTGTAAAATGAATTTAATAAAAACATGGTCACAATAACCTAATATATGGCCAGATTACATTACACAGGTGATGCCTTGTCATGGATTTTAGTGTTATTAGGGGGGATTCATTAGTGAAGATCATTTAAATTCAGTACTAGGCTCAGTGTTTATGTGAGAAACTGACCCAGATTGCTTAGTACCACATTTTGTCACGTTTTGATTTTTGATTTCACCACCATCAGCCAAAATATGCTGTAATTATGTAAAGATATTATGTCCTTAGCTGGAAAAAAATGGATATTGTGACAGTTTAGTTTGCCGTGATTCCTTAATGCAGCATTTGTCTTTCTGTAGCTGAACTAATATGCTTTGAGACTTGCATGTTTTACTGTAATTAGAATTTTTAATTCCCTTCTCCTTAATGAAGTGTCGCACAGTTGTATGAGAGCCTCTGCCTTAGTCTCCTCTGTCTTTCTGCTTTGTCTAGGCAGATGATGACCCCATCATGGGATTCCATCAGAGCTTCATCCTGAAGAACATTAACGAGGCGTGGGTTTGCACCAATGACATGTTCCGCCTGGCGCTGCACAATTTTGGTTAAACGCCCCATGGCTAGCAGGAGGGAAGTGGGGGAAGGTGAAGGATGGGGTTCTGCCCTGATGACGCCCGAACCTGTCAATCAGCCCTTCATTCATCACACTCTTGAGAAACGCCACTGGATTACAGCAGTCAATCACAGAAAACATGCAGGCATATACAGTACTGCCTCTACTCCAGAAATGACATGTTTCTTTGCTGAAAGTCCACACATCCATCAAACTGACCCTTTTCCTTCGCCAACCTGCATGATGATGGGGAGCTTAATTATCAGAGGACGCCCTGACCAGGACAAATACGTATTAACCTAACCTCGGCTGTTTTATATTTACATTTTAGTTGCTGATTTTGACTTTGAAATAACAACTGTCTTACTGTCTTTCTTTGCTTTAGTACAAAGTGTGTTCAGCTTGTTTTAGAATATGCTCATTGAAGTTGAATCTTTTTTTGTTTTCGCCCCACTTGAAAATTGGTTTGATGTCAGGTTGCTCTAGGTATCCAAAGAACACCACCCTAATTTCCTCTTCCCCTCAGACCAGTGTGCTTCCCACTTTCTGCCCACTGCTCTCTGTGACAATAATTTCCAAGCCACGATACACAATAAAACCTTTGACTTTTTCTTAACAACGTCATCATCTTGTTCATCCCCCTGTCTGGTTTTGCGTCTACCTTTTTTTCCCCTTTTCTATGCTTGCCTGTTTGTGTTTTTGATACTGCCTCATATTAGATTCTCACAATAAGGTTATAGATTTATTTGAGCAGAACAGAAAACAATGGAGCTGTTATTTCTCTTTTTACAGGTGGCCAGTGTTTCCTGAAGCAGTTGTTTAGACTTCAAAAAATAATGTTGGTTTATTTGGTAGAAAATTGCTATTATTAGCAAAGGATTACATGGCATTATTTTGCTAAATTTTTCCTAACCCTAAAAATGGTAGAATCATAAGTGGATGCTCTTGTTAAAAAGAGCAGAAATCATAAGCATCTGCCACTTATGCCACATAAATAAAACAGGTTTTGCTAAGGTTAAGAAAGAGTTTGAAACAAGAAGAAGAAAAAAAAGCCCAGATGAATCTTTTCGGTGCTTTTATTCTTTGATGTACCCTTTCTGTTTTAGTTCAGAGGTATAATTTCACCCGTTTTCCATTAATTCAAAATCTCGAAGATGTGGGATGGGATGTTTCATACGCTTGTATGAATGTAAATGTCATCGAGTTTGCAGTGTGGCCAAAGCTGTTATTACCTTCCATATTTAGGCTTATACTTTGACATTTTCAGTACAAGAAGGATCACAGAAACAAAGCCTGAAACATGACTAGCTGTGGGGGAAAAAAGATGACTATTTTCTCATTTCCACAAAATGTTTACACTAAAGGAGTTGATGTTCATTGTTTAGGATTAGAAAATCATATTCACAGAATATGAAGGCCTTTGTGCCAAGTGATGGTACAGATATTTTAGAAAGATGTCTTCTGCGTTGTAGCTTTTTGCACTGAAATATCTAGACAGATCTGCTAGAACATCAGTATAATGGGTCACATTCTTGCATTATATTTTTGCTGGAATACATGTGTTGTACACGTTCTTCATGCTTGCTTGACCCTGCAGATATCCACTCTGTGGTTTAAGGGGAAGAGCAAAAGAAGACTTGATTTTCCCAACAAAAGCAACAGTGATACAATGTGAATACAGTAAGAGACTACTTCAGCTGCCTACATGTATGTGGAAATAAAGGAGATCAAAGTAAAGTGTGCTGTTATGTTATTTCTATAGGTGGAGGGAACAGTTCAAAACTAGTTGAAGGTGATTTTCTGACAACCACTTATATAAAAAAGTCATAATAAGTTGAATTATTATAAAAGCACGCCAGTAAAACATAAATATTAATTTGTGATCTCTAAAATCAGATTATCGTTTAAAAAAATTAATTGAAGAGTAATGTAGTGCCAGTCAAGTTAGGTGATTCACTCCGGAACGGAAAAAATCCTGCCAGTAGAGGCGGGGGAATGAAATGCAGGGAACGCTCGACGGAAGTTGACGGACGATTGCAAGCTTTTATGAGGGGCGAGCTCAGACACAAAATTAAACTATTGCGAATTTAGCCGTTTCCAGTGATTTAAATCCCCCCTTCCCTACTCTATGGCTTCTGGTTCCAACATGGACATAGAAGGCGCGACCCAGCACCTTCGGGACATCTTAAAACTGGATCGTCCGGGTAATTCGGCCGGTAAGTTGCCGGGGAAGGGAGCAGCTAACGCTAGGCCGCGGCGCGATGATGCTGCGCAGCGCTGGATTTCAGCGCGAGCCACCTGACTACAGTCGCACAAAAACGCGGGACAGCGTTAACTACGTTTTATAAGTGACAAATATCATGTTTTGTGTATTAATGTGACTGAATAAAAGGAGGGGTAACGTAGCATGTAACGGCTCCTACTGGCGCAGCCGCAGCTTTGCTCAGACAGAAAGAGTTCAATATTAATTGCGACATGAGCATAAATGTTATTGAAGAGTTTAATGTATTTCATATATGCATCACTATGCAGTGACTTGATAACCGTGACATTATAGGTTTCTGAGAGAAGACACGTCAAGTCAAAAAGACGGTTTCAAAACCTATTCAACTTTTTGTGCATCATTATACAAGGTTTTGCCTTATGTTAGAACAATAACAGTTACATATACAATGTTACACACCTCATATGTATATTTATCATATAAGCACACATCATACATATTTATTTATTTATTTAGAAAAAACATAATCAATATATACTAATGGGAGGGGAAATGTTAGTTGTATTGAAAGTCATTAAAGTAATAGTCAGAGAGTGCACAGTGCATTTTTACGACTTGATTTATCAGTCATTTCATTTCACAGAGCCCTCTTTGGTAGAGAGCCAGAGAAAACCATCTTTCAATGGAGAGTTGAATGGCGTTCTTGGAGCGGATCTTATTGGAGCAGGAGGACTTGCGACAATGGTGGAGCCAAGTGCTCACAACTCGGACAAAGTTAATGGACAGGACACACAGACTATGTATGTTTTGCTGTCGTTAACACTGTATATTATGTTCAGTGCATTCTTTAGCAAACCATTAATACTATCATATTGTCATTATCTTCTTATGAACTGTACATTTTTTAATGTACTAGACTTGTTTTGATTTATAATATTTACACTACCATTCAAAGGTTTGGGATCTATAGGATTTTTAAATGAGTCTCTTATGGTTTGTAATTTTAATATTTCAACATTTAATTAATTCCTGTGATGACACAGCTGAATTTTCAGCAATTATTAGTCCAGTCTTCAGTGTCACATGATCTTTCAGAAGTCATTCAGAAAATTTTTTTTTTCTTATTATTAATGTTGAAGACAGTTTAATATTCTGTGCTGTTTAATATTTTTGTGGAGACAGTGATGAGAAGAAACTTCAAAAGAACTGCTTAGAAATCTTGCAATAGAAATGTTTTGTAACATACAGGTGCATCTCAAAAAATTATAATATGGAAAAGGTCTTTTATTTTTTATTTTTTTTATTTAATTAAAAAAAGCAAACTTTCTTATATTCTAGATTTTTTGCACACAAACTGAAATATTTCAATTTTTTTTATTTTATTTTATTTTTTAAATTCTGATGGTTATGACTGAGGCTCGGTTTACACTAGTGCGTTTTCGTTTTATAACAGCTTTTTAAAATGAAAACGATCCTCGTCTACACTGGCGTTTTCACTGCATGTCAGAAACGATCTCCGTCTACACTACACAACCGAAAATGCATGTCACATTACCATTCATGCAGGTACAACCATAGATTTGTGTAGGTAGGTTCCCTATTATTTAGATGGTGGACATGTCTGCGTGCTTGGAGCGCTCGAATGGGGAATCTACCCGTACATATCTATGGGTACAACAGTGAGCATGGTGTTATTGTTTACACGGTCGTCAAGGATGCACAGAGCGATTGTGGGCAGCCACGGCATGCTTTTCAAAAGTCTCAGTTTTGGTCTGTTTACACTGAAACGCAACCCTGGAGTTTAAGCTAAAATGGGGTCTGCACTGCAGCGTTTTTAAAAGTCTCCATTTTCGACCTCAAAAACACTGGAGTAGTGTAAACGACAGGCGTAACCATAGCAAAAGTTATGCATTTTAAAACAGAAATGCACTAGTGTAAACGGGGCCTTACAGCTTAGGAAAATTATAAATTCAGTATCTCAAAAAACCTTAATATTCCATTTTGAGTTTGATTAATTTTGAGTATAAATACTGGGTACTTCCTGGGCTAGTTTAGAACATGCAACCACAAATATGGGGAAGACTACTGACTTGACAGTTGTCCAGAAGACGATCAACGGCACCCTCCACAAAGAGGGTAAGCCACAGAAGGTCATCACTGAAAGGGCTGGCTGTTCACAGAGTGCTGTATCAAAATATATTCATAGAAAGTTGACTGGAAGGAAAAAGTGTGGTAGGAAAAGGTGCACAAGCAACAGGGATGACCGCAGCCTTGGGAAGATTGTCAGGAAAAGCCGATTCAAGAACTTGGGAGAGCTTCACAAGGAGTGGACTGAAGCCGGAGTCATTGCATCAAGAGCCACTGTATGTAGACGTCTTCAGGAAATGGGCTACAGCTGTCACATTCCTAGAACCAAGCCACTTCTGAACCAGAAACAACGTAAGAAGCATCTCACCTGGGCTAAGGAGAAAAAGAACTGGACTGTTGCTCAGTGGTCCACAGTCCTCTTTTCAGATGAGAGTGAATTTTGCATTTCATTTGGAAATCAAGGTCCCAGAGTCTGGAGGAAAGGCGGAGAGGCACAGAATCCAAATTTCTTGAAGTCCAATGTGAAGTTTCCACAGTCAGTGATGATTTGGGCTGCCATGTCATCTGCTGGTGTTGGTCCACTGTGTTTTATCAAGTCCAAAATCAATGCAGCTGTCTACCAGGAGATTTTAGAGTTCTCCATGCTTCCTTCTGCTGACAATCTTTATGGAGATGCTGATTTCGTTTAGCAGCAGGACTTCGCACCTGCCCACAGTGCCAAAACCACTTCCAAGTGGTTTGCTGACCATGATATTACTGTGCTTGATTGGCCAGCCAACTCGCCTAACCTGTACCCCATAGAGAATCTATTGGGTATTGTCAAGGGGGAGATAAGTAACACCTCAGCAGTGCCACAGGCTGATCGCCTCCATGCCACGCCGCATTGAAGCAGTAAATTCGTGCAAAAGGAGCCTCAACCAAGTATTGAGTGCATAATTAAACCTACTTTGGAGATCTCGAACATTTCTGTTTTGTAAATCTTTTTTTGATTTGATTTTTGAGAAAATATTCAAATTTTTGGAGATACTGAATTTTTAATTTTCCTAAGCTGTAAGTCGTAACCATCAGAATTAAAACAAAAGCAAAAACCCTCTTGAAATATTTCCGTTTGTGTGTAATAAATCTAGAATATAAGAAAATTTGCTTTTTTGAATTAAATTACAAAAAATAAAGACCTTTTCCGTGATATTCACATTTTTTGAGGTGCACCTGTATATTAGAGCACTTTATTGTCAATAAATCCATACATCTTGTTTTACTTTTCTTTTTTTTTTTTGGTACCAGCTGCCTTTCAGGAGATGATGGGTCCACCTGTGTCCCCATCAGAGCAAACAATGTTGAAATTGTGTCCAGTCGTGACTCTAGTATTGACAGTAAGGCTCGTGGCAGCAACCAGGTGTGTAAATTAATGAACTTGTGCAAAACACTTTATTATTAGCAGTTCAGGGTTTCACTGTCATTGAAAATCTTGGAAAATCATTGAATTTTTATTTGGTGTGTCCAGGTGTGCAAAAGTAATTTGAAAGTAATAAAATCGTGAAAATGTATAAATTTCTAGTCCGTAAAATCTTCCACTAGTGCTCAGTTATAAAATATTTACTTGGCTAGAAATCTTTATATAATGATTTTTAAAAACAAACTATTGGAAAAATCATAGAAGTTAATAGGTCAAAATGAGTGGAAACCCTGGAAATTGTTTTGTTCTCTAAATCTTTTCCTTATGACTTTTCTTATAGGTTAAAATTCAGCCAGTGGCCAAATATGACTGGGAGCACAAGTACTATTATGGCAATTTAATAGCCGTGTCCAACTCCTACTTGGCTTATGCCATCAGAGGTCAGTTTGCACACTGTCTTTGTCCATGGCTCATTTAGCACAGTCCTTTTGAATAAAATGTTGATGGGATTCAGCTGAATGATTTGTAATTGTTTTTCACTCACAGGCGCGAACAATCATTCTATGATCCGAGTGCTGCGGCTGGGATCAACCGAGCGTTCGCTGCTGAAGGGCTTCACCGGTGCAGTCACAGACCTTGCTTTCGCCCACTTGGACTCCACCCTCCTGGGCTGCGTGGATGAGGCTGGAAACATGTTCATTTGGCAGCTCACTAGCCACAGCAGCAAAATACAGTATCCTCTGTAGATTGAACAGGAATTATGATAAAGATTTTTCACGTTTTTTTTTTTTATTTAACTAAATCATCAAGAACAGCAGGTTAATGAGATTCCAGAAGGTTTTAGACCAGTAAAGTTTTTTTTAAATACAAAAAAAGTCAAATTGTAAGGTTGTGAAATATTTATTTTCTTTATTTCTCAAAAACAAATGTGGATCTACATGTATTGTATAATGCTAATGAGCAGGTGAACTCTGCAGTTTCTCCTTAACATTGATGTTTCTTAGAGATGAAGTGATCGTTCACATCCGAAGGCCTGAGGACACTCCACTAAACTCCAACCGCAGACTCATCTGGTGTCCCTTCATCCCGGAGGACAATGATGAGAACCCAGAGGATGCGTGTCAGACACTGGCACTCCTTCATGAAGACAGAGTATGATTTCCTTGGAATTTGACAGTTTTATCACTTTCTTTCCAAAATGTCCTTATATTATTAGATTTTAAATGTTTTTAACACTATTACTCTCCTCACTGTGCTTGTAGGCTGAGGTTTGGGACCTTGACATCCTCCGATCCAATAACAGCTCATGGCCTGTGGACGCCACAGAACTGAAAGAGGGCTTCATCACCATTAGAGGACACACAGCAGTGAGTCCCGCAGTCTTTTAGCTCAATGTTGTGTCTGCAGTGTTTTATTAACTGATTGAGAAATTAGATTTAATGTAATTGCAACAACACATAAGTGATTTATAGGGTGTGATGTTTATTATTAAACGTATTCCTGTTTTTGCAGCGCATTAGTGAGGGAGCCCTGTCCCCTGATGGCACGGTCTTGGCCACAGCCAGTCATGATGGATTTGTAAAGTTTTGGCAAATCTACATTGAGGGACAGGACCAACCCAGGTACTGAGACATTATGAAATTGAACATAGTCTACTGCTCAAAATTTAGGGTCAGTAAGATTTATTTTTGAAAGATGGTAAGGAATGCCTTTATTCAGGAAGGGTGCATTAAATTGATCAAAAGTGACATTAAAGGCATTTGTAATGTTACCAGAAAATTCTATTTCAGATATATATTGTTCTTTTGAACTTCTATTCATTAAAAGAATGCGGCAAAATGTATAATGTTTTCCACAAATATATTAAGAAGCACAACTTTTTTCAACATTGATAATAGAATCAGGATAGAATAAATTCTGATAATAACAGATCAGAACTGTTTTTGAGAACCAAGTAAACCTGTTAAAATGATTTCTTAAGGATCATGTGACACTGAAGACTGAAGTAATGGCTTCTAAAAAATCGTGCTTGCCATCACAGGAATCAATATATTGAATAGAAATCTTTACATTTATTTATAGTAATATTTCACCATGTAACTTGTGTTATTACTTTTTTCATTAAATAAATGCAGCAATGATGAGCATAAGAGACTTCTTTCAAAAACACAAAATCTTACCGACTCCAAACCAACCAAACGGTAGTGTATAAATATTAATAAATCAACAGTGGCATGTAGCTTTAAAGTATTTCTCAAATATTTAAACATTTATTGCTTTTAGTTGACAAGAAAAAAATGTGTTAATATATTAATTTACAATACTCTAAATACTGTGTACAATAATGTTATTAAATGTATATTACAAACATGTGACTGTAATTGTATTTAATATGTATTTAACATATAATCAATTATACTGTTAATAATTATTAGCAATATTACAATAATAGTTTGATATTTTTTATTATTGATTATACTTCTAAAGCTGTCCTATAACTAAATCAATAGCCTTGTGAAAAATGTAAGTAACCTTGCTCCTTTTGCAGATGCCTGCATGAATGGCAGCCACATAATGGACGGCCTCTTTCCTGCCTGCTCTTTTGTGACAACCACAAGAAGCAAGACCCAGAGTGAGTATGAAGTTCATATAGTCTTCAGTTGTCCAAATTCAGAGTCAGCAAGGAATCTGACACTGGGCTTTAAGCTGTTTTTGCAGTTGTCTTTACTTGAAATTGTGTCTTTGACACATGCTATACATTAAACTTAACCATTTATTTTCTTCTGAAGAGTTCCTTTCTGGCGCTTCCTGATCACTGGAGCTGATCAGAACCAGGAACTTAAGATGTGGTGTACAGTGTCATGGACGTGCTTACAAACCATCAGGTCTGTTCATTTCTTAATTGTTCGAGATATGTTATTTGGTGGTGTTCAAGCTTGAACATAAATCTTTCTCCTCTACGGATATGAGTTTTAGAAGAACTGTGAATTTGTGTGTTTCAGGTTTACCCCAGATCCATTCAACAGCAGTGTACTACCCAGCCTGAAGGCCAGTTTGGACCTGTCTGCAGAATTTCTCATTCTCAGTGATGTTCAGAGGAAGGTCAGACTCATTATTTTATATTTATATTTACATATGTATGTCTATATACATGTGTATATATATGTATATATGTATATGTATATGTCTGTTTTAATTTCACTAGATTCAGTGTGTTATGATTTAATGTTTTTTTGTTTTGTTTGTGTATTTAAATAAAAAAAAAAGGTGAAATAACAGAGCAGCAGAAGTTTATATGCAGAGACAGCAGATGCTGTAGACACCATGAAAGTCACGCTTGAGTGCGTAGTAGACGTAGTAAACTGCGCTGCTCTGTCACACAAAGACATGCAGATCAAGTAGCAGTCTTTTTGTGGTTTAATTTTCATAAACACTAGTCCATTGCAATTTTCTTTTATTCTTCCAAATTTTGCCAAATTCTTTTGACGTTCCAATTAAGCTAAATTCCATATTTATGACTAGATCCTGCCATTCCGCCCATGTTTTCCACTTAGAAGAAATCTAAGTGGTTATTTATGTAGCGCTTTATGCAATACAGATTGTTTTTAAGCAGCTGTTTCTTATATAGGGCTCTAGTTTTAGTTAATCACTCTCATGGCGTTCCAAACCTGTATGACTTTTCTTTCTTAATTAGAAACCAAAAGAAGTTATTTTGCCTAATGTTGCTTATTTCCATACAAATTAAATTTAAGTCGTCATTCCCTAAAAACTTTGATTTAGCTCTAAAAATCGTATTCATATGTATTTATTCAAGAACCAATGTCATTTCAAATCATTGACAATCAAACCTTACAGAAAACATCTTCAAGCAGCAAGTGTGAAATCTAATCATTGTCTCATACCAGAAAGGACTAAAAATAGGTCAATCTTCAAGTTTGAGGAATTTCAGAAATGACTTTGGGATAAGTAGAAAGACAGGAAGCAAAATCGAAGCAAATTAAACACGGTCAGTTGGCCAACTCTAGCATATGTCCTGTTAAATAGGATTCTTGAGCTTAGGTCAATGTTGCTATTACAACAAGCAAACGATGACATTGTGGTTCTGAGTAACTGGTTGGTTATTAGCAGCTGACTCTGGGTTGTGTTTGATATGTAGGTGTTGTACGTCATGGAGCTGTTACAGGATCAGGAAAAAGGCCGTGCCAGCTTCACTGCAGTTTCAGAGTTTCTGCTTACACACCCTGTGCTCAGCTTCGGCGTACAGGATGTCGCCCGCGCCAGACTGCGCCACACAGAGGTCCTTCCCCCCGATGAGGAAAGTGAAACCATGACAACAGGTCAGTTCCTTTCCTTATTTTCATACTGTTTTGTGTGTGCAAATGTTTGTTGTCTTGCTGTAAGTTGAGTGAAGATGCATTCAATTGACGCTTTCTAATATTTTTGTTTATAATATCTTCTCACAGAAGGAAACCAGGGACCCTCTGAGTCCAAATCAGGAATCCAGATTAAACTCTACTGTGTGCATACAAAGTGAGTTATTAAAATTAAAAAAAGCTCTCAATGAAGACGTGAAGTTTACATTCAGATCTGTGGTGTTGTAACACTTTCTTTTGTCCACAGATCACTACAGGATGTGCAGATCTGGTTCCAGCCAAATCAGGGGGCCTCATCCTCCCTCTTCATGCCTCAGTCTGGATCACAGGATGGCTTTGGTGAGTCTGGAAATATACTTTTATTTTGTTTTTTTGTGAGTGTATATATATATATGTGTATATATATGTATATGTGACCCTGGACCACAAAATCAGTCTGAAGTCGCTGGGGTATATTTGTAGCAATAGCTGAAAATACACTGTATGGGTCAATTTTTCTTTTATGTCAAAAATCATTAGGACATTAAGTAAAGATCATGTTCCATGAAGATAATTTGTAAACTTCCTACTGTAAATGTATCAACTTAATTTTTGATTAGTAATATGCATTGCTAAGAACTTCATTTGGACAACTTTAAAAGCGATTTTCTCATATTTTGATTTATTTTTTTTTGCTCCCTCAGATTCTAGATTTTCAAATAGTTGTATCTCGGCCAAATATTCCATATCAATGGAAAGCTTATTTATTCAGCTTTCAGATGATCTATAAATCTCAATTTCGAAAAATTTACCCTTATGACTGGTTTTGTGGTCTGGGGTCACACATGACATACATATTCCTAGACTGCCACTGCTGAATCCACAATGCTATAGCAAAATAAATATATTTTACCAAAGGTTACAGTCTCAGAATTAATTGTGGTGAGAGAGGAAATTTTGCACTTGTTTATTTTAAAATTAAATGCATTTCCCTCCCAGGTTTTTCTGACCAACTGGCTGATCTGAATGTGGAGGCAATGAGCTCTGATAAGGAGTCTGGTGATAGTGGGTCACAGAATGACCTGAGTAAGATTCTGGCTCTTCCAACTCCAGCTGACTTCATGAGTCCAGCTCCATCAGCCTTGCCCAAACTCATGACCCCAGATGCCTTCATGACGCCCAGCGCCTCCGTAAGCTTTTAATACTACAGATTCATCATTAGGTCCCTTCAGAGAGGGTGATTATTCATCTTTGCTCTCTTGTTTTTTTCAGATGCCCGCTTCTCCTGGCAGCAGTGCCAGCAGCCTGACCATAGTCACGGCCATGAGCAGCTCAGATAGCGGTGCAAGGTGCGGAATATAACTCATTTATAATCTTTCTGTTTCACATTTTTTTAAAGTCCTCAAACTTTCCAGGTTTTCATGAGTGTTTTGAGACTTTCGGATCCTACTGTGTGATCTACACAGTGTGAAAAGAAATACACATCTGTGTGTAAAATGTCAGGGCCTGTGTCCTCTCATGCACTCATAGGCATTGCTCAATTTTCTTTCTTCCAGAGGTGGAGATGATCTGGCCCAGAGCCCTAAAATGTCTGTCGAATGTGGCAACAGTAGCTTGACTCTGAATACCAGCGCAGGCAGTCCAAGATCCAACTCTATCCTCATCTCAGGCCTTGGGGAAAATATCCAGGTACTAATGGACATGTCAAACTGCATATAGTGATATATTGAGGTCCAGTAGCTCTGCCTTAGTTTTGGTGTGTGAGAGGTGTTATTTTGTAAGATAGATATATAGTATCTGGGCAGTAAAATCAATATATATAATATATATTTTGTGTTTGAAAGACGTCTCTTATGAAAGAAGTCTTTTGCTGTCCCTTTTGATAAAATTTATGCATATTAATTTATTTTAAAAAAATCTTTCTGCCAGTAAACTTTTGAACAGTTAAATGCTTATGTCATTATGGTAGATGTAACGCTGGCAATATCCGAATTGACTATCCATCTGAAGAATTCAAATCAGATTACAGCACAGACTGCCAGTCTTTTAAGATCAGATTTAAATGAAAAACTCATTTAACAATTCTTTTGTTCATAATGCATCCCTCCATCCACTCCATCCGGTTAGGCTTTCTCTCCCCCACTTGTGCTCTCTCCATCCCTCCTGCGAGAGGCCTCTCTGCTCTGTGAAGCTGCTCCTTATTCTCACAGACTTCCCCTTCCTTATTTCCCATCTCCTCCTCCACAGTTTTCCCCTCCAAGCCCTCCTCTTTCCCTGGATCTCCAGGCCATAGACCCCATGGTTGTCCCCCAGGCCTCTCCAACCAGAGCTCGCTCTCCGGATGTCATCTCTTCTGCTTCGACAGCAATGTCCCAGGACATCCCCGAGATCGCCTCAGAGACCCTGCAGAGGGGGTTGGCCGGTGCCGCTGCTGACTCGGTCCCTGTCCTGCATTCTGACAGCATGGCATCAGCCGCATCAGTCCTCCACCTGTTGTCTCCTAGAACCCGGAGCAGTGCTGAGCACAGTTTACTGCCTCTAGAATTGGGTGCAGCATCTGTGGATGGAGAACAGAGACTCAATAACACACCCTCCCTGCTGGAGACAGCTCTGTCACAGGAGAATGCAGTAGCGGCTGGAGGATCCTGTTCTGACAGCAGTGTGAACCACACCTGGCCCGCAGCACCTGATATCACACGAGAAACTCGCAACAGCCTGAGAGACAATGGTTTGGGAGACTGGTGAGAGGCTGCTTTATAATAAAATATCTTTTTTTTTTTTTTTTATACACAACTGATTAGAAGTTTAGAATAATTGTGATTTTATGTTTTTCAAAGATGCTCTTATGCTTACCAAGGCTGCATTTGTGATATTGTGAAATATTACTACAATTCAAAATAACTGTTTTCTATTGTAATATATAATAAACCTTTTATAATGTCATTTATTTCTGTGATGGCAAAGCTATATTTGTGCCAGTCTTCAGTGGCACATCATCCTCTAGAAATCATTCTGATAGGCCGGTTTGGTGCTCAAGAAACATTTCTTAGTACTGTTAATGTTGAAAACAGTTGTGCTGCTTTATATTTTTTCAAAAACAGTTATTTTAAATTGTAATAATATTTCACTATATTAACATTTTACTGCATTTATGATCAAATAGATCAAACTTACAATCAAATTTTTCAGACACTTTAAAAAAAACCTCTTAATTATTCCAGACATTTGACCAGTAGTAGTGCATATTTTCTTTTACATTTTTTGTGATTTTATGTTTAGTTAATATTAACATTTAGCATTGATTTGTGTGTCTGGGAGTTTTATGATTTGTGTGGTGTATAGATATATGATCAATTTTGAGCAAACAGTGATAATATTTGAAGATACAAGGCTAACACATTTGATAGCTTTGTTTTGATTGTTTCCTTCCAGCTCTAGGGAGGAAATAAAGGACAGACACATTTCTTCCCCATACCACAGGCGCACATATCACCTGACTCAGAATGACAGTCAAGATGCAAGTGCAGAGCAGAGGTACACTTTACATTCTGGCGTATCACCTATGCAGGTGTTTGTGCCACTTCTGTAGATCAGGTCTTGTTCTATACTTGTTTTTCAAGTACATTTGCTCAATTTATGCTGTCCATCCATCTTAACTTTGCATCTGCTTGTGCCATATTGAGGAAGCTCTAAAATACTCAAATCTCAGTTTAAGCCGTTTAATGGGAGTGTTATGTGGTGTGTGTCCTAAAAACAGGGTTCAAATGAACATTTGTGCCAGTTGTAAAATCAGTGTCTCAGCAGGTGTCTGGTAGCTTATTTAGAAATTGCAACACTATACGGTTTCCTTTAAATTGTCCGAATGATAGTCTGACCTTCGCTGACATCACTGATGCAAGCCGTCTGCTGAAGAAAACGGTCACGACTCAAGTTTTTTTTTTTTTTTTTCAATAGAACTTCAGTGTTCTAAGACAAGATGGGATCCTGAGTTCTAATAAAATCATGTGAGATATGTATTCTTCAAATAAAGCTACCAAAACTATAATATGTTTAATAAAATAAAAGGAGACATGTCTTGCGCTTCATGTCCAATAAAATATTTTTATGGCTGGTCAGTTTTCTTAAGGAAAACTGTTACTGCTGTCTACAATTTAAAACTACAATTTTAAATGTATAGTTAGCGGATGAGCCTAATTATCATAATCATATTTAAAAACATTTGTTTTTATGGTTGAGTGATCATTTTTAATAACTTTTTGCATGTAAGGGTTAAGAGGGTTATATTGAAAGTTAAAAAAAAAAAAAGTCTCTTGTTCTAAGCAAGGTTATGTTTATGTGATCAAAAATACAGTAAAAACAGTAATGCTGTTAGATTATTACAATTTAAAATAGTTGTTTTCTATTTTTTTATATATTTTAAAATGGAATTTATTTCTATGATGGCAAAGTTGAATTTTCAGCAGCCGTTACTCCAGTCTTCAGTGTCACATGATCCTTCACAAGTCATTCTTATGTTCTGATTTGGTGCTCGAGGCATTTCTTATTATTAACAATTGTTAAAAAAAAGTTAAAAACAATTGTGCTGCATAATATTTTTGTGGAAACAGTGATGGATATTTTTCAGGATTCTTTTGAATATAAAATTCAAAAGAACAGCATCTGTGACGATATAAAAATCTTTAGTCACTTTGAATCAGTAATACATCCTTGCTGAACAAAAGTAATTTATTTTAAAAGCAATTGTGTATATATTTAAAACTTATTTACTCCTCCTTCATGTCTGCATATCTGAGCATGACTCAAAGACTCAAGATAATGATGTGAATATGCAAATTAAGGCTGATTCTAGGGTGTTTCCGACACCTGTAAGCATTAGTCTTCAATACCTTGATGATAATTTTGCTCATCTTTTCTTTTCTTTTCCTTTTATTTTCTGCTCCTGCTGTGATGGACAGTGATCATGATGATGAGGTTGCCAGTCTGGCCTCCTCCTCGGGAAATTGTGGCGCTCGCTCCTCTCACAGACTTCCTGTAAAAGACTGGAAAACATCCCCCCGCAGCTCCCCTAAGCTCAAGAGGAAGAGCAAGAAGGATGAAGGGTGAGTGAGCTGCACTCCTTTCTATGGAAATCTCCCTGATATTAATGTTTATATTGTTTAATATAGGATTGAGCAGTGAGCCCCTTCAGCCATATAATCTGATTGCGTGACTGATTAGATCATCTTTGTTTTTCTCCCTACCCAGAGAGTCCTCACAGTCTAGACAGATTGAGAACCAGGTAAGTCTGTTGATCCCCTGCATCACAATCCGAATGCATTTCTTAGCATTTGTATTGTGTAAACCCAATGAAAATGCATGAAGGCTTGTTTTCTGTCCAGTCACTGTGATTCATAATATAAATAAAACATTAATGCTGTGGAGACAGAAACCGATGAATAACATGGCAAGCTCAGTAGCATGAATGTTCTGCTGTGACTGCTATGACTCTTACAACTGTGCTGGCATCAGTCAAGCATCCCCGGAAGTCCTTGAGCTTCACAAGTGAGGAATAAATGTGCTGTTGTGTCCTCAGATGAGCACAGAAGTGCAGGACGAACTCCTACAGATGTTACGGAGCCAGCAAAGGGAGATCGCTGAGCTGAGACAGAACCAGCTGGACCTTCTGCAGAGAGTTACCAGCCACATGGACGCTGTCCAGAGCTCCATCATGGCTCACATCGAGCACGCCATGTTGGCTCAGCAGGAGCAAGAACGTATCCTTCCACTAGGTGGAGATTTGTAGCTGGGTTAAAGATTAGATTAAACAAATGAGCAAGAAAAAATTAACTAAGGCATCCATGGTGTCACTTTTTTTTTTTTTTTTTTTGCCAATATGAAATCTAAATTGATTATTTTGTTTCTTCATGTTGCACTTTTTTTGAATGCATAGGCTTTTTTCACCTAGCAAAGGCTACATGGACTGAGATGAGTAATATTATTTTTTTAGCGTATTTCATTTAGCATATTTCATGGCCACACTCATTTACATACTAAATAAAATCCAGAAAGACAAAAGTCCTACTCTAAGGTAATTTCTGCTGTATTTTTACTTTGAAATATGTTACATTACAGAGGATAAAAGCATCATGATTGGTGCCATAAACCAAGAAGCTACATTTTAGAGCAATTTAAAAGTGATCTAAAATGACAATGTTAAAATAAAACTCTAAACCCATTATCACAGGAAAAAGCAAAAAAGCTGATATGAATATAATCATTCTCTAATGCACGATCTCATTTATTCACATGCATGTACACAATGAATAATCACTTTGGACTGTTCAGGCCCATGCAATTTGTTGCTAACTTTAACTGGTAACACAGAGAGAAGAATGGAGAGAATTCTGGCTGAAGGACAAAGCCGGAACCAACAATTCCAGGACCAGCTGGTTCAGCAGCTCGTCCAGACTCTGAACAACAGTCTCTGCAACCGGCTAGACAAAGTTTTGCGTGAAGAAATGAAGAAGACTGTCCCACTGGGTGAGTGCTGATGTTCTGAACTCAAGAGATTAACTGTCCTTTTTTTCTCATAGCATTCAATACAACAATGAACATTTTGCTCCTCTTCTTCTGCGACTGTGAAATAGTTGGAGCAAAGACTTTTATTGATTTAAAGTTTGTGTGGATCTTTAGTTGACCTTTTTTTTTTCCTGTTACGCAGCCATATCGAAGAGTCTAGATCCTGTGACTGGCCAGATGAGCAGCACCATCGCTGCAAAGTTAACCGCAGTGGAAGGAACACTTAAGGAAAATGTCACCAAAGTTGTTAAATCCAAGGTCAGTGGCTGAAAGTTTGAGAATGAACACTTTTAAATAGTTTTTTTAATCCAAACTTGACATTTGTTATGATATTATTTTCTAAAGGCTGAGTTAAAAACATTTCTGGCTGGAAAGGATGTTTCTCTGAAAGACATACTACAAACTGAGCGGTTCAGAAGAAGTGCACCAACTTCTATGCACTGATGTAGCACTGAATAATTCATTGCGGAACACTGAACAGGCACAAACTGGGGAAAACTCATAACTCGTATAACTTTTTGTCCTATTCTTCTGTTCACAGAACACTACGGATGCTATCGGTCGTGCTGCTGCAGAGGCCATGCAGGGCCCCATCCAGGCGGCCTACAAAGAGACCTTCCAGAGCATTGTGCTACCTGTGTTTGAGAGAGGCTGCCAGTCCATGTTTCAGCAGATCAATGACAGCTTCAAACAGGGAACCAACGAGTGTAAGAACTATCATAGTAGACTTCACTACCCATCTGACTTTTTGTTTGTGCCCGTTTATGGTAATGAAAAATTAAGTGAAGCATCTGGCAGATTGTTGAATGCTCTTAGGCCGGATTTGCACATCTTGTAGCACCAGCTAATTAATAAAACTCTTCTGTGTGAAGCAGTGTTGTAATGTGTTGCTGCAACTAAATATCTAATGACTTCACATTCTCCCGCAGACATCCAACAGCTGGAGACACACATCAAAAATAGGAAACAGCGGGACCAGGATGCACGGGATCCCGTGATTGGCCAGCTGCAACAGATGATTGACACGCTCCAGAATTCTCAAGACCAACTGGCCACCACTGTGACGGCCAGCGTGTGCTCTGACGTTCAGCGTCAGCTCCACATGATCGTGGGAAAGTAAGGCTTACCGCCGCACGCATGCAGCACAAAGCTCATCCAATATTTGTCAGAAATCAATATAAGGAAAGGAGGAATGCAGCAATCGTTTATTCTCTTTCCTCTTGTATGCCTTCCCTTATGGAAAACTTTATTGCATGAAAAGAAGAAGCAATTGATTTAGGAGTTCGTGCAGAGAAAGCATTTTTTTGGAGCTCTGCATTGAATACCTTGCAAATGGATTGGCAGGTGTGGCACTCGGCCTAATCCTGGGTTTAATTTGTCAATAGAGCTGGTTTGTTTCCCTCCCACACAATTGCAATACAAAGTATGTAGTATTAAATTCAGGATTAAATCCCTGTGGCATTTGAAACCAAAAAAAGAGGTAAATATTGTTTGTTACATTTTAGATTTACATTGCAATACAGAAGTTCCAATAAATTAAAAAAAATGTAGTCTAAACCAATGCTCTTAAAAGCTTATATAGGTTTTTAATCACTATACCTTTGTGTTTTAACATGTTCTTTGTCAGTGGAAACATTCGTTGATAACTTACGAACATAAAATAACAACAATGAGATTTAACCGTAATCAATATCCATTTTAGTGTGCTTTTAAATTATTGCCATCTGCTAAGTTTTTCTCTTTGGCCAATAAGTGTTGGAAGCTGGACTTTAATTTTTAAGGTGCTGTAAAGGAACTCCCATTATTACTCATCTTAAGATACTGTCTTTTGTGTAACATTTGTCTAATAATTTATTAGACTAAACTGTTGTATGTAAATGGTATCTGAAAGTATTACAGTGTTTGATTTTCTGTTATAATAGAAAGACAAACACTATATACGCTCTCATATAATTTTGTTGCATTCATCAAATTTGTATTTATATAATTAAAACATCTCTGAGTATGTAATTTATTGCCATGAAAAGTGTCACTTACAGTGTTTATTTATTTTTTAGTTATGTTTGTAGCATTAGTAGGAAATTGTAAACTGTAGTGGGATTACAGATTTATTTTTTTCATCAGGTTTCTACTTATTTATTATTTTTTTCAAATGCTTTTAAATTTGGTAAATATCCTGCAGTGAAATTGATATTTTTGTACATGTTATTTGCTGTCTTTAGATACTGTGATATCATGTAAAGGTGCTTTATGTTGGCCATCAAAAAAATCCATATTGGTTGACCACTTCTCATTTTTATACCACAGCAGTGTTCAATGGTGACACATCTTATTAAATACACTCCATTAATTTGATTAATTTTACTGGGAGTAGAATCCTGTCTTTTGTTATAAAATTTGTATAAACTAAAGGTGTCTGTCCTCTGCAGTCTGCAGGACTCAATCCTGACGCAGGTGCAGCGCATAGTGAAGGGAGAGGTGAGTCTGGCCATGAAGGAGCAGCAGGCAGCTGTCACCTCCAGCATCATGCAGGCCATGCGCTCAGCGGCAGGAACACCTGTACCCTCTGCACATCTGGACTACCAGGCCCAGCAGGCCAGCATTCTGCAGTTACTACAGCAGGGCCAGCTCAATGAGGCCTTCCAACAGGTTGGTTACTGATCACTAGACACACATGTCACATTTCTCACCGGTCGGCCTGTATCATGCTTCTCTGATTGTTTTTATGTTTTTTTATGTTTATTAGGGGTGCAGTGATTAGATAAACTGCTGTGTCATGTCAATAGGTCTTTTAACACACTTTTACATGTATTAAGCCACATTATTTAATCATTAAAATGTATAAATTTAACTGAAATGTTAAAAACATCAATATATATGCTAAAAGTATTATTCATTTTATTTTTCCTCTCAATAACTATTATTTGTATTGACAATAGGGATGCATCGATGCAATTTTTTCAGATCTGATAACAGCGCAGTTTTAAAAAAAATCAATGTAGAATTTCTATACTTCTGTGTCACTCTTTTGTGTGTTAAACACAATCTATTAGACAACTTCATTTTAATGAAAAATAACATGAAAAAAATATATAGGGGCTGTTGAAAACGTTTGGTCATGCGCTTTGTAATATAAATCCGATCGCTCAAACCACTTCAGGAGGTGGTCTGGGCCGCATTCCAGACGAAACTGGACATGTGTAAATGCATCTGGTTGTTGAAACCACATATGTAAATTCTACTCCTCCCAAAATGTAAAAAATAATAAACGTGTGAGACCGTGTTACAGGCTATATGACATTATAATTAGATATGACTGCGTTAATGCAACATGCATCGCCGCGGACGAGTAGCTGAGTATCTCGTCAACAAGCCGACATGCAAACTGCCGCGAATGAAACTGAAAGTAAGGCGCAGACGCTCGACAAAATCATCATTAAAATTAGTAAGAAAAACTTATCTTTCCAGTGCTGATGCTGTGTGCTCTCCTATTGCTGTCTTTGATCTTGAAATGAGCTGATAATTAATAAAATGCAGCGCTTATCTTTTGATTTCATTGATGTGAACTTCGTTAAATTTAAATATGAAGATCGGATTTATATCTGTTTTGCGACTATGTGGCCAACATTTGGAAACGTTTTAATAAATCCGATAGATATCCGATCAGCGAAAATGCATGGAATGACCAGGTGTAAACAGGCCCATTCATAATCTATGACAAAAAATACTATTTAAAAACTAGGTTAGTGGATAATTTGGCACCAAAAGTTATTCTAGAAAAATCACGAGTGCACAATTTTATAAAATCTCAACATTTAGTGAAATAAAATTATTTAGTGGGGAACAAATAAAAGTGAATATGTGAAGGACTGAATCTGGTGAAATGTTACACATTGCTCTTTGTATTGTTGTAAAATACATTAATAAAAACAAGTAAATTTATTTTATTTATAAATATGTGACACAGTTTGAACGCTGAATGCAGGATGACAGACAGACGCAGCGGAGACAAGAGTTTACGTCAACTTGAGTTTAACGACTTACAAGCTATTCATCTGTACGTCACATTAAACTATGGAACTTTGACTTTATTGTGCTTTTATAATGTTTTTGTGCTTTCATGGGGCTTAACAATAACACAGAATAGTATAAGCACAATATCGGATTTGGATCGGGCTCGTCTCACCGCTAAACGATCTGCAGAAAATGCCAGTATCGGAGCCGATACCGATACTGAGTATCGGATCGATGCATCCCTAATTGAAAAACATTAAAACAATATATTAACACTTCTGGTTTCTGTTTGAAAACAAGAAGGATTGTTAAAAATACAGCAGAAATACCAGAGGAAATCTCCTACTTCAAAAAGGAGTCAAACAGTTAAAAGCTACTGCATTAAGCCATATATGTCTGTGAAATCAGCCACATTGTATAACAAGACAACCGTTTACATTTTATGTAATAGACAACATTTATGGGAGCACGTGCCAAGTATTTTCTCAAAAACGTCTTTGCAAGGTCTTCTCCATTCAGGAATCAGTAGCATCCATGGCTTCTGCCTGTAGTGTTTTAAGTAATTCAAATCACTAATAGCCAAATTAGCATTTGGAAGGAGACGTCTTAACATAAGTGCTGACAGTCAAACCACAGTTACTATGCTATTAAGTATACTCTTGATTTGTATTCATAACTTGTTCATTTATTACATCAGTTTGAATTTTGTTAATTTAGTGGTTGTAGGGAATCACTGTAATTATTAGCTTTGAAAATTGAAACCAAACAGTTTCTTGTTTATTTCCACAGGCAGTATGCTGTGAGATTTGACCTTTTATCTCTCCTTTCATCTTTCACAATAACACTGTATTGTATTAGTATGTCCTCTCCAGGTTTTTTCACAGACTGCTTGCTGTGATTTTCTTGCAGGCTTTATCTGCAGCAGACTTGAATCTGGTGCTCTACGTGTGTGAGACCATTGACTCCCAGCAAGTGTTCGGCCAGCAGCCCTGTCCACTCCATCAGGCCGTCCTTCTGTCTCTCATCCAGCAGCTCTCCACCAACCTGAGCACACGCACAGAACTCAAGATCAGGTTTGTTCCCTTCGACTCCATCAGTCAGTGCAGTCATGTTCTATACCTTTTTTTTTTTTCCCTCTCCCCCATATGTCCTTTATATAGAAGTTATTCCTTCACCTCCCCTCGCAGTTTGAATGAGTATGCAAGATCATGCATAGCGCTGTGCTTTTAATGATTAAACACTTAAGTATTTATTTATAGTCCTCTGTATGTTGTACGTGATCAGGGGCAAAATACAGATTCATATCACAGGATATTAATGCTTTAAGACACAAGACATCGTCTCTTTCTCCTCTTTAATTCCTCTGTGGATGACCTTGTGTTGAAGAGGACATCCGCTTCTGTGGCACTGCTGCATTGGGCTGCAGTTATTAAAGTGCTCTACGGTCTGGGCTGCATTAGAGTTCTCTGCTGGGGGAAAGGGACCAGCTCCCGTGAATCACAGAGTAATGCTCTGCCTGTGTGCTGCCAAGTCCCTTTACTGCTATAAACTGCTCTGTCTGCCAGTCCTATCTCTGAATTGCGCTCTAAAATACTAGTGTTTCATGCGGCCCATATGTGCATAGACATTACCATCTGAAAGTCTGTCCTCTTTCCGCACGGACATAAGGGTGTTATTTTAAGTAGGAAGACGCATGCTTTAAGTTTGATCTATTTTTAGCACCTGAATTAATATTTACAGGAGTCTGCACTTTTGTTCATGACAAAGAACATTAGATAGCTCCGTATTCAGAAGTTTGATTTTCATAAGTATTTAATTATGACACTTTTGTTTTATTAATAGTGCTTACTATTTTTGTGGAAACAGTGATGCTATTATAGTGAAAGGAAAGGACATGACGTGTGGTATGGGAGCAGTTGGGAGGTTCGGTGCTTTGCTCATGGGTCTCACCTCAGTCATGGTATTGAGGGTGGAGAGAGCTGGACATTCACTCCCTCCACCTACGATCCCTGCTGGACCTGAGACTCGAACCCGTGACCTTTGGGTTACAAGTCCGACTCTCTGTCCATTAGGCCACGACTGCCCCTAAATGACTGATACTAGCTGCCATTAAAAAATGTGGGGTAAATATAATTAAAGAAAGAAAAAAAACTTTTATTCAGTAGCGACGCGTTCAAAAGTGACAGTACGAAAGATTTCCATTTCAAATAAAGGCTGTTCATTGACATTTCTGTTTATCAAGAAACACTGTATCCTGTAAAATGTATCACAATTTCCACAAAAATATTAAGCAGCAAAGCTGTTTTTAACATTGATAATAGGAACCATTATTATAAATTTTAGCATCTACAATATCTGATGTATAATGAATGTTTCTTGAACCAAGTGAACATTAAAGTATTTGTGAAGAATCACGTGATGCTAAAGACTGGAGTAATGGCTGCTGAAAATCCAGCTTTGCTATCACAGAAATGAATTAATTAAAAAATATATATGAGAATAGATTTTTTTTTTAAGTAAAGGTATTGCTTAAGAATATTAAGAACATTGTGGTGTTTGCCCAGTAGACAAACTTATTGGCTAAAAGCAGCATGTTGTATGTCCAGGTCTGATTCATGAATATTCATTAACTTGATTGGATGCTCCCCTTAGATTACCAAAGAATGCTATCATGACCCAATTAATATTCGCACACTACACCTTCATCCTGCTTTGGGCGTACAGTACATAAGACACATTTTTGCATTCAGTAACAGCTAGGAGAGTGCAATGAAGTGGAACGAGCAGGAGTCTCTGGGCACTTTTTTTTTTTGTTTGTTTGTTTGTTTGTTTGTTTACCTGAACACTGTGGCGCTCATGGCACGTGATGCTGAAAAGCAAGTTTGGCATCAGTGAAACAGCTGCTTCACATTATGTAACACTTGGTTAAAAAAACAAAACAAGAATACTCAGTTAAACAAATATTAAAATGGATCTTTATGGCCTTGAAATCTTTTTGGATTGGTGTTCCTGGCCTGGGTATTTTTTTTTTAATTTTTTTTTTTTTGGCTTCAAGAATTTGCCTTTTTTCTAGCGCCACACGGTATATTCTGTCGTTCTAAGTTAAACATCAGCTTTTGTCTTCGCAAATAAAGGATAGCAGAATACAAGATGTGAACAGTGATTTGAATGTACCGGGAATGTAATATCTCTCCAGGCCAGTAGATTATAGTTGAGATAACAGTACTGTGGGCTTAAATGTATTGGAACAGGGCCTACACATGTGAAAATAGAGCAAATTGCTATGAGGCATGAAAGCTTAGCCATCTGGACAGGACTACACCGTAAAGTCCTGGGGATATTAAGGTCATTGTATTACATTTCCTCCATTTTTTTTTTTTTTTTTTTTCCATAATCGGAAGCTTTAACTTAATGATCGCTTGTGAGGTAATTAAGATGACCTCTGTGCAACATGCAGCTCAAGTCTCTGGTGGTATCATACACCAGTGTCTATTAATTTTAAGAGGCAGATGGAGAGATTTCCCAGATAGTTTTCCAGACAGGTGGCGTTTCAATAATCCTTGATGGACTTTATAAAAAACCCCAAGCAGCCTGGAGAGAAGACAAAAAAAAGCTTTAGCCTAGAATAGCTTAAAGAAATGACAAACATGTTCTGTTAACACAGCTGTCAAAAAACAGCAGATTTGTGTTTGAGGACTGGAATGAATGACTTGTGCTGGCCACATACACTACCATTCATGTTTTTAAACATTTTTATTAATCAAGGATTTAAAAGACGTTTACAATGTTATGAAAGATTACTATTTCTATGCTCTTGAACCTTTATCCAAAAATACAAAAAAAGTATCACAGATTCTCTAAAAATATTTTCATAATCAATAAGAAGAAATCTTTCTTGGGCACCAAATCATCGTCTTTTAAATTCAGTAAATTAGAATGATCATGGGACACTGAAGACTGGAGTGCTGGCTGCTGAAAATTCAACTTTGAAAAGCTCAGACCTCTTGCACTTTTTGAGTTTAATATTAATACATTGTTAGAGGTCTGGCCCAGTGCAAAGTGCTTCTAATATTAATGAGAATTGGCTTCAAAGCAAACTGGTGATCGTAACCGGAGAGATTAAAGGAACTTAGCCTTCCTGCAAGAACACTTTGATAAAATAAATGATGTAAATGGTGCCTCCAGTTGAATCAAAGTCTGATGTGAGAGAAAACATTTGCTGCTCCATGATGCAGATGATTGCGTGATGCTTGCGATGATATTAGCAGGTGTTTTACAGTTGTAAGCCAAGAAACTCTAAATGCCCGGAGAAAGCAATTTTTTTTGAGTTCCCATTCATTTCAAAGGCACTTGTTCGGAAGTACGCAATTTGAAATCTGCCAGTTTTGCTCATGAAGGTTTAGAGGCAAGTGACATAAAAAGTTGTAGAAAGGGAAAAATGTAAATGCCATGCTTTTAAGGTCCGTGGAAAAGTATCTGCAATAATGTGAAATATTTTTGGCTTGATGAAAAACCTGTTTCATCAGAATATGCAGCGACATTTGAATGTCTGTCGCTGCGGAAAGACCCCCCCCCCAATGACCCCTTTCTCTCATTTTTCTGTAGCTATCTTGAAGATGCTGTAATGAACCTGGACCATGGAGATCCAGTCACCAGAGACCACATGTCTGCAGTGCTGTCCCAGGTACGACAGAAGATCTTACACTTCCTGCAGCAGGATGCCCACAGCCCTCTGAGCAAGCGTGCACGGCGCCTCATGATGATGCTGCAGGGCCTCGTCAGTCACTAGAAGAGCCCCTCCGGATGGCGCAGCTGACATCTTCACAACCCTTCAGTCATTGTTCTGCAGTCTCGTAGACGACCGTCATGACCTCATACCACCCTGCTGTTCCGTTGCTTTATCTGTGCTCTGCAGCTTATTGGCTCTCTCAAGAAGCACTATTGGGAGTTGTAGTCCAGGCTTGGACTATATATTGGCGGCTTTGGACTACACCCCCCCCCCCCCCCCCCCCCCCATTTTTCCCTCCCTCGTTCCTTCCAGACTATTTTTGATTTTGTTTCTCTGCACATGTGAATAATAGTCAGTTTATGCAACATCATGAATGCAGAACGGGACATTGGCTACTTCAGTTATTTTCATTATGCATTTAATACCAGGAGACAACTTTTTTTTTTTTTTTTGCTTTCGTTCTTGGCACATCAGGAACAAGACTGTGGAGAGCATGAGAGAATGAAAGCTATAACATGAACACTCCAACTTTCTGCTGAACGGATGGTTTCCTGGCTGCTCTGCTTTTTTTCCCCTTCTATTTTTTTTTTTTGTGATGGAATGCCGTCGAATGCTGCAGAAATGAAGACATTATCATCACCTCATGAACATTAGCCCTGTTGGTTATTGATAAAGGTTGTATTTAGGCCACTTATCCTTATCTGACTTAACAGTTTTTCTGAAAATAATTTGGCCAAGTTGCTGCTTTTTCACGTCAAATGGAGCATCATGCATGTTCCTGGAATTTTTGTTAATGCTATCAGGATTTGAAATGGCCAGAAAAAGAGTTTAACTTGTGGACTATTGCAAAATCGACCCGTTTTCCAATCAGCAGAGCCCTGTAAAATATATAAGAGAGCTTATTATGTTACCAAGGAATGCTAACAACGTAGTTATTTAGAATTCTTCAAAAGGAACCTTGAGTCCATAACTTGCAGTACATCTGTAAGTCTCTAGAGGGCAGGCATTTATGTATCTTCTTTCTAATTTTATATTCTGCTTCTGTGATTTTTCAGTTCTTCTGCAGAATTACACTACAGTGAATGCAACAAGGCTCTTCTTTAAAAAAAAAAAAAAAATACAGGGTTTTTTTCTTTGAAATCTTTCTTTCTGTATCGCAGCACCCAAATATTTGAAAGTGTTGGAGAAAGTGGCTGAGAATAGCCTATTTTCTGCTCTGTTCTAGTCAGTTGATTGTATTTGATTTAGACTGAGATTGCCAACACTTGTTATTCATTTGGAGGGACTATTTGGTCATGCCCTCTGATAAAGGAAGAACAAAAAGAAAGTGCCTTATCAGACTATTGCGTATCAGATATTGGTAATCGGGTCCTCTGACCCTACATTGGCCGCCACATTGGTGTGTGTGTGTGTGGCCTATCTCCAAGAAAATTTTCTTTTTCACTATGACACGGAATTGAAGTTAGGAATGGACAGGTTTGTAACTGAAGCATTTTCTTACAAGTGCTGTAAACTGTGATCGGAGTTTATTTTTTCAGTCATTTATTCCTCACAAGTTTCATGCTAATGCGAGGAGGAAGTGCCGGCCCCCGTTGATTGTGTTTGTGTTAACACATTATTTGTTCCCTTGTCGTCTTTATTTTTAGAGCTGTGCATATTATATCCATAGCCATTTGCAGCAGTCAGTGTGGCTCATTAGGACATTTTTACAGGGTGTAGGCAATGTGTCCTCTTTTGCTTTTTTCTCATATGTATAAAAAAAAGCTCTTTAACAGACATCAGCCTGCTGCGCAATTGAGGGTAAATCTGAGGCGCTAATAAGCATATATTAAACTCAGCATGCTTGCATGCTAATGGTGAGAGCCATGTACTCAAACATAGTTAACCTGTTTTTACAAATTCAACACCCCACTTTTGTTTAAGCTTTGTAAACCTGGATTAATCCTGTTTCATCTTCATTTCTCCTTCTTGCATAGTATAGAGTCCAGCAAAGACGACCTGTGATCGAATAGATTGTCTGATTCAGTTTTATGTTATGTCAGGTTGAAAACGTCCTTTCGTCAGTTTTAAGATTCGTTGCAGTGCAAGGTTAATTGGTTTTCGATGCTGTTTTAGACACGTCTGATGATGTCTGGGTTACTGTACTAATACACAATGCCTTCAGTTTTTGAGGCTTACAAACTTTTGTTTTTTCTTTTTTTCTGTCAAGAGGTTCGAATTGCAGGTTGTGTATGACAATTTAATTGTTTTTGATTTTTGTTCCTTGTGTTTGCAATTCTGTTGTATATTTTACACACATTTCTTTCATCCTAGACGTTTTGGAATAAAAAAAGGAAAACATTGTTCAATGTTCAGTAAGACTGTGCACCTTTTCTTTTCCATATGTCTGTTTTAATTCTTGCAATAAGCTGAGGCACGTCCTCACACCTTTTAATATGGATAAAAATTTATGAAAAGACAAATATGAATAAAATCAATTGAAATTAACATACAGAGATGAAAATATAAACGCTTGAGGATAAAACATCAATTTACTAAATATTTTAGATGCATAAAACTTTTAAAAATTATAATTTAAACAGCAGTAAAACCTATTATTTGCAAATAAGTTACACTTAATAGTAATTTGCCTTTGAGTTGTTTTTAAAAATCATGAACATGGGATATCAGTTATTCATGCGTTACACACAGTCTATAATATACATAACACACAAAATCTGCCTAATGTACAATACAGCACTGAGTATGTAATTATAATTGATACAAACTATGCTAATACTTTATTTTACAATGTCCTTGTTACACATATTACATGCATTTACTATGGTAATAACTAAATTTGCATAATTGCATGCATCTAACCCTAATTAGAACCCTAAAAGTACATTGTTAATATCACTGCTTAAATGTAGCCTAGTATAATTACGCTGATTGTAACAAAGACGCGATAAAATAAAGTGTAACCGAATGCAACTTAAGTGTAATAACTATTAGTGTAATTGTAATACATTTATTACAGAGCATTAGTCAATATACACTCAAGCAGCTAAAATAACATAAAATATAGATTTTCAAATATGTACGTGAGCTACTGACGTTATCATTATATAATGTTTTCTGATGACTTATTAATGACAGTGTATGTAGACCAGCGTGTAGTAATGCGTGAGTGAAATGAAAAGTTGCGCTCGAGACAAACCTCCGTTGAGCAGTCAGTCGTGTTTTCCCGCAGCCTCCTCCCCTTTACTACAAGATACGCGCGCTAGTGAATCATTCATCACTCCAGCGCAATGCGAGCTGAAGCTCTGAGTTTCTATTAAATGAACACACACATCTGACTGAACTGCCTTCAGTTTCTGTGCACTGGGATCTGTTCAGGATGACACCTCTCCTCTGCAACGCCTGCCTCATCTTGCCTGTTGCTTTACATCTGCGTAAGTTGATGCTAATATACCTTTACTAAATCGCTTCGAGCTTTTTTCTTTTAAATGCATAGATATGGACCTCTGATCAAATGAGTTAGAGATTGCTCGCTCTTTCTAACCAGCTGAGTCAAACCGCATTTTTGGTTTATCAGCTTCAGAGAAATTATGACAAAGGTTGCCTCGTCGGATTATGTTTTTGTTCATGGGCTGTTTTTCCATTTTAAATTGCATAAATGTGTAAAACAGCAGATTGAAAAAAAGAAAAGAAAAAAAAACATACTGGCGTGTATAAGTGTGTATCTGTCCAAAAGTGCTGCAGAGTTGAGGCTCCGTCGCTCGAGGAGTTGAGCTCTGGATGTTGCCGGGGCACCGCTGACGTTTCGCTGTTTCTTTGGAGTCGATGCAAATGTTGATGTGACTTATTTCCCCCGAGGATTTAATCTGTGTGGGAGAGAGAGAAAACAACGATAGTTACAAATCATGAATAAAAGCAGCTGTTCTGCAACTCACAGCTCTTCTCTCCGGAGAGTAAACCCCTTTCGCCCATTTACGGAGCAAGATGTAATCAGTCATAACGTGTGTGAGGGAGGAAATGTGTTTAAGACGTGTGCAGGATTTCAAATTATAAACAAGCAAGTGAATTGAATGGAATGTGGTTCTGATTCTTTTTTTAAGGATTCCGGTCTTTAATGGTTGAAGCCTACTTTATAGGAAAAAATGTGTAAAAAAAAAAAAAAAAAGTATAGGCCTGTTAACTATTTTTTGGCAAGACTTCTTAATGACTTTACAGAGACTTTTATAGGCTGTATAAGTGCAATCCATTAATTAGTTTTTTTTTGCAAAATATCACAACGTTGTCATGTGAACAACTACAGCTTTAAGTAGCCTACAACATAACAGTTTTTGGTTCATTTCAAGTCAGGAAAGCAAGCAATAAACTGCGGTTACATCAGTGACGGCTCCGACTGATTCGTAAGTGTTTTGATTCTCGAAAAATGAACCGGTTCAAAAGAGTCATTCAATTCGTTCGGCTGTCTAACTGCCCTTTTAGCGCATTGTGTGGTTTCGATTCACTAAAAAGAACCGGCTCAAAAGAGTCATTCGCTCGGGATTCGGTCTGCACTGGTTGATTCACTGTAAAGAATCGGTGTCGTGACACACCGGATCATTGGAGTCATTTGTTCTGACTACTCGTGTATGCTTCATGCTGTCGATTCATTAGCGGTTCAGATGATCATAGAGCTCGTTCAGTCAGCCGAACAGACGCGTTATTTGTGAATGAGTCTTCCTCATAAATAATACGACTAAGTATTATGCTATCACATGACTTTTGTTTATACTGGCTCCACTCCACAGCAAGCCACCACAATTGTTTATTTATGAGCTTTTTTGTCCCTTCATTAAACAGGACAATAGGTACGTTTTGGGAGAAAGGGGGATAAGATTGGAACTTTTTTATTGATGTTCTCTTCAGAATAGCTTCAGAAGAAACTTAACATAGAATTTATTTATTTATTTTAAATATGACATAAATCTACTGCACCACAGCTCCTACTGAACCAGCCATTTTATCATTAATTTATAATGCTGAAAAATATGAGCTAACTGTTCCTATATAGGCTAACATATCAAACGTATGCAGCAAGTCTAATATGCTAGACCGTCCACATGATTAAAGACAATAATTAGTCTATGATACAACCACACTGTAATTTGTATTTTAAGTATTTGGCAACTCGGCTTGGCTTTGGAGAGAACATAGCCACATTCTCACAAATTGTGCATTTACATTAGCTGATGTTTTGTTGTAGGCTATCATAATTTAGAATAAATAGGTTAATGGGGAAAATATGTAGTTGAAAAGATACAGTGTATGATTAGGGACTACAAAAGAAATCCATGATAATTGCTATAATAAATTACAACACCTATTTTTAGCATGTCTGTCACATTGCCACACTGTAGAAGGATGTGTTTTGTTGCTACAGATGAGCTGAGCCAGTGAACACAAGGGACTTGTAGAGCAAGAGTGGAAGTGGTTATTTATATATATATATATATATATATATATATATATATATATATATATATATATATATATACATATATATACAGAAGTGAATCAATGTCGACCGTAAGATCTAGAGTTAGATGAATAATGAAGAGGAGCGTCTTTGTTGAAATGTGACTGCAGAGTTGGCTGTATTGACAGTTATTGTGAGTTCACTTCACCACTGCGGATGGACAAGGTCATGGTTTCTCAGATTCTCAGAGAACATAGTCGCTTTGAATAAAAGCATCTGTTTTTGCTGTTTCCAGTTAATGAAGTGACGAAAGGTCAAAAATATGAAAATCCTGAATACAAATACAATTATCCTTCTTGAAGATTCCAGTGCAAGTAATACTTGCAGAACAAAGCAGCATTCAGTCCCAATGTGCTATTTATTGAATGCACAATTCAAGACAAGATTTTACATAAGTTGTAGTCACAAGCAGTTCCTGAACTGTTTTTAAATGCCTCACGCTGGGTGGTGAGAATTTTTGATTTAGTTTAAATAGAATAATTTATATTTTAGTTGATTTTGGGGGTAGAAGAGAAAATCCTTCTCAATCTTTTTGCGCTCTCGTTCTCTCCCCACATCACTTTCATATTCATATGCTTTTGGTTTGAAATTTTAAAGCGTGCTCTGTAGACAGTTTGCCGCATTGAAAGGAGCAGACACGACTTCTGAGTAAAGATAGTTTTAAGACTGCTTGAAAACTAGGACACTAATGTTTACCGCCAAGGATATCGTTCTATCTAACGTTCGTTTCTGCAACAGTAATTACTCAGTAAATAGGAAATGGTCTGATTTGCAGGATATACTATTGATGCACTGTATGAAGTGCCAAGGTCTTTCACTCACTTGCTTTTTACCGAGTGTGTGGTGACTTTTGAAGTGCTTGAGAAAATCTAGAATTAAAAATCAAATTTTATGTAAGTAAACTGAAAGGTTCTGGGTTTTGAAAAGTCTGAACATTTGAAAAATTGAAGTAAATAAATAATATAAATAAAATAAAAATAAATTTAAGATAAATGTAAAATATGTTTAAATAAAAATGTTTATGGTATAATATATCATTTTAATTAATTGTTTCATAATTGTTATATTGATAATAAAATCTTTGATTACAAAATATTTAGAAATTGTATTAGAAATGCAAATCAACTTAAAACAAAAAAGTATTTATTAATTTTTACATTTTTATTCATTCATTCATTCATTTTTAGAAAATACCACTAATTAAAGTCATAATTTTCAACCTTCCGTACAATGATTTAAATCTCACAATAAGTAGCATAACAGAGTAACAATTCTTGTCTCATTAGTGTTTTTATTCACCAAAAAGAACCATTTCATAAGAGTCCTTTGTTCTGGAATCAGACTAGTTGTTGCGTTAAATAACAGTTTTTTTTAAATTGCTTTTAAAATACAAAAAACTTTGCTCTGAAATGTGAGGCTTAAACTGTTTGCCAATTTAGCCGTCACCCCAAAGCATAGATTAACATTGTTTTTTTCTCTCTCTTCTTATCATATTAAATTAGAAAAATGCAAATGATAACAATTTTCACTAGCATCTCAGACTTTTGAGCCTCACTATATACAAATCAACCGTGTCTGAGTCAGTGTCTGGTCTTTCGTTATAGATTCTGTATATAGCTTAGTCCCCAAATAAGCGCTGTGAAATGAACCAGCAGCTGAGGCATGACATCCCCTCGACTCCCCACCCCTGTGACACCGGGAATGAATATTCATGAGAAAAGTGACTTACTTCTATTGAAGTTACAGGAACTTGTGTCCTCTAGAACTAATGAATCCTGAGTGATTCAGTGGTGTGAGCATTTGTGTGCATGTGGTTAATGTGTGTGCGTGTGCAGGAGAGAGAGAGAGGGAGAGATGGAGGGAAAGACAATGACCCAACTTGCAGGGGTAATTAAAGGCAGCTGAGTTGGACGCAGTCTCTGCAGTGCACAGAGAACATTGGTGTTTTTAACTGAAAATCCAAGGTCACTGCAGTCCATCTCCCAGGTGGTAAATTTTGTGTGGGTTGCATATCTGCATCAGAGGTAAGAGGCTCGTTAAATCCCTCGGGACATTCCGAGGCTAAATGTGCAGCCAAATATGGTCATTACCCTTTTTTTGCACTTTTTAAAATGAAGACTTTGGGAGGAAAGTCAACTGGTACTTTTAAATAGTGTATTTAAGGGAACATCATGTTGTTACAATACATCCTGGTTTTGGATTCTCTTGTAACTATAACGAATGAAGCGCATTAGCCAAATTACCAGTTGTGCTGTTGCTGTTTGTTATTATAAAAAAGACATCAGCTATCAGAGTGAAAGAACCAAGCAGTCCTTTAGGTTTGTCTTTTCTGTTTCAGTGGCGCTGTGGAGGTGGACATAAGGAAAGATTAATATGACTGTCAGGTTTGTTTGATCACGCTTGACTGACTGTTCCCTCAATGGCTAACCTTTTGAACCAGTTGAGCTGAGACATGTCCACTCAGTGTGGTTTTCTGTAATTTTAGCCATTATGTGACAAGCATGGATAGTTTGACAGAGATGAGCCGAAGAGAGAGGAACACCATAAAACAGGTATCACAGGATGGGAAAAACAACACGCAGGATGACAGAGAGGAAGAAGAGGGTGTTTAGTTGTGAACAGAATACAGAAATAAAAGAAGAAAAATAAGAAAAGAGATGAGAAGAGACCAAATAAGATGAAAGCAGAGAAAAGACAAGATGAGAGAAGTGAAGGTGTAGGGTGAACTAGGCAAAATAAAAGGAGATGAGATGAGATAAAATGAGATGAAAATAGATGAAGAAAAGAAATGAAATGCGATGAATTGAGAAGAGTCAAGATGAGGAGAAATGAGAAATTATGAGGCGAGGAGACAAGATGAGAGAAGTGAAGAGATGAGAAGACGAGACGAGACAAGACGAGGCTAGGCAAAATGAAAATAGACGAGACGAGACAAGTCAAGATGAGAGAAAAAATGAAATAGCATGAAATGAGATGAGTTAAGACGAGATGAGACAAGAAGGAAGAAAATTTAGTAATGAAGAGACATGGAGATGAGACAAGGAGAAAGAGACAAGAAGAGCAGAGACAAGATGAGAAAAGTAAGGAGATGAGAAGACAAGATGAGAGATGAGACAAGGCTAATTAAAATGAGAAGAGATGAAACAAGGAGATAAGACGAGACAAGAAATGAAACGAGATGAGTCGAGACAAGGAGAAATGAGTAATGATGAGACAAGATGAGAAAATAAAAAGATGAAGATGCGAGAGAAGAGATGAGACAAGGCTAGGTAAAATGAAAAGGCATGAGACAAGAGACAAGATAAGATTTAAAAAAAAAGCAATGAAACGAGGAGATGGGAGAAGTTACAAGACAGAATGAGATGAGATGAGTCAATATGAGGAGAAGAAATATGAATTACACAAAAAGATAAGACCGGAGGAGAGAAGAGATAAGGCGAGAGAAGTGAGTAAGAGTAAAGAGATGAGTAAAGAGGAGAAGAAATGAGTAATGATGAGATGAGGAGAGAAGAGATGAGATGAAATAACTAAGGAGATGATAGTACAATGTAAGAGAATAGATGAGATGAGACAAGGAGACAAGATGAGATGAAAAGAGATGAGACAAGAAGACAAGAGGAAGAGAAATGAGTAATGAAGAGACAAGAGAAGACAAGATGAGAGAAGAGATGAGACAAGACTAAGTAAAATGAAAAGAGATGAAACAAGGAGACAACACGAGACAAGAAATGAGATGAATCAAGACAAGGAGAACTGAGTAATGATGAGACAAGGAGATGAGACAAGTGGAAAAAACAGGGGAGACAAGATGAGAAAAGAGAACAAATGGGAAGGCAAGAAAAAAAAGAAGATTACAGAATAGAAGAATTCTGCGGAAGAGAAGAGCGGAAAAGAATGCTGCAGCCTTTGGAGAGAAGATTGCCGCAATTGGAAGTGGCCCAGCCTGTATGCCTGGAAGCATGCACTAACCCTGATAAGTTACAGCTGGGAACTTCAATGTTGCAGTCGATAAAAACTCATTAGAGCAGGACTGGGTCACTGTGTTAGTGTCCAGCGCAATGAACCTCGCATTTACTCTCCATCAGAGAGGATGAGAGGAGCGTCTATTGATCTTAGCAGTAAGCTCATTTATTTGGCGGATGGAAAATGGTTTCAACATGGCCTCAACGCTCACCTCAGCCAAGGGTCCACAGTCTCCAGGCGGTGCACTCGAGGGAAGGAGAAATACAGAGAAAGGGTAGAGAAGAGGGCGTTCGTGCTAACAATGTGTGTACATTTAGAAACACCTCTGCTCCTCTCCTGTGCGAAGTCTGAAGTCATGGGTTTGAGTGCTACTTTTGTTTAGCACGGGCCTCTTGCCAGAATATACAGCCTTACAGCTCCAATTCTGTCATTATTGTAGAACACAATCTACTTCCAGGAAATCTGCTTCTGTTCCTCTGACACTGCTTGGGAGGAGAGAGCTATCCACTGCCCAGAATAGCATCTCCACCTGTTTGAGTCCCCCTGAAAGCCTACCCCTGATTCCAACCCCAGTTAGTTAGTAAGAAGAGCTGATTTAATTGCTTTAGAGTGTTTCCTATTAGTGCTAGAGTGGTTGCAAGCATATTAAAACACATTTAAGGTGGTGTCTGACTCCCTGCTATGCAACAGAAAACATTTTCAAATGCAGACTTGACAGACCACTTTGGTGGGCCTGTTTGTCTTGGTTTTCCAGACATCCAAGTCAGCAGAGACTGTGACGGTCACACACACTTGTTCATTAAATGCGGAGACCCGTTTACACTTATGCATTAGATCTGTGTATAAACTATATCATGCCATGCATCTTTAATAGTGTAGCTAGGTGGATTCCCCTGTCAAGTTTCAATTGTAAATAATGTAAAGCTCTGGTCCTTCAAAACGTCCTTGACTGAATCCATTCTCTAGTCCATTCTCTGCAATGAAAATCCCATTTGTGTTACCAATGAGTCATAAAGCTTACGAAATTGAAATGGTTTTTCAAGCATATGTCAGAACTCATCTTTGCTAATATAGTTGTCAAATATATCAGTTTTTGAAGTTTACTTCATGCACTGGTCAAGTGCATGCACTTTATAAAATAAACTTCATATTAGATTAGATATTAGTTGCTGTCACAATGTAGAGCTGATAAAGCATTCATTTTACAGTGGTTTTAAAGAAGTAAAGATATAGGAATCAAAGCCAAAAGAATCTAATTAGCACAATTTTCATACAAAAGCATCTGATAGATTTTCATATTCAGCACTAAATGCTCTTATTATATTCTGACCAGTTCTGGTCATGGTCGTGGCATTCAGTGGCAATGCTATATATCAGACAGGTCATCTGGTTAAAGAACTTTCAAATTACATCTCTATTTATCATTTGTTTAAAAATAACCTTCAGTAGTAATTTTAGTGTCATATTGCTAAAGTGTTCTGCATTGCGGCCCTGTCATGTTTGTTTGGCGATAATGACCAAATGAAGCATTGTTTAACCAACGGATCACATTCTAGAGGTTTTGTTAGGTGTTCCACCATCATTTCAAATGGTCGTGCTTATAATTTTTATGTTTATCATCATTTCTTTGATTATCCAAGAATAAAGCATTCTGCTGATTAGATTTTGTATGGTCCCTGCAATGATTTTGTTCAATAACATAATTGCTTTTTCTGCCATTGTCCAAATTGTATGCCAATGCCAAGTGGTCACCAAAAGACCTTCAATTATTTCGTGGCCTACTTCAGAGACCAGCGTTGCAGATTTCTATGAAAAATAAAAATGTGTTCAGGCTCTTTCCTGGTAAATGGCATTGAAAAATATTATGACTCACTGGCTGGTATATTATGGAGCTCTTAGTATTCAGCCTTGCTACCACTTTCACTGGCTGAACAGCCATTCAGAATTTTTAATTTTCTAATTTTAAACCCACTATTTCTCTAGTTTCTGAACCGCTAGTCTCAAAAATCTGAGAACACAGGAAGGGAAAGGTTCAAAGGTCAGATACATTTATGTTACAATCAAAACAAAAGTGCATCATAGGTCAAATTAATATGAATGAAGATTTATATTAACATATAATGTGAATAGAGCACAACAGTAACAGCTCATTTTTCAGTGACCTTGGTTTCCTATGTAGTATTTTTCTAATTCATTTTATTTATAAGGATTTAAAATATTCTTCAGAAAAGATTTCTAAGCCTTGAACCAAACCAACAAGCTCAGATAGGAATCACGACATTTGATTCCAAGCAACCAGGTTTTTGAAAATTGTATGCTACAAGACTGTATTAGGAAAAAACTCACTTCATGAAGCGTTGCAAATAATGTAATTAAACAGAATAGAAATGTATTCCAAATATTCAGAATTATACAAATATAGGAAGACTGACTCAATTATGTCACTGGCTTGTTGAGCTATCTTCAGGATTATTGGCTGTGGTGTTACTGTGCCATCCTGGGATGGGAATTTAGGTGGACAGCTAAAGTCAATATGAGAACAAATAAAATTCAAATGGAGACAGCAATGGTGTGAGTCCCAGACGGTGCTATATACAGTATATGATACCCAATACTACAACAAAACAGACTAAAGAAAATGAAGATAGAAAAAAATATTATTAACAAGTCTACTGTTTTGTTGAGAGAAATCCAGTCTAAGATACAACTTTTTCTGATTTACTACTGGCTGGGAAAACAGCCCTTGGGTGGCCAACTATATGCCCAATTAAATTTTTATTTATTTATTTTTTTTTTTTAAAGAAATTAAGTTTAAATCACACTGACTTATGGCTTGTACAGAAGCATATATCATCATTTACCAACCTCGAAGCTCATGGCAGGTCTGTGTAGAAAGGTTCATAATTTAACATTAAAAATCAATTTCTCTATGGAGAAAATAAATGGGATCCTACTTCCTGAACCCTACTGTTGCGCTCTATTGTAATGTAATTGAGAACCACTTATCCCTGCTTACGGATCATCCCTAATCCCTGGCCTGTTTATTTAATTTTTTTTCCCTGTCTATTCACCACTGCAAAAATGTGCTCTCATCAGCATCATATAATCTGCGGCTGGAAATCACAATGATTATTTTTGGAGTGCAAATTTTTGCTGTGTATTTGCTTTAGCATTCCAGACTCCTCCTTAATGAAGTAAGTGAGGTTTTCATGTTCAGTGTAAAGAAAGCTGACTTCACAACATGGCCAGATGAAAGAATATTTTAAAAACAAAATTTGCATATGATCAAAAAGGCTCCTGGGAATCTTTCCTCCTTCATATTGGGAGTACAAGGAGAGACGGATATTAAGGCCTAATATCAGAGCTTTAATGCAGTCGTAATTTTTCACCGTCTGACTGAAATGTATGTGAGAGCATCAAACGTTCAGTTAAACATGACTGATGTGTTCAAGGTTCGCATCTTAATTGTGTTTTGCTTCTAGATTGTCCCCACCCCAAAGCCCCCGCAGACTGCGCCTTATGATTGTTTGAATATTGTCTTGTTTAATCACCACTCTATTTCTTGTTCTACCAAGAAGATTAGATGTTGGAATATTACATACTGGTTTGTTTATTCACAGCTTTTGGAGGATTTCAGAGTGTAGTTATTAGACTCGGGTGAAATAGAGACCAGGGAAATCACACCGACCTGTCAAAGGGTTTTTGATTTAGCATAAAAACTATTATTCTTTGTTCTCTCTTCCTCTGTCACCATATAAAGACAGCTTCCGTTAGCTTCTTACAGAGACTACATTTAAAATAGCTGAGAATCAAAGAAAAGTTTCTGTCTTGAAGACACTTCTAAGACTTTCATATGAATACATGATCTGTTCATGTAAATGGGGCTGAAAGAATGATGAACTGCACAGTTTGAGTGCTTTGATGCCAAATATCTGCCATTTTCAAATTTGAAATGCTTATATTCCTTCTTTAAATCGACTAAATAGAAACGGACATCATTTCCTTTCATAATACAAGTTCTTGGTCTTATAGTGAACGATTCATCTAAAAATGTTTCGGATCTTTCATCAAAATAACCAGACCAACTACAGTGCCCTCCACTAATATTGGCACCCTTGATAAATCTGAGCAAAGGTAGCTGTGAAAATAAATCTACATTGTTTATCCTTTTGATCTTTCACTCAAAAAATCACAATATTCTAACCGAACATTGAAGTAAAATGATTGAAATTGGGGAGAAAATCTCATGATGAAATAAATGTTTTTCTCCAATGAATGTTGGCCACAATTATTGGCACCCCTAGAAATTGTTATGAGTAAAATATCTCTGAAGTATATTCCCATTCATATTTACATTTTTTAGCACATCAGGGTGACTAGGAGCATGAAATTGTCCAGCCATGACTTCCTGTTCCACAGGATTATAAATATGAGGAACACAAAGGCCAAATTCCCTTAATCATCCACCACAAGGAGTAAAATGTGATGTGTAGAACAAGATTGTTGAGCATCACAAAATAAAAAGTGGCTGTAAGAAAAGATTTAAAGCATTGAAAATCCCCATTTCCAATATCAGGGTAATAATTAAGAGGTTCCAATCAACTAAAGATGTTAAAAATCTGCCTGGAAGAGGACGTGTGTCTATATCGTCCTAATGCACGGTGAAGATGAGAGTTTGAGTGGCCAAAGACTCTCCAAGGATCACAGATGGAGAATTGTAGAGATTAGTTGAGTCTTGGGGTCAGAAACCTAAAAAAAAAAAAAATAAACATGCCCCACATGTTGTTCTGGAGGGTTTCAAGGAAAATTCTCCTCGCTCATCCAAAAACATCTCCAGCATATTCAGTTGTCAGACACGACTGGAACTTCAAATGGGACTGGCTTCTATGGTCAGATGAAACAAAAAAATAAAAAATTTAAAGGTGACTGCCTCTGTTAGAGATCTTATAATGGGCCATGTTTGGATCGTCCACTGGGACAACAATCCAAAACAAACATCAAAATAAACACAAAAATGTGTCACTGAATCTTTTACCATTGCTGTCCCAGTCCTCTGACCTGAACCCTACAGAAAATGAGTGGGGTGAACTGCAGAGAAGAAGTACAAACATGGAGCTGTGAATCTGAAGGATCTGGAGTGATTCTGCATGAAGAAAATGGTCTCTGATCTCTTATCAGGTGTTCTCCAAACTCTTCAGGCATTATAGTAGAAAACTCTGAACTGTTACCCTGGGAAAAGGACATTGCAATAATTGGGCGCCAATAACTGTGGCCAACATGAGCCAGAGAAAGCATTTATTTCACAATGAGATTTCCCCCCCACTTTCAATCGTTTTACTTCAATGATAGGTTGGAATTTTGTGAATTTTTTGAATGAAAGATAAGAAGGATAAACAATGCAGATTTATTTTCACAGCCGCCTTTGCTCATATTTATCAAGGGTGCCAATATTAGTGGAGGGCACTGTATTTTTCAACACCTTTCCCTCCATTTTACCCGCCATTTAGGTCGCATTCACACTGTATACAGTAGTCAATCCCGTATTTGAGTGCAATTTAATAAGGTTACATTCACATTAGGTTATTTTGAGATTGACATCATGCCCATTCACACCAAGAATGATAACTATATTAGCGTCCACACCAATGGACCATAACGTTCTGTTTATTGTATGCATTGAGTTGGGTGCGTGGATTCTGATTGGCTGTTAAATGTTTTTATCATTCATCAGCTGGAAAAAAAATTCTGAAAGGGATTCCAATCATTCTCTTCGTCGTTACCGTTATAGCTATGTGGTGTAAACTTACCTATGCTAATAGAATTAGAAAGATCATTGAAACAGTATAATTATCTTTATAGGTATCATGCTTATGAATGGCTAACGGGAGAAGGGGATTGACATACTATGTTTAATCTGTTGTGTGAACAGGACAATTCAAAAGCAGGGTTGCCAGGTCCGTGAAACAAAACGCCCAATAACCCTAGCCCACATGTAATACAACTCGGAATATGCCACTCCCATACCTAAAATACATATTTTACAGTTACTATGCATTGTTATACACAATTTCAAGTAGTAGTAATTAAAAGTAGTAATAAAAAGTGGCCCAATTGAACTTGGAAATGGTGGACTTGGCAACCCTGTGTGAGAGTCAAACTTGTTATTAAATAAGGTTTTCATCACTGACTGTATGACTTTGGAAATCTCACCCTGTTTAGCTGCTTTTGTTCATTCCATCATCAACCACCTTACATTTCTTGTGGAATGTCACTAGGAAATATGTTACATTACTAAAGTCAAATGAATTTTAATGCTTAATAGCTAAACACCTGAAGTCAAATGGAGACCAGAAGATTTCCTCTCCTTTTTCTGAGTCAGATTTTTTTTTTTTTCCCTGATTAATTGAAACGCTGCTGTGGTGGTTTAACAGATTAAAGTTGTATTTGATGTGGAAATTATTTTAATTGGGTCTTTACTGCTAAGCTCTTCCAACAAGTCCAAATCTGAATCTAATTTAAACTGCATTTAAGGGGAGAGTGTCGGTGAAGGAGTTCCTCCATCTGTGTAGGTTTATCTGTGACCTTGTTCTGGACAGATAGCAGCTGTCAAATTAATGCCAATGGAAGTATGATATCTCTTTTCCAGGCCTTTTCGTGAGCGTCTGAGAGCCTCTCACTTTTATCACATGAAATCACTGAACCATTGTATCTTCTCCGCTCCGAGAGAGATAACGAAGAGTTACAATCGAAACTAGGTCTTGCATGTCTCATTTGGTCCTCAACCTTCCACTTTTTTAAAGTGACACATGACCGCACGTGTGAGTGATTGTGTTATTGTGGAAGTCGCATCGCCTCTCCATGATCAAAGCCAGTGTTGAGCACATTAGCGTTGGGAAAGACGTTGCCTGCCTTCGTTTCTCTCTTCCCTCCCCTGCTCTCCCATCTCCAAACGAAACCGCAGTCCCATGGGGCCTGCAAATTTTTGTAAACTCTTCTGGGAATTGCGCATGTTTATATGTGTTACATCTCTCTGAGTATTTGAGGGCATGTGCGTGAGAAAAACATCCGTTAGAGCAAAATAAAAATATTCCTTTTAAGATACGTCTTTCCACCACTGGCTTTTGAAATATCCAGCTAGCAAGGATAAGTTTTATTTCTTTTAGGTTTGTCTCTTATGCCGCACAAAGTGTAAAATGAAGTGAGCTTTGGTGTTGTGGTGGATATAACTCACTGCCACAGCTACTGAACACAACAAGCAGAAAAGGTCTGTGCTAACAAGCAGAAACCTGTCTCCCACCTCTGTTTGAGCTCCATTTTGTTCCAATTAGTCCTCCTCACCTGTAGGATGACCTGGGCTATGAAAACCAGCTTATAGTGTGGGTTATGTCACCGAGTCAAGCTTCATTTTTCAACCTTATTAAAGAAGATTAAGTTTGTACTTGCTTTGCCTCTCAGTTTTAAAAAAAAATTGAATTCAAATTCAATAGCAAAATGTGCCTGCCGCAATTTACAGTGCATATCTCTGTACCGCATCCAGTCACTTTCCCCTCGGTTTCATGAAAGAAATTAACAGCTGGTGAATGCACTTCTTCTCATCCCCCGCAGCCTCCCTCCATTCAGTGTTCTGGGAGTGAAGGTGTGAATGGAAAACCAGAGAGGTTAACCAATCACTTGGAAAGGGGACTTTGGTGGCATGAGCTAATTATCAGAATTTGTTTGTGCTATTGCAGGCGGCTTCACTGGAAGCCCTGTTTCAGAGTTAGCTCGGGGAATAGAGGCTCGCCTTGCCTTTCGCACGCTATGCTGTCACTGCTAAGCTTATTAGCCCGTCGCCCCTAACGATGCTACGCAAGAGAGGGCCACGGTTACCAAAGAAAAAGTTGCCATAGTGCAGCAATAAAACTTTGCAGCTGCTTCTAATTTTAAACAAAGTAACAGTTCTTTCATTCTGCAGAGTTGTGTATTCAGCATGTGCCTAATATGTCCCACTGAAACTTTGCTAGACGACAATGAATTACATTTGCACCAAACAGGAAGATTTACCTTTAGCTTTATCTTAGGTGCTTTTATTAAATTTGTACTAAATGGGAAGATTTGGTTTATTATTATGGTTGCAATATGACTATTATCCATTTCTAAATGATAAACACATTATACAATATCCCAGGTAACAAATTTAGGTTATAAAACATTGTGGGAACATTGTTTTGAAATCTTTCTATATAATGTCGAAAAGTCCAGTTTTCTTGTCTTGCTTATAACATTATTTGAAGGTTACAAAAGCGTTTCTTACAACATTCTAACTTTGATTTCACCCAAAATATAACATTATTTGAATGTTTATTTTTAATATTTTAAGAATTTCAAAGTGTTCAGTTTTCTTGTCGGGACTAGAATGCTATTTAAAGGTTACAAAAAAACATTTCTTAGAACATTCATCGAGTAAGGACGCTCCGAGAATGCTGTTCTACACTGTTAAAAGTGCTAAGTTGACTTAACTTAAAAAAATTGAGGAAACCCGTGGCCTTAAAATTTTTAAGTAAATGATAATTTAAAAAATAAGTTAAGTGAATTGTCAAGTTCACTTAACTTTTTTTTTAAAATTATTATTTACTTAATAATTTTAAGGCAACGGGTTTCCTCAATTTTTTTAAGTTAAGTCAACTTAGCACTTTTTACAGTGTAAGGACTTTTAACATTTATATATATATATATATATATATATATATATATATATATATATATATATAAAGTTTGTGAAAATTGTGAGAATGTTATTTGGTATAAAGATAAGACTGTAAATAAAAAATAAAGACTCTTCTCCTTTAACATCAATAGAACCTTTCCATTGCACAAAATAGTCCGTATAGTAGAAAAACGTCTTTAGAGAGAGAAAAGCATTTGCTAAATGCTTTTTTAAAAAGCTATTTAAAATGTGCATTTAAAATGATTTATTAATGTGCTTTTTATTATTTTATTAGTCCACGTTTTAAAACATGAATTAAATAAACAGTCTTGAATTTGTCTATTTATTAATACATTTAAAAAATAATATTTTATTAAACTACATTTAAAAACTTTAAATATGTCTATTAATTTGTCCATTTAAAAAGTGATTTATTTACATACATTTTTATGTTTGAATTATTAAATTGATAAATTGATTCTTCATTTTATTTTTAAGTGGCACTCCTGGTTCTCCATATTTAGATTCTTTACACTAAGAAAAAAAAAAGTTTGTCTTAAAAACCTCCTTTTGGAATCTTTATTTTTAAGACTTTTTGTAAAAGCATCTGTCACACTTTTTAAATAAACGCTTTAATATTTCAAATAACTTAGAGGCTTCAGTCAATACACTTATATTGTATATCCCCACAAATAAAGGTATTACCTCTATATAACCAACCCCATACTGTATATAATGAAGTGTCTGTCTAGAGCTGTACTGCTAGTGCTTCTGATTGAGCTGGGCTCCCAGCAGGCACTGAGGTAAAGTCTTAATGAGTTCTGCCCAGTGCAGTCTCTTACATCACACAAAGTATCAGTGTTACCTGTCTTCCAGAGCTTTGTCCTGATCTCTCAATATCACACTGTGTCTGGGTTCAACAAATGTCTTTATTTCATTTTATCAGTGCAAAGATATAAATGTGTATATACAGTATTTGCTCCCACAAAAGTGAAAAGAGAAATACTAAAAATGTAACAATAAAGTAATGTAAGATAGATTCTTAGGTACAGAAGTATCATTCCCATATGGGAAATATTTGTAACTAAGTATCACTGATATAATAATTAACAATCTGAGCTTTTCAAAGCATTGTTTTGATGTTTGTATATTGACTTTTCCACAAGGATTTGATCATCCGGAAATTCCACACACCCCCTTTTTACTTCCTTCTTCCTTCTTGAACGGTTTGACTATTAGAGCGAAAATTGTCGAAAATACTTTGGCAACTCGCCTGCATGTCTACTTACACCACTGAACCTTATTTACATGCACTACTGTGTTTGTGAATGCAAATCTTCAGAAACCGACAAATAAAAATGGTTTTCATTTATTTTGATGTGCTCCCCGCGGGATGTCTGCGAGAGGCACATGTAGCAAACCTCAGCAGCAAATGTGCTTTCTCAGCACTGGTCTGGCTAAAGCTTGCATATTCAACCTCATGAATAGAAGATGGGCACATATGTGGCCTAAACCTCCATCATCACTTGCCCATCTTATGCTCCAGAGGTCATCTGATTTCAGCATAAATCTTAAGGTTCAATAGTGCTTAGTCGACATCAAGATAGATAGATAAATAGATAGTACTGTTTTTCTAACTCGTGTCTGAGTCACGCTAGGGACAGGAAATTATGCAACTGTTTTGCTCTTAGCGCTTCACATTATTTATTATGACGTTTTTGTTTCAAGGTTTCATAACACGTTCCTTAAAAGGATGACGTTACAGTGCTTGATTATGTATTGTGTAATGGTCTACCTGTATTGTAATCTATTGTGATTTCTACAACTATCTATTCATAATGCATGAACTGTATTGTTCTTTTAAGTAGCAGTGTTAATCATATTCTCTCATGGAGAAAAGAGTATGTTATATTAGTTTTGCAGCTTTAAAGAGACCTAAAACTTATTATACAATTAATTTTAATAATTTAGTCTGGCATATAAATTGTATATGAATTTAAATATTTGTATAAAATTACATTTATATAAATTTAATTTATTTGACATAAATATGTTGATTTTATTATTTAATATGATTACTATTTCATTTTAAATTGATGCACCCAATTGAAATGCTGCCTATAATGTTTCATTTCTTCTATTTCATTCATTTTTTTCATCTTTCCCAGTTTCTCTTTTCTTTCTCATTCACTCTCTGCAGTCCCCTCTCATGCAAGTGCCCTGTTTTATATAATTTATTTATTTAAGGACCCTATGGACTCCCCGTGGATCTCTGGCACCACAGATTAAAAATGAATGCTGTGGTTCAAATAAGCCCTGTGTCTGCCGCCTGGGTCATAACGGCTCGCTGAGCTGAATGGACCAGGCCAGATCACGCTGTGTGTGGGTGGACAGCACTCAGATATATCAGAGCTTGGATTACACAACATCAGTAATAACATTACTAATGCAGGCAGTGGTACAGACTACTCTTCAACCCGCTTGAGCATCGGCCAGAGATACAAATTCAGAGACATGTAATTGGACACAGTAAGTTCTTGTCTCCGTTTTGATCCGATGAGACTTTTTGGACGTATCCGCTTCTTAGATGATTTCATTTTCCTCCCAGTCTGCTCAGTTTTGTTGTTTGTATGTGATGAAACTGAACTGAGCTGGATGATGACATCACTGAATTCAATAATGAAATGCCTAAAAACTGAAAATTGAGTGTTTAATCTTGTCATTCTGCATTACTGACACACTATTGGAAAGTTGCTTTGACACAATCTGTATTGTTAAAAGCGCTATATAAATAAAGGTGACTTGAGTTGACTAGGTCTGTACTGCATGTAAATGTTTCTGGAATGGTTCAACTGGCACATTTTCCCATTAGTTGAGGTTAGTTCATTCATTAACTAGCATTAACTAACAAAGAGCAATACATTTGTTAAAGTATTTATTACAATTTGCTAGTGTTAATAAATAAAAAACTTTTCATTTTTAGTTCATGTTAGCTCATATCCATAATAATATTAACATAAAACTTTTGATTTTAATAATGTTTAAATCATCATTCTGGAAGCTTTCATATAATATACATTTATAATATACAGGAATAATATATATATATATATATATATATATATATATATATATACATATATATATATATATATACATATATATATATATATAAAAAAAATCAATACATCATGTCCACATATTTATTTGGTGAGTAACCATGTAAGGCTTCTTTTTTATTTTTAAATTTTGCAATAGTGGCCAACTTACTTTACATTATCCCTTATGATTTTAGGATTGAGAGTCTCGTATTGAGTGACAGTTGTCTAAATTTCTCCTTGGCATCATCAAAGCACTTCGGTCTTTCTGATTTCTTCAGCCATTTCCATTTACGTGCAATGCTTCAGTGATTGTGAAAGAGTTCTTTGTCTTCTCCTCCTCTAATGTATGACTTGGTTTTCTCTCCTTCTCCAGATATTCATTAAATGTTGATGGGGATGAGTGAAACCAATAATGCTCAGACCTCACTGCAAAAACATAGCTGAAAATCAATAGGTTTGCAGCAGTGTGGGAATAAAGCTAGAGGGAGGACGGGGATGGGGGAAGAGAGATAGAAAACTCTATCCTATCAAATATTAATCATTCATTTCCTCAAGGGAATTAGGAGAGAGCTGGTGATTTGCTGTCTGACCCAATTAAGATCCTCCTGCATATCTCACTTAGGTTGAGCGTTACTTCCGTTTATGGGTTTATTGTCGATAGGTATAGGTTATAGAGACTGAGAGACAACAAGGAGCAGTGGAGGTTGGGAGGACACTGGCACATGCACAGACAAACATATGTTTAAATTTTGCTAATGTTCCATCAAGTTATGAAAACATTTTTTCTGAATGTTCTCTGAACATTAAAAACATCCATATTCAAAAACTTTTTTTTTTTATGCAAATGTTAAGGGAACATTCCATTCTATCATTTTACAAAGGTTATTGGAACATTACATTACTTACAACCCGAATTCCGGAAATGTTGGGACGTTTTTTAAATTTGAATAAAATGAAAACTAAAAGACTTTCAAATCACATGAGCCAATATTTTATTCACAATAGAACATAGAGAACATAACAAATGTTTAAACTGAGAAATTTTACACTTTTATCCACTAAATGAGCTCATATCAAATTTGATGCCTGCTACAGGTCTCAAAAAAGTTGGCACGGGGGCAACAAAGGGCTGAAAAAGCAAGAAATTTTGAAAAGATTCAGCTGGGAGAACATCTAGCAACTAATTAAGTTAATTGACATCAGGTCTGTAACATGATTAGCTATGAAATGGATCAGAGTCTCTCAGAAGTAAAGATGGGCAGAGGCTCTCCAATCTGTGAAAGAGCGCATAAAAAGATTGTGAAATACTTTAAAAACTACGTTCCTCAACATCAAATTGCAAAGGCTTTGCAAATCTCATCGTCTACAGTGTATAACATCATCAAAATATTCAGAGAAACTGGAGAAATCTTTGCGTAAGGGACAAGGCCGAAGACCTTTGTTGGATGACCGTGGTCTTCGGCCTTCAGACGACACTGCATCACTCATCGGCATGATTCTGTCATTGACATTTATAAATGGGCCCAGGAATACTTCCAGAAATCACTGTCGGTAAACACAATCCGCCCTGCCATCTGCAGATCCCAACTAATGCTCTATCATGTGAAAAGGAAGCCATATGTGAACGTGGTCAAGAAGCGCCGTTGTGTCCTGTGGGCCAAGGCTCATTTAAAATGGACTGTTTCAAAGTGGAAAAGTGTTCTATGGTCAGACGAGTCCAAATTTGACATTCTTGTTGGAAATCACGGACGCCGTGTCCTCTGGGCTAAAGAGGAGGGAGACCTTCCAGCGTGTCATCAGCATTCAGTTCAAAAGCCAGTATCTCTGATGGTATGGGGGTGCATAAGTGCATACGGTATGGGCAGCTTGCTTGTTTTGGAGGGCGCTATGAATGCTGAAAGGTATATAAAGGTTTTAGAGCAACATATGCTCCCCTCCAGACGACATCTATTTCAGGGAAGGCCTTGTGTATTTCAGCAGGACAATGCAAAACCACATACTGCAGCTATTACAACAGCATGGGTTCGTAGTAGAAGAGTCCGGGTGCTGAATTGCCCTGACTGCAGTCCAGATCTTTCACCGATAGAGAACATTTGGCACATCATTAAACAAAAAATACGTCAAAGACGACCACGAACTCCTCAGCAGCTGGAAACTTATATCAGGCAAGAATGGGACCAAATTCCAACACCAAAACTTTAGAAACTCATAACTTCGATGCCTTCAAATGCATAACTTGAAACATCTTCAAACTGGTTTGAAAAGAAGAGGAGATGCTACACCATGGTAAACATGCCCCCGTCCCAATTATTTTGAGACCTGTAGCAGACATCAAATTTGAAATGAGCTCATTTTGTGCATAAAATGTTAAAATTTCTCAGTTTAAACATTCTGTTATGTCTGTGTTCTATAGTGAATAAAATATTGGCTCATGTGATTTGAAATTCTTTTAGTTTTCATTTTATTCAAATTTAAAAAAATGTCCCAACATTTTCGGAATTCAGGTTGTATTTTGAAAACATTATTAAAGGCCAGATTACTTTGAAAAGATGTTCTATTTTTAATTTTTTTATTTGCACACACAACGTCATAACATAACATTCATTCAAAACAAACAAAACAAAACAACAGACACATAATCAATACTTTAAAAGTCCAGTCAAAAAGTAGAGAGATAAGGAAGGGGAGAAAAAAATCGAGTATATTAAAGAAAAAAACCCTGCCAAGCATCAATAGTAGAAGGTTTGGCCCCATTAATTCACGCTGTTGTACATTCACTAGTCACTATTTTCAGGAGGCTATGGATCCAGTATGTTTTTCCACACATGTGTGGTGTAACCCAGTTCTGTATTATTGTCTTCTTCGCAGCTATAAAACCAGCAAACATTCTCTTTTGTATTAAGATAATACAGAGACTAGAATCATCATTAAGAAGACACAAATTTGGGTTAATAGATGTTCTGTTATTTTGTAACTTTGAGAGAACATTAGCCTAACATTCCCTATTGAAGCAAACTTTGGTAGCTTAAAAAAGTGTAGACAAGCAAGCGTCTGGAGCTCCTAACACATGAAAGCTCAGATCATTTCTATTGAATTTTTCTCCCATATCCTCAAGGTTAGAGATGTATTACCCTGTGTTCTGTTCTGACAATGAATCATAGAACTATACTCTTTATAAACAATTTATAAATAACCAAGAACCCCACAAATCCAGCAGTGGTGGCACTGAAGGCTTTTGTGTACTGCTTTGAGTGTTTCAATGTCATCCTGCTGGTCTGTTTATGACCTTGCCTATGTTTTGGGCAATGAGTATACTTTTTTTTAAGAACCAATCTAATTCGTATTTGAGCTTTAAAAAAAAAAACATAACAGGCTTGAAAGCTTGGCAAACTGAAATCAGAAAAATGCTTATTTAAAGGGATAGTTCACCCAATAAGGAAAATTCATCATTTACTCACCCTCAAGTTAAGCACAAAAGAAGCCACTTTGAAAAATGTAACCAAACAGTTGATGGTACCCATTTCCATAGCATGGAAAAAAGTACTACTGACGTCAGTAGCTACCATCAATTGTTTGGCAAAATTCTTCAGAATATCTTCTTTTGTGTTTAACAGAGGAAAGAAATTCATGCAAGTTTGGAACTGAATGAGGATGAGTAAATGATGGCAGAATACTACCCCCTATCTCAAGTTACATCTTGAAGGCCATTGTTCTGCATTCTGTTCAGACTTCCCACTGCTAACATTACTGAATTTATTTTGAAGTTTAAATGAATTTTGTTAATTGTGTGTCTGTATTCATTCTAGTGCTTGTCCCCAGTCCATGTTCCGCTGCAGCCACAAAGAAGTGCAGCTCCATCTATAAAGGGTTTGCCCAGTGTCTGCTTGCCCTAGGAGACAGTCTGTCTGTCAGCTCCCAAAAAGACGAGGATACCCAGGAGATCGACTCTATTTGCAAGTAAGGAACAACACAAACACAAGCATCACTGTATATGGTGTACATATACTGTACACTACCGTTAAAAAAAGAATGTTTTAAATTTTAAAATGACATTTAAAAATGTTCAAATAAAAACAATTATTTTAAATGTAATACTATTCTTAATCAAACAAATGCAGCCAAAAGATGCTTATTTTAAAAAATTTGTAAGGTAGTATAATTATATGTCCACATGAATACACTAATAAGAAGAACAGATTCAAATTCATTTTTACCTGGGTTTTGTCCGTCATGTATCTCCGTCTTAATATACTGCATAAAATAGTAGTCTCATATTCTCAAATCCAATTTTAAAAAAAATGGAAATCATCATTTTCTTTTATCAAATTATGTTTCAGTATCAAATATCAAATATTAAGTGAACACAGGAGAGAATTTTCCATTTTTAGTGGTAAAACAGCACATGTAAATTGATGAATTGTGCTGTTTTGTGGTTCAGTTGACAGTACAGGGCATTCCCTTCTGTTTGGCAAAATTACAGAAATCATCATGAATTATAACTAGCTCTGAGTGGTGAATTTTAGCTTTTTATTTCAGCTCTTCTCATTGTGTAAATAGTAATGTTAACATTTTGACATTAGTTAAAGCATATTTATGAAAGTCTGGCATACTTTTTTTCATACTAATATTTGTCTAAATAAAACACATTTTTAAATGTTACAGAGGTCAAAAGGTCCTTCATAACGGGCATGACCCATCAACACATTTACTCCTCTGTATTAAATGCCACATTAAATGCCTCACTCACACCACAGGACTATTTGCTGTACGCCATTCATTGTGTTGTCAGAGGGAGAATGTGATATAGAGTATCACAGTTCACTGATATGACACCTCATTCATTCTCTATCTCCCTACATTGCCTTTCATCTCATTTTCCGTTGCTTCCTTCTACTCTTTTCTCCATTTTCTCCTTCCTCAGCTCACTCATCTTTCCGTTCCTCCCAAGCCCTGGATATTCTAATTAAAGACTAGATCTCTCTATTTCCCTGTCTGTCTTTTCCCATCTGCCCCTTCATAGATCACGGATCTATGATATGACTTTATATTATGTCACACCCTGTAGCTGCAGGAACTCTTTAAGAATTCATTGTGTAGCAGCATGATGTTGTTAAAGAACAGCCTCCTGTATATCCTCCAGTCAAGCTCAATCCGTTACACATCGCCCGTTTACACCACTTACTGAATGAATCATGATCCACACAACAGCCTTATATGGTCCTGCGTTTAGCATTCAAGGCATACGCTCGCAGGCGATGAAGACGGTGCTTACTTTAACACAGCTATTTAAGCGTTATTCCTCCAGGTACCAATTAAAACTGCCACTGAGCTCACTCTTCGCGTGCACACATGCATAAACACAGGTATGCACGATCTCGCCCGCTTATACGCTCACACAAGGGTTCTCATGAAATGCATCTGATCATCTGTCAGCGGATCTTTTGGAACTGCAACATTCTCCCAACAGATTGCAAAGTGTCAGGCTTAGGCCAAGACTGAGAGATCTGAGAGGAAGGTTTAAGAAAAGAATTGGTAGTGAAGGACATTCGTGGTGTTGAAGGACAGACTTCCACTATGAACTGCAAACAATACATCACTGTATAATAGTAACAGTCTTGCTGTGCTTCAGTCTATTTAAGAACTGGGGTTTTAACTTAAAAGGGTGGTTTCTTCAGTGGGAACTTTTATGTCCCTGGGGTTCAGTTTTATCAAAACTAACAGTTTTTCTTTTTCTTTTTGTTATATGAAGGTCAAAATAAAACTTGTGGAACTCTTAGGAACTTTTACTTTTTGCCTTCATCGTTTATTTCTGCTACTTTTTGAATGCCTTTTTTTGTGCGTGTAGATTGTTTTACTCAGACTTTAAGTGTTAAAATATGAAAATCCATCATAAAAAATATTACTAATATAATGAAAAAGTTACGAGTAAAATAATTATTAACCATTTTAACATTTACTTAGATGATAATGATTTACCGTCCATCAGTTGTTGTGTTATTTCCAACACGATCAATCATTTTGCCATGAAGTTTTATCAAAAATTAGTGTACTTGGTTACCAAGGAAACAACAGTGTCAGGGAAGAGCAAGATGAAATATGAGATGAGATGTGTGAAGAGAACAAAAGAAAATCTGAGCAGAATATTTTATTTATCTTAGAACAGGCTGTAATTTTGTTTTATAAAGAAAGTGTGAAAATATTTCTTTTCAATTCTGATAAAATTATTTAATTTTTAAAAGTGTTTAAAATTTCCACCACTATGATTTTTTTGTTTTTTTTGGTAACACATTATTATAGGGACCAGTTCTCACTATTATAATTGCTTTTATTAACATATTGGTATAACACTTTATTTAGAATAGGGAACACTTATTCACTATTAACTATGACTTTTCGCTCAATAAATTCCTAATTTGCTGCTTATTAATAGTTAGTAAGGTAATTGTTAAGTTTAGGTATTGGGTAGGATTAGGGATGTAGGATAAGGCGTTTTTATATGCTTAATTAGTACTAATAAATTATTTATTATAAAATTAATTTTATAAATGATAAAATTATAATTCTGTATCCTTGCATCAAGCTTTTTGCTCTCATAAAAATATTTTAACTGGAGTGTTTTACCCGTTCATCGTTATTTATGCATCATAAATCACAAAAGCTTCAACAAATCCAAAAATCCTTTCTCCATAAAAACAAACATGATTTAGGGAATTTATGAACATACTGTACATTATGGTCATTTCAAAGTGAAAGATCAACCTAAAACATTATTTTGGCTGCAAAGTTTTCAAAATGCAAAACAAATATAATGCTTAATACTTGTTTAAGAGTCTAAATATAATATCCAAATATCATGAATTCAGAGCCTGACAATAAGTAAGTTTATATCATAAAAAGCCCCATACTGTAGTGCTACCTTTTAAACTATGACTACATGAGGGATGTTTCAGATTCATTTTGATCAGATTCTCGCTCATTAGCTTGTAGATTAGGTGTTAAAATATTCAGTAGATTTAACCTTAAGCTTGTGTCTGTTGCAGATCCTGGGACGATTTTCATGACTGTGCAAATGTGGCCATGGCCGGCTGCCCTGAGGAGGCTGCTGTGGTGTGGGAGTCTCTGAGACAAGAGTCCAAAAAGATGCAGTTTTCTGGAAACCTGTATGAGATGTGCTCCAGTCGTAGCCAATCAGCAGCTGCCTCTGATTCCCAAAGCCCCGATGAGACCAATCAGGAGTCGTTAAAAGGACGCGCTAGTCATACAAGCCTGACCTTTCTGACCTTCTGTTTGCCTGTACTACTACTGTTTCCATGGATATAATCGCATCTCAAGACTCACCTCAGAGTTCAAATATTCAGCACATAGACAACGATAACGACTGGTTTGGTTCTGACATTTTCATGTAGTAGAATAAGATTCATTTTATGCTTCAAATCCAACTTTTTAGAACATTTGTGTCATTTCCACACAAAGGACGCTTGTTTTTAACAAACACGTGTTTTCAGGTCCCAATGCTTGCTTTTATTGTTTATTTAAAATAATCTGAAAATAGCAAACTTCATTTTAAGCACAAATGTCATTCATAGGAGGACCAAAATGCACTTAAAAGCGACTGATGAGGACAAATCAAAGATGGCGCAAAGACATTTCCAAACATTCATCTAAGAGGAAATTAAATGAAGGTCTACTGCAATACATTATCACATCGGTGAGCTATGAGTATCAAAGCAATGTAAAGAGCCCTCAAAAATGTTATTATTTCACTCTGTAGTGTAATCTTCTTTTGTAGGATCCTGAGAGGATTAAGTTTAAGGATTACACCAAATAAAAGTAAATCTAAGCAACACGGCTCACCTACAGGCTTTGCCTGGGAACAGGCTTGTCAGACTTTGTAGTCTGCAGTCTGAATGCCTTTGGGTGATGGTTTAAACCCAATTTATTAATGACGGGTTCATCGATTCAGTTTAACGAACAGCACGGCATTACGCTTCAAGGTGTTTTTGTACCGGTCTGTATCAGTATGGAACTGCTGTTCATTTGATGTTGGTTAGAGTACTGTGTATATATTGTATACATTCCTCATAGCTACTTTTTTATTTTTTCAAATATGCGTATGTGTAATGACACAAGATGGATTCGCTTCAAAAAATCATGATGGTGCAGTAATGTAAATATGACCGATATGCTGTAAAGAAGTGCTTTATGTGAATAAGTACATTATCATTTAGTGCATAATGAACAGATGAGGCAAATCAATGGAGGTGAACACATTAACATCAATAAGATCAAATTGTGAATGATTATCACCATGAATATGAGCACATAGTGTATTCCTACATGACTTTGTGTGTAAAGCGAAGGAGTTTTTTCCCCCGGATCAGCTTTCATTAGTTTCACTCAACGCTGTGCTTTGCTCCGCTCAGCGGATTCCTCAGTCAATGTGATTTATGTTTAATTTTTAGGCTTAATTGGCAATCAATCATGTTTGCCAATGCAGTGAACTTATTAAGGAGGGCAAAAGCCATTTATTTAGTCAGAAAAAAACTTTAATAGGGGAGGGTTGCCACTTGTGTCTCAAATTTTGCTTTTGTGTGGTAGACTGGCTATCAACACGTGCTTTTCTTTGATTCCAAATCCAATTCCACTATTGTCATATAGCCATTGAATGTAGTACAATCTAATGAAATAATATAGTAAGGGCTAATATGGACAAATTTTAAGTGTACATCACCCCTTGCTACATAAATCTCATTAATACCTCCCTTATTATGATAGGTGCATTTTATGAATTGCATGCAAAACAATTGTTTTCTTTTTCTTTTGATATTATATATTGCTGATCGCTCACTCATTTGATGCTGTGCCCTGATCTCTCTTCAAAAAAAAAATGGTCTTCTAAAAATTGTTCAAGGTGTTTAAAAGAATATTTTAAATGCTTCTTGTTTTCTGTCTGTCTGCACAATTATTTGCTATACATTCCAATATATTCTACACATTATATAAATAAAACTATTGCTATTACATAAATAAAAGGTGCTGGTCAACTAGTTGAAAGTAACTGGGATTTTCTCCTGCTTTATGCTGCATAAAAACAAACGTAGCTGCTTTTTACAGCTAGCAGGATTATGTGTATATCTCCTGTTCTCACTTTTGATGGCATTTTGTTATTCCTCTACCTCTTCCATATATTAATATTTCATGTGTCACAGATGCCTCTGTAAACACAGACACACCTTCAGTTAGCAAGACAGAGACCTCCCAACACAACTGAATACATACAGTAAACTGTGGTATGAGAACAACCATTTTTGTGGGCATTACTATATAACATTTCTCTTGAAATCATGAGTTATGTACAGAAAACATTAACGAATGTGTAGTTGATTTTATTGGCAAAGTACAACTCTTTGGCTCGTGTTGTAGTAGGGCAGCTAGAATGCTTATCGATGTTGTCTGTGTACTCTGATGATATATGGTAATCCAGTAACAGTTTAAAGAGTTATGGGGACGCGCCATGGTTTTATTGCTCTTAATGTGTTATGTTTACGTGGGCGTTTTAATTGCAAGGACGCTTACTATTTTTCTTCTTCCCTTAGCTACATTTTAATACTCTGTCTGTGGCAGCATACTTAACATACAGCAAAATTATGTGACACTGTGATTCATAAGAAAAGCTCAAAAATCTCTCTAATGAAATTGATATGATGTTTTAAAGGTCTCCATCTTAACATGAAAATTGACATGTTGTTCCAAACCTGTTTGCATTTTTTTTTCTTCTGTTAAACACAAAAGAAGATATTTTGAAGAATGTTGGTAACCAAACAGTTTTGGTTCCCATTGACTTCTATTGTATATTTTTTGTCAATACAGTGGTACTAATGGGAACCAAAACTGTTTTCCCAGCAAACAGGGAATGATCTTGCAATGTTTTCTCAAAGTTATGAACAAACATGATTCCAGTAGCATTAATAGAACATTTGTTCAAAGTTATCTGAATGTTTGTGCTCAAAATATTAGCACAAAATCATTACTTGTGTATCATTCATGGAACATTTTTTCTAAAACATTTTAGTTGGACATTCATCTAACATTTTTTAAATGTTACTATTTTAACATTTGCATAACCAAATATTACTGGTATTTGTTACCAATTTTACTACTTCAACACATTTTTAGAAGATTTAAATATATATATTTTTTTAAACTGGATGTTTTGAACTTTTGGGAACACATTAAAAAATAACATAGTTATGCTTTTCATAACTTAATGGTAACATTAGTAGCATTAGTAACATATTTTGTTTGCTGGGTTGGTTACCAGCATTCTTTAAAATATTTGGAATGTTCAACAGAAAAAAAGATGACAAATTTTCATTTTTGAGTGCACTATACCTTTAAGATGGTATTTATAGCTCATAATACCAGCAGCAAAACAGCATACAGGTTTGGAAAGACATGGGGGTGAGTAAATGATGACGTGTTTTTATGTTTGGGTGAACAATCCTTTTAAACTTGATTTTCCAAAAAACAAACAAACAAAAAAAGTCTCAAACATAATTTAATTAAAAAGCAAGATGAGATCATATTTGAATGCATTCAGCTATATCTGATGTAATTCTGTAAGTTCTTGTCACTGGAAACCACAGCATTCACATCTCAATGTTGATGTTCTGATCATTAATCAACTCATGGTGCTTGACAGTTTGTGCTTGATTTAGGCAAGAGATCTGCTGGGCCACTTGCCCTCTGTGCAGATGTTGCACAGTCACACAAAGCTCACAGACACTAACACACACACACTTAAGACTCATGCCAAACTATAACACTGCTTGCATTAATCAGACCCTTCCTGATTGATCGGGGGAGGATGAGCTGTTTGATCACATCCCGCCCTTCACTTCACCCCCTCTTCTTCCTCTCTCCGCAGCTCTTGGCAACTGTTCTGATCTGACACATTACCACTTTAGGGAGGGCCAGGTGATATTTTATGAATCCTCTGAAGAAGAGTGCAGGGAATAGAGGCATAAAGTTCACTTAGATCATGCTCTGACTCCAATTAATTCATTCAGCAATGAGTCATTGAATCATATGCTCCATTGATTCACTCAAAACACTTGATTCATTCAGGAATGAAACATGTAAGTGAGTAACTGAATGTAGTCAACCAATTTGTTCAAAAACTCTATTCAGGAACAAAACAAGTGGCTTTTTTTTTTAGAGTGATTCACTGGATCATTAATTGATTCGCTCAATTCGCTCATTAAATCAGGAACAAATCACTGAATCATATATGTTTCATTTAAAAACACTGATTCACACAGTTGTGTGTTGCCCAGGTACGGAGAGGAACAATAATAATCCTGCTTCTCTTATTATGTTTGGAAATATTTTCATTTGATGGAAAAAATAGACAAAGTAACTGGAATATTGTGTCAAAAATGTAGCATAGACTCTGTTGTCACAGTATATGGTATGATGGATGGTTCTTTTAAATCGTGGGGTCTCCAATTGTCTAGTGAATACAAAGAGGCGCACACATCACATCTATGTTTAAAGTGATGTGTAAAATCATGAATTCTTTCAGTCTCACTCAATATATTGTTACATCAGCAGCTTTTCCCTCAGCCAGCAACAAATGTGCCATGATAGATAATAGCCCTTAAAATCCTTCTCCATGTTCACTCATTAAATTCAGGAAGACAAAAGGTAATTTATCACTCAGGAAATCCTGATATTGCCCATTCCAGCTCCAAGCAAAACTAGCACACAGTCCCTTATTAAAACTCTGCCCAAGGGGCCGAATCTAGTTTACTTTCTGGAATTCTCTTTCTCTTCACGCAGATTGCTAGAGAGAGAAAATGTATATAAGCTTCTCTCTCTCTCTCACATTCCTTCATTTTTGTTCATCCCTCTTTCTCCTTCCTTTTCCCTCTCTCTGTGATAGATTCATCAGATATGAATCAAGGGTCAATCTGATGTGTTGAGGTAGATACAATGAAATGTGAGACAACATGGAAGAGGAGACTGATGGAAAAGGAAATAGTTTAAAGAGATAAAGATGGAATTTATATGGAAAGCGGGTGAATGGATAGATATAAGATTGAAACTGGAGTAAAAAAAAATCAGCAGAAAATACTAATATGTGAAAACTTGCCCATTAAAAATTCTGTAAAAACCTTTAAACAGTTAAACACATTTATTGTTCCACAGAACAGCTAAATAAATGTACATTTGCAGCAAATTTATGGCATGTATTAAATGCAAATAGTCAGGAATTATTCATTACATTGTACAAATTATTCTTAAACTATAAAATAGCAAGAATTGTACTTAAATTAACTTGATTTAAAAGTATCTAAAACTTTCATTTTGCAAATCTTAGAATTACTTCTAATTATACTGTAGGTAAGTATTTAAACACGTAATTACAATGCAAACTGTTACATCTTTCATTCTTTTTTTTCTTTCTATTTTCGGTGTCATTATCAGACCTACATTCATGTATCTTTTCCCCATCTGTGCATTGTCCTTAAAGGATTATTTCATGAGTTGGTAGTAAAAACGGGTTTCTCTTTACAATCATCGACTTGCAGGGTGCCACTATATCCTACGATCAATACTTGCTTACACATATGGCTCTGTATCTCCCGATGGGCACATTCTCCTGGCCAGATGAAAGTCTACTTCTATTAGTTTGTATTTCTTTCCACCTGATTACATATACAAGGTTTTAATAATTATACATTTTAAATAATTATCACTTAAGAATTCCAAAATAAAGTTGGGTCACACTTTATATTAGGTGGCCTTAACTACTATGTACTTACATAAAAAAATAAGTACAATGTACTTATTGTGTTCATACTGTATTGCAAAACACTTTTGCTGCTTTGAGGTGGGATACGGGTAAGGTTAGGGACAGGTTTGGTGGTATGGGTAGGTTTAAGGGTGGGTTAAGGTGTAAGGGATGGGTCAACAGTGTAATTATAAATGTAATTACAGAAATTAATTACAGATGTAATTACATATAAGTATTTTTTAAAATATAAGTACAATGTAAAAGCATGTATGTACACAATAAGTGCATTGTACTAAATGATTAATTCAAATGTAAGTACATAGTAGTTAAGGCCACCTAATATAAAGTGGGACTTAAAGTTGTATTGTATCTATTGTATACCAAAAGAACCCACATGTACATGCATACTGCTGATACATTGCTTAGTTTCAATATTAAACAGGTAGTGTTCCTTAAAATGATGTGTATAGCACATAAAAAGTCATTTTTTCCCGGATATCTTACATATCAAAAAAGAAATAATCACTAGTTCCAATACATATAGTATATAGTGCATATCAGTATCATATCAAATGTATAGTTTTTGCTTTTATGGATCTCATAGAATGCAACACTTCAACAGATTATACAGCAGAGCTGTCATTTCAGGAGGAAAGGGGTTACCCACTTTGTGTGTGTGTGTGTGTGTGTGTGTTTATGTGTTTATGTGTGTTTATGTGTGTTTGTGCTCTTACAAAGCTGTGATTCATTTTTCACTGCTGCCATTTTTTAATTCCCTGCTGAGATAAGAATGGTCCCCGAAAGAGTCCCTGTGGAAATCACAGGAGGCAGTGGTGGGCTTGCAATTGCTTTGCACTCAGGAAAAGAGTAATGAATAATCTATTGGCACTACAGGAGGGGTGGGTTAAACGGATATTGGTTAGGGGGAAAACACTGAGACGTTCGCCACACATCGAAGTGTGATTCCTTCACATTTTAAACATGGTAGTTATCATTGACATTGATTTATAATTTACTTGTTTTGTACAAATTTGATCCCACTGGTATTAACCTACTTTTTACCATTATAGGCCTATATATGAAGATTTCAGATGCAAAAGCCTCAAAATGCCACTTTAAATTTTCTTCTAAAATTAGCATTTTTTATTAGGCTGCTATGTTTAGGTTCAGTAGTTTTTTCTCTAATAGCAATGTATAGGTCCTTTTCTACGCAATTAAAGTGAAATAACTGAACATAAATATAGGAGCCTGATAAAAAATGCTCATTTTAGAAGAAAATTTCAGATGGCATTTAGAGGCTTTTGCATCTGAACTCTTCATATATACTTTTGTCATTAGACACCATTTTTACATTCCACCAAGCTATCGCTCAAAACAATCCTTTTTTTTTTTTTTTACAGAAAATAAACCTTTTGATGTTGAAATAGACACAAAAAAGTGGAAATAGTAATGAATGAAAATGCCATATGTTCAGGCTCTATGATTTGTCTTTCATTTGAGCAGGGCATTATTTCTACCTGAATATTTGTCAGGGTGGGTTTATGCTCATTTCTTTATAGAAATATTAAAAATGTTAACAAAACAAAACATTATAAACAATTATAAAACACAAAACAATTCATAAAACAGCAAAGATGTAAAAAGTAAAACGTATTAAACATTATTTTATCAAATTAATATTGAAATTAATAAATTATATAAATGTTTAGATTTGAATTCAGTTTGATCCAATTCAAATTTGACAACAAATGTAGATATAGTTTAGAAGGTAGAATTCAACAACAACAGCAAATAAAATAAAATAAAATAAAATAAAATAAAATAAAATAAAATAAAATAATAAAATAAAATAAAATAAAATAAAATAAAATAAAATAAAATAAAATAAAATAAAATAAAATAAAATAAAATAAAATAAAATAAAATAAAATAAAAAAATAAAATAAAATAAAATAAAATAAAATAAAATAAAATAAAATAAAATAAAATAAAAATCCTAACAGAGAAAACATATTTATGTGACTGGACTTCTGACTCAAAACCTTATAGCTACTAAGATAAAGCCGTTGTCATTTCCCCATGTGACAACTAGCCCCGCTCTCCACATTAATCCACAGAAATGAGAAGCTCAGCTGAAAATAATTGTATTCTAAAAATAGACCCAGAATGTTGGATGTTAGCTTTTGAATGGTTATAGTCAATGCAGAGGACAGATTCCTCGTGTTTAATAGCCTGTCCTTTGAGGCATCCATTCACCTTTAATAAGCCCGGAAATAGTATGTGGTTGGTATGAGAAGAATGTCTCAGATAAGATTCTCTGCATTTGTAATAAAAACTGACTCAGATCTGTGGAATTCTGATACTGGATAATGAAGACAGACATCGCAATTAATAAATAAAACTCCTTTTAAACTCCTATATAAATTACATAGTTATTAAAGTCGTCAGATTCATTCCATTTTTAATTATTTTTTATGTCTGAATTTATACATCATGAAGACTGCAAGAATCCCGTCACGTTCACATTCATCAGTCAAGGCCTTGACATAATATTTGCTATGAAACACAATCTTGTAGGAACAGACCGCAGTTTCACTCTTCAAGCTTGTCAACTGCCCACAACTGCGTAACTCTGACTATACAGAATGTTCTCTAAACTCAGAGGTCATTGAACATGACATGGTTTCAGCGCCAAATTCTGAAATTAGATTTTACTTTGCAGTTATTGAATCACTTTGACTTCTTCGCTGTATCCCATTAGTTCCTGAAAGCAAAACCAGGGCATGAGGTTTCCTTCCCAAAGAATATTTTCTTCTCAAAGCGCCAACCATCTCTCTCTTTGACTCTCTTGTCTGGGGAGCCACCGGGGCCACCTTAGAATTTGAGAAATATGAGCGTGAATCAAGAATAGCACGTCTGCAAGAAAATGTGTCTAGAATTTTATGTCTTTCTAACAACAGATTATGTAGCAAATTCACCTCTGTGCTAAAGTTTAAGATTTCAGACGGGTTGTAATGCAAAGCCAAATTGTGGGTCTGGTCGAGATGTTCGATCGCAATCCTCCAAATATTTGGACAGGTTCAATTTAATCTCCATGCGTAATGAGCAAAGGGAATTATCAAAGTTCCAAGGGATGCTCAGTGTTCTTGGACAAACTCAAACTGGACTTTGCATTCAGATGACTGCCAAATTTAGTGCCCATATTGCCTGTTCCGATGCTCTTGCCCTGACAGCCCCACAGGGTAAGACTGATTATCATGAGAATAATTGAGAGAGAGGAAGAGTCAGTGCTGCTTTTAATAGAGCTGTTTCTATCTTCATACTGATAAATAATGCACAGCAGTCAGCATATTTGGATTTAACGGATGATATTGACCTTTTTGGGCAGATAGTGAGTGGGGTGTGAGACGAGGAGAGAGAGAGAAACTGAGAGAATGAGAATGAATTAAGAGTGAGAGAGGGATAGAGAGAGACAGCCTTGAAGGCCAAGCAATCAATCATACTGATATTGTTGATTTGCTTTGCATATTGTTATGAAAATAACAAACAAACATAGATTATAATGTGACAAAGTCAATTTAACATTGAAGAAATCAGTCATTGTTTACTTGGAAGCAGTGCAACAAAGACTTTATCCATCATTTATTGCCACATTGCAGGAGCTATCGCGTGAAATATGGGTTTGGTGTTTTATAGTAAGTAACCCATTATTTTGTCACTTATAATGCTATCTGTGAAATAGCCTACAGCATGTTAACAGTCCCCAAATCTGATTTGCCAAAAGTGCTGATATATAATGTTCCAAAAGCAGGCAGCGGTGGAGCTTTTCTGCAGGTGAATCACTGAATCGTTCATTTGACTGATTCTACTATTAGAGTAGCCGAAAACAGTATGTGAAAATCCCAGTAAGTCCAAATTCTTTAGTAGTCATAAAACTGTAAGCAGAAAGCTGTGTCAGAAATCATATGGGCTGTGTGGATACTTCAGAATCTCAACAGAAATTGTAGGTCATCCTGGTACTTTTTAACCTCTTGTTTTATGAAAAATGTGAATTCAGACATGCCTCTGTTCACGTACTGTTTTAGGCTATATATATATATATATATATATATATATATATATGATTTTGGAGGCAGCCTAAATCATTCATTCAACCGTTTTCTTCATCACAACTGCAGTGAGATGCTTGGATACGTGCAACGCTTAATTTTGCTTTTATGTTTGGAAATATTTCTAAAATGTAAGTGCTGTTGTCCCCCCCCCCCCCCCCTTTTAACTGCTGTAGGGAGCTAAGAAATTACAGCCTTGCTTTCAGAAGTATCCTATTGTGTGATATTGTCTAAAAAGGTGTAGTCTTTTATAATGTACCACAGGAGGTTCTTTTCAAAGCCTCCTTTGTTATGTGGCAATAAGTGAAAAAACATTGATAAACAACCACTTTAGCTGTTGTAATCCAAGCAATGTCATGATTAGCTTTGCAGTCACAGATCTGCAAGCTTCATATATTTATCATTTTTCTCTCTCATACTTGATCGCTCCAACTACCATCAGGCATATGTCAACACTTTCTTGCTGTGCTTGTCTGATCCTTTTATTTGGATAGTTGGTGCCCTTTTGGATGTAATGGATGGCTCTCATCCAGCCTTTTACCACTGCAGGGACACAAATCCACTGGCATTTCCTCTTGAGCGTTAGAAGTTACAACGCATTATATCATCATCTGGCCCTATTGGAGCAATTCTGAAGTGATTGCTTTTTTGGAGCGGCAATATCACAAAGACAAAAAAACAAGAGTTCAGCTTTGGGACATATCACAGATATGATAGAAATGAGACTGTTAGTTTCAAATAAATATGACTCATGATATTTTGAAACATCACGACTATTACAACAAAGGTTTATTTCTATAGTGTATAAATGCTCACTAAGTGACCAGTACGTTCAAATGTTTTGTACTTAATGAAGTCTTTAAGTACATTCTTCTATTAATTTACCATTATAAACAGCATGTGAACACCAGCAAAATGCAGTTGCAAAATGCTATTTGGAGTCTGACATTAACTAAAGAACAGCTCCATCTACTGGATGAATCAAATCATTTGTGATTCGTGTTGTGTGACAGTGTTATTGCGTAAAAACTCAGCATGTAGCCTATATTAAGTAGTAAACAGTTATCTACTATAAAATATTATTTAAAAATGTATACGAAATAAAGGGCTCATATAAACAGTTGGGCCTCCTGCTGTTTACAATCAGTAATCTGAATTATTATTTTCTGGCCCTGTTTTGTGCCCTGCGTTACATTAGTACATTATCTTCAAGGCAAAAACCAATATGAAGTATTCATCAATGCATTTCATCTATTGGGGGCTGGTTTAAATTCATTAACCAAATTAAACATAAAAGTTTGTATAGAAGAGTGTAGGCCATCATATGTTTATATTTTCCCTTTTTAACTTTGAGAACGTGTGATAGAATCGTAGCTTGCTTCATATATTTGAAGCCTTTTTATACATAACTTAGACATATGAAGCAAGCTACGATGCATGCTAAATGCTCTGCGAAACTGATTTGTACAATATAAAAGTCCCTCTAATCAGAACAGTAGCCTACTGAAACCGAAAAATATTTTGGAAAGTGAAAGGTTAATCAGTTCTGGATTTTTGTATAAAATTCTCACATTCGCCAGTAATTTGTTTAAAATGGCACCTTGACTAATAAATGACTTACTTAATTTTAACATTACATCTTTACAAAATACAAGAGATAGCCTACTTTTTGTGTGTGATAAATGCATGTTAGAATCAAAGTAGTATAGCCTAACATAGCGGTAATGAGTCCGATCTGTACTTTTGAGTACTTTTCTGCATTAAAATGTATTCTTTACAAAGGTATCTAGAAGTTGTGAAATATGTTTATAAATTTGTAGTGTTTTTTTGTGCATAATTTACTTTATAGACACCTTTTATTTATTACTTATTTACTTCAAATGTATTTATTTATTTTCAATTACTATTATAGATTGTATGCATCTGAGTTTGGATAATTACTTTTTTTTTGTCTACAATTTGTTAAAACCAGCATGTTTTACAAAGTGTAGTTACTCCTACAAAGAAACCGTCAGTTATGCCTTAAAGTGAGAAAAGCTTGTTCTGAATGTTCAAACAATAAGGACACCAAGTCCTTGTCCTATATTAAAATTAAATTGTTGTTTGTACAATACAGGATGCAGATGCATACATTGACATTAATCCCAAAGACGCACAGATCGACATTATCCGTAGTTTGTTTCTCGGCCATATTTATGATTCTGACTATACAATATTTGTTGCAGGGGTCGAAGCAAGCGGAGGTCTCTCCTTTCCCAAAAGAAAAAAAAAAGAAAAAAAAAAAAAAAAAAACGGAGAAGGGGGGAGAAAAAAAGAAAGGTCTACACAGGAAAAAAGGTGGTCCCACTCCGAAAACACCGTTTCCAAGCAGGCGGTCTCAATTTCAGACTTTTCTTCTTGTATCGCTTCGTCTCTGTAGTGATACAAACAAGTTAACAACCATTATTTTTGGACTCAACATGTTCATGTTAGCAAATACTAAGGAGATGCTATCTTTCTAGCCGGATTAAAGTTTTAGAAATGTGGTAAAATGGAGAGAAGAGCTGAATCTGGAGTGAAGAGGCTGGCGCTGGGAATCTCGCCTTCTTACTCCCACTATCGCCCGTAAGAAAATCCCTCTTAAGGTAACTTTCAACTCCATTTGGACTTTAAAAGTTAACGGTTTGGGTTTTAATTGGATACCGTTGTCGTTCAAACCGCAAAATAACGGAAACCTTAGCGATTAAATTGGGGTTTTATGACCCAGGCCTCGAGAAAACAATTGATTTGTGCTGGACGGGGAGTTTTTTGTCATGTTGGGGGGTATATCCGCTATATCGTTCACTTTCAAGCATTTTAACGATTTATTAACGACTTTGTAACATGACTGGATCCGTTAAGGCCTGCAGCGGATAACGGAGTTGAAGAAGAGTTTTTAAAGTTTGTTTTGAGCGATGAATAAGTGAACAAGTGTCTCAGTTTAAGTCTTTGTGGGGGGCCAGTGGAATTTTTTTGTGGTAAAGTTCAGTTGAAGGATCGGTCTACAGTTTAACTGTTTAACAATATAAAGTCCTCAGCTGATATGTTATGATACTACTAATATGATTAGTGGTGTCATAGTTATTCAGTTTCTTATCAGCTTCTCTTTTCTCTGATAACTTTCAGTTATTTCTCAGCGCCGTAAATCGCATATCACAACAGCTCCAGAGATCTCCGACTTTAAGCGATATCTAACGCGGTTAAACGTAATATAACGTAACGTTATACGGTTAACGGAAAAAGCTATGCAGCTTATGCCAACAAATATGTATGTTGTATCCATTTATTTCAGTTGGACATCTGTTTATCTATCTATCTATCTATCTATCTATCTATCTATCTATCTATCTATCTGTCTATCTGTCTATCTATCTAGGCCTATCTGTTTGTCTATCCGCAAATGAGAAATTACAGTAGTTATTCAAGTATATTGTTGAATTTATGTTTATTCACTGTTTCTTTGCACTTATTAACAGCACTATTTGTTTTTATTATACACAGGAATAATAATTGTTATACTATTACATTTACATTTACATTTAGCCATTTTGCAGACGCTTTTATCCAAAGCGACTTACAATTATTATCTTTCTGTTTATCTGTTGCCAGGAGTGTACACATATGTGATATTCACTTTCTATTCAAGATAGCGTTGTAATTTAATAACAGTTATTCGATGACATAGTTTAAAAAAAATTCTGTACACTATTCCTATTTATTACCACATTTTATAACATTTACATTATAATTTACAAAAATTATATTGTTATCAACATAAACTTTTTATTCTCCAATATCAGCATGAACTGTTACTGTTCACACTTGATATCAAACAGGAGCTCGAATTAAACATCTCACACTAAATGCAAAATATACATTATTATACACTTAAAGGGAGAGTTCACCCAAAAATGAAAATTTGGTCATTATGTACTCACCCTCAATTGTTCCAAACCTCTATGAATTTCTTTCTTCTAATAAAAACAAAGATATTTTGAGGAATGTGGGTAACCAGACAGTTAGCCTACTGGTCCCCATTGACTTTCATACTATGAGGGGGAAAAAAATATGGAAGTAAAATGGTGACCTGAAACTGTTTGGTTACCCACGTTCTTCAAAACATCTTTCTTGTTCAGGAAAAGAAAGAAACTCATACTAGAATAATTTGAGGGTGAGTAAAAGATGACAGATTTTTTTTTTTTTTTTGGTGGACTATCACTTTAATACACATGCATTATATGTGTAATAGGCTATACTAAGTAGATTTCTTACAGAATTTAAGTATTAAGAAATTAATACTTTTATTTTTTTTTTCAGATTTAATCTTGCAAATTTCACACCGACTGGATTTAAGGCAATTCTGGGCTGTTGTTTGGAGGGGTAACTGACTGTGGGCCTGGACGTGTCCCTTCGTGGCGTTTGCCGGTGTGGCACTGCACCGTGCACCGATTGGATGTTGCCTGGGAGCTGAGGATGTGCTGCTGGCACCAGGAAGGAAGGATTTTGATGTGATGGGGTGCAGGACGAGCAAAGTCCTCCCAGAGCCACCCGCTAACGTCCAACTTGACCTAGTCAAAAAGGTAGAGCCGCATCAGACTGATGTCTATAAAAACTTCATCAAAAGTGACAGTGGCGGGGAAAAAACAGGCTCGCCATCCCCTCAGGGTCAAAGCCAGGCTGCTGCGAAGGTGAGCCAGTCCCCTCCTCCGGCTAATGGCCAGCCGGAGCCTGCTGACCCACACCGGAAAAAAGTAGCCAAATACAGGGCCAAATTTGACCCTCGAGTGACTGCTAAGTATGATATCAAAGCTTTGATAGGCCGGGGCAGTTTCAGTCGTGTAGTACGAGTGGAACACAGAAGCACACGGCAGCCGTATGCCATCAAGATGATCGAGACTCGCTACCGTGAGGGCAGAGAAGTATGTGAATCTGAACTTTGCGTGCTGCGACGGGTGCGCCACACCAACATCATCCAACTGATGGAGGTGTTTGAGACGGCTGAGCGGGTCTATATGGTGATGGAGTTGGCCACCGGCGGAGAACTGTTCGACCGCATCATCGCCCGCGGGTCTTTCACCGAAAGGGACGCCACGCGGGTGCTGCAGATGGTTCTCGATGGGGTGAAGTACCTCCATACGTTAGGCATCACGCACAGGGACCTAAAACCTGAAAACTTGCTTTACTACCATCCTGGTGCTGATTCCAAGATCATGATCACAGACTTTGGCTTGGCCAGCACGCGGAAGAAAGGTGACGAATGCCTGATGAAGACTACCTGTGGAACACCTGAGTACATCGCTCCGGAGATACTCGTCCGAAAGCCGTACACTAATGCAGTAGACATGTGGGCGCTGGGAGTCATCTCCTACATACTGCTCAGTGGAACCATGCCTTTTGAGGATGACAATCGCATGCGCCTGTACCGACAGATCCTCAAAGGGAAATACAGCTTCTCCGGGGAGGTAAGAACAATGCGACTTCTTTATCTCTGTGTGCTGTGCTCAAAATTGTTTACACAGTTTGGTGTTCCTGGTCAAAAAATTAAAAATGGCCTGTAAATCTCTCTTTATATCAACTTGTTTTCTTTGAATTACCACAGGTTTAGGAACTGATTGGTTGTAGGCTTCATTGATCTTAGCTAATGCACCTCCATTTTTAAATGGGAAAAAAAAAAAATTTGGCAGTAATTTTAATGGTAATTTTGGCAGTGTTGACTCAAAAACAGTGAGGCCTACAACCAACCATGAGTTCCAAAAGAAATACAAAACCTGTGGTACTTCAAAGAAAACAAGTTGATAAAATGATTCTAAAACGATCTATTATTTGATAATAGTATTTCATATTGAGAAATTAATTTTTGAAAAGGACTGTGAACACCACACGTGTAACAAAAAAGGAAAAATCCCCAAAAAGTATAAAAAATATAGGCCTAATTTTGGAGGGGAGAAGTTGTTATACCTTGTGAGCAAAGTAGGTTTTAGTCCAATGCATTGTATTATCAGTTCAGGAAAAAGAAAATCCTTTCTGGGTAAAAGTGACCAAAACATAAGTTGAGGGTTTATATTATTATTCATTGTGATGTCTGAATGATATGCATATATTGTACACAGTCAGCATGCTGCAAGTGTACATGAAAATATGCATCCAGAATCCTTAATAATGTTTGTATTCTAAAGTCAAAAATGGCAAGCTTCAAATAGCAAGCTTCAGATAATCATGAACTTACAGATTTGATTTACAGATCTCATTAAATGGTGTGATATGTATTATTTCAAGTTTAATGTGCTTGTGACTCACACGACAAGCTTTAAAAACTGCTTTTTACAGAGTTAAAGTTACAGATGAAGTATTAGCCAAACTCAACATGTCAAAACCCAAAGGGATAATTCACAGAGATAAAATCTTATTCATGATATATGTAAAAACTAATAATGGTAACACATTACATATGTGTACAAATATTTTGTGCAGAATGGTGAAACGCCAGGACTGGAATTGAGAACCGCTGCTTTACAATAAGGTTCTGTTTGTTAACATTGTGTAAACTAAATTTGTTAACATGAACTAACAATTAAAAATACAAATTTTGCATTAATTGATTTAAATTTTAACATACAGTATAATAATTAATTTTTGGTCAGACTTTATTTTAAGGTCCAATTATCACCATTAGCAAACCATTAACTATGATTTTTGCCTCAATAAACTCCTAATTTGCTGCTTATTATTAATAGTTAGTAAGGTAGTTGTTAAGTTTAGGTATTGGGTTAGGGATGTAGAATATGGTCATGCAGAATATTTGCTTTTTAAGCACTAATATACAGCCAATATGTTAATAATAGGTATCCTAATGAACAGCTGGTTAATACTGAGAGAAGTGGTCGCTAAGTGTTACCTCATTTTTAAAATCAAAAGTTGTAGCCTATCTGTTAATATTATTTAATGGACCTGAGCTGACATAAACTAACAATGAACAGTTATGTTTTTATTAAGTAACATTAAAAAATGAATTGTTTGTTAAAGTTAGGTAATGCATTATCTAATGGGACCTTATTGTAAAGTTATACCCTAATGTCTGTTCTTGCACTAGTTGTAGTTATGTATATAAGAGCTGCATGTGTGAGCTATATACAAGATTTTTATGAGAAATGTGGATCATGTATGTACAAAACAAGGGTTGCTGGGAGATTGAAAATGCAGATGTTTTCGATTAGGTATAGAAGTGCTATAAAGCATATGCTGATGTTACTTGGTTTTATTAAACCCAGCGGTATTTGTATGCCATGTTGTTGGGCTCATTTGCATTGTACTGTGCATTATGATTCATTTGTTTTTAGCTGACCGCTTTCGCAAACAAACAAGCTCTAATGAAATATATATATGCTTTGTATGTAATGTTGATGTTAATGTGTGGTATTCCCCTTAAAGTTTCCTTAAAGTGTGTTATTATTTAATGTTAAATTTCTTTCTCCTACCCGAGTTTAAAGCTGATGTGTGTAAAATACTCTCTCCGATGCCAGCTTGCTTATATTTGTGCAGAGACAAGTATAAGTAAGCATTCGTAGGTTGATTTCCCTGAAAAGTGTAAGCACTGTGGTCTGTGGCACTTTCAGCATTGCACTGTTTGTTTGAGCGGCCTGACATAGCAACATTGATTCAACAAATGGTTTGAGTTTGGGGCGGCACTACCTGTTTGTCCGTTGAGTGGCAGCCGGGGGGAAATGGGGTGGAATGTTTACTAGGAAACATATTCTTGCAGTTTTATTGAGTACAGACATTCTCAATATTTTTGCATTTACATAGAGAGTTTAAGTAACAAAAATGTAAATTTTAGAAGTTGGAAAAATTGGCAGGAGAATAGCAACTCTGTACCACAATGAAAAATGTTTAAACTTTTCTTGTAATTTGGTTTTTATTTATTTATTTTTGTTCACTTTTTTTTTTTTAAATATCAAATGAATCAGATGCATGTCACTTATGAAGTGTAAACAAAATATAGGTGTTGTATTTTGATGGTTTTTTGATCATTTTAATTTTAAATCAGAATATAAATACTACTTAAATACTTTAAATGGTTAAATGCAATTATATTATTATAGACATGCTCAAATAAATAATAATAAACAAAATATTTATAGTAAAATATCAGAAAATGTATTTTTAAGCAAATTCTGTTTACCTTTTTAAAAGATAAAACAAGTCTGGCTTAAACTCAGTAACATCTGTACTAATAGTTTAATATGTGTCCTCCCTCTATGCCTTTAAAACATAATATTATTGATTTCTTTAAGAGAGAAAGTAAAGAATAATAATGCATTGCCATATGGTAAAATTGCATCATAGACTGTTAACCAATTAATCCCAATAGTGGCATTTAAAGCAGACATCAGTTTTAATTTGACTATTTTTATTGTTCTGCAAACTATTTTAAAATTATGAATTTGCATAACACTTTAAATGATACAGGAAATCTGTATGGAATTAACCCTATTGTGAGTAGAGGTCACATCTTCATTTTCAATAATTAGATCATAGGAGATTTCACACACACAAAATGAAGATCCACCACTATGTTCTTCATTTCAGAGTCCAGCATCTCTTCAACATATTTTATTAAATTGTGCTGGTCTTCCTAGGAAATGATATTGCTCTGCAAAAGAAAATTAAGTTTTAAAGCAAAAAGCATTATATATGCTCATTTATAGTATATCAACTTTTTACTCGTTACAAACATTGCCATGTAAGCTGGTATGGTGTTAAAACACCAACCAACCAGCCAACTAACCAGGCATTGCCTGGGAACTAAAGTCATAACTTTGGCACTGCATGGCATGTATTAAGTGTCTGTGGTGTGGTGAGTAAAAGCTTTTTGCCATGTACGCCATACCTATTAGCTTTAAGGCCATCTGTATGCTTTTGGCAAAATTAGCCATTAGCAAATATTTGCAAATGTCTTACTTGGTAAAAAAAATAAAAAATACTGATTCATCCTGCACTATACAAACTTTTGCCCAATCACATCCTCTCTACAAGAAGAACAACAGTGCCCCATGAAAATATCTGTCTACCGCTATACAGCGACTTAAGGTCATTGAGGCTTTTCCCCAGTCCATTCAGAACTGCATTCCTAAATAGAAATATTCCCCACAAAGCCACTATCTCAAAGGCAAAACACAACAGGCTGTGATAGTCCTTCCTCCTTCTGTCTGTCTGTCTGTTATTGTGCTCTGTTTCTATTCATCACAAAGTGCTTTTCAAACACTTTAAACCTTTGCCAACCGTTTTGTCTTTGACCTTGGGATTCTGAACGTGTTTATTTGCGTGCCTCTATTTATCGTGTTTTGTATGCATGTTTTTGTGTGATTGCGTGTGCTTGTATTTTGTGGAGTGTGTGTGTGTGTGTGTGTGTGTGTGTGTGTGTGTGTGTTTGTGTTAGCTGGACAATACCCAGCGCAGTCCTGTCATCATGTCTTATCCCGCAGTAACCCCCTGCATGAGCATGTGATGTAAGGCCGCAGAGTTCCTGGCAGAGTGTGTGCGTCAGGGCCGCTCTGCTGCTGTGAGTCACAGACAAGACGAATGTGGGCTTTACAGGGAAAAGCCCTGGAGGAGTCATGCTAACCAACAAAAACCGAACCATGTTTTGTTTTCTCTCTTGCTTATAGAGCTGCTAGTGTTTGGCCAGTTGTCATAACATACCAGGACATGCACTGCTAGCCTAAAGATGTGCCGGAAGAGAGAAAAATTAACTTAAAGTAACTAGTTTGTACATTTTGCATTGCAGAAACCTTCATGTATTGATCTAGCCAGTCCTGGCACAGGTGATGCAGTCCAGGGAGTGTGCTTGCTTTCTCTTTTACTGAACTGGAATTATGCTCTGCATTGTCCACAATATGACCGATCTTTGTTTCTTTCTTTCTTATTGACATCTAGGCCTAAGTATTTCCAGACAACATAAATAAAAAGCTGGGTACACATCAGTTACGTTAGCAACGGTCCAATCTGGGCATTAAAGGGATAGTTCACCCAAAAATGAAAATTCTGACATTAATTACTCACCCTCATGTTGTTCCAAACCCGTAAGACCTTTGTTCGTCTTCTGAACACAAATTAAGATATATTTGATGAATTCCGAGAGCTCTCTGACCCTCCATAGACAGCAAGGATCCTTACATAATCAAGGCACAGAAATTTAGTAAGGACATTGTTTAAATGGTCCATGTGACATCAGTGGTTCAACCTTAATTTTACGAAGCTACGAGAATACTTTTTGTTTTGCAAAGAAACAAAAAGTATTCTTTTTGCGCAATTTTGGAGAGTATCACATACGTAAACAATGTACGCGTAAATACAGAGCGCTCTCAGAATTCATCAAATATATAATTTGTGTTCAGAAGACGAACAAAGGTCTTACGGGTTTGGAACAACACGAGGGTGAGTAATTAATGACAGAATTTTCATTTTTGGGTGAATTATCCCTTTAATGATATGGATATCCAAAATATGCATCTATCTTAAAATACAAAAATCAGCAAATATTATATTATATTATATTGTATTATATTATATTACACAGTTTTATGCTATTGTTCAGTTTAGAATGTATATTATAATTACATGATGTTATTGTTTCAGTTCATAATTTATGTTATGAACTGTGAATCCTGACTTTTTTTCAGGATTGTTTGTTGAATAGAAAGTTCAAAAGAGCTGTGTTTCTTGAACTTTCTATTGATCAAAGAATCCTGAAAAAAAAATCAGTATTCACAGTTTCCACAAAATGTTAGAATCAGAAATTAATATTAATTGATTATGTAAAAAGAAAATATTTCTTGAGCACCAGATTGGTGTATTAGAATGGTTTCTGAAGGATCATGTGACACTAAAGACTGAAGTAATATCTAGTAATGATTTAGCTTTGCCATCACAGGAATAAATTACATTTTAAAATATATTAAAATAGAAAACAGTTCATTTAGATTGTAATAATATTTCACGGTATTACTGTATTTCTGATCAAATAAATGCAGCCATTGTGAGCTTAAAAGGTCACCTTGGTGAGCTTTCATTCATTTAAAAAAGAAAAATCATTTGAAGGATAGTTTAAATATATATTTTATTAGCTGGGTTGTTACATGTTGTCATGTACGGTACACAGAAGTGCTGCAATTTTTAAACTTTTGAATCTATTTATTTGAAGATCTTATTTTCCCTCCACACTGTATAAAAAACTCTTTTGAGAATGTCTGAATAATTTTAAGCATTTTTCTGTTCTCTCTGTTTTCTGACAGCCATGGCCAAGTGTTTCCAACCTTGCTAAGGACTTCATTGACCGTGTCCTCACGGTGGATCCCACTGAGCGTCTGACTGCGGGCCAGGCACTTAAACACCCTTGGATCGTCAGCATGGCTGCTTCCTCCTCCATGAAGAACCTGCAGCGGTCCATTTCCCAGAACCTCCTGAAGAGAGCGTCATCACGCTGCCACAGCACCAAATCAGCACAGTCCACTCGCTCCAGCCGCTCCACGAAGTCCAGCAAGGCGCGACGTGTTCGCGAGAAGGAGCTGCGAGAACTCAATCGCCGTTACCAGCAGCAGTGTAACGGCTGAGAGCGACGTACATGAAAAACATCAGAAAGAGCAGAACAACATTGTGCCTCAATTTAGATGTCAACTTCCTGCTCCATCACCACAGAGCCAATTAGCAGAAAACCTCCTTCTAAACTTTTCGTTCATTTACTATTTTTCTGCTGTTTCTCTCTCGTTTATTACCTTTTATGTGAGTGTTTTATTTATTTATTGTTGATGTATGTTGTCTTTGGAAATTATCTCATTCTGCCTTTTACCTGATTGTATCTGTTGAACAGAATTGTACAAAAGTTGCTGGAAGGACTAAGAATACACCTTCCTGATATTTGCTGTGAATTATTTGTTACGGTACCCATCCGGAAGATTGCTCTTCTGATGGGGGAAATGTGCTGTTTATTCATTATTAGCAACAAATCACATGACCTTGTGATAGTTTATTGTGCCTTAGTATCACTTTGAATATGATGGAAAGGTAAGAATCAAATAGTTGGTAACTGCTTTGGAAGTAACCACGTATATATATCACATTTGTAATGATACACACATTGTAATCTCTTAATATTGTGCCTGGTTAGTTATGATCCTTAAAGGGGTAGTTCACACAAATATGAAAATTCTGTCTACGTTTACTCATGAAAGGAGCAGAAAAGATATTTTGAAGAACTGCTTTTTTGTCCGTACAATGAGTCCAAGTCAGTGGGGTCCAAAACAACAGTAGACCTCTGACTTTAATTGCATGTCCAAAAAACCAAACCAAAAATAGTTTTTCATAACTTTCTTTCATATCATGCAGAAATTAAGAAGTCATACAGGTTTAGAAATTACATGAGGAATAAAAAAAGGTAATTATCTCACAATTTGGCCTTTTTTATAAACTCGCATACAGAATTGCAAGATATAAGAATTGTGATATAAAACGTTTTTTTAATGTTTGAATTGAGATATAAACTATCAATTACCCTTTTTTTTTCTTTTTTTTTTTCATTCTGTGGCAGAAACAGGCTTTCATCATGAGGGTGATAAAACAATGACAGAATTCTAATTTTTGGGTGAACAATACCTTTAAGTTGGTCCAAAAATATCAAAGTTTATCCTGAATGGGAAACTACTGTCCCTTTTTCGAGCCTTTTTCTGCAACCCTACTAATATGGACCCTAATGTTAACATCGGTTGTTAAAACCTGTTGGAAAAATACGCAGATTTGGCTTTAAGTCTTTAGATTTGGTCAGTGAACAAACCTACCGTGATTCTTGACTTCTACTCTTGGATCTGTCTGCACATGTGTTGCAGTAATTAATCATACTAACTGATATTGATTGCTCTCTCAGTATGGGCGGCCAGTATCGGGAAGCCCTGAATCAGAATCGGTTACTTTCTCTGTCACCAGCTGTTGTTCCTTGAGCAAGGCACTGAACCACCATGAAGGCCTTTTGGCAGCCTTTTCACTCTCACCCCCCTCTGTCAGAAACTCATAGAGATGTGCCAAAGAAATTCCTGTGTGCCTGTATTAACAAGGAACATTTGGTGAGATCTGAAATATGATTACTCATGAAAATAATTACTGTTAAAACTGTGATGATACGAGGACTTCTCAAAATATGTTCTTAAATCTGTTCAGTTTATTATAAAACCTTGTATCAAAAAAATGAAGGTGAAAAGGAATTTGTGTATTTGACTTGCGTCCTGTTTCACAGCAAGTGCCTTGAATTTGTTTTACAAGTAATATTACGAAAAAATTGCAACATCACATTGGTAACAATGAGTATAGAAATATTCTTGTTTTTGGTTTCTTCCACATTCTTTTACTTTTAAGCTTGTGTAACTTAGAAAAATATATTTTCTTCTTTTTGGGTACATTTATTGGTTAAATTCAACAATTTTTGAGGGTACATATGTGAGTGTTAAGGCTGTCATACATGTTCATTTTAATTCAGTAGTATCCACTAAAATATTTAATTAAAAAAGACTTTGGGAAGACCACTGTTTGTATATGCCTTTATACCCCAAATATTTTTCTCTCTCAAGATAAAAAGCTATTTTATATGTGCTTGTTAAAATTTATCTGATCTTCTAGAACGTCAAATTGAGACTAGTAAAGAAAATGCTCTTAAAAGTGCAAAAATATTTTTGATTTAGTGTATCGCCAATATTCATGTAAGGAATGTGTGTTTGTAGCTGCAGTTGAAATAAAACTGCAACTGTTGTCCATTTGTTGAATTCAATCCAACACTGTCTCTTGAAAGTAAGTGTTTCATTCCTTCTTGTCAATTTTAATAAAGAACAATTATAGAATTCTTTCCAAATAGTGAAATCATTATTATTTTTTAAATGATGCAATTAATTAAATAATCTAAAAACAAATGTCACAACATGGTCTTACTTTAATGAATATCTGTACCTGTTTGTTAAACTCTTTAGGAAAATATCACTACAATTTAAATTAAGAATGCCATACTATTTTGTTTAATGTAAACTATGATTTCCAATACACATAAACTATGATACATTTACCTTTACGGATGGGACACAAATTTAGTCATCTTAGTCACTGTTATTTCTATGAAACAAGATGTTTTCACATTGTGTGAACGGTTCAACTGCTGTGTGGGGTTTGTTGTAAAAGAAGACACAAAATAATGATTCAGTGCTGAATTTAATAGTCGTGACGTTCAGCTGTGACCTCAATTTATAGGCCAACTGGTTTCTGATTTATAAGTAAAATAAGGTCTGGGGTTAAAATGGTAGTCGATCCAAAAATTGTTGCTCACTCATTCCTTTGAGTTTCTTCTGCAGAACACAAGACATATACTTTGAAGAACGTTGGGAACCAATTAACATTGTTTTGAAAAAAAAAAGACACTGTTTCCTAAAACAGCTTCATGCAGATTTTGAAGAAATGAAGTTGAGTAAATGCTAAATAATGAAAGAATTTTTATTTTTTGGGGTGAACTGTAACATTACTTGAAAGAAAAAACAAACAAATAAATAAATGAATGAATGAAACTTTGTCCTTTAAACTAAATTAGTTTACAGTCAATCCTCAAATTTGGAAGCCACTGATTTTTTTTAAACGTAACTTGATATGCAACAGCCTTTTTACTGGAGAAAATACAACAAAGAGTCAACATGGTGTTAAAAAGATAACTAAACACATAACTGGAGAAAGACTGGACTGGAGCAGACTTTTATTTTGAAAAATAAAACCAAAAAAAAAAAAAAAAAAAACATGGCGCCATGTATTCCTGTGACTGGCTTCACGTATAATCAGCGCCAGAAAGGTCTGTACAGCTATCAGAAGCCTTATTTATAATTGTATAATACTTATTTTTATGTATAGTCTAATATGTATTTGACAGTATTTTTTTTGTTTCATATTATGCTATTTTTTATTTTAATTCATTGGTTGCATGGCTAATGCAGTCTATTGCAGAGGGACTTTGGTCTGTTGTTAGTCTTGCAGATTCTGAAACAAATCAAATCAGTTGTAAAGAATCATCTATAAATATTACTTAATATATAATGAAGCACCATTTCTTTACTTAATTAAGCCAATGTCTGTTGACTGTCACCATCTCCTACTGAGTATTTTGTCTTTTATGTACTCTCCCTCAGGATCAGAAGCAAATATGCAGCCTGCTTCACACCTGCTTCTGTATGATACTCCATTCGACGTTGTCTAGCTGGTTTATGGGACAACATATATAAACAGTTATGGAGTCTCAGACAGGCAAAGGCAGCTCTTCTAACAGAGGCAGTTCCAGAAGACTCTCAGTGACAAAGAAAAAGAGCCAGAAGGTCAGTGCAATCAAAGAGAGAACAAGCAATGGAGGTGGGGTTGCTTCAATAACTTCATTTTTCAGGAATACACCACCGTGTAAACTGGCATGTCCTCTGTGTGGCAAACTTGTGCCTCGTTACAAGATTAATGAACATATAGACTCTCAATGTCAGAAATTTCTTGGAGAGGATCGTGAAGATGCACTGGCTGTCAGTGACGACAAGCAGGGGGAAATAACCAAAACACCCTCTAATGGTGCATCTCGAAATGATGGGAAAGAGAAAAGCCCAGGAGTGAATACGAGTCCGTATTTTAAAAAGAACTGTGTGATGAGGCAAGATTCGTCTGAAACAAATTTACAAGATAAACCTGTTAAAACAGTTAGTCTTGGAAGTTTGTCCTCTAAACTGTCTAGAAGAGCACTTAGACTTTCAGGTGAGTCTGAGATGGATCATACTCATGTCTCTGGAAAAGAAGAGACCCATGATGCAGAACTGAGCAGTTCGCAGAAGGAAAATTGCATGAAGAGTTCAGCTTTTAAACCTAAAGCTAGTGGCATGGATAACACATTTCCAACAGATCCAGAGGCTTCAAACCAAACTCAAGTGAAAAACATGGAGAAATCTATGGCAGCTCTTGCAGAATCAAGCAGCAGCAGCGCTGACATTCAGTCAGTGAAATCTTCATCCTCATCCAGGGTACTAAAACGGAAATCAGACGAATTGCCTAAAAATGACACAAACACTACAGAAACCTCCATCATACACAAGAAAAGTAGATATTTTCAAAGTAAAACTGAAAACAGACATGAAACGAATGTCAAGTCAGATCAGACTGAGACCTCGTCTGAGGTTGTTCCATTATCAGAGAGTCAAATCAAAAGCAAGACCACAAACAAGGACATTGAGGGGAAGCCCGATACCACACCAGCCAATGAGTCCAAAGCGCTAGGCGTAGAGAAAGTCAGCGAAGGATCAGAGCATCAGCACACCAGGCTGCCGTATTACCTGCAGAACTTTCGGACTGTCCTTGAGGCAGTGTTGGAGAATGAGGATGATAGGATGCTCTTCAATGAGGAAGACTTCTCAACCATTCACACTTTTCAGCAGCTCTCAGGTAGAGGAACTACTTTACAGACACTTTGAAGTCTCAGTTCTGCTCTTATTGTTTATAAGGTTACATAGGATGTCTATTTAAAAAAAAAAAAAAAAAACTTTAATTCATCAAAGAATCCTGAAAAAAAAGTGTATCATGGTTTCCATGAAAATATTACAGGAATAGTTCACCCAAAAATGAAATTTCTGTCATTAACTACTCGCCCTCATGTCGTTCTTTCTTACGTTGAACACAAAAGAAGATATTATGAAGAATTTTGAAGAACCCAACAGTTGTTGGTCCCGATTGACTTCCATAGTAGAGAAAGAAATACTGTTGAAGTCAATGGGGGCCATCAACTCTTTGATTACCAGTATTCTTCAAAGATTCTTCTTTTATTTTCAACATAAGAAAGAGACGTATACAGGTTTGGAACGACATGAGGGTGAGTAAATAATAACAAAATGTTCATTTTTGGGTGAACTATCCATTTAAGCAGCACAACTGTTTTTATTTCTGATAAAAATGTTACTTAAGCTAAAAGGTGACCTAATTTCTGAAGGTCATGTGATGTGTGTAATAGCTGCTTAAAATTCAGCTTTGCCCTGCTTTTGAACAGTAGTGTATGTTTGCACTAATGCAGACCTGTCTCTCCCTTTCCTGTAGTACCTGGTCAGATGCTTTATGTCCGTCTGTTTCAAAGGAAGCTGAAATGGCTTCAGGTCAGTAAGTTGGAATACACAGAGATCAGCTCAGACCTCAGACCTGTCATTCAAGAGCTGGTCAAATGTGGCTTCTTACAAACAGGTTAGTAATGTGGTTTGTCAACAGTTTAAAAACCATAAGCTGTAGTTAAGTAGCAGGCAACATATTTATCTACAGCTCATGATTTCTTCCCTGTGACAGAATCTGAGCTTCATGATATCCAAGAAGTTTTGGATCTGCTGCCTGCACCAGAGCTCAGAAACCTGGCCAAAACATTTCACCTTGGCCGTGGAGGGAATGGGACTCAGAAACAGCAGTTGGTGGAGGGGCTACTCCAGCTGGGGAAACAGCGATCGCTCTTTGTCGGTCAAAACAACACGGCTGCAGTCATTCTCAAGAGGTGAGATGTATAAGATACACGCAGTACATATAGATTTGCACTTTGGTCTAGAGGAACAACAGAAGCTTTTAACGTCATAGATGTAAAATTGAAATAGGTGACACTGACATATGCAGTACCATTTAAATGTTAGAGGTCAATAAGATACTTTATCCAGCAAGGATGCAAATTGATCAAAAGTGACTTTTGAAGTTTCTTTTGAACTCTGTGTTCATCAAATAATGCTGAAAAAGTGATCATGATTTCCCTAAAAATATTAAGCAACAACTGTTTTCAATACTGATAGCGTTTCTTGAACACGAAATTTCTGAAGGATCATGTGACCCTGAAGATTGGAGTAAAAGCTGCTGAAAATTCAACTTTGTCACCATGGAAATAAATTACATTTTTAAATATATATTTAAATTGAAAGGTTATTTAAAATTTTAAGAATATTTGCCAATACTACTGTGTTTTTGATCAAATAAATGCAGCCATAAGAGATATTTAAAAAAAAAAAGTGTAAGTGATGTAAGTGAATTATACATCCAAGCTTGTCTTTTTCAGGGCCAAGCAGGCTGCAGGTTCCTGTGTGCGTCTGTGCCGCAGGTCACGTGCTGTGTTCTCCCGCATCCTGCTCCTGTTCTCCCTCACAGACACTTTAGAGGAGGAGGAGATGGCCGCTGGAGGTCAGGGGCAGCTCTACACCATTCTGCTTGTCAATTCTGGCCGCCTAGCTTTCCCAGAGTACACAGTAAATCGCTCAACCAGACTGTTTGAGGACCGGGATGACCTCATTAGGTCAGTTTTATATTTTTTTATAATCATACTTTGCTCAAGTGACAAAAGGTGTATAGATAAACAAAAACATCTAAAAGAAAAACCCATTTCACGATCAGATCGCGTTTCACTTCAAAAATAGAAAGAAAAATGTCTATTTTAGTACTGTTATATTTGTTTGCATAGTGATGTTATTTTCATGACAATTATGTACAGTAATTAAAAAAAAATAATACATTTCTGTAAAACACATATTTAAAAACTAAACAAGGATAAATTGTAGGAAGTAGAACAAATACTACCATGATATGTAAATATTTTAATATAAACTCATTTTTAACATAATTAGATTTTAATGTGTATTTTTTATTTCTTTATTTTGTTTTTGGGCTGAAATATGACCTGTATATGTTCTTGACAGGTTTTGTGAGATTTGCCCCTAAAACATACATTTGAAGTTGGCAATATTTGTTACGCACAGTATTGTCTCTTTTATTGTTCTAAAACATTTCTGTACATATTCTTCTGTACAGGTATGAAACAGCGATGCGTACACTGCAGGAAGTGATTGCTGCAATGCAGACAGGCAGCTGGGAGGATGCCCATGTCCTCTATGCTACAGCAAAGGCCACCTGGCAGGAGATGAAAGGCTCCTATGACCTAAGGTTCGAAAAAGAAAATGTATCTTTCATTTAATTTGTTTGCTGTTGTAAGATGGATTGAGTTTCAGTATGTGTGCAGTCATCAAGAACAACTGCCAATTTTTCTGCGGTGTTTCACTGTGGGCTGGACCTACACTCGGATACTGTCTCGAGGAGTTGAGATTTTGCAAAGACTTCGCCGCTATGAGGTGGGTGAATACACAAACCGTGGAAAAAACATAGAATTTATGATGCCATTGTAAACACTTTATATTGATTTTACATGAGTTTGTTCAATTATTTATTTTGTCATTTCTGCAATGCAGAATGCTGTGGAGGAGCTCAGGAATCTTCTGTCCCAGTCAGTGTATTGTGTGGACAGTAGGGGGCGCTGGTGGGACAGGCTTGCTCTCAATCTCCAGCAACACCTTAAAAAATATGAGCAGGTACCTCATTTGATTAAATGTTACTTTTGTGTGGGATACACAAGCTTTCTTTCAAAAGATTGATTGATTTTGACATCTTTTGTATCAAGGCCATTTGTGCTATCCGGGATGGACTGAATGACCCTCTGGTCCGAACAGGCCACAAATTGTCACTTCACCAGCGAGCTTCCCGAATGAAGGAATCTGCTAGCTTTAAAAAATACCGTCTGGTGCTCCGAGATCTGCCCACTGTGCACGTACAGGATGTCACTCATGTGAGTGTTCAGTTCTACATGGGGAACATTGTAATACAGTGTTATTCAATGCATATTACTTTGTGGTCACTATATACTAAATTAATGTATTGGAAAATGTGGATGAATTTTTGGAAAGATGTACAGCAGTGTTATTTTACTATTATATATATATACTGTTGTAGTATTTAGCCATTTTGAATTTGTATTTATTTTTATATTTTCTCTTTTAATATTAATGCACTGTTTTTTGTCATTTATAATTTTATTTTTTTTAAGTTTTTCAAGTTTAAGATTTTCATTTATTTTTTTATTGCATTTTAATTTGTAATAGTTTTAGTTAACAATTATAACACAGTTAACCAGATTTTAACAGGAGTGTTTTAACAGGTGACAATTCGAGGCCAGCTCTTTCCTCATGAGGGTGGTATGGGCAAATCAGTGTTCCTCAGAGCGGCCAATGAGGATGAAGGCTCCACAGAGGGACGAGGGACTATGGTCATGTGTTCTGTTGAGGAACTGGCTCTGGAACACTACAGAACACTTGGGTTTGATCAAGGTCTGGCATCACATTGTTTGTGCACAATTATATGAGGGAATCGTTTTTGAGGAAACTGAGGAATCATTCACTCAATGAATCAAACCTCATAATGACAATGTTTTTCTATGGAACACAAAAGAAGAAATTTTGAAGAATGTAGCTCATTTCAAGATAAAAAGCTTGACATATTCCCTACTAGACTAGCTCTCTTTAGTGCATTCATAAGAGATGTACAGATGTCTGAATCATTCAGACTGGTTTGTGAATCAGATCAAGTGATTCATTGAAAAGATCCAAATCAAGCGAACAATTTTTTATTTTTTTATTTTATAAATCTGACATTGTTACTAAAGTCATGTACTGATTTTCAGTGAAAACTATTCAAATTGTTTCTGTTTCTCTGTTCCAAAGCTATTTTATTACTTCAGAAAACTTACAGGTGCATCAAAAAATTTGAATATAGTGAAAAACTTTTTTTTTTTTTGTAATTTATTTCAAGAAGTGAAACTTATATATGTTCTAGATTCATTACATGTAAAGTAAAACATTTCAAAAGTTTTTTGTTTTAATTTTGATGATTAGAGCTCATGAAAGTAAAAAATCCAGTATCTCAAAATATTAGAATATTTCCTAAAGTTCAAGTTATGTAAAGTCATGTTTAAAAGTATGTTCATTTATGCACTCAATACTTTGTCAGGGCTCCTTTAGCACAAACTCCAGCATCAGTGAGGTGTGGCGTGGAAGCGATCAGCCTGTGGCACTGCTGAGGCACTATTGAGCCTTCAGCTCGTCTGTATTGTTGGATCCACTGTTTCCCATCTTTCTCTTGAAAATATCCCATAGATTCTCTATGGGGTTCAGGTCAGGTGAGTTGGCTGGCCAATCGAGCACAGTAATATCATGGTCAGCAAAGCACTTGGAAGTGGTTTTGGCACTGTGGGTAGGTGCTAAGGTCCTGCTGGAAAAGGAAATCAGCATCTCCATAAAGCTTGTCAGCAGATGGAAGCATGAAGTGCTCCAAAATCTCCTGGTAGACGGATGCATTGACTTTGGGCTTGATAAAACACAATGGACCAACACCAGCAGACGTCACGGCACCCCAAATCATCACTGACTTCGGAAACTTCACACTGGACTTCAAACAGCTTGGATTCTGTGCCTCTCCAGTCTTCCTCCAGACTCCAGACCTGGATTTCCAAATGAAATGCAAAATTTACTTTTATCTGAAAAGAGGACTTTGGATCACTGAGCAACAGTCCAGTTATTTTTCTCCTTAGCCCAGGTAAGATGCTTCTGACATTGTCTCTGGTTCAGAAGTGACTTGATAGTCCTTTTCCTAAAGACGTCTGAGCTTGGTGACTCTTGATGCACTGACTCTAGCTTCAGTCCACTTCTTGTGAAGCTTTCCCAAGTGTTTGAATCGGCTTTGCTTGACAGTATTCTCAAGCTTGCGGTCATCCCTGTTGCTTGTGCACCTTATCCTACCCAATTTCTTCCTTCCAGTCAACTTTGCATTTAATATGCTTTGCTACAGCACTCTGTGAACAGCCACCCATTTCAGTAATGACCTTCTGTGACTTACCCTCTTTGTGGAGGGTGTCAATGACTGTCTTCTGGAGCATTGCCAAGTCAGCAATCGTCCCCATTATTGTGGTTTCAAAGAACAAGAGATACCCGGAATTTGTACTGTAGGGATGGTCATTTAATGAAACCCAAAAGTAAATATTCTAATATTTTGAGATACTGGATTTTTGACTTTCATGAGCTATAAGCTCTAATCTTTAAAATTAAAACAAAAATCTTTTGAAATGTTTTACTTTACATGTAATGAATCTAGATTATATAAGTTTCACTTTTTGAAATAAGTTACCAAAACAAATTGAACTTTTTCACGGTATTCTAATTTTTTGAGATGCACCTGTATATAGTGGATGAATCCTGTAGATCACTTGTATTTAATCCTGAAAACCTTGAAAGCTCCAGTCCTCATTCATTGTGATTGCATGGAAATAAACAACCAGTACATCATTCAAGATTCACTCTTTGTATGTTCCATAAAATAAATAGTTTCAAAATCATTTTCTAAATTTCTTCATAACATCATACACAACCACATCCTTTTTTCTGTGTCTTTTTATGCTTTAAATTTATGTTTCTGAAATCCTCTTAAGGTATTCATGGAGAAGGCTCTACATTTTCCACCCTTTTTGGACTCCTCATGTGGGACATCATTTTTATCGACGGGGTTCCTGATGTCTTCCGAAACCCCTACCAGGTACACAATAATTAAGAAATAAATGCTTTGCGCTTCACACGTTTAGGGTTATGCTTTATTGTCAGGTCATACCGCCCTAACAGATCAGTGATCAATGACTGCATGCCCTTTCCCAGACTTGTCCTCTGGATTTGCACACTGATTGTTTCTATGGTAACCGGCGGGAAGCCATCGAGGCGCGTGCTGAGATGTTGCGCGAGGCGTCTGCCGAGACGCTGCTGGAGCTGCTCGCTGATGTGTGGAACGCACAGGAGGGGAGAGTGTGTGCGCTGATAAACTGGGAGCGCTTCTCCTCTCTTCAACAGGCACAGGTAATTACAGAGACTATATATATGGCAAGTCTGTTCACATGGCGGCCATCTTGGTAATAGCTTTCCAGCAGCTCTAGTCTACTTGAATGGGGTAACTATTAGCAAAGATTACTTTACAGTAACAGATTTCAAAATAGCAGTTAAATCGGACATCTATAGTATCGTAAATGTTGTTTCTTCAGCTCAACTTGCACTAAAAAAATCTTTTAAAGCTGGTCCAGCTAATGTGCATCTGTGTTTTAGAGTAAAAAAACAGACAATGCCTCTATTTAAAAGGCAACTGGCTTTTTTTTTTCTTGGTGCCACCACTGAGCATTGCAATTTCTTTCATTCATTTTTTTCTACTAGTGGTCCGTCTCCTCCTAAAAAAGTGTCTTTAACATCATTAGTTAAAACACATTGATGATTTTTTTCTTTTCTTTCTAGGACAAGCATTCTTCTTTCGGCGTATTTTAGAATTTAACATTTTCATCTGTCGTTATTACAAATAGTATTTGTATTATTAGAAATATGTAATTGACTATACTGTGTATGACAGATTATGTTCACAACCATACGCAAGCACAGTGTAATTGCTGTTTTCTTCGTCTGGTTTTAGAGTCTAGTGGCATGTTTGGGTGGCCACTTCCTGAGTGGTGTGGTCCTCAGAATGGCAAAGGACTACAGGCATTGTAGAGGAGGGCTTCCAGATCTAGTAGTCTGGAGCACATCCAATGAGAAGTACAAGGTGAGTCAGAGATGTTGCTTGCTGGTTAGGAATGTATTCAACTTTTGACTATGTGACTTATTTTACTGCTTTAACAAGATTATAATGTTAAGAAACTATGGAAATACTAGCTTTGCAAAGGGGTCTTTAAATCATTGCTCATTTGAGTTGTGTTCTTCTAGCTGGTGGAAGTGAAGGGTCCTAATGACCGTCTGTCCCAGAAGCAACAGATCTGGCTGGATGAGCTGCATAAGCTTGGGGCTGATGTAGAAGTTTGTCATGTCACTGCCACTGGAGCACGAGGGGCTCAACGGGACTGAGGCTGCTGTCACACTGAGAATGAAGACTCATGCATGCATGGCTCACCAAACAGGCAGAGTTAGAAGTGTTTAAAAAACACAGGATGGATTTAATGATGGTATTAAAACCTCTGCTTGGCACTAATCTGGTGATGTAAGAGAAGAGTATTAATAGGCACTGTAAGGGAGTTTAAAATTATCTATTCTCTCAATCCGAATCATAAAACTGTTAAATTACCTCATGGTATTGACTGTTTTTTTATTCTTATGCTCATTGTAAAGTTGCAATATATTTTAATGACTGATTTTTTAAAAATTGTAACATTTCTGGAGGAAATAATTTAAAGACGTTAAATAAAAACATCAAAATTTAAAGGTTTTTGTCTGTTTGAATGATATTAAAAATGCTTAAATATTTATAGAAAACATAAGCACACAATCTTGCAGCTTGCAAAAAGGGATTCCATTATGTCTATTATGTCTACAATTTCTATTATTGTGGTCAAAAAACTCTTAGAAATACTGCATGACCACATTCCAAGACTGAAATACCTTTTCATTGCATGTCACGCATATCTTTCATGTTTGACATCCAGAACAAAACTAATAAATCATGCTTTACAGTTAAACCTTTAAACATTCTCAAGTTTGCACATCATGCTGCTACTGTAAAGTACATGAACCAGATAAGTGCAGATAAAGGACACTTTCAAATTTTCTTAATGTCCATTGCAGGCCAGAGAATCTGAGTTATTAGAACACTTTATCTGTTCCTTATTGCCCATTAACTCTAAGAACGGTAACTATAGATACCTGTAATAATAATTGTATTAATGTCCACACCGGGTGAATTCTGATTGACTATCAATGTTACTATCGTTCATCAGATGAAAAAAAAAAAAAACATTCTGAAAGTGATTCCAATGATATTCTTCTATGTTGTTACTGTTATAGTTATTGTCTTTGGAGTGAATAGGTCTTTAGGCAGTCACTGAAACTTGAAAATTGATTTTTGAAATCATTTATATTATTAATTTCTTTCATCTGCTCATAAAATGTTACAAAACCAATATTTATGGCAAATTTAGTGTTTATTGTACTCTTATACATTTCAAAGGAATTGCAGTAATAATCTAGAAACATTCAAAATTGATCCATGATATCAAAACTATTTATGTGTACGTGTAAAAATGTAGCTGAATGTACATTGCTTCAGCTGTTACCTCTTTTGATTGTGTAAATACTTGAGTGTGAGTGTAAATAATAAATGGATGATTGAATAAGATTTTTAACAAATTAGAGGGACTTAACAACAAATGTACAACTTCATATATAGACTATTGTTTATTGCAGCAAAGCCAGACTGGATGACCAAATAAAGTAGTGTAACTTCAGTCTGGTCAAGCTGGGAAAACGATGGACCTAACAACTGAACCTGATAAACACCAGATTAGACCAGTGAAATCATCCTAAACCAGCTAAGAACTGGCAGCAAACTACTAACTGTATGTTGCTTGTCATGCATTTTGAACTCGTCGGCGCCTACGATGCGACCCGCTCCATGTAATATAAAACAGCATTAATTAGGCTACTTATTGGGCTATGACTGAATTCTTCAACTCACGTTAACGTATGATATTTTACTGTTCATCTCGTTAAAACATATTCAGTAAGGGGAAATCACTGCGTGCACCTTTAACATGCTTGCTTCTAAAGCACATTATTATATTATCGCAATAACCAATCGAATGGAAGCGTAAAGGTATAAACGTTTTCTATTGGCTGAACGCTTATCCCTCCCACGTCGAGACGTGACGCAGCGCTTGATAATTGGCTACTGCTTGTTGTGTTTAATACCAGTTTCTCACGTTACAGTCTTACAGCTTACGCCATTAGCTTGTGTGTAGTTCTAATATGTACTAAAGCCAAGATACAAAATATTTTAGACATGTTCGGGAATTAATAATTTCCTGCACCATCGTTGTAAGTATAATATGGGGTTGTTGGTTATGTGTGGGAACTGTTATGGTCATGCTTTGCTCAGCTAGCTGTTAGCTTGTAGCAGGAAGGTGGCGAGACGAGACCACGTTTGTCTGTTCTAGCGAAAAAAACATTAACTTTTAAGCTTTTTTAAGATGAAGGGGATCGCAAATAACGAGCTATTCTGGCAGACTGCTTTGCTTAGCGTAAATTGTTTGTTTGGTTGATGGTTTAGCTAGCAAGACTGCTAGTGTTACTGCCATTAGCTTGTGTGCAATCAATGCATTGTTAAAAGTAAGACATTAAGTCATTTCAGATCTGTCCATCAGTCAAAGCTTTGTGATCAGTACTGCACTGAAACTGTCCATTTAAACACTGACCTCAAAGTTCACTTCCAACTTGAACATTGCATCCAATACACAATGCTGTCAGTGTCGATGTAAAGGCTTTGTTCGAAGTGCTGTTCATTTATTTATTTATTTATTTAATTTTTTTTTTTTTTAAAGATTATCAGTTTATTTACTATTTATTTATGAATTATATTGTTTCTGTATTTTGTTAAATAACTAAATGCTAAGAAAATAATGTTAAGAAAATTGCTGATAATAATTAGCCCACAGTCTGTAATAAGTAACTGCTGTTCTTTTGCTCGATTAAAATAAAACAAAGTCTAGTGGCTTTAGAAGGGATGATTCACCCAAAATGAAAATTGTAATTCACTCACCAAAAGGAGATGTTACACAGAATAACAGCTTCATTCTGCCTAAAACTACAAAAGAAAATAAGTCAAACAGGGTTTATTTGTTTTTGGGCGAATTATTACGTTAGCCTGTTACACTAACATCCTAGATTGTGTTTCTCCACAAACAGAATCAAAGCGTAAACAGATTTTGTGAAGATTACATTCACATTCCCTTTATTTTTGGCCACCTTTAAAGTTGCAATCAATGAAATGAATGTAGCAACTGGTTTTTCTTCATACGAACCATTTACACATTTCCGAGCATCTCAGAAGCGGAAGTTGTCATTGAGTTTGAGATGTGGCCGTTACACACAACAATGGAGACAAATGAAGTTGAAGTTGCAGGAACGGTGTTTAAACTGACTAAATGATTGGAGAAGTCTGTTGGGACAACCTGCCATTCACATGAGATTGCACCAAGAGCAATAGACAAGGATTCAATCAATTTACAATAGACAAAATGAAGTCTTGTCCTTTTTTTATTTTTATTTTTATTTTATTTTTCTTGCTAGAAATTCACTCTGATATACAAGAAAGGAATATCTCAACTTCTGTTTCACGGCATCTTTAAAAACTTTTTTTTTTTCCTTGTCTTGTTGACACAAGTCAGTACTTGTCTTTACAATCATTTTACAGCCTTGCACCCATTCTGCGTGTATCTGTGACTAGCAAGGATGGTCTTGTCTGTAGTAAAGAACCATATGGTGTGCATATTGGGGGCTTAGGTCTTACGGATGTAAAACTGAGTTGAGTAAATGCTCAGCCCATCTGAGTTAAGCCCACCTCTTGCGGGACAGGCGTTCACAGCCTGGAGTTAGTGGGTAATTAAGCCTCTGGATGTGTGCCTGTGGGTGGGGGACCATGTTTTCATGAAAATTTCTTACGTTATTATGAGGGTGACACTTTGTGATGGATTATAAGCATCATTCTAGATGTCTTTAATGACGGCAGTGCTTGACCTGCATGAACTCCACAAGTTTACGTAAAACCTGATGTTCATGTTCTCCAACATAGTTTGAGATGAGCCAAAAAGCATCTTGAGATTCAGTTTAAGAAGATCTAAACATCTGTACAAAAAGTCCCCCTATCAGTATCAAATTTTCAGCCCAATTAATATTCCATGTCCTTTTGTATGTCTACACTGTTGTTCAAAAATAAGGTCTTTTCATGTTTTTTCATCGTGCTCACCAACGTTGGATTTATTTGATCGACCATACAGTTACAATTTAAAGTAATTGTTCTTTCTTTGATTATTTTTTTAGAATGTAATTTTGTTCCTGTGGCAAAGTTGATTTTTTTTTTTTTTTTTTTTTTTTTTTTTTTTTCTTTCCAGTCATCAGTGTCACATGATTCTCCAGAAATCAATCTATGTTGATTTGCTGCTCATTTCTTATTGTTGAAGTTTATGAAACTGTGAGACATTCATGATTCTTTGAGTAGAAAGTTTAAAAAAACAGGATAAATGTCTTTACTTTTACTGTTGATAAGTTTAAGGCATCCTTGCTGAGTAAAAGTATCAGTTGACTGTTTTTCCAGCAACTAGCTAAACAAAACTATTGTGTTGTCTCTTCTCTGTCTGCAGAAAGTATAAAAACTCTTTGGTCACTGTGAGGAAGCCCATCACCAGATGAACACCCCTCCTGACCTGCAGTAGACTGTTTTACACTTTTTTTTGTGAAGATGGCCCCCCTCCTCCTCCTCAGGCTGCCACACTGATCACCTCCACTGGACCACAAACACACAATGGAGAGAAAACGCAGAAAGAAATGAAAACTCAAGCCATGTGTTATTCAGGCTTCTCTGCATTCTGGACTTAAACTATTTCAAAACTGCAAATACCCATTCACGTTTGTTAGCTTTGAGGACACATGTATCTTTAAATGGGCAATGACCAGAAACGAACCGCAGGGACCATGATTGTACGGCTGTGCTTGCTTGTGGCCTTTTTAGGGGGTCGATTGCCCCCGGTGGGCACAGAGGAAGACAGTGGACCGTTCTCAACACCCTTTCCTTCTCCTCTAAATGCTGATGCACACTTAAGCCCAAACTGCTCGCAGCTCACACTGAAACTGGACTTTTCTACCAAAGTGGTGAAGCATGGTAAGTAATGTCATTGTTGAAAATTAATGATGTTGTCTTATTGTGTTTGTAACAAAAGTAGGATTCATTTGGCTTATAGCCAGTTGTTTAAGTGTTTGACCGTCAGGAGAACACTGAATTCCTCGTTGACTACAGCATGTTCAGACATTGTGTTTTAGTATGTCATTTTAGTGCTGTAATTTACGATTTTAGTCTTGATAATGACATTTTATTGCACTGAAAATCAGCTATCAACCCGTTTATTGAGGGTTTAAAGCAGCTGTTGCCCTTCCTGTTGTAATTTAGGGCAGGACAAAACGTGAGCATTTCAGGTCAAACAGTGCTGGTGTAATGTACTCCACTTCGCTGCAGCTCTCTGTCCATTCATTGGCTGGATTGTGCCCTCTGCTCTGTGTTTGTGTGTGTTTGCTGGCGGCTGGCCCAGACTGTTGGCAATGCATTCCTAAGACTTAATCTGAATCCAGCGTTGTTTTCACAGGGTGCACATTTCTCTAGTTTGGGTGTGGTGTGGATGTAGGTATACAAGACCAGGACGTAACACGTTATTTATAGTGGCCTGATTGCTGCTCTATGAATGCGCCCTTTGTGCCATCTTCTAATGTTTAATTCATTCCCACTTCCCTCACCCTAAGCTATGAATTGTGGCAAGGAGATTTTATGTCGCAATAGTTCCAGTTTTAATTGTTCAGCCTTAAGTTTCATATAAATTCAGTTTTGAACAAGGCACATTGTCTGCTAATCTGACTGCATTTATTTCAATCATCATTCTGGTTTCCCTCAGGACATATTTGATTTGTTGTACATTTAACTGGTTCATCATAAAAAAAAATATATTTTTTAATAGTTTCATGCTCTATAGCCATAAATGTACCACACAAAACCAGTTCAGTTGGGTTGAGTCTTTTGCCTCGTAGAGTTTTGCTCTTGAATCGAGGAAGATTGCATGCTTCCCCATTCATGTCGATATTTGTCTACTTGAATTAGCTTCTACCAAATGATAGATAAATGTGCTTAAATGATTGCACATGCAACTTTAAATGTCAACAGCTATAGATGTAGGAAATGTTTTTTTGATATGACATTGTGATTTTAGAATTGTTAAATGTGCATGGATGAATTGTTCACATGCATTTAAGAAATTAGATGAATGCCGACTTAGTTTTTTTTTTTTTTTGCATTTGTTTCTCTCTGCTGTCCCTAAAGCCATTGAATTCTTAATGTAGTCTGCATTGCATTCCCCCATGTACTGTTGGCTTTGTTATAAGTTGCGTCAAGCACTCTGGAGGACGGCCATATTTCAAAGCATGCTTATAGTCTCTCTGTTCAGGTTTGTTGAGCAAAGAAAGACTGGGTGTTCCTCTATACCCACCCTGTCCTACAGTTTCACTCCGCAGACGTTATTTCTGTTAAAGACTCTATTGTGGTTGGTGATGCAAGATTGAATCCATTTGAATGAAGACTTGACGTCTCGTTCTGTCTCTATTTGGGCCCAATGCCCAAGTGAATGCTAAGCCTTGCTGAAGATGCAGTTGTCCTGTAAGATTTTGCAATATCTTTTGTTCTCTCTCTTTGTCTTTTTCTAGAGTACATTGTTGCATTTAATGGATACTTCACAGCCAAAGCACGCAGCGATTTCATCAGCAGTGCCCTGCGAGATGTGGATGCGGTGAACTGGCGCATCATACGGCGGCACAATCCTGCCAGCGATTACCCCAGTGACTTTGAGGTGGTGGAGATCCGGCAGGATGCCCGCAGCAGCCTGCTTACCCTGCAGGACCACCCCTACATCAAACGAGTGACGCCCCAACGCATGGTCCTCCGCAGCCTCAAACTGACTGACTGTAAGTAGTACTTTACTCTCAAAACACTGGCATTGAGATCATGAGCATAATACTGTTATAATACTTTACTATGCCTTATTGTAATGTACTAAAACATAGTATTATATTTATAAATCAAACCCTGCAGTGCTGTGCACGGGTCACATAGGTTACATGCAGTTTGTTCCTCCCCAGCTCTCTTTGGGGTGACTGCAGGGAGGAAAGTCATCAGCAGGGGGTGAACCAAATAGGAAGTGTTTATTTACTGCATGGGGTGAAGGAAATGGCTTTCAGAAGTGTTTGAGGTGAAAGAATGTTCTGTCTTTGCACACCAAGTTCCCCAGCACTAGAATAAAAAAAGAAATCACACCTCCATGCAAATCTGCTGTCAGTGTTGAGACTCTGGGAGAGTGATTGGTGTTTACTAGCACCGCTCCTTTACAATAACAGAATGACTTCCTCTCTATTCATGTCTTCCTTTACCAGCATCCTAAACAAGCTACACGGCTTCTGTATAATGCTTTTCCGATGTTTACTGCAAGATTTTGTGGCATCAACTCAAAAAACATTGAGACAAATTTTTCCAACTATTTATCTTGTAGTGTAAACTAACGTTCAAAAGTTTGAGGTCAGATTTTTTTTTAAATTTAATTTTGAAATTGATCACAAAGACTTTTATATTGCTTTCAAATATATGTGGTTATTTTGAACTTTCTATTCATCAAAGAATCCTGAAAATTTGTCTCCAGGTTGATTCTTTTGATTCGTTGAAAAGAGCCATATTTATTAAGTCCATTCTTTACTGGTTGTGCTCATCGAGGAGAACCCAATAAAGTTTCAAATTAATTATGTGGTGCTCAGTTTGTCCCATCACATGCAATTCACATTCTCACAATATAGCTAAAATGTATTTTTTGCAGACAGCACCACTCTGGAATGATTCTCAAGGAGCTGCGTATCAGTCTAGCTCCACCAGTCTGCACCCATACGCTAGCATATCTCACTCTTCAACCACGGTCTATACATAGCACAGCTTAGAGAAAGAGACCCAACTAATAGCAGCTAATGATGTATTTTTGTTCTTATTACTGAAACCAAAGTGCCTCTAAGAATAACCCCTGGTCACATTTTGAGAGCATATATGCAAGTAATTATCATTTAAATGATGTCGGGGTCAGCTCTACAAGAGCACGAGTGGGGGATTGAAATGTAATATAATTACAGTATATGCGCTAGTCTCGTCTGTATAGCTTTAGGGGGAATTAATGAGCAGTAATCAGCCAGAGAGGAAGACTGATATGTCAGAGCTGGACAAAGTGGTTGGCCTGTTTAAACACCTACGATTCCTTACCAAGCGCTGCACCCGCACTTTACGAGAGGGTTTTTTAACTCTTCACCTCAACTCTTCTATGTAAAAGTGTCCATATAAAGGTTTGATCACTGTTATTATTGCTCTGTACTGTGAATGAAGGTGTAGATGTTGATACTGTGTGGTTAGGTTGGTGTTAGACAAATGGATGAAATCTGATACTCTGCAGGTTTTGTCAATATTTACTGCCATTTTTTTTTTTTTTTACTGGGTTTACAGTATTGTCACTTTTGGGCCTAGTGTTGTTGAATTCAGTTGATTTAAATATATTGCCAAGTTAGTTAACTAGCTAGTCTTAGTAACAGTTAGAATCAGATATTCTATACCATCTTTTTCCAGTAAAGGTATTTATAAATTAGATATTATAGCTAAAGTATTATATTATATTATCAGGGCAGATACATAGCTGAATTACTAAAACCCTTGTTGTTGAGCTGTGATTTTATTTTGAAGTATTCTCGAAGTATTCATGATAATGGGGTATTTTATTTAAAGATCTGGGGCGATGGTGTCTATAGAGATGGCATAAAAGTGCTCTTGAGTTATGAGAAATAAATGTGTGCCCTTATAAAGTGAATATAAATGCAGATTAAATGGGGAGCAGGGCCTGAAAGAGTGATAAATTACATGATAGTTCAAGAAAAATTGAAAGACATTATTTGAAGTGAGCATTTTTAATAATCCTCCTCCTCGGGGCTGGGTGACATTATGGCACAAATAAAATTAGTAAATTGGATAATCTAATTCTCATTCCTTTGCTCTTTTAGCGGGCACTGATGGGGCGTCCCCATGCAATGACACACGCTGGGTGCAGAAGTGGCAGTCGTGGCAGTCATCAAGGCCGCTCAGGAGAACCAGTCTTTCTCTGGGCTCTGGATTCTGGCATGCTACAGGAAGACACTCCAGTCGCCGTCTCCTACGGGCCATCCCCAGACATGTCGCCCAGATACTGCAAGCAGATGTGCTCTGGCAGATGGGACACACTGGTATGTGTTAAAGAATGGGCTGTTGTAATTAATTTTCTACTACTTTTGGAGATCAGGTTTGCAATGGAGCTTTTGTTCCTGTTTGTGTTCATTTGCAGGCTCTGGGGTGAAGGTAGCAGTATTTGACACTGGGCTCAGTGAGAAGCACCCTCACTTTAAGAATGTTAAAGAAAGAACCAACTGGACCAATGAGAAAACACTGGATGATGGTGAGACATAAAACAATGTCATGAAACCGGTTTAAATGCATGTAATCAATCATTATTGTGCTATGAGTGAAGTTGAATTGTTCAGATTACAAGTGTTAATCAATCTGTGTCTGTCTCGCTTTATTTCTTCAGGGTTGGGTCATGGTACCTTTGTTGCTGGGGTTATTGCCAGCATGAGAGAGTGCCAGGGATTCGCTCCTGATTCTGAGCTTCATATCTTCAGGGTTTTTACTAATAACCAGGTAGCACACAACACTCAAATCCATATACAATCACCTTTCAAAAATTAATTTATCATACATTTATACGTTTCATTCACATTTTAAAACATTAAAATAGAAAAGTTTTTAAAATTGTAATAGTATTCCACAGTGCTATGATTTTTCTTACTGTATTTTGAGCAAATAAATGCAGCCTTGAGTATTATAACTGGCCTCGTTTTTTATTTTTTGTATATTACATATTTATTCAGGGTGGTTTTTACACATCTATTCATGTTATTCTTCTTTTTCCCTCTTCTTAGGTGTCCTACACCTCCTGGTTCTTAGATGCCTTTAACTATGCCATCCTGAAGAAGATAGACGTCTTAAATCTCAGTATAGGGGGACCGGACTTTATGGACCATCCATTTGTTGATAAGGTATTGACAAATTAAATTGACATTTATTCATTCAGCAGGTGCTATTGTCCAAAGCAAGCAACAAGACAGCAAATTTGAATAAAGGTGCCGTGTATTTTGTATTTCTAAAATGTAGTGCTCTAATAAAAGCTCAACTCTTCTATTCTGTGTTTAACAAGGTTTGGGAGCTCACAGCCAACAAGGTGATTATGGTATCTGCTATTGGCAACGATGGCCCACTCTATGGGTAAGAAAAGTAGTTTAAGGACAAATTATTAGATTTGGCCAATATTCCCAACATATCTATTTATTTATTTTTTTTTTTTTGTCTTTCAGAACTCTGAACAATCCAGCAGATCAGATGGATGTTATTGGTGTTGGAGGGATTGATTTTGAGGACAACATTGCCAGGTTCTCATCCCGAGGAATGACAACATGGGTGCGTTCTGTGTTTTGGTGACATCACATTACTGCGTTTTTCCTGTGCAGCTGCCTAAAGAGGCCAGTTAGAACATGCCTGTGCATTTTGATCTGACCTAAAAAGGGCAGACAGGCACCTCCTGCTACACAAATCTGGAGATTCCTGGCCTCCCCTGCCTTAGGAAGGAGAATAAATTGAAGAGATGCACATACACTTCAAAAGACTCAGTAAAAACCCTCTATTGCACCTTTGAAGTGGTTCAAAGTATTACAGCTTTGTAGATTTACAATAAAGTTGCATAAAATGAATGTCCTTGAGCTATAAGATATTAAAAACAGATTCCCTAGTTAAAGAACTGGGTGATATTGCTAATAAAAAATAATATAAAATAGAATTAAATTGAAATTGAATTCTTGGGAAAATAGTCTAGGCATGTTTTCATACGGTTTTTCAATAAATCAACACAAAGATTAATATCTTGCCCTTTTTTATTTGGATACACCACTGAAAAAAAAAAAAAATATATATATATATATTTACCTAAATATATTCAATTGTTTTGGACTTCATTAAAAAACGTTGGGCAATGATGCAAATAAATATCTGAATCAATTTATTATCAAACTTGCCAACATCCCAGTAGCCATTATAAAGAAGTGCTGGTGTATAACTGCTGAATTTTGACTCAATCTCCACTGAGGCATTGAATGTAACGTGTTGCTCTCTTTCCCACTCATCACAATATCTGTCAGTCTGTCTTGTCAGCTCAGTTTAATCATTGTTTTGATTTGTGTGCGGTCTGTGGATCAGGAGCTGCCAGGTGGCTACGGCAGGGTGAAGCCTGACATTGTGACGTACGGCTCTGGTGTGCGTGGCTCAGGATTGAAGGAGGGCTGTCGTTCTCTCTCTGGCACCAGTGTTGCATCACCTGTAGTGGCCGGGGCTGTCACATTACTGGCCAGGTGAGACAGTTGAACAAAAATAATATGAAACTGACAAATTTCCCAAAGTGCTTTGCATTAACATTCACAAGCACTCAGATTATTGTCCAATTGTTTGTTTTTTGCTTTGTAGGACCTTAAAAATGGAAGAAAAAAACAAAATTCTGGAGCCATTACTCCACTCTTAAGATTATTCAGAAATAATTATAATATGCTGATTTAGTGTTTATGAAACATTTATCTTAACATTTTTGTGAAAAGTGTTTTTTTTTTTCATGATTCTTTGAATAGAAAGTCCAAAAGAACAGCATTTATTAGAAGTATAAGCTATTTGTAGCAGTGTAAATGTCTTTATTTAATTTTTTAAAAATCAATTTAATGATTCCTTGCTGAATAGAAGAACTAATTTCTTTCAGAAATAAAAAAAAAATCTTATCTCATGTACTCTACCCCAAAATTAGGAGTGTCTCATTTCAGGCCTATATAATTAATAAAAGAGATTGCACTTTAATTGTCAGGTGTGGACATTTTAAATCCATTTTCAGATCACTGATTCAGATCAGGGTTTCATTATTAGGCCTGTGTTTGCTGCTTTATCAGGGCGCTGATAATGATTGATAGTGGGCACACCTGTTCTTTGTACATTTATTGCTATAAACACATCACTCGCACACAACTGATATGAGGTAGAACTAAATAAATGGGTCCCCAAAACCCATAGTTTTCTGCATAAGTACTTTACTTTTTTTCATTTGACCTTATGAGAGAAAAATAAATTAAATTGATGGTGCAAGAAAAGAAAAACAAGAAACGAATGAATTGACAGAATCAATCTTATTTTTCCACTGGGAATTGAATGGCACAGTCTCTCTTTTACTGACTTAGCTTTTGATATATATTTGACGTACTCTCAGACTGTGATGGGCTAACCTAATTTGTCTGTGTTTCCAATTTATACGGTTTTCATTTCACCTCCTTCAGTTCCCTTCCTTTCTATCTCTTTCATATATATTGCTCTCATTTGTATTAGTCTCTCATAGGTACTTGACCCCATCTGCCTCTTTGCTTTATGGCCTCTGAGTTACCATGTGCCAGTGTTTCTTTCAAGTCTGTTTTCCGGTCCTCAACCTGCGGTTGCACTGAAATGATATCCTGTGAACCCCCATCCCTTTATCTGAACTGTTTATTTGTCTTTTGTCTTTCCAGCACTGTGTTGAACAGAGAGTTGGTGAACCCGGCCAGTATGAAGCAGGCCCTGATCGCCTCAGCACGCAGGCTGCCAGGCGTCAACATGTTTGAGCAGGGCCATGGCAAACTCGATTTACTCAGAGCCTACCAGATCCTTAACAGCTACAAACCGCAAGCCAGGCATGTCTCTTGCATACACACAAATGTAGTGTTCTGCTTTGACTAGCATTCTGCTCACGTACAATGCTCGCATTATCTTATTCATGTATGCTGAATTGGTCCATTTAAAATGTAGCCTGTATCTCTATTGCACGCTCATTATAATCAGGCTGGAACATAATTAAATCTTGGAGTAGATTTGACCTGGCTCATTATCTTGCACTGGCTCCCAGTGGGGTCATTGTCCTCTAATGAATTTCTAATGGTGTTTTTTTTTTTATTCTTAAGCCTGAGTCCGAGCTACATAGATCTGACCGAGTGCCCGTACATGTGGCCCTACTGCTCTCAGCCTATTTACTACGGTGGCATGCCGACGATTGTCAACGTGACCATTCTTAATGGCATGGGTGTGACTGGAAGGATTGTGGACAAGGTAGGCAATAAATAGACTCACTGCAATTTGATGTAAATTCTTATTTTATACATCAAATAGACCATGGATAGTTGAAAATACAATTTAAAGAAGCTCAGTTATGTTTTACATCCGCAGCCCATCTGGCAGCCCTACCTTCCTCAGAATGGGGATTATGTGGATGTGGCGGTGTCTTACTCACCTGTACTCTGGCCCTGGGCCGGATACCTGGCTGTTTCCATATCTGTGGCCAAGAAAGCTGCATCCTGGGAAGGCATCGCTCAGGGTCATGTCATGGTTACAGTGGCCTCACCAGCAGAGAATGATGTGAGTCTGTCCCTGATATCTCCAGTAAGATGATAACTGAAAGGGCTCTTCTTAAATCATAAATTAATTTTATTGGTTAATGACCACACTTTTTTTTTTTTTTATTGGTTTATTACACTTCTAAGAGTTTCTTAGAAGGCTTTCAGACTTCTTAGAAAATTTCTAAACAGCTTTCATTTTGACAGGAGTGTGATTTGAGATCATGACCTGATGTGGTATTTTTTATTTTTTTTTCGTGTGTTTGTATCCAGTCAGCTATAGGTGGTGAGATGACCTCTACAGTGAAGTTACCAGTGAAGGTAAAGATTGTCCCCACTCCTCCACGTAGTAAGAGGATTCTGTGGGATCAGTACCACAACCTACGCTACCCGCCTGGTTACTTCCCTCGAGACAACCTGCGCATGAAGAACGATCCGCTTGACTGGTGAGCCTCAACCACCCAAAATAATCCACATTCAATCAGTTGTTAGAAAATGCATTGCACTGTGAAAAACAATCTGTAGAGGGCAGCTTTTCGTAGCTTGTTTCTAGAAACCTTTTTACTAGAGATGCACCGATACTGAATTTCTCTGCTGATACCGATAGCCGATTATTTAGAATAATATCAGCCGATACTAATAGTTATGTGCGCATTAAACATGGTCGCATTTGTGCCAGCGCATGGTCTGCGCTGCTCCAAAATGTCTGCTCTGCTCCATGAATAAAACGCGCACTGCAGAGCCGCCGCACAGTGCAGCAGGAATAAGATTTCTGATCACGTGAAGAGAGTGAGAGAGGCGCTTTCAGTGTGACCTCTTTGGGAGCAGAGCCTGGTTTAGGCTACTCGCCATGTCAGCACAAGCGGCAAAAATGACGCGAATACTGAGGAAACGATGGCAGACGGGACCGAGGATTTGGTTTTCAAGCGAAAGTAAAATAAAAGACTGCTTCTTAAACCAGAGAAGGTGAACATGTTGGTTTTGTCTTTGCTGTTTATCTCATGTTACGCTATGGAGGCTTTCTTTATATTTTCTTCATTTGATTCCTCCGTGTTTGCTAAACGTTCTGGTGTAGCCTGTGCCATGCCTCGTCTTATTCGTTTGTTAATTACATTTATATAAGTTAGTTTGTAGCCTACTGTTTTATTGTTGTTGTGCTTTTCAATTAAGAATAATAATGAATCCACCTTTCTTTCATTTGTTTTAGTTTTAAAAAGTGAATAGATGTAAGCAAAACAGACAATTATCTTTTTTTTTTTTTATTGGCGTCTTTCCGTGGTTGAAACACTGATTGAGCGAGTACATTAGACAGACATGATACATTTTGGTAAGCCATACCGTATCTTTCAACATCTTATGTACATTCATGTGTATTTTGCGCTATAACTTATTAAACTGGAAGAGACTTGAACTGAGGTGCAATAGCGATCTGTCACGTCACATTTAAAAGCGTCAAAATGGCTTTGTTTGTATTTCGTGATAGAATGAACAGGATTTGAAAGCTGAGAGTTTGTTTCTTATCAGAAGTAAGAAAGCACAGAGCTCTTTGTGATTATTGGATGCGAGGCGTGCTACAAATGTTTGGTGTAGAGAAAAACTGCGGATCAGGCAATGCTGACTTGAACTACGGGTGATTCATCTGGTTAAATAGAGTCTGCTTTAATGTCGCTTTTTTTTTTTTTTTAACTGTTAATGCCTTATTGTCACGTTAATTTTGACAGCCCTAAATTCAACAGATTTTTTTTTTTCTTCACTCACAATATGAATTGCAGTCTGACACGTTTTTTTCGCCGATAGTGAAATAAGTTGCTTTTATCGGCTGATACCGATTGTTAGCCGATACAACTACTTTTTACCTCAGTTTTTCTCTTATAAGTTTGTGTATGACATTGTTTTTCTTTTGTTTTGAAGGAATGGTGATCATATTCACACTAATTTTAGAGACATGTATCAGCACCTTCGCAGCATGGGCTACTTTGTCGAGGTCTTGGGTGCACCAATCACATGCTTTGATGCCAGTCAGTATGGTACGTGTTCATCTAGTGGAGTGATTTCTGTGTAAAGGATTCTGTCTTGAAGATGAATTGGTTTTGTGGCATAAGCAGTGATGGAAATCAACTGTCATCTGTCTCTGCGTGTTTATAGGGACTTTGCTGATGGTGGACAGTGAGGAAGAGTATTTTCCAGAGGAAATCACCAAGTTGAGGAGAGACATAGATAACGGCCTGTCTCTCATCATCTTCAGTGACTGGTACAACACATCAGTTATGAGAAAAGTGAAATTCTATGATGAGAACACCAGGTACTGAGAACATCAAGGGAGAACATAATCTTTTGTCACTGTCTCTATCTTTAAAAGAAGACTGTACTGCATGTATCTCTGGGTAAATGTTCAGTGGGGTCCACTAGTAAAAATGCTTTATTTTGTATGTTTAAAGAAAAAGATTTTATAAAGCCATATTACATTTATAATAATAATCATAATTATGCATTTCTAGGGCATAGGAAATGTTTCTTGAATATTTTTACTTTATTACCTTAATCCTGAAACCTTTTACAAATTGTTTAGGTTTAGATAAATCTCATATTTCGGTTGTTCTCAGACTCTAGACACCACAGAATAAAGCAAAAAACATTTGCACAAAGTTAGCATTTCAGTAGACAATTTGTGTCAAGACTGCCTCGCTAATTACTTCATTAACTGTGATTTTACCTGACACTTTTATTTCAGTAATGTGTTTGTCTAATTTTCCAATTACCATCTGCGTTTTCTGTCCTAATTTAAATTAAAATGTGCTTCCCATTAGGGCATTTAAGTGCCCTAATTCAAAACTAATGTCATTTTGGGGAGATTGAAATTGTGTGGTTTCTATTATTGGCTCTGACAAATACCTTTTTAAGTGGGGCTCTTAGTTGAGTGTCCAATTTAGGACAAAGATGTTTTGTTTATCAAATAAAGGCAAATTTTGAAATGTGCATTATGCATTTGCAGGCAATGGTGGATGCCGGACACAGGGGGCGCTAACGTACCAGCCTTGAATGACCTGATCTCAGTGTGGGGTATGGCCTTCAGTGATGGTCTGTACGAGGGAGACTTCACCATGGCAGATCATGACAGTAAGATTATAACTTCTTGGTATATCATAGATTCCTGATAAATACATGATATTGAGCCGACTCTTTTTTTAATGGAGACAAGTTTGCCTAAAACAAAAAATAGATTTCAATAATATACCATGTCTTTTTGCTTTTAGTGTATTATGCCTCGGGGTGCAGCATTGCTCGTTTTCCTGAGGATGGGATTGTCATCGCTCAGACCTTAAAAGATCAAGGTACACAGCACTTGCTGTGATCATACACCTCACATCCCCGCTCTATCCATGGAGACCAGCTAAATGTTCCCTTGTTTTTTTATTATTATCTGACATCCTCATTTCTAGGTCTGGAGGTCTTGAAACAAGAGACAGCAGTGGTGGAAAATGTGCCTGTGCTTGGACTGTACCAAACACCCTCTGAGGGGGGAGGCCGTATAGCACTCTACGGAGACTCCAACTGCATCGATGACAGTCATAGACAGAAAGGTAAAGGCCATTTGTGTATCCACCTTTTTCTTGACGTAAAAATGGGCGCGGCCATTTGTAAATTCTATGGGTCTAGCTTCCGGTCTCATCCGCGTCCAGCTATTTTTAGCTATACAAAACAGTTCATTTTGCTGCTTGATATTGAAAATTAGTGTATTATCATATTATTTTAATGTATTATCTTAATTATGAACACACTGTAGTGTAAACAGTTTTATCGTTTACTGCACATTATTCTCCTCGTTATTTACCTATAGCGGCTAACGAACCGGAAGTCTCACCCATAGGCTTACTTCCGCGTTGAAGAAAAAGGTGGATATAAGTTCACAATTTGAGCAAACAAGTCTGAGGAAAAGACTAGCACCACTAACTATTAATTTAATTAAATGTTTTTGGGTTCTTTCTTCTCCGTTTTAGACTGTTTTTGGCTTCTGGATGCTCTGCTGCAGTACACTTCCTATAGCATGACTCCACCCAGCCTCACCCACTCTAAAAACAGAGTGGTTCCCCCTACAGGCACAGACAGGCCATTACCACAGAGATTGGAAGGTAATATTTATTTAATAATTTTTCAGTAGTGGTCGACCGATATATCGCATTTCTCAAATATCAGCATCGGCCGTTTTTCTGTTTGGCCGATGCATGTCAACCACTATTTTTCAGTACTGTATTTATACTTTGAAAATGCGTTAATTTATGCATGCGTTAAGTTCAATTTAATTCATACTTTTTAATAAAACTAATTTTATATTTATGTAGTCATTTTTATTTATAATCATTTTTAATTCATTGATATTTTTAACTTTTATTAGTGCTTTTTTTTTTTTTTTTTTTTTTTTTTTTTTAATTCATTATTATTATTTTAATTCATTTTAAGTCATTTTGTTTTTATTCATTTTCATTTAATGAATTTTGTTCATTTTTCTGTATTCGATTTCTTCTTATGATGATGATTTATTTTGGTAGGTAATCACCTCTACCGTTACTCCAAAGTGCTGGAGGCTCATCTGGGTGACCCTAAGCCTCGTCCTCTACCTGCATGTCCTCATCTGTCTTGGGCTAAACCCCAGCCGCTTAATGAGACCGCTCCTAGGTCAGTACACATGAGACTGCTGCCATTCTCAACTACTGCACTGTCAGTGGAAACAAATCTAAATTTGGATGCATTGTCTTTTAATATCGACATCTGACAAGGTTTGTTGATATTTATTTCTTCTCAGCAATCTGTGGAAGCACCAGAAACTACTGTCAGTGGACATGGACAAGGTTGTTTTGCCTAATGTGAGGCCATATCGGCCTCAGGTTCGACCCCTGTCTCCTGGAGAAAGTGGAGCCTGGGACATCCCTGGAGGTGTGAGAGGAACTTTTGCTGCGTGTTTAGGAAATAATCAACCAGTTGTCACCCACAAATGTGCCTTTTAGAATTCAGCCAACGCATTGCAGTAATCCATGTCTCTGTTTTTCCTCAGGAATAATGCCTGGTCGCTATAATCAAGAGGTGGGCCAAACCATCCCAATGTTTGCCTTTCTTGGTGCCATGGTTGTTCTTTCCTTCTTTGTGGTGCAATTGACCAAGGCCAAGAGCAAGCCCAAGCGCAGGAAACCCAGAGTGAAACGGCCGCTTTACCTTCAACAACAGCAACCACAAACCCCTCACTCAGGCAAAAACCCCACCGTATGATCAGCCACATACCACATCTGGACAAACTAACAGGGGAACAGTCTTCCCTGTGGTGTGTGTGATGCCATAACCCCTTGATAATGAGATTTGAAGGGCTGTGTCTGTACATTCTTGAGATGAACCAGCCACCTGCGCCCAGCTGAGGGCCTTGTTTGGACATCAGTGTTCCCTCTCTTGTCTTTATTCAACACTTGCCTTTCAATTTAGTGACCAAATGGAGGACTGTTTCCTTTTTTAATTTATTGATGAATAATTGACTATTGACCCTTGCTTTGTATGTCAAATTGGACAACCAAAACCAGCCATTCAGTTTCCTTGATCAACATATTGGACTTGTTTCCACATGTCCTCATTTTTGTATTCAGTCAGACTGTGTTTTTATAAAACGGTTGTGTGCTTACATCCTTTGTAAATAGCCATCATGATTTCACTGTTGTTGGTGAGGAATTATCAATGTTTTAAATATATCTTATCCGATATAAAGCAAGAAAACCCGCCTCTGTATTTGTAATAAATTTTAGATGACTGTCTTCATATTATATTACAATTGGGAAAAAAACAAGAACAATTTTTATCTTGTTCATCCAAGGGATGATTCAGGTAAATCACCAGAAGTATATGGAATGCTTCTGTTTACTTATGCTGCTTTCGATGATGGATGAACCTACTTGTTCTTTGTTTGCATGAAATACATGTGCATAAGATGGATGAAGCTGTCACAGTTTGACTGTGTGGCCCACTAGTAAGCCTGAGCATTTTTGTGCTCTTAAGTAAAATATCACTTCAGGGCATTGATTTGGATGAAAGCTATATTAGACTTGGTCCATCTTTTTGCATTTATCTTCATTACACCACACACAAGCGCGTGTGTGTGTGTGTGTGTATATATATATATATATATATATATATATATATATATATATATATATATATATATATATATATATATAGATTGGCCATAAACCTGCAGCCAATGGAAATGCTTCTCTACCGGTGCGCGTCCTGCTCCTCACAACAGATCGTGAAAGCAGACTGCATCAAGCTCAGAGCCTCTCATTATAACAAAGAAAGTGTAGACGATGTAAATAATAGATTCAGTGTGCAGTGTAGACAGCTTGATTAATTATAATGGAAGTTTGTGAGATCGCGATGAACTAAGACCTATTACAGCTTTATAATGATTTTAAAGGGAGTTTGCAAATGTGAAATTTTAATTTATACAATTTTATGCATTTTTTTATTTTATACAAATATGAATCTTAAGTGTCTTACATTTTAGGAACACTGTTGTCTGATTTTGCTCTATTTCGGCAGTGAAAATAGTTCCAAACAAAGTCACAGCTGATCCGTTGCGCATCGCCAAGCAAGCACTGTGGTGTTTGGTTTATGAATGAATCTGCGTTTTTGAACGAATCTAGTGAGTCAGTGATTCAATGACAAAGACAATGACTTGCTGCCACCTACTGGCGGTTTCAGTTTCATGTTTGAAGTATAAATTAAGTCATTTAAGTTGTTTAATATTTCTATATTAAAAACTTTATATTTAAAACATTAATCTCATAACATTGCTATTATGAAATGCATTAATGCCACATTTGATCTCTTCTGGGCCGTGCAAAGATGAATTATTGATGCTGATTTAATTTGACTGGTAACGTATTCTTCCTGATTGTATTATCTTATTTTAATTGAATTTGTTTAATTAAAATTTTTGATAAAATTTTATAAATCTAAATTTTTTGGCACAAAAGATGACATACATTTAATAAAGTTAGAGGTATTACAAAGGTTTAAAAAAAAAAAAAAAGCTTTAAGGAGTCAAATATCGCCTTATAATAGGTAGGTTCATTTCTGTCATTGATCAGAAGGTGTTCCTAATTTTTTGTTTTTTTTTAAGTCGGAGCACAAGTGGTCCTGAAAAGAAATGTAAGGCATACCCAAAAATGAAAATTTTGTCATTAATTACTCTCATGTCATTTCAAACTCGTAAGACCTTCGTTCATCTTTGCAACACAAATTAAGATATTTTTGATTAAATCTGAGAGCTCTCTGACCCTCCCATAGACGGCAAGAATCCTTACATGATCAAGCTCCAGAAATGTAACAAGGATTTCAGTAAAATTATCCATGGGACATCATTGGCTCAATTGTAATTTTTACGAAGCTACGAGAATACTTTTTGTGTGGAAAAAAGTAAACGCGGTTACACTTTGGTCTGAACATAGGCTAAATAATGTATTTGCCTACATACATTGCATACCTTGTTTAAGTATGTGACACTCTCCAAAATGGCTCTATAGGGTGACGTAGAGGAGACGAATTGTTGAATAAAGTCGTTATTTTTGTTTTCTTTGCACACAAAAAGTATTATTGCAGTTGAACCACTGATGTCACATGGATTATTTTAACGATGTCCTTGCTACATTTCTGGAGCTTGATCATGTAAGGAGCCTGGCTGTCTATGGAGGGTCAGAGAGCTCTCGGAATGCATCAAAAATATCTTAGTTTGTGTTCTGAAGATGAACTAAGGTCTTACAGGTTTGGAACGACATGAGTAATTAATGACAGAATTTTCATTTTTGGGTGAACTATCGCTTTAACCCTCTAGTGCTGTTTGGTCATTTTAGACCGGAATTTATTTATTTATTTATTTTTAAATATTGCTACTTCATCAGAATGGTACGAAATATGGTGACTTTTATGGCAGTCGCTATGTGAAAAAAAACAATTGTGGACATGATTCAAAAAAGATAAATGGGCGTAAAAAAAATCACACTTGTGTTGTTGACCGTTCTGCAAATGCATGAAATAAAATCAATAATTCGGCCAAAACTGCAGTCAAAACACAGACACCAAGGAAGGCATTACACACTAAAACATGAGTACGAAACAGACATACACAATCAAACACACACACACACACGTCTGGTTTGGAACTCAATTTAGGTCCCCACCGTGACACGAGTCCCCATGAGTCTGTGTGTATTCAGGTTTAAGTCCCCACCTGAATAGAAAAACAGGTACACACACACGCGCGAACTGGTGTGACTATAACAATATGGCAAAATTGAGCCAGAAGACTCAAATAAGAGGTTGAAGTCAGATTAATCGCTGATTCCTGTTCATTTCTGTTACATTTTTTGGTGAATTTTGATGTTATGTGTCACAAAATGCCTTTCTCTGTGTTCAGGTTTGACTGTAGTAAAATTAATGCAAAAACTTTTCAAAACAACAACAACAACCACAAAAAATCTAAACCTTTACAAAAAGTTGTGTTTGAGAATGTCTAAATATATATCCAGATCCACAATTTAATAAAAATAAGTCTTTATGCCTAAAAACCACTAGAGAGTTTATACGCCTTTTATATAGAGCTATATAGGAATCTAGTGGCTAAACCATGGAATTGCAGATGTTTGTCTTTTTTTTACTCCGACCAGATAGCACTAATCTGACTTAAAAAATAGGATTTTAAAGGCATTGGGCCCTATTTTAGCGATCTAAGCGCAGGGTCTAAAGCGCACGGCGCAGGTGCACTTAGGGCGTTTCCGAATCCTCTTTTGCTAGTATAACTAGCATTCTTTCATTTTGCTAATCAAACTTAAAAAAAAAAAAAAAAAAATTAAACACAAGGGGTCATTAATTATGTGTACATTATAATGTGCAAATTCACACACAAAGTATCTTTAATTTGGCCAGAATTGCAGGTGCCTATATCCAAGAAGGTTTTTAATGGGTTTTTATAATGAAATACATCCGAAAAGTCATCTAAACTTACCATTATTCAGATTTGTCATCATCACAGGATACATCTGTAAACATTTATTAGGCTATCTTTTAATCATCATTGGGAATCATTGTTACTGCTGAAAGGACAAGAAATATAACAAATTGAATTTCCCGACAAAAAAAGCATTCTGTCCCACACAACCATAGCCTCCTGGTAATTGAATGCTGGTGTAGATGGGGAAAAGAAAAATTCCTCTTCCTCCTCATTCTAAATCAGATCAACACTGTCTGCCAAGCAGTCTTGTAGTTTCCTGATCTTTTGCTTCAGGCCAGTGTGAAATTGACTAATTCCATTAGAAGTGATAGAGGCTTGGAAGTCTCTCTAAATCTCGGTCCTGATCCATTTTTAATGGGAAGAATAGCCTGTGAAAATGTCACCAGTCCCTTTCAGGTGACGACACGTGACAGAGGTTAATGACATGAAGAACATGGGAACTAACCCTGACCAGTTATCTGTGCTTAAGTGGATTTCCCAAATCTTGTCATAAAGGAGGTCACATGTTCCACTTGTCCCTCATATCTAGAAAGTTCCCAGCCTTGCTTGTGATTTTCTCTGCCAAGACTTGGGCTCCAGAGGAGTGACAGTGAGCCTGTAGCACCAGTGCCAAACCCCCACCCCTGGAACACATTTTTCAACTTTCCACAATACTTTGTGTCATAATTTGCCATTTGATTTAAGTAATGAGGGGGAAACAAAATGTTGGATATTTCAAAATATTTAGTGGGAATATTGAGTGAATTTAATAGCTCTTTCCCTTATAGGGAAAAAACGGCACTCTTGCACTCAAGCTGGTCTTGTTTAGTATTTTCATTTATTTATTTTGAATCGTTGCTTGTTAACCTACCTAAAGCCTACAGTTAGGATTATGAACATTATCAGTAGAATGTTTAATCTGTTCGTAGTTAACAAATGGTGTCGTGTCGTTGTAAATTGCCGTACACTACTGCTCGAACCCAAATGCTTTTCATTAAATTACTGACGAATCAAATTGGTTCGTTTCTCCAAATCGTGGAAGAGCATTTGTTTGATTGGCCTGAAATGCCAAATTCCCACCCCTCATGCACCTGACCTAGAGTTTGAGCTCTTTCAGAGAGAGATCCAAACAGGGACGAACATGGAGGAGCTGGCTAAAGAAAGCATCAGCCTTTTAACAAAGCCCTCTCTGGACACAAACGGACCGAAGTTGGGCTCGTTAGGAGCGGTTTTCATCATGCTGAAGTCTGCGCTGGGTGCAGGGCTTCTCATCTTTCCCTGGGCGTTTGAGAAAGCTGGAGGAATTCACTCTGCTGTCACTGTAGAAATGGCAAGTAACTCTTTGCTACAAATGAAACACTGATTGTTTAAATATTTTATAGCTCGGTTAACCTGGTTTCTTCATTGTGGCTTCTACCATATCGATCTTGTGCACACTAAAAGAATTATCTTTCCAATGATCATTTGAGAGAACTATTTGCTCAGTATATGCACTCTATAATGTCTGAATAACATATTTCCACTTATTTGAATTATGTTCTGTCTTACATAGATTTCTCTTGTGTTCCTGATCAGTGGACTTATCATCCTGGGCTATTCGTCTTCAGTCAGTGGACAAAACACCTATCAGGCTGTGGTCAGAGATGTGTGTGGTCCTGCCATAGGCAACCTCTGTGAGATATGCTATGTCTTCAACCTCTTCTTCATATCTGTTGCTTTTCTGGTCTTAGTGGCCGACCAGCTTCAGAAATGTAAGCAATGTAAAGCCGTTAATGGGACTCTTTTTATTATTACTAATTGCTCATATTGTGTTTTTGTAAGCAGTCATTATCCATTATGATCCTCACATTGATCCATCTCCATTCATTTCTCCCAGTGTGTGTCTCTATATACGAGTTAATCACAGGATTGCCAGAATCAGAGATGCCGTACTACTGGTACACAGACCAGAGATTTGTCCTGTTTCTTCTGTCTCTCTTCTTCATTTTCCCTCTCTCTGTCCCAAAGGAGATCAGCATACAGAAGTATACCAGGTGAGAAACCGTGTTCTATCAGTTTTTTACTTATTTTCTTGACTATATTGTTCAGAACAGTGTTATTATTGTTAACTAAAACTAAAACTTTGAATAATTTTCGGTCATTACAATAAAGCTGAAAAAAATATATAAATACTACATGAAAATCTTAAAAATGAGAAAATAAGTGAAATAAGTTAATAAAAATAAACTAAAGCTAAATAATAATAAATATGACAAAAGCTCATAACAGTTACTAAAATTTAAAATGAATTAAAAATATAAAAGCTAATTTAAAATATTAATAATTACTGTAATCATATATAAATAATACATAAATAACCCTGGTTAAGTTAAGATGGCAAAGCAGGTTTGTTTAGGAAGGTTATTGTGTTTTCCAGGCCTGAAAAAGCCATGGAAATAATGGAAATTCCTATAGTGGTTATTTATGTTTTGCTCAAGATGTATTTCATTGGCTAGGCAATGGCACAGTGATGTCTCATTTGTGAGCGAATGATTTTAAATCGGTTCTTTTTAGTGAATTGTGTGCAACGGTTCACAAATTATTCTTTTGGGACTTGTCAAAATGGTTGGATTTGATTGGTCAAAACTGTGGGAAGCCTGTTTAGGTTCTAGGAGTGAGTGAGTAAAAAGACTGTGATTGTGATTTTGTGAATTTTATGAAGCGCTGTTATTGCTTCTGTTTTTCATTAGGACTTTTATGGTCAATTGCCATGGCAGTGCACAGCATTTTGAATAGCTTTAAAATGACTCTCCTCTGACTAATAAGCAAAGCTTTCTTCCCCACACATCATCAAGATAATTTGTTTAATGTCAGCAGCATTTATTTTGTCATCAATAGTCTTTGATATTTATTTTTGCTCAGTGTTCTAGGAACTTTTGCCGCCACGTATCTCACTGTAGCCATCATTGTGAAATACCACATGAGGCCCGTCCATGAGATCAATCTGTCGCCTCTTTACAGCAGTGGGTGAGTGTGGAGTGATAGAGCTTTCAAATTTAGTTGCAAATTGTATAAAGGGTCCCAGCATCTTCAGAACCATCTTTTTTCCTCTTTCTGTGCCTAAACAAAACTTTCTGTCATGCTGAAAGAATGTAGTTGAGAGAATGTAATTGGCTCATTTAACTGAAAACAAAAGGTCACAGAACTTTTATATGTGAAGCCACCTGCTTAACTATCATTATTTTTATTATTATTTAGAGGAAGATCATGGGCTTCGATGTTCAGCGTCATCCCGACTATTTGCTTTGGCTTTCAGGTGAGTTTTCATGCTGTTATTCAGCATACTGCCATTTCACATTTGAGGAAAAAGAGAGATTTTTTCACTGAATATCAATACTCCGGTCCACAAATGAGGGGAAGCCAAATTAGTTTTGCTCTCACTTTAATATTTAAGGTCAGGTCAGATGCAAAGCATTGAAAAATGGTGCATCTTTGAGGTGGGTTTTATTTGTTAACGCCGGGGGATTGTCAAGAATGTAATAAAAGTCCACGGGTATAGCAGAAGAGCGCTGAATTACTCTGCGTCTGCTGCCCGAGGCTGATTGATTACAAGGCGGGAATGGAGAGAAGAGGGAAATGGAGATATGAAAAGAGCTGTGCAGGAAGGGAATCGGTGAGAAATGGGCTAGTGCAGAAAGTTAGTTATTACAGGACAAGCTTTTTTGGTGTAGAAAAAAAGTGTGCTGGAGATCAGATGTTTGAACATCTGTGCTTAAACTGTGTCTGTCTCAGTGCCACGAGGCCTGCATTGCTGTCTATAGTAGTATGGAGAACAGGAAGTTGTCCCACTGGGTCTTCATCTCTGTGGTGTCCATGTTCATCTGCCTCATCATCTACTCTCTCACTGGTCAGTAATTACAGTATAATTACTGAAACTTCATATGGAATCATGCTTCATGTACATTAACAAAATTGTGTTACAAACCACTTTTAACAACAATTTTAATTTGTGTGTGTGTGTATATATATATATATATATATATATACATTGCGAAATTGAGATTTATACATTTATAGATTTATTCATATAAGCTTTCCATTGATGTATGGTTTGTTAGGATCGGACAATATTTGGCTGAGATACAACTATTTGAAAATCTGGAATCTGAGGGTGCAAAAAAATCCAAATAATGAGAAAATCGCCTTTAAAGTTGTCCAAACGAATTCTTAGCAATGCATATTACTAATCAAAAATGACGTTTTGACATATTTACAGTAGTAAATTTACAAAATATCTTCATGGAATATAATCTTTACTTAATATACTAATGATTTTTGGCATAAAAGAAAAATTGATAATTTTGACCCATACAGTGTATTTTTGGCTATTGCTACAAATGTTTGGCTATTGCGACTTAAGACTGGTTTTGTGGTCCAGGGTCATATATATGTATATGTATATGTATGTGTGTATATGTATATGTAAATTAATTTTTTTTTTCGGAGTAAAGATGCCTTAATTATGCATTTATTAAAAAATAGCAGCACAACTGTTTTTTAACATTAATAATAAGAAGAAATTTTTCTTGAGCAACAAATCAGCATATTAGAATGATATCTGAAGAATCATGTGACACAGAACACTGGAATAATGCCTGCTGAAAATGTAGCTTTTCCATCACAGGAATAAATGACATTTTAAAATGAAGTAAAATAAAAAGAAATTTTTAAAAATTATTATTATATTTCACAATATTGCTGTTTTTACTATATTTTTAATCAAATAATTGCAGATGAGCATTATAGACTTTCAAATACATGAAAACTTGCCAACAGCAAACCTCCGAACACTAGTTTTTATACACAAACATTTGAATCCTCTTTAAAGTAACTGAACTCAAGAGGACTCAAGTGAATTTAATGGATAGAAAAAAAGTTCTCTTTGTGTTCACAATGTCTCTGGCGCTGTAAGTGGATTTGAATCTCATAATTTTAAGCTATTTCACTAGCTATATATAATCACACTATATTTCTGACAATTCTAATATCTGATGATTTACTGAACTGGTTGCTGTGCCAGATTGGGTTTTATATATATTGACATCAGTCCTCTTAGCTTATACTTGATCACTTTTTTTTTTTTTTTTTTTAATTAAGGAGAGTATAAAGGTTGATTAGACATATTTGTTGGTAACACTCTATTTTGATAGTCCACTTTAAACATTTTACTAACTATAAGTAACTACATGTCAAATAGCAGTCCTTAGTATGCTTAATATCTGCTAACACTTTATTTTGATGCTCCCCAACCCACATTCTCCTGGCTATAAGTAACTTCCAGTAGGTGTCAACTTATTCTACTAACCCTAACCCTAACAGTCTACTAATACTCTGAGAGTTAGTTGACAAGTAGTTACAAATTAAAAAGAGTTAGTTGACATGTAGCTGCACTAAGTTACTTGTAGTTAGTGGACTGTCAAAATAAAGTGTGACCTATTTGTTTACTACACTCTCAGAAATAAAGGTACAAAAGCTGTCACTGGAGCGGTACCTTTTCAAAAGGTACACTTTTGTACCTATTAGGTTCAAATATGTACACTTTAAGTACTAATATGTACCTTTAAAGTACCAAAATGGACCCTTTAGGTACAAACATGTACCTTTTGAAAAGGTACCGCCGCAGTGACAGCTTTTGTACCTTTATTTCTGAGTGTAAAGAGCATATTGTAACAGATGAGCTGTTAACAAGGATTATTTTGTAGGAGTCTTTGGGTATCTGACGTTTGGGAAGAACGTAACTCCTGATATTCTGATGTCGTATAGTGGGGGTGACGTGACCATGATCATTGCCAGGCTGCTGTTTGGAATCTCAATCATCACCATCTACCCCATCATTGTCTTGCTTGGAAGGTTTGAAGCAAACTGTGTCTTATGGCTATTAGGAGAATAGTTTCTTGCACATACAGTATATTGATTAATTGACACGTCTGTAGATCTGTGATTCAGGATCCGCTGCTGCGGCGACGACACAAACACACAGCAGTGACAGGGTCTTACGAGAGCCGGACCCGTGTTGCCTTGACCACAGCCTGGGTCACAATCACTCTTCTCATCGCAGTGTTTGTTCCAGACATTAGCAAAGTGATCGGTGTTGTCGGAGGAGTCAGTGCTTTCTTCATCTTTATATTTCCAGGTAATTGTGCGTGTCTTCTGTTGATATATTTTACAAGGCCACATGATGCGTGTTGAAATTAATGCTGTATATGTCACAATTTATGAACTGAAAAATTAATACTGACATTTGATCATTTGATATTTTTATATTTGCATTCTGATTTATAAAAAGCAAATTCTCATTATATGACCAATATAAATAAGAATAATGGTTTCAGCTTGATTCTCACAACACAGTGTCTGTTCATTTTAACATTATGTGAATCTTTTGTTGAAAAGCTTCTTTGTTGCATGATGTATATATTTATATAATTTTGTATTTTTATTGAAGGACTTTGCCTAATATTTGTGGTGCAGTCAGAGTCAATTTCTCTTACAATGAGGTGAGTGAAGTGGGGTAGAAATATTGTAGTTCTTTAGTATCCTGTGTGTTTAATGGAATTCATGCATATTCTATTAGGCTACACGTACAATAACTTTTTGTTTTTGTGCATTTTCCTCCAGATATCTTCTGATCACATGGGGAATGATCACACTTTTCTGTGGTACCTGTATTTTTGGCCAGAGCACTTCTATTGCGATCATGCAACTCCTAAGTGAAATTTAACACCATGCTTTTATACCTGTATGTATTTTGCATGACATTGCATGTATGGACAAATTCCTTTAAAAATGGAGATTGTTGTACAAATGTACAACCACCTTTGTGTGAAATACCTGAAACAAACATGTCATGTAAATCTGAACTATTTATATATTGTTATGCAATGTGCTGCAATTTTAACGGCCAATTTCACGTTGGGATAGATGTGAGCTTTGTTTAGGGTTCCCACGCTTCTTGAAAGTACTTGAATATCAGACACATGGATTCAAGGCCTGGGAAGTACTTGAAAACAAATATAGGTCCTTGAAAGTTCTGGAAATAAATGTGAAATACATTTTGTTTAGTAGAATAGTGCAATTTCAAAAATATTTAGGAGCACCAGTGCAAATGATCCAATCAGCTTATTTGTGTTTGCGCTGAGGGGTGCTTCAAAGGTTTCTAACGTAGCTACTTACGACGTGTTTTTGCAGCGGTGAGTAGACATCTGTTGATTCCTTGAACACAGTGTTAATCAGAATCCACTCACTGCTCAAAACGCCATTTTGTTCAGTGCAGACTGAGTTCTGCAAGCTCACGAATCCTCTCATTATAACAAACAAAGTGCAGACAGGGTGTAAATAAGAGATTCACTGTGCAGTGTAGAGAGCTGAGTTGATTATAATGGGATTATAATGGATTATAATTGTGAGATCGCCGTGAAAGGAGGAGACTGACAGCTTTTAATGATTAGGCTAAGGGAGTTTGCAAATGATATTTATTTAATACAACAGTTCATTAAACAAGAAATGAATATTAAGTGACTTGCATTGTCTGAACACTATTGCCTGATTTCGCTCTATTTTGTTAACGAAAATAGTTTCAACCAATGTAACAGCTGAGCTGCTGCACATCTCCATTCAAACACAGAGTTGTTTTGTTTATGTATGGATGGGCGTTTTTAAACAAATCTGATTCAATTACCCATTCATAAAGACAGTCACTTGCTTCGTTCCTGAACGAATCAGCCGTTCGAACGAATCAATTGAATGAATGATTCAGTGGTAAAAATCAGTGACTTTCCGTCACCTACTGGCAGTTTTACTTTCATTTTAAAGTATCTTTTCTGTCATTTAAATCATTTCATATTTCTATATTCAAATTTGTATATTTAAAATATAACCTCAACATGAATTTATGAATTTAATTGCACTCATGCAACTGCTGAGCCTCATTAAACCATCTGAAAATACACCTACAAGCCGCTTTTGTGTCCTTCTGTGCCACATCTGTAGTACAAATTCATTTTTAAATAGGCTACTGATTTCATTTGATTGGTAACTTGTTCTTATTCTGTTGTTTTAATTTGAAATTTTAAAAAAGTTTATAAATATCATTTTTTGAATTTGACAAAAGATGACATACTTTTAATAAAGTTAGGAAAATGCCATTACAAAGGTAAAAACAAAATTCCCTGTAAGTCACTTTAAGGAGACAAATATCATCTCATAATGGGAAGGCTAATATTTGATCAGAACTTTTGATTATTGATTAGAAGGTGCTCCTGAGATTTTTGACTGTGCTCCTAAGAAAAGTAAGCGTAGAGCCCTGTTTAAACCACTTTTTTATTAATTTAAAAATTGAGAAATTCTTTCAAATTTAGATGCAAGAATATATGTGACCCTGGACAACAAAACCAGTCTTAAGTGTCAATTTTTTTGAAATTGAGATTTATACATCATCTGATTGATGCATGGTTTGTTAGGATTGGACAATATTTGACTGAGATACTATTCGAAAATATGGAATCTGAGGGTGCAAAAAAAAAAAATCAAAATATTTAGAAAATCGCCTTTAAAGTTGTCCAAATGAAGTTCTTAGCAATGCATATTACTAATCAAAAATTAAGATTTGATACATTTACGGTAAGAAATTTACAAAATATCTTCATGGAACATGATCTTTACTTAATATCCTAATGATTTTTGGCATAAAAGAAAAATTTATAATTTTGACCCATACAATGTATTTTTGGCTATTGCTACAAATATACCCCAGCGACTTAAGACTGGTTTTGTGGTCCAGGGTCACATATATATTTATCAATATTTGAGAAATTCAAAATTCCTTTGAACATGACTGCTCAAAAAGGTCTAAATTTATGAAACCTACACATTCAAAACCTCATTATTCTGAAATTTTTAATGTAAATGTTAAGTTTAAGTGAAATGTTAAGTACTGTAAGAGGTCTTTCGTGACGCTACATATGCTGGGGTGTGAATTTGATAGGTGTTTGATATAAAATAAATTGTGCTTTAAAAAGTCCTTGAATCTGGTGTTCATGAAAGAGTGGGAACCCTGTTTATTAGAAAAGGGATAGCTCACCCAAAAATGAAAATTCTGTAATTTACTCACCCTCAAGTAGTTCCAAACCCATAAGACCTTCGTTCATCTTCAGAACACAAATAAAATTTTTTTTTTTTGATGAAATACGAGAGCTTTCTAACCCTGCATAGACAGCAACTGACACGTTCAAGGCCCAGAAACATAGTAAAGCCATCATTAAAATAGTCCATGTGACATCAGTTGTTCAACCATATTGTTATGAAGCTATGAGAATACTTTTTGTGTGCAAAGAAAACAAAAATAACAACTTCCATGTCAGTCTTCAATGTGCGTTCATGAGAGTACCATGCACCACAAAAGTATCGTCGTAGCTTTATAAAATTAAGGTTGAACCACTGATGCCACATAGACTATTTTAACAATGTCCTTACTATGTTTCTGGACCTTGAACGTGTCAGATGCGTTGCTGTCTATGGAGGGTCTTGAAAGCTCTTGGATTTCATCAAAAATATCTTAATTTGTATTCTGAAGATGCACGAAGGTCTTACGGGTTTGGAACAACATGAGGGTGAGTAATTTTCATTTTTGGGTGAACTATGCCTTTATATTTAGACTATTCTTTAGATTTCATTGGAAACACTTTTGTACACCTAATCGAATTTGTAAATTAATAAATCCATTTTTATATAAATTGTCTTTGAATAATTGAATGACAATGTAAAAACATTCATCTAAATTCATTTTGACACCCAATGACTGACAGAAAATGCTGAAAATGCAATGACAGATACTTTTTCAGTACTTTATTGAATAGCAGCACTCTACATAATCTAGAATTTTAACAAATTTCAGACGAATATAATACTTTGCATCCCTGCAATAAATCTCTACACTCACTTATAAGAGAGAAAGCCAGTATACGGAAACATACATGGGTATAAGAAGTAGTATTTCATCAAACAATGCCATTAAAAGTGACTGCTCATATAGTAAGGTTTATTCATTTCGTATATATAGAGTTTAGTTTTTTTTTCCGTTCCTGGAGTAATATAAAAGAAAATAAGAAATGCACAAAATCCATTTAAAGTAGCATAGCTAAATTCTACGGCAAATAATTTACTTGACATTCATTTGTAACATGCACTCACTGTGAGGGATAAACAAACCAAACAGAAGGCAGGATTGGTGGGAAAGCAAACGGAAAGGAATGCTGCAGTTTGGGCCGTGTCGGTTTTGAGTTGTTTACACATTGAGCCAACCAGGAATTCACACAAATACAACAGCCTTTGAGTTATCGATCAACAAATATGAGATGTGAAAGTCTGACCTACTTTGAAAAATCCTTTTTGCTTGTCCTGAGAAATGACATGGTTTGATGCCAAATGCTCAATTATAGAGAAGCAATAAAACTGATGGAATAATAATTTAATGCCACTCTCTAAATCTACGCACTCTTTCTAGATCCATATATTATCTTTCAAAAATGATCAACATAAAATATTCAATTTAATTATGTTATTACTCAGGATATTCTCCCCTCTCTATCAGCGAATCTCATTTACATAAGCATTTCATCTATACTTCAGGTACATTGTGCTTTTGGACCAGATGTTTATTTGGTGTGTTGTAAATGTAGGCCCTTTGAATGGCAGAATGCATCATGCTCATGTTTTGACAAAAGTACCAGTCTCTCTACGTGGCTCAGTGTGTTACACAAATGTGTCATGAAGATACAATTCAAAGCACTTATAACACCAACCTATAGCTAGTATCAAACGACCATTACAGAAATGCTATTGTCCATGGACGGCTGTAGAAATACTTTGCTGCACAGTTTTTGTCTTCTCAGAAGTTGTACCACAGGGAACTGTTTGCAAAGCAGCAGATTTATGTTTGAATTGGGATGAAATATTAATCAGCCTCATTTAGTTAGAAGAGACTGTTTATGTAAGTTGATATTTCAAATGCGAATATGAATCAACCAGGTGAGGTTCCCAAATGTTCTGGGGAGTTTTAATGTCGTTTCTGTATGTTGCAGTGGAGGGTGAAGAGGGAAACGGTACTGTGTCTGGCGTCTGCAGCCGACACTACATTTGGCTCAATATCAAATGGATACTGTGTAAACAAGTAATTACAAAAGAGGAGGAGACAGAGTGGGGAGAGCGCAGAGAGAAGGGGGGGGGGGGGTAGTTAAGATAGCAGGGACTGTGACAGAGGGATAGAGAGGGAGGAAGAGGTGGAGAAGAAGAGAAGGTTTTCAGGCATAAGACGGGAATGTTCCACCCGCAGACCAGCTTGCTTCTCAGTCTCTGTTCAAGCTGCACCAGGCGGCTAGAAAGAGAGAGACAGAGTCAGTGTCATTAAAGAGAAACAAGAGTTTACAACAGATGTTTAATGCCTTACTTTCTCTTTTTAAGTTTATACAAATGTCAACAGACATTAGACAAATTGTTTCTGTTGTGGTTATGCAAAACGGCACCACAAGGCTGTTGATATCACTTCACATCTAAAGAGCGAATGAGATGAAGTGTTTTCATTATACTGTGGAGTATGGGAATGTGTGATGGAGAATCAAAGCAAGTCTTTTACTAAAAAAAAGAAAAAAATCTGACGTTTTGCTCGAATTGTAATAGGCCACGCTGAACAGATTAGACACACACATATACATATACACATACATACTGTATATATATGTATAAATTCTAAAATATTGAATTTCATTCTCTCTATATATATTTAGGAATTTTTTAAATTTTATTTATGTATCTACCCATCTATCTATCTATCTGTCTGTCTATCTATTGAGAGAGAGATGGGGCCCCATTTATAAAGCGTGCATATGCTCAGATTTTATCTTAGAGTGTGCATACGCTTAAATCCACGCCAGCGCTCATATTTATAAAAACGGTCTTTGACGTGGAAAAGTGCTTAGCGTCACGTCAGGGTCTGAGCAGACATACGCACTTTTTATTGTCGGAGTTCTTGGAGCTTGCTGTTCTAAATTATGATGATTGGTGATATTTTATATGTTAATGACATTAATTAGGAGTCGTTTACAAGGCAGAGAGTTGAAACCATTCAATTGTGTGTAAGTTTAAGATCATTTCCCAGACAGCAAGCAGTGTCGGCCCAGATCTGGCCCGTGTGAAATCACACGGGCCAGATGTGGGCCGGATCTGGGCCAACACTATGTCGCTGTCTGGGTTGCGATTCATAAATTTCACATCTGAAAGAGGCGTAGGCGTGATTTCTGTTCATACGTTCATTCTATGAATCGCTCGTACGCAAATCTAAGAAATGATCGTAAGATCAAATTTAGGATGGTTTCTGCGCAACATTTTATAAATGAGGCCCCTGGTGTTATAGGCCCCTCCTATTTACAACTATGCAGGATAATTACATTGTATATTTTGCACAGGCTGTCTCCTGACATACAGCTGAAATAAGAATGAGAGAGTTTGAACTTCAAAAGGCTTTAATGAACAGAATGTCAGAGGACGAGCAAGCTGAAAATGAGAGTAATCCTGCAGGGCAGGTAGCAATACATAATGGCTGTGAAATGTAAGGACATCACCCCGCAGACTACACAAGACACAGAAAAGTAGCATCAAAGGCTGGTTTGGCACCAATGCCCAAAGCAGCCCCTACGGCTGGCAGCAGTGGAACGCACCAGGCACAGCGACAGCGGACACAGCCTCGGGCTGGCACAGAGTATCCACTTTCACATGCTGGAAAGCCTTGCAAGCTGCAGTCTGAAGGTGCCTGAGAGAGAAGCAGAGACGGTTAGAAAAGGAGCAAAACAATTCAGCCCTCTGTCTTCAGATGCACAGTCACAGCAATAATATATTGTTAATGTATCAGATTTTTGAATCTCAGATTTGAGATGGATTTTGAATTTAACAAAAAAAAAAAAAGTGATAATTTAGTTTAACAAGTACATAATAAAGCTCAGTTATCGTATGAAAAACACTGTTTAAAGCGTTTGTTTAAAATGCAATGGCAAAAATGCCCCCAAAAAACACCCATGTGTTTGTGTGGTCACATTAATTTTTAGGATAGAAAATACAAATAGTGTGGAGATGTGCGAACACAGAAGTAACTTTTTCAAACTAAGCAGCTTCCTGTTGGTCAGTGTGGAGAATTTGCGTGACCAACTTCTGCAAAATCTGCAAGGTAAACTTTTTTCCTTCATGCAAAACACTTAATCGCACAGATCCCTCCTGTGAAATTCTGCCAAGAAACAGTTCACAAGTTCACACTTACATATAATTAGCTGGAGTATAGTAATGCGTATTTGGCGTGCTGTCCGGGGAAGGGCACCGAGCTCAGGAATGGCCCGAACCCAGAGTACCCCCCGTATAAGTGTAGTAGGAACTCAAGTGTGGAGAAGGACTGATTAAACCGTCAAAGGATAGAGGTATGTCAGCTGTATTTATACCTATGGTGTTGATTAACTTGAGTGCGCTCCTCTTGTGTTAATTAGGCTAAGTATCTGACGCGCTCCTCCCGAACTTTTTTAATAAAACATCATTAAATGTGACTGCACCTTAAATTTGGTGAGTTTGAGTTCATTTGCCAGAATGTTAGGTCAAGATTTGAATCTGGCTCCCTATACACGCCAATTGAAACTATATATAAAACGCATTTTGTGCTTGAACAAAAATGAACTGAACTTCAAAGTAAAAGTTTATTTTCATATTTTTTTCTCAAGATAATTCAGGTGCTAATAGCAATCAAGATGAGTTTAGAGAAATAAACCCTGAGTCACGGTTTTGGCTACGGCCGGAAGGGACGCAAAATCTTGCCGGATGGACAGGAAGAAAGTGAAAGAAAACATAAAATAAATTAAATGGACAGAAAAGAAGACAACCAGCAAACTAATCAGCCTAAACTGTGGCAAAGTCCTGTGAACCAAAATCTCTTAAAATCTTGCCGGATGGACAGGAAAAAATTAAACGGCAGTGAAGACGACAACTAGTGAACTAGATTTTGCAAGACTAGTGTCACTCCTGGCCGTAGCTGTATCCCTTCTAGCCACAACACATGAGGAAAGGTGTATTACTGTACCTCTTCCATTCCTCCTCTCCGTCCCAGAACTCATACACCACAAAGGAAAGGCCGTCTGGCAACCGCACAGCCGTCACACTGGACAGAGATGAACAAAAGTGAAAAAAAAAAACACTCTTTCAAAATGTTCATGACCAATGATTCAGCAGGCTGATAGAAAACACTGTAAATCTTACAGAAAAAAAATCTATTTAAAAATAATATAGAAAATGTAAACAGAACAATAATTATTCAATGTACTGTACGACACTCCACTTGATGGCAGTACCTCCTCACAATTCCTGCTCTGCCTTTTTATTGCCTAAAGGGCTGCAGCTGTAGCAATGATTAGCATTAGCTCAATAAATCAACAGAAGTCTAAACATCAGCCAGTTCAGACAGTCCCCACACACTCCTCAAACTTTCATTAGAGGCAGCAAAACTGCAGCTAGTAGCTTTTTTAGTGCTTTCTGGATGGGGAAATGATTCAAGTTTTACTCAATCTCAGGTCGCCTACATGTTAGAGAACCTGCCAGGTCATGTCTCCAGCAGCTGTAGCTGCTTAAAGTCAGTGTTAATTGTTTTTACTATCCATTTTACATCTGTAATTTGATGTATTTAAGAAAGAAGCAAGATATTCAATAAGAACAAATACAGGACAAGAATTATTTGGATGGTGAAAAGTGGGTGTTACATACCAGAATGCAGACTAAATGTGAGCTGTTTGACTTTAATTAACATTATCCTGCATGGCGTTACCCTTGCTCTAAAGTATCTTTCACAGAATGTGTGTTAAGACAGTACCCTGCTAAAAAAAACAAACAATAATAGCCCAATAGAAACCATCACAGAAATTCCAATGATTTCCATTAAAATACCATTATAAACCATTAGCTTTTCCAGTAAAACCATTACAAAATTCCTTTTTGTAGTGTGTTTTGGGCATTTTTCCAATAGAATTTAACATCCCACCAATAGAATCCACACCATTACAGTTTCCATTAAAACCAATACAAATCCCATTATAACCATTAAAACCATTATATTTTCTATTGTGTTTTTGGCAAGACTCTACTGTTTTTTTCAGCAGGTTAAATAGGTTCAATTTTGGTTTCATTTTGACTTTAGTAACTGTACAGGTGTGTTTTTGTTGTATTGCAAGCCAGTCAGTGGCTTGGTGTTATAGAGTTTATTTAAACGAAATGAGTGGCTGTAAAAAATGAAACGGAAATTCAATCACTGTTCAACTGACTTCAGCATCCTCAAAAAAAGAGAACTCTGATTTCACAAACAGAAGATGAAAATAGAGTAATAGAGAGGAGGAAAGTTGAAAGAAAGAAGGCAGATAAAAGGCTACAGAGATGACAGTTCAGCAGCAATTGGGTCTTTGCAGAAGCTTGCAGATGTTCTCACTGATCAATTATTCACTAGTCTGATGTGAATCATGACGGCAGTACAAAATGCTGCCACACAAAGCCCTCTCTCAGAGAACAGACTCAGGGAGCTTCCTTGAGAAACACTACAAAGGGCCTATTTTATACTCACTGCTCTTACATTAATATTTCATCCTGTGGGGCTGAAAACATGCTCTCAGTCGTGGCCTGACCAACAATTTCAAAATGAAGTAACTACCGTTTAAAAGTTTGGGGTCAGTAAGACTTGTTCTAATGTTTTTGAAAAAGGTCTGTGATGGCAAAGCTGATTTTGTGCTCAATTAACATTTCTGTTAATCACTGTTGAAAACATTTGTGCTGCTAAATGTTTTTTTGTGGAGACTGAAACATTTTCCCCCTTGGATTCTCAGGATTCAGTGTATAAGCCTTTACTGGCACCTTTGATCAGTTTATTACATACTTGCTGAAAAAGTATTCATTTCTGAAAAATAAAATAAAATAAATCTTACTTGAATGGTAGCTTATCTAGGTTTAACCAGGGAACTGGATAACCTACTGATTTTAAAACATTTCAGGACTACTTTTCGATCTTTTAGGGCTTTGTAAACACTTTGTATTAATACTGCAGAAAAAAACAGCAATTGTTTAGCCAGTTTCATCATTAATTCATGAACTAGAATAACAACACTCCCCTCTGCTCGCCTGCCATCTTTATCTACACGAGGCAAAACGATACAGTGTCATATTTCAACACATCAGGGATAAATACACAATGTTGACACATGCACTTATGAGAGATGCACAGGTTCATTCTCTAAGAAAAGCATAGTGGTATAGTTTTTGCTACCCTGAAAACAGACATTTTGACATTAATGAAATATTTTTTCTCTCTTTTGAACTCTGATTTATTTTTATTGTAAAGCACTTTGGATCACCTACGGTTGTGTTAAACTTGTGCACTGTAAATAAAATTTGCCTTGCCTTATATACAGTAGAACATATACATACCATTTCCCCAGCAGACTGAAAACTAAAAACACTTCAGTCTGACAACACAAAAAAGCACAGAATACTTTTGTACCATCATACTGACTTGCATGGTTGAATTTAATATGATGCATTGAGACTTAAGGAGGGAATGAGAAAAAATACTCACTAGAAGGTCAAGCTTAAGACAAACACATGAACTCAACTCACTGGAAACAGTCTCTCTGTGCAGACACATTCTTCAGATATTGTTTCAGAGCCTCGCAGAAGTCTCCCAGCTGCTTCTGGGAAACTTTCATCTCCTGGCGGATCAGGTAGAGAGACTGAAGAAAGAGAGAGTGATAGAGACAGAGACAAAGCGGCAGATTAGTTTCCAACAGTCTGAATACATAATGAAAAATGTGAGTCTGTGGGGATAAAGTTTATGGACACTTTGAATATTATTAACACTTGTCTTGATGTTAGTATTCACTTAATATTCTCTTAAGTCAAAATAAATAAATAAATAAAACCAGACATATTTAGAGACTCAAATCATAGCGCAAGGGTTCAAGAAATCATAAGTTATGAACATTTAAGTCCAACCCTGTTTAATAAAAGCAAGGAAAAACTGCCTTAAAAGCTCTGACGCTCATTTAATACGAGTCATGGTCTATATTGCAGCTGAAGGGTTATGCAAGATCTACATATGGTTATTCCTTTAGGAGAATGAGAAATAAATATAATGCATACCAGGCTGTAAAATCAATACAGCCACTCTTTTGGATTGTCGCCTAAGTAACTAATTAATTCCCAGTGTAATCTAAATTATGTAGAATTGTGGGAGTGTGGTTGGCTACCAAATAAAAGTACAGTACTGGCTTTAAAACTGGCCTTTGCAACAAACAGTGAAAAAAAGAAAAGAAAAACCGTAACATTTCCAGAAGGATCTAGAACTTAACGGAAATGAAACTGAACCGCTTCTGACTTGTCTATTTTATATAATTGCACCTCTCGTGTAACATGTCACTTAGGCCTCCCACTTCTTTCTAAATTGGTGCTGTCACCTTGAACCAATTTTATTAAGTCTGAGAGATTTGATTAAATAACTGATATTACCCTGCAACAGGCTAAGAAATGATAGCTTTAAATGTAATAATTGCTTGGCAGACTATTTCCACACTGCAGAGCACCCTGAGGAGCCTGACGCACTGATTAACATCTGGATTTAAATGCTGAAATGAAAATCATAAAAGTTTAAGATGCCTACATGCAAGTCATTTCAACCTAAAGTAATATCCTCTGAAGTGTTTATAATACACCACAGTTCAAACGTTTGGGGTCAGAAGGAAAAAAAGCCAAAAAACTTTTATTCAACAAGTATACATATCTATTTAAAATAAATGCTGTTCTTTTAAACTTAATATTCATCAAAGAATCATGAAAGTATCATGGTTTGCGAGAAAAAAAAAAGCAGAACTTCTGATACATAAACATTGATAATAAGAAATGTGAAATCAGCATATTATAATGATTTCTGAAGGATCATGTGACACTGAAGACTGGAGTAATTACTGCTGAAAAGTCAGCTTTGCCATCACAGGAATAAATTCTATTTTAAAATAGTAAAACAGAAAATAGTTATTTTAAATTTTTAAATGTTTTTACTGTATTTTTGATCAAATAAATACAGCCTTGGTGAGTGTCCCCAAACTTTTAAACAGTTGTGTATATTATCCTATAAGCAGGCCCACTGCACACTGAATTTTTTAGGTTTTCCCTAAAGGAAAAGTCTTCAGATTCTGTCTGGGTTTGCCTTTCATATGCCATATTACAACCAATCAACTTCACCGCAACACAAATCATAACTTTACAGCCATTAAATAGTGAAGAAAGGGTATGTTTTTGTAGAAACCAGGGTGTATTTTTAATGTAGTAGTCTATGCTATAATTAAGGTGTCACATCTTTAATAGAGCATGTGCTGTTCCCCAGCAGGTGGGAAAGATAAAACCCAAGCGAAAACCATTAGGCCCTTTGATATGACAGCCGTCCCGTTCCCCGAAGGCGAGGGCAATAAAAGAGCAGAAGCCTGGTAATAAACCCTGAACTTAATCAAGAGCACTATGCCACCCAACACTAGCCAGAATGCAATCAGAAACACTACATTACCCAACCTACACAAAACTCAATAAGTATCATTGGGTTTTCCCATTCTCCTCCACTGGAGGCCTGATCTGATGGGTACGTACGAATAATTAGAGGAACGCACGAGAATTCGGAATCCAATTTTCTTTGCATTTCGCCATGTGGCTGATCCAAACAAGCTGCAATGCGAGCGATTGCACTAATGTCTTTCATTAGTCTTCAGTGTTTGTTTGAACAGTGAGGGGGCTTCATTCAGACTCGGTGCAGTGGAATAAAGTGATAAAACAAAGCTCTGTAGATGAAGCAAATGTGACCCATAGTGTAACTGTTAAGAGGCTTTGGGCTCAGTGGGATATTGTATTATTAGAATCCTTAAATCTCTCGCTCTGATTGGAGCCTGTTATAATTTCCTTTAGCAATATTTCTTGGGTGTACTGCAGTGTCTCTCATTTGGGCTTATGTGGAATTAGCCATCCCTGATGTGGTGAATGTGTTTTGTGTATGATGTGCATGCACGTGTGTGTGTGTGTGTGTGTGTGTGTGCGCGCTTCTCTTTAGCTCAGAAGGGAACCTAAACTAATGAACCCTAAAGACCCCCATGTGGAGTTGAACTGCTCCACTTCTGCATTATGCATCAGACTGTGAAACACACACACACACACACACACACACACACACACACACACACACACACACACACACACAAACAAATACTAAGAGAGGAGAGAGTATTTTATGTGCACAATTTCCTACCATGTAAGTGAGAATGTCTCAGGTACTATACAAGTCTATAAAAAAATAGTAGAAACCTCAAAGGGTTTGAGAAATTTCACCGTTACCATGGAAACTGGGGAATACCGTCCCATTTCTTTCTGATTGGCATCTTTCTACCCCCACTTTTCCTTTCACTGGTAACACTGACTAAATCGTGTTTTAATTTCTCCCCTTTTGAACTTTAGCATCTCTGAAAATGAGCTGCTTTGTTAAAGTCTGAGATGCATAAATCGGAGCCGCTCACTCTCTCCCTCTGCGTCCATCCCATGATAATTCCCTCTAAATGAGCAAAGATGGCTTTCAGATATGTAGTTGTATAACTCCTTCAGATAGCTCTCCCTTTGTCTTTCTGTCTATCTTCGGTGGTTTTATCAGCAGACAGCTGATTTATATTCCTCCTGGCCAATCAAGACAAGCACTGCGGGTGGTGTAGGAGTCAGTGAACACAGCCTGTAAAGTATAAACTGCTGAGCTAACAGATGCATTGAGCTGTTGGACTGATCAGTCATTAGTCCACTTTCTATAAAAATGTCTTGAAGAGAAGATAAAACCTCTCCCTTCTTGCAGCAGCTCCACTCTCTTATAGACTTCAAAAAGCCATTGTTTCCTTATATCTGGAGGCGGCAACACATTGCAGATATGATGCCTGAACATTTCTTTTATGTATGCATGAAATGTACAACCTGTCTGTAGATCATTATTATGAAATATTTACAGGAGGAAAACCAAAAACCTAAGAAACAATTATCATATTCTAATATATGAGGGTGTGAAGAAATGCACTATTGCTGTAATAAAGATCTACAACTCTACCTGTACCTGCTCCCTTTTCTTTTAAATACTCAGCATTAATGTTCATACCAAAATGTTTCATGTTATCAAAATTAGGTTCATTTATTTAAAATGTTCTCTTGTCATCTAAATGTCAAAATGCAATTTACTACATGTAATTTGAGCTATAATCACTTGTAAATAAAGAAATAGCACTGTCATTGTTTCAAAATGGCTCTTTTCTGGTCTGTGTAATATTCACGGCAGATAACACAGCAGAAAACCCTGATATTATTGAAGGTGCGATGAACTAATTCCGGAAATATCTTACGGGTCCCAAAATAAAGCTTGTGTTAACCAACAAACACATAGGCACACGCTGAAGTTGTCAGGTGGAACCTGCTCAACCCCCATTTTGTCCTGAAATTGACAAGGATTAATGGATAAAAAGGAATGATTCAATTACCCCTGATCCCTCCAATGTCAATAAGATGGGAGTCAATTTGAGCTAAGATCTCTGTTACACACTGAACTCAGTTACTTTTTTTCTATTTTTAAACACGGCAATCTTTTCTTTATTAGATCTAAAACTTTTAAATCACAAAGTTCTACAAGAGATTAAATCCCAGCACTCCCACACTTTAACCGAACAAAACCATATGATATTTCTGTGCATTCCCATCATGTGCTGCTGTGTGTATCGCTGGTCCACAGAGCGGGACTGATTTGTGGCCAGGTGAGGTGTAGTGTGATACTGCCTCTTATCTTTTCGAGGCACAAATGACTCCCGGAGCATGCTGGTATTAAATACAGAGCTGGTGCTTTCATATTGAGAAAGAAATGTGTTAAATCCTGAGGAACAGGTGGCAGATCTGCTGCAGGTGTGTGGAACAGCATGAGGAGCTCTGGAGAGACCCACGAGGAGTCAAGCTTGATTTGACAGGGGTTTATTCACTGCTTTTTAGCAATAACGCTGCTTTTGTGTTTTAAAATGGAGGGAAAAGGTGAAATTGGTCATGCATTTTCTTTGAGGATTTTATGCATTTTTCATCATGCTCTTTGGTATATAAGACGTGCTTTAGTACTTACTGCGCTAGTTGTGCCATCAGTGTCTGTTAGTCGCTGATGTAGGTCAAACCAAACTGTCTGCAACAAAAACCAGAACAGAAAAGCCACTAGTGAATTCACTGTCCCCCTCAGCTGCCCTTCACTGCTGCTGTCTGTCTGCGAACACTCAATCAGGTGAGCTCATGAGAGATGAATCACTTAAACACATCTGCCTGACTTTACAATAAGAAAAAAAGAAAGGAAGGAAGGAAGAAACTAAAACAGTTTTACTAAAATTGTTTGTTTATGTATCAAGGAGTCATTTTGAATGAATATGTTTAAGAAGTTCATGTTCTCGTAAATGTGTGTTATCACCCAAGGTGGGTCAATAATGAAAGAGTAAAGAGTAAATCTTGCATTTCACATAACTAATAAATACAGTAACCAATTAATTTTTCAGGTGTTGTTTGCTACTAATAGGGCATAAAATCTCAAATTTCTTCACAATTTGTGTGACGGAATTGACATAGCACATAAAAATTAGTATATACAGAATTCATCAGGGCCTGTGTAATGTGGATCTCATAGCAGACAAAACATGGAAACCTTCAGGATGGCAACTGATGTTGATTTTCGCAAAAATTAACAACACAGCTGTGAAATATATATTAACCTCTTTCTTTAGTACTCCATTTTTATTTTAAAATACATATGCATATTTCTATTTTGAAGAAAAATTAAGAAATTAACATTTCTAGATGAACACTGAATCTGGGGCATGTAGTTTTACATGTAGAAAGTGATAAAATGTCATGATTTAGAGAATTTCTCATGAAAATTCTGTCATTAATTACTCACCCTCATGTCGTTCCAAACCCATTCTTCATCTTTGGAACACAAATTAAGATATTTTTGATGAAATCCAAGAGCTCTCTGAGCCTCTATAGACAGCAACGCAACTAAGACATTCAAGTTCCAGAGAGGTAGTAAGGACATCGTTAAAATAGTCCATGTGCCATCAGTAGTTCAAACTTAATTTTATGAAGCTGTAAGAATACTTTTTGTGCACAAAGAAAACAAAAATAACGACTTTATTCAACAATTTTTTCCATTCTGTGTCAGTCTTTTATGCGTGTTCACGACAGTACCACCACACGTCACAATGTCCTTAATACCTTTCTGGGCCGTGAACATGGATAGTTACGTTGCTGTCTATGGAGGGTCAGAAAGCTCTCAGATTTCATCAAAAAATATCTTAATTTGTGTTCCAAAGATGATCGAAGGTCTCATGGGTTTGGAACAACATGAGGGTGAGTAATTAATGACAGAACTTCCATTTTTAGGTGAACTGATCCTTTAAGGACATACTAGTTTATTCTTGACTTTGATTCATGTCAAACTAGAAATGTTGTCTTTGGAGGCATGCCTCCTGTCTTTGGAGGCATGTTTTCTAGTATGAAGAATCTGAGCATTGAAAGAAAGCCTGCAAGTATTATTTCCCTTCCTCCATGTAGAGGCTAGAAGCACTGTCACTCAGATGTAATGATGTATGCATATAATATAAAAATGCTGAGAACAAGGAACGTATATATTTCAAATATTCTCACTATATTCCAAAACTAGGGACTTAATGAATTCATGAGGAATTTACAGCAGCCCTTACTCTGAAAAGTTAACACCATCGCAATGTATGAATCATTATGCGCTTCATAAAAAGAGAGGCGCTGGTATCTCCTGTCAGTCCATCCATAAGTGAAGAGGGATAGTGTGGAATATTCTTTCCCATCACGGAATGACAGAGTACATAATGGCCGGTAATGATGCCACAAATTCGTGCAGCTGTCTCTCTCACTGAGAAAAGTGATGGCGGGTTATCCATCAAAAATAATAGCAAGAATGACAACCACCGCACTGTTGAGTATGAATACTGCAGAAATGGCTTGAGCGTTAGTCTCCACAGTGATTGGAGACTATCAGGGTGCCACAACTGGATGGAAAAGGAAATGATGAGTTTCCTAAAGCTGCGGGGGCACATAATGCAGACAACAAGAGCGTTCTGATGACTGATCCAGCTGTGAGCCAAAGCGGATCACCAAAGTCAGGCTGCACTGTCTGCTAAAGCGAATGGGGAACAGGACCGGACAGACGTACAGTGCTATGTTTGACATTTCAATTAAACCGAAGGCTCTGAGGATGGATGTTTAGAGGAGCATGTGTTAAATCCTGCACCGATCCAGCTGTGGTGCCGGTCTGGTTGTATTGATCAACAATGGCAGATCTCACAGTGGACTGTGCAGAAGAACGTAGAGTTTGACAAGACAAATGGAAAAAACTGTCACTGATTTGAGAACTTTGAAGGCAAGCCAAATTATGACGATTGCAATTGCAAAATGTTGCATGGCTTGCAGGGATGGTTAAAAAAAAATAACATTTCAAAATATTGCGTTTTACCTCATGATACTATGATATTCTCATGCCAAAAAAAATAAATAAAATAAAGTCACACACACACACACACACACATATATACATATATACACACACATATATACATATACATATACATATATATATATATATATATATATATATATATATATATACACACACACACACACACACAGTATCACAGAAGTGAGTACACCCCTCACATTTTTGTAAATATTTTATTATATCTTTTCCTGTGACAACACAAATAAGTGACACTTTGCTACAATATAAAGTAGTGAGGGTACAGCTTGTATAATTTGCTGTCCCCTCAAAATAACTCAGCACACAGCCATTAATGTCTAAACCGCTGGCCACAAAAGTGAATACACCCCTAAGTGAAAATCTCCAAATTGGGCTCAATTAGCCATGGGGAGCAGGTGTGTTAAATTTGGTGTTATCGCTCTCACTCTCTCATACTGGTCACTGGAAGTTCAACATGGCACCTCATGGCAAAGAACTCTCTGAGGATCTGAAAAAAAAGAATTGTTGCTCTACATAAAGATGGCGTAGGCTATAAGAAGATTGCCAAGACCCTGAAACTGAGCTGCAGCACGGTGGCCAAGACCATACAGCGGTTTAACAGGACAGGTTCCACTCAGAACAGGCCTCGCCATGGTCGACCAAAGAAGTTGAGTGCACGTGCTCAGCATCATATCCAGAGGTTGTGTTTGGGAAATAGATGTATGAGTGCTGCCAGCATTGCTGCAGAGGTCGAAGGGGTGGGGGATCAGCCTGTCAGTGCTCAGACCATACCCCGCACACTGCATCAAACTGGTCTGCATGGCTGTCGTCCCAGAAGGAAGCCTCTTCTAAAGATGATGCTCAAGAAAGTCCACAAACAGTTTGCTGAAGACAAGCAGACTAAAGACATGTATTACTGGAACCATGTCCTGTGGCCTGATGAGACCAAGATAAACTTATTTGGTTCAGATGGTGTCAAGCGTGTGGCAGCAACCAAGTGAGAAGTACAACGACAAGTGTGTCTTGCCTACAGTCAAGCATGGTGGTGGGAGTGTCATGGTCTGGGGCTGTATGAGTGCTGCCGGCACTGGGGAGCTGCAGTGCATTGAGGGAACCATGAATGCCAACATGTACTGTGACATACTGAAGCAGAGCATGATCCCCTCCCTTCGGAGACTGGGCCGCAGGGCAGTATTCCAACATGATAACGACACCACAACCTTGCTAAAGAAGCTGAGGGTAAAGGTGATGGATTGGCCAAGCATGTCTCCAGACCTAAACCCTATTGAGCATCTGTGGGGTATCCTCAAATGGAAGGTGGAGGAGCGCAAGGTCTCTAACATCCACCAGCTCCGTGATGTCGTCATGGAGGAGTGGATGAGGACTCCAGTGGCAACCTGTGAAGCTCTGGTGAACTCCATGCCCAAGAGGATTAAGGCAGTGGTGGAAAATAATGGTGGCCACACAAAATATTGACACTTTGGGCACGATTTGACATTTCAACTTAGGGGTGTACTCACTTTTGTGGCCAGCGGTTTAGACATTAATGGCTGTGTTGAGTTATTTTGAGGGGACAGCAAATTTACACTGTTATACAAGCTGTACACTCACTACTTTACATTGTAGCAAGGTGTCATTTCTTCAGTGTTGTCACATTAAAAGATATAATAAAATATTTACAAAAATGCAAGGGGTGTACTCACTTCTGTGAGTTCTGATACTTTTTAAAATTCTTAGATGAATAGTACATTATTAACATTATAAATGTTTCTACTGTCACCTCTGATCAATTTATAGCCTCCTTGTTGAATAAAAATATTCATTTCTTTAAAAAAATCGTTCTGACCCCTATCAGAAGGTGTAGCATTAGATCAAAAAACACTCAATTATTTCTAATAATACTATTGTGTAAAGCTTCGTAGTCCATCAGATGAAAGTCAGTAAAAGATCAAAAAACGTTTTGAATTATTAAACTGTAAATATTTCATACACTATCATTCAGAGGTTTGGGGTTGGTAAGATTTTTTAAATGTTTTTATAAGAAGTTTCGTTTCTAATGCTCATCAAGGCTGCATTTAGTTGACCAAAAATACAGTAATTTGATTTAATTGCACAGATAATATTTAAACTAAACTGAGCTAGACAATGACATCTCAGAATTCAATAATGAAATGCCTTTAACTGAAAATTGAGTGTTTAATCTTATCATTATACATTACTGACACTCTGTCCTCTAATTTGATACTGTTAAGTGCTTTGACACAATCTGTATTGTTAAAAGCGCTATATAAATAAAGGTGACTTGACTTGACAGTAAAAACTGTAACACTGTGATATATTATTACAATTTAAAATAACCGTTTTCTATTTTAAATTTCTGTTTTAAATTTTATTTATTCCTGTGATGGGAAAGCTGAATTCAGCAGCCATTACTCCAGTCTTCGGTGTCACATGATCCTCAAGAAATCATTATAATATGCTGATTTGATGCTCAAGAAACATTTCTCATTATTCTAAATGTTGACAACAGTTGTGCTGCTTAATAATTTTATGGAAACTGTAATACATTTTTTTTTAATTCTTTGATGAATAATACATTATTAACATTATAAAATGTTTCTACTGTCACCTCTGATCAATTTATAGATTCCTTGTTAATAAACATTAATTCCTTTAAAAAAAATCGTTCTGACCCCTATCTTTTGAACAGTAGTGCATATCAGAAAATATTAATCTTTAAGTTAATTAATTTTAAATGAGGCTCTTCATGAAATTTATCTTCCTGCATTATAAAATCAATTGCTTATATCCTTGTATATGCTTGTATCCTTGTTAACCTGTCTGGACCGAAACCAAAACATCATCCAATGCCACAGGAGTTTCTGCTGCTCAACCCAGATATCCTCCAATTCATCCCGTCTCACCAGGATTCACCAGGATGTGTCAGAAGCTCCCTTCCACTGAGAGAGGAATAAACCAGTCGGGCTGGTTTGGCTATTCTTAGCTCCAGCAATAAGAACCTGCCTGCTAAAAACTCCAGTATTAACTGGGGACTCTATTAGTCCACTGTGCTCAATGTCTATCAGACACACATAAAGGAATGACCGAGAGAAATAGAGAGAGATGGTGAAATAAAGGTTAACCAAAAAAGGAAAGCTACATGGATGTTGAGTGAAAAGAATATAATGGTAAAAACAGTCATATACTAGTGCAGTACTGTGGTTGACAGGTCTGTTTAATTGCTTTCTTTGTTTCACCATATCATTCCTGCCCTTCTTCACTGCTCTCCTGAGCAGTGAAAGTAATAACTATAGGAAGAAAAGATTACGGGCTTTGCTAAATGCAATCTGAATCTCCTCTCAGGGCTTTACATATGAATGTGTGTAATTATCAGAGTGTGCATGTGTGTGTGCATAAGTGGATGTACTATAAGTGCAGCAGTAACAAAAATTACAGAGCTGTATTTTAGGTACAGGAGTCTTAAGGCCGTGACACACCAAGACGGTCAGCAAACATCGGGCCATTGTTGAGCCATTCCAATACACACAGATTTTCATTAACAACCTGGCATATATATCTACAGTGCTAGTTTCCTTTTCTCTTTTTAAATGATGAACATAGACTATTGCCATTTGCTGACACAGTCATTTCCTCTCACGCAGCCGCAAAACGTAGGTGTCTATGTTCGTCATGGTATGTCCAAGTGCAACTTTAGCCCAGAAGCACACAGCGTGAGGCGACATCACACTCAGCTTTTGTCAATGCTAGTTCTTTGTTGTCGTTTTGGTGTGTCACAGCCGTTACTTACTAGTCATCCAGTGGACTTATGAAACAAGTAAACAAAGTTCCCTCTCTGGGTTTGTGTTTATAGACCAACGAAAATCCATGTCCCATCTTCCCATATTCAATTCCCATTTGATATTTATAGGTTACCTTTACACTGTCATTCAAAGGTTTGGGGTTAGTAAGTTTTTTTTAATGTTTCTAAAAGAAGTCTCATACTCACCAAGGCCGCATTTATTTGATAAAAATACAGTAAAATAGTAATATGGTGAAACATTGCTTCAATTTAATATAATTTTTTATTTTAATATATTTTAAAACATAATTTATTCTTGTGATGGCAAAGCTGAATTTTCAGCAAACATTTTTCCAGTCTTCAGTGTCACATGACCATTGCTGTACACAATTCTGCTGCTTAATATTTTTGTGATAATCATGATATATTTTTTAAGGATTTCTTGATGAATAGAAAGTTCAAAAGCACAGAATTTATTTGAAATAGAAATCTTCTGTGAAACTGTAAATGCCTTTACTGCCACTTTTGATCAAAACATCCTTACTAAATAAAAGTAGCAATTTCCTAAAAAAAACAAAAAAACACGTACTTACCCTAAAATTTTGAATGGTAGAATATGAGACAGCCATCAAACAACCACTACTATAATATTTGTTTATAATGACATACTATTTAATCAAATGAATTTGCATCAAAGCCTTATCAGGTTTATGCATTTTAAAAAACTACAATAATGCAGTAACAAGCAAGGCCAATTTACAGACCAGTATAACAGCTCTCACAGTCAACACCTGCCACCCTCTGAAACATATACCCTTTTGTGTGATATTTCATTTTTATTTGAAACAAATACAAAACACCTTTGAAATCTATGTATTATTATGTTATCAGTTGCCATAAAACCAGAAACTAAGCTATATCTTTCCATTTATTATCAACCATGTTTAATGCTTAATATACTGGATTGAATCTGCAGAGGTCTGTGGATTTAGACCTCTTGCTATTATAAGACACTTCCCAGGAGGAAGCACTTGACCTCTCAGTATTAGTAGACGAACCTCTTACCTTATTCTCCAGACGTCCAATCAGCTCAGCCAGTCGGTTGATCTGTGCCTCAAGTCCTTCTTTTCTCACCTCCACAGCTCCTGACAGAGACAGAGAGGCATAATGCATAATTTGCAGATAGTTTCAGCAATGTTTTACTCTTCCAGGCACCTGAAACCTCATCTGAGAGTGGCTGTCATAGCAATGCGACAGAGCGAATCAAACGTTCAGACATTATTACTGAGCTCAAGTTATTACAAAGATTATAATGGACATTTACACATCTTTGCAAACTGTTTTGAGTTTTTACACATCAAAAGGTGTTCGTTAGGGAAGATGTCACATAAAAAAGTACTGAAAAGTACTACTAAGGTTTTTTTGGAATTGTATTACCAGCTGATGCCACGTTACTGCCACTGCTAATGATAAGTACAATATTGTTTTCACAGAAAAACAAAAATGGAGAGTGATTAACATGATTTCCACCCTTCCTTTCTTTCTTTTATGCAATGACAGATCCTATTAATAAGGGAAAAGGTTTTCCTGCCTTTGAAATCAGCCCCACTTGAGGTGCCAAACCAATTAGACTCTAACACCTCCCTTGTGTTGATGAGACCAGCATAACGGGGAGGGGAGACACTTTGGAACACATTAACTGTTACCATAGCAATAGAGAGACCGAGTGAACAGGGTCTGAAACCTTTTAAAGACATAGTGAGATGGTCACTAAATCAGTATATCAACACTGAACCAAGACAAGTTTGAGGTTTTCTAAAAATAAGTAATATTAGGGCATACTGTAGCACAGCATTCTGTGAAAAATACATCAGATAGAACATGTACATAAAATCAGCACAGAAAATGGTCAGAACCATATAGGATTACAATGTTCAAATTACATGTCTCCATTATTCTTCATATGAGCAGCAGTAGAGCAACAGACATTTTTCTTCACTCATACAGTAGAGGTCTGGAATGGATGAAGATAATCTGGGAGTCCTGCCACATGGTCTTCTTGCTTATGAGACAGTCATGTTAATTAGCTTGGGCACTTTAGCCACGACATACTGACTTGGAAAGAACATCAGTTCAGACTCCAGTCAGGACCAAGCTGGGCTGAACCAAAACCTTTCCCTGACCACCTGCTCCTTCCAGATTGAGTGCTGTCAAATGAATGACATGCCAATACGGTATCTATGGAAAAACTGGAAAAAGTCTTGCTTAGTTTGAAACATTATGAAACACTCTCTGAAGAAAAATCTCAGTAAGAAAAGCAGAAAAAGGCAAACTTAAGGCAAGACACTACAGGCACAACAGGTTTTTTCATTCATTGGTCAATGGTGAGATTTTCTGGTTTTCATAAAGTGCTGTTTTAAACTGGTGGAAAGAAAATATTCAAAATACACTTTTCTGTGTTGTTTTTATCACAATTTATCAATTTCAATTACAATGCATATCTTAAAGGCCTTTTTCTCCAAATGATTTTTTCTTCTGCAGTGGAGTCAGACATCTGCACTTATATATTTCTATCCATATTCTAAAGGCTTTTACAGAAGGATTCATTTATATATAATTTGTCAGATTTTATACAGCATATTATTCCAAAAAACTGTGAAAAAAAACAACATTTGTTTTCTAGCTGTTGACAGTGCCTATTTTTCCGGCTTAATCCAGTGTTCAGATTTCTGTTCTGAAAATGTTTGCAAATTAATGCATATTTAATTAGATAATGTATCATTTGCATATTTAAAAAGAACATTTAAAAAAACTTGTAATAGAAAAATGGTTGCAATTCTTAATGTAATCAATCAGCTGGGTAGTATGGTGATATCTATTAGTTATTTATTTATTTTTTTATTCACAGTATGCCTAGATTGTCCAAAATAACATTGTTTCTATTAGCGCTACTGTTTCATCCTACAGACTGTTTTACATGACATCATCAATTTAGTTATGTTTTTTTTATTATTAATAATTATTTTACCTACTGATAATGTTATGGCACATTATCTATCTAAATTATTTAAAATAATGCATAAAAAATTAAAATCAACCATTTTAAATGCTAGAAGTAAATTCAGGCACTACAGCATTACAAATGTAATCTAAATCAGGGGAAATATGCACGCACAATTAAATATCCAAATATCGGTAATCTAGTATCAGAAAGAATCACCATATACAGTATATTCATCGAACTGTAGGAATCAAACACTATAGCACTGAGCCTGTGTGTGTGTTTGTGCAACATGAGCAGAAATAAGGTGGAGAGCAGAGTGAGAGAAGGAAAGCAATTTGAGAAAAGCCTGTGATTGACTGATGGGAGAAAAAATGCCATGTGCAAAGCAAGTCTCACAGAAGTATTGATCAACATTCTCATCCTGGTGCTCATAAACTACAGCTTGGACAGCACGCTCCAATCACAGCTCTCCCTGCCGAAGCTGACAGCTAGAATGGCGCTTTTATTGTGAGCCGAGTCAGCTTTATCTGTGTCTAGGGGAAATTTAAAACTAGTGCCAGTGTTTGAACGTCACCCATAAAATAGACCTCTTAGATTCAGCGCTGCGCTGTCACTTGAACAATATCGGCATATTGGACAGGCCAACTTTACAATAAAAGTGAATGAGAGGACAATTGAAATCTATATTAATTACCATCAATAAGGAGGAGTTTGCATGTCAATGAAAGCTTTCCTTTACAGCTTTTTGTTCTGAATTGTCAAATGGCATCTAACACAGCTGCTGAAATGCAGACACACTAAGATCAGACAGTCACTACTCCAAATAAGCTCTGGATCTGTTCGAATGATAAATCCACAGCAACAGAAATGTCTGTATTGGTTGACTGATTTGGAGAAATTGACTGCATGACTATTCTATTAGCACTGAGAGGAAGAGGAAGGAATCATATATTGCCTTTCTCTGTGACACAAAAAAAAGAAAAACACTAGAATTAATTTGCTATCGTATCTCCAGGCACCCTCTATAACTCCTTTTTCTAACTAAAACTCGGGAACGCTTTGAGGAAGACCTTTTTCCACCTTCTCCTCATTAAAAACTCACACATTTCTTCAGTTGCATCATGCATACGAGCCTGTCGAGAGCGTGTGGTATGTGCTGACTTGGCACATGAATGGCCTTGTGTTGTTTTAGTGTCTCTTTAGAGCGGTTTCATAACCAACTCACTGGAGCTCAGGCCCAAATCTCATCAGTAATGGAAATGTGGAGTTTGTTGATACAGAAAGCCCACGGGAAAGCCTGCGAAACCACATTTTTGACAGACTTTAACTTTGCCTTTGGCCATTAGACGGCGCACAGAATGCAGATGTTTTGCGTGATAATGCAGTTGGCCACCAAGTGTGCACCACAAAAGAGATCCTTACCAAATTGATTTATGCAATGTTTGGAAAAATAAGCCCCATGATGAATAGAAGCAATAAAGCAATGCGCCAAATAGACCATTAAATAAGTCCTCAAGTAAACCTCCACTAAAACGCTGCAGGAAAATAGTATTGAGTGTGGCACCTCTAATCTAAGTGCCAATTGTTCTAATGGAGGTAAGATTACTAAAGTCAGTCTTTTCCTCTCACAGATCCTGGCTAAAGAACAGCTATCTAGTCTCAATGTAGATTTCTCTGAGATCTCCACCATGTCTCCATTCCCTTGTGAATCACTCATTGATACTCTGGCAGTAAAGTATTTTTTAGGCATTTTAAGGTGAGGTAAAAAATATACCCCAGTGAAAAATACTACAGATACATTTACATATTTATGTGCTTAATAAAAATACCCTGCAAATGTACTTTTGGTATTCTAAACTGGTATACTTAAAGTCTGCTAAATTGGACTAATTTTGTACTTAGTGCACTTTAATTGTGCGGAAGTCCAACTAAAGATATATTTAAATATATTTGAGTGGAACTATTGCAAGTATACTTAAGTACACTTTAAAAATCTTGCATTTAAAGAGCGATATTATTCAAAGATCATACAATCCTCATCAATAGTGACATTAAAACACATTTTAGGCTTAATATTAAGAAATGTGCATTGTGCACAAGTAGTACTCCAAATAAAGTTCAATTATAATTTTTATATCAGTAAGTCTCGAGCAGTGTTGGGCTAGTTACTTGAAAATGTAATTAAATGACTGATTACTCCTTTTAAAAGTAATCACGTTACTGTTCTGATTACTTTATTTCAAAAAGTAATAAGTTACATTACTAGTAACGTTACTTTTTTCTGTGGCTACATCCATGAAATTTATGAAATCCCAGCATAGACGCTCCCAATAAATATTTGTTATTAAAGCATCAACATTCAAAAAACACTGTTATTTTTGACAAGGCAAAGGCAAAGACAAGAACAAAACAGTATATAAAAAAAAGTATAACAGTATAACAAAGATGGTGGACAAGGTGAAATAAATTATTATATATAATTAAAAAAAAACATTATTTAATTTTAACATTTCAGTTTTATTTAACATAATATGTATAAAAAATATTATTTTACCCAATATTTAGGTGTGCTACTGTTCAAAAGTTTGGAGTTAGTACGATGTTTTGTTTTTTGTTTTTGTTTTTAGAAAGACATTAATACTTTTATTCATCAAGAAGGATCAAAGGTGACAGTAAAGAGATTTATAAAGTTATTAAAGATTTCTATTTCAAATAAATGCTATTATTTTGAACATTGAAATGTTTGTTGAGCACTAAATCCATATATTAGAATGATTTCTGAAGAATCATGTGACACTAAAAAATAATTCATGCATAAATAAATGCAGCCTTGTTGACCATGAAAGACTTCTATTAAAAAACATTAAAACAATGTATTGACCACAAACTTTTACACTTTATAATAAAGTTATACTTAAACTTTTTTTTATTTATTTTTATGCTTACTCTGCTGTAGAAGGCAGCTGTCTGTGTAGGTAGCAGACAGCAATGCAGTTCACTAGGGTTTGGAACAGATCTTGTAATGTAATGTAAATGACAAAACAAATTAGAGATTTCTTGGAAAAGAACTCTCAGGCGTATGAGGTAAGAACCAACCGTTTCATCACAACCTTGTTCAAAAAATCTCATCACAGCTGGTTCTGTTCACATAAACAGATGCATGCTGCATTTATGCTGATGCTTGGAGACCAAGTATATGCAGTATGTAAAAGTCACTTTGCAAGTTTTTGTGTGGGGTGGTCCAGATTTACATTATTTCAGACTTGAATTCTATGCATCTACTGACATCTATCTTCAAGACGCTTCAGGACGTGCAGACGGGGGAAGCGAGCCAGCGTGCTCATGAAGCTCAGACAGCGTGGATTTAGAATGGCGTTGATGAGCATCCATGTGGCAAACCTCCGTTCTCTACCCAACAACGGAAGAACTACTTCTGCTCTCCCGGACAAATAAGGATTTCTCAAACTCTGCTGCTCTGTGTTTCACGGAAACCTGGCTGAACGACACCATTCCAGACAGCGCACTTCATCTGCCAGGCTTTCAGCTGATCAAAGCAGATCGCGACGCAGAATCAACGAGGAAATCGCGCAGCAGCGGGACATGCTTCTACATCAATGAGAGGTGACCTACAGATGTAACAGTGTTAAAGATGTGCTGTTCCAATCTAGAAGCTCTTTTCATTAACTGTAGGCCTTTCTACTCGCCTTGGGAGTTTTGCTCGTTCATTCTCATGAGTGTTCACATTCCTCCGCAAGTGCACGTGACTTCAGCTTTACAGAAACTGGCTCATCTGATCACATACACAGAACAACAACACCCAGACTCTGTTTTAATCATTCTTGGGGACTTTAATCAAGCAAATCTCTCACGTGAACTGCCAAAATGCAGACAGCATGTTACATGTCCCACCAGAGAATGTAATATATTGGATCACTGTTACACCATAATAAAAACTGCATATCACTCTGATCACTGCCTGGTTCATCTTATACCAACCTACAGGCAATAACTTAAATCTGCTAAACCTGTGGTAAAGACTGTAAAGAGATGGACCAACAAGACAGAGTGGGTTTTACAAGCCTGTCTTGACCTTACTGATTGGAGTGTTTTTGAAGCTGCTGCCATCAATCTGGACGAGCTCACAGAGACTGTAACTCTATATATCAGTTACTGTGAGGATATATGCATTCCCACCGGGACTTATGTAACATTCAACAATGATAAGCCATGGTTTACAGCATAACTCAGACACCTTCGTCAGGCCAAAGAGGACACCTACAGAAACGGAGACAGAGTCTTGTACAATCAGGCCAGGAACTCACTGAATAAGGAGACTGGAGTGGCTAAAAGGACCTACGCTAAAAAGCTGGAAGATCAGTTCACTTCCAATGACTTCGCTTCAGTGTGGAAAGGCCTGAAAGCCATCACCAAGTACAGGACACCATCCCCCAGCACTGAGGTGAAGCAACAACTTGCTGAAGACCTGAATGAGTTTTATTGTAGATTTGAAACCCCCCACACCTGTCCTGACCATCTCTCTAAACAACTGTTAACCCCCCTCTCCCCCACTCCTGTACTTCAGATCAGTGAAGAAGATGTGCGCCAGGTCTTCAGGAAGAACAAGAAAAGGAAGGCACCAGGCCCAGACAGTGTGACACCAGCCTGCTTGAAAACCTGTGCTGACCAGCTGGCCCCCATCTTCACACAGATCTTCAATAGATCTCTGGAGTTGTGTGAAGTCCCTTCCTGCTTCAAATGCTCCACCATCATCCCTGTTCCAAAGAAACTCAAGATAACAGGACTTAATGACTACAGACCTGTACAGACATGAAGTCCTGAAGTCATTTGAAAAACTGGTTCTGGCTTATCTGAAGGACATCACTGGACCCCCTGCAGTTTGCTTACCGAGCAAACAGGTCCTTGGATGATGCAGTCAACACGGGACTGCATTACATTCTGCAAAACCTGGACAAGTCAGGGATTTATGTGAGGATCCTGTTTGTGGACTTTAGTTCGGCCTTCAACACCATCATCCCTACACTCCTCCAGACCAAACTAACCCAGCTCTCTGTCCCTAGCTCTATCTGTCAGTGGATCACCAGCTTTCTGACATATAGGCAGCAACTAGTGAGACTGGGGAAATTCATGTCAAACAGCCGCTCTACCAACACTGGTGCCCCTCAGGGATGTGTTCTCTCCCAATTGCTCTTCTCCCTGTACATCAACAACTGCACCTCTAAAGACCCCTCTGTCAAGCTCCTGAAGTTTGCAGACGACACCACACTCATCGACCTCATCCAGGACGGTGAGAAGTCTGCTTACAGACAGGAGGATAAAGAGCTGGCTGTCTGGTGCAGTCTTAACAACCTGGAGCTGAACATGCTCAAAACAGTGGAGATGACCATGGACTTCAGGAGAAACCACCCTGCACTCTCTCCACTCACCATCATAGTACTGTGACTGCAGTGGAGACATTCAAGTTCCTGGGATCCATCATCTCTCAGGATCCGAATTGGGACACTCACATCAACTCCATTGTAAAAAAAGCCCAACAAAGGTTGTACTTCCTCTGCCAGCTGAGGAAGTTTAACCTGCCACAGGAGCTGCTGAAACAGTTCTACTCAGCCATCATTGAGTCTGTCCTGTGCACTTCAATAACTGTCTGGTTTGGCTCAGCTACAAAATCAGGGATCAGAAGACTACAGAGAACGGTTCGGACTGCTGAATGGATTATCGGTCCCCCACCTGCCCACCCTTCAAGAACTGAATACATCCAGAGTGAGGAAAAGGGCTCAGAAAATCACTCTGGATCCCTCACATCCAAGTCATCAGCTTTTTGATCTTTTGTCATCTGGCCGGCACTACAGAGCCCCAATTACCAGGACAGACAGGCACAAGAACAGTTTCTTCCCCCAGGCAATCCAACTTATGCAATAACAATGTGCAATAACCTTATATTTATTTGCTACCACCTCCATCCTAGTACATCCCTGCATCTCCTTCTATTCTATCGCACTCTATCATCTATAGCACCACTGTATATACAATTATTTATGTTTCAAATTATTTTTATTTTTCATTTTTTTGTTTATTTACATTCACATGTGTGTATCTTATTTTTATTGTCTGTGTCGTTGTTGTCTCTATGAACTGGAAGCTTATGACACTAAAACAAATCCCTTGTATGCGCAAGCATACTTGGCAATAAAAACCTCTTTTCGATTCTGATTCTGATAAGTACATATTAACCCTATAATGTCTTCTCTATTATTTTTGATACACAAATTTTATGGCCTCAAAATTATCAACATGATCAAAAACACAACATTCTACATGCCTTCCGTCATCTGACTGACACAGTATTTTCAACTTTTTTGTAGCCTTTTATTATAATTGTAAAATTGCCCACTAAATTGTGGTACACATGTCTTGTTGCTAAGAAATCGGTCCTGTTTTTTTAAAGTAAATGTAAGAATAACGTTTATTTTGTAATATTAAGGTTATATAGTAAGGTTATATTTCAAGGTGAACACAGACTGAAGACACTTAGATTTATTTGATTATCCATACATCATTTTTAGAAAATTCATGTTAAATTGTGAGTACCAAATATGATACATCAGGCTTTTGAGGATTCGATTATCTCTAAATCATTGTAATGCATAATATATTTTGCCCCACACAATAAAACTGCAGAATTTAAATACTTAAAACTAAGCATTTAATTATCTTTTTACTAAGACATATTATTGAGAGATACAGAATGACAAATTATATTTATATCATTACAAGTAGTCTGCTACACTGTTACAGGGATCTCACTGATTTACATTACAAGCTATAAGAATTTCACCCAACTTTTCAGCAATATAAAAATCAATAACCGCACCAAATAAAATTGCATATTTTCTCAGTGTTTTTTTCCTCCTTGAATATGAGATCCATATTCTCCTATATCATACTTTATGAGCCATAAAAGCCTGTTGTATCAAATACGATACTAACTCAACAAAAACACATGCTAAATTTTTTGTGCAAAGGTTCAATAAACTGCTCAATTTCAAAACATTAAACTGTCAGACTACCCTAGTGAAACAAAAAAAATACTAAAATGTATTTTAAATATTTATTTTGTGCTACGTATATTACAAATACATTTACATATTTATGTGCTTAATAAAAATAATTGTAATTGTACTTTTCGTATACTAAACTGGAATACTTAAAGTCTGCTAAATTGAACTAATTTTGTACTTAATTGTGGAAAAGTAGTGCTGAAGTCCAACTAAAGATATACTCAAGCATATTTGATTGTGCTAAAGTGGAAATATTGCAAGTATACTTCAGGTACACTTTAAATATCTTGCATTTAAAGACTGATATTTCACAGAGATCATGCAATCCTTATTAATAGTGACATTAAAAAACATTTTGGGCATAATATTAAGAAATGTGCATTGTGCAATAAAGAAACACTCCAAATAAAGTTGAATTATAATTTTATATCAGTAAGTCTTAAGTGATATGTCAATAAACATGTTAATGGATTTGAAGTATACTTAGTATCAAATGTATTTTAAATAAATTATGGCATAGTTTTTTTTACTAGGGTGATCACCTCACCTGCACCTGTGTTGATGTTCCTCATGCTATCCTTTGAACTGACTCTGTTGTTGGGAGGATAATCTGGCACCGGGGCCTCATAGCGCCTATCTGGGACGCGTGGGCTGGTCTTACTGGGGTAGGATCTAGGTCATAACAGGGAGAACAAGGACAAGGAATACAGATGATTAAAATGTTTAACTGAAAGCAACTAAGCAGTATTTAATTTAATTAGAAATAGTATTTTTTATTTAACTTAAATAAATGATTTTTAAATGTATGATGGCAGCCAAATTTTCATCCATTTTCAATCCCATCCCCGGGTGAGATCCCAAACCTGCTCGCTTATTATTATTGTCCACAAGCCATTTGAATCCTGCAATTACTGTAATGTAATCATAAAGCATTTGCTAAATTGAAAGTCTACTTAACTTATGGATACATTCATGTCCTAATGGACATGTATGTTGATGAATGGGATAAGCTCTATTTCTCACCCCACTGATGAATGCTGCTCGTCAATGGCATCCACAGCACTCTCTACAGAGTTCAGCAGAGACTGGATCTGATTGGCTGATTCCTTCAACAGGAAGCGGGTCACAAACTGCTCAACATTAGTTCCACGTTCATATACCTGCAGTGAACGAGAGACAAAAAAAGAGAAAGGAAGAGGCGATTGAAGCAGAGAAGACAGATAAGAGCACATCAGCACTTTTCTGAGGATCTTAAGCATGTATATTTGATGAAGTTCTGTTTGAGAAACTCTAGTGAACTTTGCCCTAGCTTTAAGTAAAACATCTAGAGGTGCAAATATCCAGAGGGACCCGGAGGATGAACATGTCTGGAATGAGCTCAAAGAAACAAGAAAAACAAGATGTGATTCATGTAGGCAAAAGCTCAAAGCGAGTTAAGTTCTGAAAGCTCGTAATGGTATTGGACATTAGAGGAGCCAACACTCATTGATCTGGTGACATTTTGACCACTTCCCCAAACACTCAAGGTCTGTTTTACACTGTAGAGGCATAATGTCACACAAGGGTGTTGTATTGAAAGAAATACACTGTGAAGGTGTTAAAGACTATGGCCCTGAAGCCGCTTTAGTGCTGAACTTTAAGCATTATTATTGTACATATAAACATAGATTCTCTCAAACGCTCCCAGCAGCCACTGTGGAGTCTCAGTTTAGAGGTTTGCAATCTCTCAACCACAAATGTCTCATCTTTTTTTTTTTTTTTTTGCAATTTGCTCTTATATTCTTGATCACTGTCCTATCTAGATATTATCAGGATGGCAAAAAACCCACAATAAAGCAACTCTCTTTTGTAGCAGCCAAGACTCAAATCCTGGGCATTGTAAAAAACGAGTAAACAGCTAGTCTTTTGCTTGCTCAGTCATTGTCCATTGGCACTCATATTATGCACTGATTTGCAGAAAGATCGTCATGGTCAGCATTTTAACCAAACCTGGCCTTCACTACTGATCGCAATTGAATATCCAAATGGACAGGCAGCATTGGCAAGGGAGTAAAATTGGACTGCAGTGCTGGCCTCTGTAAGGTATCCCGTAAATTATGCCGCATTGCCATGCAGACTTAGGATGACTGTGTATAAAATACCATAACAGGAGGAGTAATAAAGGAGACTGGGAGCACTAACAGTCTGTAGTGCTCCATCAGTCCAAGAAAACAAAGCAAGTGAGTGAAGGTTGTGTAGCCTAGTAGTTAAATTTAAGGGCTGGAAATTAAAAGCTTGCAGATTTGATATGGCTTAAAGGGATGGTTAACCCAGAAATTATATTTCATAATTTACTCAACCTCATGTTGTTCCAAATCTGTACGTCTTGTCTTCTTTTGTGTTCCACAGATGAAGGTTTATTGTTTTGGATCACACCGACTATCATAAAATGAACAAAAATATAGTTCTTAAATTATCATATTTTGGGCCGGCGCAAACTGTCTTTTGGCATTAAAATAGTAATGTCAAATTTACTAAAGACGCACAGTGAAGAATTAGCGCTGAAAAGGCCTGGACATAGTTATTTTTGCACCTGACCTTATTGAATATGCATTTGTAGGAGTTTTCCTTTCAGACACAAAATTTATGGGAGGAGAGTATTAAAATGAATCACGCAATACAATTTACTAACATTTGCGCTCGTCAAATACTGGTATTTGTGCCATTATTTAACGCCCCAAAAAGCGCATGTCTTAAAGCAGGTGATAATTTGCGCTGCTCTTTGTAGATTGTGCTGGTCATTATGGAAATGATCTGGCTGTGTCTGTGTTCTTTAATGTGCGCATTGTTAGTAAATCACCCGCAAAATTTCACTTTTATGGAATTGTGCTCTATGCAAATTTGCCCTTTATAGTAAATCAGACCCTTTGTGTTCCGCAGAAAAAAGAAAGTCATACAGTGTTGGGTTCTGCTTAAGAGCATATATGATTTGGAGTCATTAAAAAGAAGAGAAACCATGCACAGCACAAAATTCATGTAGCTTGTTAAGACAAAACGATCTAATAACATCAAAATTGCTTTACATGTTGATTCTTTCCTGAGCGTGGCGATCATATTTTATTTCTGAGTCATTTGTGGTTCATGTTAAGGTTTATTGAGATCGCTATCGATAAATAGCATAAATGCCAAATGTGACGCAGTTGTTATTTAACTATGATTATACATTTGTTTGGTTTCTAACCAATCAAAACAACAACTATGTTAATGTTATCTTTATTGGTAACATACAGGTTTAGAATGACATGAGGGAGAGTAAATGATGACATAATTGTCAGGTTAGGGATGCACGATATATCGGTACCAACTCTATAACTGATTATTTAATTGTTATTCATCTAATACTCCCTTAAAATGAATCTTTAAAATCCCTAATACACTGTTAAAAATGCAACTGCACATTTTCCAGTTAACGAAACCTTTTGAGTCTCATATACTAAAAAATGCTATTTTCTTAAAATCACATAAAAACCCATGTCAGACCAACAACATTACCCCAAATGTTGTCCCAACTAGTCAAACACAGTTGTCTGAACAAAGAATTTCATATTGTTGAAATGTTTAGGTTCTGTGAGTTCCCAGCATACATTGCAGCATGAACAAATTATGCAGTTACTGTTATAGGATTATTGTTTTGCTGTTTGCTGATTTCATTTAAACATTATTGTTAGTTAGTGTCTACACTGTAAAAAAGAAAAGAAAAGTTGTGCCAACTTAAAATTAAGGCAACCAGGCTCAGCAGATTTTTGAGGTCTCAACTTGCCGTTTTAAGTTCATACAACAAAAATTTGAGAATCTCCCACAAAAATAAGTTGAGCAAACTCAAAAGTCTGCTGAAGCTGCCAAAAAAATTATTTTTTTTAAGTTCGCTCAACTTTTTTTTTTTTACAGTGTAGTTTTGAGGCCTACACTGTAAAAAGTGATAAGTAAACTTAACTTAAAATAATTGAGGAAACCTGTTGCCTTAACATTTTTAAGTAAATGATAATTACAAAAATAAGTTAAGTGGATTGTCAAGTTCACTTAACCTTTTTAGAAAAATTATTATTTACTTAATAATTTTAAGGCCATGGGTTTCCTCAATTTTTTTTAAGTCAAGTCAACCTATCACTTTTTACAGTGTAGATTATGTTCAACCACTTTTGTCCGTTTTCTGGATATCTTAGTCTTGTAAGTTGTCTTACAAACAAAGACAATATTGTCTACTTATTAGACTAACTTATCCATTAATCTTTGTCATTTGTAAACAAGTGAAAAAGTTCACAGAACATAATCTGAGACACATTGGAAAAGCATTACAAGTCTTTTTAACTAACAAAACTGTGTTAGCTGAACAAAAAAAGAGACATGTGACTTCACTCAGTGACTTGGGTTGAGTGAATAACTTGGTCCAAAGTTGAGTAAACTCAAAAAAGCTGTGCAGCAAGTTGCCATGAAATTTTAAGTTAAGTCAACTTTTCATTTTTTACAGTGTACTGTACACTTCAATATTAGCAATTGTTCATTTGTAGCATTTAAAATTATTTTTAGTGTTTTAATAAAAAAAAGTAGTATTTAAAGGGGTCATATAATGCCATTTTTGTACAAGCTAATATGATTCTTTAGGGTCTAAATTGAAAGTTTGTAATATACTTTAATTAAAAATTCTCATTAGTATTGTAAGAAAACACTCATTTTACCTGGTCAAAAACAGCTCTGTTTTCAGCACACCGTTTTAGTGCGTGTGTTTTTAAATGCTAGTGAGCTTTGCTCGCCCCGCCCCTCTGTTCTGTGGGGCGTTTTTGACACAACACACGTGGAGTGTTGCCTTGACAACAGTTGAGGGTATATTTTGAAGAATGGCAGTAAATATGTGATCAGATAACATAACTTATTCTGGCATAATATTGAAAAACATCAATTAGAGTATTTATAGTCTTGGATCATATGCATTTGCAGGATGTAAACAGTATTTTGCAGGTATTGTGTTACCATTAATTTTCATGCAGTTATAACTGTTTTTTATTCATTTAAAATTTTTACATTACTTCTTAACAGACACCGTTATAAACCATCTACAAAAGTAAGCTTAGTGTAGTGTTATCATGTTAACTTTAATACCTGCGTACACAGTTTGTAATAACACAATAACCATAACATTTTGTTCATTATAAACGTGGGATTATTAATTATATTGAGAACGTCGTAAATAGAAAACATGCATGTACCCTGAATGTAAACATTAGCCACATACATCGTGAAGCGTGCTAGCGATTTGCAAAGATTAATATAAAGATTAATATAAAGGTTAATTAAACGTTACACTCACTTCTTCTGGAGGTTCAGCAGGAACACGAATAGTTGGTACCGATTCTTTTTTCAGGAGTAGCTTCTTAGCAAAACCAGCTTTATACTGACCTTCATTTAAAAAGCAGTCTGGTGAAAAATGATTCGCGCAAACATGAAAACATTGACGTTGCTCGTGGGGAATATTCCCTTCAAAAGCAAAACTCGGCCACTGTGTCTTCAGCGGTTCGGATTTAGGAACATCAAAATGACTGCTGTGTTCATTATTGCACCCGAGAACAGAACACCACAATCGCTTAGACGCCATTCTGCTCTTAGACAGCTCCAGCGTATATCAACAATGACGCGCGGACTATGATTGACAGCTCGCTCACGAGCAAGGGCGGGTCTGTGTTGAAACACTGCTGTCAATCAACCATCGTGGGAGGGGCGTCTGACCGTGTGACGTCACACGGTCGAACGGCTTGATTTGAGACAGGGTAAAACAAATAAGGAGATTAAAAAAAGAACACTGGATGGATTTTTATCATTTTATGATGGTTGTGTACAGGCACTGCTAACACACATTTCAGTACAATCAACTTGTAAAAGTGCATGTACCATTATATGACCCCTTTAATATGAGCAATATATTGCTTATCAACAATATCAACAATAACATGAAAATAATTAATTAATAATATTAATATAATTATAATATTTAATAATTAAATTAATTTTGAATCATTGAGGAATTATTAGTTTGTTTTAATATTTTAAAGGGGTCATATGATGCTATTTCAAGTTTTCCTTTCTCTTTGGAGTGTTACAAGCTGTTTGTGCATAGATAAGATCCCTGAAGTTGCAAAGACTAAAGTCTCAAAACCAAAGAGATATTCTTTATAAAAGTTAAGACTCGACCATGCCCACCTAAAACGGCTCATTCAAACACGCCCCCATATGTCTACAACCCAAATATTCAAGTGTGTACAGCACATTTGACAGGGGACTGTTTCCTGAACCTGGGAGTAGCCTGCTAGCTATGTTCAAAGACTGTTTCTATAAAGTGGGGCAATTCCAACTTTGCAAGGACAGTCTGGCGCTTCTGACTCACAGCCTGTAAGTATGTTTTCATATTTAAAGAATTTGCCATTGACTATTCAAACGCAAGTTTTGAGCAGTGTAGAGTAGTGCTTGTTGTTTGTCGTTTCTACGATCACAAATGCAGACATGGTAATGTTTACACAGCGCGATGCAACGCGAAGCGTAAAAAGACAGTATAAGTCATTATAATCCGTAATTATGTCCCCACTGGATGCAACAAATGCATCATTTGTAACGGGTTTTATTGTTTTTGTGTCATCGCGACGCGACACGGCATCACAATATGGTAAGGGCGTAACATTTCCGTCTCATGCTTCAGGTATTCGGCCAATTACAATGCACTGGATAGCTGGCCAATCAGAGCATGCCTCGCTTGTCAGAATGATGAGCTTCGTAAAAATCGACGTGTTTCAGAAAGGCGAGGCATAGAGGAGCAACAATAATGTACAGTATGTGGAAAATAATGTGTTTTTTGAAACTTAAACCGCATAAACACATTGCATTACACCATATACACAAAATAATGTTCTTTTTAGCAACGTCATATGACCCCTTTAAATCAGTTTTTATTTTATATTTTCCATTTTAATTCTGGTCTTTTTTGTTTTTGACATTTTTAATACTAAAAATTATAGGGTCTATATAGTGTCTATATACACTGTAAAAAAAAAAATTTGCGCAAATTTAAAATTTTAAGGCATCCAACATCAGCAGATTTTTGAGTTCTCAACTTATTTGTAGGAGATTTTTGAGTTCTCTCAACAACAAGTTGAGAAAACTCAAAAATCTGCTGAAGCTGGTTGCCTTAAACGTTTAAGTTTTCTCAACTTTTGATTTTTTACAGCACTGTAAAAAAAAAAAAAAATAATTGTTTTAAGTTTATACAACAAAAAGTTGAGAAAACTCAAAAATCTGCTGAAGCTGGTTGCATTAAAATTTTAAGTTTGCTTAACTTTTTTTTTTTTTTTTTTTTACAGTGTAGTATCTATATGGTTATAGACTGTTTTATTTTAAGATTTTTCAATGGTTTATTTTAGTTTCAGTTTTAATTTTAGTTAACCCCAATACCCTTTAACCCTGTTTCCTAATCTAATTTTTTGTAACACTGCATTAAAAAGTTGCATAAAAACTGTGGTGACAAATTTTTTTTGTCATGCCCACCTGCCTGAACAAGTAGCCTCCAGGTGGTTTCGATGGCAGCTGGGAAGACTCCGCATGATTTATGCTAATGGTATGCCAGGTCAGCGGCTCTGCACTGCGTTTTAGTGCCAACGAGGGCCTTAACACACATCAGCAAGCATGGAGGCAGGGCTTACTGTCCATGCCAAAATAAACAGAAATTCTCAACATAACTGGCAAAACAAATAACTTTTCAATCCTGCAAAATGCTATATCCAAATAACAGCAATGATGACGTTAGAAGTAAATCAAGCAGTAAAACAAATAACCTGAAGACATCTATACAACTCAAAACTCTATATAACCGTGACAGGCCTTTAATGAGGTATAAATGTGTTTGAATTCTCAGGACAAAACCATGCTTAGAGCGAATCTAATGATTTGGTGCCCAGACTGCATGAGTGCATAAGGATATGGGTTTTAAACCTCGGTGTCATGAAATATTCATTATTCTACATTATGGTTCCGGTGACACATATACCCAACCACAAATGTACAAATGGTCTGTCACCCTTCTGTAAAATATGCTCTAGGCACTGCTGAAAGTGTGACTGATAAGGTGAATTACTGAATAACAATGAGTGACATACTGGACTAAAGCATCCCGAGACATCTGCGCTCAAACCGAGACCTAAATAGTCGAGAAGAGCATTATATGTGATGCGTAAAGACAGGTTTTCCACAAAATAAACAATGGCACACACAAGATGATAATACCGTCAGGGTCTGAGGAGGAGCTTGTGAGGAATTATCTAATAATTGGAGATTTTCCACAGAGAATGTGTGTCACATTTGGTGAAAAATAAAATAAAATGAAAGCGCTGACACCTAACCTTTTTTGTCCTTTATGGAGCAAGCATAAAATATAATAAGCGTGGCAAATACAGACAAGTGGATAGTACTGCCACTTATGCAATATTTCATAGTTCAAAGGAAAACTGGGTATAAAGAAACCCTCATATCAAGCTTAATAACCGATGCCGGTCATTTTAAACAGCCATCAGCAAAGGAACCCCAGAATAAAATGCCATATTGTAGTGGGACAAGTAATTTGACTGATTTGTCCCAGCCACTTTAAACACAATTTTGCATATCACAAAATGTTGTTGCTAAGAAACATATTGACTGCTGTTGCTAGGATACGATTAATTGGCTCATGTCTGAACAGAGAATGTCTAGTGTGTTTTTGTCTTAAAATAGATAAAAGCTTACAGTTATACTAACATATTTACAATAAATAAATAAATAAATAAAAGTCACACCCTTGTTTTTTACAAGGCTGGCTGATAACGATACACAGATACTGTGCCAGATAATTATACAACATACAAGCATCTGTTCATCTCCATTATATTATCCAATATATTAAATTGCTATTTATCACCTTTTTTTTTTTTTTCATTTGAGTCCTACCACAACAGTAATCATTGAACCAGTCTAAACTTTAAACTTTACAAACACCCTTTTTTATTTTTGAAAGCTGGATTTTACCATTCAATGCTAGGTAAAATTATTTTTTAAATATATTATGCAAAATTATTTTAATAAATGTGTTAAATATATTATTTTTTAATATGCAGTGCTGTATAACCCTTCCATGCAAAATAAAACAATTTTAAATACATTTTAAATACAGGCTATTTAAAATAAATGTTATATGAAATATATTAAATTTCATTCACAAATACTTTGAGATGAAATCCTGATCATCATTCCCAGTCTCTGCTGCTTCTTGTTCTCCAAATGCCAAATGAAGAGGGTTAAACAGTTCTCTAGAATAAGCCGAAAGGGTAAACAACCCTCCCAAAATTGCAGAGCACAACAGAGGCAGGCAAAGGTTTTCTCCCACCTACAGTCTAAACCTGCGGCTCAACCTAGTTAGACAAAGCTTCCGAGAATTGAGAGAAGAGATTCAATCACAATCGCATTAGCCAAGCCTGAAAACAGAAGTCATGGCATAATGCAGTTATTCAGCCAGGGACACATCCATTCACAGGCCCAAATCACAGTTGCTGAGACTTTACAAAACCAGGATTAAATCCCAGTCTGGTAGAAAATGAAGAGATGAGAACACAGACTTCCTATTGTAGAAGAAGGATGATTGAGCTGTGCCTCCATTATTGTCTAGAGTGTGTGGGAAATGGGTTGTTCAATGCTACAAGATAAAGACTTACACTTCGATTTCTGCTGTTCGCTGCAGGTGTCTCAAGCATCTTTCAGTGTGATGCTGAAGGTTTATCTAACTTTGGGCATCACAGTTTCAGGAACCCAAGCCTTTTGGGAGGTTTCCATCTGTTCCAGTCACCGCATTTTCACTTTCATCTCCCCCAGAGAGAACAGTTTAACCCAGAGTCCTTTGACAGACTTGGAGTTGGGATTTTATCCTTTAAGAACAGATAAAGTGTGACACTGCAGCTGTGAAAGGCAGAGAATGTATCCTTTTAACAGACGTATAGTCACACAATCAGCTATTTCATGTTTCTTTGACCCCTTTGCAGTACAATCTGACTGAAAAATTGGAAGTACATTTCAAGATTGTTCTTAGTATTCCTATGAGAAAGACATCAGTTTCACCTTTTAAATGCAAGTTACACAAAGTCTCTTTTTTAATCCTATGCAAAGCAGCGATCAATGTGAGCAATAATCATTTTCAACTTGCTTGGTTGAATTACAGATCAAGATAAATACATACTGTATGTGTTCGCAGTAACTTAAATTCAGTTGATTTAGTCACACTGGCAGAAAGCACAAACAGCAAAAGCCTTTAGTAATAAAAAAGAACAATATGCAGAGCAACACAACAATAATCTTCATTGTCAAATACCCATATCCCCATGTGGAAGAATTTATTTAAGAGAAAGCACCATATCGTAGATCTTTATTTACAAATCTTATTAGATCGGATCACTAACTACATGTCAATCAAATCCTCTGTGGGTTTGACCTTTATGGGTTTGACATTTAGATTCCTGAGGGCATCTCTAGAGGATAGGCTTCATGGCAGGCTTATAGGGGAACTTGTATAAATAAGTTAATTCTAGTTTACCTCAGAGAGCGCACAACAACAACAACAACAACCAGTGAACTTGAAAGTGCATATCTTTATTCACACCCCACAAGCAGTGGGAGGCATCTGAGAACAATGTTATTCTCAAGCTGCAGCCACCACCAGCAAACATGCACAGGGCTTCTAATTATAATCGCCTCTTGCAGAGTTTTCCAGGCAATTTTAATCAGGCGGCTTGATGCTGGAGAATTATCATCACAAAGACAGGACTCGGTGTAACAGTGACAGCCTTTGCTTTTGACGCAGACGAAACACAGGTCCACTGATCTGTGTCACGGTGGGAGTGATATAACCGCACTGATTGAGACAGCAGTCAGGAAACTAGCGCTCCAGCTGTGTTTCAATTGTGCCCACCTCTATAAGCCATAATGGTGATGAGGCAAGTAATACCGTGTTCAAACACAAACTATCATCAGTATCTTATTCAGCCATCTCTTCTTGATCCACACAATTCATGAGATAAAATGACGCAGGTTACTGTCAGTGAAAGAATGGTTCACCCTATCTATCATAGTTTACTCATGTCGCTGCAAACTTGCATCACTTACTTTCTCCTGCAGAACACAAAAAGAGTAATTTTGGAGATGCTAGTTCCTCTTTTCCATGCAATTACAATGAAAAGCACCCGAAATGTATCATAAAAGTAGTCCATATGTATTTATTTCAAGTCTTCTAAAGTCATGTTTCTTCAACAGATCAGATTTTGAGAAATTTAGCATTACATCACTTGCTCACCAATGGATCCTGTGCAGTGAATGGGTGCCTTCACAGTTTAAACAGCTGATAAAAACAATCACAGCAATCCAAAAGTAATCCACACCACTCCAATCGGTCAATTAATGCGAAGTGAAAAATAGCATGTTTAATAAACAAATCCATCATTAAAACCTCTGTCCATAATATTGCTTCTCCAGTGAAAAAGTCATGTGGTCTGAATCAGGAGAGAAATATGCACAGATGCACTATTTATAAGCAGAAACAGTCCAAACCTGTTCCAAACATATGGACACTTTTAGGGTGTTTTTGCAATCTTTTTTAAGCTTAAAAACTCAGTATAATCTTAAATATGAACCAGTCGCATAAACACAGCCGGTATGTTAAGAATGCATCTTAAGAACTACCAAGAAGTAGTTAGCCAAGAGGTAATCAGACTTTCTTTTTGGATTCAAATTAGACCATTCTCCCATTTTATAACTGACTTGAAAATGTTATAACCAGTCTTAGAGAAAAAAAAAATTAGATGACTAACCTTTTAAGACTAGTATAAGCGGTTTATGCAACCGGCCCTATTTCTCTATTTGTGTTCTATGGAAGAGAGAAAGTCTTGCCAGAAGTTTAATTTTTGGGCAAATTATTCATTTTACTCCACAGTACAATAAACAGGAGGAGGAAGGGCCACTCATAGACATCGTTCTTCACACAGGCAGTGAATTTCACCAGCGATGACACTTAATGAAAAGCTGTGTAAGATTCGGGCAATAGAGTTCACAAATTTCCAGTCATAAAATGCAGTCAGAGACAAACAACTAGGGCTGTGGACTGCACTTTATCATAAAATGCAGAAGCAGAGAAATTTATAGAAGGAGCCTCAGAAGTTTAATGAACAAGTGAGGACAAGCGCTGTGGCAGCACTTAGCTCTGGCAGGGCAGGCGCAGGGCCCACCGCTGTGCTAGAGCGCATGGGCACAGGCTGCGATTCACACTCTAGCGGTGGAGAGATGAGTCTCAGGACAGTAATGAATGACAGACGGGAGTTCTAGTAAAATGCCTGGAGCTTCACATGCCTGTGAAATTACCATTTCACACCAGCGATACAGGAAAGGGTTCGAGATGGAAATAGTGGAAAATATTGGAAGGGCGGCAGCAATCTGCTTACTGTTGAAATCAGTGGTGCACCTAAATGAAAATTCTTGGATGGAACTGAAAAACAAAATTGAGGGTACACTAAGCCGGAAACTAAGTGTCTGATTTTTAATTTGCTAGTTTCATTGACACAGTTATCATAATACTGGGTTGTTCTCCTGTGCCGTCCTGATAGGCATCACTTTGTGAATAAAGGCACAACTGTCAGGGTTAAAATCTAAGTGATACCCACAAGAGTAATTCGTTTAATGTTCATTAAAATTATTGCTTATTGTATGATTGGAAAAAATGAATTTTAAAAACAGTTATCACTAGCATAGTACACAGTCATTAAAAATTTGGGGTTGATGACATTTATTTGATCAAAAATACAGTAAAAACATTAATATTGTGAAATATCACAATTTAAAATAACTGTTTTCTATTTTAATATATTTTAGAATGCAATTTATGATATTAAAATGTTATTTATTTATTAATCAGTCTTCTGTAGCATCTGATGCTCAAGAAACATTTCTGATTATTATCATCTTTCAGTTTGATTAAACATGTCATACAGACAAAATATGGATATTAAAATAAAAAAGATAATAATAATAATAATAACATAATTTTAGTAAAATTATTATAGTAAAGATTATAATAATAAATGTTTGAAATACCACCTAAAAAAACAAACAAAAAAAAAACATAATATTAAATAAATTAACCTATTCTTCTCTTTGAATTATAATTCATTAAATACTTGTTCCTGCATTCCAATTCAAATTCCAAATAAACTTCCTGTGGTATATGTGGCCAGTTCAGCCATATAGGTTCTACTATATGTAATTCTGTATTTTGTTGGATTTTCTGCATTGGAAATTCAATAAACCAAGCACTATCTCCCCGTGATACTTCAGTAAAACAATGATTAGAATATGAAAAGGTTCCTGTCTACAACAATTCAATTTAGCAGTGACATTCTGATTCAGTGGTGTATCCCACCGCTCTTCTCTCATTGTCTTTCTATTATGCCCATGTTGTTGCTGCAAAAACTGTCATTCATTCAGATGCAGATGAAACCATAGGATGTTAATTTAAAATGACTGCCGACAAATGGATTTTAAAGCCACTCTCATGTTGCACAACACTATACTTCAAGTTATGCCAAGCCAGAAAGGAAAGGAGTATTTGAAAAGCAATTCCATAACATACGGCAGCTTGGGACATTGAGCCAGGCTCATTAGCACACAGCCTGCTCAAGGATAACATTATGGCAACATGCAGAATCTGAATTCCAGACTCGCCGTCTCATAAATATTCATTCACACTGTGGAGAAAAGTAATGGAGGAAAGAATGAACCTGCTCATTGTTTGTGCATGTTTTTTTTTTTATCCTGTCCCCAATGCTAGGTATTTAAATCCACTAACAGGCCAGTAAACGGCCTATACTGTATATGACAAATGTACACAGCAAGTGTATGAGACTGAAGCCCTGCACACTAACTGAATCATCAGCAGCAACATTCCAATGAGCCCCGAATTAAATTACCTACAAGCATAGTGGTAATGCACCATAGTAGGTTCCAGAAATCTGAGTAAACGTCTGTACACTGCAGATATATGTTCCCGAATGCATTTCTAAGGTCCATGATGCTCTATCTTTGACACTTTTGCACTCTCATATTGTTATTATTATACCCGAGTTTAGACTATAAAGCCAAAAGTACAGTATGTACATAGACATCCCATTTAATTAAGATGTTAATATATGAATGGGACCAAATCTCTGAAAACAGCATATAATGAAAATCCTTCCCGAATGACAACTTGTGTGTATTTAACAGTTTAAGCACAATAAGACATGAATGAGAATTTCGTTTGGTACTCACATGCCATGTGACAGCTGCTTTCCGTGTGCGTGCCAAAACCAAAGAGATGTTTTTTGGCAGAATATCTATGAAGGTATTATAGTAGCAAAACCTGAGAGCCTGCGGTTTTGAATGTGTGAACTTGTCATATTAACATTTGTATTTGTAAGTTGAAATTTATACTCATAGCTCTGATGTGAAAAGCTGAATCTCTCGATTTGTATACATGAACAATAATCAAAACCCCCTTGTTTTGAATTCAAAGTTGCAGATTAATTGTTACAAATGTGTAAAATGACATTCACATAAATTGACAGACACAAATGTGTACGACATTTACTTTTGCACTTTACTTCAGTTCTGATGTACAACCTCAAGTCAGCACTTATAACCTCTCAGATCTGGCAGTACAACTTCAAATCCTGGCGCTTTGACTTTTGGTACTCATTTCGCGATATTCCTGTAGCATATTGTAAATGCAGACGCAAGAGAGCAGAGCTGGAGGTGGGGCTGGGGTTGAGGTGTGAATGAAGCCATTTTATTGGTTGATGTCTGACCAGTGAAAAGGCAGCCAGTCAGCGCGACTTGCCGTGTGGAAACATACATATTTACGCACAAGTATCAGTTATTTGTAAATCTCTGAAATTAGCTAAATTAGCTTTTTAATTTAGCTTTTAATTAGCTATTTTAAGCCACAACATTCATCTTGGTTTTCAAGTATTAACCGGCAGACAAATAATGAATCATATGTTTATATGTAACATGGCTGTAATATGTTGAACCACTTTATATAATGACCATTAAGGCCAATATAAAGCCATTAAGGCCTAATTAAAAATGAAACAGGATAAAAATTGATGGTATGGGAGTAACTTATCAATAATATGAGTGTAATAGGCTATAGCAAGTACACAGTACTTATTAAAAAACTTGATTAAAAAATTTTGGGTAGCACTTACACTTACAGTCCTGTTTCTCATGTACAAACCATGTACTTATTAAAGTAATAACTATAACTAGGTAATAACTAGGTACTAACCATGAACCTACCCCTAAACCTAACCCTGCCACATGTAGTTTTGCTTATATTGTATTCATGAGAAGCCTTAAACTTTAACTTTAACAGTAGTATTTATACTTTGTACGTGAAGCTGTTTTTAATCTAAAATTTCACTAATATGGAATAGGCCAGCACATTTAATCACAGAAATACTTCTGTACTGGGAGACCTTTACATAATAGTTTGATGTGTGTCAAACTGATGTTTTTCCAGGTCTACAGTGCATCGCATAGTCAAAGACAACAATTGGTTTTTCATGTTCTTGCATCTTTTTCCTCAAGTCTACCTTTGTACTTTATTTACACAAGAAACTGAGGGCAACACAATTATCACAACAGCATAGGTTACAAAAATTTAATTAGGCCAAGGCCACAGATATATTTGTAGTTTGTTTCATGTGTCTTAATCATGCTGTAGTCACTAAATGAGGACATCACACAACTGGAAACTTCTTCCAGGCAAAGTTTCTAGTGAAAACATTAAGCAGTGCACATTTAATAATCTTAGTATTTCACAGTAATATTATAATGTTAATAAAAATATTATAAACTGTTTTCTCACAGTATGCATGTTGAATCACTAAATAACTTACTAAATTATTTCTACATTCATTTTCTACATTTTTTCATATTCATTCATTACAAAACAACTCTTTCCCCCCATAAGAACTTGGAAGCATTGATGCAGACCATATGTTAATAAAAAGGAATCACATATATAGAAGTGACATTACTCCTATTAAACAGACCAATACATGACTTCCGCAGTCTCAGTGTTGCCAACTAATTTTCAGGGGAAGTTGCGAAAGGAAGGTTGATTTGTTGCTAAAAGTTGCTAAATGACGCTGTGACGTCACTGCGCGATGACGTCATTATGTGATCAGGACGCAAAATTGTGTCACTACATCAAATCTCAGCAAAAAAAAAAATTCTGTATGTTAATTTAGATTTGTTCATAAAATAATATAAATGCATAATGTAATATTAAAATATAAACAGCTATTTGAAACATACACATTTTTGAACGATTACAATTAAAGTTTTTTTTATTAGCTAGTAAACAAGTAAAACTACATATTCTGAACAATTATAGTTTCAAACGGTGTATTAGTAGTTAGTTTGTATGCAACATTCTAAGAAAAGTCTGTAAAATAGGGCACAATCTACTATATTAATATGAATGAATTTTCCATAATTATTTTTCACAAGTTTTTTTGCCTGTATTTTTATTTACGCATTGTATTTTGTGTTTTCAGGTTACAGGGTTACATCCCATAATGCATAACAGAAAATTACTAGTATCTTTTCCATTTTTCTAGATATTTTTCTAACAGTGTACTAACAATCGCAGGTACAAGCTACTAACAAAGTGCATCATAAATGAAAAATCACTAAATTATTATTAAATTAAACAATTGCAAATAGCAGCTAACTTAATTCACGTGATGTGTGTACTACTAGGCATCTTTGTTTTTCTCTTTTTGTGAAATTTAAATGGTAAATGTGTGCCTTTTTATTGTTTGAGTCACTTATCAAAAGTTGCCAAATTAATTTTAAACATAGCTAAATTTGTTTCTAGGTGGTTCCGGAAGAAAATTTGCTAGGGTAATCTGAAAAGTTGCTAAAAATTGTTGCTTTCCAAAAGCTGGCTCTCCAACCACACTGGCTGCCGCTGTTGTATGACATCATCACGTGATGAAATCGTCGCATTTTATTGGTCAGGCATCGACCAATAAAATGGCTTCATTCGCACCCGAGCCCCACCCACGGCTCTGCTTTCTCAGGTCTGGATTTACAAGTGCACAAGTGAGTTTTGCTGCAGGAATATTGCAAAATGAGTAGCAAAAGTCAAAGCACCAAGATTTAAAGTTGTACTGCCAGATCTGAGAGGTTGTAAGTGCTGACTTGAGGTTGTACAGCGAAACTAAGTGCAAAAGTAAATATATCGTACACATAATAGGTGCCCCTTAAATACGGTCATGGAGATCAATTCTTAAATTACAGTAAGAGATTTTAAGGCAAGGAGTAGAAACATTTTAATCAACTAATCAATTATTTTATTACTGACATGAAAAAACACCTCTAAGAAACCCCAAAGTCGCAATACGTCAAGCTCTTTAATCACGCCATATGATGTTCTCCAAAATAACCCTCAAATGCCATAAGTGGTTACCAGGGAAACTGGGTAACCGGGGTGACATTGTGCAACCAGAAGCAGATGAGTGCAAGTGAGAGTGACTGAACACAGGAGGTGTGTAATATATGTCTACAATATAACAATGGCCAAACACCCTCACCTCAGGTCAGTATGAAATGAAAGGGGAGAGAAGTTCTGTAGCATCTGCGCCTAAGAAAAACATTAGTTTCAGGAAATGTCCTTCACCTCTATTTGGGACCTCAGATTTTCACAGCAGGGGTCTATGACAAACTGTATGCATTGACCAAGCTTAAAAAAATAAGGCACAGAGATTAACTTCTCTTTCATCAACCAATACACATGAACAAAGCCATTTTGGTACAGTATATTAGAACATAAAGTAACAACATTTTAAATGCGTATATCACAGATTTGTGGATACAGACAGTAATATCATCACTTCACAATCTTAGAGTTTTTGGAACGCCTATATGGATAAACTGAATAATGAACCATAGACTACATCTATCCAGTCCCTTCAACATACAGTGTCACAGGAATCGCAGGGGCTTACAGTGAATCAAAGCTGACAGGAAACCTCAGGGACCAAAAACCTAACACTGTCCACCACAATCCTCAATCTAACCCGGTCAAAATAGAAAAAACAACTGGAAAACTGGTATAAAACAGTCCCCAGTCCCCACCTACCTGCCAAATTCCCTTCCTGTAAGCATAATTACTGTTTGCCATGTGACAGGCTCATTAATATCAACTCTGGCATCAAACAAAGGCTTCAGAGTGCACTGCACAGCCAACCTGTTCAAAACATGACAGCTCCCGGCTTGGCATCCTTATGAACTAATGCATTTACATTTTAAACAACAGAAACTCCTACAACAACTGCTTTTCATCCACTGACGAGTGGGCTCATTTTTTAGCGCATGAAAAAACACACATATGGCACGTTACTTGAAGCAGGCAGGAATGAGCTGAAAGACAAGCAACTGAATGGAAACCGAACAGAACAATTTGAGAAGAGATAATAAGAAATTTCATCTGTGTCAACTTCTGTGTCATTGTTAACACTGCTAAACCCAAATCTTAGCCTCGAATAAAAAAAATGCAAGGAGTGAACTGAAGAGTAAGTGTTCTCTATTTGAAGACTTAACAAGAAGCACAGTGTGTGAATGTCTGGGCAAAGTCCAAGCGCTTGAACTAAGCAGCAGCTAATGAGAAGAGCTCATTAAAACCGTGTGTGCAGGACAGGCTAAGAAAAGATGAAATGTATTTAATGAATTCTTGCTTTTCTTTTCTTCCTATCATCTTCCCTCCAATGGCATCCTGCTTTAGCCACCTCCAGTTGCTAAATGGCCAATTAAAAACATGTTTTTGAAGTATTAAGCTTCAGCACACTATGGCAGGGGTGATGATGACTCTTGTGCACTTTTTTGAAAAACAGTTGCCTTTATTTATTTGTGTAAAGATCTCACCTCTGCACTGCTGTTCCACTCCTGACCTGCAGGGGACGCTCTCCTTAAGCCTACTGGTTATGCTCCCTCCAAACCTGCAGATGGCACCATTGTACCTATTCCTGCTCAGTACTCTCCCCATTAGCCCTGATTCCCTTCACCTGTGTTTTACCCTTTATAAGTGTGTTTGGTCCCTGCTATTGTGTTCAGTCTTGAGCCTATGTCCTCCAGTCACCAGCTCTCAAGCTAAGTCTGTGCCTTATTATATCTTTTTTGACCCTTGTGTCTATTTTTATTTCTCTGTTTGTGGAAGCTCGGCTATCCTAGTTTATTTGTACTTTGTTACCTTGGTTTCTTGAGTAAAGATAATATTTTTATTTTTGGAAGACTCAAGTCTCCTGGCTCATTACTCTTCTGCTCTTGGGTTTCAATACTTGGAAGTTAGCTCAGTAAGAAACACAACCCACTTTGAACAGCAGAGACCTGGGTTCGTGTCCCGCCTAAGGCGACCTCGTTACAGCAAGACTGAACCACGGATCAAGCAGTAACCATACAGCGGCATGATCAGGCACTGTCTGAGATCCTTCATCTTTTAAATCAACGGTCTCAAGCCTCCTCATCCCAAGAACCTCAATCTCCTTCTGAGTATTCTAACAGAACCCTGTTAGCCCTTCCGTCAGAGCCCAAGTTACCGGCACCAGAGAGGTTTGATGGCAGTCCCGAGAGATGCAGAGGTTTCATTACTCAGTGTACCCTGGTCTTCCAGCTCCAACCCAGCAGCTTTCCTACTGAGAGTAGTAAGGTGGCTTACATTATTACCCTTCTAACGGGCAAGGCTTTGGACTGGGCCTCTGCTTTGTGGGATCAGAGGTCTCCACTAACAACCAACTGCCATAACTTCATTTCTGAGATGAAAAGAGTTTTCCACCATCCAGCCAGTAGGGGGGAAATAGATCACCGTCTGCTCCACCTCACTCAAGGTTCTCGGAGTGCAGCAGAGTTTGCTATAGAGTTTCGCACTCTTGCCACCGAGAGTGGGTGGGATCAACGAGCCCTGAGGGCTACCTTTCACCATGCCTTGTCTCCGGAGATCAAAGATGAGTTAGCTTTCCGAGACCCAGCACCAGACCTTGAGTCCCTCATTGATGTGGCTATCCGGGTAGACCTTCGCCTCAGGGAACGTCAGCAGGAGCGACAGCAGGAGACTAGACTTCTTGAGTCTGCCAGCCCTGTTAAGTTGCCCCCATCTTTTAGTACCCCTGAGGAACCCATGCAACTGGGTGGAACTAGAATTTCCCAAGCCGAGCGCAACCGACGGATGAGAGAGAAATGCTGTCTCTACTGCGGCAAACCAGGTCACTTTCGCTTTACATGTCCTGAGTTGTCGGGAAAAGTCAACTCTCGTCCAGGAGGAGGGGGGCCGGGGCGAGAATAGGAACCATCCCCTGCTCAGCAACCTCAGGTTTAACGATCTTAACTACCATCGTCCAGGGCAACCAACTTCACCAAGTATTTGCCTTTGTTGACTCTGGGGCTGCGGGGAGTTTTATGGATTATGAGATGGCCAAGAAACTTGACATTCAGCCAGTTACCCTCCGGAAACCCTTAAATATCACGGCAGTTGATGGCAGTCCTCTGGGAACAGGAGAAGTCAGTCAATGTACTCCACCTCTCCAGCTACAGGTCGGGCAACACCAGGAACAGATACAGTTCTTTCTAATTCATTCTCCTAAGCTTCCTCTAATCCTCGGCTTTCCCTGGCTGACTTTACACAACCCACATATTGATTGGTCACAAGGGGTTGTTAGAACCTGGGGAACAAACTGCCAAGTTTCTGATAATACCTTCTGCCATTCTTCCAAGCTATTAGAGACTTTCCCAAAACCCTCAGTTGACATCTCCAGGAGAATATCTGCATCTTTTTCTGAGACCCAATCCACGGAAATCATGGCTGTTCCTGAAATGGAGCCAGACACAACCAAGTCTCTAGCTCATTGTCCCGAGTTATCCCGAGTTCCCCAGGAGTATGCTGACCTCCATGAAGTCTTTAGTAAAGCCAAAGCTGCCACCTTACCACCTCATAGGTCTTATGACTGTGCTATTGAATTGGTTCCTGGTACTTGCCCACCACGTGGAAGGCTCTATTCCCTCTCCAGCCCTGAGAGACTGGCAATGGATGAATATCTCAAAGAAGCCCTGGACAATGGATTCATACGTCCATCCACTTCACCTGCGGGGGCGGGTTTTTTCTTTGTTGAAAAGAAGGATGGGGGTCTCCGACCCTGCATAGACTATCGCGGTTTAAACCGTATTACCGTCAAAAACCGATACCCTCTCCCTCTTATGACCACGGCTTTCGAGATCCTGCAAGGGGCTACTGTCTTCACTAAACTTGATTTGCGGAACGCTTACTATTTAGTTAGAATCCGTGAGGGGGATGAATGGAAAACGGCCTTCAACACCCCAACAGGCCACTACGAATACCAGGTAATGCCATTTGGCCTAGTCAATGCCCCAGCCGTCTTCCAAGCCTTTATTAATGATGTTCTCAGAGAAATGTTAAATAAATTTGTGTTTGTTTATCTGGATGACATTTTGATATTCTCTCGCAATTACCCAGAGCATGTTCAGCATGTCCGGCAGGTCCTGGCCCAGCTACTGAAAAATAGACTTTATGTGAAGTTGGAAAAGAGCGAGTTTCATGTTCCAGAAGTTTCCTTCCTTGGTTTCAGGGTATCAAAGGGCAACCTTCAGATGGATCCTGGCAAGATACAAGCAGTCTTAGACTGGCCTCGACCAACTTCAGTAAAACAGGTACAGCGCTTTCTGGGCTTTTCCAATTTTTATAGGAGATTCATTAGAAACTTCAGCTCTGTTGCCCAGCCTCTTTCTGCATTGACCAGGAAGTCAGCTAAGCCATTTGTGTGGACCTACAGAGCAGATCAAGCCTTCAACAAACTTAAGCAACTCTTTACGTCTACCCCAATTCTAACCCTCCCTGATTCAGAGCTGCCTTTTGTGTTGGAGGTGGATGCCTCAGACGTGGGAGTGGGAGCCGTCTTGTCACAGAGAAGTAAGAGCGATAACAAGATTCACCCATGTGCCTTCTTCTCCCATCAGCTTACCCCAACGCAGAGGAATTATGATATTGGAAACCGGGAGCTGCTGGCTGTTAAGATGGCTTTGGAGGAGTGGAGGCACTGGCTGGAGGGGGCCAAACACCCATTCCTCATCTGGACTGACCACAAGAATCTCACTTACATCCAGGAGGCAAAGAGACTGAATGCCCGACAAGCCCGTTGGGCCCTCTTTTTTAACCGTTTTAACTTTACTCTCTCCTATCGCCCAGGTTCTAAGAATCTCAAGCCAGATGCACTCTCGAGGCAGTTTGAGCCACCAGAAGCGGAGTCCTGTCCAGAACCCATTCTCCCCACTTCTAAAGTAGTTGCTCCCATTCAATGGGATGTTGAATCTGCCGTTAAGAGGGCCCAACTGCAGCAGCCAGGTCCAGGTAATGGCCCTCCAGGGCGCCTCTTTGTTCCTAACCCTCTACGTTCTGAGGTTTTGCAATGGGCTCATGGTTCTCTCCCTTCCGGACACCCTGGAACTACGAAAACATGCAAGCTCATCCAGAGGAAGTTCTGGTGGCCTAGATTGCAGAGGGACGTCCGGGACTTTGTTGCCGCTTGCTCGGTCTGTGCCCAGAACAAGGAGCCAAGGACCCACCCTTATGGCCTTCTGCACCCGCTGCCCATTCCAAGACGCCCTTGGTCCCACATTTCCATGGACTTCATCACAGGCTTGCCACAGTCTCAAGGAAATACGGTAATCCTAGTGGTGGTAGACAGATTTTCAAAGGCTTGTCACCTCCTACCTTTGTCCAAGCTCCCCACAGCCAGCCAAACTGCGGAACTATTGATGAGGCACGTGTTCAGGATCCACGGTTTTCCACAGGATATGGTTTCTGATCGGGGCCCACAGTTTACTTCCCGGTTCTGGAAGGCATTTGGCAGACTCATTGGATCCTCCATCAGCCTGTCCTCCGGCTTCCACCCCCAGTCAAATGGCCAAACTGAGAGGGTAAATCAAGAGATTGAGAAGACCCTAAGGTGCCTGGTTGCAGACAACCAATCAACATGGAGCTCTCACCTAATATGGGCTGAATTTGCACATAACACCCTTTACCATTCATCCATAGGCATGTCCCCTTTTGAATGTCAGTATGGTTTCCCTCCCCCTCTATTTCCTGGACAAGAGTCAGAGGTGGATGTTCCAGCGGCCACAAAGCTGTTCCGACGGTGCCGACGTTCCTGGCAAAGAGCTCGTGTTGCTCTATTGAGGGCTACCCGACAACAGCAAAGGCAGGCAAACCGTCACCGGAGGGCAGGACCCACGCTTCGTCTAGGACAAAGGGTATGGCTCTCAACTAGAGACCTTCCATTGCGGGTGGAATCCCGCAAGCTGGCCCCTCGATACATTGGTCCTTTCAAGATCCTCAAAAAGATTAATCCAGTTTCGTATCGACTCCTCCTGCCCAGGTCTATGAAGATTCATCCCACTTTTCATGTTTCCCGTTTAAAACCTGTTGTTTGCTCTACTCTGTCTTCAGCTAGGAAACCCCCTCCACTACCTCGCATCATTGATGGCCAGCCAGCTTACACTGTCCGAAGGCTGCTGGATTCTCGAAGGGTCCGTGGTAGGGTTCAATATCTTGTGGACTGGGAGGGCTTTGGCCCAGAGGAGCGGTCCTGGGTTCCTGCTCGAGATATTTTAGACCCAACTCTCATCTCAGAGTTTCGCCGAGGCCAAGGGAACAGTCAGAAGAACGTCAGGGGCCGTTCCTAGGGGAGGGGCTCCTGTAAAGATCTCACCTCTGCACTGCTGTTCCACTCCTGACCTGCAGGGGACGCTCTCCTTAAGCCTACTGGTTATGCTCCCTCCAAACCTGCAGATGGCACCATTGTACCTATTCCTGCTCAGTACTCTCCCCATTAGCCCTGATTCCCTTCACCTGTGTTTTACCCTTTATAAGTGTGTTTGGTCCCTGCTATTGTGTTCAGTCTTGAGCCTATGTCCTCCAGTCACCAGCTCTCAAGCTAAGTCTGTGCCTTATTATATCTTTTTTGACCCTTGTGTCTATTTTTATTTCTCTGTTTGTGGAAGCTCGGCTATCCTAGTTTATTTGTACTTTGTTACCTTGGTTTCTTGAGTAAAGATAATATTTTTATTTTTGGAAGACTCAAGTCTCCTGGCTCATTACTCTTCTGCTCTTGGGTTTCAATACTTGGAAGTTAGCTCAGTAAGAAACACAACCCACTTTGAACAGCAGAGACCTGGGTTCGTGTCCCGCCTAAGGCGACCTCGTTACAATTTGCATGATAGGATTTTGTTGGGTGGGATTTGGTGTTCACGTCCTGCAGTTTTTGACTTCAGTAAATGTTGAACCCTTTTACTTTCTTTTCAATTGCAGAATTCTCTAAAAGTATGGAACCATAAAGATTTTCTGATATTTTAATTGCCATCATTCTTCATATTTTCAACAATAAATCATGCATTTTTTGTGAGAGACAGAGAAAGCGCACACCAGGAGACTGTATAATATAGTCCATCTGCCGGCCTATATGTGCAGTCAGTGATCTGTAGTGTAGCTGATATTTTGAACATGTTATCTTTTGCACGTTCTCTGGAAATACACTGACAATACACTATGTTTTAGACTTGTTCCGTTCACTCGAAAATACGCAGAGGACAAGCGGCAAGATGGTAACGTCAAGATGATGTGCGAACGACAAAGCAGTTGCTCGTACAGATAACATGAGTCCTCTGACAGTGTTTTCGTCTCAGTCGGTGGCTCTGATCTACTTCCTTTGCTCTCTTGCTCTGACAGGTTGAGACGGAAAGAGAGAGCTGTCCTCTTTTCTGACATCAACACTCTTCTATTGAGCTCATTTGTTCAGTGGGATGTCAGCAATTGTGGTTGAGAGACTTAATGAGAAGCGTGGTAGAGAGAAGAAACAGAGAGAAGGAATCTTTCTTTCTTCAAGCATTCCCAAAAGACAAACTGCAAAAAACGTGCACTGAATAGAACACAGTTACAGAGTGTGTGAATGTTTTGGAAGGAGCACAGATGTTGCTTATTTTTGGCTGCAACTATAGCTTTTTGTGAAAACATAAGTCCTTACAGCGGACAGACCTATAAATGGTTTCATAATAAAAGTAATAATTTAATCATTTGTGCCTGAAGCGCTATGGCGCTAGATGTGGGCGCGCTGCCCACAAGGCTATTGGCACAGACTATTCATGCTATTTTAAAACTATTAACTAAATATTATTTCTAATAATGTACATATTTTGTATTTTAAATTTAAACTTTTATTTATATAGATTTTTAAAAATATTTTATTTTTTCTATGAAAATTTGAGAATAAAAATATAATTTTAAATTGGTTCTGTATATCAGTCATCAGATACTTGCATAAACAAAATAACCTGTAATTAGTATTTTTCATAAAAAGGCAATTTTGGTTGATCACTGCTAGTATCAATTTATAATAATAATAATAATAATACATTTAAAATACACGTTATATATATAGTATAGTCATTTTTGAAAAAAAAAAATTTGTGTGGAAATGTGTGGACAAAACTGGAATTTTAAATTTGTTCTGCGTTATCGGATACTTGCATAAACAAAAATATACTGTATCAGTGTTGCTCATAAAAAGTCAATACTGATTGATCACTAGTATGAAGCGATAACCAGTTAAACTGATTCTACATATTGGTTTTCATAAACTTTTAAGGGTGTCAAATAGATTAATCATGAGTAATCACATCCAAAATAAATGTTTGTGTTTACATAATAAATGTGTGTGTACTGTGTATATATGTATATGTATACAAATGTGTGTATATATTTAAAGGTGCACTAAGCAATATTTGAAAAAACGCTTTTGACAACAGCATCAGACTGAGCAGTTTGTGATTGTAATTTGTTTTTATATGCTGATGATTCCGCTTTATTAATTTCAGATAAGGATGTTGGTAGGATACAAGTGAATTTAGGTAAGGAGCTTTGTAAGGTAAGGTAAAAGACTGGCTCTCTGAAAACAAACTGATGTTGCATTTAGGTAAAACAGAATCCATTTTATTTGGGTCTAAAAAAAAATTGGAATAAGGTCTCTAAGTTGTCTGTTACGGTGGGGGATTGTTTAATATCAAATAGAACAGTTAATTATCTTGGATGTATCCTTGACAATGATTTAAGTGGTGTAAGTATGGCTATGAAAGGTAGAACAAGGCTAGAACAAAATTTCTTGCCAGACATGTTAGTTTTCTTGATAAACAGATTATAAAATTACTGTTTATTGCATCATGTTTAGTGTCATGCCATTTCAAATATGCATGTATTTCTTGGATGTCTGATTTGTCTCGTGGTTGGCTGGATAAGTTATAAAAATCTCAGAATAAATTGATTCATAAATTTAGTTTCAGGGTTTAGTCGTTTTACACATGTGGAGGTTTCCCATTTTAAGTGTCTTGATTGGTTACCTATAGAAAGTAGACTAGAACATATTAAATTAAAAATGGTATATAAGATTATCAATAATAGAGCTCCTTTATATTTTAATGCATTTTTTTCTAGGGTAAATGAGCAACATTGTTATAAAACTAGGCAAAGTCTTATGGATATTACATTATGTCGTTTTAAAACTATGTATGGTCATTGGTTTTTTAGATATTCTGGGGCACTTTTGTGGAATAAATTACCCCTGGATATTAAAGGCATTTCGAATATGACTAGTTTTAGGCTCTTAAGTAGGTTGTTTTGTTGATGAATTTGTATTACGTACGTGGTTATTTGTGACTGTAATTTTTGTAAATGTGGAATTTTATTGTAATTTTTGTATTTCTAATGTAGTGCCAGTATACCTGTTACCGGGAGTGGAGTTTGTGCTTTACATCAAGGAACAAGTTTTATTTTAAACTTTACTGTGTTATCCTTGACGAATTGAGTGTATGCACTACTTTTTTTGTCAAATAAAAAGAAAGAAAAAAAAAACACACTTGTAGCCAATCAGCAGTAAGGGGCGTGTCTAGTAATGACAGAGAGAAGAAAGCGCTCAGTTTGAGTGCACAGGACGGATATTAGCAGATTGACTATAGATAGAGAGAGATGGCAGATAAAAAAAGGGGAAAATATCAGAGAAACAAAACAAAAGAAGGGTTACGATTAGGCGAGAGGTAGGACCCGCGTAAATATCGGAGCAGCTTTCTAGCGGTGAAGAGAACTCAAAGACCGAGAAGGCCTGGAAGCGTATGCCAAGGTTGCGTTGTTTTTTCTTCTTGACAGGTGAGTAACGTTGATTTTGCTTTCAAAATAAGGGCGAGGTCCTGTTGGGCTATGGGCGTGTTTGTTTTGGTGCTTGCAACATATATTTATATTTAAAAATAATAATAATTAAAAAAATAATAATAATAAAATAATATATATATACACAGTACACACACATATATTATGTAAACACAAGTGTTTATTTTGGATGCAATTAAGCATGATTAATTGATCGGGCAGCCCTAATACTTACATAAACATAAAAATAAACTGTTTCAGCAACATGAATGAGGAAACTCAGAGCAGGAAATGCAAAATAGAGCACAGCAATTACAGACGGCTTTGAGCGGGGAGGGGATATTGCCGTCAATAATCTACAAAAGATATTAGTCCAATGGCTACACCTCAGATCAATTCACCATGGCATAGTTAAAGCATCAGATCCTATTAGAGACCATAAAAAGAATTATCTAGTCTATACATGGCACTTTAAAAAAATCAAAATCTGCTTTAGGCATCTGGGAAATGAGTTCATTTCATTTCCACCATTGTTACAATAGAAGTCTGTCCCTCCATTCACATCACACACCACTAAAAATGCACATAAGCTATGGTGCAAATTGATGCCTGGTGTACAAGAACATGAATATTTCATAGGCTGTATGAAAATAACACATTTACATTAATAATTAGCAGCAGCCTTTAACCTTCTCCAGAGAACAGAGGACTAGATTTTGAGTAATGAAGAGGCGTAAGGGGACACTAACACTTATCAATATCAATGCTTGTGGCAAACATCGCTTTGATTTTGGGCTATTTGATTATCCGCCCTCAGACAGACATCAATCTCATGGCTCTGCTACTCAGCTAGTGGAGGGGTTTGAATCTACAGAGACTTGGCAGTAATGGAGAAGACAGTGAATAAACAAAAGCTGTAGCTTGTGTTACTCAGTCTAATGTCAAAGGTTCATATCTAGTAATGGGGAAGAGAGATTACTGAACATTACAGTCCACTCACATACTCTGTTCCAGTCCATGCTTTACTTGGCACACAAAGCTTAATGCTATGCTATTAAAAATGTATTTATTATTATTTTGTTAGCAGATTAAATATATATATATATATAACATGCTGATCTCCTATGAGATGACATTGTTTCTCAGCCCTAATATATTCTACAACAATGCCAACTTCATTGCTGGAGAAGCAGTCTGTGGTTTGCTGTTTCCCTGTGTATTCGATGACAGTTGCTGTTACACCAACACTTTGCAGAGCATCTGGTATATATCACATTACCACTACTGTGTAGATGACAGTGTCTGTCTCTCTTTCCATCTCATCCACTCACATACACACATACACACACACACACACACACACACACACATACATATCTACACATCCAGAGAAACAAGGAAACATTTACTGGCCTTATGAAGAGCTGCTTTGTTGTTGTTGTTTGTTTGTTTGTTTCTACTCTCACCTAATTAGTTACATTTATTAGTTCATAAAACACAACTTGTGCGTCTTGCTATGTTTTTTTTATTGAGCAAAAAGACAACAGCCTTGCATATTAAACATTCTGTCTGTCTCATTTTACATTCCATACAACAGGGGTTTCAAACCTCTCAAATTTGTATTCATGTATAAAGATAAATGCTAACTGCTTGAGAATAACATTAAGTGTGATTATTAAACATAACATGTTTCCAAAATTTAAAAATATAAATAATTTATATTACTATGTAAAGCCAAAAATACTGATTAAAATAGTATGTTTAATTTAAGATCTCATGTTTACCTTTTATCTGCTATTAGAGTAATTAGCAGATATTTAGGCCGAAGTGGGTGAAGATGAAAATCTTTGTCATTATTTTATCTTTGTTATTAAAAAATAAGAACAAAGATACACATTACAAATACACATAATATACAAATAAATACAAATACAAACTGTGCTTTATTTTTCAGGCACAGTAGGTGTATTTAGCAGTAGCATTCAAAAAAATGAAAAAACAAATATAAAAATAAAACACTATGTACTCTTCACTGTATAAATTACAGATTGATTCTTATTAAAGCAACTGTATTAAAGTTCTTCAGTTAAGAGCAGAGAGTGATTTTTCTCTTTGTGTTTTGTTGTTTTATTAACATTAAAGGGAAATGAAAATTCGGTCATTTACTCACTCTCAAGTTGTTTTAAACCTGAATGAGTTTCTTTCTTCTGTTGAACATAAAAGTTATTTTGAAGAATGTGGTTAAGCAAACAGTTGCTGGTCCCCAGTGACTTCCATAGTACTTTTTTCCTGAATGGGGACAGGTTTAGGAAAACATGAGAGTGCGTAAATAATGGCAGAATTTAAAATTGGGTGAACTATCCCTTTAATGACAAGTGGCAGCATGTTTAGTACTATAGTCTGCTGTCACTTTAAGACCTGCAAGCATCTAATATACAGGCAGGCATCCATTTTTCTCTCAACTGTTTACTTTGCCTTTAGACATAACCAACTATTTTATATGTAAGCATTGTGTGTTTTTGACAGTATTTGCGCAATCCGACACGAAAGCTAACTTGGTCCAGTAACCAGGTGCTGTTTAACAGGCTTTTTAGTGTATGCGAAATGTTTGACTGGCGTGGCTTTAAAGTACATGCAAATAATGCACTTAAAAGTGACTGCAAAGTGCAGTTTCCCATTAAGTGCAACTCTACTGCTAAGTTAACATTTGATGTGAATGTATGTTGTGTTGTCCTGTTTTTTTACACAAAGATAATGCAAGTAATTACAAAATGCAGTTTTTAAATGATGATTTAATTTATTAAGGGAAAAAGCTGTACAAACCTGCCTGGCCCTACATGAAAAATGAATTGCCCCCTATTGTTAAATCATGAAATAACTGTGATTAACCAGATTATTTTAGAAAGCTGAGTTAAATTTCACTAGCCAAACCCAAGCCTGATTACTGCCAGACCTGTTGAATCAAGAAATCACTTAAACAGAACCTGTCTGACAAAGTGAAGCGTGTTTAAAGAGCAACACGATCTAAAGAAATTCAAAAACAGATGAGAAACAAAATAGTTGACATGTATCAGTCTGGAAAGGGTTATAAAGCCATTTCTAAGGCTTTGGGACTCCAGCGAACCACGGTTAGAGCCATTATTCACAAATGGAGAAAACTTGGAACAGTGGTGAACCTTCCCAGGAGTGGCCGGCCTACCAAAATTACTCCAAGAGCACAAAGACGACTCATCCAGGAGGTCATAAAAGAACCCAGAACAACATCTAAAGAACTGCAGGCCTCACTTGCCTCAATTAAGGTCAGTGTTCATGATTCAACAATAAGAAAGAGACTGGGCAAAAACAGCATCCATGGGAGAGTTCCAAGGCAAAAGAAGAAAACAATTCTGCAAAGAAGATTGGGCCAAAATTCATCCACAGCGATGTGAAAGACTCATTGCCAGTTATCGCAAACGCTTGATTGCAGTTGTTGCTGTCAACAGGGTGGCACAACATGTTATTAGATTTAATAACATTAAATGCCAGGCAGGTTTGGACAGCTTTTTTCCCTTAACAAATGAAATCGTTATTTCAAAACTGCATTTTGTATTTACTCGGGTTATCTTTGTGTTATATTAAAATTTGTTTGATGATCTGAATCTTTTAAGTGTGAAAAATATGCAAAAAATTAAAAACACATTCATACATATGAACCTCTAAGCACCCTTTGCCACCCCCTGAAGGTCTCTGAACCCCAGTTTGAAGATCCCTTCTGTACAACATACATCTATGCATTTTTTTTTTTTTTATGCATTTAGCAGACGCTTTTATCCAAAGCGACTTACATTGCATTCAAGTTACAGTGTTTACATTTTATCAGCTCTTGCTTTCCCTGGGAAGCGAACCCATGATCTTGGCGTTGCTAGCGCCATGCTCTACTATTTGAGCTACAGGAAAGCTCAAATAGTAGATCTATGCAGTCTAACAACTTATTTGAATAGGAAATTATGCTCAGGTAGGAATCTAATGTCTGAAGATGCAAAAACACAAGCAGAACATTGCTGTGTTTGCAAGAGAGTGATTCTGTACAACAGAATCTCAGGTGTGGCAGGAAAAATGATACAGAGAAAAACAATTAAAGGAGAATTCAAAGACAAAATTATGCTCTCACACTTACAATTGTGAGTGGCTTTGGTAAGAAAGCACCAGAAATGCAAACGTAGGAGTGGTGAAGAATCACATGTAATAATTTGCTTTCTGAAACCAATGTAGGTTTGTTTGCAATCAGCCAGCTGCATTAAAACACAAGTGTTTGTCTATAAGAGGGTTTTGGATCCCAGAAGCCATCACTGTGAAGCTTGTGTGCACAGATAAAACAAACACTAATAACTGTACCCCAAATGGCCTATAAATTTTTAAAGGGTAAACTCAGTTGTAAAATATCTGGCCCGATACGAACTATCACTCAGCCAGGTATTTAAGAACTCTAACCTGCAGCATTAACAAGGACCTTAGTAACATTAATTACATTCTACAGCATGCTGATGGGGAGAGTGAAATACAAGGAGAAGGGAGGAAAACGCTCAAAGACAGATACAAAAAGAGCTGGAGGAAAAAGAACAGAGCGATTGGGTTTTTACGCCTTCTATAAATCAGATTACACACTTGGTTAGAAACGGAAAGAAAGAGAGAGGCACATATTTGTGATGGCCACAGCTCAGTAATCTGCAGTGCTGTCTTACTGAGCACCAGCTTGCTAATGAGAAGAAAACCACAAACAGAATATTCAAGCCAAGCTTTGAAATGGAAGGTTATATTTAGACGAGTAGGAGAGACTGCAATAACTTGCTCACACTCTTCTCTCAATATTGCTTCCTCATCTGAGGAAGGATTTACTGTACTATGCTTATAGGAGATGGCTTTCTGTTTTAGACCCCCAAACATACGTATGATTCAAGCTATGATTTAGAAGCAGATGCCAAGCAAAACCAGCGATGTTTTAATAAAAAATATGCATGTCTTTAAATATCTGAATGCATATTATTGGTACTTGTATTGACAAATGCAGAAGGCCACTGAAGCAGAGACACTTTAATCAGTTTATGGCACACTAACCTTTTTGGTGAAGTCCATGGCTTTGAGAATGGCCAGGTTGAGTGTCTCTAGGGAGGCCAGAACACCTTCATAGTCCCCCATGTGGTTGGCAAAGTAGTCTGATGAACAGAGAAATGAGGCAGAACACAATTATGCCTTTTCTGCAAACTCACAAACAATACGGAAGACTGAAAACATGGAAAAATGTAATTGCCAACAAAATTGACCCAAAACTATCCATTGATATTAAAACTGAAACCATACACATACAGTAGGTTCACATCTTGTCTATCAGTAAACATAAATCTATTCAAATAAAAATATCAAGTTGTAAAGAAAACTGTATTATTTGTCACTCTAACACACAAACATACTGATACTCACCACATAGTTCCTTGGTGTCAACATTACTAACACATCGCAGGAAAAGGGAAGCGTACAGAAAAACAGAATAGAAAAAGCAGGAGAAGAAAGAGATAAGAAACAAGGGAAAACCCAGCACAAACCAAACATTGCATCTGTGTCTTACAATAGTGGGAATACAGAATCTCACTAAACTACTGTATCTATTTATATGGATCCTAAAGAAAACACAACATAAAACTTGACAAATAAGTGATTTTTGAAACCAGAAGCTCAGCAGACCTCAAAGTTACATGCTTCATCAAAACGTATTAATCAGCCAATTTGACACTGATCTGGAACTAATGGAGTGATGCATATATTGTTTTTATAGAGGTTTTTAAGAGTTTTTAAGTATTTTGTTTTTAACTGAAGTGTTACAAAATAGGAAGTTTTGTCATTTCAAGTCAAGTCAAGTCAAGATTTGTACTGAAGCCAGAATTAGTTGGATATGAATAATCTTATCTTTTAGGTTGCATTCATTACGTTTTAAACAAAAACAAAAACAAAAAAAAGGAGAAATAACAAATGAGATGAAGTATTTAACATTTAAAAGTATGTAATAGACGGGATTATCCAAAACTAGGCCATAGATTCCAACAAAAATGACTATTGTGATATAAAACGTTACAAAGTGTACTCATACTTGCCACTACTAGACAAAAACAAAGAAGAGGAAAAAGAAAGAGAGAAACAAGCTACAGAAAACCATTTTTTCCCTACTGCCTGGCTGTTACCCTTTTTGGGCTTCATCCTATCGTCTCTCTCTTATTTTTGCTCTTGGACTTTTCATCTTTCACTTCTTTATACTTTCCCTCACTAGGTAAAATGGAAGTGCCGTCGGCAAAGGGAAGCACAAAAAAGATATAAAGTATGACATTTACAGGTGTAGGGTGGGCACTGAGAGTGAACACAGCTAACAATCCTCTCTCCTTTCACTAGTACTGAGCTCTTGACGCCTGCCCTGTCAAATAAAGAGCACGTCCACCTCAGCAGAGGACAGAAGAGATGGGAAGACTGAATGTCATGAGTCCCTCTCTCTGTTAGGGGCCTATCCCATTCATACCCATTAGAATTTTGCTAGATAAGCTAGTGATCAGATTCATCAGTTTGATTATTTTCCATCCAATATGTTGATGAAAGGATGTCAACATTAAAACTGGTCTCACTGTAAACGATTCATCTGTGCATGTTATTAAAAAGAAAAAAAAAGTCTTTGTAATTTTTAATAAAGAAAATGATAGCTAGTTCTTCGCCTCAAATGACTTTTCTGATGTCACTTAGGCTGCAAGTGCTATTAGATTGCGTTAAACAATATCTTTTTAAGCACTGTTTTAACAAACTTGTCTTCAATCTGGCTTCATTCTGATACAACCCCAATTCCAGAAAAGTTGGGCTGTTTTGTAAGATGCAATAAAATCAAGAATATGTGGTTTGTTAACTGTCCTTAACCTTCATTTAGTTGACAAAGGTACAATTAAAAGATATCTAATGTTTTCACTGACCAACTTAAATGTATTTTGTAAATATAAACAATTTTTAATTTTGATGGCTGCAACACACTCCATAAAAGTTGGGACAGAGGCTAAATAAAAGTGAAAAGGTTATAGAATATCCAAGTTAAACTGTTCTGAAACAGTTCAAAGTAAGCAGGTGAATTGGTAATAGGTCAGGGTATCATGATTAAGTTTATACAAAGCATCCTGTCTTTGCCAGTAAACCTGGATCGTGGCTCACCGCTTTGTGGAGAGAGAATTTCATGAGAGAATTGTCAGACAAATCAAAAATCACATTTCTCAATGCAAAATTGTGAAGAATTTAGGTCTTTCACCAACTACCATACATCATTTTGTGAAAAGATTCAGGGAATCCAGAGAAATCTCAGTTGAATGCCTGTCACCTTTGAGCCCTCAGATGGCACTGCCAGAGAACCCGTCATGCTGCTGTGTGAAATATAGCCACATGGGCTCAGGAGTACTATGGAAAACTGTTGTCTTTTAACACAGTCTGCAGCTGCATCAAGAAATGCAATGTGCATCTCTGTTATACAAGGAGAAAGCTATACATCAGTTCCAGGCAGAGATGCCAGCGAGTTTTCTGGGCCAGAGCTCATCTTAGATTATTAAAAAAGTATGGTCAGTTTAGTCCACATTTCAGCTTGTTTTTGATGAAAACAGACATCAAATTGTCAGTCCCAAAGATGAAAGAAACCATTCAGACTTCAATCAGTGGCAAAAGCAAAAGCAAACATTTGTCACGGTACGGGGTGCATCAGTGCAAACGGCATGGTTGACTTGCATATGTGTGAAGGTACCATTGACGTGGAGACATTGGGATTGTACAGAGACATATACTGCCATCAAGATGACATCTTTCATGGGAAGTATGGTTATTAGATCAAGACAATGCCAGGTCTCATTCTGCATGTGCTACAACAGCGTGGTTTCATAGACACATGTGGATGTGACTGTCTGGCCAGCAGATCTGTCTCCTATTGAAAATGTATGGCCCATCATGAAAAGGAGAATCAGACAACGACTATGCACTGTTGAGCAGCTGAGGTCTTATATCAAGTGTGTCTGGCCAAAAATGTTGCTGGCAAAACTTTAAAAGTTATCATCCTTAATTCCCAGATGATTAAAATGTGTAATTAAAAGGAAAGGTGATTTGACAATGGTAAACATGCCTCTTGTTCCAACTTTTTTGGAGTGTATTGTAACCATCAAAATCAAAATTTGTTTATTTTTACAAAATAAAATTAAGTTGGCCAGTGAAAACATTGGACATTTTTCTTTGTACTTTAATCAGTTAAATAAAGGTTAAAGAGAATGAACAAATAACATATTCTTGATTTTATGGCATTTCACAAAATGTCCCAGCTATTCTGGAATTGGGGTTGTATGTAACATAATTTTCATAATCAAATTGATCCTCAGTGAATAAAATTCATTTTGTTCTTGTTCAGTGTCATGCATCAAAATCTGTCGAATTATAGAAGGAAGATGATTTACAAACAGAAATTAACAGTGATTTAATATACAGTTATGAAAAGCATGATTTTGACCAATGAGATTTCATAGTGGGCGGGGCTAATCATGACTCCATAGGAATAATTAAATGTCCTGTTGCTCGTCATGGTCTCAAATAGTAAAAAGAACAAAAAGCAGATTTCAATCATAGTCGTACCTGTTAAGAATGCTGTGAAGGTGTGTGTGAATGTCAGCATGATATTCAAAAGATGAGAGGCTCATGTTTCATTTCAAATCCAAAACATAAGTGTAAATGAGAAACAACCACAAAAAGGTGCCATGCATAAAATTCTTATTTTTCTTCTTCCATTCGATCTTCACCACCTCAGTTTCTCTCCTCACCCCCCACCCCAGTGTCTTTTCCAGCCCTCCCCCATCTCATCATCTAGCCCTCTTGTCTCCATCCTTTTCTCTGCACCAGTCCTTATGGGCTCTGGTGGTTCATTATTTAGAGAGAAGGCTATGTTGGACCTGCAGAGCAGCGACCGCATCCTAGCAGCTGCAGACTTCTCCTCCTTTTTTACATAATTCATTCTGAAATGTGATTAAAGACAACACACACACAGGAGCTGCTCTGCCTCCAGAGACCAGCTCACACACACCTATACACACAAACACAGAGAAATAGGGTGCGTGAGACACAGAGAACAGGAAGAGAGAGAGATCTGGCAGCATGAGACAGATGTAGTCATGATGACACTTTCTAAACACAAAACGTTAAGAGAGAGAGAAAGTGAGAAATGCAATGTTATGTACCTAGAAGCAAATATATAAACTATTCTAAAGGGTCTAGTCTCATTACTGTTCACCTCATCCCTTTATCATCCTTCATCAGTCACAGTCTTGCCCTTTTCCCCTTTTTTTGCTGTCCATTATCCTTCATTATGTCCATCAAAACAAAATCTGCCCCATTTTTCTGCCTGGTTCTCGAGAAACCATTACCTATAATCAGGGGTTAAATTGGACTAAAGATCCTGGTTACACAGTTATATCATCAAAAAGAATGCTACGGATACTCTTATGTCCCAGGGAGTGAGTCTTATTACACAGAGCCAGACTTTTAATCTGAAAATGTAAATTTCTATCATAAAATTATAATTGTTAAGTAATTATGATAAAAAAAATAATAATTATGAAAATATTCTAAAATTATAATATGCAGAAGTAAATATTTTATATATCTGTTGTGTGGAAATAAATACTGTGTTAAATGTATTATGAATAATACAATATAATAAATATACTAATAATAAATACATTATATTTACTTAAAACAAATTATTTGTTTTTATATTTATTACATTTAAATATATTTTTATTTTATTATATTTTGTGTAATTTACAGACATGCTGTAATTTTATCCTTTTTTTTTGTTTTTTTTTCAAAAATTGTGAAAAAATTCATTTATTAATTAATTGAAAATACATAAAAAGCTAGTTATGAAATTTGCCTCAGCCAGACAAAAAAGACAAAAAGCAGACTAATTAAATAAACTAGAGAATGTGAGAAGTTAGAATTTATTTTCTGAAAGTCCACAGGGCCGAATCCGATGAAACAATTACAGTGCTGTGCAAAGCAGCTTAAACGAGGTGAAGCTTGCGCTCTAGGCGAAATCACCTCATCCACGCTTCGCCACTGACTACATTCTCATGTAGAGAAATGGATAATACTTCATCACATGAACTATTGAGATAATTCTTAACCTGTTAACTGGCATTGGCCCACTTGCCATTACATGTTTAAACAGTAATATCTTAGTCTGAACCTAAAGCAATCCTGACAAACTATATATCATTTGATTTTTCAAATATTTTACAGAGCAACTGTAATTTATTAATTTGTAAGAAGAGTACTCAGAGTCAGAGAGCGAGTGACCTTTACTTTGAGATAGTGATACATATATAAAATCCTGAAAAATCAGGAAAAATCTCCATTCATGTTCATGCCAAGTGTTCAAAAGATAACATTCATTCTATTTTTTGAGAAAAAAGGTCTAAAAGTGTTTCGAATATAAAGAAAAAACAATAGGTTCTCAATTTTTGATGCAGCGTGAACTATAACGTACGTCCAGGGTTCTTGTCGCATGTATTTTATGTGTTTTTTAGAGGTTGAATTGAAATCAAATACTGCCATACTACCCTTAATACTTCTGAATGTGATGTCTAGGTCATGAATGTTGAGAAAAGTATGGAAAAACATGTTTCAGATCACTCAAACCATATATGGAAATGGAGGTGCCCTTATATGGTTACTAATGGGGTTTGATGGTCATCTAGTGGAAAAGCTTGGTACTACACCCAAACACAATTTCACTGAAAGCTCATTTTTTGAGATATCAACCTCAAATTTGGAACACAACTTCTTCAGATTTTTGGGGATTTTCTAGCAGTTTTAGAGTGAAACATGTTTTGTAAAATATATATTTTATACAAAATATAAACATTTTTACCTTTTATATTTTCATAAACTTAAACTTCCATAAAAGGAGATCAACCTTAAGTCTCTGCTGCAAAGCATTCAAAATTTATAACAATTTAAGTTGGAAATGTCATTTTAAGGCCAATTCACACCGCACAGACAAACGCCAACAAACACCAACAAACAAGTTGGCTCAAGTTGGCTGTTGGATTTAGAATTTTATTAAAAATAACTGTCATGTTCACACTGCACCAACAAACACCAACAAACTTCGAGTCACAAAGAGTCAAGTAACACGGTGTCTACACCGGACGCGACAGTTGTCCCATCGCGCTGCATCCAGTGTATACAGCGTCACTGATTATAATCAATAGAACCTCTATTGTATTTTGTCTCGTTGTACCGCGCCGCTCGCGTCTGGTGTTGATGGTGGAAGTCTGATTGGGGACGAAACTGATGATCCTGTAACCAGAATCAAAATTTTATTGTTATTAATGTCTTTGCGTGTCACTCTTCACCTGAAAAGATGGCGAATAAAAAGGAAAGAGGCCGTGGGTGGAGCACGCTTTAAGTGAAATATGCGCATCGTCATGGAAACGGTTCGTGGCACGTCAGAGTTTGTTGTAGTTTGTTGGAAAACCCTTTCACACTGCTCAGACATTCCACGACCAACAAACGCCGATTAAGCATGTTCAGTCGGGTGAAAACAAACTCCAACCAACGCCAACAAACGCCAACAGGGGTAACACACTGATCCAACAAACTCCAACAGACTAGTTTGTTGGAGTTTGTTGGCGTTTGTCTGTGCGGTGTGAATTGGCCTTTAAGGCCTATACTCAAAAAGTGGAGCCGACAGTTAACAGGTTAATTTAGCTTTAACGTTTTTACTGGAACATTTAACAACTTGACCAGGGTGTACAAACAAGTTCCAATCCATTTTTTTTTTCATTCCCTGAAGATGTCATATTGTTTCCTATTTTTATTGCCCCTCTGTTGTCCTGTACTGTGATTCACTCGGCGCTGTGCGTCTGTAGAATCACCTGGTGTTATCAGAGTCAATGGTGTGAAACAGTTTTTCCAGCTCCTCTTCATTCAGAGTCCCATCAGAGAAGAAAGCCTGGAACTCATCAAGGGAGAGCTTTCCATCATCTGCAGGGGGAAACAGAGATTTTAGCTGCACGCCTCATTCATTTTTAGCACTCCAGACAGTAGTGTGTATCAGCACCATGGGTATTTCTGTAACTACATCTTAACAGGAGGAACAGGCTGCCATCACTCACAAGCATCACAAATGTATTCAGTATCATCTAAAATTAATTAATTAGTTACATCAGTTAAATCAATATAGTCTAAAATTAAAATACACCTATATGTGCGCTCCATATACTCACATGGGTCACATTCCCTAATAATTGCATGTGAACAAAGCATTCTTACAAATATGCACAGACAACTGATGGGTTTAGGTGCATACACACATTAATTTCTTCTTAACCCTCGTTCTAATGTTGATGAATCCGGATTATTCTTAATGAGGGAACGAGAGAGCCCACTGTTATTAATTAAAATAATACATGCTCAAACCATTTCCATCTATATCTCTTCTGTATAGCCATGTGTCACTCTTTGCAAGCATATACTTTAAAATCTTTGAATAATCCTAGTGTGTCATTCTTAATGCAAAATTGACATATCTGAATTTATTGTAGGGTCATTTAGTTATTCATTTTCCAGTACATACATATGGGGTCGGTAAGATATTTACACCAAGGCTGCTTTTATTTTGATCAAAATACAGTAAAACAGGAATGTTATGAAATTAATCATTTAAAATATCTTTTATATTTTAATATATTTTAAAATGTAATTTATTCCTGTTATGGCAAAGCTGAATAATCAGCAGTCATTGCTCCAGTTTTCCGTGTCACACGATCCTTCAGAAATCATATTAATATGCTGATTTGCTGCTCAATAAATATTTCTTATTATTATCAATGCTAACAGCTGTGCTGCTTAATATTTTGGGGAAAATGTGATACATTTTTTTAAGGATTTTTTGATTCAAAAGAACATCTCGGTTACGTATGTAAGCCTTGTTCCCTGAAGGAGGGAACGGAGACGTTACGTCAGCAGTGACTGACGTAGTGGGCTCTCTAGCGAGATCCTAGTATATCAGTCACTGCTGACGTAACGTCGAACAACATTTATTGGAAATAGAAATCTTTTTTAGTATTATACATTTTTATTACAATCACGTTTGATCAATTTAACATGTATGCTAAATAAAAGTATTAATAAAAAAATAAAAAACATACTTTTTTTAAGCATCACCAGTGACAAGAGACAGGAGGCTAATAAGAGAATGTACTGTATTGGCTTCCTCTATGGGGAATGGTCAAGAAGAGGTTACAGTGAGAAAAGTAGGATGTTACAAATAGCTGCAGTCAATGCTGGGAGGAATGAAATATTCATCACCCTGGATTTTGTCCTTGAAGTTGGACCTGCGCTTATTGGACAAAGTAAAGCCGAAATACAATATGAAAGTAAGTGCAGCCAATCAGTGGCTCCAAAGTTTCTAAATCCAAAAGCTTTTACTGGAAATGAGAACCACTTATGGCTTGTCAATGTGGTTCTGCACCTCCAACACATGGCCATGTATTTATACATGACCTTTATCCATTCTGCTCTTTATAGAAAAACACCCTACCATATCTGTGCGTATGTGTTTTTCTTTCTCAACCTACATAATGTTCTCAACCTTTCTTTGTCATGGTTAGAAAGTGGTGGAAGGGAAGCAAAATCAAAAGCAGATCTTTCTCTGAACCATAGCTTACATATGAAGTGTGTGTCTCTGTCTTTCCCTGTCTCTATGCAAGGCTGAGGAGCACGGGGAACCCAGCCCTTAATTAGGCAGTGACCCACTTTTCTTCTCTTTTCCTCAGGAAGGAGTGCTTGCTCAGGAAACAGACATTTACTTGCCCAATTTCCACGTTCAGCACTGTGCTCTAGTGACAGCTGATGTGTAACAGTAACATTACCTCTGTAATATATCGTAATGAGTCAATAAACCTCTCTGCACTGGGTTAAGTTGACAAATTAATCTTATACAACCAGCATTTTATGTTGATGATCATTGTTTGCATGATGCTGGTTGTAAAGAATGATTTTTATATTCTTGCAGAGCTATTTAAGAGAGCGAACTGTCCTGCTGTGCAATTACCTGGAAATTGCTGTACTCACCTAAACTGCAGGTGGGCTACTGTAATGCTGCTTGATGGACAGAAATGGTTCATCTTCCAGATAATCGTGAATGGCCTTTCAGTTGGATTTAAAAGTGCAAAGTCTCATTTGACTCAGTAAGAGTGTCATGACAACGACTGCTTTTCTCAGAACCAAAGCTTATTTGAAATTTAACACTGCTCTTTTACTGCCTTGCAAGCACCAGAAATGAATATATATATATACATTGCTGTTTAAAAGTTTGGGGTCATTAAATTTTTTTTTATGTTTTTAAAAGTCTCTTATGCTCACCAAGGCTCCATTTATTTAATAAAAAAAGTAAAATTGTGAATTTTTTTTTTAAATATTATATTATACAATTTAAAATATAACTTTTACATATGTTCAAATATTTTAAAATGTAATTTCTTTCAGTGATGGCAAAGCTATATTTTCGGCAGCTATTACTCCAGTCTACAGTTTCATATGATCCTTTAGAAATAATGAAATAATTCTAATATGCTGATTTGGTGCTTAAAGCTGCAGTCCATAAGTTTTGCCTCTTTGTCGCCATCTCTGTTTGAAACCTGCAATTGCAGTTACTTGCGGAATTATTTTCATTGCGTAGGTTGTGCTCCGGCACGGCTCCAGCGTGGATGAATCTAATGTTTTGAGGAGTATGTGTGGCTGTCAGTCACCGCACCGGTGTGGATACTGTACTTAGGAATCACAAATTCAGCCTACGTCTTGGAATATATGAGCCAAATAAAAATTTTCACCAGATATTGTCATCAGAACAAGTAAGTAACAAGTCTGCCACGTTTGTTCTGACCAACTGAGGAAAAAAAGCATTACAATAAATCAAGATCGTGATCTAACGATCGATTAGCTCATATCAACATCAAACCATGCAAATTATTATTATTGTTTACATTATTATTGTTATTATTAATGTTAACAGCATCTGCATTGCGTGACTATGTGTATGTAGTGTGTATTAGCATGTAGATTTCAATTTCTGAACAGTCTCATCTCTAATTGTCATACCATTCGAATTTCATATTAAGAAATTATTTTAACCCAAAAAGCAAACTATGCTCCCTTTGAACTGGTTGTCTTTAAAATACAAATCCTTTGTAATCCCAGGCTATCTGTAATCAGATGCACATTAAACTGGAATAATTTAATTTCAGTCACATGTGTTTAATAAACACATAATCCTTTCTGGATTACAATCCGCTATTCTGTGAGAAAAGGCTAACGATCCGCCACCTGCAGGATGCTCACATGCGATAGCCAAGTAGCCGGGACTCAATCTTTAGGTTTACAGATGTGACGTAATGACGCAGCAGCATGTATGAATTTCCCGCAAAAACCTACCTGTACCACTCAAATAAAAAAAAAAAAACATTATTATAAGCTCACCGTTGTGAATCGGGCTAAAGTAAGGCGATAGTTTTGAACACTGGCTGATTATGTACTTGCTGAAATATTGATTTTGGATCATTTTTAACCAAAAAAAAAAAGTTATGGACAGCAGCTTTAAGTAACCTTTCTATTATTATCAATGTTAAAACAAGTTTTTCTGCTTAATATTTAGTGGAAACCATGATTTATAATTTCAGGATACTTTGATGAATATAAAGTTCAACAGAACATAATTTTTTAACAAAAAGAACAAAAATCTTTTGTAACATTATAAATATCTTCACTGTCACATTTGATTTAATGCATTTAATTTATTGCATGCCTACCTATATATATATATATATATATATATATATATATATATATATATATATATATATATATATATATATATATATATATATATATATATATATATATATATATATATATATATATATATATATATAAAATTATTATTAATTTTCATCACTTAAAATTAGTAAGTATACGCGCTGCCGAGTGAAGCGTGTCAGTGAACGAAATATCGAGGTTTTGCATTTTGCTGTGAAACTGGCAGCGCATAGCCTAGATTTATAGTTTTAATGTAAATCTTATACAGAATTACAGTTAGTTGATCTAAAATGGTGATTACGCAACAGCTGTCAACCATGTTGGACCGGTCTGAACGCATGCGCAGCACTTAGTTATGTGCGCACACACACACACACACACACACACATATGCATATAATATATAAATAGAAATAATATATATATATATATATATATATAAAATACACACACACTGTATATACAGTAAAAAGATTCTACACAAACTAGTCAGTTGATGGACACTGTCACACATTCCTTTTACAGAACACTGGGTTCTAGCTGCCTCTGACTGCAGTATAAAGGAATGGATTGCACTTCATGCAATGACCCTATATAATGTTTTTTTCTTTACATCCTTTCTCTGTCACAATTATATTCTCCAGAGATACAGACTTTGGCACATAAACCACTCCAGTTGCAGTAAGAATGTAGACTGGAAAGAAATGCTCCAAGATCTGCTACTATAATGACGCTTAATGGATAGAAATCTTTCTAGATAACGTAAAGGGTCTTTCAGTTGGACTAAAGAGTGCAAAGTTTCATTTGGTGGCGAGAAAAACAAACAGGCATCTCGAATGTTGCTCTGTCTAGGGAGCAGGGTAAACGACTGATCAGACGGGTTTAGGGAGGTGGAAATGGACCAAGAGGTGAAGTTTAGTTAATGTGTGTAGGAAGGCAAGAGTCTGCAGGGACTGGACACTGTCACAGACCTCGCTACTTCTTATGAAAGAGAGGCAATTAGCACTTTTCACAACCAATGGCCCCAGCACATCTTAGCACCTCCTTACAAACACGTCTCTTCCCATCTCTCATCTCTCACAACTCACGCCACATTTCGGGGGAGAACTGGGGTACATGTTGCCATGGTAACCAAAAGAACAGGAGCAGACCTTTGGGATCTGAGATGTGTTAATCGTACATACGCTCGCTCTCATTTTTTCTCTTTCATTCTGTTTGCTTCCTTCTTTTGCCTGTCCTCTCCTATGTTCCACACCAGCGACATGTAGTCAACTTCTGTAATCATATTAAAATGAATGACAATTAAATTAAACAAATTTTACTTAATAAAACTAAAGTAAATACAATAAAAATTAATAATTATTTTCATGTTATCACTGATAAATAGCTGATATTAAAATTATATATTTTTTTCTCTCTACATAAATGGAAAATAAAACACTAAATCTAAAATCAGTCATTTAAATGCAACAAGTAAATTTAGATATCACAACCCTATTATCTACAACATTAAACTGGTTGTTATTTTGAGATTTGCTAAAGATTAACTTATAACATAAAATAAATTTTTCAAAGTAAAAAAAACTTTATTGATGCACGTTTTACAAGAAAATACTATTTCAGTTTAATTAAATGTGTTACTTGCCATTTCTTTGTAATTCTTTGTAAAACTTACAAGCAATCTCAGAGTGAAAATTGTTTCTACGCTATTTTCTCAGTGTACAGTGCTATTAACAGTGTAATAAAATGATTAGTGTTATTAAAAGAATAACTTTAGGTGAGTGTTAGATGACGAAAAAGACAATCTAAATATAAAATAGGAGAAATTAGGGTAAACAATTAAATATAAACTGCTACACACACACACACACACACACACACACACACACACACACACACACACACACACACACACACACACACACACACACACACACACACACACACATATACTGTGTGTGCATCCCAACATAAAATATAAAACACTGTTTACTTTTAACAAGAAACCTAGCCTAATATTTTAATATCTTATATCCAAACCTTAATGAGTTTAAACATTAAGCAGTTTTACGCTGATAAAAATAACAACATAACACAATAACAACAATATAAATAAGCTTATTTCAACTAACTTTGAGATTATTCTGGAAAAAAAAAAAAATCTTTTGTCAAAGTTTTAACTTAAATTTTTTTTTGACAATTTGATCTTTTATTTTGCAAAGTCTGAGAAAGCATCCCTGATCTACACTCATTTCAAATCACCTTGTAGAAGAAAAGTACTTATCCATTTTCATTGCCCAAAGCTCACTTTGCCATTACAACTCTGCCCATGGTTATAAACAACCTCCGTCTAAAAAAATCATGTCCTTTCTGCATCAGAAACATCACATATATTTGTGACCCTAGAGCAATGATGCTGGAGATTGTTGGGATGCTGATGCAGAAGACTGTATAAATCTGCACTGCCCAGCCCCCATCTCCATTGCCAAAACAGTAATAAACTCAAAAGCTAAACTAATATGAAAGTTTAGCCCTCTGGCCCATCCCAAAGACACCACTCTGAGAGTAATGATGGATGAACAGTAAAAGAGCCTTTCACAGGCCTGTCAGTTTCTCTTGCTCAGAAACATCGATCAGCATGGAAAAAACCAGCCCTACCTGCCTGTCGCACTGTAAGCCTGTCTGTCAAAGCATCATTTAATCTATCTGCCTTCAGATTGCCTGTCTGTCTGCCCGTCTGAGGTGGACACCGGTACCTTTGAAGTCTGTTGGGATTTGATTCAGCCATATGTCCGAACAGTGTGATGGCAGCATGAGAGGACCCATCAGCACATGCTAAACATTTACCCAACTCGTCCTCCCACTTCCATATGTCTCCATCACAGACATGTTTTGCTAACAGTGTAACTGTGCAGTGAGCCAAATTACAAATAGGTGTTACTGAGACTGTACGACATGTTCAAGCTCTTGGGCGGCATATTACTGCACTAAAACAAAGAAGAAAACAATCTCACTGAGCAAACTCAAATGAGCAGAACGTGAAATGTGGCATTACAATAACACAATTTGCTGTGCAAATAGAAGCTGCGTTACAACTGACGGGGTCCCTACAGTGTTCACTGCTTACTATTCCCTAAGCACTGACTGCAACATCATCACATACATATGAAACTTCAGTACTGCATATTAGAGATGTCTGAGGTATGATGACAGTGTACTTTACCATAAACATACTGTACTTTTGATTTAGTATCTTCTGAGGTGCTATCTGTCCCTCCATTAAACAGCGTCAAACGGTATTTATTGTTGGAATATTGTAATAAAATGGACAGAATTGTGATTAATTGGATGGAAGGCGCTCTACAATAATGTCTCATTGGCTAGACTAACAGATTCTTGGGATTTAAGAATCAATATCATTTAATAAAAATGAGAATCGATTAAAATCGAGAAATCGATATTTTTTACCCAGCACTAAAAATTGGGTTATATTAGACACGTGATTTATCTTATTTCACAATAATAATGAGATTATCATGACTGTACAGTAGATCATGACTTTCATTACCAGAAGTGCTAAAGTCGGCGTAAACCGGAAGTAGCTGCCGACTTTATTTCCAACTGAAACGGAATATTGAGTAAAGGGCGGGGTTTTATTTTTGTGCTCCTCCTCTCATCTTTCACTCACAGCAAACTAACGATTGGAGGGGCATGATTAAGCAAATTCTGCTCAAGTCATGGCCCAAGCCGTCACACTGACGTCATCAAAGCAGGAGTGCCATTCCAGAACGGAAGCAAATGATCAGATTTTGATTAAAGATTACCAAAATAAACTATTTTTGTCAGAGGATTAACTTGCACAGATTAATTGTTCACCTTAAGGCTAACAATGTGCACTAACAAAATAAATATTGTACATTTGTATTTCATTCGGACTTTAAAAAATGATCTGGCTTAAAGCACAACTTATAAACGAATAAATGCATTAAATTATTATTTAATTAAAATAAACTGTCATATTTAAAAGTGCTCACCTGACTGATAAATGTCTGATGCAATTTTTAATATAAAAATAAACATAATATGTTTATATTACATGTATATTTTATCTTATTTAACCAGATTAGTTCATTTTATACCAGCTAACAACCACGTACAAACCACACCTGGTACTAATTAAACGTTGGAATCTCAACTATTTTTTTTTTCTTTTTTCACTGAATCAAATTACTTTAAGTGCTTTAGTGATGTGCAAACTTCCCTCTTCGCTTCCTGTGAAATGACGCATCTCTATGCCGTTCACAGTGGCCCTTCAAACTGAACATTGGAATCTCACTTAAGATGAAGGAATACCCTGTAAAGTTCACTTCGTAGGGCACTTATGGTAAAATGGACATAACACGATTACTCAAAACAATATCTCATCAATTATCAATCAAACAAATGACATGCAAACAATTAAGGAGCAATGTTTAAACTCCTCATTATGAAGACATCAGCTACTACAGCACATGTAATGGCCAACCACACTCTGTCTCTGTGGAGAAGATAAAGGATGGCTGTATGAGAACTGATCCAGAATCTGATTGAATAAGAGTGAATCCTAATCCCCGGCACCACTGACAGAATCAATTAATGCTTCATCTAACAAATCTGATTCAATCACAATTCATTCAAATGAGTCATTAACCTCAGCTGCCTGAGTGGGCATTTCACATGGAAATCCTATTAGTGTGACCCAGCCACCAGAAAAGTGCATTAGCACAGAGAAGCGAGGGCAACAAATCTGCAAATCTCGAAAGCAACGCTCTCAGAAGTACTGTAGCTCTGCACCAAACCAATGACCTTCTCAAGAGAAACATGGAGAAAGTAATACATTTTTTTTGTTGAGAAATGAGTCTCAGTCTCTTGAGCTTTGTCCACAGACCACCCACAGTTTGTTCACTGTCTGATGCATATTTCACATAAAACTGGCGAGCGCTATCGGAAAATCAGCAGGACCAATCTGATTGACTGGCGTCTACGCAATTTCCAGAAGTAAAAGTGTACCAGACTGACTGGAAATTTTGTCTCTTGGATGTTCTGGGATAAATTCTGATCACAAAGTCTCACACATTTCCCCTAATTTCTTCTGTTTTCAGACTATGAACTGACAGCTGTGTAATTATTTGAATTATTTATTTCACACTATGACTATTATTAGATAAACCTGCACCTAAAAGGTATGTAAAAACAAAATATGACTAGAATCTATGAAAATATGACTAGAATCTTTACCATGATTTTAGTCATTTTCAACCACAGTAAAGATAAACATCACAATATAGTAATTCTGTTTGTTTTGTCTTTATACTGAGAAGTTATTATATTAAATTAAATTAAAGCCATACCCAGTATTTTTAAACATTGTCGCTTAAAAGACCTTAAAAAAAAATTCGCATCAGACTTTTGATAACTAGTTATATGTGACCCTGGACCACAAAACCAGTCTTAAGTCACTGGGGTATATATGTAGCAATAGCCAAAAATACATTGTATGGGTCAAAATGATTGATTTTTCTTTTATGCCAAAAATCATTAGGACATCAAGTAAAGGTCATGTTCCATGAAGATATTTAGTAAATTTCCTACTGTAAATATATCAAAATGTCATTTTTGATTAGTAATATGCATTGCTAAGAACTTCATTTGGACAACTTTTGTTGGTGATTTTCTCAATATTTAGATTTTTTTGCACCCTCAGATTCCAGATTTTCAAATAGTTATATCTCGGTCCTAATACACCATACATGAATGGAAAGTTTATTTATTCAGCTTTCAGATGATGCATAAATCTCAATTTCGAAAAACTGACCCTTATGACTGGTTTTGTGGTCCAGGGTCACATATTAACTTAAGACAACCGGTCATATTTTCATTAATACTTTTTTTAGAACTGCTTAGAACAAAAACCACCAATATTTGTATCTCTTAATTACATTAGAACACTCTGATGTGTTCCTAAAACACAGTGGCAATGATATATTTGCTACATATATATTTGTTACACAATATAATAAATACAATAAAGATCAATCTAAATACAGAGGACCATTTACACAAAGTTTTATATTGCCATATCACCCAGCACTAAAGCTTGCTCGATCTTAAAGAAATCTTCATCCATAACTTCAGTCACCCTCAAGCCATCCAAGATGTAGATGAGTTTGTTTTTTCATCGAAACAGATTTGGAGAAATTATGCATTACATCATTTGCCCAAAGGATCCTCAGCAGTGAATTGGTGCCGTCAGAACGAGAGTCCAAACAGCTGATGAAAACATCACAATAATCCAAGTAATCCACCCAACTCCAGTTCAGCAATCAACATCTTGTGAAGCCAAAAGCTGTGTGTTTGTAGAAAACAAATCCTTAATCATTAAGGCATTTCAACTTTAAACCATCGTTTCTGTCCATAATCCATAATAACTATTCCTCCGGTGACAAATTTCATCCCCTGTTGTCCTCTCACATAAAAATCCACAAACATATTTGTTTAGAACTAGTTTGGACTGTTTTCATTTGTAAACGGTGCTTGGTCTCTTATAGAATCTTACAAATTTGTTCATAACAAACAATCAGCTTTTGATGTTTTTATCAGCTGTTTGAACTCTCATTCTGATGGCACCCATTCACTGAAGAGACTTCATGATTCAAGTGAAAAAAAGAAGGAGACTACAAGTTATCTAACACTTAGTGTAGAGGGCTAAAGATAGTGAGATAAATATATAATTTAGCTTCAATGGATTTGTTTTAATAAGCTTTCCTGTCTCAACTTTATTTTTCAAATGACAAACTCTTCAAACTGGAACTGGAGAGCCTGTTATAATTACAGAAAGCATCATTTTCTGCCTCTCAGACAAAAGGGCCAATTCAGAAGAGTGTTAGATGCATGTTTCAAAGTGGAGCTTGTTTGAGTGTCTGAGAGTATGAGTGAGTGTATCTGTGGGCCGGTGGGAAATGGGTGGGGCTCTATTAGTACTGCACCATTCAAAGCAATGCCATCAGTCAAGGATGAAGAGTCTGCCAAGCGACTAATGTAAGTTCAGCCTGTTTTGTGGTCAATAAAGTCCACGAATCCCATCTCTAATGTAATGCATACTGCAGTATGATGAATATGTAGTTCAATGCTGCAGTTGGCTAATTATTAGGAGAGAAGATTCATGACTGTGATCGCCAGAAGTGCTAAAGGGACCATTAAAAAAAATGAAACAACTGCCTTAAAGCAAAACCCCAAAAAATGTAGCAACTATAACAGCTACTTTCCTATTAAAATGCATTAGTTGAAATGGATCTGCTTACTAATACACATCAGAAAAAAGTGCCATGTTTGGTTTAATAGAAATATAAAATAATTCTCTTTATAAAAAATGTGCATTACAGGTTTAGTTTATTTTATTTTATTTTTAAAACATCTGCATTGCACCAATATGTGGCACTGGCAAATGTCCACTTGATATGCTCAGAGGTTCAATCCGGAGGAAAGCCATCTGGATTTTAAAAGTAGACACAGACTGAAATTCACTTTTCAACATTCAGCATCAGTATAGAATTGGGTATAAATTCAGTAGGGGTTTTATCCTTGCCATTGTGTATATTTCATTGGGAATGCATAACGTATTTTTTAGGCATCCTGGAGGGGTTTTGCTCTAAAAGCTTCCTTGAAGAAAGATGGTTGAGGGATGAAACCTATCTCTCTGAGTACTTTCCTTCAGAGATCTATGATATTTCACATTCTGTAAGAGAGGAAGAAATTGTTAAGAGAAGAAATTGGCTATTAAATTAGAGAAAAAAATCTTTAGTCAGTACTGATACTGGGACACTATCCAAGATGAACTTACAAAAAGTTCAAAATCCTCTTAAAAGGTGTTAAATTAAAGAATATCTCACAGCTAACTAATCACGGCTATTTCCACCAACTAGCTCACATTCTTACATTCATAAAGTGTGAGAAGAGTTCAGGAAATAACTTCATCCCTGCACTCAAAATTAGTTGTACCGCTTGCCCAATTTACTTAATTAAAATGAGCTAATGGAACACAACTATTCAGAATTCTGTCACTTAATTTAATTGCACTCAATCGGTTTAAATTTATAAAACAGAAGTTTACTTAATCCATTTGCACTGAGACTACATTAATAATTTAGGCTGGAATTAACATAACATTACTGAAACTGATTTCCAGTTTACAGCATGCACTGAAAAAAACAAATCTAGTGTAGGATTTATTTTGAAAAATTTCCACTGAGAAATTGCTAGCAAATTTCACAAATAATGACAAAGAATGGCAAGTAACATTGAAGTGAATTAAATAGTAATTTCTTGTAAAATTTGCCAAATTTTGGATGAATAAATAGGTCAGTAGACTTAAATAAAAACACGATATGGACTAGTGTCTGTGAATATTAAGCTGCAAAAAGACTATTTAAATATGAATCCTGCATGTTCTGTGTGTCTCTGTTTGAATGAATGGCGCAGATGTATGGTTTTGTTTACTACAAACATACTGAAGTGCACATGGCGCTCACTGTGTTTTCAGCATTTGCCACCTCAATATGAGTACATGAACACATAAACATAAGATGCATCCCAAATCGCATACTTATACTATTATGACGTTTTGTAGTAAATAGTGTGAGTAGTGTATTCACACTGAAACTTTCAAAAAGAAAAAGTGCACTTTAAATACCCGGATGATGCACTTAAATAACTGAAAAAACGAAGTGTGGAATGTTGCACACTTCATGCACTCTACTCTCTTAATTATGTAGTGAAGTGGGAGGGGTTATCAGACACAGATTACTGATGACAAAATAACCTTATAAAATTCATACGCTACATGGTTGAGTACATAGTGCATAAGTACATAGTGTATACGTGCATAGTGTGTAGTGTCATTTGGGACACAGCTATAGTCTCTAGAACTGCCCTGAGAGTCATGAGCATTTTACTGTTCCTTTTGAGGAAAAAAATCAAGCATTCTGCGTTAGTTTAGGCAGGCCTCGTAGTCAAGGCCTATTAGCTGATTGGAGAAATTCAAACCTAGCCCCTATCAGCCGATTCGCCTCCTAAGCTCTCAATTTGTAAACCTCAAACAGGGTGCCTTACTTAAACACGGCTTCTGTCTGCTTGCTTTGCTGCTTCCTCTGTATGCTGCTTGCAACCCACCTCCTCCTTTAACATGTGTTTAACTTAGTGTCATTCTGTTGTCACTGTTGCATGCTCTGTTCTGGGGGTTTTTGTACTACTCTCCTATTCTTAAAATAGGAGGGTTGCCCCTGAAGCGGCTGCTGTTTCCTTGTCTTGGCTTTCGTGGAGCTCATGGAAAGGACAGGGAACTTGGAACAGAGCCATACCGCCAAATGTAACTTTAGTAAACATGCCAATAAAAGTTGACTTAAAGGCTTGTGTAACAGTGGCTGGCTGTAGAGAAGCGCATGACGCTGGAGAATTCCAATAAACAGTCTTTAATTTCAACTTAAACTCAAACGACAGGAGAATCACTAGGAGAACGTACAACCACAAACACATTCACTCAAGATAATACAGGACAAAGAAACAGGGGAAAGGCAGGGCTATAAAATACTAACCAAACGAGGGACTAACGAGTAAATTAACAAGGAACAGGTGACTAACTGATAATGAGGACAGGAACAAAACCAAATAAGGCCAGACATGAACCAAACAGAAACCAACACGTGACAACTTGTCTATGGTTTTCTTTTTGACTTAAGACTGAACTATTGTCATAACATATACAAACAGAAACTCAAAGGTCTTCACAACAACCCGTCAAAGTAAAAGTTTAGTTTAACTTGAAGAAACTGTGACAGAAATATATTAATGTAATGCACAACTACTACTAATAAAATTATTAAAACATTATTTCTAAGCATTTACCAGAAAAATGTAAACACACAAATGTTTTTGTTTAATATAAAATCAATTATTTAGAGATGCTTTTGATAATTAAAATTTAATCAAACCATTAAAATTAATGGAAAACAGATTTTGGTAAAAAATAAAATTGAATTTGAGAAAAAAAAAAATGTATTTCATAGGGCCTTGAAAATGCAATTTTTGTTAAACTTTTAATAAATTGCTGTTAAATTGTGTAAGTTTCATGATTTCAATTAATTGAAATTAATTAATTGAATAAATTAAAATTAGAATTAAACAATTTAATTGAATTATTAAAACAGAGTTTAGAAAAAATGAATTGGAAAAAACTGAATCTAGAAAAAATAAAATGCAAAAAACGGAATCCAGAAAAAAAACAAAAGAAAAAAAAATTAATTTGGAAAAAATTTAAACGGAATTTGGGAAAAAATAAAACAGATTTCATATATACAAAGAACAGTTCAGCTTTTACATAACACATTTTTCAACAAATCTTATTTCTGTGTTCCATAAAAGAAAATCAACCATATTGTTTGGGATGACATGAGGGTGATGATGAATGACGAGAGAATTTTCTTTTTTGAAAACTGTGGAGTGGAATGTTGCTTAAGTCAAAAGCAATTACTCTGCAAATGCCAGCACAGTGACTCTTTGTGCCTCCCGTCAACGTCATATTTTACATATGGTAAAAAGAAAAGTGACATTTAGTATGCTAATGTGCACTGTTGCTCACTTGTTAACTGCATGGAGTTGGGTTTCTGTCTAATTTTATTACTCAATGCAGCTGATTATGCTATACAATAACTAGAGCTCACTGTTTCAGATATCCACATTGAATTTTATTGAAGTTTATTATTATTATTATTATTATTATTATATTTTGTAATACTGTCTTATTCTGCACACAAACAAAAAGCTTACAATGATAATATTCAATATAAATACTATGCATTTTAATTACAGAGAAGAGAAGAGAAGAGAAGAGAAGAGAAGAGAAGAGAAGAGAAGAGAAGAGAAGAGAAGAGAAGAGAAGAGAAGAGAAGAGAAGAGAAGAGAAGAGAAGAGAAGAGAAGAGGAGTTCATTTGAAGTGGCGCCTCACACCCCCACATTCAGCTATAGCAATCAAGCAAGTCTGCCTTATTTCCACTGAGGATTGGAAATTCTCAATTAATTTTCACTCTTTTACGCTTCAAGGGACACAAGACAAAAATCATCTGGCTTTGGGTGGGAGCCTAAGAAGAAGTATTTGTCTTTTATTATATAGACATTTAACATAATTGAACACTTCTGGGTCAGCCGACTTAAGGGCTCAGAGGATGCGTGAAAGAGATGAAGACATGGATGTGACCCCATATTGGGTTTCCATTTGATTAAAGCCTTCAGGCATCTGAGGAAACAAGCTTAGGGAGATGATGATGGCACCATGGCAACATCGGGAGCTAGAAGTCTAATGGGATATAGGGATCGCAGTTTGCTGTAACCATGGGTAACTGGATACACGGAGGTTGGTAGGGAAAAACCATTATATATTACACACCACCCCAGCTGATATCTGCTAAATGCGATCGAGAACATTCCTAGATAGTGGCTTTGATGCCCTGACTGTCAAAAGTAGATAAACTGAATTCACCCTATTTGTAGTCAAGAATCACAACACTAGAAGCTACAACAGGAGCACTCTGGGAGAGATCAACACAGTGTTATGGCCTGCTCTTGACAAACCTCTTTTCAATTGCAGTTATTGACTTACAGGTTGATTTATAAAGGAAAGCTGCCACCACAGCACTACATTCTGCTGTCACTGTCCTGGTGCAATGCATGAGTTGTGGTTTATCGCCACTGATAAGATAAAACCATGTCGACATTTGAAGAGCTTTATGTAGTGAACTGATTTCTCTGTTTGATTACAATGTTAGATCCCAAAGATTAAAGGGATAATTTGTCCAAAAATGAAATTCTGTCATCATTTACTCACCCTCATGTCATACCAAACCGTATTTCTTTCTTCTGTGGAACACAAAAGATTTCGACTTTCACTAAAGTTAAAACATCAAAATATCTTCATTTATGTTCCATAGAAAAAAGAAAAGACCCTTGTTCAGATCATAAGATGGTCCACTTACAAAAAGACACTCATAAAGGAACATACAACACACCTTGTTAAAAGGAACACTCCACTTTTTTTGGAAATAGGCTCATTCTCCAACTCCCTCAGAGTTAATAAGTAGAGTTTTACCGTTTTTGAATCCATTCAGCCGATCTCCGGGTCTGGCGATAGCACTTTTAGCATAGCTTAGCATAGATCATTGAATCCGATTAGACCAGTAGCATCGCGATCTGTGCTATCGCCAGATCCAGAGATCAGCTGAATGGATTCAAAAACGGTAAAACTCAACTTATTAACTCTGGGGGAGTTGGAGAATGAGCCTATTTCCAAAAAAAGTGGAGTGTTCCTTTAACACATATAAAGGCGCTAACTGACATTTAAATGCTATTTAACAACGGACACCTAACATTACTAGCCTATAGCTGCACATTTGGAGCCATATTATTAACAACTTAACTGTCTGTCATTAGTTAGAGCAGGGAAAGGCCAGAAATTCACATATGCATACAGAGCACCCTCATGTTGATAGTTATTGCAAGAACAACCAGTGATATTATCATTATTTATGCCATGTGTACTTCATGCCAACTCAGATTATATACATTTATTCATGAATCAATAAGATGCCCTGATTTTTACCTACTTAATTATGTAATAGATGTTAAGATAAGTTGCATATTTTGCAATTGCAATTTTGCAGTAATGCCAAAAATACAAAATACACTACACTCTCAGAAATAAAAGGTACAAAAGCTGTCACTGGGGTGGCACCTTTTCAAAAGGTACACTTTTGTACCTATTAGGTTCAAATATGTACACTTTAAGTACTAATATGTACCTTTAAGGTACCAAAATGGACCTTTTAGGTACAAACATGTACCTTTTGAAAAGGTACCGCCCCAGTGACAGCTTTTGTACCTTTATTTCTGAGAGTGTATAGTAAAATACTCTTGACACACTGAATCTATAACTTTAGCTGAATTTTAATCTCGACTTCTCAACTCAATGTGATGAGAAAGCTACCATGTCCACCATCTAAAAGACACTACAGAGTTTTTGAATAAACTGAATAAAATTTCTTGCATAAGCACAATAGATTGGCTTGTAACACTCAATGTTACTTCACTTTACACAAATATACCTCTTGAAGCAGGCTTGGATGCACTAAATTCGTACTGTAAAGTTGAAAGTACGAGAATACCATCACAATATATAGTGGAACTTACAACATTAGTTCTGACCAATAATTCTTTTTTGTTTGAGAAAGATTTTTATTTACAAGTTCAGGGCACAGCGATGGGTACTCCAATAGCACCAAATTATGCCAATTGAACAGGATCATGTCTATAACAACAATCCGTTTCATTCAAATATTAAGGTTTGGACGAGATACATTGACGATTGTTTTATGATTTGGTCAGGATCTGAACAAGAATTGGATATGTTCCTGACATTCATTCATTCAAAAATGCCGTCAATTAAATTTACAATGGAAAAAATCGTGATTCAATACACTTTTTGGATGTTAAAATAACTAAGCTCAATGAGTCATTACATACAACAGTATTTCGGAAACCAAAGGATAAAAATACAATATTATCTATTGACAGTTATCATCCAGTTCCTCTAAAACAAATTTTACCAATTAGTCAACTGTATAGATTAAAACGTAATTGTAGTACTACACTATTTCAAAGTTTTCGTTCTAAAGGATATCCACAAAGCTGGTTAAATAATGCATTAGATAAAATAAACAAAGTGAATAGACATGATCTTTTGAAAATAGATAAACCCAATAAAAAAAACAACAACAATTTTCAGTAAATTGTTCATTGACATACAATGAGCACAGTAACATGATAAAATCAGTCATTTATAAACATTGGCACATATTATCATCTGATACATCTTTGAACAACAAATTTCAGTACCACGTAACCTATCAGATATGCTGATCAACTTGGATGTATTAAGGCGGAAAAAGTCTGCTTTCATACAAGGTTGTTTCCCGTGCAGAAAATGTGCTGCGTGCTGAAATTTGGTAAAGTGTCGAGAGTTTATATGTCCAATAACACGAAAATGCTTTAAAATGACATCTTGTATTACCTGTTCAACTCGTAATGTGATCTATATGTTAAAATGTCCTTGTCAAAAAATATATATATGTAAATAATCACGTCAGTTGAAATTACGGATAAAATGAACATAAGTCAAGTATACAACGACAAGACATAACTTCTTCAGCCAGACATTTTAATGAACTGGGACATTACACAGTTGGAATGTATAGGTATAGAGGAAGCTATTGGATCACGCAGAGGAGCTAATATAAATAAAGAATTATTGAAATGAGAAGCATTTTGGATCCATAAACTTAAATCACTTACTCCAAATGGCATGAATGAGGAGTTGGCTCTTTCTGTTTTCCTTTAATGAATTATAATTGGTAAAATCAATATGTAATATTTTGTGGAATAGATAAAGCATTCAGTGTGAAAATAAGTGATTATTAATAACGATGCATGTCTGATGATTTTAATCATTGAATTTTCCATTGTTAAAAGTAAAGACTGCTGATGGTTTATTTTAACTGTCCGTATATACAAGAGTGATAAAAATTAATTCCGAGGTAATTTATGTTCGAATAAGAGGTATATTGCAATGCAATGGTGGTTATGATAATGGGTGTGGTATTTAAATGGAGTACGTAAGCTTTAAATGAATGAATATTGGTAAATGAACGATGACGTCAAATTGGTGATTTAAAAAGTGGGTCATGGATTTGTATTGTTTAACACACTGAGGAAGGCCTTTGAGCCGAAACATTTGTGTCCTTGTCCTGTTGGTGATAAATGTAGAACAAAATTAAAAGAAAAGACTGTTTCATGGTTTTGTATAATAAGTGATTTAATGGATTAACGCACCTAAACGAAAGATCAAGCAATGGAAGAGCGCAGTGCAAACAACTTATGAGAAAGCTACCAGACATGATAAAGAATAGAAAAAATAGAAATAAAAAACATTTGTTTTTATAGTATTGTCAAAGTGGATGCATGCAACTAAACCACGTCTGATTCGAGAATAAATGACTCTTTTTCAGCTGGTTCTTTTAAGGAATCAGTCAAAATGACTCACAAATGAGTCACAGACTCATCGGTCTGCAATGAGTAGTTGAGAATCGCAAACAAGTTATATTGAACTCGATGCAATTACTGACTAACACACGCGCACACACACACACATACATATAATGTACATATTAGCACATACAGATACATTATGAAAACACAAACTTTTATTTTGGATGCGATTAATCGATTTGACAGCCCTAATACACACACACAATATTTAAATAAATATTTAATATATTGTCATAAAATATTATATATATTATAATGTATCAAGTTAATTATGACATACATTTTCTTTATTATCAAATTATGTTGTACAGTATTATATAAAACAGATGTCCAAAAACAAACATATGTTTGTATTCTCATCTGAATCAGACACTTGTTCAAAGGCTGTGTATGCAATCATAATCATGATGGTAGGTCATCAGCAGGTGCTTGAGACCGAGACTTGGATTATGAACAAAGGTAGAGTTTTGATTAGTACTGATTAACAGAGGAGATTTTCTTCATGAAGAGAGTCTGCTTGCTGCTTCATTCAACTCATCTTAAAGTCTTTACAGTTTTCCATAAACAGGAGCAGAGAGATCACCCCTGAGTCTAATAGCGGTGTGCTCGGTTTTGTGAATTGTGTGTTTGGTTCATTATTATGAAAGTCAGAGGTGCCGTCCATGTGGAGAGAGGTTTTAACGGAAAGGTCAGGTCGATGATTCAGTCCCACATTTTATACTTTACACAGGGGAATCGTGCAGACCAGATAGCACTTTCTGTTTTTCTGAAAATAGCATCTCAAGGCTCAAGTTGTGAGGGGAAAAGGAATTATCTCCAATAAGTATGCAGGCTATGTGTTACTACTGTGAAGCTGTGAGTGATTTGAGTCAGGCAATGCAAGCATACTAAAAGCATACTAAACGTAAATGCCCGTTTTGCGGTTACAAGTTGAATTAACTGAATTTCTGCTAAGAATAGTGGGTGAAGTTAAGGGCTTACTTTAGTGAAGGCTGTGGAAGATAGTCCCTCAAAACTGCATCCCTCATGAGATTGCAGTGCTACACCTCATTGCACCATGAACACAAGCACTAGCGCATCGTACATGATCCTGACACCAAGAGGCACTGAAGCAAACCTGACAACCAAAACCTTACAAACAAGTGTGAGACAAAAAGTGAAAGAATGGAAAGAAATCAGCAACTCCAGCAGAACAGTGTTGTTACTTGTGTAGAACAGTGTTGTTGTTCAAATTAAAATGATTAAAAATCATTTTTGTTCATTGAAATAAAGCTGAAATAAAATAAAATATAAATATTACATGAAAAACTTACTAAATGTAATGAAAATTTTAAATGCTGGTTTAACGTACATTTAGGTTGAAGTACTAAAATTACTAGAACCAAAATAAACTAAAGCTAAATAAAAATATAAAGCAAATAAAAATGACAAAAGCACAGAGTTACTAAACTAAAATTGAAATGAAAACTGAAAATATAAAATAAAACCTAATTTATAATAATAAATGTTATAATGTAGAATAGTGTAGTAATAATATAGTAATAAATAATAGAGTAGCATAAGATGTGACAGCTCTTTTTCAAAAAAAATCTGTCGATGCTGCTGATGCAGGCTGGTTTATACTGAACTTATACTTATACACAGTATGACGCAGGATAACCAAACAAGTCTCACTGGTTAAGCTAGTTAAGACATCTAGTGGAGATACCAGTACACCAACTTCCAAAGCCCAGCAAATTCTGGTGAGCGGCTATGCTGGTCTTTGAGAGGGATGTTAAACCAGGAGAGAAGATGAGACGACAGGAGAATAACTCAAAAATCATGGTTGCTAATTCAATGGGACACTTGAACAGCCAACATTATCTTCATAAAATGTTAAAGAAAGCAAATAATTAAGTCGGAAAGGAGTTTGAAAGTGAAAACACTCCAAAATGAAACCATTTTGAGGTTATCTGCATATTTCATTTGTCATTTTCTTTCTGTATACAAATACTACTGTTGACATGAGCAAATAGCTCCCATTATGACTTTATATTTAGTGGCTGAAAAGAGAGATTTTTGCAGCTTTCCATAAATAATAAATAGAAATTACAGAACTGAGAATAAAAATGATTACAGTGCGGCATTCAACAGGGTAGAAAAGTATTCAGAATTAGAATGTTTTTTAATTACAATTTAATTTAAATTAAATTACTACTAACGTGGCAAGTATCAAGCAGAATTGCAGTTTGAAACTGAATTTAAAGTATAACTGCGATAAGAGTCATTTTTAACTAGAAAAGGAACATTAATCAAAAGAAACTTCGAATGAAGGCTTGACAAGGCCTTTGAAAAAACTCATTTTAAAATCTGTTTTACGTTACCTAGGAAGGTTTTACCCCAACTCAATCTCTTTCTCCTGCACCCGTCATGCATGCCAATCATCTTGGCCCAATTCACAACTACACAGTCCACTGCCTGGCACCAGAACAAAGATCTCCCATAATACCCATGCACCGTAAATACTATACCTCTCTGAACCTCGGGCTTATAAACAATTGAATCATGCACCCCTTGCTTATTTTAATTTCCCATTGCATATGATAGCATACGAGTCATATGGAGCACCTTCTCCGTTCAAATGAGTCCCACCGGATCTCCATCTCACTCCCGCTGCTGTGTGAGCAAACTGATAATGCTGTCAGCATTCTGTCCATGTTCTTCTGGCAGGCCGCACCACTGTGTTACAACTGGCATCTCCCCTGTGAAACAACTGCTAAGAGTGACAGTTAACATTGTGCTCTAGCACAATTCTTTTAACACACAGCAATGACTTTACAGAACTAAAGCATGAGGAAATGCTACAGTGTGTATTGTGTGACCACTAATAATATAGTGAGCACACTGCTTGTGTATTGTAGTCCTATTTGGTTGTGACAAGCTAAAGCGAAGAGGATCCCAGTGGCTAGCCCACACTCTCAATTGAGAAAGCACTTGAAAAGGCTTCTTTGTGATTCTAGCACATAGAGCCTATGATTGTATGGACACTGAAATGTACAATATCAACAGTTTGACAGCATATAAAATGTAAAACAACATGAACAACTGAGACTAGGGCTGTGCGATTTTCCTATTTTATCAATTAAATTGAATTGAAGGTTTTGCCACGATTTTATTTTTTAAAAATCGAGGAATCACGATTTTGAATAGAAATTACCAAATGCTACAAACTACTTCTGTATGTCTGATATTTCATGTTTGCATCATGGTGACATGGTGAAAGCTGCTGTTCATTGTTTTTGCAGAGTTTTTTTTTTTAAAGCATTTTCCTTGTATTAATTCTGAACATATAATTAGTATAAGACAAGTTTGTACTTGTAGTTCATGCATTTTTTCTGCAAAGATATTTGACGTGATTTGTTTAACATTTACATCATGTTAACAACTTCATGTGTGGTGCTCTTGGAATAGAATTTTCCTTAACTAAAGGGTTAATAAGTTACTACCTCTATCATGTGTTTCCAAACCATTCTGGTTTTCTCTCAAACATGCTCTAACATCACACACAGACAGCAACGTAATCTTGCTAATCTGCGCCCTATCTCTATATCTTCTATTGCAACTCTTTCTTTCTCTGTGGGTCTCTGGAATTGTCAGTCAGTTGTCAACAAAGCAGACTTCATTTCTGCTTTTTCTTCACGATCCACACTAAGCATCTTGGGCTTGACTGAGACCTGGATTTGTCCAGAAGACTCAGCAACCCCAGCTGCTCTCTCTAACAATTTCTCTTTCTCTCACACCCCACGTCAAGTTGGTCGGGGTGGGGGCACTGGTCTGCTCATTTCAAACAATTGGAAATGCTCAACCCACTCTCCTCTATGCAATTATAACTCATTTGAATCTCATGCCATTACTGTAACAGCTCCTGTAAAACTCCAGATTGTGGTAATTTACCACCCCCCTGGGAAAATTCTAGGCAACTTCCTAGAGGAGCTGGATGGGCTGCTGTCCTCCTTCATGGAGGATGGCACTCCACTCTTAGTCTTTGGTGATTTCAACATTTATCTAGACAAGCCTTATGCTACAGACTTCCATTCTACATTCTAGCTTAATTTGATCTCAAATGCCTTACCACTACTAGCACGCACAAATCAGGCAACCAACTTGATTTAATTTACACACGCAATTGTACTGCAGATAAAATTTTTGTACAACCACTACATATCTCTGACCATTTCTTCATTACATTTACATTACACTTTGCCACCCGTGTGCCACCAACCCCTTTAACGGTTACTTTTAGACGAAACTGACGCTCCCTTTCTCCCTCCCATATTTCCTCTGTAGTATCCTCCTCTCTTCCTTCACCTACCCATTTCTCATCTCTGGATGTGAATACAGCTACTCACACTGTATGCTCTACTTTAACCTCCTGTCTAGACGACATTTGTCCTCTAACCCCTGGTTATCCGATGTTCTTCATGAGCATCGGACCAAACTCAGAGCGGCAGAGAGAAAATGGCGCAAATCAAACGATCCGTCGGACCTGAGTAGGTATCAGTCTTTGCTCTCATCTTTCTCTGCTTAAGTCCACACTGCCAAATCCTCACATTTCCACAACAAGATCAACAGCGCTCCAGACACGTGTAATCTCTTCAGAACATTTAATTCTCTCCTCTGTCCCCCTCCACCACCTCCCACCACTTCTATAACAGTTGATGACTTTGCCACTTTTTTCACAGACAAAACTAGAACAATCAGTAGTCAGTTCTCAGCTCCACACACACAGTACCTCCAAACAACCACATCCACTGCTAATACTCCCATCTTCTCCTTCTGTCCCCTCACTGAGGCGGAAGTATCCAAACTTCTCCTCTCCAGCCATCCTACAACATGTCCTCTAGACCCAGTCCCCTTGCACCTTCTCCAAGCAATCTCTCCTACACTCTTACCGGCGCTCACACACATCATCAATACATCCCTCCTCACAGGCATTTTCCCCACTGCGTTCAAGAAGGCTCGGGTAACCCCACTGCTCAAAAAACCTACATTAAACACTTCTCTGATAGAAAACTACAGACCTGTCCCTCTCCTTCCATTCATAGCGAAAACCCTTGAATGAGTTGTCTTCAACCAGGTATCATTGTTTCTTTCACAGAACAACAAACTGGACGCTAAACAGTCAGGTTTCAGGAGTTTCACTGAAGCCCTGCGAATGTCAAAAGTCGATTCTAAATCATCAGTCCTCATTCTCCTGAATCTATCTGCCGCTTTTGACACTATCAATCAACAGATCCTCCTGTCCACCCTCTCATCACTGGGCATCACTGGGATTCCACTTTGCTGGTTTGAATCCTGTCTCACTGGTAGGTCTTTCAGCGTGGCCTGGGGAGGAGTGGTATCCAAAGCACATCAACTGGTCACTGGGGTTCCTCAGGGATTGGTTCTTGGACCCCTCCTCTTCTCCACATACACTACATCACTGGGTCTCATCATACAGGCACATGGCTTCTCCTACCATTGCTACGCTGATGACACACAGCTCTATCTCTCTTTTCAACCAGATGATCCAACGGTAGCTGTACAGATCTCAGGCTGCCTGGCGGACATCTCGGCATGGATGAAAGAACATCACCTACAGCTCAACCTGGCAAAGACTGAGCTTCTTGTCTTCCCTGCCACTCCGACTCTACAGCATGATTTCACCATCCAGCTAGGTACTTCTATAATTACCCCATCAACTTCGATCAGAAATATTGGTGTAATCTTTGATGACCAGCTGACCTTCAAAGAGCACAATGCAAAGACTGCTCGATCTTGCAGGTTAGTAGTACATGAGTAGTGCACTACACAACATCAGAAAGATCAGGCCCTTTCTGACAGAGCATGCAGCACAACTTGTTGTCCAGGCCCTTGTCTTTTCTAGGCTGGACTACTGCAATGCTCTTCTAGCTGGACTTCCATCAAACACAATCAAACCTCTACAAATGATTCAGAATGCAGCAGCACAACTGGTCTTCAACGAGCCCAAAAGAACCCATGTTACACCTCTCTTTATCTCCTTGCACTGGCTACCGGTTGCAGCTCGCATCAAGTTCAAGTCATTGATGCTTGCATACAGAACAACCACAGGCTCAGCACCCGCCTACTTCCACTCACTATTACAAATCTACATCCCCTCCAGAAGTCTGAGACCTGCTAGTGAGCGACGCCTCATGGTACCATCACAGAAGGGCTCAAAATCACTCTCCAGAACATTCTCGTTCACCATTCCTGGCTGGTGGAATGATCTTCCCACCCCTATCCGGAATGCTGGATCCCTGTCAATCTTCAAGCAACATCTGAAAACTCATCTCTTTCGACACTACTTGACTTCATCCTAAACTAAAAAAAAAAAAAAAAACTTTTTCTTTCTCTTTATTTATTCCTTCCCTTGCTAGCACTTATTTGAACAATGCCTGAGACTTGGTGTTGCGAGCACTTCCTCTGTCTGATTGCCTCTTCAAGATGAATCACTTTATGTATTCCCCAATTGTAAGTCGCTTTGGATAAAAGCTTCTGCAAAATGACTAAATGTAAATGTAAAATGTGTACTTGAATCATGTTATAGTTACATTTTTAAGTTGACTAGTTTAAAATCATAAAAATCAAGATTAGTCAAACATTTTGCCATATCGCCCAACCCTAAATGAGACAAATGTTTATAAATCCTTTGAGGCTCATGCATATTGGATATTTGAAAAATACTAATAATTTAATAAGACTAATAAATGTAATTTTAAAAATTAATATATTAATTTTATACTGTTGTGATGCCTAAATTCAATTGTTCACCTGTACAGTCCCTTGGTGTGCTTTTGTCCCTCCTTAAAACCCCAAATTTAACATCTAAGTTAGACAAATTACAGTGTAACAGCCTTGCATTAATGTGTGTTTTTTGTAAATAAAAAGGGTAGATTCCCTTAATGCTCAGCAAAACAAAAGCCTAAGATATCTTGAAGAAAAACACTGACATGCCACATCAACTCTTCTCTGTCAGGCAGCCAAGTTTAGCACAAAGCGTGGGCCGCCAGGTCAGCCAGGTGAACTCCCCCGAGTCTCCGCTAACATCAAAAATCAACCAATCTCCACTGCCTCGGATCCAATCGACCTTCTCCCATAATGCCTTGGGACATCCTCTGAAAGCACTAGGATTCCCTAAAAACAATTCTGGCATACTGCTTCCCTATCTGCAGTGCAGTCCTGTGACTGCAGCGCTTTCTCGCACATTAAAGAGAGTGTTTCCTTTGATGTGGCAGTGCGCGGTCGGGTAGACGGAGAAATGTGGGGAAATACCCTCAGTGCACACAGAAGTACTGCAACCACTTCCTCAACTGGGCACAGTATGTGCTTATCTACTTTAAATTAAAGACCAGCACACATTCAATATTTCTTTTTCATTCTCTCTTCATGTGAAAAAGTGGAAACTAATCAGATACCTCTTTATCCCTTGTGCTATGCTGAAAATCATTTACACTCATTTGGTGTAAATCTCACACTAGGCTACATTATCACCAAATCTTGGATTCAATCTTTTTGCCAACTTGTTTTCTTTCAGTTAACGCAGGTTTTATATTTCTTTTTGGAACTGATTGATCGTAGCCCTCATTGATTTGAGCTATGCACCTCAGTTTTGAGTGAAAAAAGCATTATTTGTGGATAACTGTGTTGAAAAATTGAGGGGCATAGCTCAGATCAATGAGGGCTACGATCAATCAGTTTCAAAAAGAAAGACAAAACCTCAGCCAAGTAGAAGAAAATAAGATGCTAAAAAGATCAAATCCAATATTTGGTAATAATATAGCATAACAAGAAACATGAGGATTTTTTTTTTTTTTTTTGGCCGGTCATTTTTGACCGGGAATACCACAGGTGTAACAAGGTCAAGGTGGAAAAAAAGTCCCAGAAAAGTGAATTGTTTTGGGAAGCTGTTATACCCTGTGTGAGCAAAGTCAGTAAGCTTTAGTGCAATGTGATAAATTAACAAGCATTTTCGAGAAAAAGAAAATCCTCTCTGGGTCATTATGAGTGGAACACAACATGAGGGTTAAAAAAATCCCAAATTTTAGCCAAATTTAATTAGTCAAACTTAAATTTGGCATTAGCATTAAGGACAGGAGTGGGTCGGAAAAAAAGTGAGCATGGGGTGGAGGTGGAAGACAAAACAATGGAAGAATGGGAACAAACCCAAATCTCTTAGCTGGAGGCCTTGAGTATTTTTAATTAGGCAGAGTCTCCTGGGACGGAACAGTGTGATTTGAACAGACCTGCGGGAACCGAACACATTTTCAAATACTTTAAAAAAGATTCCCTGCTGACTTCACTTAATGTTGCACTTTGCTACTGAATGATCTTAGCAAAGAAAGTTTGTCTCTTTAAAGCTCTCTAAAAATATATCTATGCATTATGGCAAATCTTCAGCAGTGCTGTTCAGATGTGCTAAACTTTTCAGAATAACTGTTGTTCAACGAACAACAATTGTTCGTGTTTAAGTAGTTTGCGAGAGAGCCAGTGTTTGATGCATAACAAAAACAGACCCCAAAAAATGCACCTAAAACAAAGATAACAAAGCATTACCTTCATAACTCACAGTGACTGAGATGCTTTGTCTACTCCTCTGTGCTTTAATTAAACCTTCTCTACCTGCTGCCTCTCAGGAGCCGTTTTTGACCGCTGTGAGGACTGACACAGTGTGCCCAGAGAAGCATATGGGCTCGGGTATTCATTTATCTTCCAGATCCATTTTTAAGGCAGCAGTTAGCTGGCATCAGACCGTGTTTTGCAATTCAGAGAGCCATTTTTTAAAGCAGAGATCTGTCCAGAAGCCCCAGTCAGGCTTTAATTAGTAGAGTGGGAATAGGAGGGGTCTCAGATCTCAGGCCAGCTTCCATCAAAGCAAGGATCATCCTGAGGAAAATGTGAGAGCTGGCGTTCTCCTAGTGTTCTGTAAATGCATTCATAAATGAGTTGTGCTGGGACGGTGCCCACTGTGAAGAGCATTAGCTATACACCTGTCCGTGTTTCACAACAGGATAATTATGCTATATAGACTTTGGCACATGACATTTTCCTACTTATCTGTTACAGAGATGGGTGATAAGCCCAGATCCAGTTTAAAAGATGAGCACAGATGTTGATCACATTTCTTTTTAAAGCCCAGTAGCTATTATTTCATGCCATAAACATAAAATTTCCTATACTTGCTATCAAGGGAAAGGGGATGTTCTCACTATAAGAGCATTTAAATATATGTGACCCTGGACCACAAAATCAGTCTTAAGTCATTGGGGTATATTTGTAGCAATAGCCAAAAATACACTGTATGGGTCAAAATGATTGATTTTTCTTTTATGCCAAAAATCATTAGGACATTAAGTAAAGATCATGTTCCATGAAGATATTTTGAAAATGTCCTATTGTAAATATATCAAAACTTAATTTTTGATTGGTAATATGCATTGCTAAGAACTTCATTTGGGCAACTTTAAAGGCGATTTTCTCAATATTTTGATTTTTTTGCACCCTCAGATTCCAGATATTCAAATAGTTGTATCTCGGCCAAATATTGTCCTATCATAACAAACCATACATCAATGGAAAGCTTATTTATTCAGCTTTCAGGTGATGTATAAATCTCCTTATGACTGGTTTTGTGGTCCAGGGTCACATATATTCAAATCTCAATATTTCTGGTCCTGGGCAAAAAAAACTATTTTAAAACTCTGTATCTGCTAAATATTTGGTCTGTTAACTTTGCGTGTACAGTATATATATATATATATATATATATATATATATATATATATACACACACACACACACATATATATACACACACACACATATATACACACACACACACACATATATATATATACACACACACACACACACACACATATATATATATACACACACATGTTCGTTTTTGTGAAAAGTGGGGACATCCCATAGGCGTAATGGTTTTTATACTGTCCTTACTGTATGTGCTATTGCCCTACACCTACCCTACACCTAAACCTACCCCTTACAGGAGACTGTGCATTTCAACTTTCCCCCAAAAAAACTCATTCTGAGTGATTTATAAGCGTTTTGAAAAGTGGGGACATGGGTCAATGTCCTGAGATGTCACCTTCACCTTGTAATACCTGTCATACCTTTGTCATTATACAAATCTATGTCCTGACTTTTCACAAAAACGCGCACATATATACACACACATATACACACACACACACACACACATATATATATATATATATATATACACACACATACATATATACATATATATATATACATATACATACATATATACACATAAAACATGTGTTATGATTTTAAAATCCATTTATTTTATATTACAAAGGTTTTAATACTGAATAAATTAACTTGTACAGAAATACTTCTACATTTGTCACGGTTCTGTGCAGTGCACACACAATATACACGAAGACGAAGGTTCAAAAGGAATAAGAGATTTAATAGAACTTGAGATGAGGAGGTTCACACACAGGGTAACATCAACAATAACCGACAAACTAGAACTCAAAGGACAGAAACTAATATAGGGCAGATAACGAGGGGCAGACAGGTGAACACAATGAAGGTGATTAACTAATAATGGACAATGGCAGAAACTAGGTCACACAGAGCACATGGGGAATGAAAACACAAAAGTCCATAACTGTGACAACATTCAGTAAGGATGCATTAAATTGATTAATAGTGACAGTAAAGATATTTATAATGTTACAACAGATTTCTATTTCAAATAAATGCTGTTCTATTTTAAAATAGCATACAGTTATTTTAAATTCTAATATTTATACATTTATAATTATATATATTTATATTATAATTACTGTATTTTATTAAATAAATGCAGCCTTGGTAAAAATAAGAGACTTCTTTCAGAAGTTCTTTCATTAAAAAATCTTACTGATCACAAACAATAGTATACATGCATTTATAGATTTATGCATGTACCACACCACAGATTTGCACACCTAAAGTTTACAACTATAAAGACCTGTATTTCAACATGAGTGACAATAATTGTCTAGGACATGGCGTTACATAGCTCGCTGGAGCATCAAGAGCATTAATTAAGTCCAAGCAGGTTCTGGGTGTAAGACAGGTATTCACAATGCAGCACATATCGCTGCTTGACAGATATTTGCCATGGTAACAAACCTACATGTGTTTATGCGCATATGTGTTGGCGTTAATGGAGGTGATGCATTAAGAGAAGATGATTTTGACCTCATATAGGCATGAAACGCCTCAGAATTTATAGTATGATAAAGCCACATATACATGTGTTATTCTTTTTCATAGCTGTGACTTAAAATGTGCCACTCTGCCAAAGTCTGAATCAGCATAGGTGCGCATTTCTTGTTTTAGCTGCACATCAAAAATGCCATCGCAAAGATAGCTAAATAATATATGGCCCTGCCAACTGTGTAAAAAGCCCTCACACAGTACATTCATGCTCCACTGGCCAACAGCATGAATGTGCGACCTGCTGTATGTCCAGTGGTTTAAAAGACAGGAATAGCCATTGAAGCGATATGAACTGCTTTGGCACTCATTTCACTTGTTTTGAAATTCTAATGTACTACAACAGTGACAGTGATGGTTCCAGCTCAGGGTTATCATAGTTAACTAATACTAAAACCAAAACAAAAATCATAAAAACAAAACAAAAAAAAAATCTCATTTTAACTTAGTTTAACTTGATGTACTAAAATAACTAAAACTGAAATTAATAAAAAACTATATACATATTTATATATTACTTAAAATAATAAAAACACAACAAAATAACTAAAACTTTAACTAAAATGACTGGACTTCACCTCATATTTTATCAGCAGTGTTATTAGTAGTGTTTATAAACATTTTGTATGAGCTTTTATTTTTAAACTTACATTATTAATTTTGATTTTAGTTAAATTTTTAGGCATTTTGTTACGTGCTTTTGTCATTTATTTATATTTGTTTTTGTAAATATTACTATTTTGGTTAAATTTAGTTTTACATGTCGGTGCTGATAGCCTTGTGGGCAGTGCGCCAACATACAGCGCATTAGCGCTTTGGGCGTCCCGTGTTCGAATCCCGACCCAAAAACCTTTCCCGAACCTGCCCCCCTCTCTCTCTCCCACTTCACTTCCTGTCACATCTGATCTGTCCTATCACAATAAAAAAAAGAGGCATAAATGCCAAAAATAAATCTTTAAAAATTTAGTTTTACATCAGTTTTAGTTTTTATTTATTTCTAGTAAGTAAAGTTAGTGCTTCTACTTAAACTAAATGAAAATTACAAATGTTTCCTTGGCAACAGACTGAAATACATTGTATTTTATTTCATCTTTCAGTTTTTAGTTTTAGTTTAGTTTTCAGTTTTAGTTCTAATTTTAGTTAACGGTAATAACCCTGGATCAAACAGCACAAAAGTTAATGTAATTTAATACAAAGCACTCTGGGTGGGACCAAATGAACATAATACTGAATTAACTTAAGTTTAATCAGACTAAATGGCTCATGCATTCTCCTTGTTTTTGCATAAAGACAAAGCTGTTCATCCACACAAACAAGTAAAGCATGATGAAATATCAAAGAGCACCATGCAATCTGCATCTATTGATCCACAGAGGAGACAACATGTGTTGCTGTTCTTTGTGGCGATAGCTTCAGCGTCAGCCCCTGGATGATACAGACATGCGGTGTCCAAAAGCTCTACTATCAATGAGGTTATGCAGGACTGCACTAAGCATTAAACTAAAACCAGTCCACATTATCATCAGCAAATCCTTCGAGACTTTAATATTTAGCCATACGCAACACTTTCCAGTAAACATACTGGAACCTCTACATTGTACAAGATTATTACCAGGGATATTCATGACTGAAAACTAACCTGAGACATTATTTACCCATTTACCCATTTACCCTTTTTACAAATCTTCAATAATTCATAAGATCTAGAGAAGAGACGCCTTGATGCTTGCATGCTGTGCGGGAGGCTGCTGTCAGCATGTTTATTTTCAGTGAGCACACACATAAACACTCATTTACTGCCAGTGAGAACCCACAAATCTAGAGCAGAGAGGGAGAAAATACTAGAGAGGAGAGGAACTCGTATTTATACATTCCCAACCCAACGAATTAGCAGTTTCAGTGAAATCCAAGCGCGATAATTGGTTACTGTAGAAAAACTCTTTCTCCTCTTGAAACACCAGAGGAATGTCTGATTTGGAACAAATGGCTCTTACGAACCGAATTCTTTTTAATGAACCAGTAAAAAGGTTCAGGAGTCAGTTTGAAACAAGGCTGTAATACACTGCACAACTTGATCTAAATAGATTTTAAAACACTAGGCACCATACACTTTCTGACTTTGTAAATGGTTACAGAAAAAGCTGGGTCTCATACACTAAACAGCTGAGGATCATACACTATTGGACTTTTAAGTTGTTCCTGACGCAACAAACTCGAACATTTGCTTTGTTGCTAGAAGATACGTGACAAATGAAATCAGCATTTGTTCTAAAATTGACTCAAAATATCAAACATGTTTGATGTCTTCTGAATGATTGGAATCGGAGTCTAAAGCTAAAAGCTATGCGTCTTAAATCATAAAAATGTAAGAAAATACATATGAAAAATATGAATTTTTTTCATCACAATTAAACAACATCAGAGAACTGTGGGCATGCAAATGTGTTGTTAAATTATTAAAATATTAACCTAAAATCGCTGGGGTACTTCTAGGAAATATTTTATATCAAAGGGGTTCAGCTGACAAAAATATATTTTAAATATTATATATAAAATATTTTTTTTGTTTGTTTAGCATACAGCATTAGTGTAAGGTTGAATGGACTGTAAGGTTGGGGTAATGTTGAAACCACAGTTTGTTACATATTTACTATCAATCTGTGAACAAAAATGGTTTCTACATTTTTTCAGTGTACTTATAGGCACAGCCTAAATCTAAACTTTCCATTCATAACTGCACAGAGTGGTTCTGTAATTTGTCAACGAAAAAGTCATTTGACCCCTAAATGTTTCATTTTAGTAGCCAATGACTGCCTCTTTTTTTTCTGCAGCCCTTTTGCTCTCTTTGCCCCTGTGAGATCTTTTTGACGTAAAAAATGCTGCACAGAGAAACAGCACAGAATTTAAAACAGCTGGAAGAACCAATTAAATTTCCATTACATGTACCCGCACCGCTCTTTCTCCCCCTTAAACTGAGGGATATATTTAGGAGGGCGAACTGCAGATGCAGAAAAGGCGATGGGTCATGCAGGTCTCTGCCAGTCTGCTCTCATGTCAACAGCCCTAGCAGATTTATGGTCACAGACCAGGTAATCAAAAAGCAGGAGGCTGAGCCTGCCAGACCAAGCTTGCATAAAAGCTCTTAGGCCAAAAGAGCATGCCATTTCCTCTATACAACAGACACTAATGATTCTCTCTGACTGCTCCACACGCATGATGTAACCAATCACTTCTGCAGTAAGAGACATGCGGCAGGGTGGCATGACACTCTGTGTGTTGTTTGTGCTCAAAATGATGGTTTACTCTGGAAGATAAATTGATCCATAAACCATGATTTCAAAAGGAAGTTCATTTACAAATTTAAATTGTCATTATTCACAAACCATATTGTTTCAAAATTTAGAAGGTGTTGATATGTGCATCATATGAAGTACTTTTATTTATATTATTGAAAATATATAATTTTTTAATTTTTGTTTTAATTTTTGTTTTGTTTTGTAAATTAAAATGTTTTTAAAAACTATTTTCTGTTTTAATGCATTTAAAATGTAATTTATTCCTGTGATGTTCAGCAGCAATTAGTCCAGTCTTCAGTGTCACATGATCCTACAGAAATCATTCAAATATGCTGATTTTGTGCTCAGTTACTAGTGGTAATTAAATATTAATTATAGTTATTATTATTATCAATGTTGAAAACAATTTATTTGAGATAGAAATCCTTTGTAACATTATAAATGTCTTTACTGTCACTTTTGATCAATCCTCACTGAATAAAAATATTAATTTCTTTTCTTTTTCCCCCTAAATATTACTCCTAAATTTTGAATATCAACGTATCCCTTTTTCTACAAAAATATTTAGCAACACAACAATTTTTAACATTGCTAATAAAAAATAAAAAACAGCATGTTAAAATGATTTTTAGAAAGATATGACGCTGAAGACTGGAGTAAATATTATAAATTGTAATAATATTTGAGAATATTACCTTTTTTTACTGTGTTTTTAATCAAATAAATGCAGTCTTGGTCAGCATATTCAAAAACATTTAAAAATCGTAATTATTCCAAACTTTTCACCAGTAGTTTATTTTATTATATTATATTATATTATATATTGGAGTTGCTTGACAGTTGTGGTCACATTAAACTGTCAGAAATAAGAACATTTCTATTTTGTGTTCCAAGGAAAAAATAAAGTTGTATAGGTTTAAAATTACATTAGGGTGAGTAAACGATGACAAAATATTATTTTTGGAAAGAGCTGTCTCTTTTATGCATGCAGCCTGGTTCGAAAAGAAAGAGGATGATAATGTTTCACTTCTAGGAGTTTAGCTCTAAACGCTGGAGGCAAATTAGCCTGCTGTGCTCTGTTTCTTGTTAGACAGTTTTGTGATTGAAAACCAAAGAGTTGCAAAACATGGCACCCATCTCCAGTGGTCCCGACTCGTGTTTTTTCTTTCTCCCCAACCCTCTCGCTTTCTCTCTCTCTCATTAAAACTGTCACCAAGCTGCTCCCCTGGGAGTAGTTTAAAAATAACACAAATTGCGCTAGCACCACACATCAAATAGCCACTACTCCTTTTAACAAGGTTTGTTGCAGGTTTTCTCTCTCTGCTGTATCGACTCTCTTTTAAGCCCAGGTACAAGAACTAGTTTCACAGAGTGGAGTTTTCCTTTTAAAAAGCTAAAATAAAGAAAAAATGTTTTATAAATGTATATTTCATCTCAATCCAAACATATAGACTAGACGAGACCAGGTCTGTGCCTCAAGAGCTCAAGGCTAACCGGAAATCATACACAAAATTACATTACATTACAATACAATTGGATGAAATGTACTGTAGAGTAATATGCATCTTCTCATACATGAATTTTTGCAGTGCAAAATATGTAACAGATCCTTTCTTCATAATCATAATTGTTCTGCGGACACAGGGTATGAATATGGATAAAGAGGCTAATTTACATAATGAGACTAATCTAAAATCAATTAGCAAATACATCTGAAATTTTTGCTGCAATTTAATTTGCATTACAATATAGGAAAAATCATTTTAGAACATTAAGCTAACGCAAATTTGGTTCATTACACATTGATTTTCTTAGCAGATGATATTTTTTCCTAATATAATACCATGAAGTAATCATACTGGTCAGGCAACAAAAAAAAACAAAAAAACTAAACTTTTAATAAGCCCTGCAAATGGGAATTATTTAAAAGATTATGCACAAGGCAGCACATTTCCATTGTCTTTCCTGGAATGTTTCTTCACGTTCTGTCTTTTCAGCTGTCAGAACCGTGTGAGGACAGATGGTCAAGATCTTAAGTGTTGTGTAAAGCTATAATAGTTGTATTTTATTTTATGAAATGATGTACACCACCATCCAAAAGTTTGGGGTCAGTAATTTTTTTTCTTTTGATAGAAAATATTACTTTTATTCAGCAAAGACACATTCATTTGATGAAAATGACAATAAGACGTTTATAATGTTACAAAAGGTTTCTAATTCAAATAAATGCTACTTTACTCAGCATCAGATCAGCATATCACACTGCAAAGGTGGCACAGACTGCTTCTAAAGTGGCATTTTAGCATCTTTGCACACACTGTTTAATGCAGCTCAGAGGTGGCATGAATGCATTTACACACCAATTCAACTTCGTACTTCGACACGGAGCAGGCCTAATTTAATCTGGCTTTTATGACGCGTTTTGTCTTTACATAAAAATTTAAGCAGGCATAGAGCAACCTTAACTTAGCTGTGTAAAGACAGCTTTAGAATGATTTCTGAAGGGTCATGTGACACTAAAGTGGTGTAATTGCTGCTGAAAATTCAGCTTTGAATCACATGAATAAATTACATTTTAAAATATATTAAAATAGAAAACAGTTATTTTAAATTGTAAAAATATTTCACAATATTACCGTTTTACTGTATTTTTATTAAACTTAAACTTTGACTTGGTGAGCATAAGAAACTTCTTTCAAAAACATCTTACAAACTTCAAACTTTTGAGCTCTAGTGTAGACGAGATGAATGAAACATGAATTTGAAAACATGAACAGAGTCTGAGAAACAATAATAAATAAGAATACACTCACCATCCTTATCAGCCCTCCGGAAAATCTGAAATGATACACACATACAGAAATACAATATATTAATGAAAGTTATTATTCATTTTAATTCACATTATCATTACAATTGCAAACCTAAGTCTCTAGGACTGTCTACAGTAAAATCTGACAGTTGACGGAAACCTGTTTGATTTTAGCACTGAACTTATTATTAAACAGCTGTCTAATCTTAAATGTACATACAACAATTATCTTTAGACACTGGTTGCAGAAAACTAAAGTACACACTCAAAAAGATGGATAGAAGTAATTAAAAAAGTGCCTCTCTGTAGAGTTCAGTGTCAGTCAGCCTACTCAGAAAAGCTATTAAAGGAGACGCTGGTTCTATAGATAGGCTGATTGGATTGCAATTGAGTGAAATCTCGGCCCTTAACATGTTGCAATGATTAATCCTTACATTGCATTCAGAACACCACCTGTACAAATGACATTACAACCTTTTAAGTTCCTTTTTTAATCAAGACTAAGCAAGTTTGTATATTGGTTGAACTTGTGAGAGACTGAGTGAGGTGCTTAAGTCTGCAAGAGCAACCTGATCACACGGTCCAGTCAGATGTGAAATGGACCACTTAAGACTCTCTGGTAACAGAGGAAAATAACAGTCAATAGAATGTGCTGGGAAGCGTTACTCGCTACAGGCTAATTTTACAGCAGTCGATCCATTCAGCCTTTCTCATTTTCTAAATAAATACAGTGAAGCGTGAATTGTCATGATCGGATCTGGATGTCCATGCTACACAAACAAGAGTAGAGGTGCATGTTTATTATTGGACAAGCAAGTTTGTGTCTCAAAGGGGGAGCGTGTGCCGAACATCCGGTAATTGAAACACGTATTGACAGCACAAAATTTGATCTGCTTCAATAGAGTGATCACCTTCGGTTGACGGTCTAAATCACTTCTCAATTGGATGAGCCAGCTGCTTCATTCAATCCTGACAGCTAACAGCATTCCACCTGTCAGGATACTTCACCATCACAGAACAAACGCAAAAGCCACACAGAAGGGATAAATGGACATCGGGACAACCACTGAAACATCTGCAGTGGAACAACAATGGGTTCTTTTCATTCTTTTCAACTAGGCACATATTTCTCAACCATTTAAAGAGGAGAGTGGATGTAGGAACAGTGACATTAGCCATGTTCGATCAATACTGTAATGTATTTTACAAAGCGCTCGAGAAGCACTATTGGTATTTAATCTTCCTAGCCATTTTATACCTTAAAGCAAAAATGTCTGCAGCATTAATCACCAGTAGCAGTTCTCAACTGGTGGGTCGTGACCCAAAAATTGGTTGTAGCAGAGGTATATTCGAGCATATTTCATACAAGCATATTTAAATAAATAAAAATAAACAAGATTACAATTTAACAACTGGGATTATCAGATTCTATTCAACTGGGGTTTACCTGCAACAAGGATAATAATGTGTGATGAATAATTGGCTGCCCAGAATATGAATCAAAACTTTGAGGTCAGTAGTATTGTTCATGTTTTTGAAAAAAGTATTTTATGCTCATTGAGGCTTGATCAAAAATACAGTAGAAATTTTCTGCTTGGTCAATGGAGCTCACCTCTGCTTTAAATTTTGAAAGAATTGGATCAAATATTTCTGGAAACATAACTACATTTGACAAAATGTGGGAACCTGTTTTCAGTTATTAATCATGATTTTTATATTATTAATTTTGTTTATTAAATGCTTGTGTACAGTATGTCTGTTTTTAATGAGTCTTTTAGAAAATCCGAATAAAAACAATATTGTGAATTATTATTTTAATTTAAAATAACTGCTTTCTATTTTAATATATTTAAAAATCGAATTTATTCCTGTGATGGCAAAGCTAAATTTTCAGCAGGCGTCACTCCAGTCTTCAGTTTCACGTGATCCTTTAGAAATCATTCTAATATGCTGATTTGCTGCCCAAGAAACATTATTATTATCACAGAATAATTAATAATTTTGTAGAACCTATAATATATTTTTTCAAGATTCTTCATATTTGGATTGAGCAATTTAGGTCTTTACCATAATTTTTTACCTAATGTGTCCTTGATGAACAAAAGTATTAATTTCTTTAAAGAAAAACTAAATCTTACTGACGCCAAATGTTTGAATAGTCGTGTATGTCATGTTAATAACTTTTGGGCCTATTTTGGACACAATGTTGTGATTATTAAGTGCATGGTAGTATTAATAGTGGTCCCTATTATATTTTAAAGAAGCATATCTTTGTTTACTTTTGTACACAAAAGCAAAACCACCTGAGAACCACTAAATGACAGGATACAAAACTGGATCACAGTAACAGTAGCAGATGATGCCAAAAGGTCTAAAAAGTAAAAAGAGAAGTTGATAATGTTGAATATCATTTGTAAAAAAAATAAATAAATAAGAACAGAACCACCATTAGCTGGGAGTTACATCACTCTTTCTTCATTGTGATTGTCTGCTTGAAGTGTCTGAGAATAAAGCAGATGCACTAAAGGTACGAGGTTATTAAATTCCATTTGTATGGTCTGACAATATGAAGTCACTTAATGTAGGTGACCCAGTTTGTTTGCACCTCAGAAGATATCTCTGTTTGACAGGAAAAGGGGACATCCTGAACTACAAAGCTACAAGTTGATAAAAGAGAGGGAGAAACAAAATAATTACTACAGTTAATACACATATTCATATTCACATGTCTATGAATACAAAAAAAAAAACGCTTAGATATACATTGCGGAGAAACCAGCTACAAAACAAAGAACAGCTAGAGCAATTGAACCAAATTACTATCTATCAGAACAATAATCAAATCAAATACTGCGACTGGAACAAATCCAGACAACACAGGAAAAAATAAAGCTCTGCTTTACGACAATTATGCTTGTTCCCAAATTTCCTCTTTGGCCCATGAAGGCTAAAGACTCTTAATAACACACAGTCTTTGTGTTGACAAAAGAAGATGGAACAAACAAAGACAGAATGAGGTATTAGGCAAAGGGAGATAAAGATTTATAAAGAATGGAGAGAGTGTGGCTCAACAAATGGACTTGTTTAATAGGCACTAACATGTGAACTCACATTTAGACTTGCTAAGTCAATTGGATTGATTCTCAATGCTTTGGCTCAAATCCAGCTCACTGAACAAATGCCAAATATATTTGTATTTTAAAGTTCAAATCAATAGTGCAATACAGTCTTTAGTAAATGTCATGTGCGGTGACCATTTGATCACCTATCTGTTCTCACACATCCAGCATCTTCACTTTTAAAGCGTGAACTAGAGCGCTACTGTAATTTAGTGCACAGCATTCAACCCCAGTGGAAAAGAAACGTTCAAAAAACATTAAATTCACTTAATTACTCCCTTAAGCCAGATGAGGTCTGGGACCAGAGACATGATGATGTAAGAATGAAATATTGTGAACTGCGAAACACACTTAGCCTTCTTCACGACAGCTTGTTAGTGCTCCACTTTTCACTGTCAGGTTTGGGGAAGCCGTGCTGAGAGAATTCAACACACCCTGAATCCATAACTGGTCTAGCCGGTGAATCGAAAGCTTTCTGAAATGCAAACGGGGGTCTTTACAATTGCATGCTGTATGGCGCTCGGTGGCTCTGTTGTTTACCAATGCAGTTTTAAGGCTCAGTCAGGGCTGATAGCTGATCCTGGAACAGACGTGGCAGCAGACATGTCATTTGCTAGAGATAGATTGAGTTAAGTAATGGAATTCTCTCTCAAAGCATTGGGGGAAATCAATTCCCCTACAAGCACCTGCGCTCCGTACCGAAGTCTCCGAGAGAAATCATGTACACATGCTCACTATCCATAAAAGACAAATTATCTACAGCACCTCATTATCTGCTTAACCCCTCCCTTATTCATCTCCTCCACATTTGCTGATGTATTTATACTAGGGTGCCTCTGGTCTTTTTCTGAGGTTTTTAATTAGTTTTTGTCCCCTCTACTTTATAGTCTGGTTACCTGCTGAGACTGTATCTGGGTCTAGGACTGAACTACTTATCACTCTCTTAAATGTTTTAACTTCTCCCCCTAAAAGCAACGCAGAAATCTCAAGAGGTATGACCATCAGATACACAAAATTATCCAGCACCGATGAACAATACTGAGGCAATACTTTGACCTACTAAATCAATACTGCTGAGACCTCACCACAGCAGCCAACCACAAAGCATAACTGCCGGGCTCACAGGAAAACGCAATAAATTATTTAGATTCAAGTACGCTTCTCGAAGATACGGCCCTAAAATCAGAGCACAAGAACTGTTGTATAACCTTAAGATGCTGAAAGGTTCAGATGGATGTTTCATTGCTGTTTCATACCAGAGAATCTAGAGTATGTTCAGATTATTTTACAGTTAGGTGGATTATCAATGCACATACTAAAAGCTCAACAGTATTTTGATATGACTGTGAATGTATGCGTCTTATTATGGTGGTAAGTACCTTGTCACACCCTTATTTTGCAATAATCCCCATCTGGCTGTACATTATCCCACTTATTATCAAATAAATAACTACTTGCTCATAAAATATTGATTTTAGGCTACATTGTTAGTTGTAAATCATCTTAAAGCTTCCGCTAAGAAAAACAGCTCATTACATATAGCTACATTATAACAATGCAACAATATTATACTAAAATTACCTGTTTTATAGTTAGGCAATCTATGATTTAGATACAATTGTAGCTCTCTCTCATCCAGTTATTTTTATTTCTTTTCTGTTCGTTGTACTTCCTTTGGTTTTTGTTCGGGGACTGTTTGAGCTTCTAGCCATCCATCAAAGGTTTTATGCTCACAATGTAGGCCTATACTAAAATTAATACAGGCCATTTTTATTACACGCGACAAACGTAGCGAGCCTTTCGAGTCGCACGGTGGCGCCAAGAACCGAGCCACCGGTGCGCGGAATGATGCGCGAGAGAAAAGCCGGTATGTTTCCAACGGCAACGGCGAAATATATAATTTCGGTCATTATACAAAAATTGATTGCTCAAGATTAGCCATTCAGAATTAAGTACTCCAGAGAACCGTTTAATAAAGTAGGCTATATTACACAGGAATGATAGTTAAGTGTAAAATTATACAAAATGATTGGATTGGATAAAAAGTTAAGTAGGTCGATGTCAAAATGCATAATTGCTGTAATTCATCGAGTATCAAAGGTTGGCGAGTTATCTATGCGATATTCTGTCTAATTATGGGATTACTCAACGCTCCTCTGGGTTGTTAAATTAATTAATTAATTAATTACTTAATTAAGACAATTAAATAAAGTTTGTAAACGAGTGCATGCATTTCATATTTCTGTATACATGCAGTAATAAAATATCAAACACCTACATCCAAAATGACAGAGATGCCCTTTCGGGGCTCCGGTGCAAAGAACTGCTCCTGAGCCACCGCCGCCTCTTCTTTCACATATTCCCGAGTAGAGATGCTTTTATTGTCGCTCATCTTGGTGACTATCCAGCGGACAAGCCCGTCTATACCACCGGGCTGAGTGCCGCTGTTTCCGGACTGTGCAGCCGTCGCTGTCTCGCTGTCCTGAGCCCCGGGTTTGGGCTGGTCTTTGCTGTCCTGTGCCCGGAGTTTGGCTTGTTCTTTGTGGAGCAGTTTGTGGACACCGTCCCTGCAGTAGCGCGCTGCTTGTTCACACATCCTTTTGCCGCGGAGCGTTCATGCTGCGCGCTATGGGGGCGATCCCTCCTCCTCTATGACATCAGCAGCAGCAGATCCCAAAAACTCACCCCTCCTGTCACACCTAATTGGAGTAGTTCAATAAGTGCCATCCATTTAGCTCAAATGCAGAAAAATGAACTAGAAAAGCATTATTTGCACTTTAGAGAGAGAGAGAGTAGCTAATAAAGTAGGAATCAATGTTAATGCCCATTGATCCCAGACAATAACTTTTGAATAAACTCTTCTAATGTTGTTTAGGTCTATTTTTAGTTTTATTATAGTAAAAGTGTACTTAGCCATGTTTTTTGGCGGACTGATTACCATTTGTATAACCATAGTTTTACAAATACCATGGTTGGTTAGTGTAGCAGCTATGGTTAATTTGTGGATACCAGGTTTAACTATGATTAACCATGATTTTTTTGGTTTTATTTCTAGTAAAAGTATGGTTAATTTTTGTATGATCTGTACAGTTCATAACTGTAGTAACTAAACACAATAAAACTCCCAATAACATCTGTTTCTACGTATCCCACAAAAAACTGTAGCTAGTTCTGTTTATATGCACAATTACAATAATTATAGTAAAATGTATCAGAGGTATTTCACTATTGGCTAATTATTGTAATTGTGCATCTATACAGAACTACAGCTATATACAAGATATAGATAATCAGCATATGCAATCTGTCTCGGTTCAATTCAGTGCAAACTATAATTCAGCCCCACTGACACAGTTATGTCAACTGACTTAAAAATATTTGTGATGGTTAAATCTTTATTAAAGTGATACATATATGACTGTATTTGTCATGCTTTATCAACATCGCGGGCGAATTGCAGTGGACAATGCAACTTTTGCTTGCTTCTATTTGGCGACAGGTAAAAACACATGCTACTATTACTCAAAAAAAAAAAACTGTATGAAAAAAAAATAAAAAATCTTTTATTAAGAGCCCCTAACCTTTTGTTTTGACTTTTTGGAAGAGTTCAAGCCTTAAGTCTGACCTCCCTAAACCCACTCATGTTGATGGAGCATCTATACAGTCTGTCAGTCTGTTGTTTGATCAACATTCGGAATTTGTATCACGTCAGAAAAGAACAGCAGCTTGACAATTTTTGGGGTGGGTACTCCTTCACTTAGAAAATCCCTCATTACCTTGCTGTCTCTATAACGGTCTGAAATGACCTTTCTGAGTTGAAAGACTGCTGAAAGGCACCCCGGTCCTGCCCTTTACGAGGGGTGATTAAGTCATCCCAACTAAAAGGGCCTTTATTTAATTGGCACCAAGTACAACCCCCCTACAGTTTGCGTTCCTATAGTGAGGCATTTAGGCAAACAGAAAAAAAAGTGATTGGATGCATCTCTTTAATGTAGGGCAACTCACAGCAACCTGTTACTCCTTCACCACAGAGGGTGCTCAGATAATTACAACAAGCAGTAATCCCTTGTCTTTGGACATGCTCAGATCAACTCCCCTTGCAGCCAGTTTGTGCGTAGCAGTGACAGACCTCTCTTTTCAGCACGTAAACAAACTCAGTGGTATATCATGGAATGAGCAGGGGGTAAAATGAAACTACTGAACTGTTCTGGTTCCTGTGCATCTGAGGTTGGATACACAGACAGACTGTCACTCTGTACACTTAAAGCTCTAAGCTAACATTTATATATATTGCTTAGGTGACTATAAATATAAAAATAAATATATCAAATATATTTATACTATATTTTAAAATATTTAGTTTTTTTTTTTAAATACTATGCTGTATATAAACCAGTAGAATAATATAAAATAATTAAAATATAAACGAGCTTTATTTCAATTAACACATTTTATTTCTATAGTTTTAGGTAACAACAATAAGAATAACATCTAATATCAACCTGTCCCTGCATTCTTTCACCCACCCACTTTGTCTATTTGAATATGGCTAGAAAATGCAAAAAGCATGCAGGAAGGCTTGGCAGGGAAAATTAGAGTTAAATGCAAGTGATTTCACACACATTCATACAGCAAATGAGTATGAAACAAACACTGCTGGCAACACATATACACAAATACACACACACACACACACAATCAAATATCTGTATTTGAGTCATGAGCCCAGAAGCAATATACCTCCCATGGTGCCTAAGTAGATGGGACATGTTAAAGGTGATGTAGGAGCAACACGTGCACCTCCTGGTGGACTAAAAAAAGAGCACCCAGAAGCAAAAGCAGTTAACTTGATAATTGACTGGCATAATTCAAACTGCAAACTCGAGTGCTGCTGAAATGTTTATTTTTTTCTGTTCATTTTCAGTATTTACAATAAATTTGTATTTTGTTCAAAATAGCATATTTCTTAAAACTGAAAGACTGACTAAAAATAAAATTAAAACATTTTTAAAATTAAGAACTTAACTGCCCAAGAATCTTACTGCATTTAAAAAACAAAAACAATATTCAGTAAAAAATTTTAGATGTTTTTTTAACCACTACCATGTATTATTTTATCCAAAGAACAGCATGGTTCTTCATGATGTTCTTTTCTCTAAAGGAAGCTCTGGAGAGTAACCTTTCAAGTAGTAAACCCAGAAGATGCCCTGTCCATGCCCCTCCATACGTGGGCAAGAAATTGTCAGCTTTCCATGACATGGGCCTCTGGAGCCTGCAGGAGGGCCGTCAAATATAACCTGTATGTGCTGCGTTTTTTGAGGTAAAATAGTCTCTGCACCCTTGACAGTGAAGGCAGGATTGTCCACCTGGAAGGAGAAGGTGGTTGCCTGTTGAAAGACATTTTTAAAGGAAATTGAGACACTGGAACCTGAGCTGATGATGAGGGGACCCTGAGCTTTAGGTGGGGTGCAGGTGCCAAACAGAGGGAAGACGTACTCCCCTCCAAAGTCTGAGGAGATGGTGAGCAGGCTTTGGATGTCTCCCACCTGGCAAGGTTCGAAATGCACTGTCACACTGATATCTGTGCCAGTTTGGTTCCCCGCTGCTGCTTTAACATTCTTTTCCACAGTGAAGTTTGGGTTGTCCGTCTGAATTAGAAACAAGATTTGAATGGAATGCTTATACCAAGAACATTAGAATGTAAGCTGCTAATGTCATTCCAAACCATGACTTACTTTCTTTGTTTGAAGAAAAAAAAAGTATAATTTGAAAAAAAAAAAAAATATATTATAATAATTTGTCAATACAGTGAAATGAATGGGGTTCAATGTTGTTTTAGACAAAAACTGAAACATTCTTTAAAATATCTTTTCTGTGTTCAAAAGAAACTAATTCAGGTTTGGAATCACATAAGGGTGAATAAATGATAGCAGAATTTCCATTTTTGGGTGAACTCTCTCTTTATATCTTTTATCACAAAGATAAAGTCGGCTAGGTAATAATGGGAAAATAGGGCTCCTACCTTGCAGATATATTCGGTCTTGACACGAGAAAAGTTGGTGAACTTAGCCATGACACTGTGTTTGCTGCCAAGTGGTGCTCTGAAATATAGAGGCTTCTCAAAGGGTGCAGGCAGGGCCTTCAGTTGAAGCTCATAAAAGAAGTGTCCGAGTTCAGTAGCGTACAACACCAGCCGAGCTGTGGACTCTCCCTCACACAGAGGCTGATATTCAAATGTCAATGTAACCTAAGCAATAAAAAAACAAGGCTCTTAAAAAAAAGTCAATAAATACCACAGAAAAATCTCTGTTTTTTTTCTTCATTGGCATAGACAATGTATTTCCTTTTAATTTTTTAATCATTTTAAAGGGATAGTCCACCCAAAAATGAAATTTCAATAATCATTTACTCACCCTCATGTCATTCCAGTCCTTCACGACATTCTTTCTTCTGTTGAGCACAAAAGAAGGTATTCTGAAGAATGTTTGTAACTAAACAGTTTCAGTTCCCATTGACTTCCATTGTATGGACAAAAATATGGGAACTAAAACTGTTTGGTTATCAGCATTTTTCAAAGTATCTTCTTTTGTGTTCAGCAAGAAGGACATGAGCGAGATTAAATAATGACCGAATTTTTATTTTTTGGGTGGACTAACCCTTAAAAACACATGACAAGCAGAAAAAATAAGATATTGGGTGTCTGTGGAAACAAACTCTTAATTCTATTTTTTAGGATCCATAAATGATGCTCGGAAACGGATTATTTTACTACTTAGGGCTAGATTTACAAACAGTTTGCACCAGTGCAAACTCTTTTGTTGGCATAAAAGAAATTACTTTTCAGAATTTACTAAAGACACACAGCAAAAAAAATGGGAGTATTTAAATGAATCATGCAACATGATTTACTAAAGTTTGCAGTAGTCAATTTACTGGCATTTGCATCGTTATTTAATGCCCAAAGGAGCATGTTTTAACCCATTTTGCATTTTGAGTACATTTCCCGCATCTCATTGGTTCTGCTGATCAGTCAGTAGATCACCCACAGAACTTTCTTCTCCCATCCGAGCCTTTATGGGATTGCGGTCTCACGCTACTATACTGTATATCAACAGCTCTGTGTTTTTGAAAGTTCATCTACCTTAGACTGAGCAGGCACAAGAAACTGTGGGGGAACGCAGATGTCTGCAATCTGGCACTCTGCATTGAATGACACATCCACAAGAAGTGGGTTCTCCACCTCCACGGACCCTGACGTCATCTGCCTCACCCGGGTCGCCATTTCTATAGTGCTGATCACTCCTGGAGCCGTTGCTTTGAAGTTGAGATTATAGAAGAGGTACTCACCCGTTGTCTCATTCTTGAAAGTCACCTGTGTAAGAAAGAAATACGATGATGTTTTATGGGCCATAAATTTGTTTTATAACCAAAGTAGTCTGTATTAGCACATTTTTATGGGTGCATGATGGCACTTGCTTTAGCATTGTACTGGCCCTCTTTATAAGTAAAGAAGGAGAGTGTGTAATTCTTCGTATCCAGTGCAGGCACATCAATGTATTCCAGGCCCTTCAGGGAAACAATGCCATCTGAACGATCTGGTTTGATGAGCTCCATCACAGCACGGAACCTACACAGCAGGATATAAAACACAGAATGATAAAACATAAATTATACTAAGAAGCAGAATATAATTTGCAACTGAGGCTTTATGTCAATGAAAGATTTTACGATCGTTACAAAGCATATGCCAAGAGACACTGTATTGTGTCGCTTTTTTATGGGCATTTTCATGATTAACATGTGCAATAAGCGTATGTTTAAGGGTAATGAATCAAGATTATAGCAAAAAATGTTTATTAAACAGGATAATAGTGCATTTTATGTTGCGTCAAATAATATAATTTCTTTTAGTGAATTCTAGCAACATTATCGGTTGATTTTGAAATCTTTGCCTATTTCATGATATTGTATATATTGTGAAATATTGTATTGTGATTATTACATTTGCATGTATATGTTTCTTGTAGATGAGGTACCTCTGAGGTCTGGGCAGCCAGTTGTGGACAGATACTGTCTGTGTGTGGTGGCTTTTGCATTTGATCTCTTCAGTTATTGTGCCTTCAGCCTTCGGTGGCTCAGATGTGCCATTCAATATGTACAGTATTCCACTGCCATCAGGAAAAGAGAAGAAAACGGAGCCCTGCATCACAGGGGCAGTGTCATTAACAGTGGGAAATAGCATATAGGTTTTTATTGTACTGCCATTGTTTTTTTTTTTTTTATATAATGACTATTTGCACACATGTTTTATTTTGACTGAACAATTGATTCAAAAATAATTACTGGAAATAGTCCTCATCTTGTGGAGAGAGTGTCATACCTCATGCCTGTCCCCGTCTGCAGTCATGACCAGTGGCTTGTATGCGATCTCATAGGTGTTCTGCTGCAGGGGCTCAATGAGGAGAGTGGGCGGCCCGCTCCAGTGCTCTCCCTCTATGACACATTTCAGAGTCCAGCGCTGGTTAATGCGGTTGGGTAAAGCCAGAGACTGAGTACACTGACTGCGCACCTGACACACGAAATTCACCACCTGCTCACACAAAAGAGAAAGCAAGCAAGAAAATGAATTAGCCTTGCTTTTTAACTTCAGCATTTCATCAGCACATCTAATATTAGCAATTTTTTAGCAGGTTTTAGTACTCACTAAAGGAAATTCTGACACGCTGTAACATTCAGACTTGTGTTTTCTTCTGTCTTTGCAACAACTTACCTCTGTTGCAACCGGAGGGACAATGCAGGAGCCAGTGAGGGTGAGTTTTAATGGTTTGCCCCCCTCTATAGTACAGCAGAGATCATCATAGCGCAGATCTTGACTCAGCTCGGTAGGGGCAAAGGTCACGTCAAGGGATACTTCCATTCCTGGAGTGATGTAGCCCTCAGCAGGGAAAATGGTGAAATCTGGAGCAAAACTCTTTACATCCCATTTGAATCTGAAGAGTACAAGGAAAAGCTGAAGATGTCAAAACACAAATACATATTTCTGTCTGAGTCCATGTAATAGCATTGTCATGTCACTCAGATTCATTCATTTACCGAACCAGCCACACATTTTAGATGCAACCAGTCACTGAATTTTAAGGTTTTGCGATGTGTACCTCGCACCAATGTCTCCTGTGTTCTGCATTATAATGCGACGGGTGGCTTGGCAGCGCTGGACCACAGCTCCAAATTGCAGGTAGTCTGTGTCCAGTCTGACCTCCACTCCCTGACAACATCCCTTCATGACCAGCAGGGGGCGAACAGCACCTAAACACTCCAGCTGCAGCTCCTCAGTGAAAGGAGGCATGCGCTGTTCAGGAGAAAAGAGAAGCTCCACCACACAGCGGCCACCCCCCTCTTTAAGTGTCACCTCCCCTTCTGGACGCACTGACAAGATCTGTAAAAGCACAATGATTTTTTAATGTAATGTACGCAGTGCAGTGGAATGTGTGCATTTATTCACGTACATTCAGGTCCAAATTTCTATTTCAAACAAATGCTGTTCTTTTGAACTTTGTATTCTCCAAAACATCATGAAAAATGTAACATTGATAATAAGAAATGTTTCTTAATTACCAAATCAGCACATTAGAATGATTTCTTAAGGATCATGTGACACTGAGCAATGGCTGCTGAAAATTCAGCTTTGCCCAGCACAAGAATATATTACATTTTAAAATATATTTAAATAGGAATTATTTCACAATATTACTGTTTTTATTTCATTTTTAATCACATAAATACAGCCTTGGTGAGAAAAAGAGACTTCTTTCAAAAACTTTAAAAAACATTACTTATAAGAGAGAGCAAGTGTTACCATAGAGTCCTGAAGAAGGTTATCAGAGTGTCTGCGAAGACTAAAAGTCAGGGAAGCATGGCTGTTGTTCACCAGAGGGATCAATTTCCGACTTTGCTGGCCAGTCTGTAGTGCTCCAAAATTGACCACCTTATGAGTTGAGTCCTCCAAATGAATCTAAGACAAAAACAGGGGAGGATGAATATCTATGACATCAGGATGTAGACATGTAGGATTATTCAAAACTCAAAACTTTGTCACCTTCATCTCAACACCCTGTCCCAGGATCTCCACCACTTGTTTGGCACACTTGTTCATCTCAAAAACCACCTTCTCACGGTAACGAATTGCTTTGCGTGGATAGAATGAGCAGAGAACCTCCACGGAGTCGCCAGGAGAAAGGACTTGAGGGGTGAAGTTGACCTCCAAGACAGGTGTGTTGGAGAACAAGCAGTCTAGACTGAACAAATACCATCGTATTATAAAAACAATTTACTTTATAAACTTTAAAATGCAAATATAATCAGTTTTCAGAGGTTTTCTACCTGATTCCTCTGCTGCTTCTGTTGCTAATCACCAGTGTGTGTGTAACAGGTACCATACCAACACAATATATGAAATGCTTTCCAAAGTTGTGCTTCAGGAAAGAAAATTCCAGATCTGGAGCCACAGCTGAGCCCTTTAGTGCACAACAGAATATCGGCCCATTCTTTACCTACAAACAGTGGAAAGAAAAAGATTTAATGCAGAAAAAGAAAAATGTTAATATTTTATTCAATAAGAAGGATAAAGAGGACATTAAGAAACGGACAGTGTCTACCTTAACAGAAAAAGTCAGATCTTTGAGTACACATTTCCGCTGAGGGCAAAAGGTCAAGATGCAGGAACTCTGTCCACCTACAGCCACTGTCTCCAATTTAGGTTCCACCTGCAGGTGGGGCTGCAGCGCTGCCGGCCCAGACAGTTCATACTCAACATCTAAACTGAATTTCCCAGGATTGGAGACCACGAATGTACATGTGGATTTATCGTTTAGCTCCACCTATTTAGGAAACAGATAATAGGAAGTGGCAGAAAGCTTGATCTAAACGTTTTGTGCTGGAACTCTGCCAAAGACAAATCTCTCACACAACATACTGGCATTAGTGATGCGCAGATGAGCTAAAACGTCACCCAAGTCTGCAGCTTCAATTAAATTATCCACCCACCAACCGCCCACACCTATATTTTTGTCTGATTTATATAACCACACCCGATCGTCACATTCAGGGTTCGTATGTTCATGAAAAACCTGGAAAAGTCATGGAATTTTAAAACAGCAATTTCCAGGCCTGGAAAGTCTTGGAAAAATAAATAAAACCAGAAAGTTTTGGAAAGGTCATGGAAATCTATTTCACAATTCTCTGTATAATAGAATTAAGTTTAATTAGGTCCTGAATTACGGTGCGGGATTGAGCATATATCACATTACTCATTGCCGCAGCCTTCAACTTTAAAATGAGGGAAATTACTGCAAAACAATTATTCAATATAGCGTATAGGTTAGATGAGTAAATAAATCCACACAAACCATCAGATCAAATCAGTCATTTGAAAACAGCGCGAGTGATACAGCTGTAGGCGTACCGCTTCCTCTCTTTGACCTTCTCTTCACATCGGCACATCGACGCATCTAGAGCTGCACGCTTCAATTTCAAGACTTTAGCTCGCGTTTCGGTACATCTGACAGAATTGTCAATTGCCTAATCGGTCATTGTTGCATCGTCACACAAATGTATTATTTTCACGTCTTTTTAAGCCATTCGGTACTCGCGCTCTTCAGAGGCACTTTTCTGTGCGCTCACAGTCACATCCAAAGCGTGCTCTGTGAGTACCAAATTGAGTTTGCAAGCAAATCTTGTTGCGCTTAAGTGGCCAAATACACACAAAATGACGTCAAAATGATCGTCCTGGAAAGTATCCTCATAAGCACTGTCGGTTTTATCTTAAGTTAATGTAAACAGTTGCGAAAGAAAACGCATGTGTATAAGTATTGGATCCGTGAAATAGGTTTTGTGACAGCAGCCTAATAAAGCTGTGCCGTCTGTCATTAATGTTAATGAAACAACAAAAGAGAGAGGAGATCCCACACTGCTCTTGACTAAATAATGTTTTGTTGAATAACTTTAATATGTTGATTTACAGTTTATTCAATTTCTGTAGCCTATTTAGAAGATGTAGTTAATATTTGCATCATTAATGATTCATCTTATCCACCCGCAAATAATCAGAATGCATTTTTTTTAGTACCAGACCCGCGGATATAACCGCCATCCGCGCATCACTAACTGGCATGCACACTAACCAAGGGTGCATAAATAACTTCACATAAATTTTAACCTGTTTGAAGTCCACAGGATGGATCTGGTTTGATGAGAGCTCTGTGATGGATCCCTCGGGGGTCTCATATCGCACATGAGCATTCATGCTGTAACATTCTCCCTTCACGTTCATGGTCAGCGGCTGGAGCTTCCTCCGCACTGTCACTACTAGATTAAAAGCCACATCTCCCTCCCGAGTGGGAGTGATCCGTATGACCAACGGGATCCTGTCAAAGGCAGATGTTAAGTGTGAACAAGATCAGTGTTCAAATTCAAGATCAGTTTGTTTTTTTTTACCCAAAGAGGATATGATTATGTCTTAAGACTTTTTATGAATGAAATAACATACTTATCTTTAGGTGGAACTGTTCCATCCATAGGCTCTAGCACCAAGCTGTCCTGGTAGCCCTCAGAGTGGCACGAAGACTCTTGGACCAAAAAATGGAATGGTTGATCTTCTCTGTTCACCACAAACACAGTCTGATGAGCTTCAAAACCTGCACACAAAAGCACATGGACACTCCTGCTGAAAATATATCATAATAAAATTATAATTGTCAATTTTCTTTATATCTAAACCAGTTCTTCACAGTCCTAGCTGTCATAATTTGCATAAAGTCTCAGTGCCTTTTGTCCATACATTGAAAGTCAGTAGGATCCTATGTTGTTCATTGTATGGACAAAAACAGCAGAAACACTCGTTAAAACAACTTCTGTTGTGTTCCACAAAAGAATGAAACCAGTACAAGGTTTGGAACAGCACGAGGGTGACTAAATGATGACAGAAAGTTTTTTTTTTTTTTTTGGGTGAACTGTTCTTTTAATATGGTAGAATTGAGAATTTTATTGAAACCTCACCTAGTAGCAGACTGCCCAGATTGAGGTGGGCTCGATCAATATAGACAACAGGCTCATTAGCAGTGCCCACCAGCAGAAAGGGCAAAGACAAATTGTGCTCAGGGATTAAGAAGGTCCAGAAGGATTCCACTAAATCTAGGTTGAGAACCTGGTACTCAAATGAGATCTGAAAACAGAGATTAAAATTTAATATTGATTCATGTCTGAAAAGCAGAATATTTGCAGCATGATTTGTTAAAATCTCAAACAAAACACCTTCACTTCTTTCCCCGGCTGAATGGACTTGTTTGGTGTAAGGCAGCGGAAAGAAGATTTGCCCAAGTCCTCACATCTCCAGATGAAAGAGTACGGCTTGTTTGTGGGATTAATAACACCAAATTCCCTGAGAGAAAATAATGCATTCATTATTTGTGTTATGCAATAATAAATCACCCATATTTTAAATCAGGAACAAGTCTGTCAGTATACTGTTTATATATAGTACACAGATTGTATACTGTTAGGATCATGTGACACGGTAGACTGGAGAAATGGCTGCTGAATGTCACCACAGGAATAAATGACATTTGAAAATTTATTAAAACACAAAACAGTTATTTTGAATAGCATTTTATAATATTACAGTATACTTGTAAGTATGATCAAATCCATGCACACTACAGTAAATGTATAATATATTTATAGTATGTATAATTTTAGTGTAAATAATATAGTATAGTATATAGAAATATACATATATGCATATTATATTTGTTTGTAATATAAACAACGTGTCTCCAATTAAAGTCAAAACTATCCAATCAAATGTTTTACCTGCGGACAGACGTGCCAATACCCAGAGAAGTGAACTCTATAACCCTAGTACTGGGGTCCACAGTGAGGGGACTGTGGGGCTCAGGGTTCCGCCTGTTTCCAGTGAGGTAGTCTGAATCCTTCAGGTGGAAATGACAGTATGGCAGCAAACTGCGACCACTTACTGTGATCACTGGACTCTGCTGATCCTTCAGATTAGCGATGCTACAAATTAAAAATAAAAAGTTTAGAACTGAGCAAAAAGTCATAATGAGCAAATAATTTCCCATCTGAGAGTCTGACCTGCAGATCAAACCGGCCTTAAACTCAGCCACTTCTAGAGGGGAGAACCGGATGTGGAAAGTTTGACTCGCTCCTGGGCTGATAAACCCTACATCAGGTTCAATGCTGAAGGGAGGAAGCTCTGGGTCTCCTAGCAGCAGAGAGGACACACTCTGTAGAGAGCTCGCTGGTCTTTCTGGTGTCCTACTCCCTTGAGCTGAGCGGGAAGTCCTACCTGATCCATCAGATATATTGATTACATTAATACAGTTTTTTTTGATTACTTGCATATAATAAAAATCAGTATTAAAAACATACTTCCGTGGTACATCAAACCACAAACATTTCAAGGCTGAAGGTTTACCTCCATGTTCAAAGCATGCAGTCTTTCCATATGTCTCCATCAGAACCTTCCAGGAATACTCCAGCTTAACACTGCCTTTGTTCTCCATCTGGAGGCTAAAAAAAAACATAACATCACTTATGAAAATCCAAAAATTCAACGTGCAAAATTAATTTCTAAGCAAATATTGTATGAGTGCATTTAAACTTACTGAAAGACTCTGGTCTGGTACAGCATTGTGTCTTTGAAACGGATGGGTCCGGTATCACATTGGTATTTGGCGTAATCACATGTGGCACTAACTAACAGCTCCATCTCTCTTGAAGAGTTCTCCACCACAGAGTGAGGAGGCTCCGGGTCTGTTGCTACTACCTAATCACAGGGACAAGATTATAAGAATTAAAGGTCAGTTTTAATTTAACACCTTTAATATCTTAACATTTATGTTTCCATCTTAACGTAAAAAACAGGGTCATTTGAACTTTTTTAGTAATTGTGACTTTATTTTATAGTAATTGCAACTTTACATTTCGCACTTGTGACTTTATATTTAATACCTGCAACAGTATATCCTGCAATTGTGAATTCATATTTAATAACTGCCACATCATATCTCCCAATTGCTACTACATATCTAACAATTGCCACTTTATTTTTCTTCATATCTAATGATTACAGCTTTTATTCCTGTGACTTTTTATCTCACAATGTGACTTTATACCTTATAAGTTAATGAAGTACCCCCAGTAAACAAATCGAATGTGCAATCTTTTTATATTAAAAGATGCACCACAGGATTTGCATTATTCCAATTTGTGCTACTGTCATCTCTATCACTGATTCTATGAAACTCACCTTCCGTTTGGTTGGTTGTTGTGATGACTTGTCTACATCCATCCACTTAACAGTCCTGTGACAGTCATCCCAGTCTGGGATCTGGTCTACAGGCTGCTGAAAGGTAATACTGCTGAGTTTACATTTTATTGTTTGTGCGTTCAGCACAATGGGCTCCTCTGAGCAGAAGTTCACTGTCACAACTTTGGAGCAATCAGCATGCAGGTGACCAACTTGTGGAGAAAAGCTCAGCTGTGGGTCACTGGAAAGCCATTCAAAGCGCAGCACCTTGGAGCTGCTTGGGTTTGTCATGGTGAAAGTTTCTTGATAAGTGCGGTCCACGTGACAGTCTCCAAAATCCAGAAGGTCAGGCAGACCTGAGAGAAGCATTCAGAAGGGATAATTACCATAATTACCAACAGTGGGTACTGAAACCAAAAATATCCATTAAATAAATGGTATAATTTTTATTCAATCATGCTTTTGAATGTCTGAAATATTCCAATTTTTTTTAAGAGTTAGCAAAAAGTACATTAATAACTGCATGTCCTATGCATTACTTACTTTCAATACTGTCCTTCTGAACTTTGCTGCCAATGTTGTCCAGGATGATGACGTCATGGTAACCATCACCCACAAGCTGCACCGCTGTCTGATCATACTGGTTATCCTTTACCATTAACTTCAAGCAGGCCTCAAACTTCTGAGCCACCTTTGGATGAAACCCGACCTGGAATTCTGCTTGTTGTCCAGCCATGAGGATCAGAGAGGCTACATGTACTAGTTGTGTCTCTGGAGAGAATCAAAAATGCAGTTATGTCACATACATTTGATTTTAGTATGTTTCTGTCGCATATTTCATGCTACTGTTCTCTTTATTTCAATTTACTGCTTATGGTTGCCAGCCTCAAGCTAAATTTATACACAAGTCATAGAAGAAATAACACTTTGTTCCTTCTCATTGGTCTCAAGCTTGAAATGACTTTATTAAATTTTAAATTATTCATATAGTTTATTATACAACTCTCTAGAATATATGATTCTGATTGGTCAATGGCTGCATTGTTTGGTCAAACATGACCGCTTGACATCAAGGTACTGATCACTGCATTTTGTGATAAAACCAGCTCTAAATGATCTCTTTAACCTATAAATAATGACACCCAATCAGAACAAGAAACAGAACAAGGCCCAAAACAATCTGCTGCTGTTTGTGTTATTGGTTTCATAGCTCATTTGAAAAGCAAATCATAACAGAGTTTTGCAGAAATGAATGTATATGCAGACTCTTCATTTGTGTTTATGGCTTGCCTTCTCTGGGATCGCTTTCTATTTGTGAGGAGGCCAGTCTGCAAACAGTGCCAGGAGCAGCTTTTAGAGTGAAAACGTCCAGGTGACACTGTAGTACAATGCTAACCTGCAAATACAAGGAAAGAATGGATTATTACAATAAAAATTAAAGTCAGAGAAATAGAAATTTAGCTGAAAACTAATTTTGATCTTACTTGTGCAGGCACATTGCCATTGTTCTTGATCACTAATGGAAGACTCTGCCTTCGTCCCACCAATAAGCGCTTAAACTGCAGCACTGGCTGACCTCGATTAGTCCTCTGAATAGGTCTCAGAACAGTGATGCAGGGCAAATTGCCTTCACCCATTAGATCAAACACCAGAGCTTTGGGTTTGGTGGCAGAAGCTTGACTGTGTTACAAAACAGAACGAGTAAAGCCTCAACAAACTATCAACAACCATCTAAACAGTTCAAACCTGTATTGAAAGCAGTTACCTTGCGGTCCCTTTCAGAACTGCCTCAAACACTGCATGATATGTGTGCATAGTCAAAGGAGAAAAGGTGATGGTGGCAAAAGCATGAGAGTGGCTGGGGATACACAACTTTGTAGGGGTCACCTCAAAAACCTCTGCATTGTGTGTTGACGTCTTAAACAAAAAAATAAAAAAAGACAGAGACAGTTAAGCAACAATTACCAGTTACAATATATCAAAACCTAAAATTGCTATAAAAATCCTTCACATTCAGCAGAATAACAGCAATAGTGGCAGAACCACTTCTCACAAACACACCTTGACTGTTTTGATCACCAGGCTGAGTTCACAGGACACTTTTCCTGGATTGGTCAGCCGGAACTGGGCTTTGGTTGACTGACCCACCAGTACATTGTTGAAGACAAACTTGTTCTCGTCCTGTACATAGATGCCCATACTGTCCCGGTATTGCTCACACTGCAGCATGCTACTGTTCTTACAGATTCTGTGCTCCTCAAAGATAGAAGCAATATCTGTACTCGCTATTCCTGTAAACAATACAGTGATAGAGTGATCAATTTTACACTATCATTCATACTAGTTTCGTAAACTTTATTTTTAAGCAGCAAGTCAATCATTAAACACATCATGAGCCCAGAGGCAGAGCTACACCATGGGCCCCACTGAGCCTAGAGGTGGAGCTGCACCAGAGGACCTACTGAGTCCTGGGGTGCACCCACACCACAGAGCCCACTAAACCCAGAGGCATGCACTAAAAGGTGGATAATGGTGGGTAGAGATCAATGTAATAAAAATAATGGATCACTAATACAAAATAAAAATATCAAAAATTATTTTAGCATTTCAAGACCAGAATAAGAACCCTTACACAATGAGGATATATTGTATAAATTAAAGTTAAGTAAGTTACATAAAATTGGTGCCTCTCTTCACTGAGGAAGATTAATGCCATTAGGCAGTCATCAAAATACTCAACTCTTATGAACCATCAAAGAATGTACAAAAAAGTACATAATGAGAGAACGTACTTCACAGAACATTATATAGAATCATTCATAGTTACAAACCTGGCATACAAACTTCTGCTATTAGCTTGTATGGAATCCCATCAGGGTTGTCACAGGGGTCTCTGTCAGTAATGTCTATAGCTAGACATTCCTCCCAAATACCTACATGCTCTGCCTTGCAATCCACAGTAACAACTTGTTGGGCTCCAGGTGCCAGAACCCCAAAGCACGGAGACAATGAAAAAATACCACATGTCAAATGTATCTGTAAAAAAAAACATATCCACGTTATTTATAATATAATACATTTTAGATTGTTACTGTACTCTCTTGTCAAGAACTGTAAATAAAGAAATACTTTTCCTACCTGTGTTGATATGCTGCTCTCATTCTGTACAGTGTGTCGTAATTCACTGGCACTGGGTGGTTTTGTAGTATAACTGTCTTTTGATGGCTTCTTACTTCCCAAGCTTAAAAAAAAATAAAAATAATTTAATTTTATATATAGTAGTCAACATTTGAAGTGGATCAAAAAAGTTCATCAAAGTTGTCCTAAGACAAAAATGCATTTTGGTTTTAGGTTTTAGGACAACTTTGATGAAAGGTTTAGATCCACTTCAAATGTTGACTACTGTATATATACATATGCATATATAATTTTTATAATCAATTAATTAATAATTTTTTTTACAATATAGAGTTATATTTTTACAATAGCCATACCCTCTCCTCTGTGCAGGAATTGGGGCGTTTTTGCACATCCTAATGGTGAAACGCATCTCAAAGATGCCTCTGTTCTCCAGAATGAGAGTCTGTTTCTTGCGAGAGCCATACACCAGTGGGCCAAAGTTGATATCATTAGAGGGATTGACACTGTATTTGGAGAAAAGTGCCTGGACCGACACTTTGATTGGTATAGTGTTAATGGTCTCGCCACCATCCAAACTGGGCTCAATAACCTGGGGAAAATACAACACAACTCATTATTTTTCGTCTCTGATGACAGAAGAACTAAAATAAAAAATACTGTATGATAAAGAATCTATTAAGTGGTAAAAATAAAAGACCTGACAGCAAAGGATTGGGCTATCTCTGATGGACATCTCCTGGTTGTGATGATAAATAATCTGGACAGTACTGGGCTTATTGTTGGGGCGTAATGAGCCTTTCTGAGGAGTGATGGAGAACACTGAGTTCAGATCTGGCATTCCTGCCTCTGTGGCCACTAGAGTAAACCTGTAAGTGAAAATTATTAACAAAAGGAGGGAGAAGAAACGTTAAAGACATCTTTGATGTTTTTCTTTTCATTAAAATAGAAGACAGATGATATCTATGATATCTATCTATAAATATCTTTATAATAACTTACTTAAAGGCTATGTCATATTTGCCTTTGTTTTCCAACTTAATAGACCTCCTGACCTCTTCTAATACTTTGATTGTTCCAAAGTCTACTGAACCATCAGAATCTACAACAAATGCAAAAACAGCATCAAATTAATAAAAGGAATTTGCATCATTGTGTTACACAAAAGAAAGAAAGTCATACAGGTTTAGAACAAAATGAGGGTGAGTAAATGATAACAGAATTTTAATTTTAGGGTGAACTGTATTTAACAACTTATTTTTAGCTGAAGAAATGATGTGATGGTGTGATGAGCCAATGAGCTGTTTTCAGTTAAGTACCTTCTGGAATGGTTATGTCCAATGCAATATCATAGGCCTCTGCAATAATCTGAATGTTCTCCGAATGCTGAACGATGCCAAGAATGTTCTCCACATCTGACACCTGGTAAACATACATGTCTAATCAGACACATGCAGATAAACTAATGCACACCAGTACATGTACATGAATTACAATTACATTTACTCTTTATCTGCATTAAAAATCTTCACATTTGTAAACTCTGCTAATGATTCAATTGCAAAAAGGTTGTTTTTCATTCTCCAGTACCTCTAAACAAATGGCCCTCTTCAGTTTGACAGGGTTCTTGGCTATAAAATACATGTGCAGCCTGAAGTCAGAATGAGGCATTATGATGCCTTTGTTCTGAGACACGCTGAATTCATCCCCAAGAATCTCCAGGCCCCTCAGCCTCCAAGCAGCTGGCATAAGGGTGTTATTGCGCAGACATAAACTCTGGGTTTCTTTTCTGCAGACAAAATATGAAAAATTTATGAAAAGGATTTTTTCACTCGTAATACATCTGATTAATTATAACAATTAACAAAAAAATCAGTATATGTTGAAGTGAATGTAGTAGACCTGTACGGTGGAGTTTTGTCAAACTGGAGCAGCTTGCGGTCCAGCTCCAGTTCAGGCCTGACTCCTATACAGGAGAGACGGAAAACAACAGGCTCTGGGTTCCCCTTGATGCAGCACACCAAGCTGTCCTCTATATGTTTTGGGGTATTTGGGTATGCCCACACCATCAGTAGCTGCCAGGAGGATATCAAAGATTAATGACAAGAGAGTTTGAGTAAATGCCTTTTTTGGTGTTAAACTGAGTTTAATGAGACTGATGCTGAAGATGGTACAAAGGTGGCTAAAAAAAAGGTTTCAAAACACAAGACAAAGAAGCAATATGTCCACACACACATACTGAAATTAAAGCTCCAAAAAATTTATTGCAACATTTCGACTAGTTGTTCTTAATGCACATCATGGTTAACCACAAAGGTGGTTAACAAATTTAAGAAACGGCTAGTTAGATTGTTTGGAGCAAATACAGCGAATTCTATATTTTTAACCACAAAATGTGATTCAAATTACATTTTACATATTTAAAAAATGGCTTCCAGCTCAATTAATCCTAAAATTACATTCTGCAAAAAACAAGAAATATAAATGTGCATACCTTTCGCTCATTGGGTTCCAATGTCATATTTGGAGGGTCAAGAAGGAAAGTGGTGGCCTTGGTATCATGTTGAAAGCAAAAATGGATCTCTGCCTCCATTTTAGAAGTATTGTGAATTACAAACTTATCCATGTTCTCAGGATATTTTGCTTCTTTATACCTGGGTCAGGATAACATCAATAATACTAAATTACTAATGTACAAACAAATTTATTATAGAATAACTTCAATAGAAAAGTACTGTTAGGACACTAAATAATGACAAAAGAGTTCATTTAGCACAGAAAACAACATCTCAGCACCTGTCCCTAGTCTTTCCACACAGCAGAGGCCCAAACTCATACAGATCTGACTGGATAATGTAAGTATTTTGAAGTCCACTCTCAGGCCGCAAGCTCTTTTTGCAGTGTGCAAACACAATCCTATTACATAAACACACAGAAACTATGTAGTACATGTCCAAGAACAATGATAACCACTGTATATTTCCCTACTGAAATGTTACTCACTTAGGGTCTTTGCTTATAGTTGGATAAGCACAACTTCCGCTGCAGTTTAGCTGATAACATCGCTTAGTCCCCATCACTTCAAAGCTGAAAGTCTGATCAAAATTTCCAAGAACAGAAGAGTAAAACCTGATCCGCAGAGTGATGGCTCCATTCGATGGTACAATCCAGCGGAAACTAGTGAGTCTGTAAATGAAAAGCAGATTTCAAGGTTTCAGTGAAATGGTTCCATGTTTTTGTGATTGTACATGAGGTTTATGTGTGTGAGGGATCTCCTTACCCCTGGTTGTATTCTGGGTTGGGTTCCTCAGAAGGTACACCCTGGCCAGGATTAGATGTGTTAGTAATCCTCACGCCCTCCTGCAGGAAGACAAGCTTTTTAATAAGTCTTTTTACACATTTAAACTATTAAATGTGGAAAAAATATATGCTGAAATGTTCTATTTCTTCAAGACTTTAGTACCTTTTCTGATCTCAGGTCTGCTTCTTTCTTCTCTGGCAGATCCTCACAAGATGTGGGCATCAAAAAAGTAAAAAAGCTGTTGGAGAGCTGTGTGTTTGGCGCTGATCTCATCTTAGGGTATGGGACTATGGAGAATATTATAGGTGGTGGGATGGGTGGACCTTTTGGTCCTAACCCTAATCCATCCAAAACCTGTGAGAAAAACATTTTAAAAATTTACTTGACATACTATGGATACAAAATTTGCACAACGAAGAACTGTTCCAACATAAAGAGGAACCGAAGTACTATACCTCTTCATGGGAGGGTAGTTTCATGCTACTGATCATCTCAAATCCATCAAGTTGTTCCTTCTCTTTTATAGACAGCCACATGTAGGGGATAGGCTGTGGAACCACTATCTTTTCCAAGCCCTCAACACCATCAGTTGACACTTGGGTCTGACTGGGAGCTGGTGACTTCATATCTGCAGCCTCCACTTTCAGCTTTTCCTTCTCAGCTTTCTCCTTCTCTCGTTCCTTCTTGCTCTTCTTGGCAGAAGGAGGAGGACAGTTTGTTATGTCTACAGTCTCTTGGGCTTCGGAGACCATGGGCTGTAATAAGAGACTCTGTGTTCGGTCCCAGAACTGAAGAATGTGTTGGAGTTCTGGCTGACTCTGTTCGTACAGATGGAATCGGGCCAGTAGCTGTCTGTCACTCTCACTGGACTGTTAAAGAAGATCAACAAAATAGATTTCAAAGATAACTGGACAATGCAAACCAGCCAGACAATCACTTTTAAAGTAATTACAATTGGTGCTGTTTGTGGTACATGTATTATACACTTTACATTCATGTAGTTCATGTAATCAAGTTACTAAATGTTAAATATGAAAATCTGAAACATGTTTAGGCTTCACGAGAATAGTCTTCTGATGGTAAGCATATTGTGAATTGCACACTCAAACCTACTATCTCTTGATGTAGGTCCTCAGAAAGTGGCAGGGGGTCGTCATGTTTTTGTTTTGTATCCAAGTCCTCACTAGGTGTCATCTCCTCTTCTCTTAAATTCTCAAGCTCCTGTTGTTTTCTCTCTTCTTGTTCTTGGTCAAACTTGTCCTGTTCTCTAAAGTAATCCACAAATTCAATTTCACAAACTCATTCTTACCTACAGTTTTCTTTTCTTTAAATAAAATTTAGTGTGAAGAATTTGTTGAATATTTGTTGTCATTACTAAAACCTATGAAAACCTGTGTTCTCATTTAAATCTCATATGCAGGGTACATTGTAAGAAATCTTTTTAATTTAGTCTTATTTTGAAGCTAAAATTTTCAAACATCCTTAGAACAAAACAAAAAATAAGAAGCAAAAAAAATATTTAGTCTTAAGATATTAAGACTTGTTTTTAGAAAATACATCCTGAAATAAATATATTTGTCTTATCCTGTTGGTAAGTTACTTTTTCTTGTTTTAAGAATAAATCTAACATAAATCAAAACTTAAACCTGAGATAAATACCTTTTTGAAAAAAACTGTCTCAAGTTAATGTATCTAGATGCATGCATCTTCCGGAATATAATATTATAATACAAAAAATAGTTTGCTGTCAAATGATTAATCGTGATTAATCGCATCCAAAATAAAAGTTTTTGTTTACATAAAATATGTATGTGTGTGTTGTGTTTATTATGTATATATAAATACACACACATACAGCATATATTTTGAAAATATTTGTTTACATGTATGTATTTATATTCATATAACTTATATCATATTTCAATATATTTAATATATAAAAGTAACATATATTTTTTAAATATATACATGCATGTGTGTGTATTTATATATACATAATAAATACACACAGTGCACAGACACGTATATTATGCAAACAAAAACTTTATTTTGGATGCGATTAATCGTGATTAATCGTTTGACAGAACTATTTTTCAGTGTTTCAAATATAAGAAGAATCTTGAATTTGTATCAGAACAGTATAGAGCACCTTAGCTTGAAGGCACTGTAGCTGTTAAACAGGTTGATAACATAAATATGGCGACGGTTGTCGAAGGCTTTCAGGATGATCTGGAGCGTTTTACTTGGTGAGTGGCAGTACAGTGTCTCCAATCCGTCAATCACAACACCATGGTGACAGTCACTAAGCTATGGCATGGGGGCAAGCAGCACAAAATTACTATATGTCTGCATATGCTGTGATTGACACAAATTATCAGCCATATATCAGATATGTATAGGGTATACAAAAAATGTACACACCTGCAGTCTCTCTGACAGGATCTCTACCAACACATCATCAGGCAGTAGGCAGCTAATCAGCCCCAGCTCTTCATTTTGACTGGCACTCACACTCAGACGCCTGTGTACCTGACCATCTGTCTGCAACACACACACACACACATTTTAAATATTTATTTATATCCATTCATACATGACACTTACAAACAAGACACAGTACAATACAGTACAGATCCATGTCTTACACCATATGTTTGGTTTTACTACAGTATCTTACTGTATTTACTATATTAATGGAGGGAAGAGCTGACACTCACAAATATATAATATTTTTTATAATATTGGTCACGCTTTATTTTAAGGTCCAATTCTCACCATTAACAAACCATAAGCTACAACTTTTGCCTCAATAAACTCCTAATTTGCTGCTTATCAATAGTTAGTAAGGTAGTTGTTAAATTTAGGTACTGGGTAGGATTATGGATGTAGAATATGGTCATGTACAAAAAATGCTTCATACTGTAAGTACTAATAAACAGCCAATATGTTATTAATAGGCATGCTAATAAGCAACTAGCTAATAATAAGAATTGGTCCCTTGCTTAAAAACAAGTAAAATCTTAATATCTTATTTAATGCTGCCTCTCAAGTAAATTGATATTGTTTTAATGATGTTTTGATAGTTTTACTGACAGACAACAAGAACCAAACACTATGTATGTGAGAAAGTGAAAAGAGATTTTGTATGTTACCAGTGAAGCAGTGTGACCGGAGCTGTTATTCTTCTGTGAATGCCCTGTGATGTTTGTTTTATTTCGGGTTGAGGCAGATGATGGGGGGACTTTAGGATCACTGGTCAGGCTGCCTTCAGCTGTGTGTTTGGCAACTGCCTCAACACTTAGAACACCGGCACCCTGACCCACAGTGGTCACCATATCTGCCGCTGTCTCATCCACTTCCTTCTGAGAATGCACCACAGCAACCTTGGCACATTGTTCCCTTGCCCTCAGGGCTGCAGAGCTGTTCCCTGATGCCACAGCCTCCTGCACCACCTCATCTACACTGAGACACGCTGCCCCATAGTGCTTAGCCAGAGTAACTGCTGTCCATGTTTTACCTGCACATAGATGCTTATATTTGCACCAGAGCGAACTTTACAACAGGACAAATAGCATACATGGGTAAATCTATAAAGTCTTACCTGACAGAGGGGCACCATGAACAACAATGGCAATGCCCCGGCGATTAAGGGCAGCCTTGCCTTCTGGTGAAAGATCAATGCCCATATGACGTGCAACAACTCTAGACACAGGGTCGTATTCCAGATCCCCCACTGCAGTTCCAGTGCTGATGTTGTCTTTAGCCTGGCCTTTGAGGAGAAGAAATATGCACTCTCATTTATCTGTAATAATGTACTGAATTATAGTACCAATCTCATAAAGAATGCAAATGCATTTAAATGACTGTTGCCCTAGGATGAACCATACCTTTACCACTGAGTATTTCACCCTCAGATGGTGCAGCTGTCTCGCCCTTGTCTTCATCCTCAAGACCCTCCACGGAATCTTAAAAATAGGTTTGAACTATAAGACTCACTTAAAATTCTGCCAAAAGGCAAAACCTGTGATCATGTACCAAGTCAGATATACAATTCTGCATCAATCATAAATTAAAACCATCTCTGTTGCTGTATACGGTACCCTGCTTGGGTTCCTGCGAGCTCTGCTCTTTGTAGAAGTCCAACAGTTCTGGGGGCAGAGTCTCGCCAGGAACACGGGGAGGTAGAAGTAACACATTTTGGGCATCGTATCCTTTTAACATTCGCAAGATCTGAGAAGCAGAACACAAAGACACATTGGAAGAGGATGAATATACAAAGGGAATGACGGTGTCCAGCACTATACTTAACCAAACACATATCTGAAGGTCTTTTTTAAGAAATAAGATTCATTGGGAGAACTGAAAATATATACAGTACACAATAAATGAGGCAAATGCTGAAAACATAGCTCAGATACTTTAGTCTGAAATAATGTGAAGTAGGAATTTTCATGTTGAAACTTTTATACTGACAGTATGTGATCTCATTGCTGTCATGAGGACAAAATAGATATTAACGATATCTAAAAAATCTAAATAAATCAATCAATCAATCAATCAAACAAAACAGAAAAAAACTATTTTGAACCTAAGCTCACCTCTTCCTCTTTTAGGTACTGCTTGTCGAAGTCCAAAGAGTAAAACTCTGTAGGGAAGGGGGAAGGGTTGCGGACAACCACCTCAGCCACCTTTCCTTCCCAGTAGGGCAAGATGGACCCAAAATCTAGTTCTGAGGAGGAAAACTCCAGCTGAGGTTCTTCTCCCTGACCTTGGGCCAGCAGCAGGATCTTCTGAGTGCTCTGAGCCACTGTTATCACTAGTCTCTGAATGTACGCCCTCTGAAGAACACATATCAGAAGGAAAACAACCAGGCCATTGTATAAATGTCTTCATTAATTTTAATCAATTCTTGCTGAATAAATTCTTTGAAAAAAAAAAGTTTTGATCTGTAGTGTATATGCAAGACTAGTAATTGTGCAACCGTAGCTACTAGCTAGTGTCCGTGTTTCTTTACCCCCTCTGCTGGGCTGAATTTGACCTGCACGTTGGTTCTGTCACCAGGATAGAGTGTGCCATCTGAGGGCAATAACTCAAAGACGACTGGAGGAGGCCGCTGTTTCAGCTGAGCCTGTCGTCTGAGGTACAGTGGGATGTGCTTGTCAATCTGATTACACAGCCAAAGAGACAACATCTGGGATAAATTCCCATTCAATTCAATCACAACAAAACTAGATATGTTAGTGGAAAAAGTGCTGAAGTAAACCTCATACCTCAGTCTGATCTAAAACTGATTAGCAACAACAAACATGCCACAAAGGCGAATGAATCACTGCGACCAACACCCATTAATATCAAGCAGATATATATAATTCATTACTAAACTAAATCAGCTTATTAATGATGGAAATGAGTCTGAAAGTCAACATAAAATCAAAATTAACTCCATTTACTTTCTTAATACATGATCATAATCTTACAGTGAATGATTCATCAGTTATTCCAAAAACAAAAATTACTCTGGCTCTTTGTTTGTATGTTCTGTACAAGGCTTGTACCTTCTTTGGTCGTTCCTCCTGTCTGATGCTCCATTCACAGGGCACTGGCCCATCATTGTGCAGCTGGACTGTGATCACCTGACACAGGCCGCATTGGATGGTGTCAAACTGCAGTGTGTCTGTTGACACTGTGAGAGATGGCATTGTGACCTCCACGCATAAACGCACCTGCACTTGGGGCCCGTTAGTCACCTGTCAATCACACAGCAGTGAATGACTCAGTGACACATTAATAACTCAAGTCGCAATAAGCTATAATGTAGAGCACAAATAGCAGTGGGTGCCTTCCAAAAGATATATACTGTACAAACAATGCAAACTAGGTATTATTAATTCTGTAATAATTCATTGACAAAATGCTGTGATTTAGAATTTTTATTGCAAATTATATATATCAACATTAGAAGTTGAATTTAACATGAATTTTAAGATGTCACAACTTGCTTACATTTGTTAAAATACCTAGAAATTGTGCAGAATCTTGTTAAGTAAAAGTCTGTATGAGATTTGTGAATGTGTGAATGTTTATGATGATGGATGTTTGCATTCTCAAAAGGCACAAAAAGTCAATATTTCATCTTCAGCTAGCATTTCTTTGCTTGTCTCAGATATTTAATGTCATTTTCACCGAACCTGTATGGGCATAACTGCATTGATCGTTCCCAGATTGGCCCCACGGGCATCAAACTTCACCTCAAACGTCTCTGTCTCGCAGAAGGGCAAATTCTGCACCCTGTCCAATTCTGTACTAAAACCTGAGCAGAATAAAAATGAGTATTAATGCAGTGAATAAAGCTACGCAGAATGAAACTTAAAATTATTCATACTGGAATAGTAACACTAAGAAAAGAAGCTCAACTTTACATCAAACCACAAGCTTTGAAAACAATCTAAACACATAACAGAGATTGACACCTATTTGAACAAGATTTGTTGAAGAAATCAATACTGTCCAGAACAATCATCTCTGGCTATTTTAAAATCTACTGACCATTCTGTGGAAAGGACCAACCTGTGTCTGCCAGTGAGCTCCTGTCAGCTCTGAAAGATACAGCAACTGGACAAGTGTTGGTTATTTTGACAATGTGGGTCACGATGCTGCCACTGTTGACATAGCCAAAGTCCAGTGTGTATTCAGGCAAGCTTAACCTAAAGAGAAGGTCCATCAGACACGTTTTGATTGCTTGTAAAGATGAGAGGTTTCTACATGAATGGACTTACTTGCACAGCTTCTTGAGCCAGCTGGTAGTGGACCCAGATCCTCTTTGATCTGTGAGTTGGTGTTGTTTCTGTACAGCTATGGCATTTTCCTTTACAAGGAGTCGTTCTAACTCCATCTGCAGCAGGGCATCATACTATGGCATACATATATATTATAGTACGCACAAAAATGTATATACAAAGCTGCAATAATGGCTATTCTCATTGGAGTTTGAGGGATTACATCAAGCTAGGAAGAGGAAGACATAACATGCAATTATCACAGACAGACTCACAGTAGGAATGTAGTCGTCTTCGTGTGGCATCTCCTCCTTTTCTGTGACAAGCCTGCTCAACACCCCCTCCCTTGATTTTTCATTTTCCACCGAGTCTTTTGCCTCCTTAAGCAAAGAACCATATATCTCCTCATCTAGCCAGGAAACAGAAAACACCTACTTTCAAAGCCTCTTCTGATAAGCCTTATTCAGATAAGATTTTGTTTGAGATTTGAGTACAACACTCATGTATTTTAGTTCAAATCCTAATTTTCTATTTAATCTGAGTCTACTCACTGCTTGCTACTACTGATTCAACAATCTCTTTTTATAGGCCTTGTACTCGAAGTATTGACCTTATAATGTAAAAATATCTCTTGAGCAACAAAGCCTGCAATTTCTTCGCGCTTTACAACAAACTGCCTGTGTTAGTAAAGCAAAGAATCCGATCAATAGGTAATCAGAGAGCAACACAGTAATCCTCTCCTTAGTAATAGTTGCACCATTTGCTCTATAACCACAAGACCTCAGTTCCCACTGAGAGCAAAACTGCTTGTTTCTGAGATAAATAGCACTTCTTCAGGCTGGCAGCAGATCAGAGAAGAAAATGGATTTGAACAGTTTGAGTGCAGAGTGTGAGCTAGTTCAAGGTCAAGACCATTACGTCTGTCTGCAATCTGGCACGGTGCAACTGTGTTTGATTAAAGGTTAGGTGAGCCAGGACGAAGGACTGGACTCCTTTCAAGTGTATTTGATTAGAGTGAAAATTGGATCATATTCAGGAATTTAAAACATCCTGTCTGAAATTCTCAATGTGTTCAACAATTTTGTGAAGAGCTGTTGGCCTCAGAATGCCTAATTCATTTATAAGGTACGATTAATTAGATCATATGAAGATGGTGTCTGACTTGGCCAATCACTTAATGGCTATGCTTTTTTGTAAGACTAAACTCTTACTTAAAATTCCTTTTGATTTTGAAGTTGGGATCAATCAAGTGAAAATGACAAATCTGAAGAACTGAAGAGTCTTGAGATGTGAAAAACAGATATCAGAATGTTTTAGAAATAGCCAAACGGCTAAATAATTATATCCAGTTGCTACTGTAAACACTAACTTATGATGCTTGCCCCGCCTAGTTTCTTCTGATTGGTCCACTGCTTTGAAAATGGAAAATGTGCTGCGTGTCAAAAGCTGAACTTCTTAAAAACACATCTTAATACATAATGCTCAGGTGCAAGACACTAAAAAAAAGCTGCGAGACAATGTGCAAAGACGTCTGTCTAGCAAATTATTACACCAAAAAATAATTTGCAGTGCAAGTGCAAACAAAAACACATTTTGTGTGAACATTCCCCAAGAGCACACCTGTCCTCAACAAGCCGTGCACTTTGAGGTATAAATAATGATTATCAAAAACTTTCATTCTTGTTCAGATCTCTACATACACTACCAAAGTTTGGAGTTTTGAAAAAAAAAACTTTTTTTCGGTAAGACAGTAATATTGTGAAATATTATTACGATTCAAATTAATAAATTACTATTTTAATATTTTTAAAATGTGCTGAATTTTCAGCAGCCATTACTTCAGTCTTCAGTGTCACACGATCCTTCAGAAATCATTCTAATATGCTGATTTGCTGCTCAATAATCACTTCTCATAATTAAAGCATGTTAAAAACAGTTGTGCTGCTTGTGAAAACTGTGGAGTGTGGACAGAAACTTACTCAGGTCTCTAGGCAGGTCCAGACATAATCGAGGGAAAATACCCTCTCCTCTTACAGTAATGTTCTCGGCCTCATAGAAGGCCACTTGCAACTGAAAGGTCTTGTAAAAGACTTCTGGGATCCCTGGGAGGTAATATATACTGAGCCTCATTTCTGTATACGGCTCTAGGTGACCCTTCATAAGAAACACAACCATGACACTTGATGCAAATTTGATACGCAATGGATGAAAAGTCATCAGTGTATTAAAACATGAAGAACATCTCACCTTGCTGGGTACGATGTGAGGCTGACCAGGCAAGGGTTGCTCTGTAAAGAGTCCTTGTTCTCCAGTTAGAGTAGAGAAATCAAAGCCAACCTTCCCTGTGTTTTTCAGAGTGATCTCTGCTTCCGCCACATGGTCAAACAACTGTGATTATAGGAAACAAAACAGAACGAAATTTTCCATTTCTATATATCACTGCTGAAATGATCCTATTGCTATTATGGTGAAAGGGTGTAGTTACCTGTAAACCAAAGTCAATGTCGTTTGTGTCTAGCGTATACGAAACAAAGGAAGCCTGACCCTTGAGTGTAATCTCATAGGCAGGCCCTCCGTCCACCTCACACAATGCCAACACATGCGTGCTAATGTCAGCGTGGCCGAGAAACGAGAAGGTCACCAGCTTGGTGTCACCAGGCTGTAGTTGCCCATACAGTGATGAGATATCAAACACCTATGAAATAGATGAGTATAATCGTATTGCAATGAAAAGAGGCAATTCAAACTGTACAATACATCATGTGTTTAGAGAATATTGCTCCATGCGAAAGCTGAAAAATTCTGCCTCCTTAAGCATCAATTTCTGAAGGCAGCGTAGGTGTATCCTGTGATATCCCACTATATCCTGTGCATTTGATTCTGTGACAGTTGAGTTAAAAAATAAAAATGATGTCTGGAAGTTGCAGTTAGTGATCAGTTTGTGTGTAGATGTATGTTTTTGACCAACTTTTTCCACTTTTGATGTCATTTCTAGCTAGAAATTAGTATTGTAGTAATTAAATATCTAGTTATCACTAAAGTGTCTCTATTTTGTTGTAGATCATTAAGTATTAAGCTGCCTCAGAAATCTGTCCTGAATAAGTTTTGGCAGATGCCCTTGTACACAAACGCTGCCTGCAAAGTCATCCCTAAATCTTTCGGAAACAGCCTATGTCAAAATAAAGAGACAGACGCAAGGTTATTCCAACCTCTTTCACACCCACACTCGGATGCCCATTGGCTGTGAGACTGATAGGTTTGCTTCCCAGCTCTGTGCTCAATGGCCTTTGTGTCGAGTAGTTCCTATTCTGCTCCTGTCCATTGGAGCTTCCGTGATGCAATTCATCCTCTTCCAATTGAGGTATGATTATGTCAGCCTCCCTGCAAAAACATAAACAATGATACATTATTAGGGGTTTTCAGCAATCATCAGATCTCCATCTCTCTTACTTCACGTTTTTGTTCCGCCTAAAGGGTCAGACGGAAACCAAATTGGGTCTGTCAAGATGGCCATTAATTACAGAAAGCATTAAATAATTGAATGGATGTAATTTATCAGAAGAAATGTTCACATGGAAAGTCTCGGTCTTTAAAGAAAGGGAAAAGAATATAATAAGAGCCACACTCACTCAGAATAAGCTTTGATGGAATCAGTGTCATAATATTTCGCTTTCGGCAAAAAAGCAAATCAAATATCTTGTAAAAACTATTCAGATGGAAAGCTGTATTGAAGGCGGACAGGTTGTAACAATGGGTGTTATTATAAATAGAGTCAGCAGGGGGCAGTGTTAATCAAAAAATCTATTTTTCTTTTCTTTTCTTTTTTCCCTCCATAAGCCAGGAGGTGATTACTTAGTAGTACAGATAATGAATAAGCTCCACAGGACCCCTGGAAATTGAAAACACCAGCCATATCTACAAAAAAAAATTGTATTCCTCTAAAATCCATCTGAAAATGTACAGCTTTTGTACTTGAATGCTGTTTGTTTTAATATGTGTGCGTGTATGTGTGTGTGTGTGTGTGTGTGTGTGTGTGTGTGTGTGGTGTGTGTGTGTGTGTGTGAACAAGTAGCTCCAACCAACATCTCTGTGAACCAGGCTGTGAGCACTGAAAAGAATGACAGTGTAGAGAGTGTTTTAAGTGCTAGGGAAGTCTGGTGTAGGTGTTCTCAAAGTCTCTCAAGAGACATGTGCTGCCAGACACACTCGCTACGCTCAACAAACGCACAGATAACGCCTCACATTTACCTGCCCTCCTCGACATGAGTGCATACGTGATGGGTGCTCGAGTAATCTAATGATTTGGTAGGAGGCGACGCACCGTACTCTCATTATCAACTTGGAGAACCAGTGAGGAGGTGAGGTAATACTCAAAGGTCTGCTAACATGATGAGATTCGGGTAAACATCCCACTTTATATGTATCCTCATAATTCCTGCTTATTATCAGAGAGGCTTCAGGGAGTTGTCAGCCTCTAGTCTCACACAGAAGCTGTTCTCAGACCTGTTTGTGTCCGTCTTGCCGTCAGCTTCTTTCTGCTCTAACAGCTCCCATTGCGCCTCCCCGCTCTCCTTTCTTTTCCCCCCACCGTCTCCGTCAGTCCCTTGACTCGTCTCATCAAAAAACCTACCAGAAAAGAAGAAAAAAGTAATCAGTCTCATATCAGCCACAGACACCACAAAAAAAAAAAACTGTCCGTCAGCAAGAAATCCGCTATGTGTCGGGAGCCCAAATGGATCAATGAAGTGGTGCAATAATACCGGCTTCGCTCTTGGTTTTAATTACTGATAGGCTTTTAATTAGCAGGCTGGACAATGCATGCTGAAACCCCTGTGATATTGATAGGAAAGGTCATAGTCTTATTGGATCATGCAGGAGGTGGGAAGCGAATAGCAGTGCAGAAAGTGATTAATCTTCACTGGCTTGCATTGTAGCCCCACGGAGGCTTATCGATTAATCCGACGCAGGACATGGCAGTCACTAAACAACTATTTAAAACTATAAAAACTCAACCCAAAGTTATCGACAGCTGAGATTTAAAATAAAGCTTTGTGCAAGCAATTTTTATCTTTAAACAGGTAAGCATAAGCATGTGTGTAAAGCTGAGAGGGTGTTGGATATATTTGCCTATGAGACGAGACAAAAAATGCACATGACTGCAATAATTAAAACATCCTGTCAAATATAACAAAAATGCAATGGGAAAAATTAAAACAGCAAGATTTAATCAATTCACTAACAATGTCTTGACATTGTTTCCGATAGCATTATTTGATTATTTCAAATAATGCAATAAGAATCAGCAGTGTCAAGGACTGTCCCGCTTAAACAGTGTGAGCTGAATCTGAACAGTGAATAAACACCAGTAAAATGAATTAATTCAACGCACCCTACATACAGTGGGGAAAAAAATTATTTGATCCCTTGCTGATTTTGTACGTTTGCCCACTAACAAAGAGATCAGTCTATAACTTTAATGGTAGGATAACAACAAAAAAATCCTGAAAAACACATTTCAAAAAAGTTATAAATTGATTTGCATTTTAATGAGTCAAATAAGTATTTGACCCCTTCGCAAAACATGACTTAGTCCTTGGTGGCAAAAACCTTGTTGGCAATCACAGAGGTCAGACGTTTCTTGTAGTTGGCCACCAGGTTTGCACACATCTCAGGAGGGATTTTGTCCCACTCCTCTTTGCAGATCCTCTCCAAGTCAATAAGGTTTCGAGGCTGACGTTTGGCAGCTCAAACCTTCAGCTCCCTCCACAGATTTTCTATGGGATTAAGGTCTGGAGACTGGCTTGGCCACTCCAGGACCTTAATGTGCTGCTTCTTGAGCCAATCCTTTGTTGCCTTGGCCGTGTGTTTTGGGTCATTGTCATGCTGGAATACCCATCCACGACCCATTTTCAATGCCCTGGCTGGCTTCAATGCCCTGACGGTACATGGCCCCATCCATCGTCCCTTTGATGCGGTGCAGTTGTCCTGTCCCCTTAGCAGAAAAACACCCCCAAAGCATAATGTTTCCACCTCCATGTTTGACGGCCGGGATGGTGTTCTTGGGGTCATAGGCAGCATTCCTCCTCCTCCTCCAAACAAACACGGCGAGTTGAGTTGATGCCAAATAGCTCGATTTTGGTCTCATCTGACCACAACACTTTCACCCAGTTCTCCTCTGAATCATTGGTAAACTTCAGCTGTACATGTGGTAAAATTGGCTGTACATGTGCTTTCTTGAGCAGGGGGACCTTGCGAGCGCTGCTGGATTTCAGTCCTTCACGGCGTAGTGTGTTACCAGTTGTTTTCTTGGCGACTATGGTCCCAGCTGCCTTGAGATAATTGACAAGATCCTCCCGTGTAGTTCTGGGCTGATTCCTCACCGTTCTCATGATCAAACTCCACGAGGTGAGACCTTGCATGGAGCCCCAATCCGAGGGAGATTGAGTTATTTCGCGTTTCTTCCATTTGCGAATAATCGCACAAACTGTTGTCACCTTCTCACCAAGCTGCCTGGCGATGGTCTTGTAGCCCATTCCAGCCTTGTGTAGGTCTACAATCCTGTCCCTGACATCCTTGGACAGCTCTTTGGTCTTGGCCGTGGTAGAGTTTGGAATCTGATTGACTGATTGCTTCTGTGGACAGGTTCTTTTATACAGGTAACAAACTGAGATTAGAAGCACTTCCTTTGAGAGAGTGCTCCTAATCTCAGCTCCTTACCTGTATAAAAGACACCTGGGGGCCAGAAATCTTGCTGATTGATAGGGGATCAAATACTTATTTGACTCATTAAAATGCAATTCAATTTATAACTTTTTTGAAATGTGTTTTTTCTAGATTTTTTTTGGTTGTTATTCTGTCTCTCACTGTTCAAATCAACCTACCACTAAAATTATAGACTGATCATTTCTTTGTCAGTGGACAAACGTACAAAATCAGCAGGGGATCAAATAATTTTCCCCACTGTATTTAGTCAGATATTTACACAACATGAACGTAATATTACAACTGCATCTGTACAAAATTATATAACTACACAAGTGAAATTGAACTATCTACTATTTGCTAAACACTATTTGGTGATTTTTGATTTTGTGTCATGAATTTTGAATATACTCTTTGCAAAAACGCACTAAAAACAGTTTTAACATGTTTGTGTTAAATGTTGATACATGCTTAAATTAATACATGATTTTTGAATAAATGTTATTTTCACTGACAAAAATTAGATGCCATTTTAGAGTAAAATGAACAAATGATTTAATATGAAATGAAATATTAACTAAATTTAAATAAAATCTTCATCAAAAGAAAAAATATGATTAGATATATGCAGTAAAAAATATATTTATTAAATATACTATTCAGTATTATTCAGTATTCAGTACCATTCAGTTACATTTTTATTACTTAATGTTTCATGATTTACATTTTAATAGAAAGTGAACAATGGTTGTGATCTAAACAATTGCTCCACTACATGGCACTGAATGCTCTATTTGAGAACACAGAGATCAAATGTTTGACTGTTATTGTAAGGTGCTGCATTTGAACACCAAAGAGACTGTAAATGCTGACGATCCATTATTTAATCACATGCTTCTCCACTACTCACTTCCATCAGCAAAGTGTGAGCTGTCATATCATACATCATCACCGGTTTATTCAGTTATAGTAAGTTACTGCATTTCCTCACAGGGCTTGGAAAGCTTGACTGGACATCTGTCCGTCTTTAACAGCTGAGTGCTGAATTAAAGCATTGACTGCTTAATCTTTTGGGGCTTTTTTGGGAGCCGTTTAATTCCCCCAATTTATTTATTTATATATTGTTGTTGTTGTTGTTGTTGTTTGTCAACAGGAAATCAATACTCCTTGAACATTTCTCTCAAGAAGTCACTTATGCAGCCTTTGAATTGCTAAATATCAGCGTAAGTCCATATGGTCTGTCCCCTTTCCTGAGACAGACTACATTAAAAATGCACTGGCTTGGAATTAACGCACAGCACAGCCAAGTTTACCCTGCAGAGAGTTGCCCCTGTGCTCCTAACCATTTTAGTTTATGCTTAAAAGACTACAAACTAGATCACTTTGTATTCAGACAAAATTTTGAAAAATGTCGCAGTGATTTTATGTCCATACAATGAAAGTCTGGACTGGGGTCTGATTGTATGGACAAAATATTCTTCAAAATATCCTGTCTATCTCTTTAAGGTTTATATTATAATTTGAACTTAAAATCCTACCCTATATGGCAATGCTGTCGATCTACCAGGAAGGCCCATCGATAGGAAATACAGAGTGGGCTGCAGTTGGTCATGGTGAGCTTGCGGCGGGATTTTGTGTTGTTGAGAATGCAGCCAAAGTCCAATGTGGTGCTTGAGAACTTGAGATTAGGGAAGTGGACCTCACCCCTCAGCACTACCCTGTCCTGCTGAGGGTGGCCGTGGTAGCAGAACTCCAGCACATCCTCAACCACACGGGTGACACGGTCCTGTCGATACATGGGGTCGAAACGCACCCATAGCTCTTTTTGAGCTCCGACAGCCAGCACCAGACTCTAGAGAAAGAGAAGAACTAGACTCAGCCTGAAAGACCAAACATTCAAATGCACAGATCAAGGTAATGGAAAGCATTGAAATCTTACCTGCACACTTGCATGCAAAGATGTTCAACAATAGGATAAAATAAAAAATATATTGCATTTTAAGACTTTTATTTTGCTTTTTGCTTTTTGGAAGAAAAACTTAATGGCTCCCATTAATTGCACTGCCATTACTGGTATATAAACAGCAACTAAACTCCACCTGTTTACCTCTGAGGTTGTATACAGTTCATCCCCGTCATAATCACACAATCCAAAAGGCTCACGCAGGGTCAGTTTCATGGAGAGGTTTAAGGAGGACACGCTCTTTAGAACCAGCCTCTGATACAATGGAACCAGAGACACATCTGGAGCCTGTGAGTAAGACAAACTTCATATATTTAGGAAAAACAACATGTAAAACGAAACCAATAAAACACAATATACTATGGGATTAGTGTGTGTATGTACACATTTACTGTGACCATACTAAGTACTGTATAATCTTTCATAGGGACTGAAAATTTGTCTCAGTTCAAGACTGAGAATTTCTGAAACTACAGTGGTAGGTGTGGAAGAAGTAATATTGAGAGCAGCTATTATTAATGCTATTAGACACAATATCATTTTCAAGCATAAATATCAGTTATTTGTGCAATTTTACTGTCGATACTTAAAAGGCGGATTTCACTCTCCCCTACACTCTTGGTTTCCCTCTTCCTCCACTTTCCTCTCATCTCTCTCTCTCTCCATTCCCTACTCGCTCTCTTTAATTGCTTTATTCCTCCAAGCACTACTAAGGGAGCATTCAGTAAATCTAGCAGCACGGGCTGTCAAAACACGGACGAATGGGACAGAAACAGATAAAAAGAATGCCACTGAAATAAATTTGCATTTTTAGTTCTAAGATGCAGACTTGCAAGGCGCCTGAAAGCAGCTGTCAGAAGATATAAGAAGTGTATGAAAATATGTATGGCTGCAGCAAAAAACGGAGAGAACAGGAATCTGACAAGGGGGGTGGTGTTGTGTGTGAAAATGTGTGTGTGTGTTGAAAGAGAGATAATAAAAGTGAAATAAGGCAGACAGAAAATCATTTTCATTATAATGATGGTTCCCCCTGAGCTCACTGTGCTTATTCTACAGCTTTTTTCAAAAACAGAAGAGGACCTGAGATGCCAATGCTGAGCTGTGGGCTGGGGTTAAAATGAATTTGCCACTTCACCTCACTTACAATCATTTTGCCAATGAGAAGTAAATTTGGACGGCTCATTTGAATGAGTCCACATAACAACTGCAGTCTGTACTGTCTTTACTGTAAATAATAAATATAGTCTTTCCTGTCAATATTATGGGCAGCCATCTATTTTTAATTCCAATAGACCATGACATTAGCCTGTGCCTTAATCTTGTCTTTATGCTGTCAAGTGACTTACAAATGAATCGAAATTGATTGACTGGATGAACAGACGATAGATATCTCTTCAATACCATTCATAAATTAGGCTTAATTCCTGTACAATGCAGCAGTTGATTGCCTCTAACCACACACTGCAAACTATCTTTCCAGCAGTAAGGAAAGAGTCTCATACTTCTTAAAGCTGCAGTCTGTAAGTTTTGCCTCTTTGTCGCCATCTCGTTTGAAAATGTGGAATTGCAGCTGCTTGCGGAAGTATCTCGCTTGCATGGGATGTGCTCCGGCACGGCTTCAGCGCAGATGAATCTGTTTTGAGGTGAATGTGTTGCTGTCAGTCACCGCACCGGTGTGGATGTTTACTGTACTTCACAATCACAGATTCTAGCCTACGTCTTGGAACATCATATATTGCCATATGAACAAGTAAGTAACAAGTCTGCCACATTTGGGAAAAAAAACATTATAATAAATAATCGCTACCAATGGTGATTTAATCTCGTATTACATCAAACTGTGCAAATTATTTTTATTGTTATACTTTTTTCTCAAATTATTAATGTTAACAACATCAGCATTGCGTGATTATGAGTATAGTGTGTATTAGTGTGTAGATTTCAATTTCTGTACAGTCTAATCTAATTGTCATGCCATTCGAATTTCATATTAATAAATTCTTTTAACCCAAAAAGCAAATTATGCTCCCTTAGAACTGGTTTTCTTTAAAATACAAATCTGGTGTATTAAGGCTATCTGTAATCAGAAGCACATTTAAACTGGAATATAATTTAATTTCATTCACGTGTTTCATAAACACATAAACCTTTCTGGATTACAATCCGCCATCAAAATACATTTAATTATTCTAGCTGCTGTGAGAAAAGGCTATAAACAATCCACCACCTGCAGGATCCTCACATGCGATAGCCTAGTAGCCGGGACAACTTTTTTATGTTTACAGACGTGACGTAATGACGCAGTGCCATGCTCGAATTTCGTGCAAAAACCTACCCGTACCACCTAAATTGGAAAACAATATAAGCTAACCACTGTGAATCGGGCTAAAGGAAGTTTGATAGTTTTGAACATTGGCTGGTTATGTACTTGCTAAAATATTGATTTCGGATCATTTTTAACCAAAAGAAGTTACAGACTGCCACTTTAAAAAATGAAAGGACATTTGATAAAGGGTACATGTACAGCCACTGAGCTGCGGCACAGATAATGGACCTGGCATTTAACATACACACGCAAAACAATATTGACAAAATGAGTAATTAAAAGGACTCGTCACCCAAAAATCAAAATCTGTCATCATTTATTCACTCTCATGTCATTCCAAACCTATTTGACTTTCTTTCTTCTGCAGAAAACAAAAGAAGATACAGTATTTTGAACAATGTTTGAAATGGTTTTGGTGACCACTGACTTCCATTGTATAGGGGGAAAAAAACACATTTCTCAGAATATCTTCTTTCCACAGAAGAAAGAATGTCATACAGGTTTGGAAAAACAAGAGGGTGAATAAATTTTGGATGAACTATCCCTTTAATATACAAAATTAATTGCAACCCGAATTCCGGAAATGTTGGGACTTTTTTAAATTTGAATAAAATGAAAACTAAAACACTTTCAAATCAGATGAGCCAGTATTTTATTCACAATAGAACATAGAGAACCTAACAAATGTTTAAACTGAGAAATTTTACAATTTTATGCACAAAGTGAGCTCATTTCAAATTTGATGCCTGCTACAGGTCTCAAAAAAGTTGGCACGGTGGCAAAAAAGGGCTGAAAAAGCAAGAAATCTTGAAAAGATTCAGCTAGGAGAACATCTAGCAACTAATTAATTTAATTGACATCAGGTCTGTAACATGATTAGCTATTAAAGGGATATCTTAGAGAGGCAGAGTCTCTCAAAAGTAAAGATGGGCAGAGACTCTCCAATCTGTGAAAAAGTGTGTAAAAAGATTGTGGAATAATTAAAAACAACGTTCCTCAACGTCAAATCTCATCATCTACAGTGCATAACATCAAAAGTTTCAGGGAAACTGGAGAAATCTCTGTGCGTAAGGGACAAGGCCCTATTGTTTGGATGACAACACAAAGGACAACACCTTTGCAGACGACACTGCATCACTCATCAGCATGACTCTGTCATTGACATTACTAAATGGGCCCAGGAATACTTCCAGAAACCACTATAGGTAAACACAATCCGCCGTGCGACGGTGTTAACTCCACCTCAGAGTCGCTGTTATCGGAAGCCTGTTTGCCAGATATTGAGGAGGTTCTTGCCATCATGGACCGCAAGATAGTGCTCCTTGGCTTGAAAGCAGGGCACCCTCCTGCATTCTTACTCGTGTGCACAAGCGCATTTAGAAAGTCTGTAATGAGCTGATTTCGAGTTTGAGAATAGAAGCCCTATGATTCCAATTACCATCATCTGAAGTGTCACAAAATTCTGAAATTATCGTACATTATGGGATTTTTTCCATTATTGATCGTACATTGTTCAATTATCATACAAATACTCGACAGTGCATGTGCTACACCCTTTTAACAATCCAGATTATAAAACACTGCATTCTGTCAGCAATGTAACGCAGCAGTAGCGTAGCCTATAGAGACCTCGGCTTGTAACTATACTCTAATTACAATTTTGAAAATTATAACGTGTTAAAGGTGCAGTGTGTAATATTTAGGAGGATCTATTGACAGAAATGCAATATAATATACATAATTATGTTTTCAGAGGTGTATAAAGACCTTACATAATGAACCATTATGTTTTTATTAAACATAATATACAGATACACAGCGGTGTATCTACATACACCGCTGGTCCCCTTACATGGAAGTCGCCACCCTGTTTGTACAGTAGCCCTTAAAGGACAAACAGAGCGCGTTTCGTCACTGTTCTTGCGAATAAAACACTGACACAATGATGAACAAATAATATTCGCAATAACATATCGATTTATTGAATAATTAAGTAAATGTAATTCCTTAATTTACCTTTGTAAAGAAACCTCATTGCTGGCATCTATCTCTGCTGCAGACTATGACATCTTAGTCCTGTATCGTTATCTACATGGTTATTTTGGTCCCACTTTATATTAGGTGGCCTTAACTAATATGTACTTACATTTAAATTAATAATTTGATACAATGCACTTACTGTATACATGCATGTTTTTACATTGTACTTATATTTTTAAAAATACCTATATGTACTTACATCTGTAATTAATTTCTGTAATTACATTTATAATTACACTGTTGACCCATCCCTTAAACCTACCCAGACCACCAAACCTGTCCCTAACCTTACCCGTATCCCCCTCAATAGCAGCAATAGTGTTTTGCAATACAATATGAACACAATAAGTACATTGTACTTATTTTTTGATGTAAGTACATAGTAGTTAAGGCCACCTAATATAAAGTGTAACCGTTATTTTTATAGTTATCGTTCTTGGTGTGAACGGGGCTTAACTTTGGCACCCCTAAAAAACTAAATATACTACAAAATAAACTAAAAACTAGAAAACAAACTAGAACATTCTGGAGGGGAACTAAAAAATAAAAATAATATGAAATACCTGAAAAAATATCTACACTTCAAATATAAATAACTAAATTTAAAATTCTAAACTATAATAACACTTGATGGTAAAGAAGAGATTTTTGCAAACCTTTTCCACATAGAAGTTGATTTGTTGGGAGGAGATATCTACTGCTGGGGAGACAAATTGGCATGTGACGTCTGTAGACATGATGCACTCTCTCACATACTGACGCCCGACAACGGCATAGCATACCAGTTTCTCTGTAACCACCTGCAATTCATTAACACACACATTTAAAGAATGAAAGAGAGTGAAACAGAGAATGAATTTGCATTTCCAGTGTGCAATATGTTCAGATCAATGCGAATATGTACCCATGTTTTATGCAGCAAACATAGAGTTGTAAATGTGAAAGAAATTAATGTGCCTCCTAAAAATCTAAACAATTAAGACAGTAATTATGTTTTAAATTAATATAATACTATGTTTGACTTGTCCCTTTTCATAAAAATGGTTTAAAAGCTGAAAAGCCATTTTACAAGATTTTTTTGTGTGTGTGAAAACTTGTACCTAAGCTGTAAATCATGTCATTCTATGGCTTACAATGTTATCATAGACATTGTCCAACCCCACTCATACGGTGTTCATTTTACTTGTGAAGCTTTTAAAAAGGTTCATAAATTGCCTTAAATTGATTTTTAAAAATTCTGCAAATACCCTGTAAATAGTAAAATGAAATTCTTTCATTGATATTTGTTGATATTTGTGTATTGCAAATGTTTTTGATTGACATTTAGACTTGTCTGATTTTCTATATTTAAAAAAATGGTCTTTTTTATTTGGGCTAGTTAAATAAATTTTTGGGCTACCAAAGTCTGAAGAGTACCTGCCCGAAGGGCTACCAGGGATTTTGAAATTTTGCAAGCCCTGAAACACATTATATATGTATATATATATACACAAAAGAGATCCTTTTCATATTCTGAATTTATGAATGGATGTGAATCATCTTTGAAAGTATTTTTAAAAAGCCTCCTCGGCCTTGTCAGAAATGCACTCAAACAGAGCCCTTCTCTATGATGCCTAAGTGCCGGTACACTGACAGCTGACCGACTGATGGTTATGCAATGCAGCATCCCAGCGTGGGATGCAGCAGGGCAGGCCTATATTCACTTCTCACCTTCTCTCATCTCTAATTTACCATTAAATCAATAAGGACTCAAGGAGGCATGCATCTCTGTAATGCTCTAGAGAGGAAGTCAATACACAGCTCTGTGCATCTCCACTAAAAGAGGATTAAGTGTGGCTTTCAGGACCTTTATCACTGTAGTATTCAAACTTCAGCCGATTGTGTTGGAACTACTGTTGGCTAACATATTTAAAATTGTTGCAAAGAATGTAGTCCTAGATATAGATACCTTGGGAACGTCAGAGGAGCCCTCAAGCAGCATATCAGCTGAATGGCCAGGAGCAAGTGATAAACGCGCAGGGGATAAGCTGAAAACTGGGCCTTCTTGAACTGAAGTTTGAAGACTCTTGCTTTTCTTGTTCCTAGACTTATTAGGTGACAGAAGATCTCTATTAGGAAACTGTGGAAACCCCTCTGTGGTCCATAATAGTTGGTGAGTGCGACGTCCTCGATTGGTGATTCTGAAGGCGTATTGACATGGGCCAGAACTGGAAGATCAGAACAACTATGAAGTTTTGTGAATAGAGGACACATGTTACTGTTAAACTCAAGGACATCTGCATGTGATTGGTTGTCTTACCTGAAGTGAGTTCCCAAATCCAGGTTAGGAGCAAATGGCCGGTCAGTGACTATGGTGGTGCCTTTTCCTTTGGCCCACACAGGAATGTTAAAGGTCTGTCCATCCTGGATTTCTATTAACAGCTCATCCTGGAAGGGTAAGGTGTCATTCAGGTGGGCTATCAACTTCAATTCCACACTCTGCTCTGGAGGAATTTCCCCTTCAGTGGGATCCACACACCAGTGAGACCTTTTCTTCACCTATCAACATACATATACATGGTATAGCACAAAATCACTAATTCCATAGTGACGTTTTGAACATATGACAGCAAAAAAGGATAATAAACATTGAAACATTCTAATAATTCTGTACATATAATGTTTAAAAGACCTGTTAATAGCATTACTCTTGCTCATTTAAATCTTGCTTACTAGACATGTAAACTACAGTATACATATAAATGATTACAATTAGGATTAGTGAAAAAAAATATAGCCCTACTTTTTAATGCTAATCAAGGCTGCATTTATTTTATCAAAAATACAGTGAAAACAGTAATATTATTGCAATAAAAAAAACTTATCTATAAAATTTATTCCTGTAATGGCAAAGTTGAATTTTCAGTAGCCATTACTCCAGCCTTCAGGAGTCACATGATAGTCACATGACCTTTAGAAATAATTTGAATATGCTGATATTCCTATATCTTATCTTAGATATCTTATATATAGTTTTTTAAACATGTGAATTTATAGGTGACAGAATATATATATATATATATGCACACAAAAGCATCCATTACTTCATACAATATATAGTCCAGCAAAGGGCGGAAGAAAAAGAAAAAAAAAGAAAAAATTCACAAACACAAAACAATGGTATACTCCCTTATGTTTGTGGACTGATTACTCTGTGCCTTATGTAATGTTCAGGGGAAATGATCCCACAGTGGATGTGTTTTCTAGTGGGGAATGAGAAATATTAATGATCATTCCCTCCCGGTCGGCTCAAACACAAGTAAATGCCAGTCAAATGCAAACTGCTCAGCAAAATTTTATCTCAGTCTTGTAATTGAACAGAGATTTAAATGAGCATCCACGTAGTGATAATGAGTACGTATGTGCATCTATATGTCCTGCCAGCAGGATTCTTTTTATCTGAAGGGAACAGGAAATACTGGCGATAGTATAAAGGAATTGTGATCATGTATCTGTGTCTGACATCTGCTCTGTACTGAGGTATTGACATGGAGGATATGCATATAAGCATTTCTTTCCTTATTCAAACCTCAGATGTGAAGCGCCTCCTCTCTGGCCTACTTTTTCTCCCTACTTTCATTATTTCCTTTTATTTTCTCATGACAAGAAATACACCAATGAGAAAAAAGTGCAAGCTTGTCTTTGCATGCAAAAGTGCACCTCACCAGCTGCTTAATTTGTACCACTACTTTTCATAACTGTTGGCAGAGGATTCAAATCAATTTTCATAATGCGGCCAAATGATTGATGTCCTGCACATTAACTTTTAATTGGGATTTTCTGACTAAGCAAAGAGAACCCGTGAGTTGGTGTGTTAAGGGATTCTGATTAATAGTGTTTTATTTATCTTAAAAGTGTGGCTCATCCTGATGGCTGAGTATAGCTTTTGGCACATTTATCATCATTCCCATTACTCTCTCCTTTTACAGTCCTCATAGGAAAAAACTAAGCGAGCAGACTGCAGAGAGGAAATTGAAAGTAGAGTGTTTCCTGTTTCAGTGTGCACAATCTAATACATTAATACGTATCTGAATATAAATTATCCCACTTCTTACATAAATAAATAAAAAGGCGTCAAATATTGAGCTGAGTTGAAATGACAGTGGTCAATTTAGCAGAAAATAAAATTTGGACCACAGAATGTAGCAACTGTCCAATCAGAATCAAGTGTTCCAGAAAACCGTGTAAACATCTCACGTAGATGAATTGGCAGCTAACTTTTTTATATCCGACTCCTCAAACTGATATGGATTCTGAGACTTGCAGGACCTATATATTTGTGTGTGGCAAAGTGTGTTTGTGAGGCAGACGGTGTGTTAGAGACCGATCAGGAGGAGCCTTACTCATATCTCACATTCACTCAACTGTGCAGAGCCCCATGAATAATTCTGGAGAAATATACTGACCATCAGAGATAGTAAAGGGTTTTGGCAGCTTTTTATATGAGAAGCCCTTTGAAATATATTTTAATGTATCAACCTTTTTTAACGTAAGAGCAGGCACAGCCATTTGTAACTTGACTGTGCGAGGCTACTAATGCCATCTGCATCCAGATATTTTAGCCATACAAAAACAGTTCGTTATGCTGTTTGATACTGCAAACAGGTAGGGTAAATGTACCTGTTAAGCTCACTTACCCATTAAGCACACTTCCATTTTTAAGATCAGATTATAAAAAGAAAACATTATTTATTATCCTACTTCATGTCTTAACCAATTGATATGTTTGTTACTATATACCTCCTATAATTTCAAGTCAATCAGATCATTGCACACTGAGATATGAGTCTCCATGTGTTCACACTGTCTGACGGCCATTTTGAAAGCTGTCTAAAAACTTTCACCAAAAGAGGAGCCCTTTAAATGTGCATTTTTTAGATGTTTAAGCTTTTATTTTGGGTAAGTTTCACTACTTAATATAAAATTAAGTGATTAATGTTCAGACTTATGCATATTATAACTTGGAACTTGAATGTGGGAAATAATTACATCAGATCCAAAAGACAGTTTTAGCAACATAGCACAGATGCTACAGAACACAGTTAGCTGACTCGCTGTATAAGATTGTGTGCTACGCTAACATATTACTTCACAGGCATTACTGGCTTGTACTTTTACATCCATAATATTATAAATTGACAGTTTATTGCTGGTCTGTTGTTTTACAGTGCTGTAATTTTTAAAGATTTCATATTATTGTAAGGTGAGCTTAAAGGGTGCACTATTTCACTCCCTAAAGGGTGAAAATCACACAGCTTCAGTGTGACATCAATAACAAAAAGTATAATTTCATAGATATTGTTAATAATAGTTGTTCATATTAAAATATGTATGAACTTAATACATGACCTAGACTATTTATTTAGCAAAAATCCTGTCATTTTAATAAATATTACATGAAATTTATTAAAAATTGTTGCAGCTCCAATTAAGCTCAGTGTGCTCTCTTTAAGCTCTTCCACACTGAACGTCTATTTAAATATTTCATAAACAGACTCTAAATATTAACTGATGGTTGTCACTAAGTTAAGTTAATCGATTTTCTATGGATTCTGTCAACTCAAATCTGCAGACTGGTTCTGATCTTTGGCAACTAGCATCAACTTCTCCGGACTGTAAATCTGTGGAAAATCAGGGCAAAAATCGTGTAATGTATTCCAGCCTTATAGATAAGTTGACATGCATTTAAAAAGAGGTTTCATAATGAGGCTAGTTTCTGTGTTCATCCCCATGAATTAAATGTTTTATTGGCTTGTTTTATTTGATATTTGAATGTGTTACTTAGCTGAACGTGGACTAGTATAGTTGTTGCAATGTGCTTCGATGACACTTTATTATGAATATATAACTGATCGACTTGAATGCCTTGTTGCTTGATTTTAGTGATCTGGGTTTTTTTGTGATTGACTTTGTACCTTTGTAAAAATTTTCCTTAAAACAAACAAGAATTTGTAATAAAACATGATGTGAGCTTAATGGGAACAGGGGTGTGCTTAAAGGGTACAAAAATGTCATCAACTATAAGCCATCAACACAGAAATACAGTAAATGCTTTGGAACCAGAAGCTAATGGGGCAATGCTAACCAGCCATCCTGTACGTGGATGTATTGCAAAAATATTTATGATTAAGTTTAAGCTTAAACACTAATATAGTATACCTCATGTCATAAAAAACGAAACAAAAAAAAAGCTCTCTGCTGATTAGTCCCAGGTCAGGCCAATGGCAACACATTCATGACCAGCAGTAGGCTGCCCTTGGACGAGGGAAACTGCAAATTCAGTATTCAGCAAGGAGGAAACGCCTTTGAGCAGGTAGAGGGAAGAGAGAGGGCCCTATCATTTGAACTGCGCCGGGCTAAAGGAGGTCAGCAGGGAGACATAGATCACGCCGTAAGTCTTCATTTGAAAGAGAAGTTGCAAAGCAAGTGGGAGAGAGATAGAGGAGGGGAAGAGAGATAGACGAGTCGGTCGATAGGGAGCTAGATCGAGGTTGGAGCGATTTCCCCTTGAGAGAGGAATCAAGTGAAGAACAAGCCAGCTGAAATTTCAATAATAAGATCAGACCTGCATTAGACGGTTTAACACCATTGATTGCTTTAAACTTCATCGTGCTGTAGAGCTTTACAATGGAACCAAATGCCAGTCTCTGGAGAGACATATCTTTCCGAAAAACTCACAATACTAGTTTATCAGAAACTACATGAACAGATGGACGCATAACAGCGAAAGACTGCGTTTCGAGTATTTTCAATTCACATGGCACTCTTGTCAGCATCTGCCTGGCACTCAGCCATGCTATCGAGCGCCTGTAATGAAATTCAGGATCGACTAAAGCTGGAAAATGTTTGGTAAAAACTATGGGCTTATGAAAGTCCTCAGCCTTGGAGGAGAAGACAGGATCAGTTTACCAATGACTGTCGGCCCATAATCTAGGATGCCCTGAATATCTGAATGGGTTTTTCTATATATGTTTCCAAGTCTCTTCGTGTATGTGTGTGTGTGGTTGCATGCAATCCTTCCAGGGATTGATTAAACAAAGCTTAATTCTAAATTTATCAGTGCTGAGAATCAAAGAAGCTTATTTAACATAAAGAGCAGCCAAAAGGAAAAATGGAGATCAAGAGAAATTAGGATCTATAAAAGGCATGTAGTGGTATAAAGGTCCTTGCACACTGAGTCCGAAATTTTCACATGCGTTTTTTCCGTTTTTTTCGTATTCATCATCCTTTCCTATCAAAATTCTTGCTACAGATGAGAAAATGCAGAAAATCGAACCTGATCCGAATTTTTTTATGACAGACGAAAGTTTCGGAGGCAGTGTGTAAACGTGATTAACACAACATGAGGTCGTATTTAATTTTTAACGTGTGAAAATTTCGGACTCGGTGTGCAATGACCTTAAGTCTTATCTAATCTAAAATCATTCACAACACAGGAGAGAAGATCATGAAACTGGACTCATAATAAGAAAATATGGACATCAGGTGAGGAAACTAGGCCCTAGAGAAACAGTGCTGAAGCAATTCATCCCTTCTGTCACAATAGAACCCACCTTTTGAGCAAGGAATCTGGCTGGGATTGGGGAGTCGTTTGACAGCTGCAAAGTCCTTGTGACATCAGTCAGCACGGGAATGCAGCCAAAGTTCAGCTTGGCAGCCATGACAGAGACAGAAGGTCCCTGGCCAACACAGGAGAGCAGGAGCTCCTATAGAAAAAAGAAATACATATATCTAGCAATGCACTGAAATTCTTTTGCCAAAAATGTAATAAAATCTATTTGTGATGTTCCACTGATAGAGATAAAAAAAAAAATCATAAACCGAACACTGCGTAGGAAACTGCTATGTTACCAGATCTATTAACAGTGAACATAAACTCTGACAAAGAGAAAAAGCTGTGCACGCATGAAATGATCCATTTTAATCATTTTATTGTAAACAGCGGCTGATGATTGATGACAGCACTAGTACAGACACAGGGAGGCTGTTTAACGCAGCATCTCATGTGATAGCTGAGGAGGAGAACCATATCTCATGTGAAAATGCGGCAAGGCTTCTGCTCTTAAAGAGCCTTCCACTCTTCCTAGAATAAAAAAAAACATGAACTTTTGCTCTTTACTGTGTATTCTTTAGCACCGAGCCACAGGATTTGTATACTTTTTTTAAGTACTTAATGTAATTAAAATTAAGTAATTTTTTTCTTAAAATGTAATAATAAAATTCGGTCACATTTTATATTAGGTGGCCTTAACTACTATGTACTTACATCAGAAAATAAGTACAATGTACTTATTGTGTTCATATTGTATTGCAAAACACTTTTGCTGCTTTGAGGTGGGATACGGGTAAGGTTAGGGACAGGTTTGGTGGTCTGCGTAGGTTTAAGGATGGGTTTAGGTGTAAGGGATGGTCAACAGTGTAATTATAAATGTAATTACAGAAATTAATTACAGATGTAATTACATATAGGTATTTTTAAGAATATAAGTACAATGTAAAAACATGTATGTACACAATAAGTGCATTGTACCAAATAATTAATTTAAATGTAAGTACATAGTAGTTAAGGCCACCTAATATAAAGTGGGACCTAAAATTCAAATTAAATTAAATTAAACAAATATTGGAAAATAATTTACTTTTTTTTTTTTTTCTAAGACCAATGCGTATCACCACCAGTTACAATAGTCATTTCACATTAGACATTTAACGATGGAAAATTGGACATTTCAATATATGGTTAAATTTAGAGGAATTAGTAAACAAATATCAAAATTTTGCAGTCATTTTATTTTTTTGAAAGAGATACTCTTATTCATTAAGGATGCATTAAAATAATTAAAGATGATAGTAAAGTGATTTAAAATGTTGCAAAATATGTTTTAAATAAATGCTGTTCTTTTGAAAATACAGTATAAAGAAAGAATCCATTCAAAGAGTCCTGAAAAATTGTTTCCACAAAAATATTAAGCAGCACAACCATTTAACATTGATAATAAGAAGAAATGTTTCTTTAGCACCAAATTAGCATATTAGAATGATGTCTGGATAAAACAATAAGCCCCAAGAAGCCGTAGCCTACAGTGATTTTATTTAGAGTATTTTACAATGGTCATGTGACACTAAAAACTGGAGTAATGGTTGCTGAGCTTTGCAATCACAGGAATAAATTACATTTATAAAAATATGCTGAATTATTTTGAGTTGTAATAATATTTCACAATATTATTGTTATACTGTATTTTTGATCAAATAAATGCAGCCTGGGTGAGCGTAAGAGACTTCTGTCAAAAAAATAAAATCTTATAGACCACAAACTTTTAAACAGTAAAGTAAACACTAATATAATATGTGCATGCACTCACCAATGGCGGGTCTTGGTGACCTAGTATAGCAATGTGAGCTGTTTCCTGCAGGCTGCCCACTGTCTTGGCCTGAAGAACTAATGGAATCTGTTCTGTGCTGTACGGCTGGATGACCCCTCGTGCATGAGGACTTGAATAAAGAAGAGAGGGGTTCTCCTCATATGGCTGCACAGAGAAACAGAAATGTGTAATTTGCTTGAACATCAAAACACACTGATTAAGAACTTTGAAAGGCCTGCAATATAAAACACATTAACTTTTTCCAGAAATCACCTGAGGCAGAAGTCCATAGCAAGCAGGGAGGTCAGTATCATTGATGAGCTCAAATGACTGCTCATAGGGACGGCCCAGGAAACAGTCCTGGAACTGAAGAACTGGGTTCTTGAGGACCACATCTGGCACAACACATCTACAGGGACACTCAGAGATAAGTTCTGTGTGTAGAAACCACTTCATTTTCTGTACAAAACTATATATTACCTAGCTTTGATCGGGAGGGCCAAAACTTCCTCTCCAACACTCTGAACGTCCAGCACTAAAGCCAGATTGTAGTCTTGCACCGTGTTGGAGCAAAAGGTTAACTGCAAAACAAACAAAAAGTAGGATATTTTTTAAATAAATCTTTTATACTCATCAAGGCTGCATTTATGTACTAAAAAAATACAGCTAAAACAGTATTATTCTGAAATATTGACAATTTAAAACAACTGCTTCATATTTGAATATATTTTAAAATGTAATTTATTCCTGATGGCAAAACTGCATTTTCAGCAATTTTAAAAACAGTTGTGGAAACTACATTTATTAGGATTCTTTGATGATTAGAAAGAACAGCACAGAACATCTTGTAACAACGTAAAATTTAAAGCATCTGTGCTGAATAAAAGCATTTGTTTCATTTCAATTTTCATTCAATCTGACTAACCCCAAAATTTTAAAAGGTAGTTAATATTCTTCATAAGATTTTATATCTAAGTCATCATATCATAAAACAAAACCACTTAACTATAATTGTTTAAATCACGATTAAAACAGCTTTGAACAGATTTAACAGCTAGCTGCTTGTCTAAATTTAGTGCTTCACAAATCACTGTGTTATTCTAAACAGTTCAGATAGCAATATTCCTCTCCCTGCAGTGCTCTGAAACCGCACATATGGGATCAGAGACAACTGTCACCAAAAAAATGTAACCAAGAAGAACGGCAAAGTACTCTCCAGGAGCTATTCTTTTGTTATGGTAACACGTCTGGGAGGCTGCTGGCCAGCTGCGTGATGCATCTGGGAATATCATCCCATTCCACTGATATGACTAACCACAAGCCCCCAATATGTATTCTTGTGCTGAGGCCTCATTAGAGCACGGTGAGCCACACTCGTGTCACAGAGTGGGAGAGGCACATTTGCACACTGACAGGAGACACCCACATCCACTGGAAGCACAAAGACAGGCGGACACATCCAACAGATTAGCCCTCCAAAGTGCTGACAGCTCCCATTGATGGGAAAAGACCACCACATGACAGGTACGCAAGGTACCTGGCAAACAGTGAAAGGAGTATGGGCGAGATAATCACAGCCCTAGAGAGAGAGTGAGAAAGAAGAACGAGCTACTATTCTCATTTATCACTTTTTCCAATATATTCCACCTCCCATTTTTCTATTAATGGAATACAGAGGCCCTTTTTCAAAAGTCCAAGCTGTCTGAGGTTTAATAGGGATTAAAGGTCTTCTCTGAACGGACGTTTAAAGCTGCACTTAGTTTTAAAGAACAAAGTTTCAGTCTCTTGAGAGAATGTTGATGTTTGTGGCATGGACAGGTCACAGGGATCGTCTCGACGGGTCACTTCAGCTTTTGCATAGGGAAATTGATTCAAATCGCTTTGAGGTATTCAGTGAGATAATATGTTGACGGCTCGGCTTAGCATCAAAAAGACCAAACATACCTGGATGTCAATCTCAGCCATAACCCGAACTGTGCCTGAGCTGGGTGATAAGATAAACTCTTTCGGGCTCCTTTCGGTTTTGTCTCCTGGTCCCCATTCACTTCTATTCAGCTGAGCGACTTGGTCCATGCTGGTAATGCTCGCCTGTCCCGTACCATCTCCGGGGATCCGCAGTCTAAAGCTCATGGGCACCACTGAAGTGTTGCTGAGACGACATGTCAGCGTTTGTGGAAACCCTTGGGTCAGTAAGAGAAGACTTCTTGATTATACAACTAATATGCAAAACAAGCATTAATCGCTATCATTGATCCTGACTGATGAAGTGGAGAGAGCAAGTTCATTCACCAAAGGACACCTCCCCAAAGTTGAGCTCTGGGACACTGAAGTGGAATGTAGGCCCAATTAAACACCCCCTGCAAGAGATGAAGGGATGCAGAAACTTTCAAAAAACATTGAAAATGTAGCATTACAAGTAATTATACAAAACTAACAGGCTGCTGAGGTGAAGTCCAGTGGAACGAAGAATGAGTGCCATTGTTTTTGAAATGACAAGGCAGAGTGGTAGTTTTGGAATGACTACATTCAGCACTTTCGGTGGTAATCCATCTTAATCAAGGGGGAAGTGGTTTGTGCTAGTTTGTTTGAAAGATTTCAGCAGAGCTCTGCTTCGTTCATTTAATTAAGGTTCAGCCTGTACAGATTCATTTAATCAGCCATAAGCTAATTATTAAAACAACGAAGAGTGAAGGAGAAACATAGGTGGTTTTTGCTATTGGTCATAAGAGGCGGCTGATTAAAGGATGTAAAATATGGGTCAGTCTTGCATCAGGCAAAGGATATCTTCATTACACTAAAAAACAACTCTGGCTAAGCTTAAGCAGTACTTGGGCTGCATCTGAATATGCTGACATTCCGGTGAAAAAGTACGTAAAAATACAAGCCGAATTCCGGAATTGTTGGGATGTTTTTTTAAATTTGAATAAAATGAAAGCTAAGGGAATTTCAAATCACATGAGCCAATATTTTATTCACAATAGAACACAGATAACATAACAAATGTTTAAACTGAGAAATTTTACAATTTTATGCACAAAATGAGCTCATTTCAAATTTGATGCCTGCTACAGGTCTCAAAATAGTTGGGACAGGGGCATGTTTACCATGGTGTAGTATCTCCTCTTCTTTTCAAAACAGTTTGAAGACGTCTGTGCATTGAGGTTATGAGTTTCTAAAGTTTTGGTGTTGGAATTTGGTCCCATTCTCGCCTGATATAGGTTTCCAGCTGCTGAAGACTTCGTGGTCGTCTTTGACGTATTTTTTGTTTAATGATGCGCCTAATGTTCTCTATCGGTGAAAGATCTGGACTGCAGTCAGGGCAATTCAGCACCCGGACTCTTCTACTACGAAGCCATGCTGTTGTAATAGCTACAGTATATGGTTTTGCATTGTCCTGCTGAAATACACAAGGCCTTCCCTGAAATAGACCTCGTCTGGAAGGGAGCATATGTTGCTCTAAAACCTTTATATACCTTTCAGCATTCATAGTAAAACCTTTATATACCTTTTAGCATTCACAGTGCCTCCAAAACATGCAAGCTGCCCATACCGTATGCACATATGCACCCCCATACCATCAGAGATATTGGCATTTAAACTGAATGCTGATAACACGCTGGAAGGTCTCCCTCTTCTTTAGCCCGGAGGACACGGTGTCTGTGATTTCCAACAAGAATGTCAAATTTGGACTCGTCTGACCATAGAACACTTTTCCACTTTGAACCTGTCCATTTTAAATGAGCCTTGGCCCACAGGACACAACGGCGCTTCTGGACCATGTTCACATAATGCTTCTTTTTTGCATTACAGAGCTTTTGTTGGGATCTGCAGATGGCACGGCGGATTGTGTTGACCAATAGTGGTTTCTGGAAGTATTCCTGGACCCATTTAGTAATGTCAATGACAGAATCATGCCGATGAGTGATGCAGTGTCGCCTGAGGGCCCGAAGACATCGGGCATCCAACAAAGGTCTTCGGCCTTGTCCCTTACGCACAGAGGTTTCTCCAGTTTCTCTGAATGTTTTGATGATGTTATGCACTGTAGATGATGAGATTTGCAAAGCTTTTGCAATTTGACATTGAGGAAAATTGTTTTTAAAGTATTCCACAATCTTTTTATGCGCTCTTTCACAGATTGGAGAGCCTCTGCCCATCTTTACTTCTGAGAGACTCTGCCTCTCTAAGATATCCCTTTCATAGCTAATCATGTTACAGACCTGATGTCAATTAACTTAATTAGTTGCTAGATGTTCTCCCAGCTGAATCTTTTCAAAATGTCTTGCTTTTTCAGCCCTTTGTTGCCCCCGTGCCAACTTTTTTGAGACCTGTAGCAGGCATCAAATTTGAAATGAGCTCATTTAGTGGATAAAAGTGTTTAATTTCTCTGTTTAAACATTTTTTATGTTCTCTGTGCTATATTGTGAATAAAATATTGGCTCATGTGATTTTAAAGTCTTTTAGTTTTCATTTTATTCAAATTTAAAAAAACGTCCCAACATTTCCGGAATTTGGGTTGTAGTAGTATGTCTGAAATCACAGTATTCATAAAACAGTATATGGAGGACCTAGAACTTCCAGCTAGATTCTGAAATGCGCATCCAATAGACATTTTACTATCCCAAGGCCACGGGAGAGTATTTGTAAATGGTATTGAAGCAACGCAACTGACACTGGTAGGTCACATGACAAAGACAACGATGAGTACATTCAGATTACATTCACACTACACACACTCATACCAAATAGAAGATCCTTTTTTAACGGTCACAAAGTAGCATAAAAAGGTTAACTGTGATCTTTTAATAGTATGTTGCCTACCAGGGTGGAATGTGTATGAACGCGACAGGCAATCTATCATATGTCACGGTCGGGTTAATGTTTTAAAACTGCCATTAGTACATAACGATGGAACGCAATGGGGACTGGCAGGAAATGTTCTAGTGTTGTGGAAAATTAGCAATTTAAGACAAAAGAGGTTCATTTAACAGATACCAAGCAAGACATTTGACTTTCTCAAATGTTTAGATAATAATTCATTCATGACAGAATTTGATAAAGTGATAAATAGTGTCTAGCATGGAGAAAAACAAGTGTCTCTTCTGATAAGATAATGATTAAAATGCCTGAAACTATATATATATTTAAATATTTCCATCATACTGTGTACAGATAAACCTAATCCTCTAGGGAGCAATTTCATCTAGGTTTTAAATATGAATATGAGTGATTTTCTTTATGGACAGCAAAGGTAACACATTTAGAAATTACTAACAACCAAATACAAAGTTAAATATTTTACTTTTAGAATGGAATATAAATAAATATTAATTAAAAGAAAATAAAAAATAAATATTTGTCTTGGCCTTAGCTATGAACATTGATTAGGCCATGTTCATAGTTAAAGGATTAATCCATGAGGTTTACCTGAAAGTGACAATTACAGGCTCAGGGTTTCCCACCACACTGAAGTGTAACTCCTCAGAGAAGACACCCAGTTTGTCAGAAGAGAAGTGAACCTCCAGTGTTTGGCAGGCTCCGGGTGGGATCACGCCTTCAGAAGGGTTGAAGGAAAAGCAAAGACCCAACACTGTACTGGGCTTCACTAGTTTATATGCACCCTTTATGAGTCCCTTGTTAGTCAGAAGCAGCTAAGAGGAAGAGAAAACAGACAGAGATAACACAAAAGAAAGAGGGTCTGTATTTGCCAGCACAGACTTCCAATTGTTTCATTCTTTCACCAGTGGGATCAGTTTACGTTGTTTAATCATACACTTGGATACTACCTCAAAAAGAGGCCCACAGAGACAAATCAGATTCAAACAAACAATCCAAAACTTTCAGGACAATTATATTATCGGGATCATGCAAAAGCTCAAATAACAAAAGGAATTGGAAAGCCACAATGTTTACATAATTGAGTGCATTCAAACTGAGCCAAACACTGGTCTATTTCAAGACTCAGTAATAATAAGGGGCTTTTATTATTCAATTAAAACTGCTGTTGAGTCCATGCTACACTTGGCAGATTGTCAGCAACATCCTGATTAAATTTGATGTGAGATCCTTCTTGCTATGGCTTCACAGCAAATCAATTTTTTGAAGGGTTCTTCTGTTACATCAATATTTTTTCTCCCACCACGGCTGCACGCTTTAGTCCGTGTAATGATTTGGAAGAGGTAACGCTAAGTGGTTTTGTCTTTTAGACTGTGCTGAAGGTTAGAAAGGGGACAATAACACTAACAAACTGGAACCAGCTGTATCACTTACTCCAATATAAAACATTTACTTAGTTAAGTTTATTGTCAGAATGAACCCATTTTGCACCTTTAGTGTGTCATGCAGCTGTTCAATTATTGAATAATAATTATTAAATACAGGATTTAATGGAGTACATGTAATTTAATCTAAAATGTTTGTTTTTAGCAACAGAGATTTCTTCAGTTGTACCTTATAAAATTGTTTTGAGCCAATGACAATGTTTCCCATGTCTAGAAAGTCAAAGTTGAACTGCAGTTTTGGGCCTACACCCTCTCCCTGTATGCAGAGTGGCAAACGAGATTCACGACCTGTGTAAGTACAGAGCAGTCAAATAAGCATAATGCATAATGAAACAGGCTGTGAAATTTCACTGGCTACAATATCAACCGTCTGATTTTCTAGGTCAATACTAATCCAAGCAACCAGAATATTGTTAGACCTTAGTCAAACATGCAAATAAATGCAAACCTGCAGATGGGCCTAAGCACCACATGCAAATATACTAATGCATTGTTAGAAAACAATACAAGCATGCATGAGCATAGTTGTAACAGCAAAAAGCAATTTATTTTAACACAACATCTGTTATCATGATGCTACTGTAAGTACCAGTGATTTCACAGTAAACAGTCTGCTGGTAGATCCTGGCTTCCTGTGGTTTGAAGATGATGTTCACCTCTGCAGTGCTGTTGGGCCAGATTTCTCCCTTCTGTAAACAAAGCAGTCAAATCAGCAGAGAGAATACATAATTGTACAACAAATTGATTTTGATTAATTTAAACAGATGTTATTTGTTATATAACTGCAATGTAAAGCCTGTATTACTATTTTTGTGCTGTAACCTTTAAAGGTTTTAAAAAGTCTTTTTTAATGTCTTTGAAAGAAGTCTCTTATGCTCACCAGGGCTGCATAAATAAAATAAAAATGTAGTAATAAGAGTAATATTTGTAAATATTTTACAATTTAAAATAACTTATTAATATTTCAATACATTTTAAATTTATATTTTAAAAATAAAATAATATTTTATATAATTTCATTTTTATTTAAATTAACAAAAATGGTTTAATAGGTTTAATTTTAGTTTTACTGTTAAACCTTTTAACAGTAGTGTATCATCATGGGAGAAATTATGTGAAAAAGTGACCAAAAACCTCCACACTCCAGAGACAGTAAACATATACATAGTGGTGAAAACCCAGCCAGACCTGTGAACCCAAATTTCACAGGTATAATCCCAGCAGGTGATGCATCAATAAACTTGGGAGATACCGAGGTCTCCTATCACCACTGCGCTCTTGAGCAAGCCACTTACAATTAAGGTGCTCCAGTGGGGTTGGCCTTCCAATTACATTGGAAAAAAGTCTTTGCTAAATCACTAGTGAACAAACAGCATGTTTTGTCACCAGGCAGTGCTTGAAAGAGAGTTGACGGAGCAGGTGCGATCAAGCTCTACTGCATGTAAACAGATGCTCACATCCAAGCAGAGGGGATACCGATCTGTTTTGTTTTGCATTGTCTCTGTCTTTTCTTGCCTAAGCCTGCATAGTCCTGGTTTGAGAAAGCTGCATTTGCATGAGCAGACAAGGTGAGAGTGGATTACAATAAAAATAAAAATAAAAAAAGAGTAGAGGAGAATGGGAATCATTTTCAGTTGTTTTATGGATCCTTATACCTTTTTCTGTCTTAATAAATAAAATGCACATAAAAATAAAGGACATTGTGAGATGCAGAGGAAAACGGGATCAGCAGTATATCTGTATATGCCTTTAAGAGGCTCAAAGTCACAGTGCGGTGGCAAAATTAACACAGAAAACTATTGGATGTGTCTTTTGAAGGTTATGTGATTGGCCATTTGGAAAAAAAAAAGTGCTGAGTTGGACTTTCTAGAATCAGCTGGCACCATTGCATACATTCTGCAGCTACTGCAGATGTGCAACACAAAGACACAAAACCAATGCGATGACCAATAACTTGGTGCATAACCAATGCAGAATGCAGTACAAAGAAATAAATCAGACGCAATAAAGTGTTATTAGTAAAACTTAAAAACTACTCATTCAGAATCAGAACTACATCATATTTAACACTCACCCACATAACAAACCCTTCTGGCTAATTAAAAGCAAGCTCAGTATCTTTTAAATTGCTTGGCTGAGTGGAGTGATGTCTAAGTTTGGTTTCCACCATATGTTTAGGCATATGGTTATGCGGTACGAGGACATCCTAAGTTTCAGATTTAATTGCTGGTTATGTAATATTGCATTGGGGGAAACTGAAATCTAAAATTCTAATGCATGTCATGTGTCTAGTTGTGAGCAACACACCAGGGGCCTCATGATGATGTCCTGGTCATTCAAAGACAAAAGCTGCTGCTGAGTTTGCATGAGTCCCTCCTGGAGGGTATGGGAAAACAGTGAAAGACGCGCTCGCAAAGAAGGATCAGTGTTTTCTGTCAGAAACTGCTCAATTTCATCATCCTCTTCTTGATGCAGCTCTGAAGAAAGCCTACAAAAAGGGAAAGGAAACAACAGAGAGAAAAACTGACAGAGGCAAAGACAGACTGAAATGGGAATGCATGCCTACACATTCATAATATTAAAAGAACAGTTAATTAAAAAAAAACTAAATTCTGTCATGATTCATTACCATAGAAAATGATCTTCACTTGTCTCTCAGTTTAAAAAAATGCACCTCAGATTTCAGATTTCATATTTTCAAATGTATACTTGGAAAACTCAAATTATAGCTAAGACTTAAAGCTGATAGAGGTCAACTAGTCAAACCTTAATTTGTCCCGTTCCTCTTCATCCTCAGTGGCAAATTTTTTCCACTGGTAATGCACAATGGAATCACTCTTGTTCATTATTGCCACTTTCTCGTAGTTAGCCAAGGAGATGTAGGTTTTCTCCACCATCACACTGTTCTTGTCCAATCCTACATTTATATCTGCAGACTCTCCATAGAGGCTGATTTGGATGTCTTCTCCTACAAAGAGTCATAAGGTTTACAGATATATCAAAGGAAAAGGTTTGTATATGAAGACACTATACTGTTAACACAAGAATATCAGACACAACATCAACCTAAGAATGTGAATATACAGCTCTTGAGTATTGGTAGTCATTCTCATGAAACTATCCATTAAATTTCTCTTTTAAAATATATTTTGTGCCAACCCTATATGTACAAAACAGGGCAAAATGGCGTGAGACCACAATCCCATAAAAGCCCCAATGGCAGTGGAACATTCTGCAAGTGATCTACTGACAATGAGCAAATTAAAGAACACAGATCCAGCCAGCACATTTCCATAATGCTCAACACAGTCTACCAAGAGCAGCCATGTCAAGCTGCAAAATGTGTTAAGACATGCTTTATTGGGGCGGTAAATAATGGCGCAAATACCTGTAAATTGACTACTGCAAACGTTAGTAAATCATGTTGCATGATTCATTTAAATACTCTCAACCTATAAATTTTGTCTGAAAGGGAAACTCCTACAAATGCATATGCAATAATATCTGCTGCAACGAACATGAAAAGAGGGCAAATCTGAGAGTAAATCTGGCCGATAAAAGTGTTCTAACGTTGAAAGCAAAAACAAAAAAAACATAACTAGAAAATATCATTCCATCACATCACATTATTTAAAATAAAAAATAATATTTTATTGAACTTAATGAGAACAATGAAGGTTAAATGATGCACTTTTAAATGGCCATTTACTCTATTTACAGTCCAAAAAGATTGATTAAATCTGCATTTTAGCTAAAATGTATAATTTATAAAATGACGTTTTTTGCATTACAGACTAAACAGAGATAGATATCTATAATATAATGCATCTCAGTTCAGTATTCTGTTTTGTTATACAGAATGAGTAGGGAAATATGAGGACACAAATGGGGTACCAATGGAACTGTTTTCTAAGAATAAGCCTTGTAGAAGGTATACACTTGTGAAACAGTGAAAAGTAGAAAAGTCCCCATTAACTCTCCAGCAAGCATAACGTTTTACAATTAGCCAATTATACGACTGGAGCTGTGATCTTTTTAGTCACCATAGTGGTGGTGCTATATGTAAACAAACAGAAGTGTGTTCTTTGTTTGTTACCATGGTGGTGCTGTTGTGCTGCAATGACTGTGAACCTCAAGGTCCATCAGGATAAGAGCTCCCCAGTGAAAAGCAATCACATGACATCACCAAAAACCAATTGGCAGCACACACAAGTAAAATTCAAAACAAGAGCTCAAATCAGAAGTGCAGCTGACTTACATACATTTACCTGCTTTTTTATTTGTTTTACTAGTTTGGCTACATTCAAAGCAGGAGCTTCATGCTTAGTGGACTATCACAACCCTGCCTTGTCCATGATGTCAGCGCACTTACTCATGCACCCACACAAAGCTAAAAAACATTCAAATAAAATATAAACAGCAATCATTTTCACTATAAAATGATATATACCAGGGAAACATTTATCTTGGACAATAAATCTTCTTCTGCTCTGGATATACAGCATTTGGAATATGTAATATGATTGTGCTGACTGACAAACACAGAACTGGGGAGGAGGGGTGCAAATATATGAGACAATTCCTCAAGTAAACAAAGCCAAAGCAAAGTGATGGATATTGTAGAGAAACAAATTTCAGCTGCTACATTTATTGGTTGTCTTAGCACACTTCAGTGCCCAAATATCACGAGTCCATGCACTTTTCACTTGACATTAGGGCTGGGCGATATGAGCAAAAATTCATATCTCTGTATTTTTTGCCTCATTTGCGGTATACGGTATATATCTCGGTATTTTCTACGCTTTTGTATTTGGATTAAAAGAAATAAACAAATAAAGTGAATGTAACCATATATTATGTTTAAAAAAAAGAGTTAAAATTACATTCTAACATTGTAATATTGCAATCTAAAAACAAAAATAATGCTTTTAAAGCAGAAGTTAAATTTACTAAACTAAAAATGAAAATTATTAAAAAAAAGCACAGACTAAAAAGGCTGTTTTGATTACCCCATTACAGTCACTTTAGTTAGTCCTATCATACAAATACATACACTTGTAGGTTTAAAATTCTACATATGACATTTATTGTCCAACTACAAATATTTCAGCAAAATGTATATTTTAGTCAGAATTATTGTGCTCCTATTACATTGAGTGTTTGTTTGGCGCGCGGCGGCGCTCGTTCAATGAAGTCTGTGAAGCAGAAGGCTCACGCACCTCTGACAGCAAAATGGAAATATTTCCATGGCTTTCTAACATTTAAAGATGAAATGTAAGTTATGCATTTAGGAAAACAGCACAACTCAAACACATTAAACAGCGAGAGTCTCTGTCAGCAGCACACGCAGCCTTTCTGTCAGAGCCATTTTAAACTGAAACTAAAAACTCGTAAGATATAGAAGCCTATTAGTTTAAAGCCCTTCATATAAATTTTGTCACGTGTTTAGATTGAACCAATTGTATTATGCACTTTCTCTGCAGTAGCTCAGTCTGTCCTCCGCTGCATTTTCAGATGCGCTCGTTTTCAAACTACTGCATATCGATATGATCGTATCGCTTATAAAGAATATCTTGATATATCGTACAAACTCGATATACCGCCCAGCCCTACTTGACATATTACATGCATGCATGTACATATTACATTACGAGCATGTGTTCACATATATGTTTTCGTGTATGCCTATATGTACACCATTTGCAACTCTTGCACACATTCTAGAGAGAATACTTTTATTTTTCTCAGCATGTATCTCTCTCTGAAGACTCTATTCTGCAGAGGCCATAGCTCTTGGACACAAACAGACAGGTCACCAGAGGCATTTCAGATGGTTATGACATTACCCAGACTCCTTCATCCCATCCCATTGAGACTTTCATGGTATCAGGTGTACTGCACATAATTAAACCCTTACCTGTTTGTCTTTTTTGTACATTGAGGTCTTCAAAATACACTGACTGTCTTCAATGCACACTGATCCAGTACACTACCTAATGAAGCTGCTATGGATGTTGGGAAGACAATAACTTATGCAAAAGTAAAGCAAATATGTTGATAAATAAGGATTTATCAATGGTTATTGGACGATATTAGTTTTATCAGCATTGGGCGATATTAGATCCTGAAATTAGATATTTAATTCCAATGTCCATTTCCCCCTTTTTTACATTTAGATTACCTTTGCCAGCATCTAACACACACCTAATTATTAAAAACACTAATAACTGAACAACACTGCATAGCCACTGACTGGTCAGAGTGCCCATGATGACCCCTGTTCACCGTCAAAGGCACCCACAATGGGCACATGAACCTCAGAACTGGATCATGAAGCAATGGAAGAAAGCTACCTGTTCTGATGAATTATGTTTTCTTTCAGATCAGGTGGATAGCTAGGTACATGTGCATCATCTACCTGAACAAAAGATGGCAGCAGGATGCACTATAGGTAAAAGGCAAGCCAAAAGAGGCAGTGCTCTGGACAGTGTTCTGCTGGGAACCTTGGGTCTTGGCATTCACGTGAATGTTACTTGGACACGTACCGCCTACATAAAGATGGTTGCAGACAGCGTACACCCCTTCATGGATAATGCTCCCTGCCACACTGCAAAAATTGTTCAGGAATGGTTTGAGAACATGACAAAGATTTCAAAGTGTTGCCTTGGCCTTCAAATTCCCCAGATATCAATCTGACAGAGCGTCTAATGGATGTGCTGGACAAACAAATCCAATCCATGGATGCCCCAACTTGCAGGACTTAAAGGATCTGCTGCTAATGTCTCGGTGCCAGATACCACAAGTCGCACTGCTTTGGCAGTACAAGGGGGCCCTACACAATATTAGGCAGGTGGTTTGGCTGATCGGTGTATTTTTACATTTAGAGTACATTTGCCATCAGTTAGTTCTCACTTAATCTTTAAAAACACTGATAATTTAACACTGTTAAAATACAAACAGCAAAAAGTGACGTTCTTGAGGTTAAACTACAGAAAATAACAACGTCTTGCAAAATGTAAACAATATGTAACACTATGCTTTGACCAATTGTTTTCCTGTGCTGTTTAGTAAAAACTAATGAGTGTGAGAAAGAGGAAACTAAAGCCTGGAGCATTTTCTCTATAGCGGCTGCTCCAGTTATGCAAGCATGTGTCCAAGCAGAAGTACTGCTGTTACTCCATGCACATTTTAAACAAGCCACTGTAACTGCAGCAGCAGATATGAAGTACCAGGAACAGAAGTATTTGCATTCATGCTTAAGTTTGGAAAGAGAGGAAAGAAGCTGTATGGGAAAAAATAAGGCTTTTATGAAAGGAAAAGACAGACAGAGAGTGTGAAAGAAAGATAGTGAGATAACAGGCAGGCAGAGAGAGAGAGAGGGGAAAAAAAACATTGGGAGAAGAAATGAAACTGTCATAATTATCAATAAGATTCTGAAGATGATACGGGTAGAAGGCAGGTTGTGTCCTGTGGTTTCTTTCTTTTCTCAGCTCCATCCCAGTCTCACCCTTTCATCCTCTCTCCACTGATTAATTTGCCATAGATATCACTTTTCACAAATGAGCCAGAGACATTTAACCTCTGTCTCTATGCATGAAGCTTTAAGACGGAAAAAAAGAGTGAAGGAAATTGTGTCTTTGATGGGACACTGCATCTGCCAGCGGGCTGAGGGATTGTGGGAGCTGTTCAGAAGAGAGGGGAGGGGAGAAGAATGGGAAATGAGGAAAGCTTTCATAGTGCAGCAGAGTGTGTGCGTATGTGTGATGTCTTCATCAGCTCACTCTTAAGTGCACTCTAAAAAGCCTGTCGAGATAAGGGAATTCTCCTTCTTGAGGAGGAAAGCGGTCTACTTATATCATCAAGTAGACTATAGGATACACATTTGGCCCTCCAGACAAAAGAAAAACAAATCTGAGATGACCAAAACATACAATAGGAAACAGCAATTTCCTTTTGGACGTCTTGAGCAACAAAATGTATTCCTACTGTAATTAACCTATGACAAACATTAATTAGACTACACTGAACAAAATATGCATAAAACAAAAACAATTATCCTAACAAAAGCAACTGATTCTTTAGCCTTTCTGAGGAAGCTGTAAGCATGCATTCTTACAATAACTCAATGCATTTTAGAGATTCTTTCAGCGTACAGCAGTAATTATTTATTTTCGTGACATGTTTAGTATGCATTGCGTTATGCTGTCTGAGCAGACGACAGACTGTTGAACAGGGGAGGAAAGGAGAGAGATTGATATACTGTAGACAGAATGGAAAAGGTGACCCGTGACCCGTGCAACGAAGCTGATGTGTTTGTTTTGCTTTGTTTTGCACCATGTTTTCATTCGCGAATATAATACTGTTTTTTTCATTAGCTCTCCTCACCTCGATGTTGCCATTTAAACAGACCTAGATGCTTACAGCTCCCTCTGCATCTCTTGTCTCTGAATGCCACAGTAATGAGATTTTGTTTCTATATGAATGCCGTTAATAGCAAACAAGCCACGGGTAATGGGTTGCACTGCAATTTGTAACGGAAATATAAGAAATGAGATACATGCTGTACCGCGTACGAAACAAACTTCTTCTCACACTGAATTTCCATGCGTGCATACAGCCAGAAATGTCTGATGGGAGGGATATCCTTTGAAGGAAATAGCTTTCACTGTATAAGAAAGAGTCATACTGAGTGTATACTAGTGTGTAGGATCCCCTCTGCCCCACTGCTGCAGCTGTTACCCAGGGCTTTTTGGCTCTTCCTGCATATTTTAGAGTCAATGGGCAAACTCTACAGCCTGGATAAGGCAGATGATACGAAGCAAAACAGCTGGGAGGCATTTGAAAATGTAGGACAGATTAAGTAACTCATCCTTGCCTGTGTTGCTTAGAGAAGATAGTGTCTCTACTCACTTCCAGCTATTGGTAATTAAACCCATTATGGTTTCTGAGGGACTACATGGGCTTCAGTAACTCTTTAGCTTTGTAGTCCATTATTCATGGACAGTCAAAACAGTGCAGTTAAAGGTACAGCCCCAGATTGCACCCTAGTTGTTCAGATAAAACCTGTCGCCTGGTTGTCAGTAAGTAACCCTGACATTAACCTTTAGATTTCAGCTGAGTGCATTTTGTTTTTACTTAACTTTTTAAATGCAAATGTTTATAGCGTTTATCTCAATTTTAGACAGTGATTGGAATAACGGCGTTATAAATAAACGGCGTTACTAACGGCGTTATTTTTTTCAGTAACGAGTAATCAAACGAATTACTGTTTCCCCCGTTACAACGCCGTTACCGTTACTGACAATAAAATGTGGCGTTACTATAATTTATTATAATATTATTATCATTTATTTTTCAGTTTATCTGAATGGACGCACAGTGTAGCTGCATTTGACGTACCGTAAACTCTAGTAGGCGCACGGCTCGCAGTCGCTTTCTCACAGGCGCAAAGAAAGATTTCATAACATCTTTCATAACATGCAGAATTGACGCGCTACAAGTAAACGATATTCTTTGTTTTATTTTCCTGTCAAAATAACGGAGTTCCTTTTGGAATTCTTCAGCTTTTATCTAATAATTTTATTCTAATTACTAAAGTTCTATCATCATATAATGCTAAATTATCATAATATCATATTATAATGCTTAACTTACTGATGCTGAGTGTCAGATATTTAAAAAAAATAAATAAATAAAAACTACCGTTTTACAAACATAAGCTTTATATATATATAATTGCTTGATAATACAATAATATATTGAATTTGATAGGTGTCTCTCACATTGTTCCACAGAAATATTAAAATAGATTAGTGTACAATGTTTTATAATAAAAATATATTCTAGTTAGTGTCCATTTCATTCATTTAATATCGGGGCACCCAAGTTATTTGACACATTTGAACTTTTTTTTTTTTTTTAAAGTAACACAATAGTTACTTTCCCTGGAAATTAGTTACTTTTATAATGATGTAACTCAGTTACTAAGTCAGTTACTATTTGTGAGAAGTAACTGGTAACTATAACTAATTACTTTTTTAAAGTAAAGTGCCCAACACTGATTTTAGATAAACATTTTTAGTTTGTCACTGCATTTACATTAGCACATCTATGTTCATTGACTGAAGCAAAAACAACATCATATAACAATCTGACAAACTAACCAACCTAACCACACTCTACTCTTTAAAACCTTTAAAGAACTCAGAACAGAAACTTTAACAGAAACTTTTCCAATGTCCAACATAATTGTCAGAATAAAGGCCCGTTTACATCAAGCACGATAACTATAGAGATAACGATAAAAATATAGTTCTACAAATCATTCTCAATATTAAAGAATAGTACACACCACAACTATAATGATAAAGACACTTTCAGAATAATTTTTTTCAATGATTTGTCCAAACCCGTAAAAGCATGGCACTACGGTGACGCTACGGTGACATTACGGTGACGAATTGTTGAATAAAGTCATTATTTTTGTTTTATTTCCATACAAAAAGTATTCTCGTCGCTTCATAATGTAACGGTTGAACCACTGATGGCAGTTGGAGTATTCTGACGATGTTTTTCATACTTTTCTGGACCTTGACAGTGTAATTTACTTGGCAGTCAATGGGACAGTCACAAGCCTCCCGGTTTTCACCCAAAATAGCTTAAATTGTGTTCCGAAGACGAACGAAGCTTTTACGGGTTTTGAACGACATGAGAGTAAGTGATTAATGAAAATATTTTCATTTTGGGGTGGAGCATCCCTTTAAGAGTTCAACCAGCTGATAAAAACATCACAATAATCCACAAACAACCTACAACACTCCATTCCATCAATTAACAGCATTAATTGTAAAGTGAAAGGCTGTCCAAAACAGTTATTTCAGTGATTTTTATCTGAGAGGACAACAGAGGATGGACTTTTCACTGGAAGAAGCGTTATTATGAACTTGAATTTTGACCAAAAGCAAGGGTTCAAAGTTAAAACGCCTTAATGATGAATTTGTTTATTAACACACAGCTTGCAAGATATTTTATCAGCTGTTTGAACTCTCATTCAGATGGCACCCATTCACTGGATCCACTGATAAGCAAGTGATGTAATTGTAAATTTCTCAAAATCTGTTCTGATGAATAAACAAACTGGGTGAGTAAATTTTCAGGAAATGTTTATTTTTAGGGTGAACCATTTCACATAAACATAACACCTTCAGTGCAGAACAGTGCAAGGTTAGTGTTTTCCCTATACAGTGCATAGAGAGCACCTTTAGAGACTTAAGACAGGTCTGTGTGCTTCTCTGAGAGGCAACTGGGACTGCAGGGAGATGTTTCTGCCAACCCCAGAACGAAACCAATGAAGACACGCTCCAAAGCAGCTTCATGTTAAACATGAATGAGGAGGAGACAGGAAAAGGCGCTAAATTAAAAATGATACTCCCCTGATGGGCGCAAAGTAGTATTTTTAGAGCAGAGCGCATATTAAAATGTTAATGCCAATGGCCTTCAGCAGACCTGTGTGTTTATTCAGTGAGACAGGCAGAGCACCTGCAAAAAACCACACACACACACGTACCTAAACCACATGCTCAATTATATGTGGAAATTATAAGTCAAAATATACAGGCACAATAATTCATGCACAAATTGGCATGTGAGTTTAAACATACCCTCTTACCCATGCACATGATCTTTATTTAAACATTACTTTGCACCATCTTGCCTATGAATAATGCCTATCCACCTACCGCTGATTCAGATAAAACAGTGATTCAGCATTAAAGTAGGAGATCTTGGAAAATGCTAACTTTAGCCTGATAGCACTGAAAGCGAACGTCCCACCCTCCCTGCAGTCGCCGTCTAAAGCCACACCCCCTACACGCATATATGCTCACAGACCAGAATACCTGAGACAATTTACTACAATAGCCTACATCAGCGGTTCTTGCGATCCCCGCTCAGCACATTTCATATGTATCTCTTATCACGTGTGGGGGGCACGAGGACTGGAATTGGGAACCGCTTGGCTACATCATGTGTCATTCACATGTGAGAAAACTTTATAGTACAGTTAGTAAAAGTACTACAATACCGGGAAGGAAGATCGGGCTGTTGATGTTTGTCTGCCATTCTCGCTCTGTCTGCTATAGCGTACGTGAAAGCGCTGATGACGTTTCCTGTCTGCGCGAACTGGGTGTGCAGAGGTATGCAAATACATACACTGACAGGCAGGTAGGAAAGCCAATTAAAACGCTCGGACCGAGCATTTTGATTGGACGAACATTTCTTGGTCCTACGCCTTCCACAGAATGTTCAAATACAGATAAATACATTTAGACCACTTAACTTAATGATTGCTATCGGGATGTGAAGAGACTTTCAATCAGCATAACAAAAAATGTTTCTGAAGACAATCCCCTATTGCACCTTTAAGATTAAGACATAATTAAATAATCCTAACAACAAATAAACTATTGTGCTATATGAAATATCACTTGCAAAAATCGTTTGAGTCAGCAAATGACTAATATCATAGCTCTCTGAGAGCTTGAGAGTTCAAAGCACAGCCCACAAGTGGAAATTTAAGTAATTTCACCAATTTGCCTGTTCAAAAACAAAACAAGATGCAACAATAAGATTGGCCTGTTGGCCCAGGACCAGGTGAGAGAGTTTCAAGGCAGATGGTGAAGCAGTCGGTTGCCTCATAGAGCCAATGCTGTTTAATTACCACATCCAGCATTTATTGATCCTATTTTTATGCATTCCAAACTTAAACATAGTTTTCTGTTTCAAAATGTTGTGAATTGTAGATTTAATTGTTGTTAACGTTATAGTTGATATATTAATATGTCAAATTATACAGAAATTGCAATGAATGCTGCATATGATGAAAACATCTAAAATTACTTATTTTATTTTTATTGATTTCAAAATGTAATTTATTCCTGTGATGGCAAAACTTAATTTTGAGCAGCAAATGCTCCAGTCTTCAGTATCACATGATCTTTTAGAAATCATTCTTATATGTTGAAAACCTAACACTTGAAAACGATTATACTTCTCAATATTTTTGTGGAAAACATGAAACACTTTTTCAGGATTCTTTGATAAATAGAAATTTCAAAAGAACATTTTGAAGAACAATTTCTATTAAAAATCTTACTGACCAAACTTGTGAACAGTGGTGTATTTCCTGGCATGAAAACAGAATCCAAAATTAAATAATTTTAGTAGTGGAACCTGCGCATCCTGATGTATATAACATCATACTACAGACAAGGGAAAGTATTATTTATAAGGTTAACCAGGCACTCGCAGCATTTCAGGCTAAAAAATATCTGTTAACAGGATTTATTAATAGAACTATTTGCCTAAAGGACTACCCTTTAAAAGAGCAAAACAACTTGGAAAGTCCATATAAAAGCAATTTTGTCCCTATCTTTAAGAATATTAGATCAGACCTAGATAAATGGTGTAATCTTCCCTTATCCCTATTAGGCCATGTTCACCTCCTTAAAATGTATATTCTACCCCGCCTTCTATACCCATTTCAAATGCTACCAGTTCTCATTCCTAACAAAGCACTAAAACAGTTACGTGGCTTCATTATTTCCTTTATCTGGCAGAAAAAAAGACCAAGACTGAGATGTAACTTATTAACACTATCGAGCAGATGTGGAGGCCTAGCAGCCCCGTACATTAAACTATATCAGCTTTCTGCCCATCTTTGTTTTATAATGGAATGGCACTTAAATGATCCAAACTCCACTTGGATCAGCGCAGAATCCATAACTCTCCAGTTCCTCTACGGAACTTACTAAATCTTTCACCCAAAAAGCAGCGAATTCTAATTAAAGATAATTTTATTCTTAAGGATATGATTAAAATATGCAGATTAGTCCACAAAATAGAAGGGCTCGACTCCCACCTTTCACTTCTCACACCCTTACATAACAACCCAGATTTCCCCCCGGGGATGAATGACAGCCTAATACATTTGAGAGACAAAGGAGTACATGTCATAGGAGATTTGATGGAGAATAAACAGTTAATGACCTTTGAACAATTCACTGCAAAATATGATCTCAATAAGAAGTTTTTCTTGATATACCAGCAGATACACAGCTTCATAACAAAAAATCTCACAGACTCAATTCAAGGGGCCTCCCCAATGGAGAAACAATTAAATAAACTTACTTCAGCTCGATCTGCATCCAAATTTTTCTATAGTATTTTGACAAGGGCAAATACAGATAGCTCAGATAAAACTAGGGTGTTATGGGAAAAGGACTTTGGGAAAGAAATTCAGATAACTGATTGGGAAACCATATGTGAGATGCCTTCCTATCTTGCCAATAACTCTGCCTGGGAAATGCAGTTTAAAATTGTTCATCGTCTGCATGTGACTCCTGCCCAAAGACATAAAGTAAACCCAAAACTCTCCAACCTCTGCAATAAATGTAAAAATCTAGAAGGCACCCTCATCCACTGTTTCTGGAGCTGCTCGAAAATACAAAAGTTCTGGACGGGTGTCCTAAAGGAACTAAAGAACTTTTTTGCTGCTCATTACAAATAGGACCAATGACTTTTTTGCTTGGCATGAGCCAGGAACTCAAGTGCATACTTGTATGCTGGATAACAGACCAAGTCCCTTCAATAGCACAGTGGATTAACACAATCAAAGGTCTTATTCCATTTGTAGCTTTTTCAACAGCATTAAAAGACAAACCTTTTAAAATCTATAAAGTATGGGACCCCTTCTTTACCTATCTTGGGGCTGGAGAGAGACATCTATTAACGTTAGGAATACGGAACCTGGCGTGGAAGGACTTGTTTTTTTATTATAATTTATTTATTTATGTTTTTCTCTCTCTCTGTAATGATGTATTTGGTAATAATGTGTATTTTGTAGAGAATTCAAATGAATGGCCAACTGGGCAATTTGTATTAGCTCGGATGTGTTTAAAGGAACACTCCACTTTTTTTTGAAATAGGCTCATTCTCCAACTCCCCCAGAGTTAATAAGTTGAGTTTTACCGTTTTTGAATCCATTCAGCCAATCTCCGGGTCTGGCGATAGCACTTTTAGCATAGCTTAGCATAGATCATTGAATCCGATTAAGACCAGTAGCATCGCGTTCAAAAATGACCAAAGAGTTTCGATATTTGTCCTATTTAAAACTTGACTCTTCTGTAGTTATATCGTGTACTAAGACCGGCAGAAAATGAAAAGTTGCGATTTTCTAGGCTGATATGATTAGGAACTACTCTCATTCCGGCGTAATAATCAAGGAACTTTGCTGCCGTAACATGGCCACAGCAGGCGCAGTGATATTACGCAGCGCCTGAAAGTAGTCCCCAGCTATATTATAACTAGTTACCTAGCTGGGGACTACTTTCAGGCGCTGCGTAATATCACTGCGCCTGCTGCGGCCATGTTACGGCAGCAAAGTTCCTTGATTATTACGCCGGAATGAGAGTATAGTTCTTAATCATATCAGCCTAGAAAATCGCAACTTTTCATTTTCTGCCGGTCTTAGTACACGATATAACTACATAAGAGTCAAGTTTTAAATAGGACAAATATCGAAACTCTTTGGTCATTTTTGAACGCGATGCTACTGGTCTTAATCGGATTCAATGATCTATGCTAAGCTATGCTAAAAGTGCTATCGCCAGACCCGGAGATTGGCTGAATGGATTCAAAAACGGTAAAACTCAACTTATTAACTCTGGGGGAGTTGGAGAATGAGCCTATTTCCAAAAAAAGTGGAGTGTTCCTTTAAACCCAGTAAATGTCCAAAAGCTTCAATAAAAATAAATAAATAAATAAAAAAGGAGCAAAACATAGCATTCTAGCTCAAATACAAGTAAATTAATACTTTTAAAAAAAAAAAACACCTAAATAATAATACATTCAATTCCACAAAACCTAGAGGAAAGTCATATACAGATATTATGCCTCAAATAGCACAATGCAGTTTAATGTGATGTGTCAATGTGATGTTTTGCAATTTATTTTTACTTTAAAATATCATCTCCATTATTGCATGTGCAGTATGTGTGCGCAGTGAAAAGTGAAGAGCATATTTTTATATTAAAACTATTCTTAGTAGATTGGAGAACATAAAGATGAATTGACATTAACAGTGAAGATTAATAATAAGATCATTTACACTTGCTGGTGGGTGCGTGTGGAAATCAGTACCTGTGTCACAGTGACTTGCAGCGGTGTTGCAGAGGAGGAGTTTGTGTGAAGAGCAAATTGTGGTGATATAATTAGCAGTAAATACCTGAATGGTAGTGCAGCAGCAAAGTCTGGCTGTGATCCCCTGTGGTTTTAGGCAAGAACTCAACAGTAACTTGCATGCTTTGACCAGTATCAAGAGTTCCTATAGATGGCTCTACGGAAAATGGGCTGTGGGGAACATATACACCATTTATAAATGCAATAATAAAAATATAGTGTCAGTCACAGATCAAAACACGGAATTATCTATACAACACAATGTCCAAAAATCTGCACTGACATGCCTCTCTTACCTACATGTGCTGAGCTGGAATTTTGCCTCACATTTTCCTATGTTCCGCACAAGCAGAGTTCTCTGGGACAAGCACTTGACTGGACAAACTTGGAAATGCAGACTATCTGGGAAGTCCAAGATGGCACGAGGCCCAACTGCACGAATAGGAACTTCAAACTTCTCACGTTCAGTCACACAGAGGAGTCTGTGGATGTAATCCTACAATTACAAGCATCTGAATGTCAGTGGTGATATACAGAGGAACATAAGGCCTTAAAGGGATAGTTCACCCAAAAATGAAAATTCCGTCATTAATTGACCGTTCGCAAAAAACCCGCCCACCCTTAGTTACTGTTGCCATGACCGACAAACAATGCCACTCTCACGCATTGAAAAATACATCGCAGATCAAAGAGGAAACTGACAACACACCGACAGAGAAGACAGAGCAGGTTACTTCTGATATGAAACAAGGTCTCAGGACCCTCAGCTTTTAAATTGTGTCATTTTTAAAGAAATTCAAACAATAAATACTGTTGTGTGACTCTTCAATGTGTCGTGACAGATTACTGTATTGACTCAGTTCAAACACGTGAACCAATTGTCTTTTTATATTTACTTAAAGCACAAAATGATCGTGCATAAACATCAGAAAGTGTTTTATTTCAACCGCAGGAACACACCATTTTTCAAGTTTAAGTCCACCAAAGCTATCTACTCTCCTGTCTGATTTGTGGTTAAAGGCTAGACGGGATAAGTTACAGCTGCGGCTACTGGGCATGCACATTTACATATTTTCCGAGCCGACAATATAACGTGAAACCTATGAAAATGGTTTTAAAAAGCACATAGTGCCATAGTTTCATCCCTTTAGAGTAGGGTTCCTCAAATCTTTCCCCCGGAGGGCCAATCTGCTGCAGAGGTTAGCTCCAACCCTGATCAAACTCACCTACCTGTGATTTTCTAATGATCTTGAAGACACTGATTAGCATGCTCAGGTGTGTTTGATTAGGGTTAGAGCTAAACTCTGCAGCAAAGTGGATCTTGTGGGTCAGATTTGAGGATCCCTGCTTTAAAGTGTCGCAGTGACTGTCTTTTTGCAGTAAAGGACCTGTCATAGTGTAATGAGTGGGAAGATGACATGAAGCGACGCGAGGAGAGCTGCACTGAAAACAGATGAGAGCACATGTGCAAATATACAGCTCCCAATCGGGGCTAAGTTCACAGGATTTTGTTCACAGAATGATAAGAGCACACGTTTTAACATATTATTTTATTATTTAACACTCAATATTTAACTTAAGTGCTGCAAGCCATGCATCCAGCACCGGACATGATAGATTGAAGGAATACTTTAGCTTATTATCGTTATCGTGGCAACCAACAACAGCACAGCTTAACCCTCTGCACATTTTTATATTTAGATATATTGAAAAAGTTTCAATCCAGTCTATCTTTTTTACCCCGTTTTAACATGTATTTCTATGGAGACCGTAGCTGTTGGGCAAGATGGTGGATACATAATATCCGCATTCTGATTGGTCAGATCTCCTGTCAATCAAGCTCTTTGCAAACGGTCAATTACTCCCCCTCATGTCATTATGACCCTGTAAGACCTATGTTCATCTTCGGAAGATGACCCTGCATAGACAGCAATGAAACCAACACTTTCAAGGCCCCGAAAGGTAGTAAAGACATCATTAAAATAGTCCATGTGACATCAGTGGTTCAACCATAATGTTATGAAGCTACGAGAATACTTTTTGTGCAAAAAGAAAACAAAAATAACGACTTTATTCCACAATTTCTTCTCTTCCGTGTCAGTCTTATAAAGTTGAATACAGTTGTGAATAAAGTTATTTTTGTTTTCTTTGCGCACAGAAAGTATTCTCGTAGCTTCATAACATTATGGTTGAACCACTGATGTCACATGGACTATTTTAACAATGTCCTTACTACCTTTCTGGACCTTCTCAGTTGTGTTGCTGTCTATACAGGGTCAGAAAGCTCTTGGACTTCATCAAAAACATTTTAATTTGTGTTCCGAAGATGAACGAAGGTCTTATAGGTTTGGAACAGCATGAGGGTGAGTAATTAATGACTGAATTTTTGGGTTAACTATTCTTTAAAACAAACCTAACTATAATATGGTACTGTACATCTTGTACATATGGTAATTAATCAATCCTAATTTAATTAAACCCGAGAACTTGGGAATTACCATATCGAGGAATTAATTCCATCAGATGGAAAACCTGACAGAGAATACAAGCAAGAGAGGAAATAATACTGTCTTTCTTGGACTGGGCCACCATAGATCTATTTGAATTAATGCATAAAGAAATCTCCATTAATGTTTTGCCAAACCAAAATAGATTAGCAGGCCACTTCACAGACTGCAAAAGAGTATCTAATGGACAAATGAGTGGCCGTGGTGGAAACACTAAGTCTCTCGTGTCCTCTGCTTACCAAAGTAGTCTCTCAGATTTCTTATAGATATGGTAAACATTAAAATGAGACTTGTCTTTGAGGTTTATTTGCAACATTGTATTGTATGCATATTTTGCATTACTTTTTTTTGGTTATTCATTGAAATACATGCAGTTGGCTCATGAGTACACTTACAATGTTAATATGATGTATAACCAATGAAATAGTAGGTGTCAACTGCAGTTGTTGCATATTGAAAGTGTAAACTCTACCTTGTTCTCCTGTGGAGTGAATAGAATGGTGAATGTAGATGCCATGCCTGGGGCCACTTTCTTACTAGCATCTATTGGGCTGATCACTTTAAAATAAAGTGAGTCATCTTCAATCACCTTTACCAGTCGAGGAACCTGCAATGGTTATAAACATATCTTTGTCAAGCCAGTGTTCATTACACATGAAAATGAACAAAATAATGTCTAACTGTCTTAAAGGAATAGTGCAAGATGTTGAATGGTGTGAATCAGAATGGCATGGACTACAAGCTACCAATATAGGTTAAAATATTCATATACTTTATCCTCCGGGTCAGATTATATCAAAATACAGACAGCGGTGCAAAAAAGAAGATTTGCAGAGACAATTAAATTTAAACCAATTTCACCTCTATTTGGTGAACAAGTGAATGGGTTTATGTGCATAAAGGTTTTCATAAATCCTGGTAATTGGAAAATGTCCAGGATTTGATTTGCAGTGGGATGTAAATCGCTTGTGCTAAAAATCAGGCAAATAAATCTACTTTCAACTCATTTCTATCCTTTGAACTGGAAGTTCATAATAAAGCATAAACAAGTATAAAGACAAATGCACCCAAATGTACTAAATATTGTTTGTTTTTAAATACATTCATTATGTAATTGTGCAACAAACTGACTGTGTAATCTCCTCAGAAAGATAAAAGTTACCTTGTCACTGTTCCGCAGCTCTAAGGGCACCTTGTATGTCTTAAATGGTGAGTAGTTCTGAAACACAATCTCAGACGGATATGGCTGAAACATGGCCTGGTCCAAATCTAATGACGAAAACTGTATTTAAAAAAAAAAGTTAAAGCAAAGTCAAACTTTTAGATAATATCGGATGAAATGTTGAAATGTAAAATGTAGAAAATGGCTCAACAAATGGTTTTTGCATTCAAATGTCCACTTTATTAAGGGGAAAAAAACATAAAACATCTGTTAATTGTGTTGTGTGAGAAAAATCAGATGCAACACACCCAGGGTTGTGTTGAGGCAGAACGTACAGCATTCGTCACTGAGAAGATTTTCACATATAATTACATCCATTACATCCAGTCTGACTCACATTTTATTAGGTCAGTATATAGTTATGTATAACAGAACTCTGCAGTACAAAGGTACTGTAAACAGCAACAGTCACTATTACTACACATATTAAAAGCCATTAGTATCTCCCCAGAGAGAAACTGTGATGATGACCTTAATTACCTCTGAAAATGTTGCTGCTAAGATACTTGGAACCAGTGATGTAGAAGAACAAACTAAATAATTAAGCTCTTGTGCTGAGCATTGTAAAATGCTGATATTTTACCTTGTGATACGTGGTCTCAGTCATATCTAAGAGCTCCAGGATACGGGGCGGATGCATCTCATAAGTGTTTGATAATCGTTCTTCTGTAGTCTGGCACATTTCTCGAGCATATACAGATGGAATCAGCTGCAAAGACATATGCAGCCTGTTATGAGTGCATTTATCCACTATGTAAATATATTTTCCTATATTCTGCATAAATCGCATATATTATTCTTGGAATAATGCATATTGTGAAAAGCGCTATATAAATAAATTAAACAAGTGAAGTGAGTTGATAAACTTTGTCTTTCGACCCGAACTCTTCTCCTGGAGAGCTACTGTTCTGCAGCTCCAACCCCAGTCAACAACACACCTCAACCAGTTAATCAAGGTGTTCAGGATTACTTGATAATTACAGGCAGAGGTGTTGGAACAGGGTTGAAACTAGTCTGCAGGTTGGTAGCTCTCCGGGAGCAGGATTGGAGATCCCTGGACTAGAGTGTTTGCTTTATATTGCATAACAGTGACATGCAGACATCAGGAAGTTTCCTTCTTGACATATACATAGGTCTATTGGACATCAAATGACAAACAAAAATAAAAGGGAGATGTTACAGTAAATAAAATTGGACTAGAGAAGAACAGGTTGTTAATACTCAACAGCTTTCAATCAACCACCTGTCAACATAAAATATGTTTTATTCCTCATGGTCAGACTCAGAAAATATTTTAGGTAAATGCTTAATGTAGTATAGGATGTGGTTCATTTTTAATAACCAGTTATGTGATTCAAAACACTGCTTTTTAGGTGTCCTTTTAAGAAAGAACAGTAAGTTAAGTCTCTATGTTTATGTACATTTTGTAAGTAGTCTAATTACTAATAGTTAGTGCTCTGTTTGGAGGCAGGACTTTGAGTTAATGATAAGGGTTAAAAAAAAATACTGTTTTAAGATATATTAAAATGCTCACCTTTGCAGAATTTGCCTCCCGTTTTACCAGTTTGGGATTTCGTGGTGCCACCACTTTTGTTTTGAATCCCGCTGGCATCTTCTCGCGTGAACTTCGGAGGTTTGAGTGAGAAGCTTGGACATTCGAGGCTGGCATTTTGAAACAAACTGACTCACGTTTTTTGTGTAAAAATGAAATCTGATGCTAATTACAGAAATGTCTGTGTTTTTTCGCGCTACTGACGATGACAAGCGAGAAATGTTTAACCGTGAAGCAGGTGGCTAGACGCCATTCGCACGCTAGGACGCATCATTGGTAATATTGTGTTTATCCGAAACACAAGACGTTTAAAATTGATGTTTATAAAATAACCACACGGCTACATTATAAACTAAGTGGCAGAACAATAAAATTAATAAAGCATTTTAAATTCCAGCCCTTTTCTTGTGAAGGCTCTTCCTCAAGCGCACATTTCTCAACTTTGAGCTTGGTGGTTACCATGACAGCGGTCGCCATGGCACCGGGGTACTGAACGTTCTCAGTAAACAGCTCACTGATTGGTGTGCGTGCACAAAGACGCCCTGTGATTCGCTGCAAGTTTTGAACGTGAGGACATCTGATCCGTACCATAGCAACTTAAAACCACAAACAAACTGTACCCTTGATTCAAATCTCAAAGAACAGTAAACATGAGACTGTACAAGGTACCATAATCTTATGTCAGGGAACAATGGCAGAATAAGCACATTTGATAAACAATTTATTTTACGCTTTATATTCACATTAAGGTTTTCAGCAGATTTATGAAATTAGACTAAAATCCTGAAGTGTTTTTTTTTAGTACTATTTAGTGTAACATTAGGCAGACAGTCTGTCCCCTTTGACCCGACCATGTGTAATATTATTTTAAAAAATGTCAAATGTAATTTGCACATGTATGTATGTGTGTAATGGCAAAAAAAGCAATAATATATTTTGAATTTGACATAGTTACTAAATCTCATTCCTATCAAAACAAATACACATCTCTTTCATACCTTCAACAATTTTAAAAAGATATCAAAACTGCATCTATTTGACTTTTTATACAGCGATTTATACTGAAGACAATGTTTTCACTCACTCAGCCATTTTACATTCATTGTGACTTTATTAAGGTCATTTTCTTTTCTATTTTTCCTTTTCTCACCCACCCAGCAGTTGTTCCAAAAGTTAGAGTGTTCAGGATGCATAATAGCATAATACAAAACATGGGTGTAACATAACATAATACATGGGTGTGGTGCATCTCTCTCTCAACTGTTTCTAAATAAAACAAATATTAGAGTATACAGTCGTGGCCAAAAGTTTTGAGAATAACATAAATATTAGTTTTCACAAAGTTTGCTGCTAAACTGCTTTTAGATATTGGTTTCAGTTGTTTCTGTGATGTACTGAAATATAATTACAAGCACTTCATACGTTTCAAAGGCTTTTATCGACAATTACATGACATTTATACAAAGAGTCAGTATTTGCAGTGTTGGCCGTTCTTTTTCAGGACCTCTGCAATTTGACTGGGCATGCTCTCAATCAACTTCTGGGCCAAATCCTGACTGATAGCAAACCATTCTTTCATAATCACTTCTTGGAGTTTGTCAGAATTAGTGGGTTTTTGTTTGTCCACCCGCCTCTTGAGGATTGACTGCAAGTTCTCAATGGGATTAAGATCTGGGGAGTTTCCAGGCCATGGACCCAAAATTTCAACGTTCTGGTCCCCGAGCCACTTAGTTATCACTTTTTCCTTATGGCACGGTGCTCCATCGTGCTGGAAAATGCATTGTTCTTCACCAAACTGTTGTTGGATTGTTGGAAGAAGTTGCTGTTGGAGGGTGTTTTGGTACCATTCTTTATTCATGGCTGTGTTTTTGGGCAGAATTGTGAGTGAGCCCACTCCCTTGGATGAGAAGCAACCCCACACATGAATGGTCTCAGGATGCTTTACTGTTGGCATGACACAGGACTGATGGTAGCGCTCACCTTTTCTTCTCCTGACAAGCCTTTTTCCAGATGCCCCAAACAATCGGAAAGGTGCTTCATCGGAGAATATGACTTTGTCCCAGTCCTCAGCAGTCCATTCACGATACTTTCTGCAGAAGATCAATCTGTCCCTGATGTTTTTTTTGGAGAGAAGTGGCTTCTTTGCTGGCCTTCTTGACACCAGGCCATCCTCCAAAAGTCTTGGCCTCACTGTGCGTGCAGATGCACTCACACCTGCCCGCTGCCATTCCTGAGCAAGCTCTGCACTGGAGGTGCCCTGATCCCATAGCTGAATCAACTTTAGGAGACCAAAGTTTTGAGAATGACACAAAAACATCCTCCGAGAGCAACTTCTCCCAACCATCCAAGAACAGTTTGGTGACAAACAATGCCTTTTCCAGCATGATGGAGCACCTTGCCATAAGGCAAAAGTGATAAGTAAGTGGCCTGGGGAACAAAACATTGAAATTTTGGGTCCATGACCAGGAAACTCCCCAGAACTTAATCCCATTGAGAACTTGCAGTCAATCCTCAAGAGGCGGGTGGACAAACAAAAACCCACAAATTCTGACAAACTCCCAGCATTGATTATGTAAGAATGGGCTGCCATCAGTCAGGATGTGGCCCAGAATCTGATTGACAGCATGCCAGGACGAATTGCAGAGGTCTTAAAAAAGAAGGGTCAACACTGCAAATATTGAGTCTTTGCTTAAACTTAATGTAATTGTCAATGAAAGCCATTGGCACTTATGAAATGCTTGTAATTTTACTTCAGTATACCATAGTAACATCTGACAAAAAGATCTAAAAACACTGACACAGCAGACTTTGTGAAAATTAATATTTATGACATTCTCAAAACTTTTGGCAACGACTGTACATCAAAAGAAATTTCAGAGCTGGTGTTTTGGTATACTCTATATATGGTTACCATGCAGAGCTGGGTAGTAACTGATTACATGTAATCTGGATTACGTAATCAGATTCCAAAAATGAAGTACTTGTAATCAGAGTAAGTTACATTTTAAAATACTTGTAATCAGACTACAGTTATTTTTTATGGATTACATGATTACATATTATTCACATAATAGCAATAAATTATTCATAAATCATTGATTCTCCCTAATTTCTCTTTTTCATCTTTTACATTTTCCTTTCTAAAATATCCCGATTATATACATATTATATATGTATGTATTTTGTGGACATTCACGCAAAGACCAGTCATTAGTCAGGTGGAGACAGCATTTGACCACTGGATTTACAAAAATCATTTCAGGTTTAAGAAGGGTTTCGAAATTGCATCAACTAGGCTACTGATGAACACATTCATTTTTATATGAATGTATTATTACTCTGTAGGTTTTTTAACCATGTATTATTAATTATAACTAATTAAAATACACATAATAACATTATTTCTTAGTTACATGTAATTCAGCCATTCCAAAACTTTTTGTCATCTAAACCTTATTCACCAAATATATTAAGTACCCCTTAGATTTTAAAATAAATATTTAAATAATAAAAACACATTTGCATGCTCATGGTTTCTTAGATGTTGATTAATGATCACATTGCATGCAGGTAAATAAAAATATTTCATCTTTTTTAGTAAGTGTTTTATTTAAAACAAAGACTATAGAAATGCAAAGATGGTTCTCTCCTATACTTATGAATGGGAGAAAATGCAACGCGCAATATGGAGGAATAGTCCCACCTTCTAAATGAAAGAGCCAAATTTCCCATAGAAACCTTACTAGACCAGCCAATGCAAAACATAAGCTTTTAAAACGCTAGTTGAGCATAAGAAACAACATTCATGGGGCAATTAATTTCAGATTTTTGTTGCTGATTTGACATGTCTAAAATTTAATTGTGAGTTCAGCGAGCAGTTTTTGAGATTTCAGGATTTCCCCATTCATTAAGATTGGTCTTGTACGAGCTGCCCTGAGGCGTTGCAAATATGGCTGCCAAGTGAAGACACTTTCCTCGAAAGGGAGTTTGTTTTAAAATGATTTATTTTCATTTAAAAAAATTTATGATTTAATTAATTGTCAACTTTTCATTAAACTCACAACCCCTCTGCAGTTCCTTTACGAACCCTAGTTTGGGAAACATTGATGTAATATGCACTTGTAAATTACAATGAATGGAACAATTTTTCGTACGCTTTGCATTTTTTACATCATTATGGTACAAGATAATGCTATTTAAATCAATGTGATAAACGAGTTAAATGAAAAGTAATCTAAAAGTAATCTGATTATATTACCTAAAATGTGTAATGTAACGGATTACGTTACTGACTACAATTTTTGTCATGTAATCTGGAATCAGTAACGGATTACAATTTGTAAGTAATCTACCCAGCTCTGTTACCATGGTACATTTTTGTCATTGGTGTTGCCTGCAATTGAATTCCATAAATGAGTTCAGAGGAGTTCACTTATCCAATAAAAAAAAAAAACACCCAATCTGTGATATGGTCGGGAAGGTGACAACCTGGTATGACAAAAGGTCTCAGTTAGGTCTGTTATATTGTAGTCTGCTCCTTTGGCCCAGACACACACACACACAAATCATCCTGGGCTGATTGTATAGTGTGCTTCAGTTTATGCGAGTGGTCTGCGTATGTTTGTGTGCGGTCACCATATTTTTCCATCCCAGCTCACAGTTCAGTAAAGAGCCCAAGGCATTTTGGGTTTGTATCTTCTCGACCCTCTCTTGTCCTGGGCTTCACACAATAGCTCCCCTTCCCTGACACGCTCTCATTTTGTCTCTACCATATCGGTCTCTCTGCCTTCTCTGAGTCAAGCTTTTAGCGGAGGAGATTTTCTTCCATTAAGTTACAAACCTGTTTGTCTGCAGTATACTGTGTGCACCAGTAATTTTAGATGTAGTGGCTCTGTCACATGCGTGTGTGAGAAACAGAAAGGAGGAGGTGCATGACAATGTTGTTGTGTGTTTTTTGAATTCCAAAAAGGTGGATGTCAAGGGTTAGTTTTCTTAGCACATAACTGTAATAGTTTAATCCTGATTTAGCAAATTTGTTATTTTATTAAGCATCTAATAAATGCATGATAAGTACTGTTGGAATTTTCTAACTAAAACAAAATGTTAAAAAGGTTGTTGACTCCAAAATGTAAAAATACGTCATCATTTATTCAATTTTATGTCGTTCTTGTATGACTTTCGTCTGTGGAACACAAAAGAAGATATTTCAATAGAAATGTTTGAGAGTTTTGTCCATGTAATGACACCTGAAAACTCATCTCTTTCATCACCATTTGACTTCATCCAAAAAACTTTGCTTTCTCTTTCCTTAATCTCTTCCTGTTTAGTTTGTACTAATCTGAACAATGCCTGAAACTTTGTATTGTAAGCACTTTCCACATTTATTAGCCTCTTTATGATGAATTTCTTATTGTATTCCTTAATTGTATGTGTGTATATATATATATATATATATATATATAGGATATAGGTAAATACTGTATATATTAAATATATTGGTAATTACACATTTGTAATATGCTAATAAAGTTGTAAATTAGTACATTTAAAATATATATAAATTTTAATAGCACTACAGTTAAAATTAAGTACTTTAATATGTTATTCAATACATTAAAATAAGAGTATTTCTTCAAAGCCTGACAAAAGATTATTAAATCATAATAATTTAAAATGCACTCTACAGTTAAACTTTTAATTTGACATTATTACAAACTGCACTTTAAAGTGTAATTAGTTATGTTAAAAAAAAGTAATGAAAGCTTATTTTCTTTAAGTAGGCTACCCTTAGTGGCCTTTTATTTCGTTAATATTACGGTATATTATCTGTATAAGTGCATATTCAGTATAATTAAGTGCACTTCTTTTTCACATGGGAAAGTGTCTTTCTCAAAGTATTAACTTTAAATATGTCAAATGTGCTTTATTTTACATTTTAATTTAGACTGAAGCAATGTTTTATACAGTATGTCGCATTTGCCAATAGTCCACATTACATGCGTAAAACACAAGCAAAAAGGGTTTTACAATCTGAAGACATGAAGAATTAAGTTTTATAGCAACTCAAGAATCGACCACTGAAAAGCCCAAATTGGTCAATCACTAATCTGACCAATCAATGTCCCCTTAATGTTCATGGTGCTTACAGCCCTGCTTTAAAGAGAAACCAATGCACTGATCTGAAAAATGTAAAACATAAAGAGCTTTTTCTAATCCCCAAAGAACCATAACCAACTCAAAAACCCATTATAGCAGAGATTTAGTTTGGTAGGTTTATAAGAGGCGGGTCAGCTGTTGAACCGTGACTTCAAAGACCTGAAGAACTTCATTTATAATTTAGTTTAGTTCTAAGAGTGAAATTGACTGAATATTTAGGGCAGTAGATGAAACTGTGTCAAAGTCCGGTTGGTAGGCTATTAAAAAAAAAAACATCCACAATCTCTGCTTGTGACAAATGACACTTTAACCGTTTCCCTGGACACCTCGGTTAAACTACACCGAAACACGTTATTTGCCCTGCTGTGAGGCACCACTACACTCTTCTGTGCTGGTCCTGGCAGGCTGACAGTTCTCAAGGCTCTTTAACTGCGGGTCAGTGAGCGGCCCATTCTAACAGAAAATTGGATTAGAACAACGAGCGCTGTTTAAGAAACCAGTTTTAAGACGGACTCCTCCTCCGTCACGCCGCCCTTCCCACGAGACCGTCGGGTGTTTGACCTCTCGCTCAGGTTGCTCTGTCTGTTTTATTCCTCCTGCCAACAGTGTCCCCACCAACCAGCCGCTGCGGACATGTCAACATCCAGCGAATGCAGGTAAGGCGAAAAACGAATATAATGCACCACAGTCGCTGCCTTACAACATAGCAGACCTGCCAAATCAATATCCTACATCATATCAGACTGTCTAAATGAAATCTTACTGTGAAAAAATATGGGATTACATTCGTTAGTAATTGCCATGACAACTGTCGTTTTTTATTTACATCCCTCATCATTAAACAGGGCTTTATATCATAGATCAACCTGAAGTAAATGCGAGAACAAAACCTATATGACTAACAAGAGGATTTTCAGTTCCCCAAGTGTTTGGATGGCGATAGTTTATTCTTCATTCACATTCTTCCACTAGTAAGCTATGTGCCCTCCAGATCCATCGTAAAAAAAGAACCTTTGTTGCCGATTAGAAGCTCATTTTTAATAAAATATTATCTATAAAATCGCTGTAAAATCAGCTACTCATAATTACGGTTACGTAACAGAATCCTGCTATTCAGCTTTGTGGATGCGCCCAGAATAATACGCAGCTCTTAAAGTGACAGGCATCGCTATAACAGCTATGAGAACCGTCCCAAATGAGGACATCACGGCTGTTGGCAGACCTTTTCAAAGTTAAAAAAAAGGGCTGTGATTGTAAAATAAGAGGCCTATTGTGCATTCTCATTGAGCGTTACGGAGTCACTTAGTGTTTGAAGCTCTTTGAATGGAAAGTGCTGATCCCGCAACGCCCTGCAGCACCACGGACAGCGCATGCTTACAGCTCGGCCACTGAGCTCTTCCTACCGGATATTTTCTCTGCTATGAAAGGCTTTCTGATTATAAATGTGGGCAGTCCAAATATGTGAGAAATTCAGTAAGAATGGGTCTACTGTCATTTTTGTTTCATTTTCAAAAGACTATAAAATAACTGAGATTATGATGGTGCTTGATGTTAGTTAAATAATGACAGACACTTTTAGACAAGCATAATGTCATAATGTCATAAAGTGAATTTTGCTGGAATGAAAACGAGGCTGTGCATTGTACTGTTGTTTTAACATGAGTTTTCACTGAGAAAAGAACTTTAAATAGATAAAAGCCCATAAAACATTACATTAATAAAATTGGGCAATCTAGGACCTCTAGCCTCGTTTTCATCTGTTAAATTCTACATGGCGTCTAACTGAATATAGTCTTTTAAGCTTGAGTATTCTTGTACACTAACTGACAACAAAGCTCTTTACAGTTTGCTACAAATAAAAATACAATAGGTTTTGATAGTTGAGACCCAAGCAAAATCCAGCGTTGAGCACAGACCAATAATATAGTTATTTTATATAGTTACAGCTCAGAAATGGATTTATACTCCATTGGTCATCCATTAGCCTTGTATGGTTACATGACCAGCAGTTATACAATAGCTCATACACGCAAACAGATACTGGAAATCATTTACTACAGTGATTGTTCAGGTAAATGACAGTCAAAGAGATAATTCAACATACGCCAACACAAGCATTGCAAATAAGAAAGATAAATAATTATACAATATAATATAAAAAAACAAAACATTTTTCTCACTGTAGGATTCTATATACTTTTGCTTCTCTATTCTAAATACTGTTTTCAGTTGACTTGCTCACTCTGAAAGCAACTTGATTGGATTATTGTATTTGACAGGTCATTTGACAATAGCATATGTGTCTAATACTAATTCTAATCTAATTAATCTAATTCTGACACCTCCTTATTTCATACCCAAGTTGGAAATTAGTCAGACATTAGTCATGACATGGGTGTGATGCATGGGGTTTACAACCCCACTAAGAAAAAAATTAAGCAAAAAACATGTTTTGTTTCTATCTAGTAACAGCTATGAAGACTACAAAGAAACCGCAGACTGGCTGCTTGCTAACACAAATATCAGGCCCAAAGTGGCAATTATTTGTGGTTCAGGACTCGGTGGATTGGCTGACCTGCTGGACAAGAAGAAAGTATTTCCTTACAACAAAATTCCCCGCTTTCCCCATAGCACAGGTAGGAGATGTTCAGAGAAATTTATTTCATAATCTATTCACTGACTACACGAAAATGAAAAAATGTGTCCTTTATCATTTCACTGTCATTATTTGGCTATTGTTTGCATTAACAAACATGTCAAACAAATATCGGCACCCTTGGTAAATATGATCAAAGAAGGCTGTGAAAATGAATCTGCATTGTTAATCCTTTTGATCTTTTATTTAAAAGAATTCACAAAAATCTAACCTTTTATTGGATAATAAGAATTTAAAATGGGGGGAAATATCATTATGAAATAAATGTTTTTCTCTAATACACACTGGCCACAATTAATGGCACCCTTTTATTCAATACTTTTTGAAACCTCCATTTGCCAATTTAACAACTCTAAATTTTCTCCTATAATGCCTGATGAGGTTAGAGAACACCTGACAAGAGATCAGAGACCATTCCTTCATCCAGAATCACTCCAGACCCTTTAGATTCACAGCTCCATGTTGGTGCTTCTTCTCTTCAGTTCACCCCACTCATTTTCTATAGGGTTCAGGTCAGAGGACTGGAATGGGCAGCAGAAGCTTGGTTTTGTGCTCAGTGACCCATTTTTGTGTGGTTTTTGAGGTTTGTGTTTAGATTATTGTACGGTTGGAAGATCCAAACATGGCCCATTATAAGATCTCTAACAGAGTCTGTCACTTATTGATTTTTTTAATCTGTTGGTATTTGATAGAATCAGTGATGCTGTGTGTCTAATCAAGATGTCTAGGACCTCCAGCAGAAATATAGGCCCACAACATCAAAAATACAGCAGTATATTTCATTGTACACATGGGGTACTTTTTATCCCTGTGTTCACCAAACCTATCTTGAGTGTTTGCTGCGAAAAAAGCTCATTTTTTGTTTCATCTTACCATAGAAGCCAGTCCCATTTGAAGTTCCAGTCGTGTCTGATAACTGAATATGCTGGAGATTGTTTTTGCATGAGTGAGGGGAATTTTTCTTGAAACCCTCCTGAACAACATGTGGTGATGTAGGTGCTGTTTGACAATTTTTTAAAGGTTTCGTGACCCCGAGGCTCAACTATTTTCTGCAATTCTCCAGCTGTGGTCCTTGGAGCGTCTTTAGCCACTCAAACTCTCCTTCTCACCATGCATTAGGACGATATAGACACACGTCCTCTTCCAGGCAGTTTCGTAACATTTTATGTTGATTGGAAATTCTTAATTATTGCCCTGATGGTGGAAATGGGAATTTTCACTGCTCTAGCTCTTTTCTTAAAGTCACTTCACTAATTTGTGAAGCTCAATTATCTTTTGCTGCACATCAGAAATATATTATTTGGTTTTTCTCATTGTGATGGATGATTAAGGGAATTTGGGCTTTGTTTTCCCTCCTATTTATATTTCTGTGAAACAGGAAGCCATGGCTGGATGATTTCATGTTCATAATCACCCTTGAGTGCTCAAAATTGTGAATATGAACCGGAATATACTTCAGAGATATTTTACTCATAAGAATTTCTAGGGGTGCCAATAATTGTGTCCAACGTGTATTTGAGAAAAACATTTATTTCATAATGATATTTCCCTCCATTTTAAATTCATATTATCCAATGAAAGGTTAGAATTTTGTGAATTTTTAAAATAAAAGATCAAAAGGATTAACAATGCAGATTAATTTTCACAGCCTTCTTTGATCATATTTACCAAGGCTGCCAATATTTTTGGCCATAACTGTAATAGTCTACCTCATGCCTCTTTAGTGCAAGGACATAAAGGTCAGCTGGTGTTTGGAGAGCTGAATGGAAAGCAGTGTGTTTGCATGCAAGGCCGCTTCCACTTCTATGAGGGCTATAACATTGCCAAAGTAAGTATCATGCTTAAAATCTCAAAGGGAAAATTGAATTTTCAATGGATAAGGCATACTACAATATTGCACCAGTCAATCCCCCACCTGTAGTTCACAAGAAAAAGTGTGAGCATAGAACAAAATCAGTACATTTCAAAGCATATGGGATTGGATAGAAAATCTGGTGGTGGGGGGAAGGCACACTGTCAGTTGATGATTAAAACATCTTGGTAACACTTAACACTTAACAATAATGAATCAAAGTCAAGAATCATCTCTGTGTTTCTGTTCCTTTAGCAATTATATAACACAAGACTAACACAGAGGTTATTCTGTACTTAACCATTGACTTCTCAGTGTTCATATAAGCAGAGCAATCAGCAATTTTAAGTATAACAGAGATGATAATAGTTAACCTTTGGCAAATCATCCTGTCTTCTCCTATAAACTTTTACAACATTCCAACATTTGTGTTGTTTGTGATGAAGTTAAATAATGTTCAGAAACACGCAGACAGTGCTTGTTCCTTGTTGCAGAAGCCAAGTGAAATATGACATTATGATTTATAGCATGGTTTTTATGAGTGATTGAAATCACTGTCCATATTCTTGCCTGTGTTGTAAGAAAGCAGTCATATATTTGTTTCTCAATTTCTTAATTCAGTGCACATGAGGGAAAAACAATTTTCAATTAAATTCTAATCACAGAAAATGTATGAAGTTTTTTCAAATCTGAAAAAATGTGCAATTCTCAATCCTTTTAAAATGGACAACTTAGACAAACGGGGAGAGGGGGATACAGTTATAGCCTACTATATGGTTTTGATAACATATATCAGATCATATTCAATCTTTAATTTCCTGTTTCATAAAGATGAGAACAGTTTGTCAAACCGGCTCTAAATCTTATACTATTGTTCTGTTTTAGGTCACATATCCAGTAAGAGTGTTTTTCCTTCTCGGGATTGAGACGGTCATTGTGACCAATGCTGCTGGAGGACTCAATCCTAAATTTAAAGTGGGAGACATCATGTTGATCAAAGACCATATCAATATGCCTGGTTTTGCAGGCCAAAATCCCCTGTGTGGACGCAATGAGGAAAAGTAAATTGCTATGTAATTTAGTAAGATGTTTAATGTGTTATTAAAACCCAGTCATATAGATTTGAGATCATTTGTATAATTATAATGAACGAAACCTAATTCTACCTAACACCAGAATTTGAAAAAAAGCATTTGGATGAGAGTTCTTTTGATTTCTGACTTATATAATCTTACAAGCATTTTTCTAATTATTTCTGCAACCGGTCCAATGTTCACTGACATTTGTGTTCTGTCCCTGTAGATTTGGAGTGCGCTTTCCCTGCATGTCTGACGCTTATGATAGAGACTTTGCACGGATGGCCAGGGAGACGGCCCAAGAACTAGGCTGTGACTCTTTCCTCCAGGAGGGTGTTTACTGCATGTTGGCAGGACCGTCCTATGAGACGATTGCAGAATGCAGGGTGCTACAGATGCTTGGGGCGGATGCTGTGGGTATGTACTGCACGACTACATAACACTTCTATCAAAAATGTTATGAGTGGTTAAGACATAGTGCGTGTGTTATAGCTTATATAAATGCATCTGCAAAGTATTATTAGTAAAAAATCAATACTTTTATTCTGCAAGGATGCATTCAATTTGTTTTAAAAAGTGGTGTTTCTTTATGCTACATAATATTTCAATTTTAAATAAATGCTGTTCTTATGAACTGTATTTTTTCATCAAAAAATACATATCATGGTTTCTACAAAAATATTAAGCCACGCAGCTTCGTTCAACGTTGGTAATGATGAGAAATGTTTCTTGAGCATGGATCATGTGACACTGAAGATTGGAGTAATGGCTGCTGAAAATTCAGCTTTGCCATCACAGGAATAAATTATTTTGAAAATATATATTAAAATAGAGAACAGTTATGTAAATGGTACTAATATTTCACAATATTATTTTTTTTACTGTATTTTTCATCAAATAAATGCAGTTTCTCTGTAATTAGGTATGAGTACCGTTCCAGAGGTGGTGGTCGCTCGTCACTGTGGGATGCGTGTGTTTGGACTCTCCCTTATTACCAACAAGGTAGTGACTGACTACAACAGCACAGAAAGGGCTAATCATGAAGAGGTCCTGGAAACCACCCGAATGCGAACCGAAGACCTGCAGAAGTTAGTCAGCAATTTAGTGGCAAAAATGTAGTGTACCAAATGTAGTACAAAAATCTTGATATACTTGATTTGCACCTAGACAGCTAACAATGTGGAATGGAATACAGTATATGCTCCTTAAAGAGATAGTTCACCCAAAAATAAAAATTCTGTCATCACTTACTCACCCTCAAATAGTTCCAAATCTGTATGAATTTCTTTGTTCTGCTGAAGATATTTTGAAGAAAGTTTGTAACCAGGCTGTTTTGGGTACACCATTGAGGAAAAAAAATACTATGGAAGTCAATGGTGCCACAGAACTGCTCTGTTTCCCATATTCTTCAGAATATTTTCTTTGTGTTCAGCTGAACAAAGACATTCATACAGGTTTGGAACTACTTGAGGGTGAGTAAATGATGATTTTCATTTTTGGGTGAAGTATGCTTCTCATGCATCTTATTCAGGGTTAAAGTAACTTTATGAACTTTCCAGTGCCTCAAGACTCTCTGAGTCAAAATTTAGGCTAGGTTCATTTTGTTTATGGTTGATATCATCCATACTGCAGTGTATACTGTGTTTCTAAAACATCACTGTGAGACTGTATTAATATAACACATACTGTATAATGCTTTCACATCCTTCCTGAAATGCATGTTAAGAACAACTGAAAATAGAAGCATTACATAAGTATGAGTATTCTTGTCATTATCTTTTGAAAGAAGAGTTAAAGGACAATCATACATGAAAAGGAACAAACAGACTTACACTTCAATACATTCAACTGCATTAAAGGGAATTCAGTCGCAAATGAGGAGTTACAGTGCAATTAATTGGTAAATGATCAATTAATATATTACATAAACAGATGTTTTATCTTTTTAGTTTATCAACCTGTCTAGATGTTTCCAAGGAAAATTACAGATGTTTAAATACGTTTTCTGCAAAAAAAATATATGGAGAAATCTCTTTAAAATTATTAGAGATATTTTACAGATTTTTACCTGTTTAGGAATGTGATGTATTTTAACTTTATTTTCACACAAATATTAAAATATAAAAATAAACTGATATATTGTTGTGTGGTGGTGTAATCCTTTGTGTTCTGTCCTTCCATTTTCCAATTCTGAGATCCTGTGCATTTATTTACAGTATATAAAAACTATGAGAATCAGAGACGAACGTCTTTTGTCACGCCATACTAAATATAAGACTAAATATAAGATTTTATCTTGTGTTTATAGCAAATATGAATCATTTCCTGCAATGCATATATATAGAGAGAGCAAGATCAGAAGTAGTTTGTATACATTACACCCTGCAAAACACATATAAGTGAATGAATAGGCATCCCACTTTCATGTCACTACATTATTGATAAAGCACGCAACCCACCTCTGAAGTAGTGATGAAATAAAACATTAACAACATAAAGCTTGCAGCCAGTCTGTCACCAAGCAAAAACCTTAAAGCAAAACATTATGCAATATTTCAACTCAATATATCAGTTTTCTACTTTAAAGTCCTTGTTTAATTCAATTTGACTTGCTGTTTCTTTTTGAATATTTGTGAAATTTATGTTTTGACATTCTATTTTTTTCAGTGTAGTGAAAAGCAGTACGCTTTTTAAGTCATTTGTGACCAGTCCATAAATACTGATTCCATTTTGTATTTCATATGGCAGATGTGTGAGAGATCTGTGCTGGAAACCTCTGCACACATCAGATTTTTGGAGGAAACAATCTTTTAGAGAAAGGAGGTTAACCTGTCAGACGATGCCTCTGCCCTTGCCGATGATAACAGAGCTTCAGATCAGTCTGTTATTCAGACTTTCACAAAATATTTATGGAAAGCCAGTTGTGCTGACTCTGCCCTGAAACATCACAGTCCCTGTGAGCCATTAGCGAAGAGGTAACTCATATGCAATTAGCAACGGGCCATTTGCTGAAATATTCAGGGCTTGATGCCCATGATGTGCACAACAGTGACGGTACTTCTACTCAATGCTTTTCTGGAGGAACAGAGGAAGTCAGAAAATGTAATGAGCTGTTTTGATCTTACACATTTTTGTTCTGCTCTCTCTCTCTCTCTCTTTGACATATTATCTCATTTGAAAATCTTGTTTCTCTGTAGCTGTTTTCCTCTGAAATGCAACTTTCAGCTCAGCATTCTTCATTTTGGGGTCTTCAAGTATTTTAGATAGCATTACACTGATAGCACTATACAAAAAATGTTTGGAGTTTTTATGAAAAAAAATTCTTAGTAGGATAAGTTAAAAGTTTCAGGTCAGTAAGATTTAATATATATTATTTTATAGGTGTATATATTAAGTTGATCAAAAGTGACAATAAAGACATTTGTAATGTTGCAAAAAAAAACTATTTCAAATGAATGTTCTTTTGAACTTTCTATTCATCAATGAAACATGAAAAATAATATATCATTATTTCTAAAAAAAAAAATATATTACACAAAAATATAGAAAACAGTTTAAAATATTACTGTTTTCATCAAACAAATGCAGCCTTGGTGAGCATAAGAGAATTCAAAAATATTAAAAAGGATTACTAATATCAAACTTTTGAATGGTAATGTATATCATTAAAATTATTTGAGATTTAATGAGGCAATACGCATACATATTTGAAAGTAAACAGTGTGAATTACAGTACTTTTACTGTAAAACATTGATATAAAAAAGAAAAATATATTTTTTATTAATATTGTATTTTTATATTTTATTAATTATGTTTTATTTTTTATTACCATTAATAATATAATATAAGTTTTGAGGAAAAACAATCATTAATATTATGGTTCAATGGTGGATTTCCCCCAATCTGTTCAAAACAATACCTATGTATGTTAATTCTCAAAACTATGTCTGTCATGCATATGTTCACATACTGTATCCTCACAAACAAATCTCTGATATCTTGGGCATAACAGACCTTTAAATCAGAAGCCTGGTATTTTACTCTCTGCCCTCCCAACGCATCCCTCCACGCTACAATCGCTCCCATGATTTTTCTTTTTCATTTCACTTTAATCAGCTTGCTGTGATCATGTGCTTGATGGAGAGCTATACTTTATATCTCACCATATCTCTCAAATCATGTTTGCAGCAAGGGACACAGGAAGAGTGAGAGAAAACCCAGGGGACATGCTGGCATTAACCATCTATACCCATTCTTGGAACAGGGAATCCACTGAGGAAGAAGGACCTTATTGGAAAGAGAGATCTCATTTATCCATAAACAGGCCACAGCTGAGTGAGAGAGACAGTAGGGATGTAATTCTGAGCATTGTTCAAAGGTCAGTGCCTTCCTTACATCCACATTCATGACATCTCTCTTGCTAAAATGATAATCCTCTGTCTCATTAATATACAGTGGAGTTCTAAAATTGTGAAAGCCAGGGTTATTGTAGTTAGTTAAAACTTAAACCATAATAAAAGTGTTACTGTTTGTAAACCAAAATAAAATATAATATTAAAAATGTATTTTAAGTTAGTATTGTAAATAGTTTAACTTGATTTAATTTAACTTGAAATAACTATAAGTAACACTGAAATAAAAAATAAAAAATTTAAAATTGAATACAATTGACAGACACAACTAAATAAATAACAAAATAATTTTTAGTATAATACAATATACTGTTTTTATCAAACAAATGCAGACTTGGTGTGCATAAGAGACTGAAAAACATATTAAAAAGACTTACTAATACCAAACTTTTAAATGGTTATATATACATAGGGGTGGGCGATATGGAAAAAAATACCATATTATGATTTTTCTTTTTAGAAATATCAATATTCGCTGTCATTCTTTGTCATGTTGGTTTTACTACTTTGCAAGTTGTCTGAGCATTACATCCAAACTAATTTTCCTATTATAAAGACAAAGCCTTTCAAGAAAGAAAAGAAATGGCAGATATTTAGGCCAAAGTGGGCGAAAATAAAAATCTTTGTCATTATTTTATCTTTCTTATTAAAAAATAAGAACAAAGATACACATTACAATTACACATAACATACAAATAAAACAAACAGTGCTTTATTTTCAGGTACAATAGGTGTATTTAGCAGGAGCATTCAACAAATTGAATGAACAAATATAAAAATAAAATACTATATAGACTGATTCCTAAAGCAACTGTATTAAAGTTTTTCAGTCAAGGGAAGTGAGTGATTTTTCTCTTTGTGTTCTGTTGTTTTATTAACGTTAAAGGAATAGTTCACCCAAAAATAAAAATTCTGTCATCTGTCTGTCAATTCTGTCATAGTGTTTTATTTTTATACCGTCATTTACTCAAAAGTTGTTTTAAACCTGAGTGAGTTTCTTTCTTCTGCTGAACATAAATGCTATTTTGAAGAACGTGGAAAACCAAACAGTTGCTGGTCCACAGTGACTTCCATGTTTTCCCTATTTAAAGATGATTACATGAGTAGTTACACGAGCAAGTATGGTGGCAACATGGAGAAAGGGAAAACATGGAAGTGTTTGGTGGCTTCTAAATTCATCCCTGTTTGGATACTAAGGAATGAATGATGCTAAGCTAAAAGCTAGCATAGTGGCGCCGCACGCTACAGTGATTGAGTGCACGCACTGAGACGGGAGAGGTACGTATCAACTCGTCTAAGTTGAGGGAAGAACATAGTGGAATATGGAAAAACGGTGGCGTGTTCCTTTAAATGTAAAGTAGATTTAAATGTACTAAACATACAAAACAGAAGCATTTTTTTTTTTTACTGCTGGTCTCAGACTTTTGGACCCCACTGTATTTGGGGGAATTTGATCAGTCACACAGTAAAGGTGGAATTGGCGATATAGAGGAAACAGACTGAGACATCTCTGCTGAATAAAGACTTTCCACACTCCTAAACTCACCCGTCAGCAGGCAGATCACTGGAGTACAGCCAAGAACTGTGTGACAAGGCAAGCAGATGGTATTGATTGACTATTCCTCAATGATCATATTAGTTCACTGTCACTTTCACAGCATATTGATTGACGTTTTTGCCCTGTAGATCATATTAGATCCTCAGTCCTTCTATAACCTCTATGAAAGGTTGTCTGATAAGAAGACAACAGCTTCTGACTATGAAGGATTACATCCTTTTGTGCACACAAGTGGTGTGATCAAATTTGTTGCTCTCATATTAGCCTACGTTTTAATTTTCAGTTTCATTTCTCAGCAGTAAAAGAACTCCATATAAGTATTTTAATCTAATTCATGCAGATGACCTTGGAGTTTGTACCTATATACGGCAAAATGCCACCTGGAACACGTAATAAATGCAGCCTGTACAAAATCTCTGTTCCAAACATTCAGCAGGAATGAAGATGTTGCTGGATCAGACTTCTCTGATGGAAGCTTGTGATTTACCTGCTTCGTCTTGTCAATGACAAATGGAAATGTTTATTCCTCAGGATCACACCGAAACACTCTGCCTCATGGCAGCGCTGTCTAGACAGAGCAAAGGTATAGATTAATAACCTCTCCAATCGCTACAAACCCCTCAAACTCAGACAAGCTGTAAACAGCATGAGTTTGCAAGCAGTATTAAAATCTACTTTTTTGTTTTCATAAATCTAAGGTCTTTCTTATTATAATGTGGATTTTGAGTGTGAACACTATTAAGGCTGATAAACCTAAAGATAGAACTCTTGGGTTACTCTTTATTTTAAGGTGTCCTTGTTACAGTGTAATTATACATTTACGTACTGAGTAACGTTAATTAACTACATGGGTTAGGATTAGGGTTTTGCTTAGGGTTACTTGCATGTAATTATGCATAATTTATTGTTATTATAATAGTAAGTACATGTAACACGTGTAACAAGGACACCTTAAAATAAAGTGTTACCAACTCTTTTATCTTAAAGGGATAGTTCACCCAAAAGTGAAAATTCTGTCATTAATTACTCACCCTCATGTTGTTCCAAACCCGTAAAACCTCTGTTCATCTTCGGAACACAAATTAAGATATTTTTGATGAATTCTGAGAGCTCTCTGACTCTCCTATAGGCCGCGATGTAATTAACACGATCAAGGTCCAGAAACGTAGCAAGGACGTCGGTAAAATAATCCGTGTGACATCAGGGGTTCAACCGTAATTTTATGAAGCTACGAGAATACTTTTGTGCGTGATGCAGCTGACACAGAACAGCATACGTTGTTTACGTTCAGTGAATACTCTCCAAAATGGCGCTAGGGTGACACGGAGAAGACAAATTGTTTTTATTTTTTTTGGGGGGGGGCTTTTATACCCTTTATTATTAGATAGGACAGTGGAGTGCAGACAGGAAAGTATTGGGTGGAGAGAGGGGGCGGGATCGGCAAAGGACCTAGAGACGGAATCGAACTCGGGTCGCCGTGAGCACAGTTGTGCTATGTTGGCGCAGTAACCACTAAGCTATCGGCACCGACAGGAGACAAATTGTTGAAGTCATTGATTTTATTTTCTTTGCGCACAAAAGAAAATAAAATAAACTTTGCACACAAATCAACTTTGCATACAAAAAAATCTCGTAGCTTCGTAAAATTACGGTTGAACCACTAATGTCACATGGACTATTTTACCGATCTCCTTGCTACGTGCTGTATATGGGAGGGTCAGAGAGCTCATGGGATGCATCAATAATATCTTAATTTGTGGGTTTGGAATGACATGAGGGTGAGTAATTAATGACAGAATTTTCATTTTGGGGTGAACTAAACTTTTAAAGGGTTAGTATACCCAAAAATGAAAATTTTGTCTGTTTACTTACCACCATTTCAATAAAAAACTTGTCAGTTATTTATTTATTTATTTATTTATTTAAATGGTTACACTTTAGTATAGGAACCAATTCTCTCTAGTTGCTTATTAGCATTCATATTATTAACATATTAGATGTTTATTAGTGCTTATAAAGCACATATTCTGCATGAACTTAACAACAACCTTACTATTAATAAGCAGCAAACTGGGAGTTTCTTGAGGCAAAAGTCGTAGTTAATGGTGAGAACTGGACTTTAAAATAAAGTCTGACCATTTAAATTTTCCTTTTTTGGTGAACTTCTATTTAGCAGTTTTCTATCATCTCTAAAATATTTTTACATTCAGTGAATACAGACCAAATTAATCTCCCCTTATAACCTGGAGCTCCAGCCTAAGGTTAGACATAAAGTCATTCAATACACAACAGAAGTCACATTTGTCTCCCCCTCAAATGAACTACAGGGAATGACAATCCAGCGTGAGACATTGCCCTTAGTGGAAGCAGAGTCTCATATTTCACTTCATATAAACAGCTAAGCATTCACAGGGGAGGAACGATAGTATGTCTGAAGCACAGCAACCTTGAAAGTGAGTGAAAGCTCTTCTGCTTTTGATAAGGGTAGTATCTATCCATCCATCCACAAAACTGCAAAGCTTTTTATTTTTGCCAAAACTTTCAGAAGTCTTTGATGAGCCAATATTCAAAGCTTGTCTTGATAAACGTTGCTTTCCTATTTAAAAATTACAGTTCAATTCATTTAAATTCTACTTCCTTGCATTTAAATTAAAATTCAGTTTTCTTTTGCAATTTAAAATCAGTTACAATCCATTTAACTGGAAAAGAATTCTCTTCTCAGTGTTGTTTTTCTTTGCAAACAGCTAAACCCACCTAGAGAGCAAATTCTATAGTCAATAAATGCAAGTTGCAAACACCAGCTGTTTGTTGATCCAGATTTGCACTCTAAAGCTCTTGCTAAGTCTACTAGTTTTGTTGGACAAGGTCAGGAAACTCTCAGTCAGACATGTCAGTCATCACCTTTGACCTGACTCAATACGGAATTAACTTAAGCGTCTGTTTATTCAAATAATCAAGATTAGAGTTCTGATGCCCTGACCGCGAAGACAGTCCTCATAAGCCACTTGCTCTCTACGGGACGTGCGAAATGTGATTATGTGTGTGGATTTTTAATTAATCTAGCCCTAGTTGAGCCATTTCCGTCAAACAATTGTAATTGGCATTAAAGCTGTTGGCGTGTCGCATGGGCTGGGTGCTCACACATATTTGGCAGCGAGGGCGCAGTAATTATTGCTGAGTTCTTGGGATCCCTGCGGTAAGTGAGCATTACTTTTCCCAATGCTCCGTTCCCGGTTCCTATGGAGCAGGCAGCAGTATGCATGCATGACTGCGGTGGGATAATTAGCCTATGATGCTGCGGGCTCCACAGGGACAGATGTCTTTTATCACTCTCTGTGATTGCAAGCACCTCTAAGAGGACAAAAACTATATTCACAAACAGTGTGAGAGATTTGAATATGTTGATGAAGAAAAATAATAGTTCTTCTGAAATATTTGAATGTTCAATGGTGCAGAAATTATGTAACTGCATTTCCATTAACACATAGCCTGCCCTACAACTGCTCTGTACTAGCTCATATTATACTCCCAAAAAGCATATATTTAGAATAACTGGTTAAAACCGTGTTAGAAAATTTTACAGTTTTTATCACCCTATACTGACCAGAATATGGGAGTTGGCTTTTTCTCTGACTTCAGGTTTGCTCATAGAGGGGTTTCTCTCATAAGTCAGCAGGGAGCTGGAGTGAGGGAATTACAGAATGAAGAAGAAGAGGAAGTCTCTGTCATTCTGCTTCTCTCCTATACGCAGCTTCAGGCCGGCTTTCAGTCTGTGTGTTGCTTGGTGAAACACAAAGCTTGATTTCTGCAAGTGAAGGAAAATATTCAAAATACCAGGAGACTTTAATATTAATACCAAGAGACATAATAAGGAAAGGGGACACTACATGACTTTGGCATCATTTAGCCTAAATCAACATAGAACACAATGGAAAACTACACTGAAGCTGCAACGACACTCAATGAATATAAAGGGAATATGAACCAAGTGAAACAGCAAGGAGGAGAATCATAACATTACAAACGTTTATTTGAAGCAAGAAATAAATGAAAATCAGACAAAAAGACAAAGGTACAAGACTGCTTTCCCAAGCATTTCGAATTACATTAATCAAATTAAAGTGATGGAGAAATCGAAAACTATTCATTTAAAGTTGTTGTTTGTATCTATAGAAATAATATTATTTTATGTTCACTGCAAAATATGCACACACACAAATATTTAAGTATTTTGAGAGCATAGGGAGACTATTTGATTGCCATTTGCAGTTCTTCATGGGAATGGGTGGAGCTAAAGATCTATTTTGGCACGCATCGCTTGCTGCAACCCTTTGATTGGTTACGTTCTGTAAAGAAAATGCGTTCACATGTCATATAAGACAAGAGATGAAGTTGCGGGGGGGGGGGGCTATTTTGAGTAAAGACATTAGGAGGGCACACGTGAATTTAAAAAAAAAATAACATAAAAAAAGAATGGTCCCTTGTGATTTCATGGTGACTTTAAAGGGTACTGCCCCAGTAACAGCTTTGTGCGTTAGTTCAAACGGAAAATGCATTGGATGCATAAAAATAAAAGTTGCACTGAAACAATTTTCCTTTACACACATACAAAAATATAATAATAATAATAAAAATAAAAAAGAGGCATTTGGGGGGGGGGGGGTGTTCCTGGCTCCTCATTCCATAATATGTAGGCTATCAGTCACAATATACATTGCGTTAGGGGAGCAGAACGTTGAATAGCTTACATACAGTGATTCTGGCCCATGCATGTTTCTGTGGAAGCATCTGTGGAGCTGAGCATCTCCAGCAGCTTTCCCAGCACGTGCGGGAGTGCTGAGCCATGAAACAGTGATGCTGGAACTACTGCGCCACCCGCATGAGCGCCAAAGGATTGCAAGCACTCAGCGCATTTAAAACCCCCTGCAAAGCACTGGGGGACTTACAGTGCGAATTTGACTCTGACTGAGTAAAAGTTCGCCCGGGATTTTCTTGTGGACAGTAGGACAGATACAGAAAAACATGGCAAACAAAGGACAGCAGCCTCCCTACCTTCACTTGGCAGAGCTGACCGCATCCCAATTCCTGGATATCTGGAAACATTTTGATGCAGACGGTGAGTACAGATGCGCCGTTTATTCCACGGATTAGGATTCTGAGGAAGAACTCATTAAGTCATAAATGAAATGTTATCATTAAAATAGCATGAAAAAAAAAGTTTGACGCTAACAGTTTTCAAAGAAAACACTTGTGGGGCTAAGAACTAAAGAATTTGACAGATTTTACGTGCGAAATAAAACAAAATAGATCAAAGAAAGTTGAAAACGACAATCTAGCATTTATGATCTACTGCAAGCGCTAAAGCAGTAATAATACATTAGATTGTAGAAATAATATTGTGAGGAACTGATAACTGATATGAAAAAAAATACCTGAAAATGTAAAAATGTAAAGGCTAGTATAGGCTATAGGAATACACTTTATGTGTGTGTGTGTGTGTGTGTGTGTGTGTGTGTGTGTGTGTGTGTGTGTGTGTGTGTGTGTGTGTGTGTGTGTATATTATTTTATTTATTTATTTTTATTAATTTTTTTTTTTTTTTTTAAGAAGTCCCTTTAGGCTATATATGAATCATATACTATCATGTCATTTATTCATTCAGCTTCTTCTTGGCACAAATCAAGAGCAGACTCACCATTCCTATTATCTTATAAGCAATTAACGTACAATATGGCTTAAAATGCTTTGACAGATACAGTGAATAACTGTATCGCGCGTCCAGTAGCCTAACTCCAGATGGTGCTCCACAGTGTCCCATTGGTGAAATTACTTTTACTCAAATACTATCGCGGAAAAATATAAAAAAATGTTTCAGACCGAGGCTATTTCAAAATTTATTTAACTTCCCACGTCGTCGTCATCATTTTTGTGCATCATGAGCGCGGTTCGAGAAAGTCCACTTTCTCCCACACCGTCAATTCCCATGTGTTTTTACGCATCCTGGGGATCTGTCACTGACTGCATCTCTGTTGGGAAGATGGGTGTGTGTCAAGGTCCTCATCACCTAGAACATCTCCTGAAGATCACTTACAGGAAGCTCATCGGATATTATTCCTGGAGAGTTAGCAATTGTCTTACATCCTGCGATATCTGAAGCTGAAAATATATCATTGACTAATTATTTATGTATTATGAACATAATCGTATCCGTAGGGCAGATGTTATCGTTATTAGCAACTTGGTTCCGGTTTCTTTCCTGTTCGTTTCCCGCCGAATGCACATTAGTAGAATACAGAAAAAAAAGAAGTTCGATTAATTTATGGCATATTTAACCTAGAACATCTCAGCTATAAATTTACAGCAAAGGGAAAAATAAAATAACCTCAGAGGAAACAAAACAAACGGGTTGGGTTGGTTCTCAAAGTTCCTTTAAAAAACACGTCTGTAGGCTACATTTATAAAACAAACAACAGTCATCATTTATGAGTTTATTGAGTAGGCTTCTTCTATCACAAGTAGCCCTATATCACGAAAAACTTTAGTTTAAGAGAGTTAACGTTTGTGTTGGGGATGAATCAAATCAGTTCTTAAAAAGCAAAAACTACTGATAAATATTCCATTAGAAAGTCGAAGGTGCGCAGTCTGTCAAGCTTATGAGGAAATAATGATATGTTTAGTCCAAAAGTAACCAATGACTGCCACAAAAATGGTTTTAAGAAATTTACCTGAATTATGTTTATTGAGATCTCAGTCCATGTCACTACAGAATATCTTCTAGAAGATATCTAAGGAGCATCTGGAATTACTTTCCATTAAAGATGCTTTACCACTCATTCATGTGGGTTGATAAAAATAAAATTTTTTATTATGATAAGTTTGGATTTATACATTCATCACTGCTTACTGCAACTTCAGTGAGTGACACATTTTGTTGTGTCATAGTCCAAAATGGCTTCTCCAACACATCAGTTCTATTTCCAAGATGGCTGACCATCCTGCAAACAATGTAGATGTGTAGAAGAGTGATGATAACAGCATAGGCAGAGCCAACAGGCATAGAATTCAATATGGTGGAAATCAAAAAACGAATGGTCAATATGTAGCCTAACTAATGTATAGGCCAAATTGCCTATAAGCACCTTGGAATCAACAATCTCACAATGACATTTCCAAAGACCAGGAGTTTAAAGCGTATGGAAAAATTGAATTCATTGTAGGAAGAATGAATGTTCATATTATCTCTCGAAATGTCAGAGCAATCATATTGACACCAGATGGCAACATAGTCATTTCCTGCATGCTCAGCAGGATTAATGTCTGTGTAAACCATAATTATTATGTATTGCACTCAACAAATTAGTAGATTAATTGTTCTGTATAGATCTCTGGCAACAATCAATGTATGTAGAGTTCATTCTCTCAACGCAATAGTCAGATCAATTGCAAACACACTTTTAAGACTGCCTGCCTGTCTATTTTCTCAGCCATGCAGTGATGGTATTTCACATAATTTATGAATAGAGATTAACCATGAGTCGTGTGTCCAGATGTCTACAAATGCCACTCTAATCCACAGGCAAATTAATCAACAATCATAGTAGTTAAGACTAAGACATTTCAAACATTATGCCTTTGGGAGAAACACAGATAATAGAACAATACTTATGAACTCATTGTAGTTCTCACTTCACATAAGTTACAATCTCTGTTGTGAAGTATTAGGCCATACACACAAAATCCCATTTCAAACACACATACTCAAACGCACAATTCCTTTGCATGAAGGGCCAATTTCCTGGCATGGGAAATTACCCCCAGATGGTAATATTACATTTATTTGTGAAGGCGATTTAAAATTTCAGCAGTAGCATCAAGAAGAATCTCCTTTTCGTCTTTTCAAATAAATGGCTTTAAAAGGCTCATACTGTAAGGCCTCCAATTAGAGGAAAAATGGAAAAGAGAGAGCCTTCAAAGCTTAACTGGGAGACTAGCCATCAAAAGTTTTTAATTAAGAACTGTGTTACTTGGATTTGGGTGCCAGCCAATAAACCAATCAAGAGTTAACCAGCTTCAAAGCAGACATCTAGGCAATCTCATTACTTAGCAATTCAATTGAGAGATAGTAGTTATCTAGTCATATAATTACAAACATTATTATGGATTAAGACATCTCAGTAAGTACTGAACCATACTTCCTTATATTGCAGGAAATGGCTACATCGAGGGTAAGGAGCTTGAAAACTTCTTCAGTCAGCTGGAGACTGCGCGGAGAGGGGCTGGTGTGGTGAGTATACAGACAAGCAGATTTAACAGAAATACTTCTCATTAGGAAGCACTGTATCTTCCGAACTATTCTGCAGAATACCAGAAGCATTGAGTAAACTTCATTGTGCTCAAACTGAAAGATAGATTGTGAGATTGTTACTCTTAGGAACTCAAAGTACATCAAAGAAGCTTAAAGGGATAGTTCACCCCAAAAAAAAAGAAAAGAAAATTCTGTTATCATTTACTTCCCCTCATTTCATTGACAACATTTTATTCTGTGGAACACCAAAGAAGATATTTTGTTTTGGACCCCTTTGACTTTCATTTGAAACATTCTTCAGAATATCTTCTAAAGTCACACAGGTTTGGATGAGGTGAGTAAATGATAACAGAATTCACATTTTTGGGTGAACTATCACTTTAAGATATTGATGGATATCAAAGCTGCTGTGAGCTGGCTCAACCAATGGCGTGATTTGGGGGTGGGTCTGCCTAATTGGAAGAACTTGTTTTCAACAAATATTGATCTAATATCACTAACACTGTAATTAAAAAAATAGTCAAAAATTGGAAAAGGTACCACCCAGACATTTTCCGTTACATTTACATTTTAATACACAACGCAATGCAATGCATAATTCAAAATAAGAGGAAAACAACTGTCAATACACACAATTCAGTATGGAAAATTTCTTCATATTAAAACAATACTTTGGGTCCTAACTTTCTTAGAGTGAACCATGTGCAAATCAAATATATAAAAACCCCAGATGACTAGGCAGATGGCTTTCAGGAAAGATAGGAAAGGAGATTTTATCTTCATCCCTGTATGTTCTGCAATAAAACGGAGGGAGCCTCACAAATGGTCTCATAAAGTTAGTAATGCTATTATCTGCCACACAAGTGGCAATGAATATGGCACAAGGCAATGCACAATGTACATCACTTATAAAGTGATAGCATTTTCCTAACCTGAGAAGCACAAACTGAATAAAGCTTTTCCAATAAGCAAAGAATGAGAAGAAGATTCATCTTGTTGTGCTTTCTTCACACAGGACCCATCAAATGTAGCCTTTAAAGAGAAGATGACAGAGTTCATGCAGAAATTCGACAAGAACAAAGACGGGAGAATTGAGATGTCTGAGGTAGATGAGCACATCACTTAACACGTCACCGACTCTGCTGTTGACAAGTTATCAGATAGACCCCAATTATCCCTGCATCCAAGAAGAGGAGCTCTCTAAACCCACTCATCACTTTAATCAAACCTGTAACTTATTGATAGAAAAAGCTGTATGTGTGTCTAATCCACTTATGTACACTTTCCAACAGCTGGCTCAGATCTTGCCCACAGAAGAGAACTTCCTCCTGTGCTTCAGACAGTTTGTGGGATCCAGCACTGAATTCATGGCTGTAAGTGATGATGCAACTTTTTCATTTTATAGATCCGTGGTCATTTGGATATATATTTATAACACGAAACTCCTCCTGGGGCGCCATACAAATATCCTCCCTACACTCGTTCATTACAATCTAATATGCATAGCCAAATACAACATTTCGGAGAGTCTGATCATCAGAAATTGACTGCCTCAATGATGCATTATGTCAAGTTGAAGAGAGAGTGGAGCTAAAGAGAAAGGGAAGCTTTTTAATCATCCAGTGTGGTAGGCAAGCCTTTTAAAGGGCTAGAATGAGTAAGTACAAACTTCTATTTTCAGACTCATGTATTATAGATGTGCTGCTGTAATTCTCTGTAGACCTGTAGAGGGAGGCATCTATCTTTGATAAGAGCCTGTGATGGAAACAAGGCCAGCTGCTAGATTAAAACATTCATTAAATGGCATTTCTTGCTCCTTGTTCTCACAATGCACAGCTGCTTTGAATAGAAAATACAGGGTGTATAATGAAAAAGCCAGTGTAATTAATGCAAGAATAATTTGCCAATTATTTCCTCACCTCTGCACTCCTATTCTTCTCATTTGTCCAACCTGAGAGATATTGCACGTATAGTCGTACGCTGTACTGATTAAACAGTTACAATATCTTTGTGTGTTTGTCTGTATCTGTAGGCCTGGCGGAAATATGACACAGACCGCAGCGGCTTCATTGAGGCTAATGAACTTAAGGTAAATGTTCTATTACTTTCCCTGCTGTGGCCTTCGCAACAATCCTGAAAAGAGTTTTGAAAGCCACTAATGTGATGAGGCAGATGGAAACTATGCAAATCTCTCTGGATTTGGTGGTTGGCATCCAAAGAGAGTATACAAATCACTACATTTGTAAACAAAGCAAATGAAGCAATGCTCACTGAGGAGATGATGACCTCAAAGAAAGTAAAGCAGATGTCACTAACAAATAATGTTCTTCTTAAATGCTTAAGTGGGTTCACAAACCAAAACTGCAGAGGGTTTGTAAGACAATTATAGAAATTAGATTTTATTTTGTTTAATGGAATAAATAAACACATATATGTATATGTGTGTAAATATATATATATATATATATATATATATATATATATGTATATAACTTTAAATCAATTATTTCAATTTAAATTGTTTAAGTGTATATAAATCATTATATTTAATTTTTTACTTCCTGCAGGGCTTCCTCTGTGACCTGCTTAAAAAGGCAAACAGACACTATGATGACCAAAAATTGCAGGAATACACACAAACAATAGTAAGTCGTTGTCTTATACCTCCTCGTGCCTTATCTTTATTAATGTCATTTATTTTTAATGACAAAAAGCTTTTACACAATAACAGTCATTTAATTTTTAACACAAATATACAACTTTAAAGCATTTTCACCTTAAGATCCTTGAGTTGTTTGCCACCATGCTTGCACTGACCCCACGGGTTGTGTCTGCACTCCAGCTGTGCTAACATATGTCCACTCCTTAAGGCCAGGGACAAACTTGAATTATTCCAAGGCAAGCCAGCTGGACAATTGAGAGCCTTGGTTGTCCTCTACCCATTGTGAAGAACAAATTAAGTAAAGCTATGATGTGCAGCAATAGGAAATATTAATCTGATGCAGCATTTCTTAATGTGTAAGCATTTAAACTAAGCCGTTGTCTCCCTTTCTAGCTCAAGATGTTTGATCTGAATGGCGATGGGAAACTGGGTCTGTCTGAAATGGCAAGGTTAGAAATGGTCTGACAATATTAAAAAATATATATATATATGTTTCAAATCACTTTGTAAGACACATGAATCACAACCATTTTTTGGTTTATTTTAAGGCTTCTGCCGGTTCAGGAGAACTTCTTGTTGAAGTTTCAGGTAAGACTACAAGTTTTTAGCCCTCGTAAGTTTCTTGAGGTTAAATATTTTTGACACTGAAATGTTTTAATTGCACAACAGGGCGTCAAGCTGACTGCTGAGCAGTTCAACGTCATCTTTGCATACTATGATAAGGTAATGTATAATTCAGCAAGAACAGCGTAACATCTTTCGCAGGCCTTTAGGGTGTTGTATAGATTTGTATGCACTGCCGCAATGTTGCTGGAAATCTGATCTTCCCCTCCTTCGTGAGCGCCTTCTGAATGCAAAACAGCGTCCCTGTTCACCTGTGCAGGTAAATGAGCAGAAGCACCTGCATCTGTTTTTCTGCCCACATCTTCCAGCTTGGTGGTATCATCATTTGGAAAATGATTTAAAATGCAAAATCAGAAGCGCATTTACAACAGTTTAAGTGCCAACCACTAGTAATTACAGAAATCCCAGTGAAAATTGCTGCAAGATGAAAATTGCTATTTAATGCGGAGCTACCACAAGTTCATAATTAGTCCTTCTCCAGTTAACTTACACAGACCAGGCATATGCCCTTTAGGAAGGTAAGATTACCTAAACCTTGTTCTATATAATCGATCAGGCTTAAATTAAACGTAATATCTGTGAGCAAATAGAGCCCATTAGACAACAGCACCCACTCAACTAAACACTGAGCTATGAAATGTAGTCCACATGAACACAATGTGTATGCAATGTTAACATGTAAGTTTATGTCAGAGTTATTATTAGTTTAGTTGTCATTTTCATTATGTGTTTGTTTCTTCAGAAGTCATAATGCCTTGCTGCTGTTATGAAAAATAGAGAGTGAGACATTTGCCAAGCCATCTGAGCACTAATATGTCATAAAAAAAGAATTCAAACAGACAGGCCTTTGAAAAAGAAACATTTCTGACAGGGTTTCAGTCACTTAACAGTCAGTAAACATTTAACAATTATTGTTACAAAACAATGAGGTTCTGTTCATACAGACACTATGTCATTGAGATGCTATTTTAGTTTTTTATTTCATATTTTATTTTCATTTTTGTTCGTTTCATAAATTTTTGTTTCTGTCATTTGTATTTTATATATATTGTATATTTTTTAATATATATAGCCTATAGTTTTGTTAATTTTATTAAATTTATTTTCATTATTTCATTTCAAGTTTATTTTATTGTAAGGAGGATTGTTTTTTTTACTTTTAATTAACTAATAACTCTGGTCCATGTGACTTATTTTCTTCTATGGGACACAAAACTTGACATTTTAACAAGATCTTGAGTTTATGTGAGATGAATGAATGAGTTGATCCAGTTCACAAAATGATTCACTGAATGATTCATTCACAAATTGGACTGAATGATTTGGTTGCAACAGCTGCCAGTTACATTTCATTGTGTATTATATGCCTCCAGAGGACTTTAAAGCCTAGAAAAGAGAAATCAGTATCCTCCTTATTTGCTCCACAGAAGAACATTCAGAAGGTTTTATGAACTGTAACAAACAGAATTATATGATGGGTGTTGTTTTCTGCCTTCAAGGATGGAAATGGCTATATTGACGAGCAGGAGCTGGATGCTCTCCTGAAGGACCTCTATGAGAAGAACAATAAGGTGAGATAAGAAGGCTCAGAATTATTCTAGCATTGGACAATGACAGATAAGGAAAGCAATCCCTCAAATTGTGACTGTGTTTAACCTCAGGAGGTGGACTCTAAGAGCCTGAATGGTTATAAGCAAAGCATCATGGCACTGTCAGACGGGGGAAAACTGTACCGCACAGAGCTGGAGATTGTCCTTTGCCGGGAGCCCATGCTGTGAATTGAGGCTTCCTGACCTCCATCTCAGCTCTGTTCCAGCTGCCTGAATACTGTAACCGTGTGCATGTGCCGGGCACCCTGTTCCCCTCCCATCCCCCTCTCGAAATCAAATTCTGAATGAGTGTGCACAAGGAAAGCACAAAGTCTCTCCTCTCCCCTTCTTTCCTTCCCTTTCCCACACCCCGATCGCCACTGCTTTCCTTTGCCTACAATGCTACAACGATGCCCTCTGCTCAATTTCTAAACTATATATTTCAAGAAGAATCTTTCTGAAAGAGTAGCAGACTAATGGTATAATATGGTTAGATATGTGATATATTTATTTGGAGTGCTTGGCTTCAAATTCTTCTGGTTTCTTCCCTTCCGTTTGGTTTGTTTTGACCTCATTTCATTTCATTCCTGCCCAATTATGTTTGGGTTTGTGGTGTTTTTTGGCTGATACTGTTTAAGGATGTAACTAAGAGCATTAATAAAAGTTATGTGATATAAATTTCCTGTTTCATCTGTTTTGTTCATTCTAGGGAACAGTTTTTTGTTTGATAATTCAAATGCTTGAGAATGTATTAAAAGAAATACAACAGCAGCAGGAATATTTCTTTTACGGAACATCATTCATTCTTTAAAAATGCCCTCTGTCACATGTAACGTCTTACGCAAGCAGTCAGTTCCTCTGTGATGTGCTGGATGGAGACATCACATTTCGAGTAAAAATCCTTCCTAATTGTGTCCAGATGCATTTAAACCACATTAAATAATTTATCCGCTAGACTTTCCTCTTACATAGCAAGAGTTTGTAGAAATTCCTATCAATTAATCATCAGAACATTAATAATTAATCCAAATGCAGTTTTGGTTTTAGAAATGGGGATTCTCTATACTGTTACCATTGCTCTGATGTACACGGATGATTGAGAACAAAACATTTAACATTCATCTAATCTGACAAATTCTAATCAATTTAACATTCTATGTAATACATTAGTTCCAATAATTTAGAAAAAAACATTCCTATATCTGAAGATGACTATTTCAAGCAAAAAATACTTAAAATTAATTTAATGTTATAATTATTTTTCTTAAACATTTCTGCATAATTTGCATGCAAAAATTTTTTTTTAAAAATTTGCATGCACTTAAGTGTGAATCTAGTTAAAAATAATAAGCTAAAAAGGTTCCTCAGCTCTAAACATTTTGCTTTTAAAAGATCTTTGCCCTTCCTTTTGTAGCAATTGAATAATTACCAGAAAGCATTCAGTCTGGTATGTCTATATTGTAATTGCCGGAGCAATGAATTAATAAATGAAGAGAATTCTGTTCTTTTATTGATGATGTTTAAATATAGCTACTGTGAATTTAATGAGGAACTGAGAGCGGACGGCTCAATTCTCCTCCGTAGCATTTCTACACTACACAAAATCGGAACGAGGCTATGTTCTTCAAAAAGAAAACATTGTTTCCTAAAGGTAATGGATGCTAATTGAAAATCCTTAATTATAATTTGGAGGCCTTTGCGATGCCTTTTTTAAGACTTGATGAAGCTTACCCGGGTATAAGAAACATCTAATGGTGCACCAATAGTTCAGAACAGCATTGGATTAAATTAATATTTGCACTAATTCCTAAAATTTTGGTTGATAGCAATTGCAACTTTCCACTATAATTTCTGTGTGAATGAGTGGATCTATTTCAAGTGAAATGTATATTTTTAACAGACACTTGTAAATAAAACCAGTATTACTGGAGCATATTTTACGGGAAAATACTATTTCAGTCTTTTTATTTCAAATTTCATGTTTAATTCAGTGATTTTTGCTGCTTCTTTGTCTTTATTAATAATCATTCATTCTTTAAAAATGCCCTCTGTCGCATGTAACGTCTTACCCAAGCAGTCAGTTCCTCTGTGATGTACTGGATAGATACATCAATTTAGAATGATACTTTTTTTTTTTTAAATGAGAAAAATGTTTATCATTATTTCCAGACCTCCAAAATACTCTCCAGCCTTTGTTGAAGAGTTCACAGAACTGTTATCAATGATTTCTTCAGAGTTTGACTGTTTTGCAGGAGATTTTAATATCCACATAGATAATGCAGAAATCAAATCTACAAAAAAAAAAAAGATAACTGTTTTAAACACTTTTTACCTGATTCAGCATGTGCATGGACCCACACACAATCGTGGACACACTCTAGATTTACTCATCAGTAGAGGTCTAAACATTTCAGCCTTCATGCTTTCAGTGTGGAAGTAGCCACAGCTAGACAGACCTTCTTCACAAACCTTATAAACAGTAACTTAAACAACACTCGCACTCTTTTTGCTACTGTTGAGAGACTGACACCCCCCCCCCCCCCAAGTCAGATTCCCAGTGAAATGCTCTCTGACAGCAAATGCAATGAGTTTGCTTCCTTCTTTTCTGATAAGATCAATAATATCAGAAACAAGATTGGCACATCCTCAAGTTATGCAGAGGTCACACAGATTCAACCGCAATTTCAAAAAGAAGAGACTATGTCTGTTTTTGAAGCAATTGATAGCAAAATTTTGGAAGAAATAGTACAGCACCTTAAATCGTCAACCTGCTATCTTGACACACTTCCCACATCTTTTAGAGGTGGAGAACACCTCACTTCTTTCTGGGACTTTTCCAAACTCCCTGAAAACTGCAGTTGTTAAGCCCCTTCTGAAAAAGCGCAAACTTGATAACACCATGTTGAGCAACTATAGACCAATATAAAATTCTCCTTTCATAGGTAAGATTATTGAAAAGGTAGTTTTTAAATCAGCTGAACAACTACTTAAACTCAAATGGATACCTGGACAATTTTCAATCTGGTTTCCGAGCGTATCACAGCACAGAGACAGCACTCATTAAGATAAAACATGATATTTGCTTTAATTCTGATTCTGGCAAACTATCAGTGCTGGTACTACTAGATCTTAGTGCTGCGTTTGACACTGTCGATCATAACATACTTCAAGAGAGACTGGAAAACTGGGTCAGGCTTTCTGGGATGGTACTGAAATGGTTCAGGTCATACTTAGAAGGGAGAGGTTATTATGTGAGTACAGGAGAGCATACAGTAAGTCTAAGTGGACGTCCATGACATGCGGAGTCCCACAAGGCTCAATTCTTGCACCGCTCTCGTTTAGCCTGTATATGCTCCCACTAAGTCAAATAATGAGAAAGAACCAAATTGCCTATCACAGCCATACTGATGATACCCAGATTTACCTAGCCTTATCTCCAAATGACTACAGCCCCATTGACTCCCTCTGCCAATGCACTGATGAAATTAACAGTTGGATGTGCCAGAACTTTCTTCAGTTAAACAAGGAGAAAACTGAAGTCATTGCATTTGGAAACAAAGATGAAGTTCTCAAGGTGAATGCATACCTTGACTCTAGGGGTCAAACAACTAAAAATCAAGTTAAAAATCTCGGGGTGATTCTGGAGACGAACCTCAGTTTTAGTAGTCATGTCAAAGCAGTAGCTAAATCAACATACTATCATCTCAAAAACATTGCAAGAATTAGAAGTTTTGTTTCCAGTCAAGACTTGGAGAAACTTGTTCATGCCTTTATCACAAGCAGGGTGGATTATTGTAATGGTCTCCTCACCGGCCTTCCAAAGAAGACAATTAGACAGCTGCAGCTCATCCAGAACGCTGCTGCCAGGATTCTGACTAGAACCAGAAAATCTGAGCCTATCACGCCAGTCCTCGGGTCCTTACACTGGCTTCCAGTTACATTTAGGATTGATTTTAAAGTGCTTTTACTTGTTTATAAATCACTAAATGGCCTAGGACCTAAATACATTGCAGATATGCTCACTGAATATAAACTTAACAGACCACTCAGATCATTAGGATCGAGTCAGTTAGAAATACCAAAGGTTTCACACAAAACAAGGGGAATCCGCTTCTAACTATTATGCCGCCCGCAGTTGGAACCAGCTTCCAGAAGAGATCAGATGTGCTAAAACATTAGCCACATTTAAATCCAGACTCAAAATTCATCTGTTTAACTGTGCATTTAATGAATGAGCACTGTGCTACGTCCGAACTAATTGCACTGTATTTTATGTCTAATCATTTTCTATTCTTAACCGTTTTAAATTCATTTTAAATCAATTTTATATAATTTCCTTGTTTTTATTGTTGTGATTATTATTTTTAATGATTATGTCACTTCCTTTTATGTAAAGCACTATGAATTACCACTGTGTATGAAATGTGCTATATAAATAAACTTATTTGTTAAACCTAACAATTTTTGAGTGAAAACTGTTTCACCACCAATTTTTTTTCTCAGTGTACTGAAGTAATTTTCATTAAAGTAAACAAATCACATTAACAGCACCAAAACAAGTGAAAATACACCATAAACAGGCTTAGAATCCACTTTTTAAGCTATGCCTCAAAGCTCAAGATGAAGCTTACAGCAACTACAAACACTAAACTTCTAAGACAAAGATTTAACAGCCTCAGCTTATCTTCCCTGGATCTCCTGTGAGGCAAGCGAGGATGTTACCACTGAGCCACCAATTCTCTCTGCCACTCAGTGTACGCTAATATAATTATAAAGGCCTTTAATGTCCTTGAGGCACATTGCGAGCCTCATAAGTCTCACAGAAAATTGAAAGCATAAAAGGGAAAAGAGGGGTGAAGAGGACAAGCAAAAAGTGCTAAGTGAATGTTAAATAGTCACTTCTGTTATACATAAGAGTTGAAGCACACAGATTCATTCTTTACTTGCACATACAAAACATGGCAAGCATTTTTGGCAGTAATTGTAAAGTTAATTTGATATGTCACTATTATAATATGTAATAATATGTCAGTATTTACTGCATATGAAATTAAACTGCAGGGTGCAACATCCATAGGCAGAGGATCTGCTATATTAAAGCTGCAGGATAAAGACATCATCCTTTATATCCCAAGACAAGCTTGTAAGAGGTGAGCCTTATATTTACACTTCTTTAAATAGTAAGGGTTCAAATATGCCAAAGTTGCTGCGATGTGTGGCGCAACATTGACTCCAAGTGGCCACTTATTATAATTGCACTAGATTGTCAATGTGCACATTGCATCACTCTTGCAAGTGTTGGATCTCAGTCAGATCACTAGCAAATTCACTGTTTTATGAGCAACAAAAAATGTTTGGACCAAGGAAATGCTATGCATATTTGGGTAAAGGAAAGCCGTAGTGATAAACAAGCAATAATTAGACCACAATATGTCAATTTTATTTATGACATTTAATATCTTATTACTTTTAAAATAGCAAGATACTTTTACGCAACATTTAGGGCAGGTAAATACTTCAGATGAACCACAACATATGTACAATTAGCTTTTCATAATGTCTCAACAAATTCAAATGGCCAGGACTACTCTTTTCTGTTTTATCTTGCTAATGTGCTGGTCTTTGCTGGTTTAAACCAGTCGAGCTGATCTCCCAGCCTGGCCAAGCTGGTGTTTTGTTGGTTTTAGCTGGTTGGTCAGCTGGTCTCCCAGTCAAAACCCCTGTAAAACAAGCCTGCTAAATCAGATATGACCATGCTGGAAGACTTGGCTAAAATCAGCCATCTAGATTTTTTCCAGCACACTCTCAGAAATAAAGGTACAAAAGCTGTCACTGGAGCGGTACCTTTTCAAAAGGTACATGTTTGTACCTAAAGGGTCCATTTTGGTACCTTAAAGGTACATATTAGTACTTAAAGTGTACATATTTGAACCTAATAGGTACAAAAGTGTACCTTTTGAAAAGGTACCGCCCCAGTAACAGCTTTTGTACCTTTATTTCTGAGAGTGCAGAGATAGACAAAACACTTCAATCTAGTATTAATCTCATCAGACCAGTTGCTCCTAGTTGCTGTCCGCGTCTCAGTCCCATTTACTCCAATCCCTGTCTCATTTACTGTACTACCTCTTGTCTCCAGCCGCTATGCAATGCAATGTCCTTGGAGGCGCTATAAACAACACAAGCAGCAGACAAGTTCAAGTCGCCAGCCAGTGTGCGTTTGTCTTCCACCAAGTCATCTGCTCTTCCAGCAATGGCCCTGCTGAAATCCACCAAGATTTTGATTAATGCAGGGGCTCAGGCCCCTGTTTTAGCAGTCCTACAGCTCCGTGCAAGGTAACTTGAGGCTTTATTTTTCTTGTGTAAACACACTGTTGCCAAGTTAGCTTGTGCTAGCGAGTTAGCGGACTGAGCACTAGAGTAGCACAGAACCGCTTAAAGTTACAATATGACACTATACTGTAACACATGAGATATTAACCTTGTGTTTATAATTCAACATAATTCTTAATGTATTAATGCCAACGAGTGTTCTTATATTTTAACAAGACATTTTAATAGCATATCCCGACGGTCAATGTCAGAAGTTATCATATATCAGGGCTTTGATAATCGAGCAGAGTTCAGGAGATCAGCAGACTGACGAGATATTTTTCACGTTAAAAGTTCATAATGACATTAGTGATGTATCAGGTTTAACTAGGCCTAACTGGCCACCGTCCGATTCAAGGTTATGTTAGTTTGGTGGCATTATTACATGATTAGTGCGTGTTAAACAAAGCAACCTCCTTTGAGAGTTTTTCTCTGTTACTGTTGTTTCTGTTTTTGAAAGTAACTTAAGTTACTTCACTGTTGCTGCTGTAGGTTGCCAGGCACCTATCGAGGGAACTTTTTAATTCATTAATTTAATTTATTTTGTCTGCTAATTTTTATCTACTGGTACAATAATTTATCATTTTCTCTTAACCTTTTTTTCAGCTAGCAGTGCATTTTATTTTTTCTACTACTAATTAATAAATTTATTCATTTGTTTTATGTACTCATTTATTTACCTGTTTTTATATCTGCTTATTTGTATTTACATTTCATTCTGCTTTTTAACTTTTAATATTTTGTCTTTTTTATTTGTCATCTTTGAGTTTACTTAATTATATGTGATTGAAATTATCTGTGACTTGAGCAAGAACATTACAAAAAAGCATGCTCCGATAACGCCTCACTACTTCTTCAAAACTGGCCAATCACTACAGCCCGTTCTCAGTCAGAAGCATGCATGTCTACATAAAACCCCATATGCTCCTTAAACATTACATTATTGTTATTAATAAATTTTTTTGCCTGTTGTTAAAGATAAAAAAAAAAAAAGTAGCAGTGTGTCTCAAACGCAAAAAAAAGTGAGAGGAGCAACTGTGCACGTAGTATGGTTTTTATTGTAGTTCTAGTTGCTGATTGATATAAGGTTGTTGACATTTAGAGCCGGGTTGAAATGGGTAGTGTGTGAGCATGACACATGATTGGTTCTTATGCAGAGGGTGGGGTGCTGTAGTGTACACCTATTTGCGCTACTTTATGTGTGTGGGGTTTACATTGGAATTATACTCCCATTTTACACCGGTAATTACAGAGTTGACCTACTGTTTGCCTGTGCAAGCTAACAGATTCTTTATTTAGACGGACGAGGCCATTCTGAAACTGTGTGCCAAGCATCTGTCAGAGCAAACACAGACATGTGACGTGCTTAACAGTAAAGGAATTTTTAAACTCCAGGTTTGAGTTCGGACATGACTGCAAGTCACATTAATGGTAGTAGAGGAGTTTAGCAGTGTAGTTCAAGCTTTTAATGACTTTGCTTTCAGTTTAAAGAACAGAAGCCTTATGATAAACTTATCCAGCTTGGAGAAATTGAGATGTCCAAAGAATGGGTAGATATTTCTCCTAATGTATACCAAATTGATTTTAGAGTCAGACAGTGTAAAGACAAGGTGGTCTATTTTTAAATATTAGAGATGTTTGAACTTAAGTCTTCGGCACTGCTCCACATTGTTCACCGCTAAAAGAGTGTTTGACCTCCAAACACTTTGGAAGTGTTACTTCCAAAAGCTTCTGCAAGACTGAAAGTAAAATGTAACTTAAATATCAATTAGACTTTTATATATCATAAAATATGCTTTAACTTAAATATCAATTTCCTATGACAATATGCAGTCATAACTATTTGACTGGAGAAGCATACTTGCACTGAACTACTTAACTTAAAAGAGTACTTTGTTTTTTTTTTCTTCTCAGCTCATGGTGGACTGAGGTACAGATGGGACCCCCTGATCCCATCCTGGGCGTCACAGAGGCTTTCAAGCGTGACACCAACCCCAAGAAGATGAACCTTGGAGTAGGAGCGTATAGGAATGATCAGGGCAAGCCGTTTGTTCTCAGCTGTGTCCGAAAGGTGCCATCTTGCATATCTTTCACACCTTTAAAGGGATAGTTCACCCCAAAATGAAAATCCTGTTGCATTTACTTACCCAAATGAATTTATTTCAGCTGTTAAACATAAAAGAGAATAGTTTGAAGATTGTTGGTAACCAAAAAGTTGATTGTAATCATTTACTTCCATAGTCTGGTTAAAAAAAATACAATGGACGCCAATGGCTAAGTGTAGGGTTAACAAATGATCACAGAATTTAAATTTTTGGTCAACTATAATGTATCTGTTGGTTCGTTATAATGTTACAATTGGTGTACTTAATGCTATTGTCTTGTTAGATTTCACCCAGGTTATACTATTTTACCTTCTGAAGGCCTTTCCACACTAATTCTAATTCACCAATGCTAATTCACGCCTGCATGCTAGCGGGCGCAGACCAACAATGTATTTTTCCTCAGATATGCGTGTCGTATGTGGATTTAACATCTAAATTAAGGTAAACAAAGTTTGGTTCTACACCAGAAACACAAACTATCTATAATGCTTACAAGAATAGGCTACATCCTAAAATATAATTAGAAGTACAATTAGCATCAAGCTACACTTGAAAATGTATTTTATTATTAAAGTATTTGCTTACCCACTTTAAACCATCATCGAGTGCTTGTAATAACTTCCGATTGTGATTTATAGTCGATTCTGATTCTATAATAAGCAGACACATGCACTCTTTGTATGTTTAATAACGCTACACTGCTAATATTTGTCATAAACATCCTTTATTGCTATAAAAAAAATACCATGAGCTGCATACAAAACACATACAGAAAATATATCGTCATAATAAGCATGTCTATTTGCTTTCATATTTCATGTGTAGAAAAATGTTTCACTTTATTTTTTTAATGTATTTTTTGAATACAGAAGATCTAGAGCAGGGCTATTCAATTGGCCTGCCAATCATCTTCATCTGGCCTGAGGAAGAGTATGCAGGTTGCACAATCGCCTTGAACTGTTCTTGCACTAATTAGTTTGTCCACAAGGTGGCAACACTGGCCCGGGCCAGCCAAAAAGAGAAGGGAGAGACGCAATAACAACAATCTACTGGAGACTGCAGCATCAATAGATGGCAGCCTTGACAAGTGCTTGTGTAAATCAAAGAACTAAAGGAAAAGAGAAATCACTTACTGCTCTGCTTGCTGATTAACTTTTGTAGCTTGAATGAAGAATAATCAATATAGCTTATGCATACAATTTATAGTTTGTGAAGATTGTATTAAGTTCACTTATAAAAAGTTGTTATATTTTTCAAAGCCTATTAAATGTTAAAAATAACACTTCAGTTATACTGTAATTTTAGCCACTAATTATAGCCATTTAATATTAAAGGAAAAAATGGATTTAATAGAGACAACAGTAACATTATTTGTATCAATGATACTTCTTCATTAATAATAGGCTAGTAAAAAGATACAATATTTAAAATATACAATGTTATTTCTATATTAATTTGGAAGTTCAGTGTGAAAATATGACAATACTAATATGTGTTTAGTCATTTTTTAAATTAATTACAGAAAAAAATGTGTGATTATTTAACTGAATGGCAGACAGCACTAATGATAACCTTTTATAGATGTTACTGATGGTCATATTTAATGTTACTGCTGAATATGCATTTAAATTTAATTTCCAACTTTATAAGTCTCCAGAAAAAGATCGGGATGGCCCCCCACCCCCTTCAAATGTTCAATTTGATAATCCGGCCCTCAAATGAAGTTAACTGAATAGCCCTGATCTAGAGAGCGATCTTAGGGATAAGGGGGTGGGGATGGGTGGGTTTAGGGATCAGGGGGTGGAGACGGGTAGGTTTAGGTAAATGTAAGGTGGGAGGAGTTGGATCTAGATCCAACCACACCTCCTGGATCTTGTGTTCTGCAGTGAGAACCATCTCCGAATGTTCGCTGTCTGTGTGGAAGCATCCATAGGAAGCTGTTGTTTTATTCCAGCACATCATCGCGTCCGAAATTAAAATCCGAAATCACGAACGCTCAGTGTGAAAAGGCCTTTAAGACTTTTTTTTTTTTTTTTTTTTTTTTTGCTGGCCTACATTTAAAACAGCAATTGTCCATAATGCTGTCCATTTCTAATCAGCCAAATAAAGTTTTAATATTCTAATCCCTGCCCAAAACAAATAACAGATTTTGGTATTGTCAGGCTGAGGCCCAGATTGCTGCTAAGAAGTTGGATAAAGAGTACCTTCCTATTGGAGGGTTGGCAGAATTTTCAAAGGCCTGCGCTCAGCTGGCTCTTGGACTTGATAATGAGGTCTTAAAGAGCGGAAGAGTAAGTAGTTTAAAGCAAAACATTTTGAAAGGAAGCCTTTTGATTATTAACTTATTAGATGTGATTGTTAATTGCCGGTTCTCTCTGCCCACAGAGCATCACTGTCCAGACTATATCAGGAACTGGATCTCTACGTATTGGTGCTAACTTTATGGTATGTTATTTTCATATTCTTTTCTTAGTTTGTGATGCTGTGTTAGGCCTGATTGTTCTGGTTCAAGACTTTTTTTTTTTTTTTTTTTTAAATAACGATTTGGAACAGTACTTCATTAGAACCAAGGCTACTGAAGAAGTGGGCGATCACTGTTGACTGATTGATTGTAAGGTGGTTAAAATGTATGAAAATGTAGCTTACCACAAGTAATCACTTTTTTTTTCGATTAGTCACGATTCCACAATGCGTCCCGGGACGTTTACCTGCCAAAACCCTCCTGGGGAAACCACACCCCTATCTTCAGAGATGCAGGCATGCAGCTAAAAGCCTATTCCTACTATGATCCCAAAACCTGTGGCTTTGACTTTAAAGGAGCCTTGGATGATATTTCAGTAAGAAAAATGGTTTTATATCTTGTACTTTATTGGGGATAAACATTGTACATTTGTTGCATTTTAGCTCTCTGATTTTCTTCTGATCCCCCTTTTCTTTGCATAGTCAAGTATTAATAAAGTGTGGGGAGGAAATCCTATTAATCAAATAAGATTTATTTATTTAATAATATTCTCTTTCAGAAAATCCCTGAGAAGAGTGTGATTCTTCTGCACGCGTGCGCTCATAATCCCACAGGAGTGGACCCAAGGCCCGAGCAGTGGAAAGAGATGGCCGCTCTGATCAAGGTAACTGGTTCTGGCATTAAATTAAAGTCCAAAATCCAGCTGACCGTAGGTCTCAGAAGACCCACACAGTACAGTGACAGAGATATAGTCGGAAAGCCTTATATATTATCTTGTCCTTGCCTTATCTTTTTGTTTGACCAGTTGGACCGATAAAAGAATGACTGTCCTCAGTCTCAAATGAATGGCTATTTCAGTGATAATAAGTTTCTTCACTCTCATTTCAACAGAAAAGAAATCTCCTGGTGTTCTTTGACATGGCTTATCAGGGATTTGCCAGTGGTGACATTGATCGTGATGCTTGGGCTGTGCGTTATTTCATTGAGCAGGGGCACAACGTTCTTCTGTCCCAGTCTTTTGCCAAGAACATGGGGCTGTATGGTGAGCATTGAATATTTTATTAAAACAAATCCTCAATTTGCACTTATTACATTTATATACAAATTAAACGTGTACATACAAGATATTTACTTACAGCACTAATATATTATTTTATGGGCCAGTTTTACTAAACAGGGCAAATTAGCGCAAGAGCGCAATTCCAAAACAGCCCCAATGGGAGGGGAAATTTCTGCGGTTGATTTATTAACAATGCGCAAATTAAAGAACACAGATGCAATATACCAAGTGCAGCGCAAATTAACGTAGTCGCAAATTGACTGCGTCTTGAATATTTGAATACTCAAAGTTTGGGGTCGGTAAAAATGTTTAAAAGACATCTCTTATGCTCACCAAGGCTGCATTTATTTGATAAAAATACAGTAAAAGCAGTAATATTGTATAATTACAATTTAAGATAATGGCAAATGTAGCAAAGCTAAATTTTCAGCAGCCATGATGCCAGTCTTTAGGGTCATGTGATCCTTCAAAAATCACTATAAAATGCCGATTTGATGCTCAAGAAACTTTTTTTTTTTTTATATATAATAAATGTTGAAAACAGTTGTGCTGCTTATTTTAGTGGAAACTACATTTTTTTCTAGTATTCTTTGGTTATTAGAAAGTTCAAAAGAACAGCATTTATTTGAAATACAAATCTTATATAGTCACTTTTGATCAGTTTACTGCATCCTTACTGAATGAAAGTATTCAGTTCTTTAAAAAAAAAAAAAAATCTTACTGACCCTGAACTTTTGAATAGCAGTGTAAATGTATTTTTTTTTTATTACACTAGTACAATTTTTTTCACTAGTTAATGTTTTTATGTTTTAACTGGAATATTAATAATATTTAAGAATAGGAAAGTCAGTGCTCTGTACCTTTGTGTCTTCAGGTGAGCGTGTAGGGGGCTTCACGGTGGTCTGTAAGGATGCTGAAGAGGCTAAGCGTGTGGAATCCCAGCTGAAAATTCTCATACGGCCCATCTACTCCAACCCCCCTATGAATGGAGCTCGTATCGCCTCCACCATTCTCAACACGCCTGAACTCTATAAAGAATGGTGAGTCCTGAGATGAAATCCCATCTCAAACACAGCCAATGAGATCTGAGCTCTACAGACTGTCGCTTTACATTTTTCTGTTAGGCTCGTGGAGGTGAAAGACATGGCCGACCGCATCATTAAGATGAGGGAGTTGCTTGTGTCGAACCTGAAAAAGGAGGGCTCCACTCACAACTGGCAGCATGTCATTGACCAGATCGGAATGTTCTGCTTTACGGGACTCAAACCAGAGCAGGCAAGTCAAATGAAAGTGCATTCTGGGAATTTCTGATGAGGCCTCAGCTATTTTCACTATCAGCCTTTTCTCACTGGCTTTTCTCTGCTTGTCTTCTTTATGGCTCTTTGTCAGGTGGAGCGTCTGATTAACGAATTCTCTATATACATGACAAAAGACGGCCGGATCTCTGTGGCTGGTGTGACGTCTGCAAACGTGGAGTATCTAGCACACGCCATCCACGCCGTTACCAAGTGAAGCTGGCACCTGAGACTGTAGTTGCAGCAGACAGAGAGCACGAGAAAGTAATTTAGATGATTTAAAGTCTTCTGCTGCATGTCTTTTAGGACCAGATTTGAAATAGGACTAATGTAGACTTCCAGTTCACTTGATTTGGTATTATTAAGGTTAATTCATGACTCTGAATGTGAGCCCCTCAATAAATTAAGGCAAGATTCTTCCTTTCAAAGTGATAAAAAACAAGCTTTAAAGGATATTGCTTATCATGATTTCCTGTGTCAGAACTGATAATAATGTTGTGATAATAATGATTGAAAAATCACCCCATATGCTTTAAGTTAGAGAAATCATTGATAGGACTAAACCATTTTTCATGTTTGGACATTAATTGCAAAATCGTTGAAGGACTGTAACGAGTTTACCATGGTCATTTCACCTAGAGGAGCATAAACAATTACACTTATCAAACTGATGATTCGGCATCAAAGGTCTTCTTGAGCCATAACAGGTTCTTAGACATGTTTAAGACTGTAAGGCACTTATTCTATACTGCAGCGTAAGCTCATTACTAGTAATGATAGATTGTCCATAATGCGTGCACCACGTGTTCTGGTGTAACATATACATTTATTTTGCACTTTCGTCTAGTAATTCCAAATGTCACACACAAATCATTTCATAAATCATTAGGCATTCACACTAATTTTGTGTTTTGTCCTGGCCTTTAAACTCATGATGGTGCAAAGATTAAAAACATTGTCACTGCATATGTGGACAAAATTGAATTAAGATTCATTTTGGAATGAAAACTGAACAAAGTCTAACTGATATTTCAGTGGTTAATTGATGCTTTAAGAAAAGCTTTGTGTGTGTGTGTGTGGATGTTGAATATGTGAACATACCATGTTTGTAAGGATTATTCAGTTTTGAAAAACTTTTTAAATATATATTTGTATAACTAATTATAGTGTTCCTAAAGCAAATTTATGAAATTTCTCCCGAAGTTCTCCGGAACAGACATCGAAATGTCACGAGTGATACTGTATGACTGTTTAAACAATGAACAAAAGAATAAAGGTGAGCTCCACGAAAACTCGAGTGTTTAATTTTTCAGGGAAAGCTTATGTAAACATTATTTTATGGGTCACATGATCGTATTTTATAATAGTTACTTAAAATAAGTATGGTGAAGCGTGTTCTGTCGATTTGTGCTACCCTGTCAGATTTTGGTACCTCCCATTTAAACAGTACGAAAAATGTTACCTGTCAAATTATGATTTATTCATGTCTACACATACCACAACCCTAAACCTACCCTTACAGTAATGCAAATACAGTAATTGTGTTATATTCGCGGTTGTGGCTAGAAGGGATACAGCTACCGGAAATGAACAATAAATAATTTTTTGTACCTATTAGATCGTGTTTTATTAATGTCTACTACACCTACCCTAAACCTATCTGTACAGTAATGCAGATACATTAAATATTGTTGTTCAGCGTGAGAAAAAAGACGCAATATTAATGTGCGCATGCGCATTAAGCCCTGGATAAAATGTCAGGACACCGGAGATACAAGGAAATTGTCGACTGTGGTGACGCGATGAAGACAGCTGATTCCCGGATCACGTGACGGTACTGTCATCAAGCTGTCATCCAACTTGTATCGCCTCGTTCAGGATAGGAAAATTAAACTCGTGTTCTCGAATAAAGTGACAAAAATGACTCATACGTTTAAAAACTGTTCAAACCTAATGGTCACCGGAGCCAGTCGAGGCCTCGGGCTGCAGATAGTTGAGAGTCTAGTAATAGGAGGCTTCTCTCCCGGGAAGATTATCGCTACTGCTCGCAATCCAGATGGAGCCAAGGTAATGCTGCGAGCAGACAGTAGTATTTGCGTTAGGCCTACTATTCAAACATTAGAAACCAGCCCCAGATTATTTACAGTCATTTTAGCTGCAGGAGAACGTGCACGTGCGTAGTTGGGAATTACGGTCAACATGCACTATTTAAACATTAACATTAGGTTAAGTTACTTGTTACTTTTTTTTTTTTTTTTACCATTTTAGTGATAAATACATTTTTAAAAGCATAGATATTTCATGTAGCTTAATTATTACGCGGATTTAAAGGCCACACGTGTAATAATTATTTTTTAAAAAGTTTACAATAGTTTAAAAGGTCTGTTTGTTTTATAGGAATTACGAATGTTGGCAGAAGAACATCAAAACATACACATTATTAAACTGGGTAAGTACTAAAGCACCGTCTAGTGAGGATCAGTGGTTCTCGGCTGGTTTTGCTTCATGACCCAGTTTTATTGGACATTAGGTGGCGAGCTAACACAACACATTTATTGTTTAAAAAAAAATCCCTCAAGGCATAAATTAAAGGATTAATATTACCATGAACTACCATAATATTGACAGTTTTATAAATGCGTAAACATCCACAAATGTGTCTGCCTTAAACTTAATGTAAACGTGGAAGAGTCAGATTTTACTTTACCTTACATTTTTTTCTTAATGATTTAGTGGATGAGGGCATGTATTGCCTAGTTTTTCTCCCCTCTGTTGGAAAAAAATAAATAAAAAAGAACTAGCTACCCATTTTTGGCTGGTGACACCAGTTATGAACCGCTGATCTAGAAGAAGCTGTATTTGAAATAAAGAGTAGTTTATCTGACTCTTAATTGTGGATGTCTCTGTTGCTAGATGTTACATGTCAGGAGAGTATAGAGAGAGCTGCATCTGAGGTGGAACAGCTTGTGCAAGAGGAGGGTCTGAACTGTCTCATCAACAATGCTGGAATTAATGTAGTTGCCAACCTTGAGACAGTGACCGCAGACAAGATGTTGGAAAACTTCCATACCAACTCTGTTGCCCCGTTGATGATCACCAAGGTTTCATTAATCAAACTAAATCCAGACACAACACATATCTACTCTCAACACGAATGTCTGAAAACGTTCTGACTTACTGAAATTGTCATGCAGGCCATGCTCCCACTGCTGAAGCGAGCAGCTGCAAAGGGCACAGGGATGGGGATGGGCATCCACAGAGCAGCGGTTATCAATATGACGTCTCTACTGGGTTCAATTGAGTTGTACTGGGGTGATCGTTCCAACACCTTCAAATGGTACCCATACAGAACATCAAAGGTTTGTGATTAATGGCAAGATAAAAGTTTTAATTCACAGGGAAGGGACAAAGTAATATAAGTGCTTACACTGAAAGTCAATTTGGATGTTCATGAACATTTATAGGGATAGTTCACCCAAAAATGAAAATTCTGTCATTAATTACTCACCCTCATGTTGTTCTAAACCCAGAAGACTTTCATCTTCGGAACACAAATGAAGATATTTTTGATGAAATCTGAGAGACAACAACGCAACTACCATGTTCAAGACCCAGAAACGTAGTAAGGACATTGATAAAATAGTCCATGTAACATCAACCTTAATTTTATGAAGTTACGAGAGTACTATTTGTATTTAAGTCACTTTTTGTATTGTGTTGTGGTACTCTTATGAGTGGTGGTGGATACTGACCAGAAGAGAAGAAATTGTTGAATAAAGTTATTTTTGTTTTCTTTGCACACAAAAAGTATTCTCATAGCTTCATAAAATTATGGTTGAAAAACACTGTCGTCACATAGACTATTTTAACAATGTCCTTACTACCTTTCTGGACCTTGAACATGGTAGTTCCCTTGCTGTCTATGCAGGGTCAGAAAGGTCCAGGATTTCATCAAAAATATCTCAATTTGTGTTTCAATGATGAACAAAGGCCATACGGGTTTGGAATGACATGAGGGTGAGTAATTAATAACAGAATTTTCATTTTTGGGTGAACTAACCCTTTAATTCTTTTGTTGAAGCACAGTTTTCGATGGAAGCCTGTTTCCACAATGAAAAAAAAAAAAGAAAAATTCTCAGAATTTCTTTAAGTCAGAATTACAAGATACAAACTTGAGATTGCAAGAAAAAAAAAATCTGAATTGCTTGTATCTTGCAATTCTGACTTTTTTCTTAGAATTGTGGAGAAAAAGTCTGAACTGTGACATTTAAAAAAAATTGCAATTCCTTTTTTTTATTCTGTATTGAAGAATATTATAGTATGTCATATATATCAGTTGAGATACTGAGTTGCATTTGCTTTGTATCAGAGTGCACTGAACATGGTCACCAGATGCTTGGCAGTAGACCTGGAGGCAGATAGGATCCTGTGTATGGCTCTGCATCCAGGCTGGGTACGCACTGATATGGGTGGACCTGAAGTGAGTCTCTTTCTTATATCTGTTCTTCATCGCAGCTATCTGCTAAGAAAATTGCTACAAAAGGTCTAAAAAGAGAGATAATCTCTTGTGGTTTGTTGATTGTTTTGTGTACAGGCACCATTGAGCCCCGAGGAAAGCATTTCCTGTGTGTTGTCTGTGATTGGTGGATTGACTGAAAAGGATCATGGGTCATTTCTTCACTATACTGGTGAACAACTACCCTGGTGATGCTGCGGATGTTTATAGATGCAAGCAATAGAGGCTTTATTTTAGTTTTGCTATATACAACCTGAATTCCGGAAATGTTGGGACGTTTTTTAAATTGGAATAAAATGAAAACTAAAAGACTATCAAATCACATGAGCCAATATTTATTCACAATAGAACATAACACTTTTACACTTTTATCCACTAAATGAGCTCATTTCAAATTTGATGCCTGCTACAGGTCTCAGAAAAGTTGGCACGGGGCAACAAAGGGCTGAAAAAGCAAGAAATTTTGAAAAGATTCAGCTGGGAGAACAGCTAATTAACAATTAAGTTAATTGACATCAGGTCTGTAACATGATTAGCTACAAAAGGGATGTCTTAGAGAGGCAGAGTCTGTCAGATGTAAAGATGGGCAGAGGCTCTCCAATCTGTGAAAGAATGCATAAAAAGATTGTGGAATGATTGCGGAAAGGCCGAAGACCTTTGTTGGATGCCCGTGGTCTTCGGGCCCTCAGACGACACCGCATCACTCATCGGCATGATTCTGTCATTGACATTACTAAATGGGCCCAGGAATACTTCCAGAAACCACTGTCAGTAAACACAAGCCGCCGTGCCATCTGCAGATGCCAACTAAAGCTCTATCCTGCAAAAAGGAAGCCATATGTGAACATGGTCCAGAAGCGCCGTTGTGTCCTGTGGGCCAAGGTTCATTTAAAATGGACTGTTTCAAAGTGGAAAAGTGTTCTATGGTCAGACGAGTCCAAATTTGACATTCTTGTTGGAAATCACAGACGCCGTGTCCTCTGGGCTAAAGAGGAGGGAGACCTTCCAGCATGTCATCAGTGTTCAGTTCAAAAGCCAGCATCTCTGATGGTATGGGGGTGCATAAGTGCATACGGTATGAGCAGCTTGCTTGTTTTGGAGGCACTGTGAATGCTGAAAGGTATATAAAGGTTTTACTATGAATGCTGAAAGGTGTATATAAGGTTTTAGAGCAACATATGCTCCCCTCCAGACAGCGTCTATTTCAGGGAAGGCCTTGTGTATTTCAGCAGGACAATGCAAAACCACATACTGCAGCTATTACAACAGCATGGGTTCGTAGTAGAAGAGTCCGGGTGCTGAATTGGCCTGACTGCAGTCCAGATCTTTCACCGATAGAGAACATTTTGGCGCAGCATTAAATGAAAAATACGTCCAAGATGACCACGAAGTCTTCAACAGCTGGAAACCTATATCAGGCAAGAATGGGACCAAATTCCAACACCAAAACTCCAGAAACTCATAACCTCGATGCCCAGATGTCTTCAAAATGTTTTGAAAAGAAGAGGAGATGCTACACCATGGTAAACATGCCCCCGTCCCAACTATTTTGAGACCTGTAGCAGGCATCAAATTTGAAATGAGCTCATTTTGTGCATAAAATTATAAAATTTCTCTCAGTTTAAACATTTCTTATCGGTGTTCTATTGTGAATAAAATATTGGCTCATGTGATTTGAAATTCTTTTAGGTTTCATTTTATTCAAATAAAAAAAAAACATCCCAACATTTCCGAAATTCGGCTTGTATGCACTGTATGTATATTTACATATTTAATAACCAACATTCTTGTTCAGGGTTATTTTTATTTTTCCTGATTATGAAATGTTATTTTAATATTTGGGATTGTGAATGTCACAGCAATAAGAGTGGCTCATGATTAAATTATTGTGAAATATTGGCAATAAAAGCACTGAAATAATGATAACATCTTGTCTGGTAAATAAAAATCTTTTCACCACTTAACTGCAACAAACAGCCAAAATTGTGAATAACATTCAGAATTTAAGTTCTCTTCGTAACACACAGCAGGGTATGACAGTCCTACAGAGAAGGACAATAAAAACTACATTTTAGCCTATTTATTATTTATTTATAGCTTTGTAAAGCATAAAAATGTGTTGTAGATGGCTTTTCATATGAAAGACTGTACTGACATTTGAGTTTGCTATTATTGTTCAATCATAAAACTGTAAATGTATGAATAAAGCTGTATTCTGTAACTCATTTTGAATATTCTGATCTCTCGTTGGTGGAATAGTATGGTATTTCTTTCTGTACACAAATTTCAAGACATAACTGTTTTCTTATAAACACATGCACATACATACACACAGTAAATGAACAGTTCAGCTTAGTCTGTATCTTTATGTTTGGCTATAGCTCATTCCACAGAACAGTTATGCATCATAATCAACCTACTGTTTTTATTTTATTATAGAATCATCTACAGTTTTTTCATACACATTTCAATGAATAGTATTTTGCTCTAAGAGGCAAATTGAGGTTCTCCCATCTACAATACTGATACTCTTTTCCATAAGCAATTATCTAATCTCACATGCTGCGGCTATTTGGATACAGGCAGTGATAAACTGGCCATTTAATTTGCACAGTGTAGTAGTAAAGAAGGAGAGAGCAGTTCTACATGAAACACATTGTATCCATCTTATGTTTCAGCTGTAGATACAAGAAAGTAGCACACATGAAGCCTGTTTAATAAGACCTGAATGAACAAGTGAGCAAACAGGTTTGCCCTTGTGTTTGCTGATCATCCATCAGGTGATCGCTGTCAACTACGTCTCAATATGGATACGCTCCGGTCGTAGTTTATTCGCAAAATGGAACTAATGGAGGAAAATTAAAGCTTGAAAAGGTAGGGTTTCTGCCTTTGGTTCTTTTATTAGTGCTTTCCTTTTTAAAATAAATTTAGTACACAGAAACCTGCAAGAATCCACACTCATCTTTCCTTTAACAGCATCTCAAAACAGACCGACATATAAAAATACTTTTTTACTTTATATATTATGTAAAATACTATATTACTAACAGTATATACAGTATTATATAAATCTGATTCTTGTCTGGTTAAAAATGAATATCAACCAAAATCAATACCGACTAAAGTAACTTTGTGTCCTTCATTTCCAGGTCTTTACATGGCAGAAAGACATGATTTTCTTTGTCGTTTTGGGTCTGTCCTTCAGAGAAATTCAACTGTCATTCTCAGAGGAATTGGAATATAGTATTTTGGGCATATCTGTTATCCTTTTCCTTATAGCCCTCTGCCTTTTGATATGGCAGATTTATCGTCGCTGTACACAGTTTCCTGTTTCACGAAGACCTGGTAAGTTCTCATGCAAATGAATTGATTGATTTTTATATTTGACCTAATATTACACAAGATTAGTACATATTACTATAAACAGATGTAGTTTTAGATAAGCATGTAGTAGTTGTGGCTTAGATGCACAGTATTGTATAAGAGGTATTATATTATTTATCATATCTACAGTACTGTTCAAAAGTTTGGGGTCAGTGAGATATTTTTGTTTTTGTTGAACACTTAAAATGAATATTTTATTGTGGTTTCCACAAAAATATTGATAAACACCAAATCAGTATATTAGAATGATTTCTGAAGGATCATGTGACACTAAAGACTTGAATATTACTGTTTTTATTGTATTTGTGATCAAATAAAATGCAACCTTGGTTAGCATAAGAGACTACTTTCAAAAACATTAAAAATCTTACTGACCCAAAAAGTGTATCAAATGAAAAATTATAGAAAACATGCTAATGAGGTTTATGCAGAATATCTATCAACATCTATTTGATTCCAGTGAATATTTTGTTAGCAGATGGCCTGTCGGCTAGGAGCGGAGGTTTTCAGTATGCTACACAAACAAATGACGCTAAGGTAAGATTCATTTGCATAAGCCATCATTATCTTCATAACCTGGAATGCATCCATTTTGTAGTGTGTTTGCTTCCTTAGTTTTTGCTTGCTCTGACAGATCAAATTAAATAGATGAAAAACATGTTTCACAGATGGTTAGCTTTGGTTGCCAACCACATGTGTATTTCTAAATATCCAAAAAGACCATAACTAGAAAATTAGACCAGATACACACTTTGTCCATCAGATGGATGTTCATTATGAAGAACTGAGCCACCGACTGTCCCCTGGCACGTCTTGCACTAACCTGGGCAGTAGTTTAGATCTAGCTACCATGGCAGATCTGGAAGAGGAGAACATCCAGGGATCTCTTCGCTTTTCACTGTTCTACGATCAGCTGCAGTCCAAACTGGTGGTGACGGTACTGGATGCTCAGGATCTAGCCGTGCGAGACTTCAGTCGCAGCGTGGACCCGTTTGTTTGGGTGTGGTTGCTGTGGGCAGAAAGAGTGGATGAGGAGCAGAGTTCAATGCATTGTGTTCTGGACGAATGGCAGACACGTCTTGTGAAGAAGAGCTGTAGTCCTGTGTTTGGAGATCAGTTCTCTTGCACTCTGGCTGAAGAGGAAGTACCAAGAGTCACTGTTAGATTTGAGGTACGTAACGGGCCCAGCAACTTATTTTATTGTGACATCAATTCACTTTTGATTGTTTCTTTTAGGTTAGGGATTTTGATAAATACTCAAGACATGGAATTCTAGGAGAGGTCCGCGCTCCCCTGAACAGTTTGAAGCTCTCATATCCCCTGGAGTTAAGAGAGGATCTGCAAGTACCCAAGAAAGTAAGTTTTATCCCGGTATAACAAATTGGAAATTATGAGATAAAAAAAAACAATTGGTACATTTTCTGTGTAGGATATGGTTGGTGAGGCACTGCTCTCTCTGAAATACATGCCTACATCTCAGAGGCTGGAGGTGGGGGTGTTGAAGATTCGCACAGTATGTCATCCCAGTAAGACTGAGAGAGGTGAGGAATAATGAGTGTATACTTACATATGAATGGAATTGAAATAAACTGCACTGTTAACTGTGCTGCAAACTGATACACTTTTATTCTATAACACCTATGGACAAAACATTTGGGACACACCTCTTAATTATGGAATTCAAGTGTTTCATTCAGACCCATTGCCACAAGTGTATAAAATCAAGCACCTAAACATTCAGTCTGCATTATCAAACACAAAATGGGTCATTATGGAAAGCTCAGGGAATTCAAATATGGTACTGTAATAGGATGCCATCTTTGCCGTAAGTCAGTTTGTGAAATGTCATCCCCGCTAGATATTTCACTGTCAACTGTAAGTGGTATTATTTGAAAGTGAGAGGGTTTAGGAACAGCAGCAACTCAGTCATAATGCAGAAGAGAACGTAAAGTCACAGAGCAGGGTCACCGAGTGCTGATGCACGTGGTGCATAAAAGTTGCCAACACTTGATTCCATAGCTGAGGAGTTCCAAACTTCCACTGGCATTAAAATCAGCATAAAAACTGTGCAGCAGAAGCTGGAAGCAGCCTCACATCACCAAGTGCAATGCCAATGCTGACTGGTGTAAAGCATGCCACAACTGGACTCTGGAGTAGTGGAAACATGTTCTGTGACGAAATGCACTTCTCTGTTTGACTGGTTATTATATATTTATTAACTTTTATTATTGAGTTCTCTTTTTATATATATATATATATATATATATATATATATATATATATATATATGTATATATATGTATATATATAATTTCTATAGATTTAATTAGGCATCATTTCTAGTTTCAGTTTTTTTTTTATTTAGTATTCATATTTTACTTTAATTTCCGCTTTGCCAATTACCGAAAACAATTTTAGTTTTAGTTAACATAAGGCTGCTACAGCAACGATGACAATGAGCTTTTCTGAGAGAAGCGGTACAATTGTGTGATATTGCTTAGCCTGTTTCCGCCACTCAATAAAATAATTAAAAAGCCGATTGTGACTTTTTATCTCACAATTATGACTTTTTTCCCCTCACAATTGCGAGTTTAGCCTACATCTCGCAATTATGACTTTTTTCTCAAAATTACGTGATATAAACTCGCAATTGCGAGTTAAGTCAGTTGTGAGATATAACCTCAGCAATTCTAACAACATACTATTTCTTCTCTTCAGAACTGGACTTATATTTCATATTATATTTTATTTCACAAAAAAAAAGAAGAAGAATTGCCAGATACAAACTCAAATTCGAATCTCGCAATTTTGACTTTCTCACAAATCTGACTTTATATCTTACAATTCTGACTTTATAACTCGCAATTGAGAGTTTATATCTTCACAATTCAGAGGGAAAAAGAAGAGAGAGTCAGAATTGTAAGATTCTTTTTTTATTCAGTGGCGGAAACAGGCTTACATACTCAACAATTAACAAAAAAAAAAAAGTTAATATTGTATAACTTCCATTTAAAAACAAAAAATTGCCAGTTTATCAATTTTTTCACCGCCAATTGAAAATTCATAACGAATGACTCAGTCATAATTATAGTCAGTTACGCCACCTACTGGCGTACCAATGAATCTCTTCCTATACTGACAGCCTTGTAAAAATTAAGAACTGAATGTATTAATTTATATATTATGAACTAACAACGAACAAAAGTTTATTTACATTTTAACATTAACCTAGTTTAATATATCTTGTAAAATTACTTTTAAATGATCTTTAAACTGTTTGTTGATTGTATCACAGCTCTCTATGCCAAAACCAGCGTTACCTGCAACCACTGCAAGCTTCGACATCAGAGGACTAAACAGAAGAAGCATTGGGAGGTGACTGTGTTCAATGAGGTCCTGACCTTTGTGTTGCCAGATCAACAGATTAGAGAGTGCACCATTATAGTGTCTGTTTACGAAATTCAGCCTTCAAAGAAGTCTTCCAAGCGTTTGATTGGTCACATCCACATCAAAAAAGGCAAAACCCTCGAAAATGAGCATTGGAAACTGATGATGCAATCACTACGACAGCCAATCGCTAAGTGGCATTTAATCTTTATCTGATTAGCCTAAACCTACATCTCAAGTTTATTGAGGCCTCCAGTTCCCGAGGTTGGAGGTCATAGGCCTACTTCCAACTTTTGTGTCTGTTTCAGGCTGGAATGAGGAAATGTGTGCTGTCAAGAAAATAAAATGTTAAATTTGGTTGCTCATTGGGTTTAAAACACTTAATAGGTTTAAGCTATATGTGTGTTTCTTTATGGGCACTTCTGGCCCAGTAGATTTAAAACTCACTTTCACACTCAGTCTCACTAGTATTTATTTTTTCAGCTAACAACACAACCTATACGACAATCCTATACAACCTATACGATAAATTTTATATAAATACCTGTTATTTTATGCCATGGTGTCATCTCAAACAATGAACTGTGTTTAATAGCATCATATGGTGGAAATCTAAAACATTTTTGGAATACAATGGCTGATTTTGTCTTGCTAAGGCTAATTTCATTGCTGCCATTTACTGTATTCTAAAAGCAAATGAGATGTATTTACATTCTTTGCTTAATTTAGAGATGTTTGGTAATGACGCACAATAAAATATTCAATTCAAAGGTGATCTCAAGCATGCCTTTCACTGACACTGCTGTTGTTGTTTAAAAACCTACAAGTACGAACTTTACGCACGATTGCTCAATGTGGTGAAAATGTCGTTGCCTATATTTGGAAATATATACTCGTTTATTCGTTATGAATGAATCCTCATTGACGTGTTTAGCAAGCTAATTTAAATCAGCTGTATATTGTTGATGTTTTCTAATGACAAGGTACCAACTGTATCCACAAGATGGCTCTCTAACACTATGAGACTAATGAAGCTTATCTTTTTTTTTCTTCCTTTTTTTCACAATGAAGCATTTGAAAAGCTGGGCTGAAGTCACGTTGTTGTTTTAGGGTACATATATAGAGTTCATATATATATAGTCATAATAATATCCTCATACTAATGCCCCACCACAATTCTAATAGATCAGGAGAAGAGTTTGAGCAACTGAGATAGATAAGCACATCCATATAAATGTGATTCAGCAAGCCTGCAATGCATAGCCTATTTAAATATTTAACTGACAGTACACTGTCACCATTTTGGATTGAACAGAACAAGCATGTGATCTCCACACTGAATGTGTTTATAATGAAGGATGGGTTTGTGCTCCAAAAGTTGCACACATCACCCATCAGTTCCAGCCCACTGAAGCACTGGCTCACTGCTAAAATTGCAAAGCCAGACTCAGCACTTGAGGAGGCTGCATCATTAGCGTGATGCTAGGATAGCAGCGTTTGGAAGGAGAACAGACCCACACTACAATTTAAACAGATGAGCGTTTCAGTGGCACATTATTTAGTTTTGGCCTGCCTCCAGATTGTTTGTTTGAAGTTACTTCTGAGCCACTGCTCCAGTCTTTTTGTAGACAAGGAGATAGTGAATTAAGGCAAACATCACGACTTTGACTCATAATGAGCAGGGCTGAACAGATGTTACTGCACCTCCGCTGCTCAAGGCCATTCCCAGGCATTACATCTCTCTCTTCAAGACTGTTTGGAAAACTGTTCCTCCCACAGTCTGTTAATGAAAGTCACGATGGGATTTGGGGGAAAAGGGTGAGCATGAGAAATCTGGGGCCTTGGAAGGGAGGATTGCATTCCTCTTTTCTCGCTTTTGTTTAAAACCACAATATTACTTGTCTTTTACGAACCCAGGTGGGTTTATAAATGTCAAGGACATTTTACCTCACCGAAAGTCACGTTTTACTTCAACCTTTATCATTATAAGAGGAGAATGTTAGCGCCTACATAAGTTCATCATTATCCAAAAATTAATTATTACTTAACTTTTAGGTTAACATGCCATTGAGAAGTTTGGGGTCAATGAGATTTTAGTTGTTGCAGAACTTGATTTCTGTTGATGTGTTACTATTTGTATTAGGTTTGTCTTTTATATATTTGCATATTATACTAGCGTGAATACATCCATTTAAACACTTGATGTCATTTTGTTTTGTATTGTATTGGGCGTACCATTCATTCTACAATTATAGTTGTACACTGTGTACATAGACTGTGTACAAATACACTGAATATCGAAAATCGAGGCATGTAATTTGACATGAAAGTATTTCAGCTTCACATGGAAGTCAGGCTAATTTAAAAAAAAAAATATATATATATATATATATATATATATATATATATATATAATTTATTTTTATTTTTTTTAAAAACCATATACACCTGTTGTCTGTTCCTATTCAGTCTTCACTATGTTGCAAGCCAAATTGAAATAGACTTCTATGTCAGAAGAAATGCTTTAAAGTGCTTTTTTGTTATCTGTTACATTATCAGCATCTAGATAAACTCATTACCCAAATGTTCATTATTATTTAAGTTTTAGGTGAGGAGCAGTATGCAAATTGGGATTATCAAATCTTTTAGGTCTGCTAAAAAAATAAACCCTGTTACTTTTGCTTTGTCTCTGACAGGACGGGATGGGATGTAACTATTTATAAAGCACTGATGATTTAGGACAAACTCCAGCAGCAGGAGCCACGTAACTAAAATTTCTCCACCTAGAAAAGTAGCCCAACCCAAGAAAGATTATTTAGACAACAGATAAAATAATGAACACGTATATTCATATTTATTTGAAGTTCTCTGATTATCACTGCTCCATAGGCTTTCGTTGTAAGTGCATTACTGTAAATGTACTTCCCTCATTTTTTCCTTTCTTTTCTTTTACAAATTACAAAGTTGATGCTGGCTGTAAAGCTTAATGTACATTTAACCTCAAACTGTCTTTTCAGTCACAATGAGCTGCAAAGTATATTATTTTAACTGAAATTGTAAGGACTAATTATAATTAATAATTAAATTACTTTTAATAGCTGTCATAAAACTAAATTATTTAACACTGGTTATTGTCCAAACTACAGGCTTATTGCAGGTTGAAACAGACAAACGTGAATAGCAGGTGAGTAACTGGTCAAAAGATCAATGCAGTGGTAATGTCACCCAACTTGAAAAATGTTCTGAGGTAGTTGAAAATGTATACATATTCATTATATTTATCGCTCCATATGGGTTTAGAATATGGGATATGCCCTGGTATGTATGTATATGAAGGATATTTTCAGGATGTGCGTATATGAGGGTCTCGTGGCATAGCTGTTCCAGACCACTGCTGTTACTGCAGTAACACATGATATGTAGAGTTGGCTCACAGACTTCTTACGCAACACTAATGAATCGGCCCAGGGCATAATGGAAACTGTTGCACTGTTGAGAACTAATTATTGTTGTTGTCATTGTTATTTTTTGTTGTTACAGTACTTGATTTCTGTTTATGTGTTGCTATGTGTTATGTATTGGGTGCGTCTACAAATAGATGTGTATAATGTACAGCATGAATAGATCTTTGATGTCATTTCTTATTTTTATTTTTGTATTGTATTGTATTGTACTGTATTGGGCGTACTATCCATTTGTATTTGTACATTGTGTACAAAACTGAATACTGAAAACTAGGGCACCTAATTTGACATAAAAGCCTATATTTCAATTTCACAAGTTAATAAAACAGTCAGGATTCACCCGTTGTCTGTTCCTGTTCTGTGTTTAATGTCACTTCGTTGCAAGCCAAATTGAAACTGAAACTGACTTTTATGTCTTAAGTCCTTTGGACTATAATTTTTGAAATAACTTTTTTTTTTTTTTTCATAAGCCAAGGCCCTTCCAGCAAGCAGTGCTCCAAAATCTATTTCTTCACAAATACAAACAGACCTTCGGACAGCACCTAAATCAGGATGTCATGACCTAAAACTGGAGTAGTGAGTCAAAGTGAAATTTAGAGAGAATTATTTTTATTTTATTTTACCGTTTTATTTTATTATTATTATTCTTAAAGATTTCTCTCTTTATGGCTTAAATAAATAAAATACTATAAACCATAAACATAAACAATTGTGGCAGAATTTTACTGGGCAGATTAAAGAGATCTCAGTTGATCTGAGGCATTCAGACATCAAGAAACATTCTTTAAAGACCAACAGGCTTCACACAGCAGGAAATCCAAACAAAGCAGGAACAGGAATTCTGTTTTTCAGCCTGTCAGATTCCATTCTCTGTCCCACAACATTCTACACAATCCAAAAAACCTGTGACGTGGAAACGTAACTGTGTAAACTCAATAAAATTAGACAAGATGTGAAACAAACTCGCAGTGAATAACAGCTAATCTTGTCTAATCCCACAGTCAGTTAACTGACGTTGATGTAATATTGCACACAAACTGGAAAGTACTTTCTTAAACTGGCAAACCCTAATCTGACTGGCCGACTCATTGTAACTTCTGGAAATAAGGTCATATGGGTGTTTTTTAAATCAGGCTGCCTGTACATGAAGTTGCATGACGGATGAATATAATGAGCTCTACTGAAGAGATTTAACATTTTAACATATTTTTGACATGCAACGTAAAACACACTGCCATACACAGGTGTAGGAAGTGCAAAGAACACAAAAATACAGAGTTCTGGCATGAAAATGACTCAATCTGCCAACTCAATCTGACCTAATGACATCATTATCATATGGCTCAGCGGATTGTTTTTCTCCTGTATCAGGAGATCAATGAGCTCATTGCTCAATATTCAAATACCTGGCTTTCGTTTGCTGTGGCAGTTTGGCAGCACACTTCAGAAACCCTCCACCTTCCCCAGCTCCACCTGTATAGATCTGCTACGAGGTGATTATTGTATGCTATATGGGGGTTATTCATATGTGCCAGCAAAAGCCAAAACATCTTGTAAATGATTAAAATTTTTCATTTTAACATGACACAGAGCATACAAAATGCATTATTTGTAATCCAGCTTTAATGTCTCATTTTTATTTTGAATATTTCAAACTACTCTAAAGTATAATGGGAACTGGAAACTGCAAACATTCTCAAACTGTGCTGAACTACCTAATTTTAACTAAATAAATGAAACAAGCAGGGGGAAAAAATCAGTCTGTTTTTCACTGCTCATGCCACTATTTTCCAGGTACATTTTGGGTTCTGTGAGTGTGTTTGCTTGTTTATCCTGAGCTCTCCTTTATCTTTACCCTGCTGAACGACAGCCAGACCTTTCACTTTGGCATCTGTTAGAGAGATAAAGATAAGAGCCAAAAATCTCTCTCCTCCCACACATCAAATTAGGGAAAAAATACAAAATAAATAACAGCTCAAGGACACCTCACTGGCTGGACACTCACAAATGCACTCTCATTACATTATAGCTGCAACCTCTAGCTTCCGGTCATGATGAAGATTACATATTGTCATTAAGAATGTTTTTACCAACCGCTTAAATAGCAAATGTTAAAATGACTTAAAAGCCATTTCACGTGAATATTTTATTTTTAGTTCTTTTTTTAAGTGATGTACACAATACAAAGTATAATTTGCTACCAGCCTACAGTTCATTAACTAAATATGGAATATTTGCATAATTAAAATGAAGAATAATTCATCTCTACATCAAACATTGATCAACAATTCATCACAGCATTTATTTTCTTGCTATGTCTGCCAACTAAAATATTTTTCTTTCATAATTTCACTCTCTAAATAAACTGCAGAGTTTATGAATAGGCTAGTGCATTTAGCCATTTAACCACTGTTTCAACTGTGCCCATTAAACACTGTATATTTCTCAAAATGTTACAAAATATGTCCGTAGTTTTATCTTTATGTCAGTAGTGTTATCCAATTTTGTTTTAAATCCATCTCTGAATACATTTGTTGTTTCCATTCTTAGACACTGGGACAGGACAGCATTTAAAGCAATTCTGCAGGTATAATTAGCCTAATACAGTGTGTTTTAACTGTACCAGGCTCACAACATCACACACTCCTCTAAATTGCACGACAACCCTTGGGGACACAAACCATAACATAAAATCACAGATTAAAGGTAGCAAATATTAGTGTTTAATCGTCGCGAAAGGACAAGTCATTCCGTGCGAAAGGGAGAGGGTGAAATTAAATTCTTAACCCTAAAAATAGACATTGTTCTATGTTTCCGGATTTGAGAATCATACATCCTTGAAATTGTATAAGAAAGGATGCTGATACGCATGTGTGGGGCAAAAATTAAGGCTAAGGAGCGATGAGCAAGTTATTTAGGGCGTTTCAACTCTCCCTTTGTTCCAAATGTACATGGTCTACCCTACAGCGCAGCTTTGAACACAAAATGTTTCCAGCCCTTAGCAGTGACCTTTGTTTTTTGCCACTATTTCTTTAGCATGCGTTGGCTTGTATACCCGTCAAACGGGTTAAAAGTCATGCTTTAAATTCCTGTCCTAGTATTCATTCAGAGCTTTGAAATAGCCTATTACAATGAACTTTGACGAGTAAAACACGCAGCTGCATTATACTCATTATTACGTGATTTATGGGTTTGGAGGTTAACAGTCACTCTTCTGAAATGTAACTGAATTCTGTTGCTGTGGTTTCATCTTGTGTGTGTGTGTGTGTGTGTGCGTGCGTGCGTGCGTGTGTGTGTGCGTGTGTGTGTATTTCTATAAAGCAACGCCTACTGTAGAAGTGAAAGAGTATCAAGGACTGGCAATCTCAACCTCTGCAAAGAATCTTCTAGAAAGCGCTGCAGTTGATTTTAGGACATTACTTTTAGCAAACCTCTGAAAACACTTGTCAGGTTAGCTGAATCTGCTTTATGAACAAAAACTGAATTGCATGCCAGTGTAAATTTATGTGTGTATCTGGATTTTTTCATCCATTATTAAACTCATTTTCATATTTATAATTATCATCACTGAATTATGATTTGGAACATGATCATAAACTTAGCATCATACAATCTGATTCTAGTTTAAACAATCTTTTGTGACATTAAGGGAAGGACTGAAAAAGGAAAAGGACATAGACAAAATAATTTTACAACCCTTTATTCACAGTCATATGCAAAGCATGAATTAGTACATTACAGCTTGTTGAATGGTTTCAGTTCTTAAGTCTTTTGTAAGCAGAAATGTCAATCACATTTTTTTTTCCTATTCCTCATTTTTTATGTTTGTACATTTAATGGATATTTATAGAGAACAAGCATCAGAGGCTTTATATTGATGTTAACAGATGGACAAGTTAGTAAAGCTGGTCTCGATAAACAACTGATTTTAAAAAAGGAATTATATTCAATTATTCTTTTTATTTTTTTACATCAACACTATACTTTCCCTTATCCTTTCTGTTTACCGATGTTCCAAAAATTGAGATTCATGGAGACCAGTTATATAGGAACATGTAAATAAATATATATTTTTATTTTTTTATGATTTAAGATGTGTGTGATATGTGAAAACAGAAATCAACTGATCACCAGTATACTACAGTTAAAATAAAAGGGCCAAGAGATCCACAGAACACTTTCTTATTAAGAAAATACATCTTCCATTGCAGAAAAATAATAGAAAAGTTACATTTGCAAGTAATAAAACTTTTTCACAGAACTGCTTCAGAAAGTGCCTTCGACATTATCATTAGCAAAAAAAAACAAGACCGCCTTAATAATACTATATTACTATACCTCTATTTCAAGCATATGAAAAATTAAGGTTATACAAAGTAAAATGCAAATCTAAGTCAATATTGTTCAGTTGTAAAACAGTTTTATAGCATTTAAACTTAAAAAAGAAAAAGAGAATAAACATTCATAAACGTTCACTGTGAAATTGTAATCCGAACAACTGTTATACAAAACAAAAGGCTGTAATTTTAGGAACCGACTCTTACAAAGTTTTATATTAATATCTAGCAGTTATCAGTTCAGTATCAAATCAGATACAGGCGGGTAATCTCAAACTTAGCAAATTCTTATAAAATAAACAAGCACCTCTAACAAGAGGTGAATGACATCACTATGGTCAAAACCATAAAATCTTCCACCGTTAAGACAGATATTTCACACCATCTTTCTCCTAAGGAGCATGCAGATGGTGCGGTCCCACAGGTATTTCACTTCACATCATGCAGATCTACTAGACACAGAAATCAAACAAGACATGATCTAATAGAAGTAGAAAAGAGGTAAATCATCCAGTAAAAATGGTGGCATGAAATGGAAACAGAACTTGGAAACAGAACACTGAATCATCAGAAGAAGTGTCAACATGGTTTGGTCTGTTGTACCATCTTCTGGTAACAGGTCCAGTTTTTGAACCTTACTCCTTCACAGCACATCATCTATCACCGGTTGTATAGATAACACTACAGCAGATGACTAGGTGACTAAGGCTTAAGTTAGTATGAAGAACTTTCCACCGCAGCATTTTTGACTTATGAATCAAACTGCAGCTGCATAAAATATTTTCCCCACCACCTACGCTCTGACCTACAGTCTTTTTAGTTTTACGGCACGTGACCTCGTTATTCTCCTCTATTATTCTCCAACTGTCCAGAGGCTCAGGCTGGTGTGTTAAATGTGAGAAGCTTAAACTTGTAAACACTGAGAAGCAGCATTTGGGGACACTCAATGCACATGGTCTTTTTTTTTTTTTTTTTTTTTAAATATGAATGTTGCATTGATTTTGGTCCATGCAGCACGGTTGAATCACTACAGTTGCAGAGCATCCTCTTTTAGGCACATTCAAAATTTGCTCTGCTCTTTTCTTGACGCCATATTTCTATGACACCACCTTCTGTCCGTTAGGAATTTATGCCTGTTTCCTTTAAACCCTGAGCTTCTTTTTCAGCTCAAAGAACGCGTCAAATCTGGACATGCCGTATTCCTGTAAAGAACAAGAAAAAATAATTAGAGAATAAACGATTGGCATTTTTTTAAATTATATTTATAATAGATCAGTTCTACAAGATATAGGAACATTTTTTTGTCCATTTTATTTTATTTCTTATTATTTTTAAGATATTCATTGCACATTATTCATTGTTTTAAAAATGGTCAAACTTCAATAATTGTTTTTTATTTTTAATATGCAAATTAAACAACATTTTATGTCAAAAACAGTACTGTGGCACAGTCATGTTACCCTGACCTCACAAGTATTTGTGTAATGTCCAAAGGGTTGTCAGGCAGCGCAAATATTGTAAAGGCCGTATCTTTACGTATCTGATCTCCGTTGATAAAATTCTGGTCTTACCTAAGAGCTGCACTGTGTACAAAGGAATAACTCAACATAAGCTATAACTCAACTGCACACACAAAGACTTGATGGCTTTCTTGCAATAACTCACCATGTACCCAAACTCAATAGTTGATATTTTGGCCTGGATCATGGACCATAATCCCCAAAAGAAATGGGAGGCCAGAGCGAACCTAAATGAGAGAGCATTGAGTTCACAAAGTACAGATGGAAGAACATTTGGGATGTCTCTGGAAACGTGAATCACTGCTGAGCTTGGTCCAAATGCCTTTTTACAATATCCATTATTGTAGCACAGTACGAGACCCAAGAGAGATAGCCTCATTCTTTTTTCTTTTTTTTAATTATATGGGCCTCATTTCAAAATCAACAAACTCAAGAATATGTTACATAATCATCTATAAAATTACAAATTGATGGCAAAATGTGCTTAAGATAGATCTGAGGTAAGTATATCACCTGTTAACCTCCACTAGCATATCCTCTTTGAGTTTCAGCTGGTCCTCCTCACTCAAGTTTTCAAATCCAGCATGAGATTCCAACAGATAACTCTGAAAGAAATGCATCTGAGGAAACAAAATGAAATGTAATGTGATTTTTATGGTTCATAGATTTAAAAGAAGAAATAAAAGTATCCCAAAAAGTCATTTTACAAACCTGCTGTGCTTTGGTGGGGTAATTTTTGGTGTTGGTGATGAAAAATGGAAACTTGTCATAGGTGTAGTCATAAGTCCACTCACAGAAGAAATTTCCAATGTCAAATCCTCTGTGGGAGAAAGACAGGAGATCAGCATCCCATCATCAACATTTGTTAGTGCGATAATAATGTATAATGCATGAGTCTTGGTCTTTCAGAAATCATTGGTAATTGTGAAGAAGGTTTTTTTTTGGTTGCCTCCCACATTCATGAGAATATCGTGACATTTGGAAACTGTTCTGATCAGTTTCAATAAATAATGAATAAATCAGTTCAGAATGACGTGTAGTGCTGATAAACTACAAATGCCAAACATTAGTATACTGATTCAACCAATTTGCCAAACAATAGCGCTAAATATACTAAACTGATAAGTTAGCACTTTAAAATTGACAGCTCTAGAAATACAATTTGTAAAATCTCTCCAGTTTTCCACAGACCCCCTAGCACAGGTGCCCAGATCTCATTTTTAAAATTCCTGGTCTAAAATATTGTGCATAAATATTAACAGGTATTGTCTTATTGCTGTCTGTGAAGATGATAATACATTTCTAGTCTATCCAGTTCAGTCATGAAACTCTAGATAGCAATGCAGTCTTGTATTACATGGCACAAGCTGATTGGCTGATTCTGCAGCCAATCAGATTGCTTGGTCAATATTAAAATAGTCTAGTTCAGTGTTCATTCTAAGTTCATTCTTATACCTTTGACCTCCCCCAGCTCCACCTGTCTAAATCTGCTGCAGGATTTATGTATGCCTAATCATGCAGCAGCAACATAACTCACAACAGCGTGTCTGTACATCTATTGGCAGTAGCAAACCCATACTTGCTCTGCAGCAGCAGTATGTGTCTGCCAAGTCCAAAATGCATCGTCATATTCATTAAAATGCTAAAACTACTTCCAAGAGTTGCCATGATTGAAATTATATCATGAGGCAAGTAACTAGGTTTCTACCAGTTTTGAGCCAAGCCACAAAGTAAGAGAAAACATGACTCTTACTTTGCGCAAACTGAAAGAGATTCATTTGTAAAAAAGACTCTTTGTGAAGAGGCTCACAGCTGCTGTGGAAACTGAAAGCACACATCTTTGTGGCTGGGAAGTCTGGTTTCATTTCCTACTGCTTTGCTGCACAAGCACTGTCAACGGACCTGAACATGGGTCACTTAAGCCCTAGGAGACTACACTGGAGGGCAGGATGAGAAAAAAAAACAAAGCATGCCTTGACTCTTGTCGTCCACCACTGGAACAGTGATCATGCTGATACAGGACACCCTTGGAACAAAACCAGGCTCCTAAAAGAACGTGTTACAGTTTGGAGCTTATTTGCCTGAGGATCCTCATTGAGACCTGTGTTTGAGCACATGCAAGAATGCGAGTACCCTAGCAACAAGGTGGGATCATTGCCAGAGCCTTCAACATCTAGATAGAGGTCCGCTCTTAGAAATGGGTCGCCCCAAGCGTTCCAAACTGATCAGAAACAACCGAGTTGTCTTGAATAAGAGAATCAGACAGTTGTTTAATGCAGCTCTAAAGATGTGGGAGGTAAAAGATCAAAACTTAATTCCCATCAAACATTTGTCTGTTGCAAAACCAGGCTGTTTTCTTAGAATTTAGCTGCACGTGCTTCTTCCGATAGAGCATGTGAGGAATTGATGTGACTATGAATATTACAGACCTGTAGTTGTAGCTGCTGTACTCAAAGTCGATTAACATGAGCCTCTGTCTGTCTGTGTTCTCACGGCCACTCAGGAGCAAGATGTTTCCTGTTTAAAACATGGCAGCACTTTTAAAACATTTGATTAAACATTGAGTGGACCTTTGTTAGAAACAATAATAAAATACAGACAATCAAAGTACTAAACCCATGTCTAACCTTCTTGCAAGTCATTGTGGCAGAAAACAACAGGAGAGGGAGTAGATTCAAGTAGACACCTGTGTACACAAACAGCCATTTAAGTAAGCATACAGAAGACGTCAATTATGAGCAGCCGGGAAACACATTTTGTATTTGTCAATATATTATCTTGCTATCAGTCACTCTCGAATCTCTTAAACTGTGAACAGTTTCCAGAGGTTCTGATAAAGCATGTCAATGAAACCATGCTGAAAATGTATGACGAGAAGATAATTCTCCTAAAACAGAAGTGAAATCACAGCTGTGCTGAATAATCAAGACATTAAAGATCTTACTTGAGATTGTCCATCTCTTGATGCAAGTTGTAGGTCAAAAGGCGGGAGAAGTTTCGTAGATGGTGCTCCCTGGTGAAGGTGAGCTGAAGCACTTGATCCATGTACCTGTGCAGTAGATGAGAGTACAAAAAGATTGCAGTGTTGGCCATCAATACGGACAGTAACTCTTCTATTTTTAGCAATTAAGTAAGCTAGAGTGAAATATTCATATACAGTATAGTAAAGTAAAGCTCAATCCTGTCAACATCCTGACAGTAAGGATGCAGTTCCCCAGCCACTATGAACATTTCTGAGAATTTAAACAAACTAGACAGCCTTTTTTAACCCTCATATTGTGTTCTAGCCATTTTGACCAAGAGGGGATTTCCTTTTTCCTGAAAATGATAGTTAATGTTATCACATTGGACTGAAACCGACTGACTTTGCTCCTACAGCGTTTAACAGCTTCCCAAAAAATGATTTTTTTTGTGCTTTTTTCCCCACCTTGTTACACTTGTGGTGGTCAAAAATGACCAGTCTACAAAAAAAAAAATTCACTCAAAAACTGAGGTCCATAAGCTCAGATCAAGAGGTCCTACAATTAGTAAGCTCCAAAAAAATACAAACCTGTGCTAACTGAAAGAAAAGAAGTTGAATTCATATTTTGGTGATTATATAACATTGCATGCAAGCAATTTTTAAAAGGCTGGAACAGCCAAATTAGGTAAAGGATTTTCAGCACAGGACAAGTGTTAATTTGACAGATATTTTATGATCACGCACTTTTCCATGGTGCCAAACAGCCACTTTGGCTCCTTGTTGAATGGCATTCTCATTCCATGAAATCTGGCGATCTTTTCAGCAATCTCAGCAAATATACCAGGGACACTCAGCTCATCTGTGGACAATTTTCGACTCTGTAGGCAAACATTGAACTTTCAGTTTGTGTTTTTATAACTAAAACAGAAACACTTATGTAACTAAAATACAAAACGTTACACTTCAGTTTTAAGTTTATGTATATTTAAAATCATGGAACATTATTCAGAGCAATGGAAAAAGTGACAATTTGCCTAAAATGTCATTTGGATTTTCTTGCAATTTGCAAGAAAGGGATGCATAAGCATTAGTGTCAAAACCGCGTTTCACATCCAGACTGTCCTCTCAATCATCCTAGCAGCAAACTTGAAGACTCACAGGCACAAACTGTTCCAGTCTCCCCTGTGGAAAAATGCCATAGAGTTTGGGCCCAAGCTCCCTCTCGGCCAGGATAGCAAACATCACGCTCTCCAGTACCATGGCATCAGCTCCCTGCAAACACAAAAACATACGGATACAGTTTGAACACTCAACAAGATAAATCAACTGTCAAGCTCTATCATCGAACCACACAGACTGCCATGAAAACCTGCTTAGACTGATTGGACCTTCCAGCCCTTAAAGAGGAGTTCAAGTTGAAGAACTTAATTCAAAACTGTGATGCTATAAAGGATAATAAATACTGCACTGACACCAATTCTATCTGAGAGCCAGTCATTTTGTAACAGTGGTGATGGGCAGAAGCAAATTTAATGGCAGTGCTGGAGCAAAGTGAGTTAAATGAAAAAAAACAAGAGAGGCAATTGTGCTGAGCGAGGCAGAGCTTGCCAAACATCCCAGTCATTAATTGTGGCTGCTTAACTAGCAATGACATTAAGCCTGTTTTTGGACAAGGCTGTGCCAAGTGTTAATACACAGAACCGAAAGAGCTCCCCTTCCTATGTGGGGGAAGTACTTGTGTAAGGCATCTCAATTTTTCAAAACATTCTACAGTTCTGCTTTTACTCGTTCCCTCCAATTAGAGATCATATAAAAATAGATGGCCAAGAGATTACATATTTACCAGTTATCAGTCATTGAGTGTTGTACATTGAACTAATGCCTTAAGAATCCAAAACTGGTAGGTCAAATGTTTGAAACTGCAGACATGAATGATTGAAATGTTACAGAATTCCTTTAACATTAACTTGAACCACTGATGTCACATGACAATGTTACGCAACATTTTGACCACAAACTGGCACACCAATATGGTAAATTGGTCCAGGCAAACAGAAAGTCCAAAAAATGCCCAAAACAAAAATTATATGACTTTCTTTATTCCCTGTTGAGTATCCTGGCAACTCTTTTCAATATAACGAAAGTGAACGATAACTGTGCTGAAAAAAAAAAAAAAGTCTGGATCAGTTGACTATCAAACTATCAGTTGATCAGTATTAAACAATTACATTTCTTGTCTTAGATTTTTTCATTAAATTAACTGCATTAATCAAAAGTTTGGAATGAGGGTAAACAAATTATGGCTTTAATGTTTTAAATTTTGTGTCAACTTTCCCTTTAAGATCACAGTAAATATTTATGAGTTCCGAGCACAGGACTAGCCAAACAATTTCTTGTTTACAAGTGGGAAACTCTAGACGTTATTTGAAACATGGTGGAAACGCTGATCTGTTATACAGGTAATGTTTGTATAATCTATGTATTACCTATATATAGCAACCAGTGAGAGGACTGTAGCGAATGGTTTAGCTCTCAGCTTTTCACAGTTTACTTTACATTTAGGTGTGATACCATGTATAAATAAGACATCAATTAATATTTTTCATTATTTTGAATACAGACGTAGTTGTTTGGTTACTTTTAATAATTAGAGTTATAATTTGTTATATTACTGGTTTTGCATAGAGTACTTCCATGTTCCATTTCCAACATGAATGCGTGACGTACTAATAATGAATGTCTGACTCAGAGGAACAAGTTTCCCAGGTGCAGTTAAAGGCTGTATTGCACGAGTAGTTCCTGTATTTAGTGTTCTATAAAACAACAGAAAATCTTTTGCTAAATGCTAATAATCAAGATGACCAAACACTTCAATAAGTGATATTAAATCACCACAGGCTCTTGCTTAGAAGATAACCCAAAGGAAAATCTCTTCAAATACTCATCCCAATTAAGACAATCATCATGGCATTGATTCTATAATCATCCAAGTTAAATAATACATCGGCCTCGAGTCTTTTATCTCACTACAGATCAATTTAATAAGGTCAGGTAAAAGCCCTGAGCTCATTTCATCTCAATGTTTGACATTACGAAGAATGGCACGCAATTGCGCAACAAAACTGCTGAGAGAATATTAGCTGACCTGCAGTGTAAAAAAACATCCGGTTCTTTCAGAAATTCGACAGGACACTATGGCCTTCCCATTGGAGGATAATTTTGACGGAAAAATCTGGAAGGAAATTAAACTTCCTCAAAGGATACTTCGGAAACACCATAGCTGGCTTGCCTTGGATGTAGGAACGTATTGGGGAACCGGCAAGTTTTCTAACTATTTGTTCAAAATATTTCTTACATACTATGACAACGACTCATGCTCTTCATTTAAATTTGTTCTGAAATGTCTGGTATTTTAGGTTAGGTCTGCTGCCCAGTGAGTCAAATGACTTTACAGACAGCACTCTTCTACGAAAACACCACCTATGCCTACAGAAACTGGTTTCCTAGAAGACAGGTTTCCTACAATTTAATGTGACTTAAAACATTCAACTTTGGCCCTAAGGGCCACTGTTCTGCAGAACTCAGTTCCAACCCTAATCAAACACAACTGATTAATGAAGGTCTTTAGGATTACATGACAATTACAAGTAGGTGTGTCTGATTAGACCTGTGGTAGTGTCTAATGACTTAAAAAGAGGAGTTCCTGGAGATCTTCCTTCCTGCAAAGTTAAGCTCTTAGTCACACACAAACCTGAACCAACAATAGATAAGATCTTCAGGAACACTTGATAATTACAGAAAGGTGTGTTTGATCAGGTTGGCACTGAACTCCATAGGAATGTAGATCTCCAGGAACAGGTATGGGCACCTTTGTCCTAGAACAAATTCAAAAGAGCTTCAAACATAAACAAATATTTAAATAACCACAAAGCTAATTTCTTGGAAAGAGGGGAAGATGCATTTAATTGAATTAATGAAATGTTCAATCATTCCATTAGATGGCACTTTTATACTTTTTCACCACACACCTAAACAGTGTGCGTAGGATAAATCAGTGCTGTAGCCTTCAAAAAATTCATGCCTTCCTACCTCCATATACTGCCTGCAAAGCCAGCATTTTTCAGGTTTCAAACACAGTCTCTCTCTCTCTCCCTCCCTCCCCTGTTCTCTGACTAAGCAATGGTCATGTGACTGCTGAGCTGCAGCTGCTTGGGTTTTTCCAGTGCCAGTTAATACACAAGGCATAATCACAGGATTACTAAAGCAGATCAGTTCACAGCAGCACAAGGGCAGTATCTATATGCAGGTGTTATCAATGTCCAGCGAGGAGGGGAAGTCCATCTCAGCAGTATCACCACTAACAGCCCTGTGTGTTAGTCTGCGGAATACACCTAGATAAATGCACACAAAACTACACATGCAAAACAGATAGAAGCAAAGTTTGCTGAGGCCAGACAGCTGATGCTGAACTGAGACAGCGAGGTTAATGCTGGGATAAGCTTCTGATAGGATGCATTGCTATGTGACTCTCAGGGAAATAAGTTTAAAATGTGTCAGGGGATGAGTCTTATCAGTTCTGGGTGATATCTCTTTGTAGCAATGAATATGAACCTTTTACACAATTTTCATATAATTAGTAGTATATTAATTATTTAATTATAATGAATAGTTTGTCTCGTTTTGAGTAAAAATAATTAAATATTGTTAAACCAAGACAATATTACTGGAGAAGCAAAATTGCATAATATTGGTTTCAAAAGAATTGGATTCAGAGAATAATTTTTAACATTTTTTTTAATATACTTTTAAAATGATAAACTTAATTTGCATTTCTTTTAAAAAAATCTTTATATTTTGTTTATTTTTCTTACCCCATTGTTTTTTTTTTAAGTTTTAAAAAATATGGGTAAGAAAAATAAACTCAGTTGAAGATGCATTTACTGAACACAAGTCTTATTATCTTACACATTTATGCATGTAAACAAGACATTGTTTTACTGAACAAAATTATTGTGATGCATTAATAAGAGGGGTCCTAAGTGACCAAATTTCCCCAAAACACTACTAAAATACGAGAATGTAACAATAATAAACCAGAGAGCTCATGGAAAATTTTGACCTAAAAGTTTGAAATCACAACTGAGACAGGTCCAAACAAAACATAGCTGATGACCCAAATAGCATGTCCCTTGGCCTTGGAGGATGATGGGATAGGAGGTAAAAAAATACAATAACAGCAGTTTAACTAGCTGTAATGCTTTTAGGAATTTGTCCTCTTTTTGGCCTTATATTTGCTATAAAACATCAGATGAGGTGGAATAAAGACAAAATCCTTTTATAGAGACACAAACCTATAAAGTCACATTCTGCTCACATAAACACAATAGAAAAACAGACCTTTGCTAATGTTACTTACTTGAAAGTGATTTTCTGTGTTTGATTGTCTGGAATCCCCTTTATTACAGGACATCTAGCAATAAGAGAAAAAGCAAAAGACTATCCATAAGAACAAAGTGTTGTTTATGTGACAGATCATTTTGACCATCCCCATAAAGTAGCAACATTACATGACAGCTATTTTCCAGAACCCACTTTAAACTATTGACACCGTGTCTTTGGCAGCACAGTAAGAAAGTACATTAAACAAATGCATTAACTTTGTGATTAAAAAAAAAAAAAAAGAACAGAGTGTTAAAGAGGGTTGAGAACTAGAAATGTATGGCTTGTTGAACAAAAGGCTTGATGCTGCTAACCCAAAATCTTGTTTCATGACCACAGATGGGGGGGGAATCAAACAATCAAATCTTTTATAACAGCAATTATCAAAACCATGTTCCACTGAGAGCTAGCACAAATATTTAGTACACAATGCTATTCTGTATTTGAATGAAAAAATCTAAAGGGTTTGGTGTCCATGATAATAAACACTATGTAAATCTCACATGAGCAATGTGAATGCTAGTGACCGCAATAAAGAGTGTATAGTTAAATAACAGTCAACACAGATTACTATTGGTGCACGTTTAAAATTAACTCCTTTAAAATGCCTTAATGAACTCTAAGATTTATTTGTGAATCACTGTGTAGCAAAGTCCACACACTCTGGAATTTGTAATATGGCTTCAACAAATGCTTTTCCACGTTTAAACACCTGACTTCAGAGGATTGGACTGTGGACCTACTGACACCTCATCAGGTATGACGTCATGAGCTTTGTGACTTCTGAATCTCTACATAATTTATTGAAAAACATCAAGAGACTAAAAGCAACTCATCATTACAAAAATCAAAAGCCAAAGCCTAAAGGGAACATTTAGTCATTTTTTAATAATGGGTTAATTCACGTGTTTATATCTAACCTATATTTAGGAAAATATTAATCTATCTGTTATATAATATAAACAATACATTTTGTGTATATATATATATATATTACATGAAATATATTAAAGTATTTTTAAAGATAAAAAATAATGAAAACAAATTTTACATCATTACATGAACAATCATAAGGCATACCCTTTGCAAGTTATGTTGCTATTATCGTAACGCTACTGCAATAACATAATTAATACTTTAGATTACTATTGTATTTGCTGTTTATTAGTACTTGTAAAGCACATATTGATGCATGACCATAATCTAGATCCCTTAACCCTACCCGAAACCTAAACACAACTACTACAACAGCTACCTTACTTACTATCAATAAGCAGCAAATCAGGAGTTTATTGAGGGAACACTCTTATGTAATAGTGAATGTGTGTTGCATAAGTGTTATTCTATTAAAAAAGTGGAATGCCACCAAAATCCTTTATAATTCACTGCCATAACTTCTTTGTTAATGTAACAATGTAACCGGCACCTACATATTTTTTAACGGAGTAATAAAGAGTTGAAAAAAAGCAGACAGAGGCAGAAAATACTTTAGACAGGGCACATCATGAGCGTAGTTCTCAAAGATTGTAAAGACTGAGATGCGCATACACTTGAAGGCAATGCTGTTGCTTCAGGGATCGCATACTGTACCGTGAGTGGTATGCTGGGATCACCTGGAAACAAGAGTGCTCAAGGCACGCTCCTTTGGCAAGCCTACGGCAAAGAAGACACGCAAGTACAGCCATGGAGGTACATCACCCAATAAAAACTGCCTCTTTAAATTTAGAGGGTACACACACAAATACAAAATCTCTGTTTGGGGAGCGATTTAATGCCCATTCTTAACTGAGATTTCTGATCCAGGGGTTGCCATCTGCTGAATGAAATTAGGTATGAATATCTCACAACTTCTGTAAAAAGTTATTTTTGGTTAGTTTAATGCATAAATTAATGAACTGCTTAATTGTTTTAACTGTTTAAATTAAAATTACTGCCATCCAAGCTATCCCAGATACACAATACCTAGTTTCAGACTAAATGGCAAGGTTTAACATTCGGCAATCTTGTACTGTATGTATGCATATGTAGGCATGTATGTATCCTTCCTTGCTTACTACAGGAATATTACACACAAACTTGACCAATACAACGTTAACACATATTGTGTCAAATTCTTGTTTGAAATGTTTAAGGCACAGGTGCGGCTGCTACTAAGCATTCAAGTTTATCATATTTTTAAAAATACTACATTTATAAATCAAGAATGCTAATACATAGGCCTACTGCTTTGCATCTTATTAGACCTTACTATGCAATATAGCACTTAATTCATACATTTCACAAAGTAAAAAAAAAAAAAAAAAAAAACTATCAAAACACCTGCAGAATTTGTCCATACAGACGAAGGAGCACATTTCGTGGTTCATCTCCAATGCTTGGTTGCTTCTCTGGCAAAGCGCAGAGGAACAGTTTGTTGCTGAGACCTCCCCTAAAAGCAAAATATATATGTTAGAAAAGATAAATAACTGCATTCTTACAATGAATCAAGACATATAATTATTTACATCTGGAGAATACCACTAAGAAATTGCTGCCAACAGGCATTGTTTTGAGCATCATTCTTGCACCAAAATTGATGCCTAAAAATGCTGCATTTGCTGACACACACAATGTGGTTTCATTAGGCAGCTACATTTTGAGACACCACTTTTGTATTCTATTTTCAAAAATGCTGTGTTTGGCAGATAACGAGGCTTGCATTTTCATTTATACTCGATTTATATTACTCATGTAATGCCTGAAAATGCGTTCTATGAAGGCAGCTCACTCGGTTTTGAGACACAGCCATGGTTTTACAAAAAAACAGTAATAATGGGCAATCCTTTATCATCTCGTGACCAATGAAAGCAAACGTACAGTAAACCATCTTAAGAAACGAAACACCATCACGCGTTTCCAGTGAGCGTGTCGTCTATTTCCGAATAACGTTACTTTTAAGGGGACATCTGACACAAGCGAAAACAGTTCTGTCTCAGTTATTTACATTCCTAGTCACGTAGCAAACCAGAATACCTGATAATAGAGATTTGGAAGTCATCCTCATCTATGCACTTCCAGGCTCCGTGAAGGAATTCTTTACACCATAGATACGCCTTATGCTTCGTCTGGTGGTCGGGCTCATCCGGTCGAATAATGTCTTTGCAGTCGGTCCCAGTGTCTGGCTGGACTTCGAGGACATTCTCATTTACCAATAAACCCAGAGACAGTGAAGGCGAGGAAGACACGCCATTGATGAATTTAGTCTTCATTTTTTCTGATGGTTCCTGGTATAAATGTAAATAATCAAAATTTGAAGGCAATGAATGAAGTCACAGACTCTCTATGCAGCTTTATAACTATCAGATATTTGAAACGCAGATTTAATGGAACCGACTGACACCGTATAACTGCTCGCACTACTCTAATGAAGAACACACTGCTTCAGACGCGTTTATTCGTGCGCAGTATGTTGAAGACGGGTGGGTTTGACCTCACGTCACCCGACCACACCCATTCTGTTCTCTGATTGGACCACAAAGTCACGTCCCCTTCATTCCAAACTCGAGCTACGACATCAGTAAACAATGCCTTCGAAAATAGATTACTATCACAGCTTTCATGTGAGTCATTTCCAGTTTAATAATGTGGTTTTTTAAAATATTTTTTGAAACAATGTTTAATTGTTATTGAAATACACTGTGCAATATAAAACAAAATAGGCCTGCATACATTTTAAAACAGTTTGGAATATAAATAGCTTCCAAAGGTAACAAGGTGGTCAGTTTAATAGATTAAATTGACATTACAGGCTTCTTACAAAATGCAATGGTGATAATCATAATTAGGTCTTTGAAGCATTTGCTTAAAATGATCATTAGAGTTGGTAATAGAACCTAAGCAATAACCTCGTGACCTTCAGGTCTTTTCAATAAAACGCTCTGGCAACTAAAAAAAAAAGCTATATATTTAATAGGCTATACAATATGCCAATTTCTATATCCCTTTATATATTTTACTTTAATCTAAATATGCATATTCCCTAATATTGCAAGTGGACGATGGAAAATGACAAACAAAATAAGTCTCTTGGTTTTTGCATTAGCTGATTATTCCTCAAATCATCAGGGACACAAATTGCACGTTTAGTGTGATAAACCATGTATATTACAGAATCTTCTTAAATGGTTCGATTCATGTTACTATCTATCTATCTATCTATCTATCTATCTATCTATCTATCTATCTATCTATCTATCTATCTATCTATCTATCTATCTATCTATCTATCTAGGCTGCTTGCGTTTTTTATTGCAACGTAATAAAACAGTTAATTTACTCAAAGTGGTTTATGTCTAGTTTGTTGCTTCATCTTTTTTCTTTTTTTAGGTTTAGGTTTAGGTCCAAGGGGGGGTTGTATGGTTGCTGTTTAGACGTGTCGTTCCACACGTTTCAGGTCTAATTGTAAACCATGTGCGATCCTCTGGGTCAAACAGTGGTCCTCTGTAGTCACATGACCCTTAGACATACCACGTGTGAACAACACTGCCCCACCGCCATTTGGTAGTACATAAAACAGAGGCTAAAACCTTAACTTTGAACAATCTTGTTAACTTAATTATATGGTTAAACCGACTTAATTGTGGTTAAATGTTCACAGGATTCGTGTAGTGCATAAACGAGCTTTAAATTAGCAAATTAGCTTGTTTAGGTAGGTGTTTTGTGGTGGATAGAAGGAAAGAGATGTTGGCTGTGCGATTTTATTATGCAAAACCCCAGAACCTCCGTGAATCAGTGAGAGGAAAATGAAAAGTAAATGACCAAACAGATTACAAATGTAATCGATACCTCAATCGATACTACAAAGAAAAAATACACACCTAGTAAAGAAGATGGTGGTGTTTCTCTCAGCCCTGTGATGAGGGGCCCCCAATTTTTCTTTAAGGCTAGTCAAACTGTTCCTGGAGCCCGAAAGAGGTGTTAGATAAGGAAGATGGTGAATACAATGTATAGAGATGAGGGTCTCCAGGACATGGAATGAAAACCACTACTGGAATAACCTACTCAACTGGGCCTGAGGGAGAGGATCCTTCAATTAAAAATGAGCTCCAGGCAACAAGAATTAGGTGATGACCTAAATAATGCTTACACAGAAGATGCAGAGATTTAATATGATCAGTGGTTGGTCACACTTTATTGCACTATGGGGGCCAAGCACCACCAAACCCGAAAAACCGCTGAAAATAAGCCCAGAATATACTGCAACTGCCCATATTTACAAGTGACTTTATGTGAAAACAAGCCTAAAGTTCTAAATATTCCCTACCCCTTGCATGTTTGTTTCTTCATTATAGTTTTAAAGAATTCATAATAAATGTTCAAAAGTTAGAACTGACCCTAAAAAAATGAAGCAGATACCAATATAATTTCGTGGTCCTCTTGGCTCCAAAAACATTTCACCATATTTAAATCCATTCTGTAGCTGCATACGTGCAGAAAACCTAGAAAATTATAACAACTGAGTATGGTAACCTGCAACTGCACATAAACTACAAAAATATCTAATAATGACATCAGACAAGCATGTATCTTGAAAATGAGTTTTATAGTTTTCAAGTACTTAAAACAGTTAAATAAAAACAAGTCCCAGAATATACAGAGTGAACAGTATGCCCCCAGATTATGTATACATCCTACATTGTTACTGTCATAATGCTCTTAAGAGTCAGTTTGTAAGCTTGAGACCATAGGAGTTTTGTGATCATTAGGATAAGAAGCTGATAACTTCTTAAAAGCCCACAGATGGCAGACCTTTGACACTACAGAATGTAAAGTATATAATGAAAGAAAAGATAGAAAAAGGTACAAATAAAAATAGCCTAATATGGCAGCTGCCTACTTATAGGATCAACAATGGAAACACAAACAACAGCTTTGAATACCTTAGCATTTTTTTTTTCTTTTTCATTTTTATCATTTTTAGGCAGAGCACAAAATGCACACAAAGCCACAAAGTCAATTAGATGAATACCACAATGACCATGATTCAGGAAAACAGATTCTTGATTGATGAGTACAATTCGGTACAACTTATCTCGAGGAATTTTATCCGTAGGCACGCTTCTCTATGGACTTCCAAGGTCACACAAAAAGGGTCTGACGTTCACAGAATAATTATTCAATCGTCCAATATCTTAATGGACCAGCACCAGGCCACCACAATGAGCACCACGGCCTTCCATGGCCAAAAAATCTGAAACATGATAAAAAGTATTTTGATACAAAAGATGTGGAGAGATCTGTATAAATTTGAGCTCCTCTGCACATTGTTTGCTCAACGATTCCCTTTAGCCAGATCAAGCTGAGGAGAGAGACGCATGTGATTCTTGTGCATGGGAACACTGTTGTCGAAATATGAAGTGTCAACCTTTTGAGGTGAAACCATGCATGTGTTTCCCAAGTGGATTAACGTCTTGCAAACAAAGCCGAGAGGTTTATGGAATAAAACAGTTAAGCTGGACAGAATGCTAACAAACATCTGCACGTTATCAGACTTGGATAGGATTCATACATAACCTGTACATTTTCTACAATATTTATAGTCATAGTGAGGAAACAATAAAGAAGTGCCATCACTAAAAGGTAAAGAAAGATATTTTGCCATGATTTAATTGTACATTTGCATTTTCTATTTAAATTACATATGTTCAAAATGAACATGATTGAAACAATGGATATTTACACAGCTTATGCATTGAGTCTGAGGGACTGATCTTCTCGTCGTCTGGAGGAAATGTCAATGTCTATGGAATCTTTGCCCACGATGAGACGCAGGCGTTTTGCTGGTGGGAGCGGGATGAAATCATCCTCGTTATCAAAGTAGTCCTCTTCTTCATCTTCCGAGGACAGCGATTCCACTTCCATGCTCTGACCTACCTGAGCACCCGCCTTGTGATCCAGAACATCCCCCGATTCTCGCTTCATGATGCCTAAGGTGACGTCCTCCGGGTAAGTGCGATGCAACCCCGCGCCGTCTTCCTCCCGCTTCAGCTGGATCTTGAGCTTGGTGGAGCTGCTGTGGGGGCCGTGGCTGAAGCCATTGTTCAGCTTGGCCACGTACGAGCTGCTCCGGTCCTTCTCGTGCTCTTTGCTGAACTTGATGCTGATTTTGGAGGAGCTGGAGGAGTTGGCCTCTCTGGCCTCGTTCTTACTGCTGCTGCTGTCTCGACGCCGGCGTAGTGTTATCTTGGGGATGCCTGAGTTGTTCTGCAGAATCAGCTGAGCGTCGTAACGCGTGATCTGCCGCTTCTTCTTGCCCTTGCCTCGGCGCAGGGCCTTGCTGCTTTTAGCCGAGCCGTTGTAGTGCTGGTGGCGGTCCGGCAGGCCGAGTACCACCTTCCCACAGTCTGCTACATCTGCAGCCCGAACTGCGTGCCGCAGGTCGGGCACACCCTCCTGAAGGAAGGACTCGCCGTAGGAGCCAGACTCTTCCTGTTTTATCGTCCTCCTGCGTCTGGGACACGTCCCTTTCTTTGGACAGCTGGTCTCCAAACTAGGGGTGTTCATCTGGTGCCCTGGTGTCACGGGGATGAGCTCTCCAGGCTCCGACTTGAGGACTACACCCGGGCTAGACGGCTGACTTGATGTCTGCATGCCGTCAGCCCCCTGAGCACCGAGAGAGGTCCTCGTGGACCTACGAGTTCTGTAAGGGCAAAGTATGCTGTCCTTGCACGGGGAAGCACCCTTCGAAGAGCTCTGATTGTTTTCTGATGGGCGCGCTACACTGCCTTTGCCTCCGGAGCTGCGTCTGTCTGTCTCTCGTCTGGAGGGCTCCTTGAGATTTCCACTAGCACTCACTCGGCTAGAAGATTTCGTCCATACACCTCGACACCGTCTTCTTCCTTTAGGCAAAGGCTGTGTGGGCTTTGACTTAAGTCTCTTTGGTAAACTTGAAATATTCGTTTGACTTCGTTTAGAGGATGAGGTAGAAGAAGGAGTGCTTGACAGAGTTTGCCTTGTTATAGCTTTAGCTTCTCCGTGCTTTTTGACACAGGACTGTGAAGTCCTCTTACGTAATGCTGGAAAAAAAGGAAAGGAAGAGAAGAGAAATGATGAGCTTGAGCTGTAACAGCATTATTAGTATCAAATATCTAGTTCTCTAGTATTACAGGTCTCTCACATGTTTGTACAGTGGTTGGTTCCTGAGAGTCTGCCTCTGCATTGGAGCTGACAGACTGGCTGTCAGAGTTCCTGCAACTTTCCCCCAGCTTCTTCAGTCTGTTCAGACGCTTGTCTGTCTCTCTAAGGCCGTACTTGCTATTGATCACCGGAGTCTCCACAGGCAACCCTGCTTTCGACTTGAAAGCTCCAGTTCCGCGTCTGACACACACACACAAAAATTAAACATTACATTTACTAATAAACAAATAATAAAATCTTCAGTTTATTTTTAGCATTTAAAATCTAAATTATTATTAAATATTACATTTAAAATTAATAAAGCAAGTAAATATGAATACTAAATGTTAGTATTTATTTATAACTGAATATTAAAAACAATCTTTTATTATTTAAATATTACATTTAATTTTAGTAAACAATTCCACAAAATGTAATACTTAATATCTAAATATTAGTACAGAATATGCACAAACAAATAGTGAAATGTTTCATATTAATTTTATACTTAAATATTACATTTAAAATTATATTAAATAAACATTTAAATATAATATTGAAATGCTTGGAACAAATGCTTAAACAACTACTTGAGCATTCTTTAAATAGAACTGCATTTTGCAACGGTTTATAAAATGACCTTTCAATACAAAATGTCATTATATTCATTCATTCCTAACTGCTGAATTGAAGGAAGCATGATAAACTACAGGCATACAGCACATGATACCTTTCACAAGTATAGCATTCACAGAATTCATTGTTTTCTCCAAAGAATCCATCTCCATAGTAACAGGAGATCTCTTCCCCCGGTTCAATATCCCGCAAAACCTTCACACAGGCGGTGTCTCGGCCTGTTGACACAAACTGCAACAAACAACACACATCAGCAAAATGTAATTTCAAGTTTCTCGGTTAATCTTCAAGTTAGTCTTCGTTTTATAGAAAGCAGAGTCCAGCCCCATATGCACTTACCTTGCAATTTGGCCGGCAATCTGTAAAAACAATGAACACCTTAAATTTACTACAAAAAGATACCTCATTATAATTACATAATTTATTGATCAGGTGTGACTGTTTAAAATCTAAAAGAGAAATACCATGGTTAATAAAAGCCGCAGGTCCGAGCCAGAGTTGCGCGCAGTTTTTGCGAGTAGAGTACATGACACTGAAATCATTCTCTCCATGTCGAAGCAGCATCCTCTCTTCACTGGGAGACAGCTCAGCAATGCAGCCCACAAGATGTTCAATTTTATCATTCCTCTTCCTGTATTGCGCACAGTAAACAAATATATGATGAAAACTAGCAGCAAATTAAGTTGATGATTTGATTGCATAAAAACGTTAACTCACCAATCTTTTGTTGCTACAATTTTGGCTCCGTTTTGCTCAGAGGAGTAGCGATTGCAAGGAAGAATCTCAAAGCCACTATCTGAAGCAAACATGCGTAGGTAAACAAACACCTACCAGGCCACGAGAGAGGGAAAAAAAATACAGAATGTAAATATTACATTGCATAAATAAGCAAATATGTTTACACAAACAGTAAAACATTAAATATTACATTTAATATTGTAGCAAATAAATATTAAATGTAGAATTAAATAAGAAACAAGCATTTAATGTTTAAATATTGCATTTTAGTATTAACATGTATAAACCATTTAAACTGATTTTGTAAAATTCAATAAAATGAACATTTAAATTAGTGCTGTCAAACGATTAATCACATCCAAAATAAGTTTTTGTTTACATAATGTGTGTGCTGTGTATATTTATTATGTATATATAAAGACACACACATACAGCATATGTTTTGAAAATATTTACACTTAGTCATTTAGCAGACGTTTTTATCCAAAGCGACTTACAAATGAGGACAAAGGAAGCAATATCTATATTCATATAAATTATATCATTTATAAATATGTTTAATATCTAAACATATCATATTTTTCTTAAATATATACATGCATGTGTGTGTATTTATATATACATAATAAATATATACAGGACGCACATATATTATGTATACAAAAACTTTTATTTTGGATGCAATTAATCGTTTGACAGCACTAATTTAAATATAATATAAAAATAAAATGAATAATAAAATAATATTTATGTATTTGGAGCAAATATGTATATACAAATAGTATTTAAAACATTAAATATTAATTGACTCATTAAATATTAAATAAATATGAATATTTAAATATTAAATATGACATTCAATACTAATATTTAAATATTTGAAGCAAACAAACAACTATTACAGTTAAATGTTAATATTCATTTTATAAATGAATATTAAACAAGCTTTTAATTTTTATATATTAATATTTTATCATATTTATTTAATACTAAACATTTAATATTTAACAATTAAAATGGTTTAAACACTAACATAGACCTGCCGGGACATGAGAGAAACAGAAAAATGGGTCATCATAAATTGAAATCTTTCAAAATTTATCATTTACATGTGCTTTGAAGAGCTTTTCTTGGGACTTGGTCTTGTTGAGAAAGTGATGTCTCGTCCAGTCGCCAGCAGTCAAAGCATGAAAAGCTTTTTCCAGGTTGTCATGCTTCTTAAAAAGCTCGATCACTTCCCTCAGCTCCCCTTGCCGACCTTTAATTGGTCGAAACCTAAAAAGGAGCATCATGTTAACATGAATGACAAGCTTCCTGACTGCAGACACTGAGAATTTGAATTCACCAATCTAGAAACACAAACCTGGTGTTCATCTTATGGGTCTGGAAGCCAAGGTAAGGATCCAGGATCAAACTGGTGCTCAAATCATCATATTCACACAGCTCCTTGGCAGTCATTCCCGATGAGGGGACATGGCGCCTTTCTGCCTCTGGGGGCGCCCCACCACAACCTGTTAGAGGATTCAGCATGAATACCATTGAGAACAGGACTAGGATTCTGCTTTTGTAGTTAAATGAGTTGGAAAAAAATCAAATACAATCTGTGATGGCTTTGCTAGGAACTTACGTCGACTGCATCTTCTAGCACTCGGGGAGCCCTTGCTTTGACGAAGATGGGCTCTCTGTGTGTTTTGCAGCCTGGACTTGCTTACGGGCTGATTACTGGAGAACTTGCTGCCATGTCTCCTGCCATTCAGCACCATGTTCTTGGATTCTCCCATCTACTTCATACCAGCTGGCGGTCTGGAGAAGGCGCATTGAGCTTCTGTGTGCTTCTGAGAAACCATTCAACAAGGAGACAGCAGAAACTACTGGGTTGAAGCCTGATCTGTCGCCTTATCTGCCAGGAAACTCCGAATCAAACTTGCTTCTTGTCACTTGTTTCTTCAGATGTTACTTCACCTATATAAAATAATGAATCAATATTATATTCTGCTCATCAACGTATAAATGCATTTAATCAATATTCGTAATTTGACTATAATTTCAACATCCATAGTAGTGGCTGAATTTATTATCAGCATGCAGTGAATTTAAAAAAAAAAAAAAAAGTGTTGTGAGATGACTACTTTTCAAATATTGAGTATAAAGCGCCACTCCCTGGATGCTATTGGAAGTAACAAAAGCTGCCTTCAATTAAACTACAAACCTTGAATTCACAATCGAGATAGTCTTGCAAATAATACCACATCGACCAATATTTCATCAAATTAATTTATGCATGAAATGTGTTTGATAACTTACATTTGCATCCTTCTCCATTGCGGCTAAAACGCTCCCATGTAAGCGACGGTGTATTTAAATCCCAACACAAACCACATCAACACGCCGATTTTAGTCTATACCCCAAATTACTGCTTTACTAAACCTAAACTGAGATAATATAATGACTAAAATGTTAACGCAACGAGTTAGGTCGCTTAACGTGAGGCTAACAGCCTAAATTAGCAGTTAAAGTAAACATTCGATGAACGCTAACTAGCTTAGCATCGAGCTAACTAAACAATGGGACTTGCCGAACCGGCAGAGCAAAGAGATCTAAAACAGAGTTCCTGACGGATATTCCAGCACTGTAATAATACATATAAGAGCATGATTACATCCCGTGAATTTTATTTCTGGGAATATTTTTAAAGATACTGACATTAATCTATAATAAAATGAGTATCACACTGGGCCTAACGTGCAGCTAACTGCGAGACTGCTAGGCGACACCCGGAAAAGCCCTGAGCAGGAGGGATCTCGGTTAGCATATTCACGCAGTACTCGAAATACTCACTTTATTGTCTTCTGCGTTGAGGTTTGTCCATCACCAATGTCCAATGCAATCCAAAAGTGTCATATTGCCAAAAATTGTTCGAAAATATTACATTAAAATTCAAGATGGCGGCCGTTTCCAGATCAACAGAGACGACAGGACAACCGAGCCGCCTCAGAAAGAAATAGACCCAAAATGTTTGAATTGTCGGCGCTAATTTGACGCTCGCTCCTTCTTTCTATCACCCAAACTGTCCATATAATACCGTCGCACAAAGAAAAGGTGGCTGGATGTTGATCAAGCGCTATAAACGCCTCGACAAACTCAGATGTATACAAAGACAGCGTTGTTGTTGTACCCCTTTAAATGTGCACTTGCGGCTCAGTGCGCTTGTGTTTCCGTGGAGCAGCAACAGCATCCCGCCGCACCATCGCCTAGCACAAATTCACACTTTTCTGCTTTAACTTTTCTTCTAGCTACTTCTAAAACAAATAACGTGAGCAGGTATATGGACCAGTGAAAAAAAAAAATTTTTTTTTTTTTTGGAGGTCGTGTGCACATGTAGAGAGAGATGGTTCCCTAATCATTAGCTAAAATAAATGTGCTGCAAAATATCTCTCATTATTTGTTTTATATTGAAAACTTTTCTGAAATATGTAAGTATATATTTCTTCTGTGTACAGCAATCTGTTTCATGCAGATACTCACAACTAACTTTTTTAGTAGCTAGTGAAAATATGCCGAAATTCTGTTGTGAATCAAGACGTTTTGAAAGTGGAGCAAAGTCTCTTTCAGGCATGACACTTTTCAACATTATCTTTACTGATTTTTAACAACACTAAAGAACAATAAAGAAAAACATCTAGACAAAATAAAACAGCAAATTCACGTTTTTAAAACAAACAGTTATGCATGTATTACATATAGGTCAGAAGATTTGGTAGATTTAATATCATAACACAGAAAACAGAATATTTGGATCAGGTTCATGAAAAAAATATCCTATAAAGGGGTTTATTTTCAGAGCCAATAAGACAACTCCTGTAATCAACTGTTTAAAATGAGGGTTTTCTGTTTTTCCAGGCAAAGTTTGCTTGTAATAAACAGAACATTTTCAAGTTACAGGTAAAATATTGAATATTCAAAAGTATGATCTTTTAATAAAAAATGTTGGCCAGTGTCAGATAGGCCCATTTGTTTAAAAAGAAGAAAAGTAGGCTATGTATTTAAAAAGATATAAGAGCTCAATTTTAATACTGCATTTGTTATATGCATTTGATATGAGATGCTAAGTCTTGTTGCAATTGATAAATTATTTGTTTTGATTCGTAAACACAAATTTATTTCACAAATCAAAAGTGAATCAGAAATGTCAACAAATAATTTGACTGTAGACTGTATGACAGTTCCATCAACACACTTACAAAATAGATGTGGCTTTAATAAATAACGAAAAATGAAATTTAGAATTGCCAGAAACAGGAAAGGGACTCTGTTTAATGTAAAACTTTAGGTTATAAACGGCATTTGTATGAGTTGTGATAGCTATACCAAAATGAACATGGGGACACATGAAATTATACACGTATTAATCAGGCTTGTACCTACATGTGGCTTTACTGGAACATTCATGGAACGCTGGGAAAAACGAGATGACAGCATATTAAACCAGTTCACTGAAACTGCTGACAGGCAGGTCATACTGAATCAAATTGCGGATGAGACTACGTAAGTCTGCTCAGGTTTCCTTAGCTGTTAATGTCATTATTTTCTCGGGCTTCAGGTTTACACTAAATATTAATAAATGTGAGTTATTTTCAATTAAATGTCCTTTGACAAGCATAAATGGTATCCCAGTGAAATTAAAGTCACTTATCTGGGTATAGCTGTATCAAAGAATATGAAGAGTAGATGTGTAGATATTTTTCTCCAATTATGGCAAAAAACACAGTGTTACCAAAACACTGGTTACACAGAGTTTTGTCTCTCAAGGGCAGAACTTTACTTTATAAGGCAGTAACGTGTTAATGCTTCTAAAACTTCTAAAACAATTGACCAATCCTTATTTAATTTTTTATGGAAAAAAAAAAAAGTGGTCTTAATTTTATCAGCTTTGCAACTCTTAATTATACATTCAAAATTATTTGGATTAAACAACACCTCAAAAATCCTACCTCTTTATGGAACTTTGTACCAAATTAAGTGGTTTAAACATTTAGCTTTTGTGTAATTATAATCCTGGAAAAATTCCTGCCAAACTATCTTATTTTCACAAACAATGTCTTTTAACGTGGTCTTTAATTCACAATGATAATTTTCCCCTGCATAATTTGGCACAACGGAGATTTACTGTACAAAAAAAATCTATTTACTTTGATAATTGGGCAATATATATTTATATATATATATATATATATATATATATATATATATATATATATATATATATATATAATTTTGGTTAGTCAGTTTTTTAATGACAAAGGAATACCTTTTAAATATGAGGATTTTTTTTCCTTCTAGGATTGTTATGTTTATGAAGGGTTTTAATGACCAGTTTTCTCAGATTGAGCCACATCTTAAATGTGTTTGAAACAGTTGTTGGTAAATTATCCCTGACCAAAGTCAAATAACAGGAAGTGTTCATACTCTTTTCCAGCGCCAGGTAGTCTCTTGCCCTAATGCTGTCTTGCCTTTTATTGGAACATGCAATAACATTAACTGGAAAAGAGTGTGGACTTTACCTCAGAAATTCTTTATGTAGCCTACAATGAAATCAAAGAAGTGTCTTATAAAATGATACATCGATGCTATCCTACAAAGTGCTTTTACAAAGGATTATTTCTGATGACTTTGATGTAAATTGCTCTTTCCGTGATCACCAAACTGTCTCATCTCTTTTGGTACTATGATTATAAGAATCTCTGAAGATCACTCAAACATATGAGTGTTTTTTATCGGTATAATTCCTGATATCTCTTTGAAATATGAAAATGTTATTCTAAGATATACACATGAGAGTGAACAGTCAGATGGTTTTTATTTATTCAACTTTATTTTGTTCCTGGATAAATATTAATACATCTGTTTATTTTAATAAAAAAACAACAACCAAAAAACAGTTCATTGAATCGAATTGTTCAAAAGAACCGATTCGCCGAAATGATTCGAACTTCCCATCACCAGTCTGTGTGATGTCTCATTACGTTAGGCTACCAGACACACGCCGTAGAATACGTTTTAGAAATGATTTTCATTAACAACATCGATCAGCGTGAAATATTCGTTTAATACAGAGTATTAATGGAGAAATGTGACTAAACGATACCTCTGCCGCTAGACGCGGAACTAATGACGGCAGAAATCGAAAAGCATGTTGAGCCTGTCCTTGGATCAGTTCTTTCAATCTGAATCCTGTTTAAACCAGCAGCGGGACTACATCTAACGTTACAGAACTGTTCCTGGATCAGCCGTAAACACCAGAGGCTGTAGAACGCACATTGATGATGTCATTCGCCGAGAACAACAACAGCCTCTCACAGGGATTCTCAGCACAGCTTATAGCCGCTTAGTTTGCTCTAAAGTGCTGACTAATTCTCTCTAATTAAAACGCTTTTTTGAATTAAGAGCTCAGCCAGACCTTCACGATTGTTTGAGTTAAATTATTTCACTGAGCGAACTTTAGAACAGAAGATATTTCACAGCTATCGCTGAAAGATGTCAGGCCGCGGTGACAAGCTAACGACGCGCTACTAACTTACTGGCTTTGCAAGTTTAAAAAAAAAAAAAAATACACGCCTTATTTCTTCCACCAACCTCTCTGAGCAAAGTGCTACAGTGTATTTGTGAATAATATTAACTTGACATCTCAGAAATCTGCTAGTATGTTAAAGGTAAGTTGTCTTAAGTGTTTCCATATTGTCTACTAATTTAAGTTTGAAATAAATTAATTGCACACTGGTTAACTTAGACTTTAAAATGTTTTATTACTGAATACGTTTTATGCATAAAATGCTTTGCCCCGTTAAACATTAAAATTATATTTAATTTGTGGGGGGGGGGGGTGTAATTAATTCGGTTCACAAACCCGGTGTGAATGATTTTCTCGAATCGAATTGAATCAGTTACAGCGGTGCCTACGTTAAATTAATAATTCAGAGCGGATCTTTTAAATATAAGTCGCAGACTGAAGAGATTTTTTAATACTGCATTTGTTTTCTACTGTTACTGTTGAGAAGCCCTGTCTTGTTGCACATTAGAAACAACATTTTGTTTTGAAACAAAATGTTTTTAATAAAATATTTGATCCAGTTCACAAAACAGGTGTGTAAGATTTCCTTCATGAATCGAATCAATTACAACGGTTCTTGACTTATCAGATTCAGAACTTTCTGACATAAATCTTATAATGAAGAATTTGCAGACAGTGTTTACTGTTGAGATGCACATAATAAATGACATTATGTTTTCTGTAAGGTGCAGTCAGACGTCTCTCAGTGAGAGAGCAAGACAAAAGGATGATCGTAAAGACTTAATCAAGCACTGACAAAATGCCTCAACGGAAGAGAGCCCTTCTTCCCATTAATACAAGGAGAAGGGTTAAAGCTGATGAAGATTACTTCCCTTTCAACTCCCTACCGGTGGAATGTCAGCTCCATGTGCTCTCATTCCTCAGTGAGGTGGACAAATGCAACTCTGCACTTGTGTGTGCAAGCTGGAGCTGCTTAGTGCGCTCTGGGAAGCTCTGGAGAGTTGCAGACTATTCCCGCCGTGGGGTGTTTCATCTGGGCCAGGAGGGTCTGCTCGTTTCCAACAGAGAGTTTGAGCGCTGGAAGGCTTGGGTTCACCATTACACCCATCATCTTATATCCCGTGGGTCTAGTTTGCTCACTCTGAAGGCCAGTTTTGATCTAGGGGACCAGTGCAATAAATGGGGAGAGCTCCTGTCACACCTTCTAGAGAATGTGCATTGCCGGGAACTCAGTCATTTAGACTTGAACTGGACATTTACCTTGCTTGAACCTCTTGACCTTCGTGTCCACACCAGTTCTAGTTCCCATCAAGACAATATTACCAAGATGGACCAGGTTAATAACTTTCAAGTTCTCCTGGCCAGACTCGTCCACAGCTGTCCCAGGATTACCAAAATGCGCCTGCACTTTGACTGGTCCGAAACATCAGTTGCACTGATCACTCAGTTTCAACACCTCCGTATCTTAGAATTGAAGTACTTTTGGGTATTCAAAGGGGTCAGTCCGAACACTTTACAGACCCTGACGAAATCGCTGCCTAATCTAAAATCCCTCACGCTCCATGTTCTCGTTCCACTGCGAAGTCTAGGCATCTCGTACACCCTTGAATCCCTTTCGCTCGAGTTCCTAGATGTGTCGCCCAGTCGAGGTCTGGTGTTCTCCTGCCTCAACCTGCCAGCGCTACGAGAGCTGCGGGCGAAAAAGATCGTTCGGGGCATTACTCTGGACCGCCGGACTCGACTACGGATACAGAGCCGATGGCCCTGCTTGTATCAGGTCTTACGTGAAGGGGCGCCCAAACTTCAGGCCCTTAACAATGAAAGACTCCTTCCCAACTGGAAAGAGCAAAGTTACAGAGAGCTGACGTCAATCCTCCAGCAGTCTTGCTACTGTCTTCAGCATTTAGACAGTTGGCTCTGGTGAAGTTAAACAATTAAACAATTACAGGCCACACATAACGGCCTAAAGGGACACAGCCACATCCTGAAGAAAATTAGAAGGACCAACATATAATCGGATAACACACTTCTGCTGATCCTCTATAATTAAAAATATTTAAAGCTGTAATTTAATTATATGTCATCCACCCCTTGCTAGCAAATAATTGGATTAAGTTCAATATATGTCCAGATTCTTAACTATACAATTATGCTTAAAAAGAGTTTCGGCTTGTTGTGCTATGAAGGTTTATGTTCCAGGCTGAAGTGTGTGCATTTTTTAGGAGCTTAGGTGAATTCAGGAAAATTCTTCTATTGTGCAAAGAGGAGGATAAAGCGGATTGCGGCAATGGAGTGTGGATCACTTTGACAAGAACTTTAATTCCTTATAACATTTCAGTCTGTCAAAAAAATAGAGGGGTTTTTGCCTTTATTTTGTGTGTATTTTTGTCTTGAACTAGATTTATTTCAGTGTTTTCAGCTATCCGTGACCAAACGCTGTAAAATTCCTGATAATCTATATTTGAGACAATTCAGATGACAATTTTAATTTTAATCTTTCTTTTATGAACTGTAATTTCAATATACGGATTTTATTTTTTATCAAGCCTAGGATTGGGCATTTTAAGAATTTTCACATGAGGTGAAAATATGTATTGTGTTGCATTCTCATGTTTATCCGTATCTGGGCCAAATGTCTTAATATAATTAAAAGGATAGTTATTAAGTTTAGGAATTTCTAAAGTAATGAGAGTAAAATTTGAACTGCTAAGACATTCTTGACATTATGAGGTATCAGCTGACCAATGAGTAAGCATAGATTGACTGAGATCAGATGCTCGGCATTCGTGCTAAGCATTAACATAAACCTTAAAGACATAGTGTGCCTTTAATGAAGTTTGTGACCTGTGGAGTTTTTTCTTTGATTTTCTGAAATGAAAATATTGCCTTTAGCCTCAAACCAATAGACCAATCATGTAATTTATTTCATGTGCACATATGCCTTTTTTTTTTTTTTTTTTTTTTTTCTTTGACCTGCAGCTGCATTTCCTAGTAAACAACCATAAGGATGAAACTATGATTTGAATGCAATATCTCATGCTCGTCCACAGGATGGCACCCTTTTCTTTTCTAGCTGTTGCTCTTTCTTGCCACCCCTAAAAGCAGCGGTCTGCAGTGGTGCAGTGATAGATGAATTCTGTGTACTGGCTGGAATTGAAACAATTACAATAAATTGATATGATTTTACTAAATATGCGTGCCATTTGTTTGTTTTTAAAAATGCATTTTTTTTTTAATTCAAAATTTTGTGCTACAAAATGGTCCACTATCGTTTTCAGTTCCTTGCCATCAGTGTTAACATATAAATGCTATTTTTGTAAGTTCGCTTTAAGATAATTCTGAATGTTTCAAAAAGGCAGATTTAAACCAAAATGGTTTGATTTCCAACATCATGTAGATTTTAAAGGACAGAAGTCTTTTTATATTCTGAATTTAAAAGGTGAAATTTTTAATAGTCTATTTTTATTATAAATGGCTAATATTTTCTATAATATTTTGTCTACTTAATAATAGTGTACTAAAAACTGAAATCAATCGTTTAAAATGCTACAAGTAAATCTAGGCATGACAACATAACAGTATGAAGAATGTACGTTAGTTTTGAGATTTGCCTCCATCCATCCATCCATCCATCTATCCATCCATCCACCAGTTCTTTTCTTAAAAAAGTTTAGAATAAAGCTGAAAGGAGGGGAAGTAGGGACATGTTACAAATATTAAGCACAAGAGTCCCCTCCTCTAACTCTAAAGAAAACACACTACAAGTTTCACTTATATACTGATATAGAAGTAGAAAAGTCTCAGAAACCAGTCAATGAATGCTTCGTGCGTGTGTGTGTGTCATCAGAGGATTCTGGAAAAGTTTCTGGGCAGCAAGAAGGCCCCAAACAGCTGGATGTCTCTGGCAGAGCATAAGGACTCAAGAATATCAGCTTGGGACTGCTCTACTTGGGTCCGGTGATTAAGAAAAATTTACTTTAATTGATCTGATGCATCTGTTTTCTCAGCATCAAAGCTCTCTTTTGTGTGTGTGTGTGTGTTTTTTATCATAAACTACTTGATAGATATTAAAACTGATTCCAGATGTGGGGCAAAGTGTGACGGGACACAGTACGTGTGAAATACCGTCATATTTGTTTGTTTCTGGCTCATCCATGCAGGTTAATGTGTAACCTTGAAATGCGTGGTCTCTTCTAGGCGTGGTATAGGTGCTTGACGCCTTTAGCAGTACATATATTGTGAAGATCTGCGAGAGGGTACAGAGTCTAAAAGCGTAGAGCAGGTTCGCCTAGCTCAATTCATTCTTGGAGGCCTCTCAGAAGGTGTAGAAATGGCCAAAGGAACTGGCATGGCCAAGGTCTTGGCTATCGGCATTGGGATCCTCACAGTTTCTTCTGTTTGTGGTTTAGTGATGATGGCTGTGATGTACAAAATTCAAATAGATAGATACCCTCCGGTGAGTCCACCACCTCCAATTAAACCTACGGTTATTCCAACAGGACTTCCACCGACTCTCAGACTTCCTGACAATTTGATTCCTGAGAGCTACGAAGTCTTCATTCAACCGTACCTTTACGCAGCGATAACTAACAACTATACAAACCAATCCTTCGCTTTCACGGGAGAGTCGACTGTAAAAGTAAAGTGTATGAAAGTATCCAAGAGCATCTTTCTTCATGCTCAGAACCTAAATGTGACGACCTTGGAAGTGAGAAAATCGGGATCAAATGAGAAATTATCAGTGAGTGGATATAAAATTCATCACGATGAAAGTCATTTCCTCGAGATCCAACTCAAGGACACAATGACTGTAAATGGGACCTATGATATTGTCACCAAATTCGAAGGGGAACTTTTTGATGGCTTGGATGGGTTTTATGTGAACCGGTACACAGCGAAGGTGAAAGCCGAGGAGGAGGAGGAGGAAGATGAGGATCAAGAGAGGTAAAGACTCATAATATTAGGAAATCCAGTTGCTTGTAATAAAAACATCTTTATTATCTAGTACATTTTAATGTATATATATATATATATATATATATATATATATATATATTTTTTTTTTCATTTCAATTTTAATTTGATATTTTTGTCTTTCAAATGTTGCTTTTCAGTTCAGTTAAAAACACCCATAGGAACGTCACTGACAAAATGTGCATGTCTCATTATATCAACCTAAGAAACACCTCATATATTAGCATGCATTTGGTTTCACAAATAGTTTTTAAAATTAATTTTCTAAGTTTTTCTTTATCATATTCACCATGGTTCTCTTGTCCAAGAAACTGTTTATTGTTAGAAGAGGCTTTCAGAGATTTTTGTTGCTCAGTTAATCACTTTGTTGTTGTTGTTTTTACAAATGGATATCACGTGTTATGACAAATAACATAAATCCAGAACTAGTGCTGTCAAACGATTAATCGCGATTAATCACATCCAAAATAAAAGTCTTTGTTTACATAATATGTGTGTGTGTGTGCTGTGTATATTTATTATGTATATATAAAGACACACACATACAGCATATATTTTGAAAATATTTACATGTATTTACGTGTATAGCCTATATTGATATTCATATAAATTATATAATATATATATATATATATTTAATATATAAATGTAACATATTTTTCTTAAATATATACATGCATGTGTGTGTGTATTTATATATAAATAATAAATATACACAGTACACACACATATATTAGGCTATGTAAACAAAAACGTAATCGCGATTAATCGTTTGACAGCACTATCCAGAACATTTGAATTTAATTACTATTGTTCATTTTTATTTACTGTTTTGCATAAAAATGTCTTCACAAAGTTTCCTCTTCAGATTTTTGTTGTTCATTTATTTCTTCCCTAAAACGATAAAAATCCTTACTTTGCTGTTGTTTTTACATGTGGATATCACACAATTTTTTTTTGATCACAAATAACATAAATACAGAACTAAATTACTGTCGTTCTTTTTTATTTACTTATGTTTTACATGAAAATGTCTCCACAAACAGATTCCTCGCCACCAGTCTGCTGAAACCCACACACGCCAGGAAAGTGTTTCCGTGCTTTGATGAGCCAGCGCTGAAGGCTGTGTTTCATATTACTATTACCCACAAACCTGGCACTTTTGCCCTGTCCAATGAAAAAGGAGGTTAGGATCCTTTCTAGTTATTATTAGACTTGATCATGTCAGAACCTCACTGTTCTGATAATAATGAAAGATGATTTCATATTGATATTTCGTTCTCCTGTATCTAGATACTAAATAATAAACAGCAGTTCAGTTTCAGTTCAAAAACAATTAGAAAAGACCGTAGCTTATCTGCAAAGGACATAAACTAAAAAAATCGAGGTATTTGTGTACAGTACATAACTTCTATTTTTGTTTTATCATTAGGTCCACAACAGAGAGTAATAGATGGAGAAGACTGGATTGTGACTGCATTTAAAGAGACCCCCATCATGTCAACTTATTCTTTGGCTTTCACTGTATCTGATTTTGACTTTAAAACGAGACCTTCTGGTACAAACATAAATGTATGTTTCTTTCATTTTTAATTGAAGGCACTTGAGTGCCTGCTTATTTATTTATTTATTTTTAACATTTCACAAATAATGAATATGTATTTCCAAGATACATGCTCGGCGTGATGCTATTAATGCTGGCCATGTTGACCACGCACTTGAAGTAACAGAGAAGATTCTGGATCACTATCAGAAAGAATTTGGATCGACATACCCACTATCAAAAATAGGTGAGTCAGTGGAAAAGAACCTCACTCATTATTTCAATGTAAATTATTTTAATAATTTATTTTTATAATTTATTCGTCCTCATATATTGTTCCAAACCCTTTATGTCATTTTTTTAGGGAATGCATTTGATTTGATTTGCATTTGCAATAATTTCTTAGTATTTTTGTATCCATACACTCTTAAAAATAAAGGTGCTTCACGATGCCATAGAAGAACCTTTTTGTCTAAATGGTTCCATAAAGAACAGTTTACATCTGAAGAACATTTACATTCTTCAGATTATAAAAATGTAAGAAAGAGATGGTTCTTTAAAGAACCTTTGACTGAATGGAACCAAAAATGGTTCTTCTATGGCATCGCTGTGAAGAACCTTTTGAAGCACCTTTATTTTTAAGAGTGTACTGTAAGTTAAATGGGGTCCAAGGTTGTTTTGGAGCCCTCTCATTTTCATTTTATGGACAAATGCATTCTTCAAAATATCTTCTTTTGTGTTTCTCAAATGAAAAAAAAAAGTCATTCAGGTTTGGAACAACACAAAGTGTCAGTAAATGACAGAATTTCCATTTTTGTGTGAACTAGCCTACATTGAACAGGTAGAGCAAGCTAAAACGAAAGCATGCAAACTCAAGCTTCACAAGATCACATGCAGAATTTGTTTTATTACAGACCAGATTGCTTTGCCAGACCTCAGTGTTGGAGCAATGGAAAACTGGGGTTTCATTTCATATCAGGAGTCAGGTCTGCTGTATGATAAACATACAGCATCGACCTTTGATCGAGAACGGGTGGCCACTCTGATCGCTCATGAATTAGCACTTCAGGTAAACATAGTCATATATTCAGGATAATGTATTATTCATCACTGGCTAAAGTTTACATTAAGCTAGATATTTCAGTGAATGTCATTGTTAAACTAGACGTGCGGTAATTGGAACCTTAAAGATGTACATTGCCTGGATGTTACCATGGTATTGGTTAAGTGGTAAATTAACACAGTTTAACAAATTATATATCATGCTGAAGATTGAATAAAAAGACATTACCATAGCTCCTTCGGAAATCCTTTCCCCCCCCCATTTTGATAAGCCTATTTATTTTGCTATTCTGCTATTCTATATTATTCACATTCCGCAGTGTATTTTCTTTACAGAACATTTTTAGATCATCCATTAGCGGTTAAAAACCCATGAATCTTTAACAAAATCATCTTTAAATTTCCTGTGCTTGATTTCAGTGGTTTGGAAACCTTGTTACCATGCGCTGGTGGAATGACCTGTGGCTGAACGAAGGACTTGCGACATACATGTCATACATTGCGGTGGAAGCTGATGGCTGGGACATAGTATGTTTTTGTTTATTTTAGAATATTGATTTTAACAATACACCCTGGTGAATTCTTAATTTTTTTTTCATTTGTTGACTTCTACAATGACCATAAATTCATTCAATTAAAGCTCGCATCCTCCTACCTCCTCTGATGATATGATTCATTTGTGTTTTCAGAGAGATCTAATTGTTCTCAGAGAAACCCAGACCGCCTTTCAAGTGGATTCCTTAAACTCTTCCCATCCTCTCAGCTTGCAGGAAAATTATATTCAAACTTCCTCTCAGATCACAGATCTTTTTGATGACATCACCTACAGCAAGGTGGGCATCAATACATTTCTGATGTTGATAAGCTTGATTTACCAAAATGTTACAATACAATATTGCACAATATTATAATTTACAAAACAGTCCTTTAGGATTATAAGTTTCAAGCTCTGTACATTTTTTAGGGTGCTGCTGTGTTCAGAATGCTGGCCACGTACATGAACGAGGAAGCATTTATGAGAGGAATCAAGGTAAACTGAAATGGGGAAAAATGTATATATCATATAATAATGAATATTTTTAAATATATTGTATATAATGTTGATATGGCTTATTTTAATCCCCAACTCAACTATAACATATATACAAATATTTTTTATAGCTTAGGTCTTTCATGGTGTACTACGGCTTCCGTAGCACAAGTTATGCTTTTATGTATTCGAATATTTTTATGTATTTATTTTTGAAGATTTTAAGGTATAGTCTGGACTGACTGCCTAATTACTAATTATGTATTTTAGATGTATCTTGCGAAGTTCGAGTACAAGAACACTGTGTACAAAGATCTTTTGAAATGCTTGCAAGAGGTAAATTAAGGACCAATATTCTATTTTCAAGTTGAAATGATATGATAAGATAATGACAAATATTTCCCACAATGATCAGGAGACAAAAGTAAATGTGGAAAACTTCATGAGCACGTGGATTGAGCAAGTGGGGTATCCAGTAGTCACCATTATTACCCAGACAGGGGAGACTTCTCAAGAACACTTTTTATTGAAGCAAACACAGGGCCATGGGTGAGTTTCAAGAATCAAATTGCCGTTTACAATAGTATCATATTATTGAATTATTTAAAATGGCACTGGATTTAAACTACAATCAAACAAAAAAGCTATATAGCTTCCTTAGCCAAACTCATTTTTATTGATTCATTCAAATATTGTTCATTTTCTTCCTAACAGTATTGCATGGCAGGTTGACATCAGATTTTATAAGGCCGGAGATGATACAGTGAAAAGCTATTTACTGGAAAAAAACGGTCCAGGTAAGGAACAAATAAACATTAAAGCATCATTTAAACCTGGCCAAACAACAGACATAAATCTGCAGTCGCTGTTAGTTGTGATTAACCCTGCTGCATCCCATCCTTCCTGCATCCCTCCTTACAGTCCGACAGCCCCTCTTTCAACTTCAAGACAAAGATGTGTGGCTTCTCGCAAATGTCAACTGCTCTGGCTTTTTCCGTGTCAACTACGATGAAGAAAACTGGAATAAGCTTCGTATACAACTTGAAAGAAATCATCATGTAAGTATCTTTAAAGAAATATTAGTGTCCTTTCAAATCAAATATTGTTTGTGAATGCAGATGCAAACGCTTAGCCAACACGTGGTTCGATTCTGGACATCGTTAAAATAATCCGAAGAAAACAAAGATAATGGCTTTATTCAACAATTTCCTCTCTTCCATGTCGGTCTTTGACGTGTGTTCAAATTGTTGAATAAAGATGTTATTTTTATGTCACACGGACTATTTTAATGATGTCTTTACTACCTTTCTGGGCCTTGAACTTGTCAGTTGTGTAGCTGTCTATGCAGGGTTAGAAAGCTTTGGATTTCATCAAAAATACCTTAATTTGTGTTCTGAAGATGAACAAAGGTCTTACGGGTTTGGAACGACATGAGTGTGACTATTTAATGACAGAATTTTCATTTTTGGGTGAAACCTTTAAATGCCTTAAACTGGCTTTTAATTTAGACTGACTGGCTCCAAGCATGATTTTGAAGACCGCTGTCACAATCTAATACTTTCTAGTTTCTAAATAACAAGAGGATTTTTGATATTAAGTGGCCAAAAAGTTGAAAACATCGCACCAATTTTGCAGTCGGTTGTTATTTGGCGAGGGGCCACTCTGGCCACCTGTGTTCACATACTTAAGTGAAGTAGGTTTTGTCATTAATACTGATGTGATAGTTCAAATATTATTAATCTATCTTTAGGTCATTCCAATCATCAACCGAGGGCAACTAATTGATGACGCTTTTAATATTGCAAGGGCTCATCGCCTCAACGTTACTATTGCACTAGGTCTAACCAAGTACCTAGTAAATGATACTGAGTATATTCCATGGGAGTCAGCACTGAAAAACCTGGATCACTTAATCCTTATGTTTGATCGCTCTGAGGTCTACGGTCCGATAACGGTGAGCATAAGGACATAGCTTCTTGAATATGTGCATAAGAGTGAAAATTGTGATACTCAGCATTAACTGTACAATTCTATGTTTAGAAATACATACGCAATCTAATCACACAACTATATGACCGATTTGAGGAGTACACAATAAATGGAACCATTCCTGAGAAACACACTGACCAGTAAGCAGCAATTTTGTCTTACTTTATATATATTTTGTTGGACATCTAGCAATCATTATTTATTCTTTTCCCCTTCAGGTATAACCAGGTAAATGCTATTTCAGTAGCCTGCAGCAATGGCCTTACAAAGTGCATAAAAATGGCTAGAAGTCAATTCGAAGATTATAAAAATGGCACCAATCAGTGAGTTGAGCCTTTAAGTTTAAATTAAATTACTGTCAATTACAGTTCTACAAGATGCACATACATAAATTATATTGACTTGAATTATATTTTTTACATTTAGCATTCATCCGAATTTGAGGAAAGAAATCTACTGCAGTGCAATAGCTACCGGTGATGAGTATGATTGGGAATTTGCTTGGGAAGAATACCAAAGAGCCACGGTGCCTGCCGAGAAAGACAAACTAAGATACGCCTTATCATGCACCAAAGAAATCTGGCTGCTAAACAGGTCAGTGTAGAGATATAAGCTTTATACCATCTCAACGACACATTTTGTTTACTTAATACTCACTATGACGTTTGTAATTCCACAGATATCTTCAGTACACTCTTGACCCTTCAAAGATAAGAAAAATGGATATGGTCTCTACCATTAGCTACATTGCCAAAAACGTCGCCGGCCAGCCTCTCGCTTGGGATTTAGTCCGTGGGCACTGGTCCTACTTCACCCAAGAGTAAGTTAGGATTTTAACATTTATTTCAGTGGAAACTAGAGAGGCAAATGAAATCACCCTTAAGTTCTTGTGCAAATTACTCAATCTGCAAACACAAGGATGTTCAGTTGTGTCTGATGAATTATGAAATGTAAATCTTGTAAACTCCGGTGGGAATAACAACAGCAATCAGGAAGTTGTAACACTAAAGTTACATAAAAGAATCAAAGATCAGGAGCAATTAGGGTCCAAAGGCTGCCTTCAGCTATAAATGAGTGATAGTCCTAATTGTCTTAAAGGTTTTATCACACAGTTGCTTGGAAACCATAAATATATGGACATATGACTAACGATCATCTCATTTGGGCAGGAATGGAGCGGGAGCCATGACTTTAGGCAGTCTGTTAGATGCTGTGACAAAAAGGTTCTCCACAGACGTCGAACTTGAAGAGGTGAGGTGCTCTTGTCCAAAATTTCAGTACCCTTTCATTCTTCTAGTTACTGTAAAAGTGTAATAGTTGACAATGTCTCAATCTGTAATTATGTTTCCACCATTGATCTTACACAAATATTCCAAATTGTCTCTGCACAGCTGAAGCAGCTTCAGAGGGAGCAGGAAGAGAAAAACCAGGGCCTTGCAGCTCGAGCTTTGGAGCAGGTCATTGAGAGGACAGAGGCCAATATTCAGTGGGTGAAAGAAAACAAGCAGATTGTTAAGGACTGGTTCACTGGAGAGCTGTAGGATCTTTTAGTTTTTGTAGGCCAGCACAATCAGAGTATACTCAGTGGAGCCAATACAATCAAAAACAGATGTAAAGGCGTTCCACAATGAAAACAACCCCCTCCTGTGGTTCTGAGATGGTTTTGAACAAAAGACCACTTTCACTGGAGAATTATTCAAGCTTTAGAAGGGAAGAACAAAGAATGTGCAATCTAATATTGTGTATATTAGAGAAAAGGCCAAGAATGAATGTTTAGGACAGCTTAATTTATTGCCTTTACTATAATTTAGTTGATATTACTGACTAAGTATTGTTTACAGTGATGAAATCACATCTAAGCACATTAAAAAAGCACAGTATGTCATTCTTTTTATTTGTATAGTTTAATTGAAATACATATAAAAAATATAAAAGCTAGTATTTTGAAATAATACATTTTATAGAACCACAGCCATTATTTCGATCTCTGTGAATGATTGATTGAAAACCGAATGACAAATGTTATGATGTGTGTTTTTATGAGACTTAATATTTTTATGGGAGTCAAACATGTAAATCTTTAAATAAAGTGCAATCTTTTTACACAACTGTTTTGTTTTTTAAAATTTTTTTGTATTCATACTCCAATAGATCTTTGATGTTATGATAAGGGATGCACAATATATCAGATATATTGGATATTTATTGTCTATATTAGATATTTAATTGTACATGTTTTCCATTTAAATAACCTTTGCTGCCGTTTAAGCGGTCATTGATGTAATCTTTAGGAAACCTAAAAAAAATAAAAATCCACTTTTATACTGTACAATGTTGTGATGCCTAAATTCAATTGTAGCATTTAATACAATTAATTTGATTAGTCTTTAGTGTTTTAAAGTAATGCCATTAATTGGCTATCAGCCATGATTTAAATATTGCTGCATCTCTAAATATGATATAACACAACAGTGCTGTAAATGATCTAAAGGATATATCTTTAATACACATAAAATACTTAAGTGCATTATAATACATCAAAGTCTTAATTTTACAATGGCACTTTTGCTGTTTATTTATGATACTTTCATGTGAAAATATATGAATACTGACAGTTAGGTCTTGTTTTGTGGCGTAGCCGTAAATATATATTTGGAGGACAGATAAGGCACTGTGATGCAACCCTTGAAGCTCAATGGTGTCATTCAGTCATCCTGAAAACAAGATCCAACACAACATAAAACAGATGTTACAGGTTTGCACAATGAAACTCCAACAAATGCTTTACTGGATCATTGCATAAGTTTCACTTTGTCTTAAACCTCTTGATGATAGAATAATAAAAAAATGGAAAAAGATTACACATCTGTTCAGGATGAACCCATTTCCTAAACCAATTCTTTATGTGGTCAGAGCAAACACAAAACTTCATCAATTGAGCATAGAATCTTACCCATTCTTCATCGTCTGCTCCCTCGCCCTGACCGCTACTCTTCCCTGGATTTCCCTGATCTGCTTTGTTAGCCATTATTTTCTCTGTCCAAGATGCTCCAGCGTTCTCATCTCCTGCAAAGTTGCATTTCGTCACTGCACCACCATCCAGTTTGACAAAGGAAACTAGACAGACAAAAACAGCACATGAAGCCACCTTGATTTACACAGAAGTATATACTATTTTCAGCATTGTACTTACAAATAAAGGGCCCATCTCCTTTTGTTTTAAGACGGATTTCTTGGCCTGACTCAAGCTCTGTTCTGTCCATCTCTGCTTCTGAGATCCAGAATGCAAAGGCCTGACTGGGACAATGTTTTGCTGTTACTTTAACCAGCTGGTCCTTATTCACAATGTCACTCAGTTGGCGCTCATTTAGACAATCTGTTTCACCCTTAGCCTCCACTTCTGCAAGGTTGATACACACAAACCAACACAACATGCATATAATAGTCCGCTTCAATACATCCAGATATTTTTAAAATGAGCATTTACCAAATCATATATTTACTTATAAGAGTTTAATCAAGTTTTTATTACTGCATGGTGCAGCTGAATGCTGTTAGAACAGGTTGCCATTAAAATGCACAATACATTTTTTTTTTGCTGGATTTAGATTTTAAATAAATGCACTTTATGGTCACTCACTGAAGGATGACATCAGATATCCTGTGTTGACCTTCCTGGTATCACTGAAGTTAGGTTCAATCTCATTTCCTTTTGAATCATATTTTCTGCGATGGATTCTGCTTGGTTTGATGTACAAAACATTGTAGCGCTCCTGAAATGAACACAAAAGCAATTGTTAAATCAGTGTCATGGGAAACATTACTAATGAAGATATTTATCTTTATAAAAAATAAAGTAATATAATCGACCTTTCAAAAGCTTGGGGTTGGTACAATTTTTGTCTTTTATGCTGATCGAAATACAGTAAAAACATTAATAAAATGTATTTATTATTTATTCCTGTGATGGCAAAGCTGAATTTTCAGCAGCCATTACTCCAATCCACAGTTTCTATTCTATATGCAGATTTGCTGCTCAAGAAACATTTATTATTATTATTATTAATGTTGAAAACAGTTGTGCTGCTTAATATGTTTGTACAAACGGTGGTATATTTTTTTCAGGATCCTTTTTTAAGTTCAAAAGAACAGCGTATTTAAAATCGTTTTTATGTAATGTAATTTTACTGACCCAAACTTTGGAACGGAAGTGTAAATTAGTGAATGGCCATGATTCCAGTAAACAACCTGCGTTTCTTAATTGAGGAAGAGTTTTAAGTTCTCTAACCTTTCTGTTGTTCACATCTGTTATGACATGGCGTGACATATCCACGACCGCCCCCTCTAAAATGGCACCAAGACCACTGAAAAGTGAAAATTATAAGTAAAATACAATACGAGAGCCAAGAAGAAAATGATAGTTACAAAAAAAAAAAAAAAAAAAAAAATACCACGGCAGCCATAATTTCCGACAGGACGACATAGTTAGTTACTGTTGCTATTATAAAACTATGGTAACTTGTTAATAACCGCCACTGTTACATGCAAAAATTGACCAAATATTATGAACGGTTCACGATGTGAAGCAGATCACATATTAATTTACTAAATTGATTGTGTTTTTACTTCATTAATAGCTATAACTTTTCAGACTATGGAATATTGAAAGGGAGAATATGGAGAAGTAAACCAGGCTGTGCTGTGCATTCGATGTCGACTCGTGCAAAAACCATGCATACACTTTAAAGTATTACCTCTGGTGAACTAATGGATCCCATGTGGAGGAGAATTTCTCATTATGGACAGGTTTGTTTAATAACGCAGTGTTGTCATAAATGCGACTCATCTTCTGTCGATGGTTTGGATTTCGTCGAAAGCTCTGCTACTTCCTGGTTACGTCATCATGAAATCTCTATCCATATGAAATGCAGGGAAATGTGGTGTACTTCATAATTGTTACCTATATGTATAAATACAATAAGAGTTTAAAATGAGAAGTCCCCCCGCATTGTGTTTTCGGGTTACAATGGATAATGTCCTGGAAAATTACTAGTATCTTTTCCATTTTTCTTACAGTGTATCAACAATTGCAGGTACAAGCTAGAAGCTACTAACAAAGTGTATCATAAATGAACAAATATTGAATTATTATTATTATTATTAATTTGAACAACTGCAAATAGCAGCTAACTTAATTCACGTGATGTCTGTACTGCTAGGCATCTTTGGTTTCCTCTTTTTGTGTAATTTGGATGGAAAATGTGTGCTTTTTTCGTCTTGTCAAAAGTTGCTAATAGTTGTCAAATAAATTTTAAAAACTGCTAAATTTGTTGCTAGGTGCTTTTGGAAGAAAAAGTTGCTAGGGTAGTCTGAAAAGTTGCTAAATTTAGCAACAAAATTGCTAAATTGGCAACACTGAGTGATGGATGGCTAATATGAAAAATCAATTATGTTATCACAGTTTTATGATATTGGTGAAAACGTTTTTCTGTTTTTGTTTATTTGATGAGGAGGGTAATTATTATGTATTTATGTCACAGTATGAGACTGATCTGATCCATATCTATTTGGAAAACACCAGATTAAGATTTTTTCGATTTCATAGAAATATCACATTGCTTTATGAATTTTAAAACATTACACAATAAAATTTACACATTATAATAAATAACAATAAAATAACAATAAAATAAAAAACAGCCTAATGTGATACATAAGGCATAATGCATATCATATATTTAATTTTTTGAGAGAGATTTGATCTAGTCTAGCTGCATATTCTTTATATAATCAATTAAACGTGGCCAAAATTACAGATTATTAGCTGCTATATGGCTATAACAAGACAATAAAACTCTTCATTTCTGTTAACCAGATACAGATGGCATGACAGTCTGATTACCATTTGGCAATCAGCAATAAATGTTATGGTAAGCTTTATAGAATAACAATACCTGAGACTGTTACCCAGAGGGCAAATCTCAGATAGATACTTATTACCAACATCTACATATTTTATCACATGACCATACAGAATTCCATCTTGAATATTTAGGCTCTCTGTTATGGCTTGAAAGGAAATTGCCTGTCATAGATATTTCATGACACATTAAATAACTGAATGTTAAGTCCTGGCTATTTTAAAGTTAGTCCCTGTGTCAGTCTGATCCGCTGGTCGCTTCCTTCCCGAGTCTTTGAGACTGACTGATGATTCACATCGTCTGAGGATCCCCTGTAGAAATGAGTAAGAATACAAAGAGTACATGATTAATATTATCATTATATTTTAGGTATTATATCCTCCAAGGACAGCTGAGACACTTACGGTAACAGCCAGTAAATTGTCTCTAGATAAGCTTGAATAAATGTTAGATAACATCATACCTCTTCCTCCAAATCAGCTTCACATCTTTTGTGACTATATGAGCATTGTGGACTCTGCTCTGAATTTCCACCTGTAAAAAGCATCACCTCAGAGATAAACTGTCCTGAGTAACAGCCACAAAGTCTCATATAACGCCAATAAAACACAAACCCAATAAATATTTCGAATCAGAGCTCTTTCTCACATGTAATGAGTCAAGTGTATCACTTTATTACCCAACCACTGTCATATCTGCTGTTTTACATCAGCACAGCTTCTTACAGTGTTTTGGAAAGTCCCGCAGCTGGATATTTAACCACACATTTCGTCTCTGAGCCCATCCACCCGGAGCTTCCACTTCATAGAGACGCTCTCTTTCTTCATTGTGGATCTCGAGATACTTTTTGCAAACTGTAAACAATTATTTCAACAAGTTGTGTAAGCTTTGGGTGTCAGGTTTCTATTACATAAATAATCACAGATAAGAGCCTATGTAACCACTCTTATCAGTTGAATGTTGAGCGATTTGTGTATTCTGCACGCACGCGGAATAATCATTTAGGAGATTTACTTGCATATTTAAATGCAGTTGTCAAATTTTTGCAGATATTGTAGCCTATGATATCTGGTGCTCAGATTTGTCTGGAGAACCAAACCAGTTCCTCAGTACATTGGCCCAAAACAAAATGGCCCACCCCCATGTTTTTATGATAATCTAAAGCCAAAGGACTACCCTTTGGTTTGACTGACCTCTAGTATTCATTCATGAGAAACACTGCCACTTAAAAGTTTGGGGTCACTAGGATTTTTTTTTTAAAAGAAATGAATGCAAGGATGCAATTAATTGATCAAAAGTGACATTAAAAACATCTATAATGTTTCAATAGATTTCTATTTCAAATAAATACTGTTCTTTTGAAATTTCTACTCATTAAAGCATCCTGAAAAATGTAGCATGCTTTCCACAAAACATTTAGAAGCACAACTGTTTTCAACACTGACAATAAAAAAATCTTTTTTTTTTTGAGAACTAAATCAGCATATTAGAATGATTTCTGAAGGATCATGTGACACTGGAGACTGGAGTAATGGCTGTTGAAAATTCGGCTTTGCCATCACAGGAATAAAATACTTTTTACAATATTATTACAATAGAAAACAATTATTTTTAATTGTAATAATACATTACAATATTCATGCTTTTGCTGTATTTCTGATTAAATAAACGCAGCTTTAGTGAGTACAAGAGACTTCTTTCAAAAATCTTACCAAACTTTTGAACAGTAGTGTAAGTTACAATTTTTTAAAGTTGAGCACTTTATATTTTTATCCTTTACATGCAAATAATTCAGCTAAAAAAAAGTTAAAGGTTATTAAAAAAAATCAAACATGATCAATAAATAATCAATCAATCATAAAAACAATTATTTTATTGTTTTAATATGATTTTGCTATGCTTACCAACCCCAAACCTTTGGATGTTAGTGTATACATACCTCCATACATGCCAGGTGACATAGGAAAGCTAATTCCTAGAATCGCCTCAGAGGGTTGAGAGGAGCAGAAATCCTCCAGCATCTGTAAAGCGAGCCCAGTCCTTCTCCAGTGAGAGCGAACAAACACAGTGTCCAGCACAGGGAGCTGATAACTCTGGCCAGTGCAGCCGTCACACAAGCTGCCTATAAAAAACACACACACAAAAAAATGACATTTTTTATACTAGTAAACAAACCACCCACCACAAATCCTAAGCATGCTAGAGCTAAAAAAAAAAAACCTTTTTTTTTGATGGTGTAAAACCCTACTGCTTCTCCATTTTGCCAGAGAACTTTGCCATGTTCCCACAAGGAATAGGCCGAAAAATATAGGCCTTCTTCGAGAGACCTTTCCTGAATTCCAAATATAACTTGACTGAGCAGGAAGAGCACAACTCTCTCCATCACGGATTCCACCTGGAATGACAAGAACCATCAGAGGCTTCATGGAAATGGTGACAATATTAAGATCATGACATTTCTGGTCAAAACATTTTGTTTGCAAGGATAACTGTTACTCACTAATAAAAGTCCATGTCTTGATTTGTTCGATGTCTTCAAAACATCACCAATAGGCCACCACTTGCCTAGCAAGTACAGAGCAACCACTAAAAGAGTAGGCTATATATTATCCAAAATGAAACAGAATGACAGAAAACAGGTAGTGAAATGAGAAACGCAACATGCGCAAGACCTTTGGTTTCATCCTCAGGTGTGTGGAGAGCAAGAATGAAATGTGATAAATCACCATCTCTCAGAAACGCAAGTCGACCAATGTTCTCACAAGTTACTTCCACCTGTTATCACAAATATCACACTTTGAGGAACTGAAATGAGGAATTTAATCATGTCTGCCTCAAATTAGTGAGTTGCCAACCCACACAGCATTTTTGGTCATCATAGATGCTGACTAGGCAGGCAACTAATTTTTGAGACAATATAACTAAATTCACTATTGAATGCAAATGTGTATGTTCTGACTTTCTCTCCATGTGGAAGGGTGATAGGGACAGCACCATCTGACTTGACAATGGACAGGTATTCGTCATATCCTGTGCTCAACTCTCCATAATGCCGCACAGGTAGATCCACTGGATAAGGTTTCACTTGAAAGACGACATTTGATATGTTTACGCAGTTAATAACATGGTCCTTTAATTTCACTATGACATTATGGCACATTTTCAGTAATGCTAAATTACTTCATTAGCAGCACTTTATTGATTGTGACAGAACTGCGCTTATGTGACTGTTGACAGTCTGACTGACTGACTGGCGAGCATAGCGCGAGAGCATATTTGCATGCAAAACAAACCTTTAAAACTTTTTAAACTGATCAGTTTTTGGAATGGTCACATAATCAATTTTGGGAATGCTCTTAGAAAGCCTGTCCTTACCTTTTAAACTACTCTCCAGTTTAGACTTGGATTCCATTTTGATGTTGTTCGACCTTTGAATGTTTCTCAACAAACGTGCGCCATCTAGTGACTATAAAGTATGAAGAAGAGAAATTAATTCATAAATATTTTAACAGCCCGGGGGTCTTCAGGTCTTCGTGTACAGTCTACATAGACGGAGCAAACACCTCCTATTACATAATGTATAAAATTCCTATCTTTCTTCATTATAATTCTAACAAGTGTCACCTTCAATAGGCTTGGTTTAATATATATATATATATATATATATATATATATATATATATATATATATATATATATATATATATATATATATAAAACAAAAAATAAAAACTTTCCAAACAGCATTTCCCGTTTCACAACTACATTAATATAATTGTTTCAAGTACTACATTTACAAATAATTTGTAAATAGTAAAACTATGCATTCTTATTTCCTTGTCATGGTTTTAAGTTTATAGTGGCATTACACTGGCATTTTTTTTTATGCATATTTTGCTATGTAGCTTACATTGCAAAACCATTACACAGTCAGACTCATTCAGAGTCATGTTAGTCAATACTGTATTCATTGTATATTAAATATATTAAAAAAATTTGAATTAATCTTTAAAAGGTCTCCTCTGGGATGGTTATTAACAATAACAACTTGGCCCTTTCTCTATTATCTCTGTCTCTCTGCAAGTAAATGAAACATTCAAGGTTAAAAACAAACCATATTCAGTCAGTTACAATGCCAACCATTTCCAAACAATGACTGTACAGTATTTACATTGTCCACAAGATGGCAACAACATCATTCAAATAAGAGACACATGGTGGTGGGGGGGCTATTTTGCAGGCACATTGAAGGCTTTTTTGAACAAACATGTTTTGAGGCACATTCCTTTCCTGCAAAAACATGTTTAACAACAAATAGGACAAAAAGAACAAAAATGTAAGTCTGAGAGCAAACATTTGCAAAATAATTAAATTCATGGTCATTCTCCTTTAGTATTAATTTTATTGTTTATACATACATTCTTCAAAATTGTACCAAAAATGTTAATACAAGGTTTATAATCTTATAATATAACCTTTCTTGTTCTACAACAGCTAGAAATGAATATATTACAATACCAGACAAAGCTGCATGACTGCAGACCGGATTATCAACAGATATGACACTGTATATCATCTATATATTTTTTCATTCTAGATATTTGATGAGCGCGTTAAGGTTTCATGTGAAACAAATGCACTATTCTTTCCACCGAGTTCCTTTCTAACCTTGATTTACTGTACTTACAACTGCAGTAATACAGTACACTCTGAATCTCTCCTGCTATGGAAAATGCATTCTGCATCCGTTTTATTCCCATCTCCCTTCATCTCCATTACACATAAACCACCGACTTCCCACTGAGAAATTGCAGACATTTCTGAAATTCCTTTCACTAGGAAAGGCTAGCTTGGATTGTTAAATATGCTTTTGTAAAGCTGTGAGTTTATCCTCAAAAGGGATTGACTGTCACTCGGCTGTTGAACCGCTGAGGATATTTGGCATCAGAGCAAATATCGCAGCAAAGTAATTTGGCCAAAAGACTTTAAATGCAAAACACCTATGTGGTTTCTGTTTAAGATGTAAAACAGGATCTAGCTTTGCATATCAGTGAGTTTCATACTTGTTTTCCTTCCTTGTTTTGTCATCAGCCTCTTTGTGTAACCCATGCGGGATTCCTTAGGTGTCTTCAATCTGTGTCACATGATCAGACTTTACAAGAGGATTATGACATTGGCCTTGGCTATACCGAACCCTGGCCTACTTTGTAACCCATGAAAGATGACACTGACAAAAATAATGTCATTCTCACTCATCTAGACTAAACTATCATTATGGTCAACTAATGGCAACTCAAAATGTCTTGATGTTTTTGTACCATAAGCTTTGCATTTATAAAATAATAAAGTAAAAAATGCTGTTAAAATCTTTATAAATGTAACTAACTAACTAACTAACTAAATATCCATAAATTAGGTTTAGGGGTTTTAATTAAATTAATTAATTTTAATTACATTTTAATTACATGTACTCCAAGCAATTAAACGATAATGTAACAGAAACAGTTGCTTTTAAAGAAAATATTTAAGGAAAAAAAAACTCAGTCACTAAATGGTGGATATGTACTATAGTAAATACGTGGTTGGTAATCTGAAGCTCAGGAGGAACTGCTAATAGATAATTCCAGCTAAGCTTTTTAGTGGCAACACAACAATCCAATTGATGAATCAAGGTTCATGCCATCCAAAAGAAGAGCTGAACTGCATGTTGCCTGACTGCTGCACTTAAAATGAACTCTTACCAAATGACTCGGCTTTATCTTTTTCTTGCAGAAATACTGTTTATAGGGTCAAACTGATGTATTGTATAAAAAAAGAGAAAGAGATTTGTTTTCCATTTTCTGGGAGTATTGCAGCAAACACATTCTCTGGGATGTCCCCCCCCCCCCTTAAAATGTTTACCCAAACAGCCCAGACATAAGGAATGTGTCAACTATTATTTACAAAAGAGGAGGAAGTGAATACTTGATGGTCAGTGCTCATCTGCAATACAATTTTTGGCTCCTGGTTTTGGGGGTGATAACAATAATAATTGTGATCAAACCAAGCTGCTCTGCGAGAAAAACAAATTTGCTGCACCCCTCCTGTGCTATGTTATTTTCAGCTTGTTTTTCAGGAATCTTTTCTTTTTCTGACTGTAGCTGTTCAACCGAACATAATTGTTGCCCTCTCCTCCAAATTCCTTTTCCTGTCTGGGCTTAGATAAAATGAGAAACAAACAGTGTGTCATCACTATTGTCAGTGGTAAACATGCTTATTTCCACTTGACTGCCAGGCTGAAATGAAACTAAAGGAAAGGTAGTCTGGGTGGAACTGCATGAGGACAAACTCATATAGACAGAACACAGTATCAAGGGAGTTTTGCTTTTGGTGACTGCTCTGCTTTTTCTTTTTCTGACTGTAGCTTTACAGGGGCTTAACTTTTTTTGTTTTTGTTTTGTCAGGACAGAGGTAATCTGGGGCACTATCCTTGTGTTTAAGCTGTATTTTATTGTATTACTTTTATTTATTATTTTTTAAAGATGTATAATTATAAGAGACAGGAATGAGGGAAAGATCTTATCCCTCTGTTATCAAAATGAGTAATTTAACAAGTTTAACAAGTCTGTTTCCACAATATATGCTCTTTAATTCTCTTTCAACAACATCTGTAAATTCAAAGTTAGTGTCAAATATCTTAACATTGAATTTGCAGTGAGAACAGATCCTTTTCTCTACAGTGCTGAAGATTTGTTGTACAAATGATCTGGAATTGAAACCATCTGTGAGTATACTAAGGATCTGTTCATTGCCCAATGAGACATGAGACATGATAAATGCTGCATTTTGACATATGGAGGCGCCAAACACAAAGTTGCAGATTAGAAGATACAAGGTCAAGGCGATTTCCAAGGCAGTTAAGAAAACTCTGAATGCTGTTTGAGTAAGAAACTAAATTTTTGGATCCACATTTCATATAATATAAAATAAAATAGTGATGCAATTTGACGCACACAATCAAATTCCACTCAAAAATAGATTTAAATGAATATAGGCCTATACTACGTTGTAGACGTTCATACCTAAATTTAATTAAGCTCATTTTAATTTATAGGGTACTGAATTAACAATTTGCAGGCCATTTTAAGTTTACTCAATTCAGCCGAATGGACATTTAAATGTGTAAATATAAAACGGACTGAAATATTTTTAAGTGTGTTTAGTCACCTGAATACATTTAACAATATATTTCAGCATTATAGACTTTGAATTTTTGAATAAAAAAGTGCTATTCTCGGGCAATGATGTTGAACAGTGATGAGCCTGCATCATCACGAACGAATGAATGGATTGTGATTGTAAAGCCGTTCCGTCTCAATGAATGAAATTCTACATCGGATTTTACTTTTAGCTGAAAAGACTGTATGTCATTGGCAAAATATGTGCACTTCCAAAATGTGGAGCTGGCTAATATTTTGAACATAAAGAATTGATTACAAATCGTTATCGTTGTGGATGAAAATGGGACAAATATGAAGGTTCTTAAAACCCATGCATTAGTTTTAATAGCTCCATCAATTCATTGCATTTAACAGCTCCATGTGCCAGAGACGACGTGCAACGAATTCCAGCGTTATTTGAATAAGAATACGTGAGAGTAGTACTAAAAAGCGCTATAATTGTTTTATCTATAACATATACATAAAATTCACTTTACTCACACTGTGTTCAATCTGGCGTTTATGAAACTCGGATTGCATCTTAAAGGGCCAGTGCACTTGGATTTTAAAAATATTCAATCCGTTTTCTAGGAAATTATTAACATGGTACGGTTAACATGTCCTGAGTAGCTAACCCAGCCAATATTATGTAGCTTACTCGTTTCTTTTTGTGGTGTCTATCTTAATTATTTTAGTTATAGGCCTACTTCGTTGCATGTATTTTAATTTCAGCTACATAACAGCCTACATAATACATTTAGTTTCATTTCATTTTTTTTTTTTGTTATGCGTACAGTCAGATATTTTGTCCCTTTAGTATTTTATGGAGAAGCAGCATAGCAGAGAGAATAGCTTTAATAGCCTACAGCATATGAAAAAATATGATAAAAATATAAACATAAGTCCATTCAAGTCACATTTAAATAGCATTTCATACAATAGATTGTTTCAAAGCAACTGTAAAATTTTAAAACAATTTTGAAACACGTTAGAAGAAAATAGTGTTATTATTCAGCTATAATAATAGGCTACTATATTTTCTGATTTAAAATGATTTTAATAAAAAATAAAGCCTAATAAAATGAAATTATTTTAAATGGAAGGCCTATAAGGAATGCATATAAACTACTTGATGTAGGCTACAACGCTGTGATTGAGAGGATGCTGTAGTAGGCTACATGTAGATGGTGAACACAGTTCTTATAGTTTAAGATGTAATATCTATCTATCATCTATCTATCTATCTATCTATCTATCTATCTATCTATCTATCTATCTATCTATCTATCTATCTATCTATCTATCTATCTATCCATCCATCCACCCACCCACCCACCCACCCATTCACCCATTCACCCATAGATAGATAGATGGATGGATGGATGCATCCATTCCATCCATCCATCCATCCATCCATCCATCCATCCATCTATCTATCATCTGTCTATCATCTCAAATTTTTTTTAGTTAATTTTTGCAAGACTGATTGTTAAGAAATCTTCTAAATTCAAATGATGATGCTTCCAGATATTCTATTTATGTCAATTATGACTATTTATAAATTAAAATATTTCAACTAAAAATGAAATAGCATTTTTTTCTTCAAATAAACATTATAGACCTGGTATTAGCGTAGGCTATATGTAAACAAGTTCATGACTGGAATTATTATTGTTACGAATAGGCCTATAGGCTACTATCATTAAAACAACAACAACAACAACAACAACAACAACAAACTGTCACCTTGACGTTTGAGATCAAATGGCGTGCTGGCGCCAAACACAGCTGGTCCGGTGCTCCAGTCCATGTTTTGGTATTCTCTGATGCCTGGCGTGTTTCTCTGTGAGAGAAGCCGAGTCTTGTTTACAGCGGTGATTCTACAGAGCGGAGACCGTCAGAAGAGTCGCGGAGGAGTCCGAGCGCCGCCGTGGACACTTGAGAATCAAACACAAGGCTCACAAGCTATTTATATCAAACAGTTCGTGATTTTTTACGGTGCGGAAAACCAAAAACCCACGCTCGGGAGCTGCTCACTCTTGCACCTCGGCAAAATGATTTTTTTTTCCTACCGCAAAACAGACCGACCGTGAGAGCGCGTGAAGACGGTAGGGGAGGGTGAACAGTTGGTGAAACCATTTTTGTCCTGGCGGATATTTTGGATCGAGCCCTGTCGGGAGGCTTTCATTCATACATAAATACTCTATCCGAGTCGTCAAGCTCTTTGAACGTGACCTCAAAATTCCTCCGTACATCATCAGTAGGCTATAGCGTAGTTCATCACACTGGCATAGGCGCATTCGCATAAGGTGTTTTTGTTGGAGGAGAAAGCGCTCGTGTCGCTGGCCGTACTGCGCGTCCCTCTCGGGTTTTCAAGAAATGGAGGCTGAAGATGCAGATTATCGGTCGAGTGAAATTCGTGGCTCCGACACGACTGCATCATTTAATTGCTGGCAAGAATAACACAGTGTTTTAATTGATCTTAATGTTTCCATTAAAGGAAAATTATACAATTATTACCAGATATCTTTTATCTACTCCCTCCTCGCCTCCCGTTATCTTAACGGGCAAAGGAACTATCTGCTCATCCAAAGCGGATTCTTCTGGACTTTTTGCTTGCTTACAAGAAGAAGCGTCGCGTTTTGCTGCGGTTTCAGCTTTTTATTTTTTGGAAAACTGATTTTTAGGAATGAGATCTGGAACAGCGAGGGATGTTTGGACCTTATTTTGGGGTCCTGTGCTGTTTCTCTCCACCATCTGCCTGTGGTCTGCGCATGGAGAAGGTAAATCAGGATTGGGTTTTATTTTTCTCATGAGAAAATTACTGCATATATCGGTGCAGTCTTGTTTTATTTGAAACCTTGATTCAATCGTTTCAGTCTCCTCGCGGTGTTGATGGACTCGTGTCAAGAATGATTTTACCTGCATGCGCAGCTTTAGATGTTCAGGTAGCCTATAGATATTCAAAAGGGCCTAGTAACACACGACCCAGTTTATTAGGGAATTATGACCTCCTCCTACTATTAAATTTCCCTCAGACTAACAATAAACTTTATTTTTTTTTCTCTCGTTCTGCTGTTTCTAGGCCCATCAGTTAATTGTCGTGACATCGGATGTGTTGCGAGTCTAGTGTGCTTTATGAATTATTCATAAGCTGGATCACGTTGGTATTTAGAAGCTACGTGAGAATTGCCTTATATAAAGCATTTGCCTGTATAATATGTATATTTTAGGTCGTATTCAGTCCACACAGGCAGTAAGGTTAAACGTTAAAAATCGTCTCAGTCGAGCATCACGCAGTGACTGTACATTGACCATGTGCTTGTCCTCAGGAGGGTCATATAGGGGAGTTTTGTAACACATTTTACTTTATTGTCTGTGATTCTATGTTTGTCTATGAAGTTTGATGTATTCATATTTTTATTTGTTATAAATTAGTTATAGTAAACTAAGTAGTTATAATCTGAACTGTGAAAATTAATGTTAAGTTTCAAGAGACCTGCTTATTGAAATCATGAACATTTTTATTTTCCTGCATGGATTTGTTTGAAAATAAAATTTATTTGTTCAAAAATAATTCATTTGCCATCCCCCAGAACTTTGTCAGTTTCAAATTGTACATGGAAGACAGATATAATAAATATTTAAAATGGATAAAAACGTAATTGGAAAAAATCGAATTAAATTGGAAGACAAACTGTGGTAAATATATCTTATATTCTGTGCTATTTCTTATGACAAGTGGAAGTACATTGGAACCATCTGGTCAGCCTTGATATTTTTTAGCTTTTTTTAGATGTGAATATTTTATATCAAATTAAACGAGAGAACCTGCTGATTCAGATGATACCAGATTTGTAATTAAGTTTCCATTAACTTGTTAAATTCTAAACCACAAATTTTGACTTTATTACCTCAAAGTAGATTTTGTCTTTCGGATTATGCTAGAGAATCAATAAGGCTTAAAGGGACAGTTTACCCAAAAATGGTCTTTCTGTCATCATTAACTGACCCTCTATGGCTTTTAGTTTTCAGTGGATCACAAAAAAGGTAGATGTAAAGCAGAATTACAGTCCCAGTAACTGTTTACTTTCACTGCATGAAAAAGATGCACTGAAACTGAATGGTGACTGAGGCTGTCAGCCACAACATCTCCTTTTGTGTTCCACAGAATAGCACTACTTAAATGTTATAAACATTAGAGAATGGGATAAAAAGTAAGTAAATTTCCTACTTCATGGTCGATCTGTCTTTTTCAAAATGAGCGAATGTTTCGTTGGCTGAGAGACTGCAGTGTCAGAGCATTCTGGCTAACTGAATTGAGCCTCTGTCACGGTCGCAGCACACGGTAGATGATCCGATAGAAAACCTTACAGTCAAGACGGCAAACCTGAAAACGAAATAAATCCCCATCGTTTGCCTTATCAGCTCAATTTGGACTAAAATATTTATGCGAAAATGAAATACCTAGCCCACGGGGTTTGGTTTGGCAAGGTTGTTTGATTACTTGATAATTTCTGTATTTTTGAACTACAAACAAAATTGTAATTGTTTGTAACTGTGGATATCACAAATATTTATTGGATTACAATTGGATTTAGACTTAGTGAGTTGTTGTTGTTTTTTTGGAAGGAATGTTGCCTGAATAAGCTTATAAGGGAGTCTCCAAAAATGAATTGTTTGGCTTTTGCATGAGCATATTTGTGTATGGTTTTGTCCATTTACACACACAAATTCTTTGTTTCAGTCTCTTTTATGTAGTAATTAATGTGATAGTGATATGTTCAATAGTTTCAAGAAAGGAGTCTGGATGACATGTTATTCCTGCTGTCAATTTTCATGCCTTCCATAGTTTGTGGTTGTAGGTGGATGTATTTGTAATGTTTTTGCAGCTTTAGTGTCATCAAATGCCTAATTGTGATTGTGTGGGGGCTGCATTGTGGCATAATGAAGGTGGGCCATTCTTTGGTTTAAACTCACATTTACATTCAAAAGGAGTTAGGATGCAATCCAAGGCCATTGACCGGAGTGGCCAGTCCCACATCCAGGCCACTGTGAATGTCAGGGGGGTCTGTTTCTCAGCACCCTGCAGAGACCAGCAGCACTCGCCCTATAGAGAGAGGGTTGTGTGGGGGGTAAGCTCTCACTCTTGGATTCCATCATTGCATTGTCCCGTGTGTCTCTGTCTCATAAAGTGTTGCAAAGGCACTCCACTGACACACTGACCTCAATCAGCGCAAAACTGGTTTCATATCTCTCTACTCTTGGGTTTGGGTCCATTTGTCCAGTTTGATTTCACTGATGTGGACTTTAAAGGGTTGATTAGAAATGACCAGTTTTGTTTAGGCTGGGTATGATTTGATTAAATAAGACTAGAAACAAATTGTATGATGGTAGTTAACACCAGCTAAATAATTAAGGGTTATGAAGAAGATGGCAATTGGATGTTTTCAGTGGGGATGCACTGATATAATATATATATATATATATATATATATATATATATATATATTTTTTTTTAAACCAATGATATGCATTATTTATAAGAATTTTTATTTATTTGTTTTGTATTATACATGTCTGAAATAAATATTCTAAAATATTTTACTCCACTTACAAAAATAAAGTACCAAAAATGAAAATCAATCATTTAAAATCTATCTATCTATCTATCTATCTATCTATCTATCTATCTATCTATCTATCTATCTATCTATCTATCTATCTATCTTTCTATCTATCTATCTATCTATCTATCTATCTATCTATCTATCTATCTATCTATCTATCTATCTATCTATCTATCTATCTATCTATCTATCTATCTATCTTTCTTATTTCACTTCAGGCTTATTGCAGACTTATTCCTATGCTGAGTAAAAAGGTTATAACATATTCCATCCTAAATTAATGGCTATGCTCCATTGGGAAGTCCTCTTTGGTCTTTTTTTCATCCTGTTCAGTTTAAAAATCTGGTAAGGCTAATAAAATGTAATTTAGCTTCCTTTCAAGTTTTACCACAGTAAACTTTCCATGCCACTTCTTCCAAGTATACGGCAAACAAGCCTCCATGGTTCATTGAGAAAGAGAGGGCGAGCAAGAGGAGAAACATGAGGTTTGAAAATAGAACATGTAAAAATACACGGCGAGGGAAACAGACTTGGTTTTGTTGATTTGAAGAGTAGCGAGTTTGTGAACTGTTTTATTGGGCTTTAGCCGTTCACACGGACAGCCTCCGGACAGCCTGGCGGCGGAGCGCGAGTCACAGCTTTTGCTGCTGTCAGATGCTGACACACACACACACACTCAGACTTTAAAAAACTCAGACTTTAAAAGTCCCAGCGAGGGCCAGCGTTTCTGAAAACTGCACCTCGTACTCCCGAGATGTGGCTGAAAGTCGAGATTAAAAATGCATTATTCTGTAACACCCACTCCCACATTCAGCCTCGTATCTTCACAGGCCTCCACGTGTTGTTAAACGCAGGGGTTGATCTGCAGTTATGACTGTATCCACTGCCTGTGAAAAGCAGGAGAGAAATGGCTGTCACCGAGGTGAAACATTCTGAAAGGAGCAGCTAGTGGGTGAACTTTAAGTCTGTCGCTGTTTATTTGATAGCCCACCTTTGCCTACTTCAGTCTGTGGTATTCGGTATTCTGGTGTTGCTCATTCTTTTCGTGACTAAGGGCGCCTACGTGCTAGAGTTTTCGCTGCGTCAGATGCTCTGAATCTGTTGAATTCAACAGGGATGGTTTGCGTAAGTTTCAGGAATGAACTTCAAACTTATCCGCCTTTTTCCACAGAGCATCCTACTCATCAAATGCTTTCTCTAGCGTGTTACCGCCCCTCAGGCTAACCAAGTCTCTTCCTATGACTCAGATGCGCACTGTAGTGACCAATGCTTCTCTTGCTCTCTTCATATTTCTTTATGTCTCCCCATCCCATGTTCTGGCTCTGCTGAGTTGTGCTTCATCCTCAGTGTGGGAGCGTTCGTGCCTGTTCATCCGGTGCCGCGCAGAGCTCTGAGTCATTCCCGCTGCCCCGAATCTGTGTCACTGTGCTAGTTCGTGCCTGCATGTTCACTGCTGGAGTCGAACGATCTTAAAGGTTCAGTGAGCTGCCAGATGAGGTATATGCTTAATTAAATGTTAATTTAAAATAGGCTTGCATGCCGCGACCACCCGTAGACCATCGAACACAGGGAGTGCTTACACTCTTACACTGACAGCTTCCCACTGTGAATTTTTTTGTTATTTAAAGGGATAGTTCTCATGAAAATGAAAAATCTGTCATCGTTAAAGTTATTCCAAACATGTATGAATTTCTTTCAGATGTTGAACACAAAAGAAGATATTTTAAAGAATGGAACTATGGAAGTCAGTTGCTACCATCAACTGTTTGGTTACCAACATTCTTCAGAATATCTTCTTTTGTATTGTATCTTCTTTTTAGAGCTGATAAACTGTAACTTGAATGCAATGTAAGTCGCTTTGGATAAAAGCGTCTGCTAAATGCATAAATGTAAATGTAAATGTAAAATGTATTCAGCACAAAAGTGTTCATCCACTTTAAAGCGATAATTCCCCTAAAAAATGACTGTCCCTCATGTCGTTTCAAAACTTTCTTGTGAAACACAAAAGAAGATATTTTGAAAAAAATGTCTGTATGTATTTTTGTCCCTACAATGAAAATCAATGTGTCCCGGTGATGTTTTGGACACAACTTCATTTCATTAAATGATCTTCATTTCTGTCCTGATTCACAGGTTCGAAATAAATCGCAAATCATTTTTACTAGGGATTTAAAAGGGAGATTAAAAAGTAACAGTAAAATAAAAATATTATTTCTTATTTTTATCAATGTTAAAAGCAGTTGTGCTGCTTACTGGTTTTGCGGTAACCACAAAATACTTGTTTTTTGAACCTGAAGTCCAAAAGAAAAGCATTTATCTGAAATGGAAATCTTTTGTAACACTGTAAATGTGTTTGTCAAGTAAACGTCAATTAAATGTATCTTTGCTGATTAAAAGTACTAATTTCTTTCAGTGAAAAAAAATCCTGAAACTTTTAAATGGTAGTGTATTTCAATAGGAATCATGATAAATCAATTAAATGCATCCTTGCTGATTAAAAGTACTGTTTAAAAAAAACAAAAAAACTTTTGAATGGTATTGTAGGTATATTTTCAGTTGGAACATTACCTTGATAACGTAGAAGATGTTCTAAATGCATGTTTAATGGTCTTGGTAAAGTAATACAACTTTTACTTCATATTTACTCTTTTGACCTCTACTTCAAATTTATTTCAACCAGTCTATTATTGGATTTGCATCCCTGGTAACATCTCAAATGAACTAACTTAAAGGATTTGTGAGGACATGCCACCCATCAAATGATCATATAAGACAAAATGACTTTCTGGAAGTGACCATAGCATGCATTCAATAACTAACTTTTGTTTAGAAGCCCCTTCGAGTAGCGTCACCTTCCCATAGTGCCCTTCAATGCCGCAAAAAGGCTGTTTGGAATTCGTCCAAGGTTTAAACGCCACCAGCCAGACGTCTTTCAACATGCACTTATAGACTGTGCATTTCCTGCACCTTCTTGCGGAAAACAACAAAACGCTGACATTTCAAGTTAATTCCTCTTTTTTGGCTCGATTTCAAAGAGCGCTTTGCATTAGACCTCTGCGATGGGGGTATTGAGTCATCCCCGCAGTAAGGGGGCACAGGGGAGCATGACCAAGATCCTGGTTTGTGCTCTGCAGTGCTCACACCTGCCACCTCAACTGCTGTTTAATCCCCCACATGCTGGAAGTCATCTGACCACTGGTCTGGTGCTACACTTCCCTTCAATGGCCCTCACTTCAAAAGCACAAGCTCATATGTCAGAGCCCAACTAGTAATACAACACCTCTGGCCCCCCTTCGCATGCTCAGCTAGCAAAACTCGGCCTGAAAGATGGAACAACATGGTATGTTGCTGAGGCAGAAGTTTACGAAAGATAGGGGTCAAGTAATAGAGCAGAAATACACCCACACGGGGTTGTTAGTAGCTTTCAAAAATGCAGAAAACTTAAGCTGTCTTATTGAGAGGTAAAGTGAACGTAAAGGATGCAACAGACACAAATCAGGCTTATATAAGCTGATATCAATAATTCTTTTCATGTTATGGTTGATAACTGTTGATTAGCCAAAATAAAAAATGTTTTGTCTGAATAAATTAATATAACAACTAAACTAAAGCCAATTATTTAAAAATGTACAGTATGGAAAATGGAGATCTGCTAAAGATTACATTTAACAGTGTTATTAAATTATTAGTTTTTATACAGTTAAACTTTCAGTTGGCAAAGAATAATTTAAATAAATCATTTAAATGTAAAAATGGTGGGAGTGAGTATCACAATTAAATATCCAATATCAACCAAAATATGGAAAAATAAAATAAAAAACTATGGGCTCAATACACTGAAGTTCAAATATTTTTAAAGAAATTAATCAAATTAAAGACATTTATAATTTTTATAAAATGTTTAATTTCGAATTTTTATAAAAAGATTTTGGTATCAAATAAATGCTGTTCTTTTGAACTTTCTATTCATTAATGTATCCTTTGTAAAAAAAAATATACCATAGTTTGCACAAAATTATTAAACAGCATTTTCAACATTGATATAAAAAAATGTTTCTTGAGCACCAAATCAGCATATTAGGATGATTTCTGAAGGATCATGTGACACTGAAGACTGCAGTATTGGCTGATAAAAATTCAGCTTTGGCATCTCAGAAATAAGCTGCATTTTGAAATATATTAAAATAGAAAACAGATATTGTTACTGTTTTTACAGTATTTTTATTAAATAAATGCAGCTTTGGTGAGAAGTAGTCTCCTTTCAAAAACATTACAATCTTACTGACCCAAAACTTTTTAACAGTGGTGTACATTTTCATATTTGTGACCCTGGACCACAAAACAAGTCGCTGGGGTATATTTGTAGCAATTGCCAAAAATACATTGTATGGATCAAAATTATCCATTTTTATTTTATGCCAAAAATCATTAGGATATTGAGTTAAGATCATGTTCCATGAAGATATTTAGATATTTTCCTACCGTAAATATATCAAAACGTAACTTTTGATCAGTAATGTGCATTGCTAAGATAACTTTAAAGGTGATTTTCTCAGTATTTAGATTTTTTTGCACCCTCAGATTCCAGATTTTCAAATAGTTGTATCTCGGCCAAATATTATCCGATCCTAACAAACCATACATCAATGGAAAGCTTATTTATTCAGCTTTCAGGTGATGTAGAAATCTCAATTTTGATAAATTGACACTTATGAATGGTTTTGTGGTCCAGGGTCACATTTTTGGCATATTCTTCGAATCAGTCACTACCTTGCATCCTTAAGAGTTCTCACATCAAATGCTCTGCATAATGATACTCGCTTTCAAGTGGATTTGGCTCCTTATCGTGTGAGTAACTGAGCATCAAAACCAGGAAGAATTTAACGTCGCCCAACAACGCTCCACAAGATAACAGTTAAAGTGCGGGAAAACTGCTAAAATTGTGTTGTTTTCCGAGAACGATTACTCAGAGTGGTTTCAGTAACCTCTGATAATCTCTTGAAGATATAAATCGGTCCCACAAGGGTCGTCATTTACTTTCGGTCACTTTAACAGCTGCAATTAAGACGCATGTAGTGTGGGGCTTTTGGTTTCAAATAAATAGCTGTGTATTTTTCATTTGGAAATAAGATCTGAAGGATGGACAAATGTTTGGTGAAACCAATAGGCTACAGACTGGATCTTAAGAAGGACCGTATGGACGTCTTGTTTTTCCCTCATCTCTCCCAGAGGTACAGGGATTCCTGTGGATGGCCAGCAAACGGTTATCAAATGTAAACAGCAGGAGTTGGATTTCAGGCCAGTCTGTTTGTACCATGGTGTGAAAACCACAGTGAATGAAGGACTCTCCTGGGTTACTGTTTGCTCATGGTGAAAGACAACCATTGTAGGCAGTTTTGTTTCGCAGCTGAATTTTGCAGCTCAGTAAGACAACAAGTTCAGGTGACATGAACGAGAGCTGAGCCCGAAAATTCTTGGGGCCAGATAATGTGGACTGACTCCTGGTGATTATAGCTGAATGCAGAGCTGAGCACAATCCTCTTTGGGAAAATGATTTGAGGACCTTAACTCTGCTGCTCACTGCTGAGGTGCTTGGGGAAGGATGTGAGAGTTTTCCTTTGTATTATGTTTCTTTCTCTTAAAAAGTGGAGTAAGCTTTTGTGACTGTTTCAAACACGCATTTACATAATTCCCAGTGTAGCGCTTATGAGATTTCATTTCAGATGACTGACACAATATTAGTTTTGGCCAGTGTGATGCAAGTGGGTCATAATGACTGTAATTGTCATTTAATCTGCACCCTAGAGGTTATGATTTGAACAGAATAAGCCACATATGTCCTCACTCATATATCTTGCGGCCAATGAGTAGGGTTCACTTGTGTTTTTGACTACACACATTCTCAACTCAATTTGTTATGGTTTGTTTGAGTGGTAAGGAACAATTTTCTATTAGAGGGTAGAGACTGACTGATACTATTTTTTCTGACCATTAATAATGCTGAAGTGTGATAACCAGTAGACTTATTTGTGCATTGTTTTTTTAAATAAAAACATAATAATAATAATAACGATAATTACTACTACTATATTTTGTAACTACACTGTAAAAAGTGATAAGTTGACTTAACTTAAAAAAATTGAGGAAACAGTTGCTTTAAAATTATTAAGTAAATAATAATTTTAAAAAATAATTTAAGTGAATTGTCAAGTTCACTTAACTTTTTTTTTACTATTATTATTTACTTAATAATTTTAAGGCAACGGGTTTCCTCAATTTTTTTAAGTTAAGTCAACTTATCACTTTTTAACAGTGTAATAACAATAATCAGCATCTGATTTTATTCTAATGTTTTTAAAAGACGTCTCTGTATCAAAAATACATTAAAAACTGTAATACTGTTAAATATTTTTAGAATTCAAAATAGTTGTTTTCTATTTTAAAATGCAATTTATTCCTGTTTAAATATATATATATATATATATATATATATATATATATATATATATATATATATATATTTATTTATTTTATTTTTATTTATTTTTTTACAAATTCTAACAATTTAAATTTTAAATTTAAATTTTCTGTTTTAATATATTTTAAAATATTTTTTTCCTGTCCTATTCCGCCACATATTTGAAACATAAACCTTTTGTAACATTATTAATGTCTTTAAAATGATCAAAAATGTCACTGAAGCATCCTTGCTGAATAAAAGTATTAATTTTTTTCAAAAAATGGAGACGAGAGTCTTAACAATATATTAACCTTAAAATAAGCACTTATAATTAAAATGTTTTTTTTGGCTGTGATTGTGCTGCATCATTTATTTTACCTAGCTGTATAGAGTATTCGGTATAATACTAAAATTTTATTCTTCTATTCTTCTGAATAAACATGGAAGCTTCATTGCCAAACAGCAGTCGTTTTCTACTAATTAATGATTGGATAGCCATTCTATTCCAGTTTTTGACTTATTCATCTTATTTACCATCTATTTAAATTTTTTTAGTGTATGTTTATACTAGAACTTATTATCTTCCTTTAATAATGTCCAATTATTTTATTTCCTCTGCAAACCAGAAGTACGAACTTTATAAATAAAACCGTAAGCAAGAGAGATTTCAGAGTTTATGCAAGCAGAATTTTTCCAAAAGTGAGCAAGAAGTCAATATTTCTGCAGGGTAATCTTTGAAAATATGTAGTCCTGCTTTTAGAAGGAAACTGTCCAGCCCGGTTGCACTGGATCGTTTAATCTGACCTGCTGAAAGCAACACCAACCTGACAGGGTGGAGAAGGGTTCAGATGCTTCTCTGACTGGCTGTGTTTACGGAAGAGCCGAATCTTTGTGAGGGGAATAGGAACTGGTTGAGCTCTTTGGCCTCGGATCATCCTGGAGGATTCAGTGTGGAGGTCAACTTGTGGGCACGTTTGTGTCAGTTGGCTTCACGCTTCTTGTGTGGCAGATTTAGGAGATTTAGGAGACTCATTTAAGCACGTTGCACATATTTCTTATTCGGTTTGTGAGGCAAAAAGTTTTTTCGTTGTGTGTGTATGTGTGTTTTCGGTGCAAACGAATGCATAACCTCTTGTCAAGTGTTTTTTTATGCTTCAGTTAGGTCTACTTTTGTTTAACTGACACCATATCGCTGTCCGTTTCCCACTCTGTGTCTCCCTCCTCTTTGTGTCTTGCCAGACCGTCTGAACTTATTAATGGATCCAACCGGAACTGAGGACTAAAGTTTCTCTTTACCAACAAACAAATTAGTCTTTGTGTGTGAGTCACTTCGGCTCTCCTCCCTCTCCCGGGATTGTGGAGGAGAAAAAAATGCCGCAATGAAACAAAGGAGACATGCAGCTCCATGACTCCCAAGTGCAGGCCTGGGGCATTTGCGATGATATGAGAAAGCAAATACTATTTTCTCGTGGAGCAATGATTTCCGTTCTAATTTTGGATGAGCGTAATACACTGTCAGAAGCAAATAAAGATCTTTTTTAAACAACGAGCTCGCTATTTTTGGAGTAACCTCAAATGAGATTGAGATTCACGAAGCGTGTAATTTTTGCAGGAAATTCGTGTCAGGAAAAGCGGTTTCCACTCCTGTCAGAATAATGCACAGTAGGCAATCTGAGATTGTTGAAATTTTGACCTTCCTCCATTACTCAAAAGTTCACTGTCTTCTGCGCCTCGTATAGGGCTATTTAGAGCGTGGTTGTAAAGAGAGATTGATAAGGTTGTTTCTGTGTGGGACCATGTGTTCGGGCAGCCGTGGTCGTGTTGTTTTTTTCACGTGGCAGGGAGAAGCTTTTCCATTTGTCTCATAGAGGCCCTGCGATATTGTCTCTATCAGAGAAGGTGACCTAAGCCTCTCTAAGAACATAAAAGGTTTAGCCAAAGAAGCTCATATGTCAAGACTATTCTTCTGCTGATCTCTTTCCCCTTCCAGGACACAGCCCTTACCTGGGGCGGTGGGGGTCACTGTGCAATTTGTTTTGTTATTGTCGTGTGAATTACTCTTCTCACTATTGTGAGAATGTAAACCTTCTTGACGTTTGCTAATGTCCCATGTGTTAGGTTCATGCTGCTGTTTAACTGCAATATCTCTTTTGGAATTTGCTTAATATAAGTCTTTCTCGTTTTCCATAATATTACTCATGCAAATGTGGATCATATTGGTTGGCTAAAGTTGCCATGAAAGGAAAAGCCGCCCTATCTGTTTTCTAAATGCATGTTGTTAATCTTATTTTGAATGATGCATCCATGTAAGTTTCATTTTTAAACAAAATTTTGATCAAAATGTTTATCTTCTGGAAAAACCGTCAAACTTGGTGGTGACACATCCTGGACTTTTCCATTGATTTGGTTTGCATCCACCCCGTCCCTCCTCAAGTGATTGCAAGCTTGCATGAATTTTTAAACGCAGTGCCCACATCTCAAAATCCTAATAAGAACTGATTGTTAGAACCAAGTTCCTGTCCTACATTTTTATTTTTCGATCTGTTTCATCACAACTTTAAATCCAATATATCTGTAGTTTTTCCTTGTAGTTATTCCTTTTGATTATGTGTAAATGACAGATAAAACATAAAAGTATTAATTAATCAAACATGGCCTGTGTTTATATGAAAAAATGCATGACAACAATTTGACAGAATGTAGCTAAATCGAATGATAGTTTGCAACAACAACAACAACAACAACAACAACAGCTAAAATAGCTATTCGGCTGTTGGCTGATAATATCCAATAGGCTGTGTGGCCTAAGTGACATCAGATGAAAAGGACAGTTGTTTCATGCTAAAACAGGGAGAGCAAGTTATTTTGTCTGTCTTAATTCTAGGAGTGCTACAGTGTCCGAGATTTAACTCAGCAGATCCTTTTCTAAGCAGTTGTAAATTAAATTATATTTCCACTGTCCCTTGCTCATTACAAATGACAGTGGACATATTTGACTCACTTCAGGCCAATCAGTTTTTTATAGGTGTCTGACCACCTTAAGTAAGCTTGACCCTAGAGGTGTGCTTTGTTGAAAAGACCGACTTCATTATGCTCTGATATTAAGTTCTAAAATGTAATAAATATTATTAAAGAACCCTTAAAAAGTAAGGTTTTGATCCTATTAGTCTAACTGTACTTTTCTCTCTTTTCCTTTCCAGTCTGTGGTCCTCACATTGATATCCGCAATGACATCAGTGAGTTCAAGAAGCTGGAGAACTGCACGGTGGTGGAAGGCTACCTTCAGATCCTCCTCATTGGAGACAAGAACAACAACCTCAACCAGGAGCACTTTCGCACCCTGTCCTTCCCCAAGTTGACCATGGTCACCGACTACCTTCTCCTGTTCCGAGTCTCCGGCCTGGATAGCCTCAGCGTGCTCTTCCCCAACCTCAATGTCATCCGAGGACGCAACCTGTTCTACAACTATGCCCTGGTCATCTTCGAAATGACCAGCCTGAAAGATATTGGCCTCTACAACCTGAGGAACATCACCAGAGGCGCGATCAGAATCGAAAAGAACCCGGAGCTGTGCTACTTGGACTCGGTGGACTGGTCACTCATTATGGATGCAGAGTTTAACAACTACATCGCTGGGAACAAGCAGTCCAAAGAATGCGGAGATGTTTGTCCAGGTATCATGGAGGACAGCCCGCAATGCATTAGGACCAGCTTCAATGACAACTACAGCTACCGCTGCTGGACCTCAAACGACTGCCAGAAAGGTAAGAACCTGCCAACCACACTTGATCACGCTAATGTTTGATTTAATTCAGCTGCTTTTATTTCTGATGGATTCACATCTGCTGGGGTTTAGCATATCGTTCGTTCCTTCACATGGGATTTGAATAAATAGTGACATGAATGGTGAAACTGAATGAGGCTTAGACTGCATAAGATAAAACTAAGTTTAGCTAAACCGATGGAGGGATACTGTTTGCTTTGCTTGGGAACTGGTGGTCTGTCTCTTTGGCAGGGCCTTGTCAGGTAAATATTTAGTTAGTGTAATCTATGTTGTGTTGAGAGAGTTATGACTAGACTGTCCACCAATTCATCAAAGGCATTGACAGTAGCTTAAAATGGAGGGTCCTGAAGACAAAACAAGGATTTCTGTGACCTAAGGTGACGTTCTGGAAGGAGTCTCCGCTAAATCCATCCATAAAAATGTGCTTTTGAACCCTAAATTATGTGAAACTGCACTCTTCAATCTCACCATTTTCTGTTTGACTGCTGTTGAATTTGGCTGATTTATGCATTTTTGTACTTTTGTGTACTAGTGATGGATTGATATAATTTGGCCATAGGTATGAGGCTCTTCTATGGCTTATTGTGCAGCAGTGAAAGACTGATATATTAGCCAGGGTGATTATTTGGCAATTTTGAGCAATTCTACTGACCGCTTTGTTAGTAGATAGTAAATCATTTCTGTTTTCAATGTGTTTTGGTGATGCTTCAGTAAATTTTGGGCAAAATAAGTTTTCTTTTTGTTCTACCAAGTTCCATATTGGTCGGTATATATGTGTGTGTATATGTATGTATGCATGATGTGGTTCCTACACACCTTATTTTTAAATGTTTTTTTCTGTATTTTTTTTTCTTTTAAATGTTTTTGAGGGACTGTTGTATAAAATTGGTTTACATTTTATTTGCTGTTGGCATTAGCTATTAAAAACCCATGTTGGTTGACCACTAGTTTATACATTTGTTTATACATTTTGCAGGGTTAATTTGAGGATGTCAGTTTGGTTAGATATTACAATAGTACTTTGATGCCCTAAATGGCCTTTTCTTGTGGAAAGGGTCAATAGAATGTGAGAAAACCACCTGGCTGGGGCCAAAATGTCTTCTATGACTTCTTATCTCTGTTGTCATGAGGTCAGAAGATATGAATGCCAGTGTGTCCCCTACATCTGACCGGGAATGCCTGGGAAAGTGAACTACCCCGTTATGAATGTTTGCTCCCTCTTCCTCTCCCAAGCACACAAGAATGGTGGGAAAAACATAATGGATGAGAACACTACAGCGCTCTCCCACCCCTGGCCTTCGAGAGACCTGCAGACCGTGCAAGTCCCAGGCTCAGAGAAGCCGTCGCAGAGCTGCCCTCCCCTTTCCCTCCGCCTGAAAACAAACAAAGGAAATCAACCCTCTTCAGAAACATGCTCTGTTATAGCCGGACTGTTTGTTTGTTGCTGGTAGAATTCTTTGAATCTGACAATCACGAGAAGGACACTGAGGTGACGTGCTGCTACCCTACCGGGATATTTGATCCACAGCAGTGGGCGACTCGTGAGTGTCCTTTTTTTCCAGTGACTCTTTTTGCGCTGCTGATACAGTCTCTTCCCGACAGTCCCGCCCACATCGTGTCAGCACTTGCTCCCCTGCACACCTGTTCAGTATGGTAATCTTGTGTCTGAATGCCGTGTTTTTGCCTTTGCAGAGGTGGGGAGGTGTGAGTCACCTGTATCCAAGGCTCAAACAGTCAAACAAAGAGGACGACTGGTAGTCACAGCAGAAAGGATGTACTAATGGTCCGACTGATTGATCTGTGTTCTCCAAAGAACTTACTGGAACAAGCAGTGGGCTGCCACCTGTCCGATTGTGTACGCTTCCCGTCAGTGTTTCCACATGGAGCTTCAAAGAAGTCAACAATTTGTCTACGAAACCCCAGCATTTTCCTACTGTCGCCAGCTTGCCTTGTTTTTGAGGCGCAAATGTTGAATGGTGAAAAAGATTGAACCTCATGAGAGGTAATGACAAGGATAGACGAGGGAACTTAGGGGCGTACTGTATAAACTTCCTCAACTGAGTTGTTTTGTCGTGTTGAGGATGACGCAAAGCTGGTTTCAAACACACTTAAGGTCAACATGAACTCAAAATGGACCCTGTTTACTTTGTTTGTGTTTTACAGTGAATGATTCATTTGAAATAACTTCTTATTCATTAACTTTTTAACAGTTTAATCACTTGATCCATTCTGAAACTTCAACTGTAGGTGGATGCTGCACACTGGTGGTGGATGAGGAGATCCCCCTCACAATGTAATGCTTAGAACTTTTGGCTCATGTCAACAAGCCCTCATTTATGCCAACTTATTTTTCAACTACATTTCATATAGAAACCACTTTTTACAATCAAATCCTGCCAAAGTCCCGCCTTACATTTTTTTCCCCCAATGCAAATCCTTTTACACTGAAATGGTTCACATTACAGAATAAAAGTGGGTTGTGAAGACTGATTCATGTTGACTTGGAGCTTGAAGGTTTTCAAAAACGTTGAGGCCATTCTTGTAGAAACTAATTCTACAATGGAGGAGAATAAGACTGAATTGTGGATGATGAAGGCAAATGATGCCTGATCTGTGAGCATATTTTTTTGAACAAGTGCTTTCTAATGACTCAGTCAAACCGATTCACAAATAACAGAGAATTTTGAGTGACTCTGTGTGAATAGAACCATTTTTTGAACCATTCAAACTAAGTGATTCACTAAAATGAATTGGACTTCTGAACAGGAATCTTCAGTGTTGGCTTGATGGTGGCATAGCCTCTCCGTGTCACTCCTTGCAGCCTGTCTGGCTCTCTGTGGAGGACCGTCTTCTCCACCCTTCGGCATAATTGCCTTGTTTTTCTTGTGCACAGATGTTTCTTCAAGGGCACGCAGTGGTTTTGTAGTCAATTTGGATCAGTCCTCTCTCTCTAATTACTGCACTAAGAGTTGCTGTCAGCGACCAATCAGCAATCAGCTCATGCGTATGTGCGCGAGACTCTGCGTGTTTGTTATGAGATGATTGTCCACAACAGCACTATTGTTTGCTTTTTTTTTCTGAAATGTAAGACCATTAAAGCATTCCTTGCCTGTTCTTGCATGCGCTTATTATCGTCACCTCTGTGTATGCATGCGTGTATCTGGAGTCTGTGGACTTTCCATTTGTAATGCAATTTCCATTTGCTGTGTTTGTCTTCACGCTGACTGGATATGTATGTTTGCTAACCTGCTTATGGCTTGGATAATCTAGCTCTGGTGATAAGGAAATGGATTTTGATTTCGTTCAGCAATAAACTTATTCAAAGGGGATGTGGAAAGTTGTCGAGTTTATTTCTGATGTCGTGAACAATTCAATCTGGCCTTTAAATACACAAAGCAATTCAGTTGGCTGAAAGAACTTTTGGTCCCTCTTTATATTAGGTGGCCTTAACTACTATGTACTTACATTTAAATTAATCATTTGGTACAATGCACTTATTGCGTACATACATGCTTTTACATTGTACATATATTTTTAAAAATACCTATATGTAATTACATCTGTAATTAATTTCTGTAATTACATTTATATAACACACTGTTGACCCATCCCTTACACCTTAACCCACCCTTAAACTCACCCACACCACCAAACCTGTCCCTTACCTTACCCGTATCCCACCTCAATAGCAGCAATAGTGTTTTGCAATACAGTATGAACACTATACATAGTAGTTAAGGCCACCTAATATAAAGTGTGGCCGAACATTTAATTGGAAATCCTACAAAATTAATTTAGGATATATGTTATTTTGACCATTATTGTTTATTATTGTATGTAACCAAAGCTGTTGAATTTGTGTATCATTCATTCAGTTGTTTTTTTTATTTAATATTGAAAGTAGAAAAATGGTTCCTGAAAAAAAAAAAAATTCCCCCCGAAAAACGAAAAACAAGAATTTCAGCTTCATTTTTCTTTCAGGGGTAGAAAACAGAAAAACAACTTCAATATTCGATTTAAACACCCCTTTCCGCTGATTGGTCAGCTGAAGATCAAACAAGCATCTTTTTACATCAACTGAATATAAAAAAGTTTATCTTTTTGTATGTAAATGATTTATTCTGATTGCCTATCCATTATCTAATTTTTTTAATGTTTATCGACTGTAATGTTTATATATTTTTTTTATTTAAATCATTTTTAGAAACTCATTTTAATATGATGCTGACACCAAACTGACAATGTTGTTGTAAAGTCTAAACAGAGCCCCTGGTGGTGACTGTAGGTATGATTAGTGTATGTTTGTAGTGTGAGTGAGTGTGTGTGTGTGTGTGTGTGAGAGAAAGAGTTTGTAGTCTGTGTGTGTCTGTGTGTGTGTCTGTTCTTTGTCTTCAGAAAAGTTTTGCAATGCCAGGTCGGTTGATGGCGGGAATAGGAGGGGGAGGGTGTGGGACTGTAGGGAGGAGGCATCCAACGGATGTTCCCAGGTCCATGTGAGGCAAAGTGTTGAGGAGAAATGTCACAGAAATGTCAAGTGTACAAGCACAAAAACAAGACTCCTCAGTGAGGGGGAGTGAACCGTCAGCCCTCCTTAATCTCCTCCCTCCTGCCCACCAACCTCTCCTCCCTTCCCACTTATTTTGTCTGTTGTTTTTTTTCTTTACGGCCTCTCTCAACAGTTTTACTGCCATTTCCTCCTCTCTCTCTCTCCCTCTCTTCCGGGGCTCTTATCATGGGCTGTTAACAGCTCTAGCCGTTAGATAGCTCTTCTCACTGTTTACACTCCTGGCTCCACCACCCGCCTGCCTGTTACTCTAGTGACCCATCCAGTTGTTTGCTCGCTTGTGGCCTTGCTGACATCGCGTGTTTGTGCTCTTTGTGTGTGTGTGTGTGTGTGTGTGTGTGCGGGTTTCGTGACTGCACCTACTCTGTGGTCTGGTCTGAATGGGCCCCTCAGGTCACTCTGATCCAGACAAGCATGTCTTCCCTCCCCTGAAAAACACGCTTGCTTACCCCAGACAGGAGAGGGGAGGGGGAGAGGATTGTTGGATAACGGGGTCTGAGCCCCCTGGGCTTCAGGGCTGCTATACAACCCCAAACAACAACGCAAGCTCCTGTTGTTGTCCCGAAGGCTAGCTGATTTGTCTGATCAAACCTTTTTGAATCCTCTATCGCTCACATACCTGGAATTGTTTGCATTCCTCAGCTGTGGCACATAATGCGCAGATTGCAGCTTTCCTGTGTAAAGCACAGATCAGCTCAGATAGTGCCATCTAATGACGATCTAACAGAGCTCAGTGTTTAGTCATGAGTGCTACTGTTTTTGTGATGTTTGGTCCTGGTCAGTCAAGTTGATCTAGATCAGGGGTGCCCAAACTCGGTCCTGGAGGGGCGGTGTCCTGCAGAGTTTAGCCCCAACCCTGATTAAACACACCTGAACCAGCTAATCAAGCTCTTAATAGGCATACTAGAAACTTCCCAGCAGGTGTGTTGAGGCAAGTTGGAGCTAAATTCTCCAGGACCGAGTTTGGGCACCCCTGCTCTAGATCAACTCAACTCTTATATAAGTGAGGCTGTTTGTCTTGTCAGTCTATCTATCTATAGGTCTGTCCATTGATTGGTCTATTTATCATTCTTTTTGCCTGTCTTTCTATATCTTTGTCTGTTTGTCTATTTGTCTATCTGTTTTTCTATTTATGTATGTATTTGTCTGTTTATCTATATATTTGTATATTTATATAATTGTTTGTCTGTATCTTTCTGTCTATCTATCTGTCTGTCTGTCTGTCTGCCCCTCACTGATATAATGCGACTCATTCAAATCAAAGACATACAAACCGCCTACTAAAGAAAATATCAGTCACAAGTGTCACAACTTTCACTTTACTAGAAAATGTATGATCATAAGTTTATCTTGAATATTTATATTTTAATACCCCCATTGGTAACTCCCCTGTTTTTGTAACAAAAAGATCATTTTGGACCCTGTGTCTGTCGATTTAGAAATCTTTAATATGAGGCTGATGTACCAAATGGAGTAGTTTGGCTCTGAAGCAAAGACTTTCACAGTTTTGCAGATGTCCCTGGATGTTTGGAAATTTTGAAATCCTCTTTAAATGGTTTGCTGTACTCTCTTGCCCGCTGTAATGATAGAAACAGATACAAGATGCTATGTGAAGATCTGGATGTGTTTGTGTTATTTGAATAGACTTCAGTAGTCCAAGTCAGTGCGTTTTGGGATGATAAAGGAGAAGCACATGAAGAAACAAGACACGGGGGTGTCGAGGAGTGGGGTCGGTTTTTGTCAGGAGGATGTTGTGTCCAGGGTCTATCCCTGTAGGTGGTGTGTGTATAATCACTGGCCTTGCCCAGACATGTGTGGGAGGTTTTACATGTCCTAATGTTTTTCTAAAGCTCTTTGTGTAGAAATCTAGAAAACAGGTTTTCTTCCATTTCCATCTGCTGAGAAGGCAAACTTATTTGCTTATTAATATGTAACCAAGTAAACGAAATCAATTGGTGTACTGTCCTTCTCTTGTTGCAAACATGCTGTCTGTTTTTCCTTCTGGACATAAGAAATCCCCTTCAATAATCTGATCAGATCTTTTTCCAGTGATCTGAACTGGACTTGACACGGAAGACGACAAAATCAGTTTATTCACAACTGCTTTTCCTGCTCAGCTTTACAGGATTCTATTGGACTTTGTGAACCATGGAGGGCATTAGTGTTGTTTAAAACCTATGATTGATGATCATTTGCCTAAATATTGTAGGCCTAATCGTTGTTATTTTTGTGTTATTTAAGTGTCAGGTAATGTCTCTTTATCTTTACTACTTTATTTCTGTAAAAGTGAAGGAATCTGCTTATTAAAGGCTGGAATGCACTACAAAAGTTGCCATTACTAATTAGCTTCTTTAAATGCTTCTTATCAGGTCTGTGATTGGTTACTAGTCCTAGATATTGATTAGACCTAAATAGAATTATGTAATGATATTTCTATTTATGCTTGCTTATATTTTATCCAAAGTAACTTGCATTGCGTCAAATCAAATTATTTATTAAGGAATCAAATGATCTGTTATGGTACAATAATGCAAATCATAGTCTCAGTTATTTATTTGAGTGATTGTGCTCCTCTAAAGGACATTTTCAGTTACCATATGGATACCGTTGTGTGAATGAAACGACAAAGGCATTTGTTTCTATGGCAGCTGCCATGTGATTGAAGCAGCTGTGGAGCATTAAAACAAGCATCTATACAGTACATTCATGAGTTTCCACATATTTATTGCCTTATATACATAGTGCTTCTGAATTTATAGACTATTAAACATGCAGCAAAAATGCTTGAATAGCTCCAGGGTTTGTGATATTTATTTAATGCAGAGAAGAGAACCGTGGGATTTCTTTTTAGTAAGTTGAGGTCGTGTTCAGAGACTCTTTTGTCGACTGCTAAATCTACACAGACATGTACCCACGCACTTCATACAGCCGTATCTTCACCCTACACATTTTCCTGCGTGTTTGTGTGTCTCGTCTGGTGGCTTTGTATGAAGAAGGCAGTGAATGTAGGCATACGTTTTTTGTGTATGTGCGTGGATCTGGCTGCTGCCTTCTGGCTAGCTCTGAACAGAAGTCGTGATTCATCCGCCGCTCTCGACACTCATTCATAAAAATCAGCACGAATACTACGCTTTCCTTTTGGAGCGCTCAGGGGGCCTGGCATGTCCACAACATGTCAGATTCTTCTCAGTCCAGGTTACGTGGCAGGAATGACGAATGCTCTCTCTCTGCCATCGTGGGTGTCCTCTCTGCTAGTTGGCAGAGCTGGCATAGTGTGGCACCGTCCGTCCGAATACACACACTATTTTGTGGCAGTTGAATTGAGAAGTGGCACAGTTCATTAGTATTGATTTTTTACATTTTTTTTAAAACTTTTTGATGCCAAGGACCCCAGATATGATGATTTGCCTCATGTCTCATTTGTCATTGTGTGAGGAAAATAGTGAGATATTATAGAATTAATTAATGAATAAATAAATAAATAAATACAGTGCCCTCCACTAATATTGGCACCCTTGGTAAAGCTGAGTAAAGGCGGCTATGAAAATAAATCTGCATTGTTTATCCTTTTGATCTTTCATTCAAAAAATTGAAGTTAAACAATTGAAATTGGGGAGAAAATCTAATGATAAAATAAATGTTTTTCTCCAATGCATGTTGGCCAAAATTATTGGCACCCCTGGAAATTCTTATGAGTAAAATATCTCTGAAGTATATTCCCATTCATATTTACATTTTTTTAGCATACCAGGGAGACTAGGAGCATGAAATTGTCCAGCTATGACTTCCTATTCCACAGGATTATAAATATAAAGAAAACTAAGGCCAAATTCCCTTAATCATCCATCACAAGGAGTAAAACCAAACAATAAAGTTCTGATGTGCAGAACAAGATTGTTGAGCTTCACAAAATAGAAAGTTGCTGTAAGACAAAAGCTAAAGCACTGAAAATCCACACTAAATTTTTTTAAATATCAATGGGAATATACTTCAGAGATATTTTACTCATAAGAATTTCCAGGGGTGCTAATAATTGTGGCCAACATTCATTGGAGACAAACATTTATTTCATCATGAGATTTTCTCTCCAATTTCAATCGTTTTACTTCAATGATAGGTTAGAATTTTGTGAATTTTTTGAATGAAAGATCAAAAGGATAAATAATGCAGATTTATTTTCACAGCCACCTTTGCTCAGATTTACCAAGGGTGCCAATATTAGTGGAGGGCACTGTAAATCTCACTATTTTCTATAATAAAACAAATTTATAAAGAAATAAGTATCTGGATTTCAATTAGCTGCTATGATGCAGGACTAGGGTGGATGATATACCAGTAGACATGATCAACCGCTAGAAATTTTTAAGCATTGCGGTTGAAATGCAATCAGCAGCGAAAATGAACTCATTTCGCTATATGCATGCGCTGTCAGAAAGACAAAGTATTGAATAGAGTTACTTTTGCTGCTTTATAAGCCTTGAACAGTTAAATACAAACACTTGTATGCGTCTTTGCAAGTATACTTGTAAACAAAGTAATTTAGGTCTTAAAGGAAAGCAAACAGCTAAGAAAGAAACACATGTGTAACTATATATTGGATCCAGGCAGCTCTTAAAGTGACAGCAGTCTAATATTCCTGCTGTCTGTCATTCATATTAATGAAACAACAAAAGAGAGAAAATCTCTCAATGCTCCTGACTAAATCACTTTTGTAACTTTAATAAGAGTCTATTTTTAATTTACACAGTGAAGAACCTAATTCAAAGTATGTTGCATTTCTTATTTATTTGCTCTAGTTTTTGCTTGTAATTAGTTTCTTATTCTTATTTCTTATAAAAAACTGTAACTTGAATGCAATGTAAGTCGCTTTGGATAAAAGCGTCTGCTAAATGCATAAATGTAAATGTTATTTAATCATTGACTATTTACTTGTTTACGGTGAGCTTGAGTCTCTTTTTTTATTTAGGCTGGTGTTATTTTTTTTGTGATATTGACACCGGTGACAAGAATTATGAAATTTATATGGTATCAAAAATGTTGATATCATAAAAGACGTTATTTAAAGCAAAAATAACTATATTGTTATATACGGTATATCACTATCGTGAAATTTCTTATATCGTGGTAATAAGATTTTGGTCATATCACCCATCCCTATGCAGGACATTGTAATTTATAATAATTATTATTATAATTTTTTTTAAACACTGTTTGTCTTTGAACTTATCTGATGATTAATCAGACAAGATTTGGCCATTGCGAGCCACGGCCACCCAAAAGCACTCTTCCTGTGTGACGGCACCTGCTTTCTCAGTGCCGCAAGTGTCCTGTCACTTGCTTCAGTGACGGATTGCATCTTTAATGGATGTGGTGTGACCTTATGTTGTCAGAGAGAGGAGTTATAGAGATTTGATTCCTGATTTGAAGGACTCGGAGGTGGTTCTCGAGACTCGAGCGGATCGAGAGGGCAGAGCAGCTGACAGGAAGGAGTTCATGACCAGGGGTGAAGTTACTCACGTATCCTTTCTTAAGTGTGGTGCCACCTGTCTTTTGCATTAGTTCCAGTGTCCCTGACTGCCTCCAGCTCAACGACTGTTATGTTAGACCCCTTCACATTTCACATGCCGAAGACTACTATTGTTTTTTTTACGTCTAGGTGACTATGGATTTACTGACGTTTCTGTCAGAAGTGTACTGTAAATAAAACAAACACTTGGAATTGAGTGGTATCAAATGCTAAAATGCATGGTATTACATAAATGATTTATACAGAGCTATGTCTCAACATAAGCTACTCTTCAAAAGGTTGGGGTCAGCAAGAATTGTCCTTTTTAAAAGAAATTAAATACTTATTTTTATTTAAAAATAATTTATTAATAAATTATTCTTGAACAGCAAATCGGTATGTTGTTAAAAATGTATTCAGCATCACAAGAATAAATTACATTTGAAAAATAATATTTCATAATAATGCCGTAGTAGCCATGTCTGATCTGAGAATAGTCTAAATATTTTGGTTGAGGCTGATCTTTTCAGTTAATTGGATGATTCAGCTCACAAAATCTATTTTAATTTAAATATTTATTTAAAACTCCATGTTTATTATTCTTAATAATAATAATGATAATAATAAGTAATAAAAGGCAGGACAGTAAACTGACTGAACTGTAGGCTATTGGTGGAAAAGCTCATATTCCATGTCTCAAACTCTGTGGTACTCGCAAAGGATTGAGTTTTACAAGCCCTCATTCTTTCTTTCTGAATGAAGTGGCTAAGAGCTTCTTAAAATTGTTTTTTATTGGTTAGAATAACTCAGAGGCACATCCTAAAAGCTAAAAGTTCACACGCTTGAGTGTGCTTGTTTTAGTACCAGTGTGTGTCAAGCTAAATCAAGCCATGTGTCAGTTTTTGTGTTCATGTATGGCTTTTTTTTCCCCTTGAGAGAAGCCACATGCTTGATTCATAGTATGTGCGTGTGGTATGCGTGAACATAAATAATATACTCGAGCTCATTATTGTGTAAGAACGTGCGGGAAGTGTGAGGGAGTTCAGTGTCTCCGCAGGCATGTACGTGCTGTGAAGATGAAAGGCAGTCATAAAATTACAAAGGAAATCATATGGAGTTACTCAGCTTATTGGAATATCTCTGATAAGCTCAATCCCTCTTTAACCCTTCCCAGAATCACTGATTGCTTCGCCTTGATTTATGTGTATATTTCTTTTGAAATTGTTAAAGATGTAGTGTGTAATTTTTACATCAACTGACTAGAAATCACTGGATTTTTATGTTTTCTGAAGAAAATGGGAGCGACTGCCTGTGTATAATTTTTGCCCGTGTTTTACTGTGATGTTGTTGGTGGTTGCCAACAATATTAATTATAAGAAATATTTCTAAAGCAGCAATGATTTCTGAAGGATCTTGTGACACTGAAGACTGCAGTAATGGCTGCTAAAAAAAATTCTGCTTTGTCTTCACAGAAATAAATTACATTTGAAAATATATTAAAAGAGGAAACAGCTATTTTAAAACATTATTTCACATTATTATTGTTTTTACTGTATTTTTGATCAGCATTGGTGAGCATAAGAGACTTTGGTTACCCTTTATTTTAAGGTGTCCTTGTTACAGTGCAATTATACACTTAAGTACTGAGTAATATTAATTAACTACATGTACTTACTATATGGTTATGGTTAGGATTAGGGTTTGGCTTACAGTTACTTGCATGTTAAAGAATTCTGCTATAATAACAAACAAATACAACTCATTATATACACTATAAACACTTTAAAAGATACAGACATGTAGATGTTTGTGGAATATGTTTTCTCTGTTTTGGAGGGATGATCGTTTTTTAAACCATACTGTATTACATGATTTGTGAACATTTAACTACTATACTGAATGACATAGAATAGACTTCTTCATTACGCTAGTGTTTGTGTATTTCATTTCATTATGTAACCTTGTTCTACAGATCTGTTTATAGTGTTAAATACTGTTTTTGACAGCGTTGATAACGTTTCTGACAGATAATATGATATTTTTGCTCTTCCATTACCGAATGTCGTATCCTGTCAGCAATAACCTGTCCGTAGGCTTTTTTGATCACTGTCAGTTTGAGTGCCGTCGATGCAGCGTTGCCAGATATTGCTATTACAAACAAAAAATAAATACGAATAAACCAAAATTATTTCAAATCTTTTGCAAATAAGATAATATAAAGATATTGTTGACCCTGAACTACAACTTCCTACTTTATTAACTTTCTAAAGTGTCAAATTAAGTGGAAAGGACAAGTCTAAAAAGGCTTATAATAGGTGGGTCTGGCAACACGGACTTGCTTACTTCGTCAGCATCTCGCAATGATCGTTTTCATACCATGGATGCTAAAATTCTTGCAAATTGTCATTATACATGTCATGCAGACATTCAAATGAGGAGTTTAACAGCAAATTAGTCATTCAGAGAACAAATTTTATTTTTGAACGAGACATTTAGCGAGGTCCGGACCTCGGTGGCCTCATAGCTGGCTATGGGCCTGGTTGGTCAGACTTTATTCACTTCATGAATTCTAGGTGTTTAGTTTAATTCAAAAGCAATTTTTGGCAAATTCATAATGATTCACTTTGATTAGTAATTAAATTGTATTAGTTTTAAATAAAATAAATTTAAATAATATACTTCAATGCTTTCTCTAATGTGTCTTGCAAGAAAGCTATTCAGGATTGTTTATTGCACCAAAAGTGATTTCAAAGGAACATTAAATGTATGTACAGTCACCATTGCAGGATCTGCAAAATGTTAATGATTTTAAAATGATTATTTAATGTATTTTGTTTTTAGTAGGCCTACAGCTATTTTAAAATAAGCTATTTTTATATAGGCTAATAGATTTGTACATAAGACTAAATAATAACCGAAATTACACAAAAAATCGAGTTCAAAAGATTACTTGCTTGATTCTTAATTCTTTAAACTGATTCTTAATACTGTGAGTTGTCAAAAACTGCAAACATTCACTGATGCTCAAGGCAACATATTAAGATTTTTTTGTAGAACAGCGGGCAGAACAGGACTGCACAGGACGAACATGGGACTTATCATAAAAACAAATCATAGATCATCAGATAATGAAAATCAAGCGCAAGTAAACTTTTAAACTGCTTAATTTGTGTAAATGCATATATGGACTATATGTAAACACTTGTTATGTAAAAAAAGCTTATTCAGGGCAGTACTAAATAAAAAAAACAACAACGTGCAATTTAAATGATCTTTTTTTTCTTTTTTAGGCTATTAATATATTGCAGATTCTGCAAGGTGTATGTAAACTTATGACTTAAGCATATAAAAATATGCGGAGCGAGAGTCACGAATAAAGTGAGAAAGCTTTGGAAAATGGCTCATAAAAAAGACGAGGACGTGAATGTTTTTTCCAAGTCGGAATCTAAAATTACGGTTATATGGCTTGAACATCTCACATGAAATTCTGTCAGTGTGGGGGAGCTGTAGAATAATAATAATAATAATAATAATTTTTATTTATATAGCGCCTTTCTAGCACTCAAGGTCACTTTACAAATCAGGCTTAAGGAACAGAGACAATAGACATCAATACAAAAAAAAAAAATAGCAAAATAGAAAAATACAACTGCGCTATATCTCTGGTCATTTTAATATGTAACTAATTTAATGTTTAGATTTTTTTTTTTAAGTATCCAGTGGATGATCGAGGGGCACAAGAAGAATCTGGAGGGGCACAAGGAGACCCGGCCCTGATTTGCACTCTCTGCATGTTTTTCTCTCTTTCTCTCGCTCTTATGTCATCCTCAGGCTGTCTGTCATTGTCAGTGTCCTGTTGAATGGGCACAGGTGGCAGTGGGTGTGTGGCACGGTTCCCTTCTGCCAGATGGGGACTTCCTTGGCCGGCCTCTGCTTCTCGTAGGAATCACCAGTTGGCACGTGACGATGGTTTAGTTTGCCAAGGGTGAGCGGTGCCATCCATCGTTGGTCTGGTGTATGTGGATTCACCTGGTTATGTCCAGGTTTTGCATATTTTAGGAAGCTGGCTTATCAGTCGATGACAGGACTGACATATTTCTCTGACTGTAACCTTCAGCGTCATATCTTTTTTCAAGATACTGAAGGCGTGCCAGATGTTGGATGCTTCATTAATGGGTGATAATCCATTCTCATGTGTCCTTAAATATCCTGAACTTTGCTAAGAGTGTGTGTGCGTGTCTTCGTGTGTGGTGTTGATGGCCAGCCAGTGCTCTGTCTAGGCCGAGATGTCTGTGTTTCCCACGGGAGAGAGCGGCGAACGCGGGACAACCCCACCACGCGACATAAAGGTCAGGAGAATCACAGCTGTGCTCCTGTGTCAGCACACACACACTCTTTTTGAGCTGTCTGCCCGGACATTTACTGTGTCAGATAAATTTAGACATTTCTGGAGTGCACAACAGCACGGCTATATCCACTGCTTGGTCAAGTGAAAGAAAGAGGGCTTTGTGGGAGAATTTCCCCCTCGTCTGCGGCCTTTGTGGTTTTCTTTTATTAATATGCTCATCTGTGATTTATGGAGTGATGAATGGTGAAGGGTTGGAAGGATTGATTGCACAGGAATCAGCCACTTTTCAGTCTGAAATTGGCCGAGATTTGTTTCGTTTGAGAGCTGATCTGTGATGTGCAGTATTTCGTGTGCCTTAGAATGAAAGCATGTCATGTCTGCCAGTTTTGGGGAAAAAAATACGTCTAGATTAAATCAACAGACCTTTTTTTCACCCCAAAAAAGCATTTTATTAAGTCCTTTTTTTGGCTTACTACTTTTTTATTTTTTAGCTTTTCAGTTTAAATCTATTGTAGTCTAGCCTCAAAGTTAGTAGTTGTGTTTAGTATTCATTAAAAAGCTGCATCAAATTTCTCAGGTGCCAGCCATTGTTTTTTGATGACATTTTCATTAATAAAGGTGGTATAGTGAATATAGTTTTTCATAAACATTTTAGATTCTTTTAGTTTTTCTTAACGATGATAATAATACTGCATCTGTTTTTTCCTAGTTTCTCTCACAGTTACTGCAATGTTTAAGATTCTGGGACTTCACTTTTTTTTTTTTTTAATTGTATGATTATTGTTATTGTATGATTCACTGAAGAAGGCTTGCTACCAGAACATTTGATTGTCAATTTCTCTGTTGCAAAATAAAAATAAATGACAAGTCATTAAGAAGAAACAGCGAGTGCGGATCCTTTATCTGAAAGTGATGTTACTGATTAATCTACGCACCCAAAACTAAAGTTGAGTGCAATGATTTTTATTTTTCGTTAGTTTTGGAGTGTTATTTATGTTTAAGTTAAGTTTTTAAGTATATCTACTCTATTTTTTTCCTTTAGTTTTTATTTATTGCTTTAGGTGCTGTCAGGTTTATCACTTTGATTGACACCTGCATTTAGTTTCGTTCCGCTTTAATGCATCTAGCTGCTTTTGAATGCAAAGGCGTCCCCTAAGAGCACTTTATCTAAAGATCAGTAACTATCATTGCTGGCAAGAATAGAAAAAACTGTACCTGCATTTACCAGAGCAGTTACAAAGTACAGAAACAGTTGCCTTAAAGCGAAAGAATCAGTCAAAAATACTGTAATGAATTGAGAATGAGCTTTATTGCCAGGTATGTTTACACATACAAAGAATTTGATATAGTGACAGAAGCTCCACATACCATTATGTATGTACAGGTATGGTATGTGCAAATTTGAAATGTAAATAAGTATGTGTGTTAAATAAATAATGTATAATAGTGTTGTACATTCCACGTTTATTGTCAAGTGTTCCTGGCCGTTCTGAGGATTGAGCGGGTTCTCAAGGATGTTTGAGCCATAGCTGTGCTGTTTCATTCATAGTCTGAAACAAGTCTCTGATTTGGCCCTTCAGGAGCTCTATCGAGCAGATTACACATAAATCAGCCGATGGAAAAAACAATGTTGCCTCGACTTTATGATGTCGTTCTGACATCAGTCCCACATCCATTTTAGTAACACACAGGATTGTATTGGTATGGGCCTCGGTAAATATTGATCAAGCCATCTTGAGCCCAATAAATTTCATGAAGCAATCTTGAGAACCTTCTGGCCACTCGTATATGTGAGAGTAGAGGTGACTGCGTACAAGCTGGCAAGTCTATTTTGAAATCAGGCTAGATAAGCCACGTAAAGAGACCAAGATAATACAGTTAAAGCATCCTGCGTACAACTACCCATCCAATCTCCTGCCGTCCATGTTTTCTGTCAACCATTAGCGGCTCGTGGGGGCTGGAGGTGCATTAGGCTGCCTTTCATCTACGTTGGTACTTAAGTTTGAGGGTCGACTATGCAGGCAGATAAACACACTGCAGACCTTTGAAACCCTCCCTTCTCTATCATCATTTACTAAGATGTAGTTTGGTGTGTATTTGTGTGTTGAATGAGTGTTTGTTTGTATGTGAGCACTCACATCCCTCTTAGATGATAATAACAAGCGAACAATGCTCACAAAGCCAATCACTTGTTCTTTCTTATTTTTTCCTGATTACTTTTAATGTACCTTTTTTACTTTTCAACATCAAAAATCTACCCTAATTACTGTTAGTCTCACAGTGAATGATTCTATTGTGTGCAATACTGAAAAAAAGTCTTAGTCTTCGTGATCTGCCATCAAAAATAATACATTTGCTCTAAAAAGACTTCCTTTTCAGCTGATGTCATCCAGCCCCATTACTTTTTTCAACCACATAAAGACCAGTTTTCACCCTAATTCAATAAAACCTGAATGTTAAAGCCAAGTCCCATTATATATTTATTTTTATCATTGGAATATCATGCAAATATCATTCAAATGTTAGTGATTGTTATGATTAAAAAAAAAAAAAGCTAACCATGGCTGCATTTATTTGATAAAAAAATATATATATTTTTTTATTTGAATATATTTTAAAATATAATTTATTCCTGTGATTAAAAAGCTGATTTGGTGCTATTATCAGTGCTGTAAAAGGTTTAAAAACAGCTTTGTCACATTTGATCAATTTAATGCATCCTTGCGGAATAAAAGTATTAAAGGGATTTCTGTCATATACTCACCCTCATGTCATTCCAAACCTGTAAGACACAAATGAAGATGTTTTTGATGAAATCTGAGAGCTTTCTGGCCCTGGCCCTGCTTCTGATCCCAAACTTTTGGGAATTATAATGAATTGAGAATGGCTGGTTATATTGACTTCAGTTGTTTCAGAATTCTCTCACATGGTGATGGAATACCACTTTATATATTTACTGTCTTCCTACTGAATGAGCTTTTTGCATGCAAACCAAGCCAAACATGTACATACTTGTAAACAAGCTTGGTCGGACATTCCTTTCCCCTTGATTTGCTTGAGGTTTCACAGGCACCTTTTGACGGATTTGCTTTTTTGTCCCCTTTTCTAATCTAAACACTCTGACACTGTTTGGAGTGGGAACAAACTTTGTGTTGCTGTTATATCTGACCTGGAGTCTCTCCTCGCTCGCTGTCTGCCTGCTGCCGATAACGTCCCAGGTTGACCACATTTCTATTTCTATTTTTATTTGTTTTGAAACCTTAGAGAGAAAGGGCACTCTGCGTAACGTTCCCAATTCAGCATGCCTATAGCACTTAAGCGTGCCTTCCTCATGAGCAACAAGGATGCCAGATTTCCTTAAAAAGCATGTGTGGTCTAGATCAATCTGTTTATGTATTTTTTTTTTCTCCTTTCTGAACTCTCACACAGAGCGCTTTACCTTATAGCAGACGCTTCCTCTAAATAGCAGAGCTGAGTGAGAGTGGCAGCCATTACGGCTACATGCCGAATGTGAGTGTTTATACAAAAATTCCCGTAAAACGTCAAAAGCCCGGCCCCAAATGTGAGTCCCAGAGCTGTGACCATGTGGACTGCAAGAGTTTGTGCAGAACACAGAGTCTGCTTTGTTGGAGAAGCCCGCAGCATTGTGATGTTTTTGCTTTGTATATGCAAGTCAGTCATCTGGGCCACAGAATGTGGCAAACATTTACCCTCCTTTTTCACTTTCTAAAAAATTCACCGTGATTAGGCGAAGTTGATTGGCTGTTTTGCGACTCCATAGACGGCCAGGCTGTTCCCACATAAATGGGCAATTGTTGTGAGTTGATTATTAGATTAAGCCCCCTCGCTGACCTTTCGCCCTCTGCTGTTTCCTCTGCTTGTTAACATCGGATATGTGACAGATTGCCATCTCTGGACTTTTGGTTCGACCCTCGGAAAGGAATCCAGTGTGGGTTTTTTTTGTTTTTTTTCTCCCATATGGCCTGTTAGCATTTCCGTACTGTATGGCAGGGATCAGTTGCTGCCTGCAGGGGACATATTAAATCAATCCGTCATTCATGTACACTTGTTTGCATACGGCTCCGTCATAGTGCCATAATCATAATGGCCTCAAGCGGAGGAGAGGAGGAAAAAAACGGATAAAAAGATAGATGTGAGAGGAAATGACAAGACAATGAATCATAAAGCAGGTGTTAGACTTCAGAGGACGTGTATCAGGATTTCCACTGTGCAATTTGCAAAGCAGCCCAGTGTGACTCCAGGCCAACTGATTTATTTGCCTCTGTCTTTTAAAGGCATAGTTCAACCAAAAATGTTCTTGTTATCATTTACTCACCCTCGTGTTGTTTCAAACCTTTCTTTGTTCTGTGAAGCACAAAAAGCAAAAAAGAGGACTGTTTTCTGTACAGTTATGTTTTCATACAGACGTTGGGGAATCTGCTGTGTCTTGGGACCGTGGAGAGAGTGAAAACATGTTTGAATGTTTTGTGGAACAGCAGAGGATGGTTTCCCAGTCAGAACATTTTGTTTTGCTCAGCCATAGCCACTGGACAAGGGTTTACTGTAACAGCAGGACATGTGGTTGCTTGAGGATGCAACACTTGGCCTGTGCTGATTGGGTTCAAGAAAAATGTTTAGTGTTTTCTTCTGGTCAAGCAATCAGATGACACCAGGGGAGTTCATTGTAACCTCAGGATATGAGTTTTCACTATATTAATAGATTTGAATTTGATACAGAAATACAGTAAAATTGTGAAATATTATTACAATTTCAAATAACACTTTTCTATTTGAATATATTTTTAAATGTCATTTATTTCTGTGATGGCAAAGCTGATTTTTCGGCATCATTACTCCAGTCTTCAGTGTCACATGATCCTTCACAAATCATTCTAATATGCTTATTTGGTGCTGAAGAAACATTTCTCATTATCGTCAATGTTGAAAAACATTTTATTAGGATTCTCTGAGTAGAGCAGCATTTATTTAAAACAAATTTCTAGTAACGATGTAAGCCTTTACTGTCACTTTTGAGCAATTTAACGCATCCTTGTTGAATAAAAGTATTAATTTCTTTAAAAAAACGTACTGTCTAAAAACTCTTGAACACATATATTTATTTAAGTATTTCCTTGCAATTTCAGAATTAATTTTAATACACAGTTATGTGAAGCATGGGAACCAAGCAATCAACCAAATATCCTGTCGCTCATCGTTTGTTGCAGTTGTGACTGTTTAAGACTGTAACTCAGATTTGTATGGGCTTTATTAACTCATAAATTTTACGGTTAGAATCAAAATTTGACTCAATTCTCCAGTCAACTCAACAGCCTGGGAAACTGGTTTGAGGAATGTGGAGGAAAATGCTCCTCCCCATGATCCTTTCTTTCTCTCTCTCCCTCTCTCTCTCTCACTGTCTGTCTCTTCTCTTCTTCATCTTTGATTCAGGTTAAAGAAAGAGTTGAGTTACGGTCATTATGACCGGAGCATTATTTTAGCCCTCTCTGCCCTAGGTGGGCGCCTGGGCTTGAAAAGACCCTTCCAGCCTCTATGAGGGGTCTGGTAATGCACTGCTATGGAATGCCATTGAAGTGATTTTTATTTTTTTTTGCCTTTGCGAGCATGTGATACTTGACAATGTTTTAATGAACTATAAAACCTTACTAGCTCTACCTGCTTATGCACTGAAAATATTTCCGACCTCCTGGGATGCTTTCAAGATGGGCCTGTGCTCCTTTAAGTTAAAGATTAAAACATGCTCAGGAAATACTTTAAGCATATTAAACTTTGCTGTTTTAACGCTTAAAATCTTCCAGATCTCTTGCATATGAAAGGTGGTCAACCTCCAGTTGTTTTTAAACTGTGGATTTCATAAGAAATGAATCACTTGGCTTTAACCATAGCAGAACAATCCCACATAACTTTCTGGCTTGTGTGCTTTCCTTCTGTAACTTGGAAAGTGCTACAACACCAGCTTTGTCATTGTGCACTGGGTTGTGTGGAAATATCAGAGAGCAGGTCCACTCGCATATACAGTACGTGCTCCTGCAAACGTGCTCTCAGCTGCTGCCATGGAAACAGACACTTCAGCACAGTGAACTTCTGATTTTTTTTGCCCATGGGTGTCGGAAAGTGCCGCATGCTAGCGTGTTTTGGCTCCTCGCGAGCCAGTGCAGTGGGAGGAAATGACCTCTAGGGGGAGGGAAGAAAAGTTAGGCAACGCCACAGCTTCTTTTTAAGTCCGCGTTGCCCTAAAACACCACATGTGATTTATGGATTGAGAGCAAACTGGGCGAGTCGCGTCCTAACAAGTGGAAGTGGAAGGCGGAGTTCACATCCCTACACATTTTATTGATATTTGGGTTAAATATGACTGTAATGTGCAGTTGCTTCCACAGAATTACTCTCATGTCATTCCAAACTTGGGTTCATACAATGAAAAGTCCGTGGTTGCCAATATTGTTTGTCCATCTTCTTTTGTGTTCAACTGAAGAAAGTCATTCATAGAGGTTTGGAACGACATGAGGGTGAGTAAATGATGACAGAATGTTCATTTTTTTGGTGTACTATCCCTTTAACTAGTGGGAGTAATGGGACAGAAAGCTGTCTTCCTGGCACTCCATGTCCATAATTGTAGCCCTGGTATTGTGCTGAGGAGAGCATATGTGTTTTCATCCCTTTCTCTCTCTCTTTCTCCATTTTTTTTTACGTGTAGTGACACACCCGACAAAGGAATCTCGGATGGTTTTGACCAAATCTGGCTTCCCAGAGAAATTACACATTTGGCTTGAAGTAGCAATGAAATGATTTTACTACTACAGTCAAAACACAAGCATGGCATTCACCGTGAAGGAACCAAGATGGGTGAAGGTTTCATCAGGCATCTGTTTTCCCCCCCTGAAGTCTGGGTTGGAAGCGAGATGAAAGCGGCAGTGACAGCTATTGGGTTTGTCGCTCTGTTCCTTGGCTGCTTTGTGGCGGAGTTGATCAGTGAAGAAAACACACGCTCTCTCTCTCTTTTACAATGCAGCCCTTTGTTTTCCTGTCAGCATCCGAACGTCAACCATTTTCTAAATAGTTTCCAGGTTATTAAAACGCTTCCAGACCGTGTCTGTTCGATGAACGAGTTTTCGTTTAATTGCTTGGCATCCGTCTCCCGGATGGGCTGCGGGCATCCTTACAGGCCAGAGGCATTTCTCATTGAGGATCACATGGGAAGGAGAATGCGGCTGTTACCTTGTTTGCCCACTGCTCCGAGTGGGACCTCCCACAGAAATTGTCTCACAGAAATAAGGGCCATATTTATTGTATTTATTTACGACCTCAGTCAAGTCTCTCTCTCTCTCTTGTTTTCTAGTTCTTCTTTCTGTGCTGTAATTTTACTCGAAACAAAAACCGAAAAACCAAAATGGTCTGTGGGAGTCATGTGTGGAAAATAATATTTTAAAATCTACAGGTAGTTTATTCCTATATGACGAAGCTGAAAATTCATCAGCCATCACTCCAGTCTTCAGTGTCACATGATCCAGAAATCATTCTAATAAAATTCAAAACAACAGCTGTCATTGCTGATCAGTTTAATGCATCATTGCTGAATAAAAATGGACCAAACTTTTGGACAGTAATTGATGGAAGATGCCAATTGTGAATTGGCATTTTCAACTCATTTCACTTCCATAACGTTCGCCAGTGAAATTGAATATTTGGCTACAGTAAACTTGATCTTATCAAATGGAAATTGATTGGATGGTGGACGTTACATACCAGAATGCAGCCAGACTGAATGTGAGTTATGTCTGTTTGGCTATTGGTTAACATTATCTAACAGCCTGTGTGACCTCACTGATGTCAGTGGAAAGGGAAAGTTGCTTCAGAGGAAGGAAAGGTTAATGCATTTTGATTAAACATGACAAAGCCAACGTCCACAAACGAATTGTTCACAATTAAGCCAGAAACCTGCTCCATGTTAATTACAGTTTTGACTTTACAATTGACTAAATTGCTGTTGTTCGCAAGTAGCTGTTCATATGATACCATTCTCATCATTTGGATAAAATTAAACACTACTATACTTTCTTGCATAGTCAAAAGTGACTGTCACTCGTGTTTGGAAATTGCCAACTCTCATTAGAAGTGAATGACTTTCAGTTGCTTTGTCACTTCTAGTTGCTGTCCATTTGAACGACCCTGTAGAATTAGGCATTAAGTGTTTCCTAAACTTTCAAAAGTGGTGTATGCATACACCACGCAGCTTTCTACTTACGAGTGACGTTGTAAGTGGAAAGCTATGCAAATCTTCCAGCTGCTGCTCGAAGCCCTTCTCTTTACTGTTTTGGTTGAGACATAAATCTTCTAATTGAGTTTATAGCACCCCATCCAGGAAAAACAACAGCATGCCAGTGTTATTTAGAGGAAATCCTCCTTCACAATTTTCCCTGGCATTTCCCCTTCCTGTTTTTGTTTCACACCACCCTCCTTGCAGTGCTTCATAAATCACGGTGTCACAGGATCACCGTTGAGTAACTTGCAAGTTGATAACCTGCTATTGAGTTGCTAAAGTGAATTTTGGGTACATTTGATTAAGTATTTTGAACATCTTTAGTCACTTTAGCCATTTATTCAGGAAAAACAACAGATTTTGGCTTGAATATGAGTAATTACTTCTTTCGATTCCTCTTTAGTCCTACTTTTTTGTAAAACAGCTGTGGTACCGAAAGCCTCTGTTCACCCTGTGGGCCTTTCTTTACTTAGTAAGGATAAAAATCTGAACATGATTATATAAACATCACTTTTTTGGAGAACGTCACTCTTTTTTTCCAGTAGTAAAGAAGGTAGAGTAGTACAGGCTTTATGTAAGGACAGAGAGGACGTAGCCGTGTCCTGCCAGCATCCTGTCCCTCTTCTCATCTCTCCATACTCATCCCATTTTTTCCGTCTCTTCACACGCTAATCTGTACTCTTATCCTCTTACCCTCTGCTCCTCTCTACGGTAAGGCTGCGTTGTCGACACTTTGTTCCCTTTCAGTTGTTTTCACAGCTGAAGGGGAAAGTACAAAAGCATTTGTCAGTTTTAATGAACTATAAAAATTAATATTATGGGCGGGAGGGCCAAACTGTACACTGCAAAACAGCCGATGAATAACATTGTGTCTCACCTCTATTACTTAAACCAGACAGCCAGATGCTTTGTCGGTCCCTGCTGACTGCAGAGACGTTACGTACAGTGTCTTGGATCCAGGGTCATTGCTTGACTAAGCAGGTCCTGAGATGTCCAGCCGCGTCCCCTCTCGCCCGACCTGGATTAAAAGGAGGATCATGAGAAATTCCAGATGAAATAAAAGTGGAATTCAATTAATCTTCGACCTCTTTGCACTACTCCAGTGGGCAAGATTTACACCCTGGGCTTTACACAAATCTAGTTATTTCTGGCACATTCTTTCCATCTTATTCCTTTTTAAACTGTTAATCACAAGCACAGTGGCAGGTAGGATTGCCGTTGTTGCTCTAATTCGATGCAGAAGGGTCTTAGTTGAATGTTGACATAATATTTTGTTTTATTTTTAAATTTTAATTTAGATTCATGAACTCTTGATTTTATTTGGTTTCAATTTGATTAGATTCTGATTTGAGTATATTATTTCCTTTTTTAATTTAGAATCATTGGAATTTAGATTTAAGCTCAATTTGATTCCGATTTAAGTTTGATTTGATTAGATTCCAATTTGACTGTATTTCACTTGATAACATTCATTTTGCTTACATATGTGACCCTAGTTCGGGTATATTTGTGGAAATATATGATATCCTTGGTCAAAATTATCGATTTATCTTTTATGCCAAAAATCGTTAGGATATTAAGTAAAGATCATGTTCCATTAAGATATTTTGTAAATTTCCAGATTTTCAGGTGATGTATAAATCTCAATTTCGAGAAATTGACCCTTATGACTGGTTTTGTGGTCCAGGGTCACATATATGAAGTACTGTTGTCAAAGGTACTGACTTTGGTTCCAGTCTGTACTGAAATTTTAAAAACGTCCAAAAAAATTCTTCAGTAGTATTTAAGAAGTTTTTAAAATTTAACCGAAGTCGGTACTTTTGACAGCACTAATATTAAGAAAATTCTGTCTGCTAATGCAGATTTTCAGACTGATTCAAACTATTAACTCATCTTTTGAACTTTTTATTAAAAGAACTCGCTCATAAGTGTCATTTGTCCGTGAATCAGACAATGCTAGCTGTGTTGTATGTCTGTTTGTGTCTCGGAGCTCAAGTACTGAATGAATGCATCCTCGTGATGAGTGCTTGCTGTGTGGGTGGACGTAGTTTGGATTTCACTGTTTTCTGATCCTAGAATAGTGTAAGCAGAGATGCCCGCACACCCTCTGACTTTTCTCTCGGGTCTCATTGGGCCTGTGCCCCACCACCTATTCTTGTGTGGCCCATTCAGGAAATTGGTCTGTAAATAAAGACAGACCTACATTTCTCCACCTCTGAAATAGCTCCAGATAAAAGCTTCTGTATCATCTGGATGTCGGAGTAATAGTGCTGAACGCACTCATGGGACAGGCACAATTAGCTGTGTTGCATTCCACAAATATTATACAAATATTTAGACGGCGGAGCTCTTTGAAGGAAAGGGAGCAAAATTTAACTCTGATTTATGCGACGGTGCTTGTTGCTTTAAATGCTAATGAGCTCTGCTGACCCTGCCCCTCTCTTCCGTGGGGTGACGAGCAGACTGTAAATTTCAGCCGCGAATCTTGCTAACTATCACGTTATTAGGAAAGGCAATTTATATTCACTTCATCTGTAATTGAATCTGGATCACGAATGATTTGCGCGTACATAGACGCATTTAGGTAGATCGGAGGGTGCATTCCCTTCAAAAATGAAGGTAACATTAATCCTCTGCGTCTTCTGCGTCTCAGATGTCAGGAGTAAATGACGACTGCTATGTTCATTATTACAACAAAACACCTCATTCGCTTAATCGGAGACATTCTTGTCATTTTATGGACAAAACCATTAAAACAGTCTTCAAAATATCTTCTTCTGTGTCCTACAAAAGAAAGTCAGTCATATCATGAGGGTCAGTAAATAAGTCATGAGGGTAAGTAAAATCAGTTATTATTTGCTTACCCTTATGTCGTTCCAAACCCGTAAGACTTAAGTTAATCTTTAAAATTTTAATGAGGTTTTTGTCACCTCATTGAAAATCCAGGTCACCAAAATGCTGTAAGATGAATCTATATGAATCAAGCAGTTTAATCCAAGTTTTATGAAGAGATACGATCACTTTATGATGAACAGTTTTAATTTAGATATGGTAGAAGCTCAAAGTGTGTGAAGAACCTGTAATGTTTATTCTAGCATGTGTGTTTACACAAGCTTCTGTGTTTAACATATGTGAGGTGCTCTATATATGTGTGTTTATTTGTGAATAAAAGCCTAAATTAAATATATTTATGATATAAAGCAATCATATCTCTTCACAAGATTTTTGGATTAAAATGCTCAAATTATGACCTTTTTGGATTTTGAAACCTCTCAGGTTCCTGTCTTAATTTGTTTCAAAGATTAAACAAAGTTATATGAGTTTGGAACGGCGAAGGTGAGTAAATGTAATGGTGAGTTGAGTCCCATAATGTCTACATTTTTGTTTACCGGTAGTCTAATTGATTCACATGCATCTTCTGCAAGTCATTTGCTTAAAATCCATCATCTACCCGCCTCCATGTCACTCAAAAAAAAAAATTCATGATTTTTCATGTCATGAAAAAAATTTGCAAAATTGTACCTTTTGGGGGGCAACAGCTTGTCATTGGAGCAGTACCCCTAAAAGGTGCATATTAGTACTTTAGAGCAGTATCATGAAACAAATAGGTGCACGACACCACTAATTAGGGCTGAGATGTTTTGCTCCCAAACAATCCCACCCACCAAAACACACACCCCCATCCAAGGCTTTCGGTTGGTTGAGATCTCAAGTAGCTCTAAGAAGGATCGACAGCTGGTCAAACAAGCTTAATAGAGCAGTAGCTAGTCTGGAGTAGACCATAAGCCCATTAACTCTTCTCCAGGCCCACTGGGCTGCTCATTGGTCAGTCAGGAATCAGTCCGCTTCTGTTTTGATGCTAGCATGACCTAACACTGAAGTTGAGTATGTGTCTTTGTAAACAGAGAGAAGTACCTAGAATTTGTCACTACAGATTGACGTAATGCTAAAAACAGACAGGGGGTGGTGCTCTGTTTTATCTCTCTTGCTAAGTGTGCATGTGCTTGGTTTGTGTTTCCGGTGCTCTATTTTGTGCCCTTTGGAGTTGGCCTGATAGGAGAGGCACAGGGAATAAGCATGAGTTTGTTTTGGGTAGTGGGCTTGGAAGGGAGGTCTTGGCTCTGAATCTACTGTAGCTCATATTTTTCAAATGCCACACTGTTGACATCTCGTTACATACTCCATACCCATACAAACCCCATACAAGGGCATTGCTGACCTACTACATCACGCGATGTGTGGCAGTGGCGATTGAGTGCCGTCTTCTTTTGGTTGTAGGGACTGAGAATGAGGCTCTTCTGTTTTCTCTCTAATAGAGGCCACCTCAGAGTCAGTGGGATAGTGTGTCATCACACCCAGTCAACAGATCAATAATACCAGGTTCACAGGATGGTCAGCGACAGGCTATTTATTAGCAAATTTAACCCTGCACTGCAAGCCTTTCATTCAGGTCCTTTGGTAATGTAAAGATTGGAATATATACGAGACAAATTAGAGGCTTCTAAACTGAATTTGTGTGTGTGTGTGTGTGTGTAAGTTTACATATTTATTTATATATGTAAGTGTGTGTGTGTGGGTAATGTGTTTTATATATATATATATATATATATATATATATATATATATATATATACAGGTGCATCTCAATAAATTAGAAAGTCATGGAAAAGTTCATTTATTTCAGTAATTCAACTCAAATTGTGAAACTTGTGTATTAAATAAATTCAATGCACACAGACTGAAGTAAAGTCTATGGTTCTTTTAATTGTGATGATTTTGGCTCACATTTCACAAAAACCCACTATCAGTTCACTATAAATTCACTATCTCAACAAATTAGAATACTTCATAAGGCCAATAAAAAAAACATTTTTAGTGAATTGTTGGCCTTCTGGAAAGTATGTTCATTTACTTTATATGTACTCAATACTTGGTAGGGGCTCCTTTTGCTTTAATTACTGCCTCAGTTCGGCGTGGCATGGAGGTGATCAGTTTGTGGCACTGCTGAGGTGGTATGGAAGTCCAGGTTTCTTTGACAGTGGCCTTCAGCTCATCTGCATTTTTTGGTCTCTGGTTTCTCATTTTCCTCTTGACAATACACCGTAGATTCTCTATGAGTTTGCTGGCCAGTCAAGTACACCAACACCATGGTCATTTAACCAACTTTTGGTGCTTTTGGCAGTTTTGGCAGGTGCCAAATCCTGCTGGAAAATGAAATCAGCCTCTTTAAAAAGCTGGTCAGCAGAAGGAAGCATGAAGTGCTCCAAAATGTCTTGGTAAACAGGTGCAGTGACTTTGGTTTTCAAAAAACACAATGGACCAACACCAGCAGATGACATTGCACCCCAAATCATCACAGACTGTGGAAACTTAACACTGGACTTCAAGCAACTTGGGCTATGAGCTTCTCCACCCTTCCTCCAGACTCTAGGACCTTGGTTTCCAAATGAAACACAAAACTTGCTCTCATCTGAAAAGAGGACTTTGAACCACTGGGCAACAGTCCAGTTCTTCTTCTCCTTAGCCCAGGTAAGATGCCTCTGACGTTGTCTGTGGTTCAGGAGTGGCTTAACAAGAGGAATACAACGACTGTAGCCAAATTCCTTGACACGTCTGTGTGTGGAGGCTCTTGATGCCTTGACCCCAGCCTCAGTCCATGCCTTGTGAAGTTCACCCAAATTCTTGAATCGATTTTGCTTGACACTCCTCATAAAGCTGCGGTTCTCTTGGTTGGTTGTGCATCTTTTTCTTCCACTCAACTTTCTGTTAACATGCTTGGATACAGCACTCTGTGAACAGCCAGCTTCTTTGACAATGAATGTTTGTGGCTTACCCTCCTTGTGAAGGGTGTCAATGATTGTCTTCTGGACAACTGTCAGATCAGCAGTCTTCCCCATGATTGTGTAGCCTAGTGAACCAAACTGGGAGACCATTTTGAAGGCTCAGGAAACCTTTGCAGGTGTTTTGAGTAGGGCTGTGACGGTCACCGTGACAACCGCATCACCGCGATGATCGGTTGTCACCGCGGTTGTCTATTGCCACCGGCGGTAGTGCACGTGACGTCACACACTCTATAACAAGCATAACACAAAGTTTTGTATACAAGTGTAATAATATACAGTTGCAGATTGTTTTATTTAGACTATAAATTTATGCTAATTCACTAATTACCTCAAACGCCATGCACGGCATTTCCTTTAGATTGGCAGGTTTGAGCGCAGGAAAATACAGTTTATTCTGCATTCAGCAAATTTATTTCATGATGAGCGATGAACCTTTTTGGGAAACCAAATACTACATCGCCGATCTGGAATCATTTCCATTCATGTCACCCATCCGCGTTTGTACAAGTGTCTTCAAGTTCACGTGAACGCAAACGCCCGGCTGGTCAGGTTTGTATTGGTGAGGCTTTCTCCAAACTGGTCAAATACGAACAACACAGCGGTATGGAAGATGCTAACAAGTAATGTGGCAACATACGCCGCGATTCCTATTCCACAGAGAGCGCGTGCAGACGAGGAGTTAACGCGCCCGCGCGCTTGGTGGCGGAACAGTGAACCGTGTCTAAACCGGACGCTGCGTCGCAGCACAACAGGTCGAGTCTGTCTACAGGACATTTGAACTTCTTGTCAGTACATCATAAATAGGACGAGGCAGTTTACTATGAGGGATTTGTCGTATTGCGCCGCATCTAGTGTAGACCGCATCACTGATTATAATGGGTTCTCTCCGCGCCGCTCGCGTGAGGTAGACAGGGTGTATTTAACTCTTATTTAAGGCTACTTTCCTATTTAACTGTATTTCTTTGATATTTATTTTAGTGTTTTGCAGGCTGAGTGTTCACTGACGGAAGTGCTAAAGTAAACACGCACGTTTGTTAATAGATGATTGAGCCTCATTTATTTATTTTTGCGATTCAGAATTATATATATAAATATACACAACACCGCGCCACCGGCGGTAGTTCGTCCATTACCACCGCGGTGGTAAAAATCTGCCACCGTCACAGCCCTAGTTTTGAGTTGATTAGCTGATTGGCATGTCACCATATTCTAATTTGTTGAGTGAACTGGTAGGTTTTTGTTAAATGTGAGCCAAAATCATCACAATTAAAAGAACCAAAGTCTTAAACTACTTCAGTCTGTGTGCATGGAATTTATTTAATACACGAGTTTCACAATTTGAGTTGAATTACTGAAATAAATGAACTTTTCCACGACATTCTAATTTATTGAGATGCACGTGTATGTATGTATATATGTATATATGTGTGTGTGTGTGTGTGTGTGTGTGTGTTATATATGTATATGCATTTTTACTTTTTTTTGATTGCATACTTTCAGACATATGTGTTTATACAGAGCAAACAAGGCAATACATCTGCCCCGTGTGAATGTTCCCACGTGTGAAAGAGAACTAAAGAGCACGAGTCTGAAGGGCAACAGCAGCCCTCATTCTGTCGGCCCTCTCACATCTGGATTCAATAGATGCTGTTTGGACGTATGAGGGAGGAGCAAGTATAAATAGAGTGACTGCCGTAACCAAACTAACCCTCTCGGCTCCTCCCTCACGCTGGGCCAGTGTTGCCCCTACACCGCACTAATGTCCTCCCAGCATTCCTTCAGCTTCTAACAGCCAAATGGACAATTAGGCTGCTGCTGTTGGCCACTTTTAAACAGCAAGTGAAGCTTGGATTAGGTGACGATGCTGATGGATGAGTTTGAGAATTATGTTTGGTCTTGTTAGTGGGGTTGGTTTGTTGATTACAGCACAAAACATCTTAAATACGCCTCAAGCAAGCTCTCTGCAGAGGGAAAGCTAAAAAAGAGCCTCTCATTTGACTAGAATAATGTGTGTTTTCACAGACCACATAAATAAAACCGAGCGATGTTTTTCGGAGAACTAGCATAGGGTGGTGCTACGCAGGGGGCAAGCGTAACTGTTCTTTTTGTTGTGGCCATCTCAAGTGGAGCCCTGGCCCTAAACACATGCCCCCTTTGTTGGGCACACGTGCACATCCCTCTTCTTCGCCCCACCTTCCCCTCGTTTTTGGATGAAGGCACAAATGCTGAAGAAGTGGGTGTGGTTTAAGGTGGGGGGTCAGGCTAGCCAAGCCAAGCCACGTCACATCAAGCCAAGCGGACCCCTCTTGCTTGAGCAAGTTTTAATTTGCGGAGACTCCGAGATGCTGCAGCGCCAGTGGACTCGTTCACCTCACCTCACACACACACATGAACAAACATGTGCCTGCAGATTTGTTTTGTCGCCGTGTCTGCGCTCACCTCTTTGATTGATCATTTCATAAGCCACTCAGCCAGCCTGGAATGAAGCTCCGTTGGGTTCGTTTTGATTGGTTTCTCTGTGTGTGTGCTTGCTTGCTTTTGTCACAGTGGGCTGTTTTCCAAAGCAGCAAAGGAATTCTACAAAAATCTCTCCTTATGGAACTAATAAAGTATCAAACCAGCTTAGCATTCCAGGAGTCTATAATACTGTAAAAGCACGCTGAGAGGGTGGGATAATGTCCTTACCACGTCAAGTTTTCATAACGGTAACAACAACTTGCTCTGACTAGACTGATGCAAAACAAAACTAGATCCGCTCCATTTATAAACAACAAAGCAACAGTAGACGCTTATGGTAAAGGGAGCGGTCTGGTTTTGAACTGTGTGTTCAATTTGTATGGAATAATTGACGACTGCCGTTGAATTATTGGAAAAATAATGCACAGGTGGTGATGCTGCCACAATTATTCAATTATTCCGCTTATACGTGAATATATGTGAATTACCTCTGAGTCTGTGCGTCTTTCAAAAGTGTTCGGCTAATGTCTCTAAAGTTACTCTAACGTTTTCTTCACGAACAGCGCCGTTGTTACCTCGCTTGTGAGAAGTCATAGTTTGTAAGTTGTTAAACTTACTGTTACTGGTAAAATCGTCTTTGCTGTTGTAAGACCTTTAAAATAAATGAATTAAAATAACTCATTTGGCGAAGTGATATGGACATGTAATACGGTCAAGATCTGCCTGGAACTACGTCCGCCGTGCGTTTCCCTGAAAATAATTGCACAGAACGTTTGTCGGCCAATCAGGTTCAAGCATTCAGCGGCCCCGTAGTATAAATATAAAAATAATAAAAAATTGTATAGATTCTACCTTTCAGTGAAAAGTGAAAAATGCAAACGCTTTGCATAGGGGAAGCTAAGAAAAACCTTATTACACTTAATTGATTTAAATTTTTAATATTAAATTAGACATTTTTCAAATAAATGCTGTTCTTTTAAAGTTTACACCAAAATATTAAGTATAGCACATTAGTTTTGAACATTGATAATAATAAGAAATGTTTTAAAATTAGTGAAGTAATGACGGCTGAAAACATTTTGACCATAAATAAATAATTTTTTGTGTATATATATAATTCGTTAATTAATAATTTTTTTTATTTTTTGTTTTATTTTATGTAAAATATATGCGAGTATGTTAAAATACTTTCTCATACTACAATTAAATTATTAACCATTAAACCATATTTTACAACTCAGTTTGTACTTTACAAATTTGGGTGGACAGAGAGGTACTCTTTGCTGTCCTTGTCTCCCTCCTGAATGTACATCTCTCTCAGGCTGTGGCGATATCGCATTTGTTTGATGCACAGCGAGAGATAGAGAGAGGGAGGGAGAGAGGGAGAGACAGCAGAGGTTGTCAGTGATGAAAACAACTTGTCTGTTTATCAGAGCATGTGTGTAATTGCTCACAGAAAGAGACACTTTGAAAAGCCTGAGATGAAAAGGAAGGATAGAAAAATAGGAAAACAAAACCAGCCCCCCCTCATCTCCCATTGGCTGTGAAACTTGGCTGTGATCCTTGGTCTATAAATCCCAATGCCAGCAGCTGGAGACGAAGCGACGAGAGTTAGAGAGAGAATGACGGGGGGGAAAAATAATTAATTGCCTGCGTTAACGCGCTAATTTTTACAGCACTTATATTAGTGCAATTTATTTTAAAATTTAAAATTTATATATGTATATATCTATCTATATCTATGGGGGCATTAATGCATCATGATTTACAGTAACTGTACATCCATCTGGCTGTATAAAGGTCCTAATTTATTCCCAATAGCTTGATTCCTTTCTGTTTCTGGCTTTGATTAAGCATTGTACTCTATTCTCTTTTGCCTTTTCTCTGTATTCACGGGATGAATGGCCAGATTTATAGGCTGTATATCATCACAATTCAGGCTTTGTCCGCAGAGCCAAATTTGCTGGTAGAAAGTGTATTCTCTGGATCTGGTGCCAGTGTTGGCCTGTTAAGACTACTGTCAAGTTGCACTTGTATTTGTTTAACATTTTCTCTGCATTTTTATGTCAAGGGCTGCAGGAGAGATATTTATGTTATATTCAATTTGTCATACTAAATTAGTTTACTTTTCTTTAGTTTTTAGAGTTGTGATGGTAGTGTGTTTTGTGGTTTACTATAGTTTTAGCTTTCTTAACTTTTAGTTTACTTTTAGGTTCTTGAGGGTATTTAAGATTTAGTTTTGATATTTTAGGGCCCTTTACTTGTTTTGAGAGTTGAATTTGATATTTTGATGAGACGCCGTGCAGAGATACTTAAGCAGGACAAGGAGAAAATGACAAAGGAGAGCTAGCCTGAGCACCTGGTTCATCATTAGCACCCTTCTGCTCTTCAACAGACACGTGTCCTTCTGGAGGAAGCCAGATGATAAAGCACACAAGCTGCTGTTGTGTTTGCCATGCCATGAATTTGTGACATTGATATAGTAAGTTAAAATGAAGGTCTTAGGGCAAAAATATAATAGAAAAGTGACATGGTAAAAAGGTATTTCAAATGTGTGTATGATACAGAAATAATTTCACCCCTAAATGAAAATGGAAGATTTAGTCTCTTCTTACGTACAGCTATTGTATTCCATTACATTTACATTTAGGTTTTTGTCAAGATGCTTTTATCTAAAGTGACTTGCATAGTATTGATGGTATACATTTTATCAGTTGACCTTTTTAGAGGTGAACAGGCTAAATCTACCATAAAGGGCAACGTGGATATTCTGCAAAACTTTATTCCACAAAGCAAAAAGTAGGAAATCTAATGAGGTTAAATTAGTAAATGATGACCGTTTTCGTTTAGTTGTTATTGAAAAAAGGGAATGTTTTATATTATTTGCATGTCACCTGAAGGCATATTTCCTTTTTTGTTGATGCAGAGCAGAAGCGTGACTTTTCAGTGATCTTTTGTGCTTGAAAAGCAGAAGAGCACAGGATGGTGGCGTGGGTTATTAAATGTGTCATTCCTGAGCCGTGGCAGCTTGCAGGCAGGTGAGTTTGGTGCTGGTTCAACAGGAGACGAGGGAAGGCATGTAGTCATTAAAAGGCTTCAGGTGTGGCTGGAGCTCCACACACCTGGCTACAAGAATGTCAGCCCATGGGCGCAATGGGCCGCCGTGGAATTTGCCTTGGAGCTGCTGGACTGGGTTGGGTTTTTTTTGCAGCTTCCCAACACATACTGGTACACCATGGAGAAAAAACGTGGGATGGGACGTGCACGATTTTATTGATTTCTATTTGATTTATTCTTTTACTTATAAATAGAATACATTTCTTAATTATTTTCATGGAACACAAAAAGAGATGTTTAGCAGAATGTCCAAACAGCTGTACCTTGTATGGAAAAGAGCAGCATGGACATTCTGCCAAACATCTTCTGTTGTTTTTGTCTGAATTTGGAATGACATGAGGCTGAGTAAATGATGTCAGACTTCATTTCTGGATGAAATATCCTTTAAGCGAGATCAGCTTGTCTGTATGTACAGTGTAATCTCACACTGTGGTGTCAAAAGTTAAGTAATTTCGCTCGATCGGTATCTTTGATTGATGGATCATACTCCCACTCTCTCTCTCTCTGAACCTCTGCTCCTGTAGCAGCCTGTTGTTAGCAGGTCTCGTTTATGTGAGATGGATTGAACTGACATTGTTGATCCTGCTGTTGAATTTCTCTTTCACCACCTGTTCCTATTTCTATTATAGACAGATAACAAATGACTCACTGCTGATTGAGAATGAACAGTTCTATATATATAAAAGAACGGACAGACTCCTCTGTACATGCGGCGAGTTAGACTATCCGTTCATTGTGGAGCTGTTGTTGTTTATTGGCACCTGAGGAGGATTTTTTCACAAGGTGTGACTGCAGATGGTTTGTTTTCTTCACATGGCTTGGTGCCAGTGTAAACCATGATAAATTTGATAAACTGTGACTTTATTTAGTTTTAGGCATTACAGCCAACATTGACAAACAAGAGTACATACAGGGCTCAATGATAATGATGACCCAGTGACCTGAGGCACATCTTGCATACGTTGTGCATGCTGTTTCTGTGCTTCATAAACATAAACCTGTTTTTTTGCAATGATGTTGTTAATTCTTTTGATTTAACATTATTAAGCTGGCTCATGTTGCAGAAATTTTGTGGTAGTCTAGGTTGAGAATTACAAAAAAAAATTAATAGAAAATAATAAAAATTAATAAATATAAAAAATTACAAATAGATTAATAATTAGAAATATAAATGATTATTATTTTATAAAATTAATACAGCATATTGTATAATTAATTGAAATATATTAGTTAATATAAAAATCCATATTTTGCAAAGAAAATGTATGTTTAATATGTAAACATTACAGTAATTTATTTTATAATTTATTATTGTATTGTTTTAAATATATTTAAATTTTAACATCCATTATATAATATTAAGCTAACATTCTAGTTTTGTTGTGTGGCTACTGAAAATATTAGCAGGCCATGTACACATTTGAAAAGAAAAAAATCTGAAAAGTCCTTATCGTTGCATAATTCTGGCACTAAAGTCCTGTTTAATGTTTAATGAATATAATCAATCTTTTTAGGTCTAACTCAAAGCCTGTCATTTAGCTGATATTTGACAAGGAGTGTTTAGGTGTGGTTATGCCAGCTGGATAATTTGTTGGAAAATTCAGCTGTGGTTCAGCTGACGAGCCAAGCCATGGATGAAAGACACGTGCTGCTGCTTGTGCTTTCAGGTAGCTCCCTGTCTTCTATTAAGACAGACAGAGGCCTTTGTTTGTGTGCAATTTCCACATGTACGCCCATCTGACAGTCAGTGGCGTCAGTATTTGTGCTGGCGGGATATATGAAGCTTAGTGTAAACAGATCTGTAAATGAGCCCCGCCTCTTCTCTGTGCATTTTACGGAAACGTAAAGAATAGGGGAAGATCCTTTTTTCCGACACCCTATTAAAAGAGCTCTTGTAAGCGATCTGTGTGTATGTATGGGTGGATGGATGTGTATGTGTATGTGTGTGCCTGTTCAGTTAAGTCATTGATTGCAAAGCATGAATGAATCCGTAGATGCTCCAGGCGGTGAGCAGTGTTCAGGCTTTCAACAGACTCCCAGAGGAGATGCTGGTCTGCTTTAAAAGTGAGTGCTGCTAAACAGTCACAGTAAGAGACACAAACACTGATTCTCTGGTTTTATTTCCATAGGGGAAAGGGCTGGGCGATAAAGCTGACATATATATATATATATAGCAGTTATATAACAGTAATTTTCCGCCTTTATACACCATTCAATACATTATTAACAGTGTTAAAATTATTAAAAGTGGTAATAACAAAGTTATTAGTAGATAAATGTCTAAATATATAGGCTACGTGTGTGTGTGTGTGTGTGTGTGTGTGTGTGTATATATATATATATATATATATATATATATATATATATATATATATATATATATATATATACAAAGTACAGTGATGGCCAAAATTAATAGAACGCTAGTATTTTCACCAGCTAAAAATGGTTTTAAGTCAGTTATTTCTATCTTTTGCTGTAGTGTCAGTAGGAAATATCAGTTTACATTTCCAAACATTCATTTTGCCATTAATGGTAATAATACAGGGAGATTTTTGTTTGCACAATGAGTTCGACAACAGCCAGTGCTCCACACAGAGATCTGATCTCATTATCATCCAGTCTGTCTGGAATGACATGAAGAAACAGAACAAACTGAGACAGACTAAATCCAGAAGAACTGTGGCAACGTCTCCAAGATGCTTCCAGAAACCTACCTGCAAAGCTACCTAAAAAAACTATGCGCAAGAGCACCTAGGGCAAAAGCTGCTTTAAACGCAAAGGATGGTAACATATATATATATATATATATATATATATATATATATATATGAATTAATAAAACATAAATAATATTGTGTAGTCAGCTTGAATAATCTTCTGAACTTTTGATCAGAGTTTGCACACCATGATGAAGTTGCACAAGAATCATTTTGGTTTGTTAGTTCGTCAGGGATGGGCATAAACCATCCTTGGGGGGAATCTGTGTTTGTCATAAACACCTCCATGTCATTCTGAGTCACAGGCGTTTTTCTTTACTTCTTATTGTTAGTCTCTGTATAATGATACAGTGTAGTTGCCTGAAGCGTCGCTCTCGAACTCCTTCTGTTTCTGAGATGCTGGAGAGAGTCTCTGGCCCCCTTCTGGTCGACCCCGGTACTGCTCCCCTCCCGTCCTGCCGAGTGTGTGTGAGGTCTCAGTCTACAGGGAGACAAAGGGCATATTTTTCAGTTTGGAGGCCCTGCAGTGGGCTGGAGCGCAGTGGTGCTGCATTGCCTTGTCAGTGTCACAGTTGAGAGAGAGAAGGCAACCAGGGGCTGGGGTAAAGAGGAGGGGAGGGAAGGGGGGTCACTCCATGCTTTTTCAGTGCTCCTATGTTTCCCCTAGCTGTGTTCGTGGCACAACATTGCACAATGGGGGCTTTTGTTTGTTGGGGGGTGGAAGCGGAGGCTATTCTGTTTCAATCATTTCTGGAAGTCCTGTGTTTGCAACATGGTGGGGGCTTAATGCTTTCCTGTGGTTGTCTGTTGTTCCCTCTCTCTCCTTTTATTCAGTCATTCTCTGTTTTTAGCCTCTCTCCATCTCTCTTGCTCCATCTCTCTTTCAGTCTTTATGTTGCTTCTCACTTGTCTGCCTCCTCCTTGCCTTAAAGGGATAGTTCACCCAAAAAAAAAACAAAAAAAAAGATTCTGCCATAAATACTCACCCTCATATTGTTCCAAACCTGTTTGAATTTCTTTATAGAGCGCTGCAGTGATGACGTAATTTTGTAGGCCAACCCAGAACCCTGATTCCCTCAACAAAAACACAATAGGCCTTTTCTGTTGTTTTTTGAAATATTGGAGAAAATAAGCAAAAGATTCATGTTTTGTTTATCATGATAATCTTCACAAGTGAACTCAACTTTTATGATTTTGAAGGCTAAATACACAAAGAAGTAAAAAACTAAATGTAGACTTTAAACAAACTACAGTTGTATGACTTTAATGTCACCACCATTAAACGTCCGACAACTCTTTCTGTCTTTATTTACAAAACATTTTACCTGAATGTTTGAGCTTGAATAGTTTTCAAGAGTGCGATTATAAACACAATGAGGCTGTGAAAGTGGACTAGTGAGTAGATGAGTTTATTTTTTTGGTGTGATGATGTTAAAAACCTCTCTAGTTCCATTTAGCAAGCAACCCACCTTTTTCAAGACAAGTAAAAGCTTTATAAAAGCACAAGCGGGTATTAAAGATATATTTTACGTCAGAATAAAATGTGAAAGCATCTTGAGCTTGTGTAAACCACAGACCATATTTCAGGCATTTAACCAAAAACAAATTCAAAGATGACTTTAAGACGATGGGACGGAAGTGCTAAAATGCTAACTTGTTTCCTCGTTTTGGTCTAAAAAAATGTCATCCCTGCAGCACTCTGTGAAACACAAAAGGAAGAATTGTGAAAAGTGCTGCTTCATGCTACTTCAATAAATGGGCACCGTTTTTCAAGTTTTCAAACTAAAAAAGGACAAAAAGCACAATGAAATTGGTCCATATTACTCTATATTCCAAGTAACAAAAGAATGATTCCTTAAAGGGACAATTCACCCAAAAATTACCGTTCAAGTCATTCACCTTTATGTCGTTCCAAACCTGTTTATCTTCAGAACACAAATAAAGATATTTTTGAAATCCGAGAGCTTTCTAACCCTGCATAAACAGGAACATAACTACCACATTCAAGGCCCAGAAAGGTAGTAAGCTACAAGAATACTTTTTGTGCGCAAAGAAAACAAAAATAACGACTTATTCAACAAATTCTTCTCTTCACTGTCAATCTTCGATGCGTGTTTACGAGAGTACCACGATACATGCGTGTGGTGCTGCTGAAAATAAAATCATTATATTTACATTATATAATCATTTTGTTTTCTTTGTGCACAAAAAGTATTCCCGTAGCTTCATAAAATTATCATTGAACCACTGATGTCACATGGACTATTTTAATGATGTCCTTACTACCTTTCTGGGTCTTGAACGTGTCAGTTGCGATGCTGTCTATGCAGGGTCAGAAAGCTCTTGGATTTCATCAAAAATATCTTAATTTGTGTTCAGAAGATGAACAAAGGTCTTATGGGTTTGTAACGAGTAATTAATGACAGAATTTTCATTTTTGGGTGAACTATCCCTTTAATTAATTAGATATCACTCTCATGGACATGCAAAGGAGAACCAGGGCAGATGTCAAGATTTTTAGCCTAAATGTTGGCCTGTTCCTCACACAGATGCTATCAAATGACTTTAGAAGACTTTTCCCTTTGAAGCTTGGAATCTTCGGTTCCCATTTATTGCAATTGTGTGGAAAAGGACAACCAATGCAACCTTCAGAACATCTCCCTTTGTGTTATACAGAAGAAGGAAAGTCAAACAGGTTCTCAATGACATGAGGATGAACAAATGCAACTGCATGTGTGCAGACTGGACATAAGATGAGAAGTGAAGAGGTGCAGTGGCCATCTGCCCTGCTCTGCTTTTCCGCATCCATCCCCCGCCCCCTACGAGCAGCCGCGTGCTTCTAACCCCTTGATTCCTCCTGTCGTGCTCCGAGCACATTTCACCTCTTCCCTACGCAGAGCTCTCGCAAAAGCTCCTCCTTAATCTGACTAAGGGCTAATCTGTTTTGGGATGGGGGGGCCAGACGAGGCTTAGAGCCACCAGACTGGCTGACTCACTCCGTCAAACACCCGCCTTCCCTCCATCCATCCGTCTATCCATCATCCTGCCGGCACTGCCAGACAAGAGACACCTGTCTGCTATGGAGATCAATGCTGCCAGCGGTGGAGGCCTGTCTAAATCACCCAATGATCACCTCTCTCTCTCTTCCAGTGCATGTCTCACTATGGCTGGAGGTGTATTTGAATGATTTTGGTAAAGAACAATCTGTATCCTACAGGATTTGGTTTGATTTCTGCTGTGCTTATTAAGTTAGCCTTTCGATTTCCCTTGTGTCTTGTGGTTTATGGCCCCTGTACTGACTCTGACATTAGAATGAGTGGAAAAAAAGAGAGTGACGTTGAGAGAGAGAAGTAAACAAACTCTGAAAAGAGGAGGTAAAAGAGGAGAATAGAATAATGATGTCACCGTCAGCCAATGAGCGGCGTGCACCAGAGAGCATTTAAGGGCTGTCAGCTGTCCTGTTCCATCCTCATCACAGTACACACACAGTGGCTATGTTTGGAATGGAATACTAACTGTACACTGCATACTATTTAAAAACAAATGAATAAATACAATTTAAATCAGGGGAACAGTTGCCATTATGCAACATTAACCATTTCAAACAGTAGTTGCCTATGCTGCGGAGTCACATGATTGCATAATGTTACATGTGAGTGGTGTCTAGGATTTTTTTATTTAATTTTGTGTAACATGTTTTAACTTTGGCTACATAGGGTAAGCAGTTTGGAAAATGGATGGAAGGATGTTTTAAATTTTGGTAGCCTGATCAAATAATGAGTCAAAATAGAGATAACAATTCACAAATGTAATCACTTCCAGTTCATTCATTACACTAGAATTTGAAAGTCTGTTGAAACTTGGGGTCGGTAAGATGTTTTAAAACGTTTTAAAAGTCTCAAGGCTGAATTGATTTGTTCAGAAATACAGTAAAACTGTAATACTGTGAAATATTATTACAATTTGAAATGTTTTATACTGTATATTGTTATATTTTAAAACTGAATTAATTTTTGTAATAGCAAAACTGAATTTTCAGCAGTCTTCGGTAGTGTACAATATTCTGTATTGCACATTTTTATATGTTGCAGACTGTGCACAATATACATACAGTACATTCTGCAAAAATTTGAAGAGTAGTATGTAAATATGCTGAATATAGCCATTCACTCATCTTTTTTCTTATTTTGATTCGGGCACTATTTTGACTTTGTTTCTTTCTCATCGGTTAAACAGTCCCTCTGCATCAGTATTACAAGTAGACATAAGAGGAACTGGCCATTGTCAGTGTCAGTAGTTATAACTTTTGATTTCCCTACAGAGCACAAGCCCTAAAATTACATGCCTAACTTATGAATTGTATTACATTTAAGCACAAATCAGTTTCAGATATTAAATATTGAGTGTTAAAGCTTGATTGTCAAGATGAATTAAATGCTACAAACATGCCGTGTATAAGAAACAATATGACGAGAACTGAACAGGACGTGATGAGGATTTCATTATTTGTGTTTTCGACAGATTCAGACATACAGTGTGATTCAGCCATTTTTTTTTCACACTCAGCTGCACATGTGTAACTGCATGGCCTTATTTATCCGTGAAGTTAATGAGGACAATCTATTACGAGGCCCATTGTTTACCACAGTAAAACAGCTGCTTAGTGTAATCAAATCTTTTTAATCCGAACTGTAAGTTCACAGTCCTCCGTAACAACAGGGGGCAATAACAGAGTATTGCAAACACAGTTTTCCTGCTGTTTACATTGGTTTGTGTGCGCGGATGAATCTATTTCAACCCATAATCGACAGAGAAAAAAAGGAATTATATTTTGCATACAAAAATATTTTTTTGTTTTGTTTTTCTTTGTGAACTAAAATTCATTAAAAAAGTTAATTATTCTCTTTCAGTTTTTATCCCTAAATGCAAAAATAAAATAATTACTATAATGTAGGCAAAATAAAATATTATTAAAATCTAAGTATTGATACATCATAGCAGCTTTTGTGCTACCTTTTATTCTGATTTAAATAATTTGTAAATATAAATAAATATAAATTAATAATAATTATTATTATTATTATTATTATCATCTGATTTTCTGGACACATTTGTGTTGACAAATATACACTCAAAAGCACTTATAAATATAATATCTACCTTAATTGCTGATATTATACTGTCTATGACATGAATACAGATAACATTTTAGAGTAATGTAAGCTTTTTTTAGGCAGTGTTACGTGGCAAAATAAGATCGCTTTTTCGGCTTTGATGTGAAATTGGGCCTGTGGCGTTTTAGCTCTGGGTTTGAACCCACGGTTCTGTGTCCCACTTATCAATAAAGACAGAATCTCATCAGTCCATTTCACATGAAAGCACAGAAAAACAAAGCTCTGAAAGGAAGAGGGGAGGTCGAGCTTGCTCAGCTCACTAAAGCCAGCTGCTGCCTCTGAGGGTGATTGTGCCGCGGGTCTTGTCCCTCTCCGAGAACAAAAACGGGCCACACACACAACCTCTCTGCTCCTCTCCCAAAATAAATAAAGAAGCAGAGGAGTCTGCATATATATGTGTGTGTGGTGCCAGATGATGAATAAGTAGCCACCAGTCGCCCTCTTCAAGTCGGGGACGCTAGCCAGAGCAGCAGCAGAGGCACGCACGCTATGTGACGACCCAAAACTAGACAAGACGAGACGGAGGCAGGCAGCACCGCAGAGAAATGTAGCGGTCTGTCAGCATGTTTTTCATGAGGAAAAGTAGCAGAGAGGATGTTCGTTCCAAAAAAAAAGAGTGTTCGAGCACATAAAGTATGCAAAAAACAAAAAAAAATCAGCGAAATGAAACTAGAAAAAATAGAGATGCATGATATGTCTTTATCTTTTTGATGCATGCATAATAAATTCATCTTAATTAAATTTATCTTCATTTTATTTATTACATTTTTAAATTTTTGTCTGATGAAGAGCCTGTGTGCTCAAAATATCACCAAAGTAAAGTAGCAAATAAAGTTAAAAAAAGAACAAAATCCAACAACAGTAATAGTCTAATAAAATTTGGCCTTTGGTCTCTTTACATTTGAACAAAGTTCTCTCTCCCCTTTTGTTTTTCAGTCTTTCATATTCCCTCATGCTTGTACACATTACATGCTCTCTTGTTGTTTGGAGATTTGCTATCCACCATCTGTCAGATTAGCAGGTTGCTAATGACCTTGTCAGTTTTTGAGGGTAAAGCTGCTGCATCATTTAATCTAGGTTCAAGGAAGGGCCGCTATATGACTGCCGCCGACATCCGCTTTAAATGGCAGGCCAAATATTTATGCGCTCAACGCTGGATTACTGTCTCCTTCAAGTAAACATAAAATGTAGATGTGGCGTTTTGACTCCAGATGTTGTGCTAGAGAAATGTGTGTGTGTTCACCATGCCAGGATGAAGAGTGTGCCAGCGGTATTGAAGCTGTTCTGCAAAGCTACTGATGACTGTCCGCAGAAACAGGGCTTGACAGAAGCGATCCGTTGAACTCAAAGACTCCTGATTGAGCCTGAGAGGAGACATGACTCTCGCTGTGACTGCACATGTGGGAATGTGCGTGTGCTTTTTAAAGGAATATTTCACTTAATGAAAACCCTGTCATTTATTCAACTTTCGTCCATAAAACACAAAAGCAGAAGTTTAGCAGAATGTTCATGCTGCTCTTTTCCTTAGAATGAAAGTGAATAGCGACCAAATACAGTTACATGTTTAATTCACCCAGGTGATTCTGCGTTTTACGCCTTTAATATTTGTGAGCACTCGTATATTATTAGGAATAAATGAGTGTTGTTTTCAGTGAACTAGGTGTGTGTGTGTTTCTGTATGAGAGTGTGTTGACTTGTGAAGTGAGTCTGTGGCTCCCGGACAGCAGTGGGGTATTTTCTAACCCCCCATCAGCCAGGCAGCAAGCAGGCGCAGGGCTGCCAGGAAACACAGCACATTTAATGAAGCAAATCTGGGAAGTCGAGTATTTTTAGCAAACTCTTGCGCTGAGAGGAAACACCTCCAAAAGCAGTGGAAAACCAAAATAAAACTTCTCGCCTCCCCCTCTTATTGAATCAGCCAGACTGTGGTGGCCCATGTCTGTTCGATTTTCGAGAACTGCCTGGTTTGTAGGAACCTAGCGTGACGCTGGCACCGAACACACTCTGGGTGCGTGTTTGTATAAAACTACATAGACTAGAGTTGTACTTGAAAAGAGACGGATTGGCTGTTTGGGTCTGAAGAGTATATTTTACATTTTTAATTGTAATCATTTACTTTTTAAACTAATTTTAAATTAAACGTATTAATTAAATGTAATTAAATTAATTAAATGTTTTAATAAAATAATAAAATTAATAAAATATTTTATCTATACGTTTATATTTCTGAATTTTGATCCAACTTGAAATACATGTTACTTAATTTTTTTTTTTTTACATTTAAAAATAAAATAAAAAAATTCACATATTTTGTGAGTTTTTAATTTTTTTTAAACTAAAAAAATATACATTTTACACAAAATAAAATAAATTTTGGTACTACTTTGTAGTCTTCGTGTTGGATTCAATATAAAGTACAATATAAAAACATGTATGTACATAAATGCATTGTATCAAATATTAATTAATTACATTAATTGCACAGTAATTGCACTGTAGTTAAAGACACTTAATATAATGCATCATCACAATTTTTTTTCCCCCTGCAATTTTGTGATGATGTATTTCATCCCATATATGGAGTTCCTTCCTTTCTGCCAAGTTTTGGGCATGTGTTTGTTTTACTACACTGCCCAAAGTGATGGTGACAAAGTTTTTTCACTCCTTTTCGCGCTCTCTCTCACACACATATTATTCCTTTTTCTGTTAGATGAACGAGTGTATGTTGTTTGCGTAAATTAGATGCTGAAATTGGAGAGAAATGGGGTTCCATGCAAGATGGTTTAATAACTCTCACATTCCTTGCTCACGCTGTAGCTCACAAACCCAGGGATATTAGCAAGCTGGACAAATATTTGTTTATATTATTTTGTCTGTTTCTTTCCATTGTTTTGTTTCTTGCACAAGAATCACAGAAACAGATGGCACCGATCTGCAATCACCTGTTTGCAGAGGCAGGCGTGCGTCTATTGGTTTTATCCGCCTGGGTCATGAGCCTTGTGGGATTGAGTGGAGGAAACATCCACCTCTCTGTGTGTACTGTTGTGGTTATGCTGAGTGTCTAGAATGATCCCAAGTGGGATTGTGTTTCCGGATAAGGATGTGGCTTGATGGAGCCAGGGGTCCAACCGCAGGTCTGCTTAGGGTCCTGTGGCAGTGGAGAGAGCAAGGCTAACAGTCTGCGCCTGTCAGTGGTAACCTGAGAGTGTTTGAGTTCACATGCTTATATACGCGTAAGCGCTCGTGGTGCTCATACATACAGGCACACAATCATACTCAGTGATATATTGGACATTGCTATTGCATTTATACATGCCTTTGGAATGAGTCTGATTACGTCTCTTAAATGGTTCAATTTTGTGTTTGATAAATCTGATGATCTATCAGCTAATGTTAAGTAATTGATAACAGCACTTTTTGTTTTTTTGTCACATTATACTTTTGGTTTAAGTAAAATGAAAGTCCAGAACAAAAGTAAAAAAACAATATCTGGCTGCTTTGACAAAGGTGTACATATAATGTTTTCCACTTCTGTTTGTTTTAAATATTAATATAATGGATTATTATCAATTATAATAGTAATTATAAATTATAATTAATAGATGTTATGATTGCTTAAAATGGACAAATTCCAAAACAAAAGTCAAAATACTTTTTTTTGGTCAAAGCTGAAAATAACATTTTTTTCACTCCTTTTTGTTTTAAATGTTAATTATAAGTAATTATATTTAATTATAATTAATATAAAATAAATTAAATGGTCCAAAACAAAAGTAAAATTATATTTGGCTGCTTTGTCAAAGCTAAAAATATAATGTTTTTCATTATATAAATATTATAATTGGTTATAATTAATATGCCATAAACGTTTGGAAAATAGTGACTTGGAAAAAACTGGAAAACATGCATTTGTAATTACCATGGTTACAGCACCACCTCCTTCTCCCCACACCAGGGAGGACTTGTTTACCACTTTTCTACTTCAGTCAATGACATGCCAATCATTGTGGACCTCCCCCTCCCATCTCCGATTGGTCCATCTGTTCACCTCCTAGTCCCGCCTCTTCAGGACTTACTATCAAAACAGAAAGAGGTAGTATGCTGGTACGATCAGACATCAGGCATCAGCCATGACTGATGTACATATTATTATTATTATTATTATTAGTTAGAATAATATCAAAAATTATGCATATTGTTAGGGTTATTGGATTACATTACATTATAGTCAGGGAACTACTGTTATTTTTACAGTAAAAAAAAAACAGTTTTCGGTCAAATTATTGTAGGTATTCTGTCAGTTTTGATATAATTTACTTACCCTCATGTTTTGTTTCCATGTTTTGCTTATTCAAAATAAGCAAAACATGGAAACAAAAATGTTAATATTTTCAATTTACAGTATCCACGAAAGTCTATGTGATTAACATTTAAAAAAAATGATGATAATGGCTGCAGACTAAGGCACTCAGCCTGTGTACACATCCATGTACTGGTTAACACATCCATCTGCAACTTGCATGATTAGAAAATTACTGTTAATAATGATGCAGAGCACACCCGTTTAAGCAATTTTTTATTGCAAAATGTGCAATATGCGTGCTCCCAGACACGTTCGTTGCCTCAGTAAGGGCGTCTGTCTGCGTTATTGTGCTCTCCCTCTGTGGATTTGTTTTGCACCATAGAGGGGACATTCGGTAGTCTGCCTGCTCCGGGGCCTCTCGCTGGGTCACGTTATCCCAAATCTAAGATTACAAACATCCCTCAGCCCTCCGTGCCTGCGTGCACGCCGAGTCTGCAGTAGCAGCAGCAACAGAAGCGAGATCTGGCTCCAAATGCATGTATTTGCCATTTAGGTATACGACATGATGAGTTCGGCTTCAGCGCTGCTTTTGAGTGTTATGGAATTCAAGACGGGTTTGCCTTTTTTTTTTTTCTCCCCTCCTCCACATGCGCATGTGCTATAGCAGAGTGACGCACAAGCATTTTTTTTTTCAGCTCCAGGGAACACTATTGAAGCTAGATTGTGAGCCAAGCAGCACATGATGCATTAATGAAAAAGAAATGCCATGCATTGTTGAAACAAAACAATAAATTGTGTCTGCACCAATGAAGCAATCATGTAATTTAAGTAAATTGTTTTCCATCAGTGTCCTGAAATGTGTTTTTGTGGCTGGTGCCGAGCCCAAGAGGATTAACATTCTGCACTGAGATTACCCGTTTTGAACATTCTAGTTATTCTTCACATAGCCCACTGAGTTAAGACCCTAAGACAGAATGGCATCCAAGTGTGTCAGTGGGTTCGCCCGGGGATAATAACACTGTTTTTACTGCATTCCTCTTAAAAGATTGCGTCAATCCAGAAGATATTGCATTTAACCTTTTATATAATGAGCCCCTATGTCAATTGAGTTGCTGTTGAAGACGTCTGTGGTGGTTTGGAGCGCTGCATCGTCTGTGTCTACGTGGTCTGAACGGTCGGCTTTCACAGACAGGGAGGAGAAGGGAGGGCTGGTCAGCTCACTGCAGAGCTGGTCAGCAAGCGGTTGTCTCCCTCATGACTGCTTAAAAGAGCAGACAGGGTCAGTCACATCAGCACCGTCACGCCACAGGGCCCTACGCAACTTTGTCGCTTCACTAAACAAGTGACCTTCACGTTTAGCGAATTGTTTCTGTGCTATTAAACATCTGCATTTGTGTTTAGATCCTCTGTGGACTTCCTTGTTAGGTAGTGCAACTTAGTGGAAACCCACCAGGCTTGGCATAGCTGGATGTAGAGACCAACAATGTGGAAATAGTTGCGGCACTCTCATCAACTATAAATAAAGACCATATCTTTGGGGAAAAAAAATATGAAGTAATGTACTGATTATGATGCTGTATTTTTGTTTTTCTCTTCGTTCATTCTTTAGTCAGCCCGAGCTGTCTTCCTTTCCAGCAGAAGGCATGCATGTCTGAAATATTTCCTCATTGAGGAATTGCTGTGGAGCTTTTTTTGTGTGTGTGTGGGATGGAAGAGCAGTTTGCCTGGGGTGCCCCCTTTTGGTGGCATTCCAAATAATGAATAACTTCCTGCCTCTACTCACTATGACTGTGTATGTAAAAGGATTAGGGAGCACTAGCAAGCCAGGAATGCTTATGTTTATGCTTTTTAGCTCGAGCGTAATTCAATTCTTAGGTAGTTAGAGGACGATGAGATATTTAAGGAGATGTGAGTGAGTTGGTTAGGGTCAGAATTAGAGCTGGAAAGTGTGCTGCTATTAATAGGCCATAAAAGGGCCATGTGGCTATTTAAGGAAATGCAGTTCTCATTTACAGCTCCACACTATGCCTGTTTTATGTGATATAATGTGTATGATAGAATATTCCTAAAGCTGGAGTTACGTGATTATGATTTGAAAGTTGATTGGTTTTGCACATGATCCAACAAGCAATAAAGTTATCTGAGTAAATTATGACCATTATTATTATGTACATTACGGTATTGATTCCTGCTTCGTTTCTACTCTGGTTAGGCATATTGAAAACTGACTCTGTGTTCAATGAGGGAGTCGTTTGTGAAATCATTAACAGCTTTTCCACTAAGTGAGTCTGATTCAAACCGGTTTTGTGAATCTTTTAGAGTCAGTAAAAATAATTTTAAAGGGTACCCAGAAATGAAAATTCTTGCATGACTCACCCTCATGTCGTTCCAAACCCATAAGACCTTCGTTCATCTTTGGTACCACATATGCATCGTGGTACTCTCGCGAACACGCTGAAGACTGAAATTTATGAATAAAGTCATCATTTTGTTTTCTTTGCACAGAAAAAGTATTCTCGTAGCTTCATAAAATTAAGGCTGAACCACTGATGTCACATGGACTATTTTAACAATGTCCTTACTACATTTTTTCTGGGCCTTAAACGTGGTAGTTGCATTGCTGTCTATGCAGGGTCAGTAAGCTCTTGGATTTCATAAAAATATCTTAATTTGTGTTCCTAAGGTGAATGAAGGTCTTACGGGTTTGGAATGACATGAGGGTGAGTAATTAATGATGGAAATTTCAATTTTTTGAACTATCGCTTTAAGATCTGTTTGACTGTAAATCTGTCGTGTCAATCACGGCTTGTGCTCTTTTTGTTGTTGTTTCCATGCACTTTAACTTTCATTGTGATTAAAACATGACAATCGAGAAAACTTTGTGTTGGGTTTAATCTTTCAGTCACAATTTTATAAAACATTTTGTTCAATCTTGAGCCCTGCATTACCATAGCTCCATCCACCATGGAATCTCATTGGTCCAAAATTCTGCGTCTCATAACTGTTGAACATGAGATATCTTTTGCTGTCTATGATTGTGTCACTTTGCAGAAGTTTTGCATTTAGTGTGAATCAACACATTGCTTGTCGCCGGAAACTTGAGATATGGGAGATAAATATATGTTTTTTTTTTTATTGCTTTGCATGTGCCCTGTGGCTGTTTTGGAAGTTATTCACAATTGTTTGTTGTTTTTCTCTCACTAAACTTAGGAACTGAACTAAGGAATGTTCTAGTAATTTCTGCAGGGTGGCTTATGATGTGGCAGAATGTGCAGAAGAATGCTAAGCATCTCAACTGGCAGGAGTAGGAAAAGTGTCTCCACCCAGGCCAATTAAGTCCCTGCTGATGTTTGTTCCACCGTGGAGACTCGAGAGTGTGTAAAATCACATCCTGGTGCTGTGGGATCACCTCAGTGAACCCCTTTTTCATTAGTAAGCCAAGAGGCAACTAAGCAAACATACACACTGTGATAGGAGTGAGGACAGACGCGGTAAGATTAGCATGCCTCTGAGTGGCTTTTGTTGAAGTAAACATACAAACAATAAAGAAAGTGTCCTTGTGAGGGGTGGGGGGGGGGGGTGGGGTGTTGACAAAGGTGTCTTAGGGTGTGATCAAATTGACCATTGTTCAGATAATTTTTTTCCATCAAAATCCAGTCATTTGAATAGAAATTCATGCAATTTGGCACAAGTGTGAAATATTTCCCCACACAGATTTTGCAGCAGGTGCAAGTTGATAATGCAAATTCAACACTGAAAGTGTGAGCTCCATGCATCGCTACACTATCGACAATAGACAATGGAGCTTTTTTGGTCGACTAAATAATCGCCAAAATGTTGCTAATGTGGCCGCACATTCATTGGCTGTTTATTGGCTGGCAGTGCAATGTGGATTTATAGCTATGTGGACGGGAGGCATCAGGTGCGCCTCATCAAACTCTGCCATCATCGTGACTGTCATCTGGACCACATGCTCTTGTCATGATCCTAGAGATAGGCCATCAATTAGGGCTGGGACGTTGATAATTTGAGGGGATGTATATCCTCCATCTGCTGAAATCCTACTCATACCAACTAAACATCCCGTATTCATTTCACAAATAAACAAAACGGTTATATTTCCCCTGTAATGTTGTACTGCATGATGTGAGCTCATAAATATAAAGGGAAAAATCCCATGTAGACGTTTCTTTGGCTGTGCCCCCTGAGCCTGCTAGGCGGAGTGCCAGGATTCTGTTGCCGGGCGACCAGGAGTGCTGTGCCATGCAGCTTAGTTGCCTCCTCATGTTGAGCTGATGGTGCTGGCTGCCTAGTTAGTGCTTGGAGTCCCACCTCGGGCTGCAACCCACCCAGGCAGACCTTTCAACGGTATCTGCACATATGCTTTTCCTAGACCTGCTGTCAGATTTCTGGACTAGAGTTTCTATTTCATGAGGCAAGCATCACTATGACTATTTCTCTATTTCTAGCTTTTCTGCCAACCCATTACTTTTCGATGAAATTTGCTGTTCTGACATTGAAATTTGTGCATATCCGAGAAGAATTTGTTTTTCTTAAAAAAAAAGAATTAGATGGATTTATCTCTGAAGGGCCTGACTGTCTTCAGAAAGGTTTTGATGGTATTCTTTGCATCCTCCCAAAATATAATGCTTAGTGAAGAACTTTTTATAATTACAGCGCTGCTTTTTGTATTTCTACTTCTGCGTTATCATTCAGCCCATCTGCCACATTTGTTCAGCCAAAAAAGTATATAGAATTAAATATTACTATATCTCAAATAAACATAATAAACATGATTATTTGCTATTTTGACTCATCTTTGTTTCTTAAAGAATGGCTGAAATGCAAGGTTTTGTGTATGCTGTTTTTGTCAAAACTTGTATTATTTGAACTGATTAGTTGTTTGAATTGATTTTATTTTACTGTAATTTTAAGGTTGATTCATGGATCGATTCTGCGATTTTCCAAATGCATCGCAATTCTCTCTGGAATCGGTTCTGAGCTTAGTATTTAAAAGGAGATGGCGCTCTAGGCAGGTTTTTAACCGCGCGCTCAAATGCTCACGAAGAAGAGTGCTAGTGCATTCAACTAATAAGTAATTTAAGTGGTTAAATGTACTTGCATCTCGGCTTTTATGCTTTTATGATTCGAGAAAGTAATGTAAACACAGCCCACTGTGAACACCCGTAATACGCTTCAACCTTTTTGAACTTTATGAATGATTATCAAGTGGTGTGTGGGTAAGGAACTGGAAGCAAGCAGAGTACAGCTGTTTCTAAAGCACGCAGTGCTTAATCTGCTGTTAAAAACTAAGCTCAGAGTGGATTCAAGAGAGAATTGCGACGTATTCGGAAAATCTCAGAAACGATTCCACATTGCTGATGAAAGTATTGTTACTTTTCAAAACAACCAGACAATTTTGAATGATTTTTTACTGGGCAGAACAATATAATGGGCAAAACATTTCCACTTGAATATAACACAGACTTAGCAATGCCCTAGCAACTATCCACAACACCCTCACAATTGTTACTTGGCTGTTGATCAAACTATCAGCTTTCCTCTTGTGCTTTTCCCACCCTTTCTCTCACTGTCTCATGCATCTCATATTACTGACAGGGTTTGTCTCTCATTGCTCATTCAATGCAAGTGATTCCATTGGAATGCCTATTGATCCTACATATGTCAACAGTGTACTAGGATCCCTTGACTCTCCATAGCAAACAAGTGTGTTCAATATGGCTTGTTGTTGAAAGCTTAATTTGAAACATGCTGCTATTTTTTCATGCTTTTTTGCACCGCGTAAAAGTGACTTTCTCACGCTTTTAACAGAAGCTGGTCTCTCATGGAAATAGGCATATGGAACATTTGGGGTTACGTCATGATGTCAGTAACCTTTCCGCAATGGAACTGATTTGTTTGTCAAGAGCTGATTACAGAGAGCCTCCAAACAGACCCGTTTGTTTGTATGAAACTACAGTTCAAAGGCATTGTTTGAAAGGACAACGAACATGTTAAGACGAGATGTAGACACAACAATTACAAGGATTTTGGTAAAAAAATTGTTTATGCCATGTACAATACCTCTGAATATCAATCAATCTGCACTCTTGTTTTACTTTCCCAGGCATTATGAGGGCTGTGTGTTGCATGTGTTAGTACAGTGGAAAGAATTATTATGCTGTCAGTCACAAGTGCATTTACATTTTAAACACAATATTGCAAGTTCCTTTGTGTATTTTGCTCCACCAAAATAGTTCAAAACAAAGTCAAAAAATCAACCATTGCATTCCCAAGCAACAAACAGAATCAGTGTTTTAAAAGTGAGGAATTCACTAACTCGCTCATGAAGACCTGTTTCATAGCAGATCGAATCAGTGTGTTTGAATGAATCAGTTCAGTGAATGATTCAATGACTCACTCATGAAGACAGCTACTTGCTTAGTACCTGAATGAATCAGTTGAGTGAATAATTCAATGGTTCTCTAAAAAAAACACTTTTTGCCACCTACTGGCGCAACGATGTTATCATATAGAAAGAGTCACTTAAAAATTGCACCGGCTGACAGTCTGTCTGAAATGTACAAACACAGACAAGAGGAGAGATACAAACAGTGAAAAAAAGTCCTGTCAGACTGTATGTCAGCACTCTTGGCACACCGCACAGCCAATCAAATCTGAGTACTGTTGTGTAACTGTTAGCTGGTGTTTCTCATCATGACACATTCCAGCTCAGTTAAAGCCCACCACAGATGGACCGTGGCTTCTCGTTGGGCTCAGCCTGACTAGATGCTTCCCAAGCTAATAGTCCAAACTGCGGTCCATCTGCTAGCTAGACTTTTTGGCTTTGCTTCTCGTTCTACTCTTCCTCTCCCCCTCCTCCCTACCCTCTAAATTCCCTCAACAGTCTCTAACAGTAATAATATTTAGCTGTAGTGAGTCCAGAGCTGCAGTTTACTAACAAGGCTGGCACACAGCAGCGCCAGGCCCTGCACAAACACCCTGCATCCTGACTTCACACAGGGTTTCTTCCTCCTCTGTGCCCCTCTTCATAGCCGTCCTCAGACATTTTTATTTTACAGTCAACTGATCCTAACTAGCTACCATCTTACCCCAGAACACACACAGAGAGCATAAATTGTCTCTGATCCCTCATATTTAGCAGATTACATAATAAATAAACTAATCATACGTATAATAGTATTCAAAGGCAACTGTTTTAAGCCTCAGGAAAAAACATGTTCCTCCTTAAAACATCTTCAGTTGATTTACAGAGTTGCTTTGTGTATTAAAACTCACTCTTCTTTTGAAGCAGCAACTGATGTTTTTCTCTATATTTGTGTTTTTCTTTTCCAGTGTGTCCAAAGGAGTGTGAGAAGAGGGCGTGCACGGGAAAGGGCGAGTGCTGTCACCCCCAGTGCCTTGGCAGCTGCACCGAACCAGACAATGATAAGGCATGTGCCGCCTGCCAGCATTACTTTCACGAGGACCGCTGCGTTGAGGCCTGCCCGCCGGGCACGTACAAGTTTGAAGGTTGGCGCTGCATCACCATGGACATGTGTGCCCGTGTTCACCTACCCAGTGAGGTCGACTTTGTCATCCACAATGGAGAGTGTATGCCGGACTGCCCACCTGGATTCACCCGAAATGAGACTCAGAGGTATGCCGCCTGAGCTGGATGTAGGGTGTCTCATTAGACACTGGTGGCAAGCGTGTTTCTTTATGATTTTTCTCAAACTGACACTATTAAAATAGTCTTCCTTTACTGAAATAAAGCTGAAATAAAATTTTTAATTTAAAAAGCATAAATGAAAATTAGAAATGCTTATTTAGAATTTGGCATTTAACTGAAATAAAATTAGTTTAGTGAGTATTACAATTACAAAAACTAAAACTGAAATAAACTTCTATTCAGCTCAAATAAAAATATAAAAAACTAATCAAAATGACAAAAGCACATAATAAAATTACCACAGCTTTAAATTTAAAATTAAATATAAAAAATAAAAAACCTCATTCAAATATTAATAAATATTTATAATAAATTATAAGAAATTTTACTCTAAAATAAGGTATCATTGCTATATACTAAATAAAACCTTTTTCCTTTTTTCATTTTGTAATACAGATTAATATTTTTATTAATAAAATAATGTTTATTTTAAAATGTTTTGTAAAACTAAACACTGTATTGTGAAAAAAGGCATTCAAAATTACTGTATTACCAAAAAGTTTAGCAAATTTTTATTTTTAAATATGTCGCAAAATAAAGAACCAGTCACAAATAACAGTCGTTGGTTCATTTCGAGTCAGAAGTGGCTTGCGGTTCAGTAAGTGAGTCAGTTCAGTAACTTATTTAGTGTGTCATTTGAACGATTCAGAATAACAAAACATGGCCCTTCGGAATATTTAATTCTGACTGGTTGATCACAGCATTCTGTGGTAAAATGTTTTTAATGTAACTGCCGTCAGGGTTTATTTTGCGATAATGATCTAACCACACAATATCACCGCATTAACAACGTGAGTTACGAGATTAGATGAACATGTTCCTCTTGAATTTTCATTTATAAATCCATAAAGCTAAAATAGGAAATGTTACCACAGAATTGATCATAAACAACAGCCCTGCCTGCTCTCTGTAGATTGTGGCTCCATTATTAACACCAAACCAAACCTGTGTACACTTTCTACAACCCTTTTATACACCATATGAACATCTTAATAGTTCTTAAGCTGTTATTTATGCTACTATTAGGATTTATGTGCTAATTTGAAGGTTTAGATTGAGATTTAGATCATATTTCGTTTCTTGAGGTGAAATATGTGTTTAAACTGGGTAAAGGAGATTGTAATGACAACACCTTGGACTTTACTTGGACACCTGTACTTTTCAAGTAAAATATTAACAGAAAAATCACTTCATTTACTTTTCCATGTAACTTTTTACATGTTGAGCCTGTTTTGTAAATTGACCAGACCTGGTTTTTCCTCACTGCTGACTTAATGATCCTCCTTTCACATAAAACCCAGGGTTCAGGCGAGGACTCTGTTAAGCACAAAGACGTCATAAAGCAGTGACCTTGTGTTTGTCAAAAACAGGCCTTAAATATGCTTCATGTTTTGGTGAGAGACAATAATCCTGTCACGGTTCACTGGCGTTTGCCTGTTTGGAGTCTGTGTGTGTGGCTGTGATCTGTCCTTGACACTCACTCTCCCTTCTTCTCCTCTCTCTCCCACCTGCAGTATGTTTTGTAGCGCATGTGACGGACTGTGCGATAAGGTCTGCGAATCTAAAACAATTGACTCTGTGGATGCTGCTCAGTCCCTGCAGGGCTGCACAGTCATCAAAGGCAACCTGCACATCAACATCCGGCGGGGCAGTAAGTACCCTCGCTCTCACCCTCCTCTTTCACAGCCCACAGTGATAAGGTGTTTCTCATTTCTAGACAAATGACAGACCCAAGCTTGAGCCACTGCATCGATATTTGTGCCTCTCCCTATTTTTATACAAATATGTGACCCTGGACCACAAAACCAGTCATAAGGGTCAGTTTTTGAAATTGAGATTTATACATCTGAAAGCTGAATAAATAAGCATTGGTGTATGGTTTGTTAGGATAGGACAATATTTGGCTGAGCTACAACTAAATCTGGAATCTGAGGGTGCAAAACAAAAAAAAATCTAAATATTGAGAAAATCACCTATAAAGTTGTCCAAATGAATTGTCCTTAGCAATGCATATTACTAATAAAAAGTTAAGTATTAATATATTTACAGTAGGAAATTTACAAAATATCTTCATGGAACATGATCTTTACTTGATATCCTAATGATTTTTGGCATAAAAGAAAAATTATTTTGACCCATACAATGTATTGCTGGCTATTGCTACAAATATATCCGTGCTACTTTGACTAGTTTTGTGGTCCAGGGTCACATATATTATTCAGAGTCATGTTCACAGTCATGGAAAACCTGTCAGAGAATATTAGAATTGTGATTTACAACCTGGGAATGTAATGAAAATTAGTAAAATATTAAAATGTCTAGTCATTTTATTTTTAATATTTTTTTTGTGCTCTGCTGTAAAATATTTAATTTGCTAGATATTTAAAACTTTTTTTTAATTATGAAATTTAATTGTGTTTTACTAAAAAACATTTTCAGGACCATGTTACATTTTGTCATTGGTACATATTCTTTTGAAAAACTAAAATTAAGAGAAAAGTACTTTTTTTTTTTTACTGATTTCAAAGTTTACATGTTAACTTAAAATATTAGTATTTTTAAGCTTTTTAAAATATTTCTTAACAGTGCTTTGGAACAACATTTAGTGTGAATATTTAAAGATGAAAAGTGTGTAAAAAATACTAGTTTTACAGATACTATTTTTAAAAAAACGTTTTTTGTTTAATACAATGATAATTATTTAAAAAATGTGCACTAAATATATACTTGTTTACCTGATGCACAAATTAAAATCACTTTGGGAAAATTTGGGTTGTGAAAATGATTGTTCAAACCCTGGAGGACCATTTATTAACTGCCATGTATTTTCCTGGTGTGACACAATAAGGCTCATGTATATTTTGAGTATGAGCTGCTAAAGCTCTTAGTGGTTTGATATGGGACAGTTGCTGCCGCACATGTATCACTCACACTGATGAAGTGATGAGTTAGTGCCGACACTGTGTGACCTGTGGGATTTGGTTTGTGTTGCTCCAGTGTCATATCTCTTTTTCTCTGTCTGTCTGTCTGTCTGTCTCTCCTCTCACACTATCTCTCTCTCTCTCTCTGTTTCCCCAGATAACATTGCATCAGAGCTGGAGAGTTTCATGGGCCTGATCCAGACAGTGACTGGATATGTAAAGATCAAACACTCTCAAACTCTGGGCTCTCTGTCCTTTCTCAAGAGCCTGCGATACATTCATGGAGAAGAGCTCACAGAGCAGTAAGACTTTAAAGAACATAACGATTGTCATGGCATTTCGATGTTTGATTGCATACAGAACAGAACAGATTTAGCCTGTAAAACACTGTATGCATGTTAAATAAAGCTCTGTTTATTTAATTAAAAATCCAGTAAAAAAACAAAAACAAATATATATATGATCACATGATCCTTCAAAAATCATTCTAATATTATGATTTGGTGCTTGAGTTACTATCCTTGTCATCATCATTGTTAAAACAGTTTTTCTGCTTAATATTCCTATGAAAACCATAATACATTTTTGCAGGATTTAATGAGAAAATAAATTAGAATTCTAAAAAAAAAAATTTTGTAACATTATAAATACTTTTACCGCCTCTTTTGATCAATTTAATGCCATTGCTGAGTATTCATTTCTTTTTAAAATATTACTCACCCCAAAATTTTAAACATTAGTGTACATTGTTAAAAATTTTGTCATTCAAAATCTCTCCAGATATTTAAAAAAACCAGCTTGACTACCTAAAGCGAGTTGGACCAGCTGGTAGGTGGTTTGTTGCTGGTCAAAGATGATCAGCAGTGATCATGTTCTAAAACTCAGCTTCTGCACCAGCACGATAGTCACGTTGCAACATAGTCTCATGTCTGAAACAAAAAGAAGAACATGAATGTGTGTCCTTCACAGTCCTCCGATTGTAACATATTTCTTCAAAGGTTTCCATAGGAATGGCTGAAAGTAATAAAATGTCAGCTATAATGGAATGTACAGCTCAGGGTCATAAAGCAGAAGTCGAGAGATTCAGCTAATATATTTACAGTATATGCACAGAAGTATACAAGAAGTGATTAAACACACACACACACACACACACATTTTTCTATTAATCACTATCTGCTATCTGACTCATTTTTCCTCACATGGTGTCAGTGTTTCATGGAGGATGTCAGAGGGAGGCTGTGGGAACTTCTCTGTTGTGATCTCACTAGGGTTGAGTTTCATCTTAAGGAATGCTTGTAAGCAGCTCAGACATTCTCCACGTTCCTGAGGTGTTCAGTGCGACTCAGTCGGGTGCAGCTGCAGAAGTCATCTGAACTCTCTTCTGAGCCCTGATCTCCATGCGTGCTTTAATGAAACACAATCTGTGCACACGCTTCAGTTGTTGTTTTCACACATATCGCATTCGTCATGTGTATAACCAGATCTGGTCGTTCTCATTCCTTTCTTTGGTTAGATTTTTCTCACATTAAAGATAAGAAATGTAGTGGTTAATTTTTTTTTTGTTTGTGAATGTGTGTGTTTTCCTATTACAGGTCGTATGCATTCTCTGCAATCGACAACCAGAACTTGCAGTATCTGTGGGACTGGAGTCAGCACAATCTGACCATTAGAGCTGGGAAATTGTTCTTCCGCTTCAATCCCAAGCTTTGCATGTCTGAGATCCAGAAAATGTGGGAGAAGACCGGTGTTAAGGAAAAGATGGAAGAGGACGATGCTCGTAGCAATGGAGAACGAGCAAGTTGTGAGTAGATGAAGTGTTTCCCGTGATACTCTGCCACTGCCACAGCAAAATTTGCAGATTTTTTAAAAGAAGTAAAACTACCAACTATATCGAATGAACAGGCATGCACTAGATGCATAAAGTATTAGATAAAATGCAAAACAACAAATCACCTGGACCTGATGAACTCCCAGACGAATTCTCTAAACACTTCTGGCAAATTTTATTTCTGTTATTTCATATAGTAGTCACAGAACTACATCCAAACAAAGACAAACAAAGACCCAGTTTACCCCACTGGTTACCGTCCTCTCTCGTTGATAAATCCAAATGTAAAAATCATTACCAAAGCTCTAGCTACTAGAATAGAAACATTTATTCGATGTTAATCCACCATGATCAAACAGGTTTTATCAAACACAGAATTGCTTCAGATAACACCCACAGATTATTCAGTTTAATTAGTTTTGCCAAAAACAAAACAAAATCGTGATTGTATCATTAGATGCTGAAAAAGCATTTGACAAAACTCTTTTTTTATACTGTTTATCTCACTAGTATAGAAATATGGCCTTTGGGGATAACAGTTTATCCAATATCAACAAATAAAATCCATAGTTAAATTCAAGATTAATATAACTAATGACACCACTACACTAATATCTAAACTTCATAAATGTATGTCCAATACAGATTCAACAATAGCACAACCAATGGCTTTCTCCCCCAATCCTGACCTCTAGAAGGAAATTTGTAATAATACCTTTTCCATGACTAGCAATACAAATTTACAACTAATACACTACAAGATAATTCACAAGACTCGCATCAACAAAATGACAAAGTTTAAAATGTTCTGTTCAAATATTCATATATTTAGATACATATGTAATGAGATATATACAGTAGTGGTCAGAATTATTGGCACCCTTGGTAAATATGATCAAAGAAGGCGGTGAAAATTAATCTGCATTGTTAATCATTTTGATCTTTCATTGGATAACAAGAATTTAAAATGGGGGGAAATATCATTATGAAATAAATGTTTTTCTCAAATACACGTTGGACACAATTATTGGTACCCCTAGAAATTCTTATGAGTAAAATATCTCTGAAGTATATTCCCATTCATATTCACAATTTTGAGCACTCAAGGGTGATTATGAACATGCAATTATCCAGCCATGGCTTCCTGTTTCACAGAAATATAAATAGGAGGGAAAACAAAGCCCAAATTCCCTTAATCATCCATCACAATGAAAAAAAAACAAAGAATATATTTCCGATGTGCAGCAAAAGATAATTGAGCTTCACAAATTAGTGAAGTGGCTTTAAGAAAAGAGCTAGAGCGGTGAAAATTCCCCTTTCCACCATCAGGGCAAAAATTAAAATGTTACGAAACTGCCTGGAAGAGGACGTGTGTCTATATCATCCTAATGCATGGTGAGAAGGAGAGTTTGAGTGACTAAAGACTCAATGCTATGGCCATTCCAGTCCTCTGACCTGAACCCTATAGAAAATGAGTGGTGAACTGAAGAGAAGAAGCACCAACATGGAATCTAAAGGGTCTGGAGTGATTCTGGCTAAAGGAATGGTCTCTGATCTCTCGTCAGGTGTTCTCTAACCTCATCAGGCATTATAGGAGAAAATTTAGAGCTGTTAAACTGGCAAATGGAGGTTTCAAAAAGTATTGAATAAAAGGGTGCTGTTAATTGTGGCGAATGTGTATTAGAGAAAAACATTTATTTCAAAATGATATGTCTCCCCATTTTAAATTCTTATTATACAATGAAAGGTTAGATTATTGTGATTTTTTTTAAATAAAAGATCAGAAGGATTAACAATGCAGATTACTTTTCACAGCCTTCTTTGATCATATTTACCAAGGGTGCCAATAATTCTGACCCACTACTGTACATACACAAAATATATATATATATATATATATATACATATACACCCATACATACATACATACATACATACAGTACTTACATATATACTGTGTACATATGTTATCCTATACTTTGTCTTATTATGTACTGCATTAGAAACAAATAAAAAAAAAAATAGACTCTTATGAGTTGATTCTTTTAGAAAATCATTCAAATGTCTCATAATCTCAGTAATTCTGTCAGAGCAGTTACTGAGTCAACATTTAACCACTGAACCATTTCTACTTCCAGGTAGGTCTGAAAACTGTTTTGTGTACTTTAGCTTCATGAATGTTAAATCCGTATCATTACTGACCAGTTGCTTATATGACAATCTGTAGTTAAAGATACACATTTGCAAAAAGAGGTTTTGTTATTAATAATCATTTAATTAAAAAATAATCTAATTGTAATTTAGACTCAATTCAATTTTACATTTAACTATAAATTAAATCTATTCTATCTGTAATTGAAAAAAAAATATGATAAAATAATCTATAAAAAACACATTATTAAATATACCAGTATAATGCATCACTATCAGTATAATTATTCCAATATAATATTGTTTTTAAATCAACATTATTTGACTCCTAAAATATATATTGCATTAGAAACAAAATATCTAGCCAAGTGGCCTCTGCAAACACATAGTGCTAGAGCTTTTCTCAGACATAACTTAAAACTGAGAGATTTTTGCAATTACTTTTAACAGTCAGTTCTCAGAGAGCGTCCAAATACATTTTAAACAGTATAACTATAGTTTGAAACCTGAAAAACTGAAAGGTTTTAAAAAGTGAAAGTTTGCTTTGCAGTTTTTCTTGTAAAAACATTTATTTATTATTTTTTTTTATTTTGTTATATAATGCAGTGGCATTTGTAAGTGAGAACCGGTTGGTAGATGACAGTTTTATGTTTCTACAAAAACATCACTCAAGACACTTAAAATGCATTTTGCTCACAAGGTGTCCAAGGTCGTTCTTCTGTACCTGCTCTATTATGTGTTTGACAGATTTCTGTACTGAGCAAATTTGCTTTGAAGAACAATGATAATGGCTTAGCCAATGTGGTCGTATTTTTTCCTCAGAACATAATTGCTCTGACTCTAGACTGGTGAGACATTAACAGAAGTGCCTTTTCTAATACCACTCTGATTCCTAGAAGCTCATGAAAGATGGAAAGGCCAAGGCACAGTCTTACATTCAAGTTGAAGAACTCTTATGGGTGCTTTTAGTTAAATCTCTCTTATGACCCCTCTTCTAGGTGAGAGTTATATTCTAAAGTTCAAATCCAACCACACTCAGAGTACTCGGATAATGCTCACCTGGGAGCGATATCGACCGCCTGACTACAGAGACCTCATCAGCTTCATCGTGTATTACAAGGAGGCGTAAGTATCAGACTGCTAGAAGTTACTATTATAGACATATTATTCACATCAAGTTTATTAGCAGCTTCAGGGTTGTGATAAAGTATTATATAAATGTGCATTTGTGCACTGTTGTCTCAATGTAGACCCTTCCAGAACATCACAGAATTTGACGGACAAGATGGATGTGGCTCAAATAGCTGGAACATGGTGGATGTAGACCTTCATCAGGACAAATCTACAGACCCAGGGGTATTGCTGTCCTCTCTTAAACCCTGGACACAATATGCCATCTTTGTGAAAGCCGTCACCCTGGTTGTAGAGGACAAGCACGTTCTGGGGGCTAAGAGTGAGGTGGTCTATATCCGCACTAATGCATCAGGTTGGCATCACCACTATCCCTCCAATATCCACCCAATGTCCAGTGCCCAATCTACAATTTGACTTGTTACGCCAACTAATCTTTTGCAATTCCACAGCACCGTCAATGCCCCTCGATGCCCGCGCATATGCCAACTCCTCCTCGTCCCTGATGGTGAAGTGGTCACCTCCCATCTCTCCCAATGGAAACAAAACCTTCTATCTGCTCCGCTGGCAGCAGCAGGCAGAAGACCGCGAACTCTACCAGCATAACTACTGCTCTAAAGGTAAGTGTGCATCATTAATGTACCCTCATCACCTCCACTAACCCTCAACCTTCAGGTATTCCAGAAAAATGTACATAAATCAATATATTTTCAAAATATGTCAAGCTTATGTTGTTGTTGCTCAATCAGCTCTGTCTGTGTTATTGTTTTGGACTACAGAACTAAAAATTCCCATCCGCATCTCAGCCACGGCTTTGTCGGAGATGGAGGGCGAAACAAAGCCCACCAAATCAGATGTTGGTGGGGGTGAGAAGGGCTGCTGCCCCTGCCCAAAAACCAAGGAGGACCTAAAGGCGGAAGCTGAAGACCGATCTTACAGAAAAGTCTTCGAGAACTTTCTGCACAACTCCATCTTCACACCCAGGTATGACACATGCACCGACGGCACTTTCTGAAGCTCTTAGTGTGACGCAGGTCTGTTTGGTTTAGTGTACTCTTGCATTACCTGCTATTTGAAAACATTTCTACACCCCAAATGCATAAGCCTGGTTTAAATGTTTGAATGATTTGATTTTCAAATCTAGGTTACAGTGAAGCATGTACAATGTAAGTGAAATCAGGGTCAATCTGTAAATGTTTTAATACTGTGTTTCAAACATATAGCCATGGGATGTATGCATGTTAACAAGATTTTAGTGTTAATTATTATCTTACAGATCAAAAAGTTCAAATTTACAACTTTGTTGACATGATAACATAATGCCTAAAACCAAAAAATGACCATAAAAAATGTTAAGAACTATTTTACAAAATTCAACAGAATTAAATTCTATTAAGTGGTTACCATGTTCAAGGCCCAGAAAGGTAGCAAGGACATTGTTAAAATTGTCCATGTGACATCAGTGCTTCAACCTTAATTTTATGAGGCTACAACAATACTTTCTGTGCACAAATAGCAACTTTATTCATTAATTTCTTCTCTTTCGTGTCAGTCTTCGATGTGAGTTCACTAGAAATCAAGAGTTGAATTCATTTTTTTGGTAACACACATTAGCACAAGTGTTGTCACTTGAACTTGTGTTGAACTCAGAATTCTGTTTGACAAACCATTTTGGTAGAACGTTGGCTTGCCAGTTGATGTCTACTGTGAATACTAGGTCCTGATAGAAAACTAATTCTCTAGCGTACTGGAAAGGTTAGGTGGACCCTCGGTAGGAACAGAGACTGGGTTACTCCCAGCACTTTCTGCCACAGTTTACAACAGTGGGCTGAAGACCTTAATTTCTTCAGTCTTCCTGGAGAGTGATTATCAAAGTGGGTCTGAGCTCATAGTCTTGAGGCGGCTTGATTTCATAGAATCAAAACCAGAATTTTGGAGGTCCAGACCGAGGCCTAATTATTTCGACATGGGGCTGACAAGATCAGAACATGAGGTTTTGGAAAGGGGTAGGTGCCAGCAGCGGAGGCTGGAGCGGAATCAGATGGCGCGGGGGGGGGAAAGGTATGAACTCCAGGCCTGTGCGGCCACGTTGTTTGTTGCTGAGGCGACGGTAGCGGTTGCATATTAAGACTTCAGCAGGCTGTAATTTGGGATGCACAAAGAGACGCAGACTGGATTAATGAGACTGGAAAGCAGCCGCCGGCTGAGGGCTCGCTCCATGTTAGGCTTTTGTTTGCCGAAACGAGGAGTGACGTCTGCATTGTGTTATCTGTTTACCTTGCTTGTGGCATCGGATGTTTTCTCGTCTCATGCGGGAGAAGAACGGCACACAGGAACCGATTCAGGTTTACTCAGACACACATGCTTCGAGACTTTCCGAGGGTTCGTTCAGGACATCTGCAATCAGGCTTTTTTGTGGGTTGTTTATTTGGTTGCGAGTCTGTGTGCGTTTTGGGGTGGGCCGGGGTTTTGAGTCATGAGTATTGATGCATAAATCGATGTCGCCAAACATCTTCTACCACTTAGCTTTCCCAAACTTCTGCGTTTGGAGCCCCATTTTCATCAAGGTAATGGTTTGCGGTTCACTCAGGGACAACGTGATGCACCCGTCAACCCGTCTCTCCATCTCTGATCGATGGAAAACAGCCTTTCTAAATGTAAATATGCTTAGTAGCAGGATGCTCAGGAAGCCCTTTTCTCCATCACTGATGACTTGTTATTTCCATCTTGACCCAACAACCCCAGCCCCCTCGCTGTGTTTGGTTTGGAAGTTAGGGCGACAGATTTGCCAGTCTCCGTCCCCACTGAGAAGACCTCATTATCGATGTTTGAGACATAACTGTTCGAGTCTGAGAAAAACTGGAGATGCTAAAGACTTGAATGAAGCGGATATGTTTTTCCATTCAATGGTCGTCTCTCCTTTCTCTTCCTCTCAGCCGCTCTCTCTCTCTCTCTCCCTCCTTCCTCAGACGCGTTCTTTGTTTGCTTTGGAGTGTCCGGCTCCCAGGAAATGTACAGCAAACCTATGTGGAATGTTAATGAATTCCAAAGTAAGATCCCTTTCGAGAAGAGGTGTGGATGCGCCGTCTTCTCTTTCAAACTCCCACACAGCTGATCAGCTTTTTGGGCCCTGTAATGGGAGTCTGAGTCATTCTTTCTTCCAAGGGACGTGAGGTGTTGCCTATGCATCAATGACACGTAAGCTTTCCTGTCTGGGAAAAGGAAGACTATGTCAACACCTGCTGTTATGCCTTTTTTTGCAAGTTTGCAAGTGTGAAATCTTCCCTCAGGACCCTGTGCGTCTTACGTTCTTGATCCGAGCCTGACCTTTTCCTTGTCAGCGGTCAGTGCCAGAAGCATTAAGGTTAAGATCAGTGTTTATGGCTGTAGACATAAGGCAGATCCTGACAGTATTTGAGCCTGAGTTAAAGATTTAATACAGTATTATGGATGTACTTCACACACAAATGGGTTTTCTTTGTGTTCTCTATGAGTAGAGGTGTTGATGTGATGCTCAAGTGACAATATGATTTGATCTTCCACAGTAAACACCCTCAAGGGTGATCTGAATCCCTAGTTAGTAAGTATTAAATAGTGTCCAGTTGCTTCCAAAATCCCCACTCATAAATCACGGAGCGCCGTTCAATGGAAATGACATGGAATGTGGTTAGAGTTGATTTGATTGTTCCTCCCTACAGCGTTCTACGTTGGCCTTTATTAAAAGTTTCCACTCGCACACATATACAAAAGCAAACACACACAAAGATCTTCTCCCATTACTGTCATTTCTCGGTTGATTAATTTGAGTTGGCAGAATAAGGCTTATAGTAAAGTTTATACTTTCATAATCATCAGTGGTTAAAGTTTGTAATTGCTTGTAAATCTGCTTCTTGAAGGCTGTTAAATAGGACATTCAAACAAGCCTTTCTGCCCATGTTGCTATGTCAGTCTGGAAAAATACCTGCTGCTGCGTCTATAGAGCAAAAAACATTTGCGCATGCAACAGGATCATGTAGCACAACCAAATCTGGCCGAGTTTAGAGACAGCACACCAATATGACCAGCGTTTTTCAATACTGATGCAGATATTTAGTTTAGTAATTATTTTAATTTTATGTTGCACAGTAGACAGTGTATATACTGTATGTATGTTTTATTTTTTAAATAACATTTCAGGTTTATAGTAATATATTTTAATTATGTAATACTTTCTTTTTTTTGGTATGTATGGAATTAGCTGTATATTTTGAAACTGATAGAAAAAGGGATCTGGTAATCAGTCAAGAAGCCACAGTTATCAGTTGTTATGTGTTCAATAAATCATTCTATAACTAGTTACAATTCCCAAACTGTTTTTAACAAAGCTGAAAACTTGTATTGTCTGTCTCCACTTATTGTCTGTCAGTCTTGCACTATCACTTTCCTCTCTTGTATTTGTTTGGCACACTGGGGTTTCCCCCATGTTCATCTCAAACCATCCTGTCTTTCCCATCTGCGGTGGATGGTATTGTTTGGTCTGACTATTGAATTTTTACAGAGATCCTGAGCGAGCAAATCGTTACGTGTCTCCTAAAAGTGGCTCTAGGTAAGGCTGTGACCCTGCCCTAGTCATTTATGTGAAGTGGCAGTGGGTCCGTTGGCGTCTGGTAAGCTCTTGTGGTTGCTGCTGACTGCATGTCTCTAGTGGCGGTAGGGTTGACCTGAAGCCAGCTCCTTAGTTTGCTTATCGCCTCATGCACTGTCTCTACCGTCAGAGGCAGAGTCGGTCATATCATTATTATGGATGTTCGATATTTGTTCCAAATATGCCTTCCCATTTCATTTTCTCATCTGCAGAAATCTTTGTTGTATGTGTATTGCTTCATTTGCAAGTATGTACTTTATAGCAAGCAGTGATAAATGTTTCATGAACACAATGGTTTTATACAGTACCCGGACAGAAAGAAGAATCAGAATGAGAAGCAAGGGTCAGGGTAGACAGTTAGTTCTTGGATACCATTTATCATTTTCTTTTAAAAACTAGCAATTTTCTATGAGTGATCAGCCCCAGCCCTGCTGGATATATAACACTCATAAGAATTTAAAAGATCTCATCATTCATTCAAGATGCTAAATGATTGATAAGTTCCAGAAGAGAAAAAGGAACTCTGTAGGTTGTAGAGTAATGCAAGTATCCTCAGTGTTACTAAGAGACCTGTTAGTAGGACATTAGAGAATTAGGCTTGCGCATTAAAGGAAGTGGTGTGTGTTGTAGAGTAATTGTGCGCAGTAATTGGCTTGTATGCTTTTAAACCAGTGCAGACTCTGCTGACACTGGCTGACTGCTCTACATCTTTCTATGATCTCTTACTGTCGTTTACTACTTCATTTCCTTTACCTCTTTTTTTGTTTTTACCTTCATTTCCTTTTCTTACCTTTTTTTTTGCTGTCATTTACTACTTCCTTTTCTTTTCCTTTTTCCTGCTTTCCTTTCCTTTCCTTTCCTTTCCTTTCCTTTCCTTTCCTTTCCTTTCTTGTTATTGTCATTTACTACTTCCTTCCCTTTCCTCTTTCCCTTTTCTGCTTCCTTTCCTTTCCTTTTCCATTCTCCTATTTCCTTTTCCCATTTTATGTACTTGCTCATTTACTACTTCCTTTTCCACTTTTCTGTACTCATTTTCATTTCCCCAGTTTAATTTACTTTTCCTTTGTCCTTCTTTCTGTTTCCTACCATTTTCCATTCCCTTTCATTTGATTTCCCCTTTCCTTTCTTACTGTCATTTAATACTGTGTTTCTTTTTCCTTTCCTCTGTTTCCTTTTCTTTATCACTGTTATTTTACTATTTCCTTTTCCTGTCCTTTTTCTTTCCTTTCCTTATTTCCCATTCTCTTTCCTTTTTCTGTTTCCAATATTTTCCATTTCCTTTCATTTGATTTTCTCTGTCCTTTCCATTTCTCTTTCCTGTCATTTTTTTTTACTTTCCTTTCCCTTCTCTTTCTTTCCTCCTTCTATTTCCTTTGCTTTTCCTATTCCTTCCTCTACTCTCCTCTTTTCCTCTTCCTATTTAACTTCTTTTTTTTTTTCATGTTCTCAGACCTCCAGACAGGAAGCGGCGAGACTTGTTTGGAGTGGCCAATGGCACACTGCTGCAAGGTGTAAGCAGGAACATCACAGGAATAGAGAGTAACATCACTGACCCAAAGCTGCATGAGAAAGAGTACCCTTTCTCTGAGGACAAAGTCTTTACAGAGTTCATGGAGATATCCAACCTGCAGCCCTTCACCGTGTACCGCATCGACATCCACGCCTGTAACTACGAGATCCACCGCTGCAGTGCCGCAGCTTTTGTGTTCTCTAGAACCAAACCAGCAGGTCAGCAAAACCAGCAAACCAAATTCATGCCTAAGTAACTACATATCCTTGCCAGCGAAATATTCAAATTCCAGTAATTCTCCATTCTCCTCTGTGCCTACAGCATGATTTTTTTCATTTGCTATCCTGTTCATGTTAACAGCAATTAAAACCATAATGCAATTGAAATCTTATTGAATTACTGTAAGAAAGCACTGGCCTTAAGCACAGTTATGTTCTTCCCCAGACAAAGCAGATGATATTCCCGGCACTGTAACTCAGGAGAGGGATGAGAAGGGAGAAGGAACAGTGCTGCTGCGGTGGCCTGAACCTCATCACCCTAATGGACTGATCCTCATGTATGAGATCAAGTATCGTCTGGGAACTGAGGTTAGTGCGACAACTAACTCATACACCATTAAAAAATAGTTAAAACTGCAGCCAATGCCACAAACCGACTATGTATGTGTGTGTGTGTGTGTGCATCACAGCCCGAGAAGCATGAGTGTGTATCACGGCAGCAGTACAGAGTGCTGCGAGGAGCTCAGCTTAGCAATTTGCCCTCTGGAAATTATTCTGCCCGAGTCAGAGCCACATCTTTGGCTGGGAACGGGTCTTGGACTGAACCAGTGTCCTTCTATGTGCCACCACCTAAAAGTAAGAATTCACATAAGAAACCAATGATTTTATTTTTAGGAGGTACTGATAACTTTAAAATAGCTTATTTAATGGAAATGTAGAGAGGCCTGTTTCAGTCATATTTAGTTCTTAATTCTGTACAAATGTCCTTCTTTCTTACAGGAAATTATGATAATGCCATCTTACTGGCCATCATCATTCCTATTATAGTGTTATTGTTGCTCGCTGCAGTGATCTCCGTTGTCATCTTTGTCACCAAAAAGAGGTTGATGTCCCATCTAGTAAAAAATAGGCTTCATTTTAATTTCCAGTGTCCAGTACTGTTTTTCATTGTGTTTTTTATGTATGTTTCCTTTCAGGAATAGTGACAGGTTAGGAAATGGTGTGCTATATGCTTCTGTAAACCCTGAATACTTCAGTCCCTTTGAAAGTGAGTATTGTTTAACTGAAGTATATTTTGCAGTTTTCTGGTACGGTTTATGTTTAAAATTTTTAAAATTATTAAATATAAAAATAAAATAAAAATGAAAAAAATATTTCACTATATATTATTTTATGTACATTTGAACAATGTTTTGATGTTTAAAAATTTTTGAATTATTGAAATATAATTTTTTTTCATTGCTACTGTCATGTATGTAACTCTGCACTGCCTGTTCAAATGTGCTGACTCCATTTCTGTGACCTCAGTGTATGTACCAGATGAATGGGAAGTGGCTCGGGAGAAAATCACAATGTGTCGTGAGCTGGGTCAGGGCTCCTTTGGTATGGTTTATGAGGGCATCGCAAAGGGTGTCGTCAAAGATGAACCTGAGACCAGAGTGGCCATCAAGACTGTAAATGAATCTGCCAGTATGCGTGAACGCATCGAATTCTTAAACGAAGCCTCAGTTATGAAGGAGTTCAACTGTCACCATGTGGTAAGAATGAGGGAAAAATCTCATCCAGCAGTTGGTTTTGCCAACATCTCGTATTTTGAAATTCTTAATTCTTCATTTCCATGCCACTGGCAACACTGAACATATGGCAAAACGATGCTTTTCAAATAGTTTGTTCAGACACAGGTTTCTCAGTGTTTTCATAGTGTCCCAGTGTAATTTCAGTTCTCATTCTTTTATTGTATCCTTGTTTAGGTGCGACTTTTGGGTGTGGTTTCACAAGGACAGCCCACTCTAGTTATAATGGAGTTGATGACACGAGGTGATCTAAAGAGCTACTTGCGATCCCTCCGTTCCAAAGAGGTACGGAAACATCCAATCTGCTCTGGTTTTTATCCCATAATTTATCTCACTGCTTCTTAGATTAAAAATACACTTAATTATGCTTATTATCTTTATTTTTTCTGATCAGATTTATGGCCAGTATATCATGCCCCCTTTTAGTTAACAGTTCTTTAAAGCTACTCGATATTTCAGTCAGCTGTTCAGAAAGGGTTTGTAGTAGAGAAAGAGAGAAGCAGAAGTGTTAAATTCAGCCTTTGTGCTCTTTTATGTAGCAGGGCTCTAGCAGCCAGTCTTTGCCTCCGCTGAAGAAGATGATTCAGATGGCCGGTGAGATAGCGGACGGGATGGCATACCTCAATGCCAACAAGTTTGTCCATCGAGACCTGGCTGCCAGAAACTGTATGGTTGCTGAGGACTTCACAGTTAAAATCGGAGGTAAATCTGTAATGCACCTCACATAAATCCATAAATTCAAGAATTGATTTGATGCAACAAAAGATTGAAAGGTGTGACTGACCCTTCATGTTTGCTCTCTTCATGTGTTTAGACTTTGGCATGACAAGGGACATCTACGAGACTGATTACTATCGCAAAGGAGGCAAAGGGCTGCTGCCAGTGCGCTGGATGTCCCCAGAGTCTTTGAAAGATGGAGTGTTCACAACAAATTCTGATGTCTGGTATGAGGCGGCTTTTTTCCACACACACATAAATGCAAGATTGCATTGTGTATGTGTGTGTGAATTGATTAGGGCTTGCATGCACAGTACGGGTCAAACATTTGGACACACCCTATCGGTCAAAAATTTGTAAAAAAAAAAAAAAAAATATATATATATATATATATATATATATATATATATATATTAATGGATTTTATGGTCAAGTCTGCAAATATACAGCAGATTTGTTGAATTTTCCGCAGTCATTAACTCAGTCTTCAGTGTCACATTATATCAGAAATAATTCTAATGTGGTGATTTGGTGATCATTTCTTCTTTCATATTTCTTATTATCAATTTTGAATGCATGTGGTTTTAATATTTTTGTGGAAGCTGTGATACATTTTTACTATCAATTTAGAAAGGACACATTAAATTGATCAAAAGTGACAAGAAAGACATTTATAATGTTACAAAGGATTTCTATTTCAAATACATGCTGTTCTTTGAAATAGAAATCCTTTCTTGTCACTTTTGATCAATTTAATGTGTCCTTTCTAAATTGTTAAAAAAATACTTTGACCCCAAACTTTTGAACTGTAATGAGTACATCTTTACTTTAATGTAAACGGAAGTGTAGGAATTCTGTAGTGGCCATAAACAGTGGCATAAAATTAAATAAAAAGTACCACGTTGATATAGATAAGGACTTTTTTTTTTTTTTACCATAATGTTGTCAATGTCCCCCATTTCACCTTTTGTGTAACCCCTTTCATAAAAAAGGAATGTTTTACATTTTCATTTATAAAACCCTGCATAAAATAAATAAATATGAAGAAAATATTTATACAAACTTAAAAAAAATAAAATAATAATAATAATTTCTTGATAGATTTTAGATTTGAAGAAAATTCATATGCAAGTAAAATTTATTTGCCTATTAAACCAATTTAAATAATTAAGCTTTTGGATCAAGAAGGTTTAATTTAAGGGTGTCCAAATTTTGACTGCTGAAAAACTGGTATTTTTCCACTCGAGCAGCAGGCTGTTCCATTAGAGTCTCAGTAGCTCCTCTCCACCACAGGCCCCCAACTGTCCAGAAAGCATTGAAACTGTCTCTTTATTTTACTTTATACAACAGGAAGCCTCATAGGCCTATAAGAGGTGAAAATATGCATCACTTCCAGACATTCTTCCAGTCCCAGCCAAGCAGAACGTGCCCCAACACATTGTCTCTTTGTCTCAGACAGACTGTCTCTCCACAGCTTTAGTCCCAGCAGCGGCGGTTCAGTAGAACAGAGTCATGGTGCCATAGACCGACTCTTCCAATTCTGCAGTTTCCCAATCTCTAGCGTCCCACAGCTCTGTCACTCGGTGTGCTCCTAACCTCCTCCAGATGTTTGGTAATGATGGGGTTGGTGTGCCAGCGCAGACCCGCCTCCCTGTCCCTCCGTCCGTATCTGCTGCTTTTGAAGTCCCCGAGATGAAAAGAGCCACCGCGAGCTCCCATCTCGTACTCCCATAAACCTCGCCGTTAGGTGTCTTTATTTGTTTCCTTCCCCTGAAAAAGTCCCGCTCTAATGCGGTTTTGTCTTTCAACACGCAGATGTTGCAGCCAATTAGATGCAAGTCACTGTTGTAATAGTCCTGTTTTAAAGGGTGTTGAGCTTTGTCTCAGATCCTCGGCCAATGTCGAAAATTTGTCCTCCGAGAACTAATGAATAACGACTGGCAACAGTGCGCTCTTTGTGTGGTTTTTATTTGGGGTTTGCCGACTTTCTGCTCCGCTGCTGCACTTTCTCACCGGCCGCCGGCTAATATATGGACTCATTTTCGTTAATGAGGAACACAGGGCTAACAAAAACACCACACTAAAAGAGAAAAGTTCAGGTCAGCGGTGTTCGCGACTTTCGCACTGTTTTGAAAATGAGCATTTTGTTGTTCCAGGCTAGAAAAAAACCCCTAAAAAAATACAAGGATGCATCCGCAGCCTTTCAGTGACACGCCGCAGGCTAGTGCTGCTTTTAGGCTCCGCAGGACAGCAATTGTCTCAAAGCGGCTCTTCGTGCGTCTCTTGACCTTAAATGGCCTCATTCCTTTCCTCTTTGTCCTCGTCCGACTGGATTGAGTTACTTGATGTGTGCGGCTGCTGACGTAATCGGACAAATGGGTTTTGTGACATTTAGCGTGATTTACTGTAAGTGCCTTTGTGTTGCTCCTGCAGTTATTTAACCAGTTCCTCTTTCTTCAGGTCGTTCGGCGTGGTTTTGTGGGAGATCGCCACTTTAGCAGAGCAGCCCTACCAGGGCATGTCCAACGAGCAGGTACTGCGCTTCGTCATGGAGGGAGGACTTCTGGATAAACCGGACAACTGTCCCGACATGCTGTGAGTCCACCAACTGCACTTTGCTCCCAAATTTGGTACTCTGCTTTACAATGTTAACCCTTTGTCCTCTAACCGGCCCTTGTCTATTTAGGGATGCGATATCACGCTAAAATGTTGATAGTATGTCACCAGATGCTGCTGCTAACGTCAGGCCAAGCGAAAGCCCGGCTGGTGACATTTGCGTCACGGGTTAAAAGGAGACAGGTGACATCATGTTGTCAGGGAGCCTCCGTCCATAGAAGGGAGAATGTGTGGTTCCCAGGGGGTGACCGGAACGGTGACCCACGCTGCTCTACTTTTTATTAAGAGCTCCTTGTGCTTATCTTCACATCTTCTTCAGAGCGTGTCTGCATGCGTCATTGATCCGGTCTGCCGTTCTCCTTTTCTGGGCTGATGTCAGTCGCGAGGCATGAGGTCTGTCCGTCCGTTTCTCCTGACCCCTTTCTCCCTCAGTCATTCTTTCTTGTCTCAACTGTTATGGGAACACAAACCCCCGGTTTCCATGGCAGCTACGACGAGATGTCCTGATTGCACGAGAGAGGAGGATTGAACATATGCTGCGCTACACTAGCGCTATAAAGACGCTCAAACTTTGTCATCTGTATCTCATCATTACACTCAGCTAAACATCATGAAGTCGGGATGTCGCTCACATTTTTATGATATCATGAGAATTAAAGTAACACTTGGCTGAAATACAAGGGCAGAGATTCAGAAATAGCTTGTAGATCCATTGAACACTTGCTTGAACAAAGCAAGGGTTCGTTCCTCATCATGTTGAGCTCACTATTTGGACATTTTTATCTCAAAACTGTTCAACAATGACACATTTGTAGCAGTTTTCCTCCAATTTTGCTTAAATAGTATATCATTAATCTGTTATTAGATCATTTTAATGATTCAATACATTTCAGTTTTGTTCCATAATTGTCCCTGACAGTCAGTAGCTTTGTTCCAAAACCTAGTGAGCTCCCAATCTAGACAGCATATTAAGGCATCATAGTCATGCTTTTGACATGACCACACTACCATTCAATAGTTGAGAAAGCTTTTTTTTTTTAAATTAAATAATTTTCTGATTTGATCCGAAAATACAGTAAAAACAGTAATAATGTAAAATATCATTAGAAATGCTCAGTGGGGTAAAAAATGTATAGCATAGTTTTTTTTGTTTGTTTGTTTGCTGTTAGCTTAGCAACGTGCTAACATCAAGCTCTTTTGGAATCAATTTTGAGTTGAGTCTCTTGTGCTGAATGCTATTTGCGGAGTTGTTGGCTTTGTAGATTGCTCCAGATCAGTAACTTGTGAGGTTTTATTTCAGGTAGGATGCTGCCTTAGAAGGCAGCCGTCCATAGAGGCAATAGACAGGAAGGTAGCTCAATGGGTTTTGGAAAAGCAATAGTGAGCGCAGACAGCGGGAAAGATTTATCACATTTTCTAATTGGGTTTGAATTCACTTCAGTGAGTAACGACAGATGGCATCTGCTATGAATTTGTGATCCAACAAACGCCAAACAGGCAGGTTACTCGCGATCGCCATGCCTGCGTCCAAAAAAACTTGCCTTTATTATGAGAGAACGTCTCAGAAGTTGACGCCACAGAAAAGTTCCACTTTCCGTCAGTTCCCAATGCCCAGCGCAGTATTTGACCCAATATTGTGGAATGTCCTTGCGAGAAGGCCTCTGTGTTGTGTGGCTATGGCGCCCCGCTCTGCTCTGAACCTGTGGCTGGAGGTCACTTAAAATGTATTTCAGTGGGCCAGTGAGCGCTGATGCTATTCTTAGTTTGTTTGTGTGTTTTACCAAGATATGGTGGGACAGTACTACACCAAACTGTTATGATCATGGGTTTTATGAATTTTTTTTTTCATTGTTGTTTTGCTTTTCATGTGTTCTCAGCTGTTCACTTAGGATGAGTCTGTGGAGTGTTTGGGATAGCAGTTCTGGCGTAGTGCACTTCTCTGTGTGTATGACCACGAAATGTTCTAGAAGTCTGTTTCACAACGCTCCTGTGTGATCTAACTCTAGTGAACACTGCCACCTGTTGATGGGTGGAGATTGTTAGTCTGAACACAGAGTTTATGAGATTTTATAGACATTATTATTGCTTGTTTGCACTGCAGTGTATGAGTATGAGATTTGTACATTAAAATGATATTTGTACATTTTCCAAAAAAAAAAGAGCTTACTTCTGTTACCACCACAATGCTTAACTGTTGATAGTTACGATTTATTTGGGTTATAATGTCCATTTTCTGTACATATAAGATAAATTCTTTCTGCTAATGCCTTAAATTATATAGGCAGAGTTTACTGTTATACTGCAGTATTTTGAATTAGCTTTAATTTTTAGTAATTGTTTTTGTCTTTTAATAATTTTTTATTAGTTTCCTTTATAAATAAACTTAAATCTTTTTTTTCTTTTCCATTTTTAGTACTTTATTACTTTTAGTACTTTAGTATTTTATTTCAGATTTATTTCAAATACTAAAGTACTAAAAGTAATAAAGTATGTCCAGTGTGGCTTATTAAGCTACACTGGACATACTGTGTTTTTGATTCACTAAAAAGAACTGGCTCAAAAGAATCATTTGTTCATAAATCAGTCTACACTGGTGGCACTGTATGCATTTGATTTACTCAAATTAACTGGCTCATAAGAGTCATTTGTTCTTAAATCATTAGTTTTAGAGTGCATTATTTAGCAGTTTAAAGTCATTTGATTGCATCACATCCAATAAAGTCTTTTCATAGTTTTGGATAAGGCAAGCAATGTGATTTCTGATCAAGTATCTTAAAACTGAAAATGTAATGTATTATCTGTATCTGGTCTACAGGTTTGAACTGATGCGGATGTGCTGGCAGTACAACCCAAAGATGCGACCGTCTTTTCTGGAGATCATCAACAGCATAAAAGAGGAACTGGAGCCGCCCTTCCCGGAGGTTAGCTTTTTCTACAGTGAGGAGAACAAGCCACCTGACACTGAGGAACTGGACATGGAGGTGGAGAACATGGAGAACGTTCCACTGGATCCTGCTTCCACATTGGCCCCCTCCTCTCAGGGGAGCACAGGGGCTCAGACCCAGAGTCCACAGCCACTCTCCCCAGCTCAGGGGCCAGGGACACCGATGGGGTCCGCCCCGACCCCCTCCACCTCACCACCTTCCTCTTCCTCCTCAGCCTCTCCAGGCCTGGTTTTAGACAAGCACTCAGGACAGGTAGCAGCAAACGGGCCAGTGGTGCTGCTGGGGCCAGCGTTCGATGAGACGCAGCCCTATGCACACATGAACGGAGGGAGGAAGAACGAGCGAGCGCTGCCACTGCCTCAGTCATCGGCCTGCTGATCATGACTGCTCAGTCTCCCTCTACTCCTCACAGGGTACCCACATTTCCCTCGCCCTTTTGTCTACATGGTCATATGTGTTTTTTCTTTCATTCTCGAGGAGTCAAAACCCAGGGCTGACCGTGGAGTCGATAACCAGATGGACTATGTCCTTTCTGGAAATTTGAGGATCATTTTGTTCAAATGATTTCGAATGACGGAGGATGTTTCGGGTGATTGGTGACTACAAGCCTACAAAAACTCTTGCAATATTTAAGATTTCAGAACAAATCACCACACTGGAGAGCCCTGGCTTTCACTTGTGTGGAAAAAAAATGTTTTAATGTTTTCTAAAGGAAGAAAACCTGCCAGTTCATTGTGAAAGAAAAGAGACACACATATTAGCCCGCAAGCCCAGCCCATGAACACTTCCAGGGTGTAAACGAGTGTGTTTTTTTTTAGACAAAAATACACATTCCCCTCCTCAGAGCAAGTATTTTTCTTCCTTTAAAACTGTCTTTGTCATCACATTTCTCTTTGAAGATGCCGCAGAAACTTTCTCAGCTGCCATCGCTTGTTCTCAATCAGTAATTGGTCAAGTTACTGGTTGATCCACCCTTCTACTTAAACCATTTTGAGTGGGTTTGTTAGAGAGTGAGGTGGGCTTTTTTGAAACTGCCAAATTTTTTGCCAAATCAAATTTTCTTTTTTTCTTAAAAAACAAAACAAAATAAAAATTATTTATCATTACATAACCCCCTATCCACTGCTGATTTTCGAGGTTGCACTTTGAAGTAGCGCAATCAAGGGACTAAACTCTCATATTGTCTTATATGGGGGACTGATTATTTCTGGACTTCATCTTTTACAATCAGCTTGAGTTTGTAAATCCTTCCCCTTTCCCCCTTTTATATGGCTCTGATCTCCGACTATTGCATGGCAGTTCCTGCTGCACGCACCATCTGTGAGCTGAGCCTCTGTGAGAGCGTCTAAAGAAAAGAGCACGCCGCTAATCGGGAAGGTGAAGAGAATGGCGGGTATGAATTATAAGGGATCGGCTTGATCGTGAAGCAAACTGAATACAGGGGCTTCATCTGTTTCAACATCTGTTTTGTGAGATAAGTGAGGCATTGTACACAGCAGGTATTTTTTAGACTAGTCATTAGTCTCTCTGTACAATTCATATGATTCTAAGAAGGGTCTTACAGTTCTATGTTAGACCGCAAGATCATTTACACACAAATCATTGGTTTGAGTCACTTTTGATAACTTTTTTACAGTTCTGATGTTCACCTCTTTGTCTATACAGAAAGAAGCTGCTATTTTTTCTTTTGTGGGTGTTATATATATATATACACAGTGGTGGCCAAAATGATTAGAACACTGGTATTTTCACCAGCTAAAAACTGGTTTTATGTTAGCTATTTCTATCCTTTGCTGTAGTGTGTCAGTAGGAAATATCAGTTTACATTTCCAAACAGTTTTGCAGGTAGGTTTCTGGAAGCATCTTGGAGACGTTGCCACAGTTCTTCTGGATTTAGTCTGTCTCAGTTTGTTCTGTTTCTTCATGTCATTCCAGACAGACTGGATGATAATGAGATCAGATCTCTGTGTGGAGCACTGGCTGTTGTCGAACTCATTGTGCAAACAAAAATCTCCCTGTATTATTTCCATTAATGGCAAAATGAATGTTTGGAAATGTAAACTGATATTTCCTACTGACACTACAGCAAAAGATAGAAATAACTGACTTAAAACCATTTTTTAGCTGGTGAAAATACTAGTGTTCTAATAATTTTGGCCACCACTGTGTGTATGTATGCGTGTGTGTGTGTGTGTGTGTGTGTGTGTGTGTGTGTGTGTGTGTGTGTGTATATATGTATATATATATATATATATATATATATATATACAGACACATATATATATATGTAATGTAAAAGAAATCCTTCAGGTTTAATATTTTATGATATATCCACTACAGTCCATTTTCTTATGCTTTATATTCTTCTTGCAAAAAACAAACAAAAAAACAAAACAAAATACAAAAAAAGAGAATAGCAATTTATTTTTATTTTTTTCTCCCTGAGAGGTTGTCTGCATTGCCACATGTCCATTGCCTTGTGTTTTTTTAACTATATTATTATTAATATTATTATTATTATTATTATTTTTAGTTACAACAAACTCTTTAGCTCTGCATGTGAACTTTAGGCACCCTTGATACAGTTGTCTACCATTGCACCTGCTCATGTGGTGCAGCTCAATCTCAGGTTAATGTTATGGTTTTGTTCTCCAGACATTCGCATCATATTTGATTCCACCTCGGCTTTTTTAGGTTGCCGGCCTCTCCTTACAGTGTACTAAACCATACAGTATCTCAGTGTCCATGCTCATGCCTCCTGCCAGGCATCGTCATAGAAGGTTTCATTGACGTTTCTTTACCCTCATAGACTATTTTTATAACCCATCCATGTAACTAAATAGCCAGTAACAGGGCTAATTGGGTTGTCATAATTTGTCTCGCATACCCCAACCAGCCTGTAATGCCTCCAAACAAAATACATTCATAATTTCTGCTTTAGTGTCACGCACAGCCCACATCGACTTTATAAATCCACGCAACGAGCACTATAACCTTCCTGATGAAATACGCCATCTGTAACCAAACAAATAAGAACAGGTTCAAATTCAGAAAAGTGATCGGTTTCCTCAAAGAATGCTAAATGAAACAGTAGGTTTCCCTGGCTAGTTGGCTTTAAAAAGTTTCATTTTGAAGGATTTCTCCATGTGCATCTGGGAACGTTACCCAAGACTTATTTATCCTGTCTTAGAAGGTTATTCTCCCCCTTTGAAGGGGTATTTATTTCTTTTCTTTCTTTTTTCCTTTTTTTTTGTGATACCAGTTGAAATCACTGTACAAATGCCCTTATGATTTAGTATAAAGTCTGAATTCTAGATGCATTTTCCATGATGTCATGACTGGGGGACTTTCTTTTTTCATTTCCTTCAGCATCTATCTACCTCATTCTCTTTTATTTTAAGTGTGTTAAGTGATGAAATGATAAAATACATCTCGCTTTTTTTCTGTAGAGGACACATTATCATCTTCTGTCTTGTCTCTGATTTAAAAAAAAAAAAAAAAAAAACTCTTTAAGCACCACAGAGCACAAGCTCCCAGGAATGGAGAGAGAGGAAGTCATGGTGTGAGCTAACATGCCTATGTGTCTCTTGCATCCCTTATCACATGCCCAGCAACACAAAAATCCCACTGCTTTCAATCAAGCTGCAGTACTTTTTAAATAATCATATTAAAATGCCTAATTCACCAGATGGTTTCAACATGATGGACCACAAATAAAACATAGTTGCTATCAGTGTTTTTTTTTCTCTGTATTTAATATTCTTTTTCAATGATCCTTATCCACCATCTAACTGATGAAACTGTTCGTAAAGATTTAGGAGTGCATATCTTAAGTAAAGAATGCAAATGCTGGCAAATCAAGACAGTTGCAGAAAGATGTTGTTTCCCAGCATGCCCATCTTAAGACACACTGTGCACTGTGCTGCATAAAAATGCTGGGTCTCCTATTTTTGTCGATAGCTTATAATTGAAGGTGACTTTAATGCACATTGATAACTTCACCTAGTTCATAAATACCACTGTTTCTTTTACAATCAAATCATCCTTTTTTTTACCTTTTGGCCAAAGCATCTAACAGCTGAAAGCATAATGTGGATTTCGTAAGACTTTCTTACAGCAAACCAGTGGATTTTTTTCCCTTCTCGTAAACCTACCTGGAAAAACATTCCAGCTGATTTGTTTGGTCAGATGCACTCCACGTGTCTAGTGAGTACCATATAGAAAGGGCCAATTGTTGTCGCCGTATTCATTGTCATCATTCTCTAGTCTAGAGAGAGAAAGGGCTGTCGTTTTGCCTCTCTTTTCTACTGCTGCTGACAACATGCTGCTTTACAGAGACTACAAATAGTCTTGCCAATAGCATTGGGTAGGTGGTGGATCTAAGCAACATGCTTTCTCTCTCTAAATAACCGTTAAAAAACACGATGGGTCAGACGATTAAAATGCAAAGTGGATTCTGAGAAAGTCACGGTCTTACAGCCCCTGGTCGTTCTGTTTCATGGCACTTAAAATGTTCTTTGACCTTAATATTTTGGATCTTTTGAACTCCAGGGGTTGGAAACAAGGGCGCATGTAGGAAAAGACCTGGTCAGGATGCTGAGAGGCACATTGTTTGAAAAGAATATTATTCTGTGTGGTACAAGATGATCGAAATAACCATTCTATAAAAGCCCTTGTGCTTGTAATGTTGCGTATGTATATGGGTGGGAGTGTATCACATGTAGATGTAGTGATTAAGATTTTGATGTGTTTATAATGGGAAAATAATAGATATCACTATTTATTTCTGTTTCTTTTTTCTTTCTGTAATGAATATGGACAAATGCATTGGCCTGTTGCAAAGTGAATGTCAGTTTTCATTGAATGCTGCCAAGGTTCCTTAGTTACCAGTAGGTTACAGATCTACAGAAACACACATATACACAGACACAAATAGGACAGCGATGTCCAGTAGATTACGGGTAGTCATGACACAGAGAGAGAGAACATGACTAGAATTTAAAATAAAAAGAGACAAGTTTACAGTAGAAATAGCTTATGTTGCAATGCAAGTTCTCTGCAAACCTGAAGGTAGATTGACTGAAAGATTTTTTTCCTCAACTATCATAAGAACTATTATTATTTTATTCTATTTCTTCATAATGCAAAACCTCAGGTTTAGAAAAGATGCATGTATGCATTTTAATTGCAATAATGAGCTTGAGGTTTCACAGACATAATTTCCCAGGCACTGTTGTTTTTGCTTGGCATTCCGACAAATTTCAAAAGGGGCCTTGATCTACTGTACTGAAAAGAGTTTAATAACACTTTTTATTTTCCTTTCACAAAAAAGAAAAAGAAAAAAAAAAGGAGGAAAAAGAAAAATCTCTGTGTCACTGCATTGATTGGTAGAAACTGATGGTGAAATGGCTTGGCTGGTACTCTCGTCCTCTTGTAAGTTATGTATCTAAGGCCTCCTGTTTTTCAGTTTTCTCCTCACCACCAGTTGAGATGGTAGACTTTTTACATGCCATTGGCTTAATGTATATCTGAAGAATTTTCATGTATTTTCTTTTTTTCTTAAATTTTGAATTAAAAAAAATGAATGAGTCTGAAGGCCTGTGTCGAGTGTCACTTATTGCATTTCTACTATGTAATCTGTGATAGGATTATGTTTTGTGGAGGATGTTTTCTTTATTGTTTTCTACCTGTCCTGAGGTTGTGTGTGCAGGGCAGTCCAGCTGGCCTAACAGAGCCTGGATGATGGTCTGGATTTGTGGTACCAGTCTCTCTGGGCTTGCTAGGCTGCCTGAGGCTGGCACATGGATCAGCACAGCCTTTCCCTGCCCACGGTTCAGCGAATAGTAGTATACAAAATCACACAGGTACCTGCAGGTTGTTAACTTGCTGTTAGTGTATACATGCCATTTCAACATTTGTTAACTCAACAACAGTATTCATAAATAAAAGTAGCACACTTAAACTTTGTTGAATTAATTGTACAAAACTTTAACACAATTATCTTTTATAGACAATATTTTCAATGTTAGTCTCATTATTACCTCCCAGCATCCCTGGAGTAGATGACATCAAGCCCCATACTTTTTAAATGCTTGCTAAGGGACCTCATGTCGATGATGGAATCCAGTCGTTCTGGTCCTCCCTCAATGCAGAAGTGATGATCAGGGCACAGACCACTCACATCCCTGTCTTTGTAGCAGTGGTTCTTCCCTGTTTGCTCCAGTGTGATGCCTTTGGCTCCTGGAGCTATGCCCAAATGGATAGCAACCTGCCCATCACAAAAAGAAAATGTCTCCATCACTCTTTTGTATCAAAATACCTTCAGTTTTAAAACACATCATCTCAGAATATTTAACAAAGCATTGTAATCTCTCCTCTGTGATGAAGTGTTCCTCCTCAGCAGCTGGTCTGTGTGTAGCCTATATATTAGTTTAACTGTTTAAAGTTACCTTTGGAGTCATTGTCTGCCAGATATCATCAAGGACTTGTTGGGATTTTGCATAACTGACAGGAATCTCCTTAATATGAACCTCTATGCCCAATCCAAGTCCTGCCATCTTCAAACCCTGTTTAAACAACAAAGTGTGGCCATAGTGCGTCATATCTGACTGACGAGAAGTTATAATGACTTTAGCTGTATTGTAAGCTCATTTATACGAGTTTATACCATGTACATCAGTTTCAAATATTATTTGTATTCTTACAGTAACTGTTCAGCCTTTAAAATAGCATTATGTTAAAACGTGAGATACAAAAAGAAAACAAATGCACAATTACGTATAGTTAGTTATAAATGGTGCCTTTGTTTTCTTCGTTTAAGAAATTAAAAAAAAAAAAAAATACGTGACTGAAATTGGTCCTATAATTTGGCCAGATTGCCCAAACATAAATTTATTTTATTTTAAAATGGTCTCTAGACACGACCTTGCCTTTGTTGTACCTTAGCTGCCTCCCAACTTGGATTCACAACATACTGTCGGAAAGGACCAAAACCTAGAAAAACAGATAGATAGATAAATAAATAAATAAATAAATAAACAAACCACGTGTGGTGTGACATACATAAAGTAACAGAGCGATAAGGCGACGTTTTTTTATACAAAGCGAAACCGTTGCACGTCAGCACGCGCTCAATGCGTCGATAACCGACCCAGAATAATCCACTTACCTGTAACAACTACAATTTCGCGAGAAGTGTCCATAAAGATGAGGCTTCAATATATTTAAACTCAACGGTTTACCACCTTTTTTATAACTGAAGATGAAAGTAACGCAATTCATACAACTGCAACATTATATATTTTAAATGTCTTGTAAATGGCTATTACCGAAAGTGACACTTTGCGCAACTGAGGCTGTACAAGAGGGAGTGCATTGTCCATTTTTCTCCACATGGGAGAGCTATCTCATATCCCATCATAGAGCTAAAGACGCACTCCTTCAAACATCTCACTGGACGGGACGGAGATTGTGTAACCTACTATGGCTAAGGACGGAGTCATGAATATTAATTACAGCGTGCTGACGTTGCTAAGCAAACTTCCCGGAGCGTCCAGTCTCGTAACCTAATTAAAATTCAACTGTCTCGCGCATAATTGTTTCAGCCAATCGCACAGCCCTACTGGGCGAACGTCGCGTTGCGTAATTAATATTCATGAGCTCAACCGTCACCATAGTGTTACTCGCTAACGGGACGATGGGATCAGCTCAAATCCTCCGCACTTGTTCGACTCTGCCTCCGCCCTGCGCTTCTCACCGACGCAGAACACTGATGACAACGAAACAACTGATAAGCTTAGCACATTTAAGCGTAAACCAAAGCTATTAGATTCACACAGTTACAAAGGAAAATGTTTCGGACGAGGGAACCGTTTGAGAGCGAGAAACTCCAACTGCAGGAGCTCAACCAAAGACTCGGCCAGTACCTAACACGCGCAAAACAGTTGGAACAAGAAAATTCCAGCTTGATAAGCGAAATTAATTCAATCAGGAAAAACAGGTCTGGAGAATGGGAAAACAAACACATGTCCGAGCTACGGGAAATGAGGAGACTGGTGGAGCGTTTATCTTTCGAGAAAAGCAGAGCAGAGATGGAGCGACAGAAGCTGCGCAATGAACTTCAGATGCTTCAAGCGATGCGTTCAGAGGAGGCTTCGGTGAGCAAAGGCGTCGACACGGAGCTGAAAGGCTGCGAGAGGCAGCTCCATAATGCTCTTAACACCAACAGTGCTTTGGAAGATCGCCTCATTGAGCTTGAAAACGAATATAAGTTTTTGGAAGATGCCCACAGAAAGGAAGTCGCTCACCTGAGGGACCAGGTGCACTCCCGAACTGTACGCGTCGTGACTCAAACATATCACGCACCTCCAGCAGTTACGATGGAAGAGGTGCAGGAGTATGCGGCCAACTTCACTGAAAGCTGGCATGGGACTTTGGACATGTACCGCCTGAAGGTAGAGGAAATCGAAGAGTCTATAAAAGCAGACCAAGCGAGGCTGGACGACATTCAGAGGGAAAAGAGGGAATATGCTTCACAGTTCAAGAGGCTGCGTGACGAGATTGAGAAACAAAGCAAAGTGCAGTTGAACCTTGAGGAGCAGCTCATGAACATGCAAGAAAATTTCAGAGCTGAAATCGGCGAGTATCAGGTGGGTGTCAAAGCCAAACATAAGGTCCGCTATTAATAAAAAGCTAAGAACCACATTGCCACAGATTTCCTGGCATCCTTTTTGGAGAAAACTGGGATTGCGTAAGGACTCTCATCCAAAAAGAGCGCCACACCCACTGTGCGCAGTACTAGCGACAGCAGCGAGACATGGCGCATAATATACACACTGGTGTCCCGTGACTATAAATTAAAAAAAAAAAAAAAAACATGTTTTTGTTGATACCTACTAGATATATTTGATTAAATTAATTTACAAATAAAAAGTATGTCGTTTTAAACACATAAAATGTCCCATAAGATGGTAAACTGGCCCACCTCAGAGGTAAAAAAAAAAATAGCCTACGTTTTTTAAATATAGCTTAGATTTAATATGTTTCGAAAACATTTTCATAAATATGATGAAAATATAATATTATAATCTGTTTTTGCCAAGGGGACTTTGAGGATATATCACATCACACCACACAATTCTTCCAAGAGTAAAGTAAAAGATAACAAAACACACATATAGTGGAAACCAAACAATCATCGAATTAATTGAACATTATCCCAACACCTGTTCTTTCAACGGGCCCCTTAGGAGCTCAAGTGAGGAGCACTTCCACACTGCCAATATCTATGTTTATCATCTCTAGCTCAATATGCTTTGGAAAAATTGAGCATTAATGGTTTCTCATGATTGCCTCTCTCCAGGGAGAATGACAAATGAGCAGTTACTGAAGCAAAGTGCAAGCATCAGTAAAGTGTTGTGTCACTGTGGGCTAAATTGAATGGGCTGCATGGAGGATGTCAGTCTTAACATATTACTGCAACTAGCCTATTGAGTGCCAAATATTCAGACTCCAAAACCATAACAGATGAACATTTACTGATATAATTATTCAAGACAAAAGATTTAAGTGCTATGTAATAATAATATGCAGGGCAAACGTAGCTAATATATACAAGAGGTGACATTTATGCCACCACTTGAGATCATAAGTAGCCTATGTGATGGAGGGTTTGGAGCAACTGGAGTAAAAGGAGAATATAAAGGAATTTAGCATATTGTGTATTTGATTTGTCAATTAACTTTAAAGCAGACAAGCTTTTGGTCATTAAAAACACCTGTCTCTTTAAATAAATAATAAGGTTTCATCAGGGGGTGATGTTGGAAGAGCTTTCAAACAGGTGCATTACACAAAGAGCAGCTCCCAAATATATACTTTGGATCAATATGATGCAAGTGGACACCCTTCTGAAAGAGCGATGGGATAAAAATAGGTTTCATAGTTTAAATGGTATAGTACTCAGTGCATTATTGAAGAGGAATAACTGAGTTTGAAAGATCAATTAAACTTAAATTTACCAATGGCTGTCTAATCACTTATGAGATTCCTTCAGAAGAAACACTAGCCTTTTATATTTAATTGAACTGTGTGTGTGAAAGAGCAAATAGTCTAACTAACTTCTTGTCCTGCAGGCTATCATTGAAGAACTGGAGTATGAGCGCAGAATGCTATCAAACACCATCTCAGAGAAGCTGAAGGACCATCAGGATCTCTTACAGGTCAAGATGGGCCTTGCTCTGGAAATGGCTACATACAGGTATAATTTCTAGAAAATCAATGAAATGCTGCTTCTCCCTAAAAGACCAGGTAGTGACAAGGCTTCAAGGCTTGAATATCAGCACAATCCTTTTTTTTCTGATAATTCACACACATTCATTGATTCCAGAGGTCTTCTACTATCCATCCAGTCTTGAAAGATCCCTCAAACTCATATTTGTTGAAGTACTGTCTATGATCTAATGTCAGTTTGAGCATAGGGATGAATGACCTGTTTCTCTGCCCTTAAAATGAGTCTCCTCCCACATTCTCTTTGTCACATTAAATATTAATACTAAAATTATTTCTGCTTCATGGACTTTGGCTAGCATGACAGCTCTAAGGACTAGTGCAGGGGTCTTTGAAAGCTATTAAAATGTCTTATGTTTATATTTCATTGTTAGGGGTTGTTCACGCAGAACAATTTTTATTTATTTTTTTTACATTCCACAGCACAGATTTTCTGATGTATTTCTATCAAAATGTGCTAGATGGACATATTTGACCACTGTGCTGTAATCTTGTGCAGCAACTCATGCATGACTTGGTGCTTAAGTTAAAAGATCTTCCATTCCGCTTCCTATGTCACACATTTGTAAATGCAAAAAAAACCATGAGTGAACGGCCCCTTATTCTGCTATTCTAAAAACATGTTGGCGATCTAAAACTCTCCATGCAGTAATGTGAATATACGCATTGGACTGTTGTCTGTTTAGAGAAATGTGTAGTGAAGTTTGACAGCCTCACACCCCCAACATAAGCCTCGTAGATGTATTTTTAGTCACTGCAGCAACAGAGCGAATAACGCCCGCCCATTTGGCAAGTCTGCATACAGCCCCACCCCTCTTTCCTTGTTAGAGTGGTTAACTCCTCTGTTTTAATCTCTGTACATTTAACACTGAAGCTGATTTATGATTTTCATTCTATTGTAAAGCTGTCTGATGCATTAGCTAATGCACATGAAAGATTAGCATGTGGAGTTATTAAATAAAGCCACACAACAATAGATTACAAATCTTGATTGAACTATTTTTGTGTTGTTTTACCTGCTACTTATGTAACTCCACTTCATAATGTGTAGCAGATCCACCATTGCATGTAGTATATGCATATGTATTATGTAATTTGTCAAACATCATTTATTCTTGGAGTCAAAAGTTAAGTTGGTCTCTTTTGCCTGAAGATGGTCTGTTTGTACAGTTACAGTGTTTTGGATACTACTGAAACGTAGAAGTGTCTTTCCATTCGTCTGTTTAAAACTGCACATCGCGAGAGCCATAATGAAAACAGACAGGGTCCATTGTGGCAGTTATTTTTAGTTCAGTCTTTCAGAGAAATCACAGGGGACCTTCACAGGGATACTGCCTGTAGTTCCACAAAGTCTGCTTCGATTTGGTTCTCCAACGTATTTTTCATGTAAAAGCATTGTCAAGGTAGGTTTAAAGTGCTCAAGGACCAGTTTAACCGATTAAACATAATAGTGGAGATTAGAGTGTTAGTAGTGATCTTTAACTGTGTTTCTGCTTAGGGCAAGGTCCATGGGCTTGGTAGGTTTTCTGGTTGCCCTCAGTGTTGTTTGACATTTTGTGTGGTTATGGCAGAGCATGGAGGTAGTCAGCAGTCTCAAAAGAGGTGAAAAAGAAGTACTGAGGTTTTGTTCATGATACTGAATGTTCTGCTTACTGTAATTAGACTGACCTTAAATATGCCTGTTTAACCTTTGGAATTGTCATGGTTCATTAGGGCACTCTTGGAAGAAGAAGGAAGACACACTCAAACATGGTCTGCTCAACATTCAAGAGAAAGAATAATAGGTATTTGCTTGTGTCATTAAACATTAAATAATGCTTTTAACAACACTGAATTTTGAATAAATTTGTGAATTACCATTATTTTAATTATTCCACAATTCAGACATTAAATAATTATGAATTTTTCATACTTAGAGATGTTAGAAAGTAAAATGTTTAGCATCCTAATTTTACTCTATCTACTGTCTGTTGTTTATATCTGTAGATATACAAATGCCGGCCCATCCTTACACTCCAAGAGTGTCCGTCAATTCGGCAAGTCGACCAGATATGAGAAAAAAAACCTTTACAGATTTTAAATATATGGAACCAATTTCCAGCCTGAGAACCTCATCTACATCAAGTCAGTTTCATTCTTACGAACCCTCCAGGATCGTGCCTATCAGTGTATCAAATCGTGCCCAGCAAAGTCCTGCTTCAAGAAGGGACATGATTTCCTTCACCAAAGCAGCGCAGGCAGCTGCTTCCAGTACCCCGAAACCTGGAGTCTCTTCTGTTGAGATAAAAAGAGAGGAGACAGATCAGAGAATAATGAGAAAAGAGATTTCACAGCACTCTTCAAAGGACTCACTTGATTATAGAATCGAAAGTACACAGAGCTCTACAGCCTCAAAAATAGAGAAACCAAAGCCAGTGAAAGTGATTTCACCTCATGTGAGCTTGAGCAAGACCACCACTGAAGAAAAAAGCCAGAAAGATGTTGAACCAAAAGCAAAGCGAATGGATGCCAAACAAGATAAAGAAAAATCCAAGGTAACAATGGAAGACGAAAGAAGGGATGTAAAAGAATCAATAGCTAAAGATGAGAAAGTGTCTGAAAATGTAGGGCAAAAGGTGTTTGTAGGTGAGGAAATGGTTTTAGATGCAGTTTCTATGGAGGAAATCATTCAGCAGGTCATGAAACCAGCTGGTTTAGATACTAAGGTCAGCTCATCCCCTGACTCAAAATTCACATATCATGTGGAGAAAACAGAGCAAGAGGATGGAACCACCAAGACTCAGATTGTCTTACAATCTAAAGTCGAGGAGGAAGTGGACCTGTCTGAAGATTCTGCCTTGGAGGAACTTCTCAGCAAGGGAGTCAAGAAAGTCACCCTGGAGAACATCAAAGGAACCCCAACAGGAACCATGATCGAGAACCTGCTGAGTCTTGGCCTGCAAGGTGAGAATTTGGAAAATAAGTTAGTTAATGTGGAGATAATCGAGGAACCAGTGGAGTCTGATGAGGAAGGTGAAATTGAAATAGAGGAGACTGTGGAGATTAAGTCTAAACAACCAAACATCGATCCCTCATCAATGTTCTTCCAAATCGAGGAGTTAGAGAGTGACCCTAAGACTCTGAAACCTGGTGAGAGTGGTTCTGCTGAAGCCTCACAATATGGAAACAGTGGCTCTGTGCAGGTTCGGGAAGTTACCAGAGATGAAAGCTTACCCTACTTCTCGCATGGCCAAGACTCACAAGAGTACTTTGTCTCCACTCCTGAAGACAATATGTCAGAGTCTGAGGAGGGTGGGAGATTTATGTCTTATAGCCATTATGGAGTCGTCGATGATCTGTCTGATGAAAGATATTACCAGGAAGACGACCCCAAACAGCCCACTGCTGAAGGTCACAGTTACAGAGAATCACCTGTATACGAACATTCGTTTTTGAGAGACAATATCCAAGACTGCATAATTGAAGAGGAGGTGCATGTCTCTCCCACACTGCAACAGTCCATTGTGGAGATCCTGAGGGAGGACTCACTGGACCCTGAACAGCAGCTTAGAGGAGCATTAGAGCAAATCCAAGACACTGTATCTGGAGCCCTCAAGGAAGAGCTTGCCTTTTTTACAAAAGGTAGAGAGACTCCAGAAAATGTCTCTGTGGACATTAAAAAAGTAGAACAAGTTACAGACAACGGAACCATGACCATTGTGGCAGAGCTTAATGTTTCCCAGACATTGGAGGAGTCTGGCTTGCTGGAAAGAGAAGGAGATGATCTATCTGAAGAGCAGATAATGGCAGCACTAAGCTCATCCCATCCAATGCTCCAGCAGGCTATCGGCGGAGGAGCTGGAGTAGGATACACCATGAAAATTGCCCAAGAGGAGATTCAAATGGAGGGAATACCGTGGATGACCAGCGACGAAGAGATCCGACAATGGAGCTCAACCGATGAGGCTGGCAAGACAGAAAAACACATCAAGCTGGGCCCTAGTGAGAAATCCTTCACTTTTCAGATGGATGTGAACAACAGCTCTTCTGCATCAGCAAGCGGAGGAGCCGTCGAAGTACAAAGAGGTGGCGGTGCTACTGAGTTCTCACAGACCCAGATGATTGACCCCCACTTGAAGGTCTGTCATGAGAAAAGAATCGCAACTGTTTATCTCGAAAGCCCCAAAGAGTGATATCATAACGAAATTTCACAAAATATCACGTTAATCACATAATTAGTTATGAATTCCAATTCAAAATGAAATAAGGCGTTGTAAACCATAATCCAAAATCCATGGTCCATCATGACTATACACTACTGTTCAAAGGTTTGGGGTAAATAACATTAATATTATTTAGAAGTTATGCATTAAATTGATCCAAAGTGACAGTAAAGACATTTATAGTTTCTGTTTTTTTCCGGTTTCTGTTTTAAATAAATGATTCTAAAGGATGATGTAACACCCAAGCTGGTCATGGCTGCTGAAATTTCAGCTTTGATTATGAATAAATTACATTTTAAAATATACTCAAAATGTACTTTAAGAGTCATTTAAATTGGAAAAATAAATGTCATATTACTGTTTTACTGTAATTTTAAATCAAATAAATACAGCTATGGTGAGCATAAATGACTTCTTTTAAACGTTTAAACAGTAGTGTGTCTGACATTCAGTAGCTAAAAGGTTAACAAAGCTAAGGCTAATCACTTTAATAGTTTTTTTGTTTTTGTTTTTTTTTTGATCTTGAAGTATATTTTTGTATTAACTATCTGGACATTTTGTTTTACTTTTCATATAGTGCAGCTTTATCTAAGCACAGAAAAAGTGAAATACATCGTTTTCTTTTCAACTTTCAAGTAGCAATCCTCTTAAAAATATACATGGTTGACAATTTGTTCTACTTTCCACAGCACTGCAAAAGCAAGCTTGGCATGTTATAAAAGTGTTTTTATGATACATCATATTAAAGAATGAACAGATGGAGACATTTACAATAGTATGCAGAAATTGTAAAGTAGTGCTCTCTTTAATTGGCCATTTATTTGAGTTATTCAAAACTTTATTCATAGATTCATTAGATATTTTCAGTAACACGTTTGAATATTTTTGGTCACGCCCATGAAATCAGTTTATATAGTGCTCTACATTTGGCCACAGTCACTGTATTGCTCTATTGAAGGCGAAAAGCACTAGACTGTCCTTCCTGTCTCCCAGAGATCTCTTAATCCTTAAATGACATTAGACCAGCGAGGACTAATCTAGCTATCCTGCTCTTCCAGGACAACACATTTTTCATTGCTCTAGTACTGTACAGAGACAGTGGGAGAGGGAGGAGTGTGATCGTAGAAATCTCACATTAAAAATAAGTGCTAGGCAGCTTACACAGGAGAGTGTAAGTGCTTCCAGAATAGCTATTCGGTGCCATTAAGTCTGTGTCACAACCTATTACGCAGAATGAGGATTCAGCTTCACTAAAGGGGGGTGTCTAATGAGAGTCTATTTTTAGGATTCATACTCTGCCATTGACACCTCCAGGTAAAATACTGTAACAGCTTTAGCCTGAAGATCTAAAGTGTAAGCATGTGCTTTTTCCTCTATTTTTCTATTTATCTTTAACAGATATTCATGTTAACGTCATCAGATGCTGTAATGGTGACTGTCCTGTGCCTATTAACAGTGATGGGGATAAAAAAAAAGAGTGTAATCTAGAATGAGGAAGCATGTAACATCATTTCAATTTCATATCTGTATAATATCCTAAACTATTATAGTAATCTAAAAATGAGATCTTCAATATAATGTTAACACAGTGATCCCAGGAGATTTAAACAAGTTTGGATAAATTTGATTTAACTTTCTTAACCTTATAACACCAAAAAATGAATAACCAGTGGTGCTTAATCTCATTTATTTTGTGAGTGTTTTACTCATTTTCATTGACGCTCACAATATGATTTTTCACATTTAAGTGACTTTATATCCAGCATAAGACAAATAAAACTCATTTCTGGTTTGTCCTTGTTGAAGGGCTATTTGAGCCTTAATGATAAGGCTGTGTGACATAAAAAAGGTTGAGAAAGACTGTGTTAACACATACATGATAAGTGATTCAGGATTAGTTCAAGTTTGATATCATTATTAACCATTTATCTTAATCCCTTGAGATGGTGTTTCAGCACCTGCTGTTTTTTTGTCTGAATCTATGCATAGGGTTCTATGACTCAACCAACACTGTGTGAAACCTCATATTGTGCATCTACAGATTTACAATATGCTGTACAAGATTTACTTCCATAGCAAACATTGGTGTGGGATTGCAGATTACAGATGTATTTTTGCTAATTGATATTTCACAAAAGGGATGTTGCGTGTGCTGTTGTACTCTTACGATAAAGACTAGTCTGCTCACTGTCTGAACATTGGTTTACATGCAAACACAATAAACAAACCCTTAAAACTTCATGTTGTGAGTTCTGTTCAATTCTCAGAAATAATATAAGACTCTAAAACTCTTTGCTAGAGAGGCCTGCAGCTCTCCAGTCAGGAAGTATTTGCAGAAACCGCTGTGACGGTGTATTAGATCACTGCTGGACAGTTCTCATTTTTTGAAGTGCAGAGGTAGTCACCTTGCCAACCACTCTGAGACTCAGCAACAGAGATTAAACACACAGTGACGCTTGTGTGCTGTTCTAGAAATATTGCCTTGTTTTTTTCCAATCCACAGATTTCTCTTGGTGAAATCCCTGATGGTCCATGACACATTCATTAGATCCATCTGCTGGTCACTGCTGTTATGAGTTAGACATGCTAGATGTCACCTCAGATGCAGATGATACCACTGCACAGAATGGAGGCCTTGTTTCAAGACGGCTTTCCTTTCGTCTCTCACCGACATCTGGTGACCTAAAAAAAGACCATAAAAGCATTAAATGCCTCATCTATAAATAATAATCACTCTCAGTAACGCAGTACATTCAAGTGAAATGTCAAGTGTACTGCACTGAAAACACATTTTTAGAGTGCACTGTAACTTCCTGCTATAGTGTGACTGGAACTCACTGAGACAGCATGTCCACGGTTCTGTGTGTGGCTTTGGTTTTCTTGTGCTGAGGACCGTATAGCATATTCTGAATATCCAGACACTGAAACAGACATAGATACGGGTGGTCAGCAAAACATTCACATGCTAAACTCCACCTAAAACTATTTTAAATAATAATAATGAATATATATATATATATATATCTATATATACATTGCTCACCACAACTGGATGTAATATTTTTGTGTAAAACAATTTAAAATGACCTGAATTTATTTAATATTTCAAATGTTTTACAGGTAGTAAATATATATTTCTAATATAAATTTAAATAATAAAAATGTGATCATGTAAATTAAATTATAATTATTACAATTTACATTTGTGCAGCTTTTAAGACTTTATATGAGGCTTCATATGAGGAATAGTTGTACTTTTATGTTGTTAATCTTAATGTTAATCATTTTTTTATCGAAATGACACGTTGATGTCATAATCAACCCAAACAGCCAAATACAGAAAATGCAATCAAACACTGGACTGTAACAGACATTTAATGTTCATCCTTTTGAAAATTAATTATCATTATTTTCCATAAAGGATTGAAAAGCTTGGTGAACAATAAAGAGCTGGCTAAGCTTCAATACAGTCAAAAACTTTGTCTTTGAATATGAAACTAAAATACATTTAAAAAAATGTATTTGTAACTCTTAAAATGAAAAACTAAGCAAGTAAGCTTTACTGCTGTGTGTGGGACTCAAGAGGTAGTGGATGGCCTGACTCTGATTTCACAAACATAGTAGAGGGGAGGAGTGCCTTTGGCAAACAGATATTACAGCATACCTGGCCAAGCCACTTCATTTCCTCAAATAAACCCTCTCTCATTCACTCAACGACATCTTCAAAACAACAACAGCAACGGTTTGGAAGAAAAACACTCGAAATGACGACATGACATTTTTGTCTTTCCAAAAAAAAGACAAAGGAAAGTGCTGTTCAAAGTTTCCTTGATGACTGAAAAGGCTCAGTCCATGTTTTCATCACTTTCCGCAGGCAAAAGTGATGTCATGGGGCCCACTTCAATGGGGAAACAGTCACAGTGTTGCTCAAAAGTGTGTGCGTCTATTATAAAAAAACAAACTGGACTGCGTATGCGTCTAAAGACCACACAAAACTTCCTTTTTATCCTTTTTAGACTTCCTTTTGGCCTAAACACCTGGCTTTAGGCCAGAGTCTAAACTAGGAGTGTGTTGCTCTGCTGCAGCTGCTGTCATGATTACAGGAGAAAGAACATGATATGAGCTGCTCATATCTGTCAGAGGTAGCGCGGAAAGGTTAGTAGCCTGAGGAAGTGCAGAACGTGGGACCCCTGATTCACAATCCCCGAAATGGAGCCCTTCGATACGACAACAAAAAACATAGCAACAGTGCTCATTTAAAGACAAGTGGGGACAGGTTTCCAAAGATCAACAGTCATCATATTATCTCAGAGGGGGTTTCAGTGTGACCATATCAAAATAGAATACAAGCCATTCGCATATTTAGGACATACAAAAGATGTTCGGAATGTAAATAAAAGAGATAATGTTTTAGATCTTCTTACAGCATCGGTTGCTAAGAGCAATGACACAAAAGAGAATAAATAACATTGCAAATCAAGAGTGTGGTGTGACTCCTAAAGGAGGAGATCGAGGGAGAAATGAGCTGTCCGGTCCAAAAATAGTCAAGGTTTGAATAAAAAACAAGTTACCAAAACAAATATACTGTCCAAAGCAACATGTCTATTCTATACGTACATGTTATATAAGTTAGAAGACATCAATTTAGAATATTACTTCACTTCATATGAACGTCTAGTGGAAGGTCACATGAAGGTCCTTTTAACTGGATTCAGTGCCCTTTTAACAGCACTCGGCAATGTACCAACGAACATGAAAATATCTGGCTGCATCCAGAAGGACCTTGAACACAATGTTATCCCTTGAACCGTTTTATATCAGAAAAAGCATCCTCTCTGAGGAGAAATATTATTCATGCTACACTCCAAGATTAGTGCATAGTTCTGTGGACATAAGGTCCTCAGAGACTTTGGTCGAAATAGTTGTTTAGATCTCTTTTTGCTCAGGCTCTAGCGATTGTGCATGGAAGGATCCTGATGAAAAAAAAAATAATAATTAACTGTATTTGATAAACTCAATTTTATGCCATAGGAATTCCATGTATATGTAGAATTAAATTAAGCAAACTGGTGATGTGTATTTAAAGCTGAGATGTAACAGAAGTTGTTTGTTGTATTTTGACGTACAGATTAAAGAAGGAAAAAGGAACTTGGTTCTATCCATCGATTGTTGATTGGATGGAGATTTGAATTTGAGCTTGCAGTCGATTGTAAAAAAGGGCTGGCACTTAAGCAGACTAAATGAAGTCCTGCATACATCACCAAAGAGAAGTCTCTCATTTTCACTGGAAGGTTGAGTTATAGCATCTTGACTGAAAAATTACAAGGCCAAAAAACATGAATGAATCATTCACAATAAGACCAATAACATGCATTTAAAAATAGAGAGTCATTTTCTTTAATACACCAGCAATGTTTGAGCATAAATTAATATCCATTAACAGCCAACTCCTACAGCATAGTGATCATGCATTATATTTGATTCACCTTCTTGAGGGTCCTGTGGGCGTGTCTCATCTGACCCTGTGTCATCTGCACTCCACCAATCAGCTGCAGCGCTTCTGCCACCTCTGCACTCAGCTCACCAAACGTGCTCTTCTTATAGGTTAGAGACTCTCTTTGGATCTCAGCACATCTCTGAAACACAAAACAGAGTATAACCCCAACTATATATAATTATAATCATCATAGATATGAAATGTATCCTCCAAGTTTAAGGTTTTTTTAAATTACTTTTGCATATGATCACTTATGCATTCCAAGGCTGTATTTATCTGATTAATACAGTAAAATCAGTAATATTTTGAAATATTATTACAATTTAAAATAACTTTTATATTATTGTAGAATTAAATTTATTCCAGAGATGGCAAAGCTGAATTTTCAGCAGCCTTTACTCCAGTCTTCAGTGTATTAATTTAATTTCAGTGTATTACTGTATATATATATATTTAAAATTTTAAGATCCGCATCTATTCTATAATGTACACCATATCCAGATCTCAGTTTGAAGCTGACCTCCTGCTGTCCCGTGAGTAGCAGGAAATGACTGAAGTCATCTTGAGCAGATAGGGTGAGTGTGTCCTGTGGGCCTAGTGCACTTCTATATGCACTTATACTCTCCTCAAAAAAGCGTGCTGCTGAATCTATTGAAATGGGAAAAGGGATCAACATAATCACATTTCTTTAGTTCCCTCTAATGCCTTTTTACACAATATGAGTCCTCCACTACCCCGTGAAGAGCTACTCCAACAAATCATCATATTTTTCATTTGATTAGCTGAGGGTCACCTTCAAGACTTGACTGCTACTTGTTATGCAGGACAGCTAACACAAAGCTCTCCTTATGTATAGCCTGCTAAACACAATTCACTCCAGTGACAAACTCTAAATGTTGGATCAGATGCCAGAATGCCTTGTGCTCATAATACATATTTGTTAATTTTTGTATTATTCTAATACTGACTTCATAACAGATCTCATTATTTCTGTGTGATGCTCGGGGCCTAATTAAATCCCCCGTACAGACAGACTATTGTGAATGCAGTCGCTCACCGTTGTGATGAGGCTCTGAAGTGGAAGAGTAGGCCAGAGCCAAGCTGTGAGCAATCTGGGCCCCCTCCAGACCCCCAGGACTCTGACTAAGAGCTATGGAATGAGCCTGAAGAGAGAGCGAGAGATACAGAGACTTGAATAGAGATATATCACATATCACACCCACCCTGAAACATGGGAAATATCAATAGTTCCTGGCTTTAAATAACTCTGCGTTCCAGGTTTAAAAAACCATTAGACTGAGGATGTCAAAAACCCAACCACTGGGCAACTATGGCTTGTGGAGGAATACAGTCTCACCTAGAGTATGTGATGATTCATAGAAATCTTTTTTTTTAGGTCTAACTTCACATTGGTGCTTGGCTTCAGATACCGTATTAGAGTCATCCAGTCAAGAGCAGTGAGTGATTCTTTTTTGTCAATATCGCCATTTGATTAATATTTCCTAATTACTAATTTCATGCACTACTGTTCCAAAGTTTAAGGTCCTTAAGACTGTTTAATGTTTTTGAAAGAAACCCATTATGCTGACCAAGGCTGCATTTATTTGAACGAAAATACAGTAAAAACAGCAATATTGTGAAATATTATTATTAAAATTTAAAATAACTGTTTACTGTTTTAATATATTTCTAGTTTATTCCTGTGGCAGAGCTACCTTTTTAGCAGTGATTACTCCAGTCTTCAGTGTCACCAGATCATCGCAAATTCATTTGGTGATCAAGAATTTTTTTTTATTATTATTATTATTATTATCAATGTTGAAAACAGTTATATTTTTGCAGAAACCATGATACATTTTTTTCCCCTGGATTTTGTATGAATAGCATTTATTCATATATTATTATTTGATATTTGATTTATTTGAAATAGGAATATTCTGTAACTCATAAATAGGAACAGAGCGGGGTAAAGGTGTGTGGTGCATAAAAGTCCCAGTGCCATATCAGTGCATGACCTCACAAATGTTCTACTGGATGAATGAGCAACAATTCCTACAGAAACACTCTAAAATCTTGTGAAAAGCCTTTCCAGAAGAGTAGAAGCTGTTAAAGCCACAAAAAGGGAAACCAACTCCATATTAATGGTCAGGTATCCCAATACTTTTGTCCATTTAGCGTATGTGTGTGCCATCTAAAGGCCTCTGATGGATGAAATTAATAAACTACATGCTTCCTTGTTTACCCCAATATTGGTGATAAAAGCAGAATTAAGGTGACGATAAAAATGGGTTTGACACTGCATTAGGTTATTCAGTTCAGTACAGTGTAATTCTCTGAAGGACTGGACAAGAGTAATCCCTGTGGTGTTTACCTGTAGGAGATGCTCAATGGCTTTATCCAGATGTCCCTGCGCCTGTTCAATAGCCGCCATGTTTCTGTAAACACAGCAGATCTGACTGAGCTGAGCTCCTTGCTGAAGCAGCTCCAAGGCTCTTTCACATTGACTGAGGGCCTTCTCAGGCCTTCCCTGCCGCTGGTACACCCTACAGAACACAGCACGGACACAAAGATGTCATTTATCATGAAATCAATCCGCAGTGTCACATACAGCACACTGTTGACCTCGCTTATGCATGCCATCATAATAAGAATGGCTCATTTGTAATGCCAGGCATGAGCAAAAATGCCAGAACAATGAAAGGAAGAAGGGCAAGAAAAGCCTGTTCATGCGAACTGGTTAAAAACAGGAAGAACTGCTGTGCATTGCATAGGACAGGGGCACCAGCTCGGAACCTTTCCTTTCTTTTATTAAGATGTGGAGTGTAGCAAATCCAAACATGCCCTGCAGCTCTGAACTCAATACACAAGAGCTCATGTCTTTATTAGGTCTGATTCTCCTCTCTCAATATCAGCCTTTAGGCATCTAGTCTCACTCCAGAACAATGCAGAGACTCACTGCTGTCTGCTATCTGTGAAGAAATGAAGTAGAAGAGTCAGTGCTGTTCTATAAAAAAGTATTCAGTTCTGTTTTTAGATTTTTATTTAGACTAAAAACAACCAAGAGTCTGTAAGATTTTTAATGTTTTTAAAAGAAAACACTCACCAAAGTAAAAACAGCAATAGTATGAAATATTATTACAATTTAAAATAAATTTGTATTTTAATATATTTTAAAATGTAATTTATTCCTGTAATGTCAAAGCTGAAATTTCAGCAGCCATTACTCTGGTCTTTAGTGTTACATTTAATTATTATCACAGTTGAAATATAATTGTGCTGCTTAAATGTTTGTGGAAACTGTGGTACATTCTTTAATGAATATAAAGCAATCAATAAAGCAATAAAAAGCATTCATTTGAAATAATCTTTTGTCCTGTTACTTTTGATCAATTTAATGCATCTTTGCTGATTAAAAAGAAAAAACCTTTACGGGTTTGGAATGACATGAGGGTGAGTAATTAATGAGAAAATTTTCATTTTTGGGTGAACTACCCATTTAATTACCATGGTTAAATACTAACAAGATTTTTAATTTGGTTTCAGACCTTAAGATCTCACTGTCCATAACTATACCATGATGCTATTCTCTGATGTGTGCAGGTGTGTAGCCCTACTCTTTATGGAGACATCCATCACCACAGGGAGATCCCATGCTTCACCAATCCATCTTGTTAAAAGCCTTGAGTCTTTCCAGATTCATCCAATCTAATGGATCCCTAACTCAATTTCCCCATCTTAGAGAGAGTAGCCTGCTCATCCAGCATCCTTGTCTCATAAAAAAACCTTACATCACAAACAAACGTTAAAGCTTGATTAGTGGATTCCCACGGTGCACCTCTAAAATATCAAGTGGATTTTTAACATATGGCTGACATTACACATAATTTGTAAGTATTCATGCATATCTGCATAATTTAATGATGATGGAGCTGTAAACACATCTTATCTTCAATCTATGGTGTATATTTTAGGATTGGAACATCCATTTTATTTAAATGAAATCAAAAAGCTCTTAATCTGAATGTCCAATTGGATTTACTGCAATCGTGGAAAATCGCTCAAGGGCGACATTTGCGAAATGGCAAAGATTTTAAACAGGACTCCACCAAGGTTTTCTAATAGTCATTTTTGTGTACGCTGGAGCACCCTGGCAACTTTTCAAGGCTGCATCAGAAATTCCAGACTCTGGGCCTCCTTTTAGGGGCAGCTGGATCCAGCAGCGCGTATGTGCCAACTCTACTGCTGCGCTGCCTGGGTACACAAACCTAAACACATCCTGTATTATGCCACACAGCGCCAGCGTAATACCAGCCATCCTCTCAGGCATCCTCTGTGGGAGGAGAGATATAATCTGCGTGGAGAAATCTGATTTAATGTCCGTTGTGCAAGGGCGTAATGCAATTAGGGAGTTTTACATGGACTGCCAAGTAGTCCCCCAAGCCTTCTGCTTAGTAATTGTTAACAGACCAATACTGACGTAGACTGTGTATGAAAGATTTCAGGCTTGATAGAGAGCAGTGCCAGGCAAAATTAGGGATAAATAGAGACACAGAGCAACAGAAAAGACATCGTCGCCTTTAAAAAGACTGAAAATAAACACTTAGATTACGTCATACTGGCACAACAGCACTCCAAGTTCAGTCTCCAGCCAAGTTTAGCACAACTTAATTTATAACATTACCAAAGAAACTACCGAGCAGTGATTTAAAAGGATAGTTCACTCAAAAATGAAAATTTTGACATCATTTACTCACCCTCATGTTGTCCCAAACCTGCATGACAAAATAATAATAATAAAAAAAATTCCATATAGTGAATGTTAATATTTTGGACCCCTTTCACTTTTGTTATTTGGGCAAAATAACACTTTTGTTATTTCGGTTTCTGCAAAATACAATGTAAAACAAACAAAAAACTTTGCCAACTTGCAAAAAAAGAAAAATAGCTTGAGCAATTTTTTAGTCAGAGGAGTCAGTTTCTTATTTCTTGGCAAGAATATTTGAAACATGTTTTTAACAAAAATTGTTGTGTTGACCTTACTTAGATCTCCAGTATTTTTTCATAATGTGTCCAGATGTTTTCCCAACTTTCCATATTGAGTCATCTGAATAAACAATTTTATTATTGTGCAAGTTCCCAGCATGCCTTGCAGCTTGAAAAGATGATGCGGCAACTTATTAAAAAATGATCATTGCTTTACATTTTACTCGCTTGATTTATGCTGCAGCTGCTGTTGTCATTGCTGCTTAGCTGTCATATGTTTCAAAGTTCATATTTTTGGTGAATTAATGTTGATCTTCTCCGCGTTTGAGATTTGTGTGTTGAAGTACATGTGCATTTCATTGCAACTGCTGGATGTAATATATTCTGATAACATGTTTGCCTGTAGTTTTAAGAGACAAATAATGCCCATATAATAAAGTGAGATTTGAAAATCAAGTGTAAAGGTATAAGAATTCTTCTTGAATTGCTAAATGCTAAACAATCGTTTAACCTTGACAAGAATTTTTTTAATTCAATAGACTGTTTGTTACTCTTTAGGTCATTTTAGATTTTAGCTTTTAACTAAATTTAAGTTAGGTCAAGTTTTTTTTACAGTGTATCTGTTTTGTATTCTGCAGAAGAAAGTAATGCTTTGTGAACTATCCCTTTAAAACAGTTTTTTTTTTCTCATCAAGACCCAGATTTTCTACCAGCCATCAAGAGGATGTTAAGTGGATGGATGATTTAACATAGCAAAAATGAAACACTTGACCTTTTAAGCTTTGTTTGCTCACAGGCATAGAGTGTGAAAAGACATAAGGAAACGTCCACTTCACTTATGAATTCTGTCAAGGCCAAAAATCCCAACCAGCAAATGTTCAACAAGGGCTGATGTAAATATGTGTTGAGAATCATGTCAGTATGATAGTGATATGCTGACTCTGATGTTCATTCGCTCACAGCCTTCATCCGGATGAAAAAGCTGTAAGCTTGTGTCATTGTTTCAGGGTTTTGTTGCGGTATGTGTTGATAGCGCAGGTTCACTCATTTCAAATATGTCAACAGTAGCTTTACAGTCAAAGGCAGAAGAATTAGAAAGCTTTCATCACAACTCACATACGCACATTCTTCTGGGACTAACAAAACCAGCTGACGAACTGATGAAAACACAATCTGCTAAGGGTAGCAAAAAATTACCGATGCTCAAATTTCCCCACATAATATTATAAATACATAATAAATGAGCTTTACTGTATAACAATTTATCTTCTCTAGAACAGATGCCCTTACTTACATAACAAAGAGCAGTAATAACAAAACCTGAGATGGCCCAGTGAGATCTACTGTCGCTCTGCACTCACAACATAAACACAGCTGGCAGACAAACCACAGTCGTTCATTGTCACAGTCAAGCCTGGTGAGACCAGCCATAATAAACACTAGGATCAATACAAGCTATTGAACAAGTTAATCAAGTCCTCCTGTGGGAATTGTTACCCCTGAGAAACAAAAGATCTTTGAATAATGCTGTCACATCCAAACCCAAGCCAAAAAAAAAATATATATATATATATATATATATATATATATATTTCTGTATAATAAACCCTTTGCTTTATGTATGTTTAATAAATTGATGCAACTGATGTTGCGTTTTGCTTTGCAGGTTGTGATGTAGGAAAATCACATGAAAAATTTACAGAGATGCTTTTCTGCTCTGCTCTGAATGTAACCAAACTGGAAAGAGTAGCGTGACATTCACATCACCTGTGCCAGCTTTAATATATGATAAGACAAAAAAAAAATGTTTCCGTTTCTATTTATCAAGAAACAGAGAAGTTTGTGAAATTTATCATAAAGCTTCAATTCTATTGTAATGTTGTTAAGATTTTTTGTGGATGAGGATCACCACCTTGTGGTGAACAATATACTGCTGATTTTAGCTTGCATTCCTAATGAAATGCCAGAGGTTCATATAATCATTCTTTTGCTTGGCAAAAAAGAGAGCTATATCTAAATGTAGCATAACAACAAATCCTAATGCGTGTATGAAACTGTTTCCTTTGTTACAACTGCACCAGTGTCAACTTGGAGAGATGCCAGGAAAAACATGGATTTAAACTTGAACCTGATATTTGAAACTGCAGAAGTTGAAAGAAATAAATAGACCACAGCATGTGATTCACCGTAGTGCTTTGTGTGAATATCAATGTGGACTCGGTTGCCATGTCATATTTTAAGCCTGTAGACAAGTGCATGTGTTTATTATGCAATAAACAGACTGGGAAAATAGATTGAGATGTTTCTCAGGGTAATTACAAAATTAATCTTTCCTCCTAGTCCCAGACTTAAACATTTATTCAGTGTTGTATTTAAAAGGAAGCAAAAGAGGGGCAGTAATTCATATAGTAGACATCTAATGTTAGATAATATCTCTTAAGCTATGCCATTACAGCAAGTCATTACAACAATTAAGATTAAAATGTCCCCATACCTTGCTAAATTTGTAAATATTTCATACTCAATGTCCACTCTGTTCTCCTTTCCCATGGCTTCTTGTGCTACAATGTCTCCGATGACTATCTCTGCCTTCTGAAAGCTTGACTCGGCCTCTGCTAAAGTTCAAATGGTTAAGCGAATTAACATATTTCTGTCATTATTACATCATCTGAAACAACAAGGCTTGATGAATTATCATTTTTCTACTTTAAAAAGAGAAGTTTAGTAATGTCATACACACAAAAATATATAGCGTCCTTATAAAGGATTTGAACACTTAAGATGCACTTCCCAATGGATATGATTGCATTAGATGTTTATGTAAACAAGGATATTTCCCAAGCAGTAGAGCAGCACTTCCAAGAGTCTGATGTATGGTAAGGAAGCAGCTGAGGCAGCTCACTCTCTCCTCCTGCTGACTGGAACACAGTACTTCATGTGCTTGGGATGCATGTTCTTGTGCCTGATGTGCCCAACCTGGGAAACAGGAGGTCATAGATTGTTAAGAGGTAGTAAAAGTGTTACATTTATATATGTTTACATTATATACGACTTCCTAATAAATGCCTCACTGTACATTACTTCTATCTCCTTAAATGCCTTAAATAATTAACAATTTTACCTTTGTATTGCAAGTAAGCTTTAGCCAGTCTTGACTGAGCTTGAGCCACTGCAAAATGCTCATTTCCATAAACCAGTCTGCTCAATGCCAGGCAACGCACAAGCTCTTGGATACAGGGGTCATACTGCAAAGGTCGAATAAGCATAAAACATTAAACTAGAGAAATGAAACAAAACATACAATGAATATAATGATCAGTAAGTGTCTAGCTGTATTTTTTAAGCCAGACCTTTGGTTCTTGCTGTACTGGAGAATAAGTACATGCCTGGGGTGCTTTATGTAATTCATAATGGATCATACTGAATGTTGGTGCACTAATAAGGTTACATAAGAATAAAATAAGAGTCTGAGTGATGTATTTCTGGGTATAAGATTATTCCATGTGTTTACCTCTTCGCTATCAGCCAAAGACTGAGCCCGTCTCTCACAAAGGGATAGTTTCTCTGCAGGAGTCTTCATGCTGTAATTCTTCACATCTGCTTTCTGTGAGATTATTGTTGAATCTGTTTCCTGCAGGGATTCTCCTGAACTGGCACTGCTGTTGAAGCTGGTGAATCTGTAAAAGTTTAGAGCTCGGTTGTGTCTCAAAAAAGTGTATTGGCTACCTAGACAGCAGTTGTGGGTAGTTTCGTTGCTTGGCAAGATACACTGAAAGTGAATGGTTACTGAAAGACTGTCAGCCACCAACATTCTGCTTAACATCTCCTTTTGTGCTCCCCTCAGAGAAATAAAGTTAAATAGATTTTAAATAACATGAAGGTGCGTAAATGATGGCAAAATTATACTTTTTGTGTGAGCTATGTCTTTAACAGCGACGTGAAAATAGATACATACGATTCATCCAGCGCAGTCACAGAGGAGCTCTGCTGCGATGCGCGAAACGATCCGCTGTGCGGAGCCAGGCTCATTTTTATGGCGAAGTCAAATTAAACTCAACCGTCAATTCATAATCTGACAGCTGATGGTAAGAAATAATTCTTTTAATGTTCTTGAGTTATGTTAAGATTGTTATGGTCTTTTCAGGAACACTGCAACTGTGCAACGGTAACGAATACCACGAAAACCCAAACAAACGCTGTGATTGGTTGATTCCCACACATGGGTGAGTCATGTGACTCTCAAGACTCTGCTTTAATTAAATAAAATGTTGCATTTTTAACGTTAAATCGACTCATGTTGTTTCTGTTCTCATGATTTCAGTACAACTGAATTAAACTTTGAACCATAAATAAATATGACCAAATTATCCAATGAAGGCACATGTGTGTAGTCAATAGCTTAATCGATGTTTTTATTTTATTTATTCTTTTTTTTTTTATATAGGGGCCGTCAACCTGTGAGGGACAGTGCATTCTAGTATATCATAGTTACACATTTATTTCTATTGTGAAAGTATATAAGAGAAAAAAATATATTAATAACTGCACATGTAAATGTGTCTAGAGCAGACTTTATTTTTCAGATTTAATTACAGGTTAAATCAGTTGATTTTGATGGGATTGTGTTCCTCATAATAAACCAAGGCCCCACTATATGAGCCATTGCCGCGTGTATCTATTATAAATGGTTCTCTATTTATGAATCCTCACATTATGATAATAAGCCCACATTATGTTGAGAGTAGTTGACAGAATGCAGTGCATTATGGACCAGTCTTCATACTTACAAAACCAATAACACCAAGAAGGGAAGGAATCAAATTACTTTCTGTGAGTAGTATTCAGTAGTCATAAGAGTTTGATACCGCTTAATTTTTTATTCAAGACCTAAGCCTTCAAGGACTGTGAGCAATTCATCTAATAATGGAAACTAGTCTAACATTAAAGATCAAATCTGTTGCATTTACTTAAGTGGCTTAAAGTGTTACATGCAAAGTAATAGGCAGTTTCTTCCAATTTAGTACAGGGAAAGAGGTGGTGTGCTATGGAGAATGCAGTAATGTCAAAACCATTTGGCCCTATAGTCAAATATAAATTCATTTTAAAAACAGCAAAAATGATGGAATGACCCCTGCTGGCTTTCGCTGTGGGAAATAGGAACAGCAATTAAAAGAGGCGATTACATTCAAAGAGTACTTTCTCCTTTCTGTACATTTTTTCCTCTGACTTGCAAGGGTTAATATTTTGTTACAGCTGACACAAAATTCTATCTATCTGTCTGTCTGTCTATCTATAAGTGGTTATGAATTGGTAATGCTTAAGTCGTCAATGTAAACATTGCTCCCCTATCCTTTTTTAAAGCAACACAAGCAAGAAGTGTGGGCAGAAAATGTTGCGGGCTTTTTCTCATAATAAAACTTAATATTTACCATTTCAAGGTTCATATTTAATAGGACAGCACTAACTTTATATTTCAGATTTTGTCTCAATTTGAATATTCTGCCCTGTCATGCTTACCTACAAATGCTTTGACCTGCTGTGACGTTCAAGTAATGACTGATTTCTAAGCAAAATATATATGTGGCAAACTCAGTGAGGCATTATTTATTTCACCATCATTCCCTTTGTCATTTTGAGTTGTTTGCTGTTCTTTTCTCTCCTCACCTGTGTGGGCAGCTTTCATAAAGTTATGTAATGAAGTGCAGTCTGCTTTATATTAGTGTTCACATGCTCCACACAAACACTAAATGTAAAAAAAAAAAATAATAATTACTATTCATGTGGGGAATAGCCATCAGTTTCCTCTCCATCCCTTTTTAATGTTTTATACGAAAAGAGCTGTTCAATATATTATTTCTCTCTTGGAATTTTGTACATGGTTCCAGAGGAATCCAAACCAGCCATTTATTGAGCCCACATCTTTATGCGTGTTTATGAATCAAAGGCACCTAATAACTTTAAGTTCCATTCATTATCTTCATCTTTACCACATCTTCAAATACAAAATCCACTGGCGACAGAGAGGTTAACCCAAGCAGCAGTGCAAAAATAGGATCGCGTTCATGTCACTCCCTCAAAGGCTGTAGGTTCACACCTCTTTTCAGGTTTACATCTGGACTGTGCTGCACAACCTGCTCCCCGTCAAAATCTAGCCCTCAGCGTACATCCACAGCCCTGCTTAACGTATTTACTGCTGGAAGATGAATTATCGGCTCTCTGCGATTCTTTTGCAGCAGTGTAATAGTTAAATCAGTGCCGAATGCGTTATTTGATGTGGTGTGTGGTGCCTAAGCTTGAACAGTCCTCTACAGTGAGAAGATGGCGTCGGACGGAGCGAAAGGGGAGCAGCCACCTCCGCTACAAACACTGGTAACCGCTGGCCATGGAAGCGTCGAGGCGGTGAGAGACATTTAAGCATAAAATGACATCTTGTCAGCCGTAATGATCGTTACCGCGAATGTTAATTATTACTGGGAATGAATGGAATGAATAGAATAGGAATCGTCCAGTGCTGTGAATCATAACTACCAGTGAATGTGTTACGGTGGTCCGTCTGTAGCTATATGGAGGAGATGGAGAGATTTTTTTGGGGGGGAATACTTTGTTATAATGTGAAATTAAGATTTCCTATTGTATCCTTTATTTCGGGCAGAGCACAATGCTGCATGAAAGAGATTTTTTTTCTTATTGCAGGCTATCTTTAATGTGCAGCTGCGCGCGATTTAATATTACCATAGTAAGCCTAGATGGTGGCTACCTTACAAATACTGAATATTTACCAGTCGCGTTTATCATAGGTTTCGAAATACTATGATAACTGAAATCGAGGTATTATTATCAACTGCTTTTTTTTTTTTTTTTTTTTTTTTTTTTTTAGCATGGTTAATGTTTAATTGCACAATGCATATTTAAAATCTTTAATAATTAATATACGAAAATTAGCCATGGTTTTATTGTAGTAAAATTGTAGTAACCTTGGTTTTTTGGCGTATTGATTACTATTTGTATAACCACAGTTGGACTACAAATACCATGGTTAAACTAAGATTACTGTAGCAAAACCAAGGTTAATTTGTGGTTACCATGGTTTAACTATAGTAACCATGGTTTTTTTGGCTTTATTTGTGGTAAAACCATAGTTAATTTTCGTAAGGATATATATATATATATATATATATATATATATATATATATTATATATATTATTATTATTATTATTATTTATATATATTGTATACTTAAAATTAGACATCAAATAAAATGTACTTTACACACCCACATATACAAATATATATGTCAGACATACAAATAATTATATCAGTATAATACATTTATAAAGTGCAATAAATTAAGTAATAAATTGTAGAATTAATTAAATATTAAAATATATATACCTGTAAATACTAATAATGTGTGTGTGTGTGTGTGTGTGTGTGTGTGTGTATTATATCATGCATTATACTGTATACATTTTAGATATGTAGCTATTAAATGTATTTTACAGATATATATGTCATTTTCCTAGATAACGAATACTTTTGCTTAGAATGCAGCAATAATTGAATTTCACACATTCTGATGACAAGTTTTCAACATATGTGTATGAACCTCACTTACCTCCCTTAAAAAAAAATCAATATTACCCCCAGGAGAGATGCTATAGAGCCCTCCAGTACAGTTTCCTCAGAGGTTCTCATTGCTTTCAAATGTATTGATCTGCATGCAGTGTCTTACGGTAAAGGGCAGGCTTTAGTTTCAGTAGTAAGATTTGTATCTCATCTTACCATCTATCTTTTTAAATTAATTTGCATGACAGACAAAACATCACTTTTGAGTACTATAGCCAGTCATATAGCAAATAGGCTACTAACAGATTAATGTTTCAGTGATGCACAGAATGGCACAAAAATGTAGCGAAAAGAGAGATGTAATGATGCGGAGGCGGGTTGGGGGGTGGGGGGTGTTCACTGGAGATGTTTCTAAATCGGTCTGAATTTTAGTGACTCAGCTGGCATAGTTCAGAGTACTGTGTCACCCAACCGATCTGAGCTGCTTTAACTGCTCGAGGCCCCTTTACATTTAGAGTTGGGTTGAACAGGTGCGCAGACTTCAGCGCTGCCCAATGGCCACTGGCGTGAAGTCGTAAATCTCTGTCTTGTGCATCTACCCAGACACCTTTCTCAAGGACTACATACCCTTACAAAAGTATGCAAGGTCCATGAATAGTTTATTTGGTGGGGAGTTTTGTTTATCAAGTATACTCAATTGGTCTGACCCCATCCGTACACAATCTGGCTTGAAAAAAGAATTGCCTCAGCATTACACCGCGTTCAAGAAAACATTGTGCAAGAGCTGGTCAACAGCATCTACCACTGACCAGTATTGACATTTTTTTCTTCGACCTCAGCCCACTCAGTATTGCTTTAGCTGTGGATTTCAACCATTGACTGGGGTTGCAAGTGTCATTATGCGAAAATGATTTCTTCAAGAAATGTTTAACAGTATGTGTCTATGCTACAATTAGTGTTGCAGTTAGGATCACACCTGAAAAACTGAACACAGTTTGATTAACATTTACTACTCTCTCATTTCTCATTACACAGAGATCAGTCACATGTGTCAGTTAGTCCTTCCCAAAGAAACTCGCTCAGTTCTTACATATAGTATATGGAACTGAACATTAGAAATTGGGCTTTGACAAGTTATACCACCTAATGAAACACATAATTTGTGGAAAGGTCACTAGAGCTACTGGTCTTAGTTACAGGCCCTCACAATATGAAAAATCTAAGACATTTTGATTGGGCTAATGTAACTTCCAGCAGGTGAATATGTATTTCATCTAATTATGTCTTATTTTTCTGACTGTATTTTTCGAGAACAAGTTATACTTTTTTTTTTTTTTTTGAAAGCTTATATATCAACCTCACAGAAACAATTTTCTTTGCTTTGTGATAATATCTCATCTTCTGGCTATTTCATTGCATATTCCTAATTGAATTACACTGTGGTTTAAAATATTGCCTTTAGCTAAGTGCATCGCTGCTGTTTAATTTGTCTTCATCTTATGGAAAAACATAGAACTAAAACCAAACATTATAACATATATTATAACAAATCTGTAGGGTATTATAATTTAAATGATGGTTCGTTAAGGCTGTATAATTCATGTATAATTCATTATTAATAGATCTTTGGACTATTTTAAGGTGAAAAGTAGACCCTATTAAATGCAATATTTGTTTTAAAGATGAAGATTTATAATTGATCTTTCCATAAAGATTTACTAATTGAGATAAACCAGTGTATCATAAACCGTTATTTATTATCAAATTAAAACCACCAGTATATCAGACATTAGCATGAAAAAAACATGAGCAAGATTGAAGAACAGAAAAACTATTGTTTGCATTGAAACATCTAAATAATTCCACAGTTTTAGTTGCAAAAAAATGATTTGATGTATTTATTTTTGTTATTGAAATCACTACCCAAGGGAGCTCAGATGAGACAGAACTTCTGGTTTCAAAACTAGTTGGATAATGTTTCAGTGAAAACTTAATACTGTGGGCAGTGAGATCGGTGCCCACACAACACCTTCTCTGCCAAGGACCTAGTAGACCATCTGAGATATGCAGTGTCATTTTCCTTTAACAAGGCTCGTGTTCTTGGTTTGTGTGTTTCAGAAATGCGAGCTGAACATCGACAACCTGAGCAAACCAGAGCTCCTGACCCTTCTGAGCATCATGGAGGGAGAACTTGAGGCCAGAGATTTGGTCATTGAAGCTCTTAGGGTGAGTATGAAACCTCTGCACTTGTATATTCCTATATTTGTGCATACTAACTGTATAAAATAACAATATATTCCCATTATATTGAAGTCTGTCACGGTGGTTGCAACATGTGCTCACTTGACCTACTGTAAGAGCAGTTAGACACAAGGGGATTCAGGGTCTGTGCCATATTGTTATACAAATTCTTGTCTCTCTATACACTTTTCTGTAAGTTAAAAGGCTAAAAGCCCATAAATAATAATTAAAAGAAAACTGGAATGAAAAATCAATAAACCATATAAGTATCACTTTGGCTTTTATGAGATTCTATGGATTTGATGTCATTTAGTTTGTTTCTGTATATTTTGGACCGTAGCCAACATAGATCAATATGGGTTTTGCAATGACCAATTCTAAAATTTGGTTCTCTTCAGTGCTGAATATTTTATAGTCATTATCATTTTGTAATTTTTCACTAATTTTAGCTGTGATTTCACTAATGCACTTAAAAATCTGGGGTCAGTAAGATTTGTTATTATAAAAAAAAAGAATTCCTTTATTCAGAAAGGATGCATTAAATTGAAAATAAATGCTCTTCTTTTGAACTTTCTAGACATCAAATTTAATATATCATGGTTTCTACAAAAATATTAAGCAGCACAACTGTTTACAACTTAAGTGATTCATGAGCACCAAATCAACAGAGAATGATTCGAATGATTTCTTAAGGATCATGTGACATTGAAGACTGTGAGTGAGTGACCTTTGCCATCACTGGAAAATAATAAATTAAATATTAAAATTGAAAATCGTTCTTTTGAATTGTAATAATATTTCACAATATGACTGTTTTACTGTATTTCTGATCATATAAATACAACCTTGGTAAGCAAAAGAGATTTCTTTCAAAAAAACATTGAAAACAATCTTACCGACCCTAAATTTTGTACGTTAGTGTACATATAGAGGGGATGCATATTTTTGACAATCCAAGCACACTTTAACATCTTAAGGAGATCTGCAGAAAAGCTGAGTCAAGGTGATTGTAAGGTCATGGTACAGCGTTTGTGCTTATTTGTCTTTGCATTAAGGTCAGACGTTCACACTGGGGTACGAGGCCAAGTACATCTGATTAAGATTAAAAAAGGATATACTTCCAAAATCGAGGTCAGGAGTGTCACTATATTTTCAGGTGTTCTAGTTCAGGTTGTCTCTGTGAGTTTCTAGGCCAGTGTATTGGCAAAACGATGGGCACATTTTCTGTCTCTCCATCTCAGTCTCTTTTTTGCTTAGTTTATGCAGGTCTGTGATGTTCGCTTGGGTCATTCACCCTCTTCCGCTTTACTCTGGAGTGGTTTCCATGCATTTTAGAGGCTGCTCTTTTTGTTATTCTGTTTCCTTGGCTGCAAGTATTTCCCAGCTGGTTTTCCCCCCGCGGATATACTATCTCTTTCTCTCCCTCCCTCATCCCTCATTCCCTTTCCACAGCAACCAGTTCGAGCACAATGGTCTCGTTTGTTTCCTTAGGGTGATAGTGATAGGGCCAAACACGTACATATTGACTTTTAGACATACCAATTTAAAAAAGCCAAATAATGACATTTTGTTTATTTTCTAGGCCGTACTGTAAATATTGCATTTTATACATGAGAGATGAAAGCAGCAATCCTATGCATTATTAAGAAGCTGTGCGATTAATTAGCGAGCTGAAAAAGCTGTGTGCGATGTATCGTTTTTTCATCAGAAACAATGGTGGGACATAAGCAGATTAACTGTGGAGTCACATGCCTACAAACCCTCGGACTTGAGTTCAGAACCAGTCCATTTAAATCCACTCACATCAGCTCAGTTTTTGGGCCAGTGTCATCTCGCATTGTAATGTTCATTGCAAGACAAATGGATGGTCTTTAGTGCAGACAGATCACTTTTAAACCGTGAACAGTCCCATATGGACATCTGGATACAGAATACAGATGCTCACAAGCCATTGCGTCTCAAGTGTCCTTATTTCCATTCATAAAGCCAGAAGTGTCAAGTGGATTAATGGCAGGTCTGTGTACAATGGCAGGACTACAGAGTAACTTTTCTGTCACAGTGTCGTTTATTAGTTGATCTTCACCACATACGTTAGTCATTATGTTATTCTTGTTGAAAAAGAAAAACAGGCTAAAACTAGCATGAGTGTCCATGCTGGTTAAGGTGGGTTAGCACTAGATTTATCATTGCCAAACAGTTCCCTTCTCAGTGGTCGGTGAAGCTGGTAGTGCTTATTAATCAACCCCTCATGGTTTGAGCCTAGTCAGTATCTTTAACACTTAGCATCATTTGTCAGAAAGTTAAATTTTTTTTGGATGGTTAGTAGGTTCTTCACTGTAACAAGAAACGGCATATCACACTGTTCTGAAACCTCTCAAGCTTCCTTTTCTAAAGGTTCAGTCACATTTACCATCGTTGTGCATTTTTTTCACGGTGAAATCCAGTCCTTTCAACACCATTGACAATAGACAATGGACAGTTTTGCCAAAATTTAACAAATGTGACCATATCTTAATCCCTTCTTGAAATGAAACCTCATTAGTGAGTGATTTAAATCACTATAGGCAGTAACTCCTTGTGTTTGTCTGGTTCACAGTTAATATCAAGAGATTTTGCTGTTAGCATGTTGCTAAGGTAACTCCACAATGCTCTAATCAGCATAAAATAGAATATAAATATTGGGTAGCCCATTTTAATCAAATGAAACCTCACTTCCTCCTCTGTTTTGGATGGCTTTTTTGTTTCGCTAAGCTTTGTGGGATTGCATTCTAGGATACACGTGATGCTGCATTTGGCCAAAAGAAGTCTTATGGGACAGTGTTCACATTAGGAACATGTTATTAAATGCCTTAAAATGCTGCCTATGTAGGCAGTTCTCTAGGTTTTGGAACAGAGCCTGTGTGTACCTCTAGGGCCAAAAAGTTCACAGATATTCTTCTTTTCTTTTTTGCTTACTTTCATTGTGAGACCAGGTTTTGTTTCTCCAAAACACGAGAGTCTAGGCAAAAACCTGACTTGAAATAATAGACAAACTGGACGAGTTGTGTTGGCTGTCCGGTTGCTTCAGCACTATTCAGCACTATTATATGTGATTGGCTGCTTTCTGCCTGTGCCGCTATGATTAGATGGAGCCGTTTAGCTTCGGAACACACTCTCTGGCACTGCCACGTGAGCTAGTGTCAGGTCATCGTCGCTAAATGAAACTGGATACAGGTTCAGAGATAGCAGATCAGTGCCACTTTCTCTGCTTGCATATGAGTGATTGTTTGTGACAGTGAACATGTTTAGCCTCTGATGTGAATGCATATTTACTGGAACCGCTGCCCCAGTTCACGTTCACATTGCTATTACGGTGAGCGTCATACATTTCAATACATTCTTTTTGTGTGGTGGATGGTAAGAGTTATTTCCCTGTGTGACTGATAAAAATAGCACACAAACTCACTGTTGTCTGCGTACAAGGGCCAAAATTAACACTCACCAATCCCCAAATCAATACTGCCCAGTAACCCAGGGAACTGCAGCTTGAATTAAATTATATTAAGTATATAAATGTTTAAGATAACAGTTATTTACATTTATATATATTTTTTATATCACCAATAGCAGGTAGTTTCTTCTAGCTGTATGTATGTATAGAATATTTAGTATCCATTAATATTATGTTATTTTAAAGAAATTATCTTATATAATATTTTGTATGTTCTGTATTTTATTTTATATAGGTATCCAAATATTATATTATATTATTTTTTATATTACCATTAGTGGGAACTTTTGCCATGCAATGGAATTTTTAACATTCAGGAAGGCTAAATATTTGTCTGAATATTTATTAATATTGTGTTTTGTATGTATAAAATAAATAAATTAATACTTAAATAATATTATAATTTAATATTTTTATAATTTATATATATATATATATATATATATTAGTGCTGTCAATCGATTAATTTAAACACGTTAATCACAGTCATGGACTGTGATTAATCATGATTAATCACAAATTTAAAATACTAGGATTTACCTGTAAATGTGTTGAAATAAAGAAATGCATGACAAACTAGTTTAAGAAAACAGTACCTTTCACACTTCTGCCAGGTCTGAGACATAATCCTTATTATTCTTTTATCATTATTCTTTTGCTTTTTTTTCAGCCATTATCAGCCTTTATACTGGCAATAAAACGTTTACCAAGCCACATCGCTTCAATCCCAATATACATTTACCCAACTGTTATCAAAAGTATTTCTAAATAATACAACAAAACATTTTCTTATGACCTTGCATTAAGTATTATGACAAAATTCATTATGAAGAAGAATTGGACCTGTTCTGCAGGTGCATTAGAGCTAATATTAGTATCATGCTACATAAGACAATTTATGAGATTAATAGTACACTTTTACTCAGAACTCACTTCAAACTACCATCGTGTGTTTGTAATAATTTCCTTTTACGATCACATGTGGAAATTGGTCATTTACTGTTGTTAAAATATACTATTTATAGCCTTTATATCGCTGCAAACTGTATTTTCAAAATAGCACTTGTGCCGCTACCCTGGCAACACTGGTTCGCTGTACCCTCATCACACAATGATAGATAACCTTCCGCGCTGCGATGACTGGAAGAAGTTGGGGTCAAACCTTATCAAATTATTAATTTGTGTTAAAAAAATATTAGTGCGTTAAAATTTTTAAGGCGTTAACGTTGACACCCCTAATAAATATATATATATATATATATATATATATATATATTATTTATTGTATTTATATTACCATTAGCAGGTAATTTTGAACATTATTGCTTGCTCTCTATATATAGGTATCTGAATGTACCATGCAAATCAAAGAGAACAGCTTGGAGCTGTTTGTGTTGTGTCAGGGTATTTGACTCTCTCTCCCTATCTGTCTCTCTCTCTCTCTCTCTTTCCCTCCCCCCTTCCACCATATTTTACATTCTATCTGTCAAATGCAAGAAACAGAACAGTAATTCCACATGCACGTGTCTGTAAGAGCAGCTTAGCTGATCCTCGCGCTGCCATTCGGTGAGGCTGAGGACAGTCAGCCGAGTGTTTGTGTGTGTGTGGGTGGCTGGATGGATGGACAGAAGCACATGTTATGAGAACACTATCCAAACAGTTGAAAATCAATTGAATTTATAGACCCCCATCCAAGGTATTTTCCAGCACCCTCCTGTTTATTTAGAAGTGCACTCTCAATCATTTGTAAACACGAAAGATAAAGAATCATTGCAAAATACTGGAAATCTTAAATAAGCAGAATAAATCAAGCCCCGCAAGCATCTGAGTCAGCCATTTTGTTTGCTTTTACCCTAATTGCTTTAGTTTTGCCTGAACATTTAAGCAAGATTCACTAGAAAAGAGTGCCGAACCAGTATCTTTCGATCTTTTTATTGCAGCTGTGTGCAAAAGTGAAAGAAGGGGGTGACCACCATTTCACAAAGTCAACTGAGTCATCAAATATAGTAGGTGGGAATCCATACAGAGGTCTTCGTGTTCAACAGGCAGAAATAAAGAAAGTTCAGAAAAACAATTCATTTGAGTATTTGGAAATGTCAGAATTGATTTTAAATTTGGTTTAGCCGAGGCTAAAGGAGGCTAGCACATACTTGGCTGTGTTTTTTTGAACATGATGTTGTTTAATGTGATGGCAGGGAGCACCCCGTTTGGGTGATTAGTTGTTTGAGTGAGCGCTCAGGTCATGGGCACCATGTTAACTTGCTGTTATTTCTGGCTGCAGGCCAGCTGAAGACCAGCCCTGTTGATGTGACAGCCGCCGCTCCACCGGGCTCTGTTTGAGAGAGATTAGGGTTATGATGTGGAAATGTTGTCTTAACCCTCACAGCCTAACAGGACACAGATGCCTCAATATCGTTTATCTATTATTAAGTTATCACATTGAAGTCCAAATGGACTGGAATTGTCCTGATGCGCCATAATGTGGCAGAGGGTATTTTTGAACCGTATATTGCCACAAAAGTTTATATTAAACTGTTTATCAGATGGTACAGAAATGGTATCACTCAAGAGGGAAAATGAATACATATTTTGTTTGTGATGGCAGATAAACAGTAGAAAGCATCTTAATTTGATGCAAAAGAAAGCTATTAGTTATGAGAATACAGTCTGTTGAATATGTCATGTTGTTTTGTACCACGTAATTATGTCCTGCTATGTGTAATTTTCACCACCCAGAAGTTATTTTGTGTATTTTTAATATTTTGACAGCTGACAGCGTGCCACATACTGAACAGAATGTACTCTCAGCCTGTACCATCTCTTGCAGCCTTGTTTTTATTTGCAGAAAATTAAATAGTTTATGATGACACTACCGTTAAAGGATTAGTTCCCTTCCAGAATAAAAAATTCCTGATAATTTATTCAACCCCATGTCATCCAAGATGTTCAGGTCTTTCTTTCTTTAGTCATGTAGAAATTAAGTTTTTTTGAGGAAAACATTCCAGGATTTTTCTCCATATAGTAGACTTCAGTGGTGGCCAATGGGTTGAAGGTCCAAATTGCAGTTCCAATGCAGTTTCTAAGGGTCCTGTACACGATCCCAACTTGTCTAGCGAAACGATCGGTCGTTTTACTAAATAAAAAAAAATATTATATACTTTTTAAGCACAAATGCTTGTCTTGCACTACCTCTTCAGTGTGCATGCACGACTTCACACATTGCATAATCACGCTGGAAACGTCACACGTGGTTAGATCTTCGTCTGTGTACTCCGATTTAAAAGTTAGGGTAGGGCGAAAAACTCCATCTCATTTTCTCCTCCAACTTCAAAATCATCCGACAACATTATTTTACAAATAATGTAAAGCGCGTTTGACTTTCTTTGCACGTTCGCTTTGTAAACACTGGGTCGGTGGTTCCGCCTATGTCACGTGTTACCCACTCCCCTTTAATAAGAAATTTTTATTCAGGAAGTAAACTAATCCTGCTTTTTAATCTTTAAGTGTCTGGTTTAATCAGCCTGGTTTAAATATGTAGATCAGAGGTTACTTTATCTCTTATCTCTTGTTGTTCTATATTGCAGTCATGATGGGTTAGAGTTATTGTGACAGACTTCAGAGGTATCCAAAACAAGCAGGCGTTTGTCGATGTGTAGCCCTTCTGGGGCTGTTTTGTCCTTCCCACTGTCTGAGGAGATATGACGCTGTTCAGAAATTAGACTGAGACAAGATCCTTCTAGCATACAAATTGCTGTCTGTAGTCCTTGGAGAACAGAAAGGTAAGTGTCCTTGCTTACCCTTAAAACTGGCTTCCTTTAAAAGCATCCCCTTAAAAGGACTGCCACTAAAGCATCTTTGTCTATTTCACTGCATCTTACATTATCTGTGGGCCCCTAATCACCTTGTCTCAGATTTAAAACTACTGCACAACCTCTGGGTTACGAGCCCAGATCTTGAACTACTCTGCCACACCACCTTTCTTTTTCCTTCCTCAAAACTTAACAGCCAAACCGAAACGAGGCAGGAGCTGAATACTCAGTCGTTTAAAATGTCAGTGTGGATGAGGCCAGGCTGTTTCTCACTGAGAGCTGAATGGCAGTTTAGTCACTCCAGGCGCCAGTTACTGGTCCTCTGCCAGCCTCCTTCCCCACCTCAACCACTCATGTCCTTATATTTCATCGAGCACTCTGTTGTTGTCAAAGCTGTGGTTATTACATTTCATGACAACCTTAGTTACCAACTCAAGAACATGGCCGGACATCTCTATTACTGTATGAAATGAAAACATTATTTTGAATGTGACCTATCCTTGAACCATGAAATTGCTTACAGAATATAGCTTTGTTTTTCTGTGTTGACCAACTTCCTTTTGAAACAGAAAGCTTGGATGGGATCATCTCTTTTTATTTTGAACATTATGTCAGCAGTGAACTATGATTTGCAACTTGCTAGTCTCTTTAGAATGATATTGAGATATCAAGAAGGTTACATTTAAGAAAATGCTTCTCTTGACCTTTTTCCTATTGCCGGTCTTTCCATTCCACTGCCCTGCGTCTCCTATTTTCAAAAGCAAAAATGCATTTTGTCAACTTTTAGGAGTGAACTAACATATATATGGCTCCAGAGCTAAGATACAAGGACTAAACACCACAAAACTCATATTTTGATTTCACTAGACTTTAAGAGACTTTCTTTTCATTCTTGAATTCCTGAAATTTATATGTGTGAGAATTTACTATCAGGCAAAAATGTGGCACAGACTTGTGCTTCCCCTCAGACTACATTAAGTACATCCTTAAAATAAATACATTTGTTCTACTAAGCTACCCTGAAGGCTAAGGAGACATATATAATCTAGTATATGATGCCTCAGGCCCATGGAGATAGCTTTAAAACAAAGAATATCTATTCTACTGAATATTTTGCCAAGTCAGGGCAGGTATTAATTTCCTGGACTGGTGCAAGGATCTGTTCTGGTAAAGAAACGAGTAGTATTTGCAGTATACTGTATGGTGCAATGCTTTATTCAGTGGCTGTTTGAAATAAGCTGACATATTTATGAAAATGTAGTCATCCATTTTGTGCTCGTTTTGGCTGCTTGAAGAAAACAAATAGTGTCATTCAAAATGGAGCTGCCTCATCATACATGCCTGTAATGTAGTGCAGTTCAGCTAGAAGGTACTCTTTGTGTGTCATTTGTTTTTGTGAGTCTTGTTTTGCTTGAGGAAACTTCATCAGAAGCATCAGAACGCCTGAGCGGCTGAATCTGTGAGTTTGTACGCAGGCTATGGTTTTACACGTTTATTGGATTTTCATAGATTGGTCTGTGGAGCACCACACAGAAATGTGGCTCATTCGAGAGGGTCATTAAAATAGGCCACAAACATCATTAGAGAGGCATGACCAGTTTTAGCGTTCCAGCAGTGCCTGTCGATCTAGTGGCGGAAATACACTGAAACCCTCTCAAGTTCTGTTTCAATGACTCTGTGGGAGAAAACCCCACCATCCCCCAACCAACCCCCTACCAAACCCTCATGCATTCAGCAGTGTTAAATAATTAAAGGATGTATGCCTTTCTTATATAATGATGTCGCTATAAATACTCCTCAAATGTGGGAATTTCTGTGGAGGATGGGTTTTGAGAAAATAGGCTCTTTCCTTGTAGTCAATCACGAGTTGTTGATGTTTAGTTTTTATATTAAAGGGATAGTTCACCCAAAAATGAAAGTTCTGTCATTAATTACTCACCCTCATGTCATTCCAAACCCATAAGACCTTCGTTCATCTTCAGAACACAAATTAAGATATTTTTGATCAAATCTGAGAGCTCTCTGACCCTCCATAGACAGCAATGCAACTGCAATGTTCCCAGATCCAGAAATGTAGCGAAGTAAAATATTCCATGGGACATCAGTGGTTCAACCGTAATTTTACAGAGCTATGAGAATACTTTTTGCAAAGAAAACAATGTAAACAACTGATTATGTTGATTACGTTCTGGAGTACTCTCCAAAATGGCAGAAGACGGTAACTCGGGGAGAAGAATTGTTGAATAAATTGTTATTATTGTTTTCTTTGTGCACAAGAAGTATTCTCGTAGCTTTGAGGCCCACAATATATATATATATATATGTATATGTATATGTATATGTATTTTGTGGGCCTCTGTCTCTTAATGTGAAGGTGATTTCTGTACTGCTGCCCCATGCACTGTTACCCATGAGTACACCGTATAGTCCTCTTTCTCAGCCAGTCAGCAGGTGTCTTGCTTTATGTGTGGTGTGTGCAGCTGTGGCATGTGGTTTAATCTTCCTAAGTGCATCCTGTAAGGAAGTTAATGCATGGTTTTGTTTGTGTGAAAACCTCAATGTATGCTTAACAAGCACTTGTCATTATAGCACACTGGGGTTACTTATCTTTGCCTTTCTCTTGTGACTTGATGATTCACTCATTTGTGGCAACAGCTTCTGAGCCCAATCTTTTCAAAGAATCCAAAGAATCTTTTTTTCTGGTGCTTTTCTCTGCTGTAAATGCCAGTGAGCCACTGCTGTGACCTGTTTATGTAAGAGCTCCTTGCGGAGCTGAACTCGAATGTTTGAGCTGTGTTGCTTTGACTTTGACAGGAAGGAAAAATCAGGGTTGGTCGTGATTCATTGCTTCACATTGTACACAGTACGGAAAAATGCCCTAAGTGGTACATTTATGTAACATATGGGAACATTGTGTGTGCTTGAGCATGTGTATGTGTGTATAATGTGTTTATTCCAGGTCAAATAAATTCACCCATATCTTTAAATATGGCTGAGTCTAACTCCATCTCTGTTGCTTATCCATACAGAAGATGTCAGGCTGCATTTGGGATATATGCTGCAAAAGCATGAGTGGATTTCCATAAGTGAATCCCAAAGGCAGGCTGGTTTCTGTGTGTGTGAGTGTTTCACATCAGAGTAAAGCAGTGCCTTGAGCTTAATATGAATCTGACCCAAAAGTGAGTATGTATGTGGGAGTATGACAGTTCCTCTTCACTTCATGAGCAGTGCTGTAGTACCGTTTCTATATTACATCAGTGTCCTGTTATTTTGATGTCAACTTTAATTCCTGTCAGTAGGGATCAAGTTTGTGTCACCGTTTTTCCTTTGGTTTGACATTCCCTGCTGGATAGTTTTTATGGACAGCTTCTAATTAAAAGTGCAGGATTTCCTCATTGTCTGAATTGTTTGTTATCGATTTTGTCTCTGACTCTGTCAGTTCTGCTTCACTCAGCAGCGTCTCATTAATTCGATTGGTACTTTCAATAGAAATTTGACAAACGGTACAATATCGTTTACTCAGCCACAGGCTTTATTTTGCTTGAACAGATGTCACGAGAATAATATTTCTATTAAATCCTCATATCCTCAGAGGTAAGCTGATAGCAAACCTACTGAAGAAACAGCAGAAACCAGCCAAATGTCCTGATACAAGCTACAAACAAGGTCAAAAATGTACTTTTTTATGACACCTGCCAATAGCAAAGTGCAGGTGAATTAAGCAACCATAAATACAGTTCTGACCATCTGTCTGAACATACTGTAGCTGACAATACAATTTTTAATTACATAAGTCAATTAAACATATGGTAACACTTTTTTAGAGACCAAATCTCACTATCAAGCAGCATTCATAATACTAGCATTTTGGCTGTTTACTTATAAAGCACATATTAATACCTTATTCTGCTTGACCATATTTTAGATCCCTTATACCGAAACTTAACAACTTAATTATTAGTAAGCAGCATATTAGGCAAATTATTAGGCATTATTAAGGCAAAGTCTTAGTTAATAGTGAGAAATGTACTTTTAAAATAAAGTGTGTGGCCAGAAATATTAAATGTAAATATATTAGAAGTTTATGGTATGATTTAATGTTTTTGAAAGAAGTCTCTTATGCTTGCTAAGGCTGCATTTATTTGATCAAAAATACAGTAAAACAGTAATATTCTGAAATATTATTACAGTATAAAATAACATTTCTATTTTAATATAATTTAAAATGTAAATTATTCCTTTCATGGCAATTACTCAGAAATCATTCCAAAATGCTGATTTGGTGCTCAAGAAACATTTATTATTTTCAACGTTGAAACAGTTGTGCTTCTTAATGTTTTTGTGGATTTTTTTTATATATTCAAAAACATTCTAAATGTCATTTTAAGGCAAACTTGCTGATTTAAAAAAAAAAAAATGCTTTCATGTAAATGACACATTTGGTGTTGCATGTTAAGTTTTCACCTTAGACACTAAGGGTTATACTATGTGGGTCATGTGATCTGACCAGGGCTCAAAATTGTGGCTTGTATGAGAGGGTACATGACAGATGGTAGTTGGTATTGGGGGTTTTCAGATGGGGGTGGGATGGTCTGTAGGGACCACTTGGGTGCCCAGATTCTCTCTCCCCCTGTGGACCCAATCCTCTCCCCCCCCACCCCCGAACAGAAACCCTTAAACCTTTAGTGCCCTATTTTTCTTCCAAAACGAATAATGTACAGGCCTATAGCATATGCTGTTCCACCTCATCGTCAATATGGAGCCATTCAATCTGTCCCAGAAAACTGAAAATGTTCAGAGCCTGTAGACTCAGAGCCTGTAAGTCACGAGTCTCTCCAACTGTGAATATTGTTTTACTCTGATGTGACTGTCACAAGACTAAATTTCTTCTCCGTTCCTCTCTTCCTCTCCATCAGCTCGATGCCTTTTGATCTCACATTTGGGTTAGGAGAGCTGCGGAAGTCCTTGGCCCACAAAGCCAGCTCTGTGTTGATCTAATTGAAAGGCCCCTTGTGAGAGTCTTTGGACGCACACTCACATTCAAACAGAAGCGACACAGAAAAAGCACTTTCTCACACAGAAACGTCTTACTCATGGGTTAACCTTACTAGTCAGTGTAATATGCCTGAGGGCATCTGCTGGAAGATGACGGCAGATTTTTAGGTTTATGGCTCACATCGAGACGCTTGAATTGGCATCAGTTTGGTGGAAGTGACTTGATACTGTACCTTTCAGAAAAGAAAAGGCGAATAAGAAAGCCCCAAAAATGTGAAGTGCTTTGTATTATTTGCAATTAGTAGATAACTGCTATTGCAAATATCTGTGATGGCTTTGTTATGGTGCGGATTCCATATATTGCCTCTTTCTCACCTTGTTTCCCACCATTTCAGTCATCCCCTGTCACTCCCATCAAACAGTCTTTGTCCTGCTGTCTCTCTCTGCTCATATTCAGCATCTCTTCCCCTTTGGCGGTGTGCCTTGGACCCTTCACTCAGCCAGCGCGTGCCTGTAAAGGTTAATGCTAATAATACCAGAGACCTGCCTGAACTCCACCAGGAGTCCTGTGTACACAGTTTAAGCTCAAGACCTGGCAGAAAGTGTCTGTGAAGTTTCAACAGGGTTTCTTGTCTTATTCAGCCTCTAGAAACCCAGTCCGATCAGGACACAGCTATACAAATAAACTTGACTTGACATTTAATGGGCAATAAGTTTTTCCCTGCTTCCTCTCCAGTCCACCTGGACCATTTGGATGCCAGAAAAAAATGAGTCATTCACAAATCACCATGATTTTGTCACACATTAGCATATGCCTGCCTAAATTAAAGAGATGGTTCACACAAAAATAAAAAGTCTGTAATTTACTCACCTTCATGTTGTTCCAAACCTGTACAACTTCTTTCTGCAGAACACAAAGAAGATATTTTGAAGAGTGTGATAGCCAGCGTTTTGGTTACCACAGACTGACAAAAAAACACTGAGACTTTTCTCAATATACACTACTTTCTCACTATACACTATGTCTCTTCTGCTCACCAAGCCTGCATTTATTTGATCAAAAGTACAGCAAAAACAGTAAAATTTTGAAAACATTTACTATTTAAAATAACTGCTTTCTATTTGAATATATTTTAAAATGTAATTTATTCCTGTGATCAATGCTAAATTTTCAGCATCATTACTCCAGTCTTCAGTGTCACATGATCCTTCAGAAATCATTCTAATATGCTGATTTGCTGTTCAAGAGTACATTTATTCAGGATACTTTGATGAATAGAAAGATCAAAAGATCAGCATTCATCTGAAATAAAAAGCTTTTGTAACATTATACACTATGCCATTCAAATTCATTGGGGGGGGGGGGGGGGGTATAGAAATTAATACTTTAGAGTGATGATACACTTATAATGTTACAAAAGATTTCTATTTCAGATAAATGCTGTTCTTGTGAACTTTCTGTTCATCAGAGGAACCTGAAAAAATTCTGTTCAGCTGTTTTCAACATAATAATAATAATAATAAATGTTTTTGAGCAGCAAATCAGAATATTAGAATGATATCTGTAGGATCATGTGACTGGGGTAATGATGCAAAAAATTCAGCTTTGAAATCACAGGAATAAATTACATTTTAAAACATATCCAAATAGAAAACAGTTATTTTAAATAGTAAAAATATTTCAAAATTTTACTGTTTTTGTTGTACTTTGGATTAAATAAATGCAGGCTTGGTGAGCAGAAGAGACTTCTTTAAAAAACAAAAAATCTTACTGCTCAAAAATGTTTGACTGGTAGTGTATATTCTTTTATGTTCTTTTTTTAAAGAAAGAAAATATTTCCATGTACAGTAACTTCCATATAACTTTTTTTTCCCTCTGTACAATGGAAATCAATGGGCTCCAATGATGTTTGGTTCCCAACAATCTTCACTTTTTTATGTGTGTGTGTGTGTGTGTGTGTGTGTGTGTGTGTGTGTGTGTGTGTGTGTGTGTGTGTGTGTGTGTGTTCCACAGAAGAAACAATACTATATGGTTTCGAATGACATGTGTAAACAATGATGGCATTTTCATTTTAAGGTGAACTATTCCTTTAAACTGAGAGTGAAAATGGTCATTACAACCATAAATTACATAAAATACATAAGTGGGCTTCCAAGAAAAAAACTGTAAAAGTATAGGATAGCGCCCTTTTAATATTCTTGTAATTTTGGTAAGTTACATTTTGGCCTAAAGTGAGGGGTTTTACCCTGTAGCTATCATAATAAATTGCTCTGCGGTAAAGTAGAAATTTATGCCTAATGTCCTAAAAGATTGGAATTTCTTTCTACAGTATAATAGAGAGTGACAACTAAATGATGGCCTTGTTATAACTATCTAAAGCTTTAGTATTAGTATTAGCAGATATGCTTTGTGCAAAGCAGCTTTGTTCTGATTTTCCACAATTAATAATTATATCAGTCAGACGTAACTCTTCTTTGTTGTTTTATGGCTAGTTTCTTTCACCACAGCCTCATCTTTGCTCTTAATACCATGCAATGTGTTGAATGTTGCTCCTGACCCCCGTGATCCATGATGGACAGATAAAGTAGTTCATAAGGAGGAGGAGGGACGGCACAGCCTCTGTGATTATAGAAGAGATTTGTGAAAGCCTAGAGGAAAGTGCCAGATGGCTGAGAATCTCAAAGCCCTCCATTCTCTATCTGCCATGACACACAGACATTTCTCCCGCCTCCAGACTCCCATCTCTTTAGATCTCTCGCTCTCTCTCTTGCTCTCAGTCTTTCCTTCAACCCCCTCCTCACTCTCTTTTCTTCTAGACTTTGCAATGTTTACTAGCTCCTTCACAGCTGTTGGTCAGAATAACAGGAGTATGTTTTAATTTCCTCTGTTTCTCTTTCTGCTGTGCTCATGCTGTTCTTCCTGAGTCATTCCTACTCTAAAGTACATTTTCATATCTCTGTGAAATATTATATGGGATAGCTTAAAATATTAAACTTAGGCATTTTAAAGATGGAAATCGTATTAGTTTACATGCAGCATCATATCTAGTGGGAAAACAACAGCATTGTTAAGTATTAGCAATGGATTTGATGGATTATGTGTTGTTTTGTAACCTTAGAGGAGTCCAGTTTTCGTCCAGTTTGATAATATTAGAGAAATTAGTACGGAAGTCATTTTTTCTGGCATTCCAGAAGGTAAAATTTAAGGTAAAGGTACTTTTAAGAGAAATTCCCAATCCACAAGGATTGTGAAGGTGAATCATTCCTTTCCACTTGATCATAATTCTGTAGTGGACCGTGGTGTAATGTTCAGTCTTTTTGAAACATCATCCATCCATGTACATTCCTTTGATTTGAGGCTGTCTCCAATTTTTCTCACCCGCTTCCTTTTGTTTTCCACTTATATGGCAGACTGCACTCATAATGAAATAAGCCTGGTCCAGCACTCTTCTGTCTCTTCGTGTTAAGTGGACTGAAAGCAACTCAGTTAGAGAACTTTTATGCCCTTGAAAGCCGTGATACTTAGCAGAAGTAAACTGATCCTGACACTTGCAATGAGAATCATCCATCTCAGGGATTGCATGTGTATGTGTGTGTGTTTGTACATCTGTAGGTTGATTATTTCCTTCTATGGTTAGGCAGTAGTTGGCCATTAGCCTCTAGGTTTGTGTTGCTTTGTGCTCTTTGCATGGTTCCTTCTGCTTCCACTTCACAGACTGTGTTAAATAGGGACACCCTGTAGAGAGTGAACGTGTAGATTATCTCTCCCATTTGATCTGCTTGTTCATTTTATAGCATTACTTATCCAGGACAGATGTAGTGTAGTGTAGATCAGCCCAGTGGGTTGCCTGACACTGAGCATGTTTTGTGAGGACAGACTCACTTGTAATGTTCTTGTAATCATTTAACATCATCTTTGTCTTACACTGTAAAACATATGAAATTCATGTTAAAAAACTGCATATTTGGTTGCCAGAACTTTACTATAAAAATATGGTAGCAACAGTTTTACAAATGTAACTTAAAGGGATAGTTCACCCAAAAATACCCCCAGGGCATCCAAGATGTAGGTGACTTTGTTTCTTCAGTAGAACACAAACGAAGATTCTTAACTCAAACCGTTGCAGTCTGTCAGTCCTATAATGCAAGTCAATGGGCACACAATCTTTGAGAGTAAAAAAAAACATGCACAGACAAATCTAAATTAAAACCTGCGGCTCGTGACGATACATTGATGTCCTAAGACACGAAGCGATCGGCTTATGCGAGAAACTGAACAGTATTTTTATCATTTTTTTACCTCTAATACACCACTATGTCCAACTGCCCTGAGCGTGTGCACGGCATCCGGTGCGTGACGTCTGTATGTGCTCTGGCGTAGTGCACGTGTGTCAAGAAAAACATCTCATTTGTGGGGCGTTATGACAGGGTTGGCCCTTTGCTGACCCTGCTGAGATGACCAGCTGGTCTTGATGTGGCCTAAATAAACCTCAGGCTTAATGATCACCCCTGAAGAAGTGCTAACCTGCTCTCTGTGTGAGTGTGCATGTTTGAGTGTGAGGATGTATTAAGTGGTTTATGTGTGCATCAGAGAGTAAAGGAGCATAAAGGGTTCTTTTGTTAGTAATGTTCACCTTAATTAATAGTACACAATTGTTTGTGCACTAAAGTTCCCAAGACCCACAAGATCACGAGCGAGGTTGGAGACTTGCATGTCTCTAGGCCAAAGCACATTAAGTCAGCAAGACATTTCTTCTCACCCACCACTTACTGTACATGCATCACCAAGGGAACATAATGTGTAATAATTGCTCTGTGTTATTTCACAATGATTTGCCAGCATCCCACAGGCAACACATTGGTATCATAATGATGCTAGGATTTGTATTTACCTCTTGACCTCCTAAAGTGTCTTATTTTATGCAAGCACTATGTAAATTATTTGCCATAGCAAAATTAAGCCAATTTTTTGCTGCTGAACAGAACAGCTTGCATACTGTGTTCCTGCAATGATCAGAATTTTTTCACCTTATTCAGAATATACACCATAACTGAATATTTAAATGTATGTGTCCAAACAAGGGCGATTTTGAAATTACATACAGATGGTTGTGAACATGCAAAGCTATTAAAAATAAAGTCTAAACCAGAAAATGGACTTAATGTTTCTATAAATAAGCTCACCAATCTATTGTCTTATTTTCTTCATAGGCTCGTAGGAAAGAAGTGTTCCTGCAGGAACGCTATGGACAGTTCAGTCTGACAGACCCATTCCTTGCCCTGCAGAGGGACTTTGAGTCAGAGACGGGGTCAAAGGACCGCAGGCCTGTTAGCGCGAATCCCATTACTGTGCTGGAAGCTGTTATGGCCCATTGCCGTAAGATGCAGGAGAGGATGTCTGCCCAGCTCTCAGCTGCTGAGAGCAGACAGAAGAGGGTAAGATCTCAAATTGTGTGTTTAATGGTGTATGTATATATGTTTAACAGGGCAAGACTACAGAAAGGATTGTGTGTGAATTATTCAAAGAGTATTTGCATATTCTATCTGAAATAAGTCCTCCTTTCCTGTAGGATTACCTTGATGTGATTAAGTTTGCTGTCAGAGGTATGCTGCAGTGTTCCTAGTTATTCTCGGAATATACTCTAGTATGTAATGCGTACACCTGTGTATGTGTCTTTTTAGGGGGGGTGTAGTAATGTGTCTATATCAGCTGCGCTGATACTGTTCTGGCACAAATAGTGACATGAAATCAAGACTTGAAGGCAAAATCCAATTTTTCTAACCTCCACATAGGCATAGTACATGTCAGAAAACAGTAAGAAAGAGAGTGCCAGACAAGGAGAGCAATGATGGTGTAAAAAGAAGAGGAGGAGGTGTTAGAGAAGGAGAGAAATGCTAAGCTCTAAAACACTCTGCCAAACACATTTGTAAATCTATATCTCACAATTTGAGCTATTGCTACGAAGAATACAAGCTACACGATATCAAAGCTGGCCTTGAACTTTAAAAACACACAAAGGTGTGCTTCTTCCAAGCAGGGCCGTTTCTAGCCATTTTGACGCCCTCATATTTTAGGGTGTCCGTGCCACACTTGATCACAACCCTGTTAAAATGTAGTGGCAGTGCGTGCGCTCATTGGCGCCCCCTCCAGCTGGTGGCGCTCTAGGCGACCACCTAGCTTGCCTATGCCTAGAAACGGTACTGCTTCCAAGTGACCCCTGGCCCATCACTGCACACCATTTCTGCAGACCAGATATCAGCTGTGTCCACCATCTCAGTGGCTTCAGCGATATTTTAGGATAGGCCCATTATATATAACAAGATACAGTTTATATATAGGTACATAGCATGCATATTTACATGTTACACTGACACTGAGAGAACTGAGCTATCTGTTCCAATAATAAACATTTGTGCTTGGTTGTTATGGTGACAGTTCTCTTATTGCATTGGTACTATTGTTAAATGTAACAGCTCTTATATATAGTACTAGTCACGATGAGGAAATGTTAAATAATGTTTATGAATAGAATAAACATACAGTAGTTATATGTTATCACAGTGATTTCTGTCTGTTTCTAGCCACTGTGCCTAATATTTTCTCATTATTTCTGAGCAAGTATTCATTTATTCATAGGCTAAGCAGCTCAAATCTGTAAATAAAGCCTGAACTCTTATCTGCAACATGTAGAATGAATAAGAGCTAATTGGTCATCTTTGTTTCCTGCAAGTAGTGTATTGCAGCAGTTGATGGTAGTAGTGTGTCCCCTATTTATATTCAATTTTCATATTAAAAGAAGCTGATACCTCTAAGGTCAAAGTGCTATCAAACATGATTGATGTGATCATCTCAGCCAATAACTTAGCTCATGAGTACTGATCCCTTGACCTACTTTACAAAGATACAACTAATTAAGCCAGTCTCCAAAATAAACATTGGGGTTTATTAATAGATTTATTTATAAAACATAGAAAAACACTACAACTGATAAATTAATGCAAACGTTTTATTAGTGGAGCTTAGACATAAGCAGAAAGTTATTTAAGATTAACACAGAGTGTCCTCTGATTTCAGGACATTTTCTCCAAGTTTCGTTGTACTAGATTTTAAAGTCATTTTTTAAATTTTCTCACTGTCCAATGGACTGACAAACCTTTAATTGTTTAATAATCAGTGTCTTGCTTTATGTGTGTGTTATCTACTCTCTGCGAGTCTCACGTTTTCCCTGCTGCTGCTGTGTCTAGCTTGAAATGGAGAAACTGCAGCTGCAGAGCCTGGAGCAGGAACACAGAAAGCTGTCTGCTCAGCTGAAGGATGAGCGAGAGAAAAACAAACACGTGGTGATGTCACTGGTGCATGAATGCAAACAGCTAGCTGCTCGTGTGGTCGAAGAGAACCAACGCTTTGAGGAGCTCTCGTCCCGCACTGAGCATGAAGGCCGCTCCGTGGGACGACTGGAGGAAGAACTAGCATCCGAACGGCGTCGTAGCCAACAGATGGAAGCGGAGATGGAGAAACAGCTGGCTGAGTTTGACACAGAGCGAGAGCAGCTACGGTCCAGGCTTAGCCGTGAGGAGATGCGTGCTGCAGAGCTGCGAGCTGAAAGTGAGAATCTCCGCCAGCAGGTGGAGCAGCTAAGAACTGAGCGATGCAAAGATGTCCCACCACTGCCTTCTGCCCCAGCATCTGCCCCAGTCAAACCCAAGACTGTCGCATCTGTGGCTGTGGGCACTGAAGCCACTGTCTGCAAGACTGCCTCCTCTCAGACAGATGTACCACTGGAAAATGAAGGGGCTAAGAAGGTGCCACTTTCCATCCCCGTCAAGCCTACAGGTTCCACCTATGCTAGCATGAACCTACCTAAGACTTCCAGTGTGGGGCGGGGGCTACACCACGGGGGCTCTCAGGCAGAAAATGGAGGAGAGGGCCAAACGCATGCGCATGGCTCACATTCACCTAGTGTCTCTGCTACCTTGCCGACTGGGGTCAGTCCACGCGTCCAGGCGGCCCGTTACAAATTCCAACCCTCTGCTTCAGAGCACGACCAAAATGGAACCGCAAACCAGAGCCCCCCTTCCCGCGATCTGTCCCCCACAAATCGAGACAACTTTGCAGCCAAACAGCAGGCACGCCACACAGTCACACAGGTTCTCTCCCGATTTACAAGCCCTCCAGCAGGGGGGCCCCCTGCAGCCCTTCGCCCCGGTCTGCCACACTCCGCATCTGAGGGAGGACCGTTCACTGGGCGTTTGGGACACCCCCAGATAGGCCTTAAATCACCAACTGTGGCCCGCATCGACCGGGGTAACCCACCTCCCATCCCACCAAAAAAACCAGGACTGTCCCAGACACCGTCCCCTCCACACCCTCCAATCAAAGTAGTAGGTGAAGCCAGCAGGTCCCCAGGAACAGGACTGGGGGTGGGCCTCGCCAAATCAACTGCCACCCCTCAGCTTCCACCAAAGCCCTCCTTAGATTTGGGCAGTACAGTCCCAGCCTTGACTGCGTCACAGGTGGGTGCTTCCTGTACTGGCTGGCCGTGGGGGTCGCAGCCAACAGCAGCATGTGTGGAGTGTCCCCCTGTCACCACCTCCTCCACAGCTACCATTGTCAGTAGCCCCTCCATAAACCCACCTAGTCTTCCGTCCCATAGCCCCCAGCACCTGGGCAGCCCCCTGGCAGCAGCATCAGGTAAAAGGGTGCTCCATTCTTCACCCTTGCTTTCACTGCTTCTCCTCTCTACTCCCCTGCTTTTCCATACTTGATGTATTCTTCAGTAAGTCCTAGCAGAGGAGGACATAGACTTGGAGAAATCAAGAGAGGAGTATTCATACACTACTAGGGTGACCTGCCGGGTGAAATGCAGTACTTCAAAGTAACCAAGAATATTTGTAAGATTCTTGAGTGCACCTACCCATGTCAGGACAGGTTCTTGACCTCACAAAAGCACTTTTAGATATAAATAGGTCAGGTTGACCCTCTCTTGAAAAAGCAGGTCTCTAGGGGTCTTTCCTGTAACCCATTCTGAAGCTGATGCCAGAGGCTGCTCTATCCCCTTTCCTCCCATTGACCTACAGCATGGTTCTGCCTGTCCTGTGTGTCACCACTAACCTGTTTCCCACAATGTCTTATACTAACCACTCCACCGTGTCCATGCCACCATCTGTTTCTTTGTTTCACCAGCTGTAGAGAAACTTGAAGCCTTTGAATGTGGTGTTGTTCACTGCATTTTTAATGTATAATTCCATTGTTTCAAAGATATTCCTAGACAACTAAACCAATATAATTGTATTTGTCAAGATCTTGTACTTAAATATTCCTAAATATGTCTCTCTGCATTTATTCCCCACAATAGTATGCACTTCTACATCTGAAATATACTGTTGACATCTTTGTTTGAGAACTGTAAATTCATATCTTAGAGCAGAGTTGTCTAATTCTGCTCCTGGAGGGTCAATGTCCTGCAAAATTTAGCTCTAGCACACCTTTCTGGAAATTTGCAGTGATCCTGAAGACCTTGATTAGCTAAACTCTACAGGACAGTGATCCTCAATGAGCAGAAATGGACACCCGTTTTAGAATAAAATGATACCTTCAGTAAAGGCCAGCATAGATTAGCAGGAATGTCCAAGCTGATCTGGCTGGTTAGTGCCAACAGCATGGTTTTTCCTGTAAAGTATTGCTGGTTAAGCTAATTGCGAAGCCTGGTGAAGACACCAGTACATCCTACGCTGGTAACCAACATAAAAAAACACAACATATGCTGGTCTTTTGAGCAGGGTAGCTCCAAAGAAGCTTTGACAAAGATGCCAATTAGGTAGAGTTATGTGTTGGTATGTAAGCCAAAAGTATAAGACAGCTCCAACTGCCGTTAGATTTTCCCCTTGGAAACAGTGTCAGAAGCTTTAGAGTTCTCTCACATTTTGAAATACCACCCTGTCTCTGCAGGCCTCTTCATAGCTCTCTGAGAGCACCAGAGAAAGACAATTGTAACGCCAGTGAAAGCAGAGCAAGTATTCCAGCAGAGTCTTCCTCTTCATTGTCACTAGAGACTAATCCACAGGGTAGCTCTGAGAGATGTCGTTAGCTAGCTGTCATCGCTAAATGCTAAAAATTAGCACTTTTCTCCCTCTCTCTGCAGCCACTCAGCCATGGCAGTTCTCTGAGGCTCCTCTGCTCTCTCTGCCGCCCATTTTAACCCAGAAAAGAGCCAATAATCTTATGCTTTCCACTGGACTTCAATGAAACAACCTATCTCTCTCACTTCAACTCCCTCCACTAACCGAGATAAACATAGAGAATCCCTAGAGACAAAGCTATTTACAAACATACCCTAGCATTAGCAATCAGATACTAGGCTAGTTACATCCACACTCATTTGAATTCTGTTTTCATAGGTACTACTTAGCCATTAGTATTCCCAGTGCTTTGTCAAAATTCATCTGTTTCTCTGCTGTAGTTTCCATCTTTCTAACGCTGTCTAATTGACGTGTCTCACACAATCTGCTCCATGATTAGAATGTTTTAGTTTGACTGACACAATCTGTGATGCGTGACTTTGATTAATATGCCATAAACTGCCTGCTGCCTGATTTCATTTATCTGGTTGAGTTTTGTCTTTTATTTGACTCTTTGTTTTTAACCTGATCCAAAAACAGATGAAGTTGACTTTAGCATTTGAAAAAGGATCTGATTACTAGGAGAGAGGGTGTGAATTGTAGATACACTCTTTAGAATAATACATTTCCAATGTTGTGCCAAAATGTGTACATCACATAAACATTTACCCTTTGTTTTCACTGAATTTGGCTTACTTCGCATTTCCTTTAGAACACAAATTTTTGTGTGTTCATCTCTCAGGAGAGTAATTTGGTTACTGAACTACAAAACAGTTGTCCCAGTCAGCACTGCGCCAGTGGCAGTGGCCTTAAATTATTTCTGAATGACAAATGGAGTCGTTCTTCTGGGTAATGTTTTGGATCAGAGAACACATTTTGACACAATACAAGCACCCTGCCTCACTAGTTACTGCTGTTGCTTGAACCCTCCCAGGCTGGTGTTCCTCCATAGTCCCCTCGCTAACCTGCGGTGACCCCGTCCCCCTGGATGACGGGCAAACCCTTCTCCTCCAAGCTGCTTCCCAGGGAAATGTCACTTTATTGTCTATGCTGCTTAACCAAGATCCACTTTTGGATATTCATCACCATCAACATGAATTAACCTCTGCCTTGATCTCTGCTGCTCTTAATGGACACACAGGTACGTGCTGGGCAGATTAGCATTTCTATACATGAAATAATTGAAATTTGGTGGCTTTGCATAAGTTTTGCATAAGACATTATCCAGTGATTGTTTTTCTATAGATTTAGAATTAGTTGTGTACACATATATATTTATAATATAAATAATGTTTTAATGTCTATTTTTTAGACTGCTTAAATTTGCTGCTGACTTCAGGGGCATCTGCTGATGCTGTTGATGAAACAGGATTTACGCCGTTACATGCCGCTGCTGAAAATGGTCACCATGGGTGAGTCCTCTCTTCTCAATTCCCTTGCTTTTGTGCCTTTTTAATTATTTTATTTTGTTTTCAAGAACAGACAGCTTTGCGCCTCTTATTGCACTGTTACTAGCATCATATCAGGTGATTTGATCATAAGTTGTCAGGTCAGATAGACTGAGTTTTTTTTTTCCAAGTATACTTGCAAATTTTAATCTCTCGTGCATTTTTATGGGATTTTTGGTCCCACTTTATATTAGGTGGCCTACTACAATGTACTTACATTGAAATTAATATTTGATGCAGTGCACTTATTGTGTACATACATGTTTTTACATTGTACTTATATTTAAAAAATACCTGCATGTAATTACATCTGTAATTAATTTCTGTAATTACATTTATAATTACACTCTTGACCCATCCCTTACACCTTAACCCACCCTTAAACCTACCCATACCACCAAACCTGTCCCTAACCTTACCCATATCCCACCTCAATAGCAGCAAAAGTGTTTTGCAATACAATAAGAACACAATATGTAGATTGTATTTTTTATGTAAGTGCATAGTAGTTAAAGCCATCTAATATAAAGTGGACCAGATTTTTGTATGGGACTGTTCTTTTAAAGCCGCATGTTACAGGCTTGTATAAAAACCTTTGCTTTAGTGCATTGCATTAAATGATTGTCAAGTGAGTAGGTGGTATGCATAAAAAAGGATTAGTAGTCATATGCGCTTGTGACTACCTCAGTATGTGGATTGAGTAACCAGATGACACGTTTTGGATCTCTTTTGGACATGTATTTAGCGCTGCCCAGTTGTGATTAAATCGTGTAACCAGGGTCTACACAATTTTGTGTCTTTGATTTGTTTCTCTATGCAAAGATATCTGCTCTCTTATTGGTAGGTGCGTGAGAGCTCTTGTGAAATGTGGAGTTGATTTGGAGAGGGAGTGTTCGCAGGGAAGGACCCCTCTGTACCTGGCCTGTGAACAGGGACATGTGGAGTGTGTAAAAGTCTTGCTAGACGCAGGAGCAGACTGCTCACATGTCACGTCTGTGAGTTTTCAGATCCACACTGACACCAGTGTCACACAAATGTCAATTACATTCTGCGTTCCTGAACACGTTAGGAAATACTGCCCCCTCTTTTCATCTCCATGGTTACCTTAACAGTTGAGCGTGGGTATTTCGCTCTCTGTGTGTTGCTCAGAATGTAATTATGGTCCCTATTTTAGAAACACTTAATTATGCCCTAGATGTTTTCTCAGTTTGCTCTAATTTACTGGGCTTAAAAAAAAACAAAATATCCTGGGAAATTCTAAATGTCTATATTAAGGAATTTGCTGGTTAGTTCATCTTTTGTGCAGTTTTATATTTTTGTAATCTGCTTTACTTCAACTTCAACTTTAATTTATTTATGTAGCACATTTAAATGCAACTTTGTTGCCCAAAGTGCTTCACAAAAATGAAGAATAAAAAATCAAAATACACTCACATAACTTACACACAAATAAAACAAACACTTGTAAGGGGTTCCCAAATCAAAATTTCCCTACTTCAAAAGCCAGACTAAAAAAATAAGTGTGTGTATTGTAAGTGTGTGTATTGGTAGATTAGTATGTTTGTGGAATTTTAAAAAATGATATAAATAAAAATACTGCAAATGAATAAAAAAAAATTAAAAATTAAAACACTCATTCTAATATAAACAATACTAATTAAGTAAATAATAAAATTTATTTTCATGTTATTTATTATTATTTTTTATTACACGATTGTGCAATTATTGCATTTCCTCAAAAATACCTTTTTTCTACCTTTTTTCTTTATCCCTTAAACTTAAGTGTTTTTTGTTTTTTGTTCACAGGACAACTGCACGGCTCTGCACGCCGCAGTCAGTTCAGGTCACGTGGGCCCTCTGAAGCTCCTGCTACATCACCCATCTCCTGAACCAGAATCTCCTTCAGACCCCAACCAGGAGCTCCAACACCATGGCAGAACCAAGGCCAGACAAATTCTCAACCACAGTAACCAGGATGGCTGGACAGCTGCCCATATTGCTGCATCCAGGGGCTACAAGGTGACATGTTTGATGCTGAATACATTGCTTCACACCAGAAAACAAGAGTTAGAGGAGATTCATAAACACAGATGGTGCCTTGCATGCTTATGTATCTCCTGGTTTACAGAAATGCCTGGAGGTTTTGTGTAACCACAGTCAACAGGACATGGAGAAGAGGGATAAATGCAATCGCACCATACATGATGTTGCCACAGATGACTGCAAAGACCTACTAGAGAACCTGGGTAAGTATAGTTTGAGCGATGGAGCTTTGTACAAATGTGATAGTTGATAATTGAACCCTGCCTTACCATTTAACTTTTGATTGCTATCCTACTTTAGACTGGTACGTAGTGGTTGTACAGGTGCTCATGAGCTCACCGGAGCGTCTTTGCCCTGTGGATCTCCTGGAGGATGGCTGCGCTGTTGGCAAAGTTTCAGTTCAGCGCCATACTAGCTGGGAAGAACTAACAGGAAGCTTGAGTCACCTGCTGACCAGTCACCTTCATCTAATTTGTGGGAGCTGGGAACTGGAGGAAGCTCTAGGCGGAACAGATACTTTGGGGCTCTCTTCTAACAGCATGGCCTCTGTAGTTATAGGTAAACACATCTACTGTACATCTTACAGTGTAACTAGCTACTTGCCTAGAAATTCAGATTAATTTGTGTCCATTTAACTTGATTCTCTCCATAAATGTAGGTGTTACAGTATCTCACAGAAGTGAGTACACCCCTCACATTTTTGTAAATATTTTATTATATCTTTTCATGTGACAACACTGAAGAAATGACACTTTGCTACAATGTAAAGTAGTGAGTGTACAACTTTTATAACAGTGTAAATTTGCTGTCTCCTCAAAATAACTCAACACACAGCCATTAATGTCTAAACCGCTGGCCACAAAAGTACACCAATTAGCCATTTTCTCTCTCCGGTGTCATGTGACTCGTTAGTGTTACAAGGTCTCAGGTGTGAATGGGGAGCAGGTGTGTTAAATTTGGTGTTATCGCTCTCACTCTCTCATACTGGTCACTGGAAGTTCAACATAGCACCTCATGGCAAAGAACTCTGAGGATCTGAAAAAAAGAATTGTTGCTCTACATAAAGATGGTGTAAACTATAAGGGGATTGCCAAGACCCTGAAACTGAGCTGCAGCACGGTGGCCAAGACCATACAGCGGTTTGACAGGACAGGTTCCACTCAGAACAGGCCTCACCATGGTCGACCAAAGAAGTTGAGTGCATGTGCTCAGCGTCATATCCAGAGGTTGTGTTTGGGAAATAGACGTATGAGTGCTGCCAGCATTGCTGCAGAGGTCGAAGGGGTTGGGGGTCAGCTTGTCAGTGCTCAGACCATACGCCGCACACTGCATCAAATTGGTCTGCATGGCTGTCGTCCCAGAAGGAAGCCTCTTCTAAAGATGATGCACAAGAAAGCCCGCAAACAGTTTGCTGAAGACAAGCAGACTAAGGACATGGATTACTGGAACCATGTCCTGTGGTCTGATGAGACCAAGATAAACTTATTTGGTTCAGATGGTGTCAGGCGTGTGTCGGCAACCAGGTGAGGAGTACAAAGACAAGTGTGTCTTGCCTACAGTCAAGCATGGTGGTGGGAGTGTCATGATCTGGGGCTGCATGAGTGCTGCCGGCACTGGGGAGCTGCAGTTCATTGAGGGAACCATGATCACCTCCCTTCGGAAACTGGGCCACAGGGCAGTATTCCAACATGATAACGACCCCAAACACACCTCCAAGATGACCACTGCCTTGCTAAAGAAGCTGAGGGTAAAGGTGATGGACCTAAACCCTATTGAGCATCTGTGGGGCATCCTCAAACGGAAGGTGGAGGAGCACAAGGTCTCTAACATCCACCAGCTCTGTGATGTCGTCATGGAGGAGTGGAAGAGGACTCCAGTGGCAACCTGTGAAGCTCTGGTGAACTCTATACCCAAGAGGATTAAGGCAGTGCTGGAAAATAATGGTGGTCACACAAAATATTGACACTTTGGGCCCAATTTGGGTGGTGTTTAGGGGTGTACTCACTTTTGTGGCCAGTGGTTTAGACATTAATGGCTGTGTTGAGTTATTTTGAGGGGACAGCAAATTTACACTGTTATACAAGCTGTACACTCACTACTTTACATTTTAGCAAAGTGTCATTTCTTCAGTGTTGTCACATGAAAAGATATAATAAAATATTTACAATTTGTAATATTGTAATATTACAATATTACAAATGTAAGGGGTGTACTCACTTCTGTGAGATACTGTATGTGTTGTATTTAATTAATAATAATACAAATATCTCATGAAAATTAACCTCAAAATCAAAAGAAAATGTAAATACACTACTATTTAAAAGTCGGAGGTTAATAAGATTTTTTTAATGTTTTTGAAAAAGTCTCCTATGCTGACTAAGGCTGCATTTATTTGATCAACAATACAGAAAAAAATGTAATGTAGTGAAATATTATGCAAATATTATACAATGAAAAAAAGATTCTATCTATTGTAACATATGTATTGCACATAGCAGTTGTGCTAGTTATGTTTGTGAAATTTATTTTAGGATTTTTTTTTAGGATTCCTTGATGAATAGAATTTTCAAAAGAACAGTGTTTATTTAAAATAGAATTTTATTGTAACAATGTAAAAGCATTTACCTTCACTTTTGGTCAATTTAATGCATCCTTGCTGATTAAAAGTATTGATTTCTTTAAAAAAAAACCTCTCTGATCCCATCTTTTGAATGGTAGTGTATATAATTTATACACAGTATCCCCCTCTTACATTTAAAAAAATCACATTTTTATTTCTGTAATGCAAAGAAATATATATTACTTGAATTGTAAATAACAATTTTAAGGATAAATCACTGTAGTAATTTTATATTATTGTCTCTAAACAGAATAATTTTCATTCAGAGTTTTCATTAATTTATTTGTTGCATTTTTTTGTTAAATTAATTAAGTAATTTGTAGTTACACAATGCAAAAAAAATCAATCTTAATAATCCTAAACAGCATTTTTTAAAATGTATTTAATTTATTTTGACATGAAATATGACCTAGACATTTCTTCACCCTTTCACTCACATATTTGAATGTACAGTGCAGAAGCAGCCATGATCGTTTCGTGATTTCTTTGAAATGCAACCTGTAGCGTAGAGACACATTTGCAATGGCTATTCTTAGACAATCCCAGCCTCCTGAACAGCTGCAGCGCTTCCTGAATTGCCCTTGGTCACTGTTCAAGTTTTAATTTCCCCACCTCAGCGATTTTATACTGCTGTTGTCATAGATGCAAGAAAAAAGAGACGACCAAAAAGCCCAATATGTTACATATAAATATCAAATATAACTGTCACTAGTGTGATTTGTGGTATAAAACTTCTGAATATAGAAAGCAGCACCACACACACACATCCACACAAACATGCTATTATCTACTTGTGTAGGCTCTTCAGTAGTTATGCTGACACTGGCTCTAGTGAGCTTGAAGTTAAAATGGCTCTTGTCTTGGGTGTTGTCCAACACCACATTGGGCCAAGTAGGGAAGGACGTGGGATAAGGGCCTAACTGAGCTTGGCTCGACCCAAGGGTTGTCATGCAGGGCTGCTGAAAATAAACTAGCCTTCTCCAAGTTTTCACCTATCTCTTTCACACCCCTCTGGCCTTCTCCCTCTCTCTTTTGCACTCTTTCTCTCACCACTTCTTTTTTTGTTTACACTCAACTCCTCCCTTAAGACAAGATGTTTCCAAACACCAAGAGCAGATGTCAAAATGAAGCGATTTGGCCTACAGAGAGCAACGTGATGACTATCTACTATTCCTGACACAAAACATGTGGAGACTGACAGACAGCAAAGAGAGAGTGAAGAGGATTTGCAGGATAAAAGCTGATTTATCATGGCTCTCAAGTTTGACATACAGTACTACTGTAGATGAAAACTGCTCCCATGTCAGTTAGGATTACACATCCGTGTCTTTCACCATAGACGGACACATAAATCTAGCCGATGTACCTCTCTTGAATCCTCTTGTTAAACTGTTATCTTTATGCGTGTGTATTTCAGGTGATGCTGTATGGTTGCCAGGGCAGGAGCTGCCTCAGTCTCCATGGGACCTTGTTCGGAAGCGTCTGAGTCAACGTATTACCATACATCTTAAAGGTGGGCTTTGTAGCCATTTCATTCAGTCTCTTCAAACTAAGGCCTGTTTCACACTATTTTCACTACTTTCAAATAGCTATTTTAAAATGTAATAATATTTCAAAATTGCATTGCTTTTACTATATTTTTTAAATGCTTTGAATTTTTGAATGAATATGAAATAAATGCAGCCATAGTGAGAATAATAAGATAACATTAAAAAAATCCTTGCACATTTTCGTATGTGTTTTTTTTTTTTTTCCGTTTTTTCGTATTCGTCATCCTTTCCTATCAAAATGCTTGCTACGGATGCGAAAACGCAGACAATTGAACCAGATCGAATTTTTTATGACGGACAAAAGTTTCGGAGGCAGTGTGTAAACGTGATTGACACAATGTGAGGTCGTATTTATTTTTTACTGTGCAAAAATTTTGGATGAACATTTCGGACTCAGTGTGCAAAGACTTTAACACTTTATTTTAAGGTGTCCTTGTTACACTTGTTACATGTACTTACTATTATAATAACAATTAATTATGCATAATTACATGCAAATAACCCTAAACCGAACCCTAATCCTAACCTTAACCATATAGTAAGTACATTACTCAGTACTTAAATGTATAATTACATTGTAATAAGGACACATTAAAATAAAGTGTAACCAAAAAATCACACAAAACCCTATTCTTATAAACTCTATTCTTTTTTAATTCTATGTACATGTTATCTTTTTAATTATTAAAAAAAAAATAACTTGACCTTCTAACACTAGTTCTATCTATTCTATCTCTTTTCTATTTTAATTCATTGATACATTTATGAAATGTATTCAAATACATACAGTGCTATTCAGTTTAGAATCAGTTTTTTTAAGTAATTAATATTTTTATTCAGCAAGAATGCATTTAATTGATGAAAGGGGACAGTAAGGCATTTATGGTGTTACAAAAAAACATATTTAAATAAATGTAATAATTTAGTTTCAATATTGATAATAATTTAAAAAAAAATCTTGAGCAAATGTTCTTTATTCTTTTTTTATTCTATCTACTCTAAAATTATAATAACTTGACCCTCTGACAATAGCTCTATTTATTCTATCTCTTTTCTATCTACTTTTTGTTCTGTGTATTTAATATTAGAAGAAAAACTGGCTACGTACTGCGTTAGACTAACCGGGACTTGTCACAACACTTAAATATTTTAGTTGTTTTGATTTGTTCCATTACCCTCTTTTGTAAATCGCTCTGGATAAAAGCATCTTCTAAATGATTAAATGGTAATGTAACCCTAATGTGCTGTTTTGGTGTTTAAGAAATTATTATCAATGTTGAAAGCAGTTGTGCTGCTTAATAGTATACTTATAATAGTAACTGTTATACGTTTAGTCAGTATTCTTTAATGAATAAAAAGAAAGAACAGCGTTTATTTGATATATGTTTTTTTTTAAACTGTCACTTTTGAATAATTGAATGGATCTTTGCTGAATGAAAAAACAAAATCTTTCCCAAACATTTTAATGACTCAACTTGTATATTACAACCTGAAGTGTTAATAAAAATGTAGTTTATGTGGAAATTAACATTAAATTAGATTAATAAATGGTGTAACAGTAATGGCTATAGCTCCTAATATGTAATGCATTAACTAATATTAACAAATTGAACCTTATTGTAAAGTATTGCCAGATATTTAGTAAAATGTATCACATTGTGCATAAGAGATTCGGATTCGGAGATACTCTTCTGTGATAGAAAGAATCAGCAGATCTCTTGGGTTTCCACGCTTTAATGAATAGCCACGCTGTGCTCCCCTTCATCACATGACCCTGATGTTTAGCCAGGCTCCAGAATATTCCATCTCATACGATGGCACGTCAAAACAGCTCTGTGAAGTCCTTGCTTAAATCCATTTCACGCAGATCTCCTGATCTCCCATGGCCTCTGTGTGCTCTTTGATATACTGTGTATGTTTGATTTATGGCTCATGGCTGCTATGATTTTGCTTTCTGTCAGGCCTGTCAGAGTGCACTCTGGATGAGATGACGTACGACTCCCTGATCCCTCTACAGCTGCTGCAGAACTATGTCCGCCTGGTACGCTGACTCACTCTCTGCAGCAGAGTTTTTAGCATGCCTGAGTTTCTCTGGATGATCTTTAAAGTTTGGATAAAGAGGGCTGAGAGAAACAAGGCCTTATAATACCGTGGGACCAAAACAACATTCTTTGAGCCTCCACCACCAGTTTGGCACCTTGGGGCAACAGATACTGTTTGTGTTTTAAAATGTTGTACTAGAAGATGAATGCAGTGCAACAAGCAGTAACTTAAGACAGCAAAACACCCTCCAAGACACACTTGAGTAATCAAGCCTGCATAAAGGCATGCATAAATAAAATGTTTGGCACAAATGATAAAATTATGCTGTTCTTAATGAATAATACATGTGCGGATGTTCATGATATTTACCAGTGTTGATGGTAGTGCATTTTGATGAACTCAGGTGGAACAGTACCATAATGTCATCTTCCACGGGCTGGAGGGCAGCTTTCAGGATTACATCGCCAGCCAGATCTCTCATTATATCAAGGTAACTATTATCAAGTGTTTTAAATATTCGTTTTTAACTCTGTGGATGAAATGTAAAACATGAATAAGTGCATTTTGTTCATTTAAAACGTCAATAATCACTTTTAGATATCATACTCTTTTTTTTTTTTTTTTTAACATTTAACACTGAAGATATGAGGAGGCCTAAATACAATAAAGCTTAAATCCAACAGAGTTTCATACATAAAGTACATTGATACATTTATGAAATGTATTCAAATACATACAGTACTATTCAGTTTAGAGTCTTTTCTATTTAGAGTCTATTCAGCTCTTTTTTTTGCAAAGAAATTAATATTTGTATTCAGCAAGAATGCATTTAATTGAAGAAAGGTGACAGTAAGACATTTGTAGAGTTACACATTTAAATACATTTAATAATTTATTTCTGTTTAAATAAATGCTTTTCTTTTTAACTGTCTGTTCATCAAAGAATCCTGAAAGAAAAGTATCACGAAAAAAAAGCAGCACAACTAATTTCAATGTTGATACTAATTAAAAAACAAAAATACTTGAGCAAATCAATATTATTGATATTTGAATGATTTCTGGAGGATCATGTGACACTGAAGACTGGAGTAATGGCTGCTGAAAATCCAGTTTTGCCATCGCAAGAATAAATTGCATTTTTAAATATTTTTAAATAGAAAACCGTTATTTTAAATTGTAATAATATTTCACAATATTGCTGTTTTTACTGTTTAAATAAAAGTGGCCTTGGTGAGCATGAGAGATTTCTTTTTAATACAGTAAAAAAAATCTTACCAATCCCAAACTTTTGAACTGTAGTGTATAAAAAAATCTGCAATCTTATTTCCATAATGTAAGATATTTGTGAGTGAAACTGGTTATTTATTCAGTGAGAAAAATGTAGGGTGAGACGGAGTATTAAAAACAAGTACGTTAAACATGAGCTAAATCTCTGAATAAATTGCAGTAATGTGCTGCTTTCAAAAGAATTTGGAATGATTAGTTTGTCTCGTGTTCTGTGGGTGTCCATCTGTACTAGTCCTGATGTTTATGATGCACCTGTTGTGTTTGTGTGTGATCGCAGCACAGACAGGAGGCCCAGGGGATTGGCTGTGATGTCGTCAGGGTGGAGATAGATGAGGGTCTATCAAAAGAGCACCTGCTGGAGATCTTCATCAACTGTGGTAAGAGCCTCTTCAATCATGAAGCACTCTGTCAAGGAGTCACATTTCTCAGGTGATGGTGTAGGCAGAGGAGCAGAAGAAACAAGATCAAAACGTTTTCTCCTGTGTTTTATCCTGGAAATGACTGAGTTATTATTCTCTGACACTGTCTATGATGATTTTGCATGTGTTTGGCCTGTACCTTATAAAAATGAAAAGTAAAAAAGTGAGGCACTTGCACTAGAAGTGAATTTTTACCCCATTCACTTTCATTGTAAGTTCATCACTGCAACCTTGATTTTTATGTTGAACCAAGAATATTCCTTTTAATTTTAGTGGTTTGTCTGGTGTTGATGGAGTTGTGTTGTGTATCAGGGTTCCTGGTGTCTTTGCATGAAGGCAGTGCTGGGCGTTGTGTTGTGGTGGTTCTGGAGGGTCTGCAGAGAGCCCACTCTCTCAGCCACCTCCTGGGAGACCTGTGCGAAGCCCTGGAGAACCGAGGATCTGTCTATTCCCTCTCCCTCAACCATGGTGAGACTCGTCCCTACAGATGCAGCAGAGCTGGAACAGTCACTGTACCAGAAAGAGCGTTTCAGTTCAACTCTTTTCTGATGGGCAGGTCACGATGGGCTTTACTATTTCCGTGAAGGGAGTTTTTTGATTGGCACACTGGCCAAGCCTCGCCTGCAGGGTGCTGAGCTACGATTACAGCAGCACTTCCGCTGGGTTCAGCTGCGCTGGGACACCGAGCCCCTCAATGGCATGCTGGGACGTCATCTACGCAGAAAACTCCTCCACAAGGTCAGCCCTGCTCATTATCTAATGAGCTGCGGGGAAGACCACCAGAATAGCCATTCAGCTCTAAATTTAGTCGAGATAGTTTAGTATATTTAGTGTAGTTTATAAAAGAGTGTACCATGTGCCTGCTGAATCATTCAAAGAAGGATTGAGACTGCACAACTAATTTAATTTAAACATTTTCTTTTCAATAACTAATTGTTATAGAATAAGTTTTAAATTCTGTTATTTTTGTTTTAATTACAAACAGTGGAGACTGGAACTTTTAAAGGGATAGTCCTCTCAAAAATAAAAAAATTCAGTCATTAATTACTCAAACCCGTAAGACCTTCGTTCATCTTCGGAACACAAATTAAGATATTTTTGATGAAATCCGAGAGCTTTTTGACTCTACATAGACAGCAACACAACTACCACGTTCAAGCCCTGGAAAGGTAGTAAGGACATCGTTAAAATAGTCCATGTGACATCAGTGGTTCAACCTTAATTTTATGTAGCTACAAGAATACTTTTTGTGCGCAAAAACCCCCAAAAAGAACAACTTTATTCAACCATTTCTTCTCTTTCCGAGGGTCAGAAAGCTGATCGGACTACTTGTTATTTCTTTCATAAACTCTCATGAAGCCTAAAGTAAATGTCAGGATTAAAGGACCACTTTAATGATGATTCTGTGGAGCTTTGCATCTTTTTTATCAGTACATTGTTCAAAATAACTCCTTTGATGACAAATGAAACCAAAATGGGTTTGCATCCCTTTAATTGAGTTTCTCTGTGGCTGCACAGACTCAGGGCCGGTGCTGGACTTCTGATGATCCTGTACACAAATCGCTTTCTTGGGTGTGCTCAGTGTGGCACCAGCTCAACGCCTGCCTGTCACGCCTGGGGACCTCGGAGGCCTTGTTGGGACCCTATATCTTCCTCTCCTGCCCTGTGAATCCAGAACAGACCCAAGCTATTCCCAAGTATGTCAACCAAGAGTTTTCACAATACTGGAATTTCTAACTTCAATATTTGATAACATTTTCGATACCACAGGGGAAAAATTGCCTCAACATTAAGCTAAATAAAATTTGAACAGTATCTAAGTTATTTTTTTGACCATAACCAAATATTTTCTTGTCAACTGAAGCAGTTGTCTGAGATTCCTCAAGGCCCGATAGTACTACTACTAATATATTATTACTATTTATATAAGACATAAATATATTACTATTGTAACAACTTACTTGTATTTTTATAACAAATAATAAGTAGTTATTTTACTTTACAGTAATAAAACTACATAACATAATTATGTCTTAATAGCTACACTTACTTAGAGTTAAATCCTCAAGCTATTATTTTGGCGGAAAACTCCAGGGAAGTTTCGGTGAAAATGGGTTTACAAATACTTCTCATTACGAATCTAGTGAAATGCTGTAATCATCTTTCCACACTGCTGGAGATTATGCTAATGTGAAAATAAAGCATAACTGGCATATGTTGTGATGCAAAATACATTTCAACCTCACAGCACATGCAGAGATGGAGTTTGCTGCATTTACTGTGAACCCAGAAACTCTGATACGCTAAAAACACAACTCAGTGTTAGAGAGAAGAGAGAATGCAGCTGGTACCTTGTATCGATACTACAGAAAATGAGTATTGAAACGGTATCGAAAAATTGACACTGCATGAATCTGAATGAAACTTTATATTTTCTTAAATTATATTGATATTTGTATTAATTCCTATGACAGGCAGTATTTTATTTGTTAATATTGGTCCATGTGTCTTTGTGTTTAGGTGGTTGGTGAGGCTTTGGAACGCAGTGATAGTTCCACGGGTCGAGGATGCTGTTATATCTAGAGTAACAGCCAAGCGCTCTCCCTCCCAACGACGGTCTCCCAACAACAAAGGACTGAGCCCAGGTCAGAGGGCGGTAGTCAAAGCAGCTCTCAATATCCTGCTGAATAAGTCTGTGCTGCAGGGCTGCCCGCTGCCCAGAACAGGTACAGCACCATCAAAAATGTTGAGGAACACACATTGCCACTAATGTAAATACGCTAGCTTAGCTATTTTTCCCAACAACATTAAAAGTAGTCATCAGCCATTAAATCTTTCAGTGTAATCATTATTGGTAGCCTACTTACTGACTCTTTTTCTCTTTGTGTGGTTAGAGATTGACAGGTTCTTACCCGAGTTCCAGGGAGGATGTTTCGCTCTTTCCACCATTGGCTCTGCCTACAGGAAAGGTGGCAGAAAAGGACGCGATAATGGCGCTTGGAGACGAGCCAATACCAGTCCAAGGAAGAAAGGGAGCCCTGCGTCTGGGAGGAGCTCTGGCTGCTCTTTAAGAGAAGGTGAGGTGTAACTGATGGCTTTGATTTTGCAGTATATGCAGTTCTACTTCAGCAACAAGCTACTGTTGATAAAAATTCTCTGAATAATCTGTGTTCTTTTATTCTTATTATATAGGATCTCTGGTCAATTCAAGCACTCACTCAATGACAAATGTCAATCATGCAAGGTGTGTTTTTTATGTGGGCATATGTTTGTCCTACCAGCAGATGGCAGTGTTTGTCAATGATTATGTGTGTTTGTTTCTGCAGACTCAGTGATGGAGTTTCTGTGGGTCTTTCTCTGTGCTCTGATGATGAGACGGATCTCATCAGAGAACTCCAGACCATGTGCTCTAGCAAATCTGAGCCAGATATAAGCAAGGTAATAGACATTAATAATACTTACATATACTAATGTTCAAAAGCTTGGGGTTGGGAAAATTGGTTTTAAGAACTCATTTCCTATATGCTCACAACAGTGGGATTTATTTCATCAAAAATACAGTAAATGCAGTAATACTGTGAAATATTATATTAATATATTTTGAAATGTAGTTTATTCCTGTGATGGCAAAGCTGAATTAATCCAGTCTTCAGTGTCACGTGATCCTTCAGAAATCATCATAATGCTGAATTGCTGCTCAAGAAACATTTGTGCATTACTATTGTATTTTCTTTCCTTTTACATACACATTAAAAAGCAGTGGTTTAATCATCTAGTCTCAGATTTAGTCGGTGTAAACTCTTCTCTGTTCAGGCTGCACAAACAGTCTGACTCAGTCTAGCACATGGCAGTTTCTAGGAATTGACAAGCTGTGTTCATTTCCTCTTTTACCTGGTACAGATTGCTCTTTTTAAAGAGGACTTCATCATGCTTCCAGACTCGATTCCGCCCACTCCTCAGAGGAGTGATGCCGAGGTCACGCAGCCCCAAACACGGCCTGTTACAACAGAGAGCGCAGTGGATATGACCCATCCTCCACCACAGAAGGCAAGTCTTTGATAAAACACCATGGCTCTGTTCCAAAGCCTGCTGAGCCACCTACATAGGTAGCTACCTTCTAAGGCAACATCCTAACTGTCAAGGAGCCTCATCAATAAACGATTTGGAATGCTCCATGTACAGTGCACAAATAGAGAGCCACAGTCAGGTTTTCTAGGGAATCAACTTAAAAGCTATGAAAGACAGACCTACTGTTAATAATGCTTTTGTTGAAGCCATCAACCCACAGTATTTCAACTTATTTTTTAATAATCTTATTTTTTGTTTCAAATCAAAGTTGATAGTGCTGTGATTCATTTCATAGCTGGTTGGTTTATTTCATTTTTTTCTTTGAAAAGATTGACAGTGGTCACACTTCTCCTCGGCGAGCGACAAGGCCCAGATCGCATCTGCCCGTCCCCAGCAGCAGAGGGGCTCAGCAGGTGAACACCACCAGCAGCAGTTCCCTTCAGAGTCACAGCAGCAACCCTAGCAGAGCCTCCACGAGCAGCAGAGCAAGGCAGCCCCCATCCCATTACAACAGAAACAACTTCTCACAAGACAACATCTGGTTCCTGGACCCCAACTGTAATGAAAACTACAGTAACCGTTGATAGACACCTCCCACTGCCCTCCCTTTGCCCTCAGTCTATGATGTTGTGAAGTTTGGTTACTGGCAGCATTTTAGTATTTGTACATGTTGTCCATACTTGTTACACTATACTACATTGTGTACTTTGGGACCATAGTTTTAATATATTCAACTGTTTAAGTAAAGAACTCTGAGGGGAAAAAGTACGATGAACTAACAAAAGAAAGACTGCTTGAACACTTTACAATTTGCCTTTTAGGTCAAATGTTTTGGATCAAAGTAAGAGCTGGTAGTCTTTTTGCTCTTTAGTATTTTCAATCAATCGTGTTCTATGTTTAAATAAGCGAAAGGTGAGTTTTAAAAACTGTCGAAAATCAGGGTTTTACCAAATATGTGTAAATAAGAACTGGGAACTTAAATGTTGTATAGATTAGTGTGTGCGTGTGTGCGTGCGTGTGATATTGCGCTTGTACATTGGAGGAATTTTGAAGGGAAAATGAGAACTGTATATATTGTTTGTAATATTAAATTTTGGTTCATATTTTTTCACTCGTTTCCAAACGAACTGAATGTGGCAATAAGTACCGCCATCGCGAACACAGGATATTTTGTTTTTGTCCGTTAAGCCATAATTAGTATTTTCAATTACTCTCATGCGTGCTCAGTGACTGGCTTGAACTTTGACTTTGTGAAACCCAACTATGAAATTGGATGCGGCGCGCATTAACTTTTCGTTTGTCTTCTATATTGAACATTTAGGATAAACAAGTATTATTTTAAAGTCAGTATTGTTCATATGTACAGAAGAGATTATAGTCGACCTCTGATGTTTAAATGTATTATAGTTGTCGGATGAGGTTCAGAGAAATTGTCCTGTTTCCTCCAAGCACAACAATTAAAAATGCACTATCCTAGACATCACCTCAGCGCTTGGGCTTTCTTTCTCCACACAGCTAATGCTAACACTGTGTTTGTTTGAAACCGAATCATTCAGCTGGAATCGTTTATCATGCGTCCTCTCCTCTGAAGCTTCCCACTAAAACACAAGATAAGAGTGGATTGGGGTCATTCCTGGTGACCACACAGAAAAAAACCAGAGAAGCACGGTCTTGAAAAATATATTTGTTTCACAGAAGAGTCTTTTATATATATTTACATTTTTAAAATAATCATTGTCTTTGTTTGTGCCTTTCCTAATTCTGTGATATGCCCAAAGAAATGAGAAAATCGAGTAATTGTTTTGCTATTTACGTGATTCATATGATCCCATTTTGCTTCACTTTTCAATGGATGCCAGACGTTGGTCAAACGTTAACTTAATAAATTAAATGTTCAGAGAAAAATAAGAGAAGAATACATTTGATTTGATCAAATAAAAAAAGAACGTAGATAAATCATAAAAGTTTTTTACAATGTTCAATTATTCCTGGCCTCACTGTGTGTCCCATTGTGAGAGGATATTGAGTACCTCTTGTGACATTAAGAAAAAATACATATCTTTTTCATAATAAATGTCAAATGTTCTCATGATAGGTCATCCGATATTATGTACCATTTGGAGACCATTGTAAGCTTGATTGTTTCTGTATGAATTCCAGTTTGAGACGCTTCAGAGACGAGTGTCTTGGATATTGTCCTCTGCCTCCTCCTGCAGTGTCTGTGTAACAGAGCTGAGTTTGGATTGAGGCGTGCGCATGCTGGAGTTCCGGCGAGGGAAGAGTTTGAGGCGCTCCGCTGGGCTTATGGCCTGCTTTAGGTGACTGGTCTCATTCAGCAGCTTCTGAATGGAATCGTAGGTCTTCACCTGACCTTTGTCCATCATCTGCAACAGAGATCAGAGGAGTCAAGGACAAACTTTTAAAAATATTAAAGCTATTTTCTGAAAGAAGTCTCTTATGCTCACCAAGCTTACATTTATTTGATCAAGATATAGTAAAAACAGTAATATTGTGAAACATTTGTTACTGTAATTGAAATTGTAATTGTATTTCCTGGGGCCTCATTTATAAAGTGTGCATACACTTAAATCCACGGCAAAGCTCATATTTGTAAAAACTGCCTTTGACATGGAAAAGTGCTTACAGTCACGTCAGGGTCTGAGAAGACGTGCGTGCTTTTTCTTGTCGGAGTAATGCGGGTTTTTGAAAATGTAAGCTGTTCTTGCAGCTCGCTGTTCTAAATTAAAGGATTTGGACAATGCCTGGTGATCTTTTATATGTTAATGACATTAATTAGGAGTTGTTTACAAGGCAGAGAGCAAATACCATTCAGTTGCGTACAAGTTCAAGATCATTTGCGATTCATAGGTTTCACATCTGAAAGAGGTGTGCGTGCGTTTTCTGTGCGTACGTTCATTCTATGAATCGCACGTGTGCATATTTGAGAGGTGATCGTAAGATCAAATTTAGGATGGTTTCTGCGCAACATTTTATAAATGAGGCCCCTGAAGTTTGAGCAGCCATTAGGTCTAGTCTTTAGTGAAGGGGTTGCCAACTGGCGGACTCCAGTCCGAATCTGGACTGCAAAGCCTTTTGACATAATTAAATAAATAAATGCCAAAGCCATTTTGTAGTCAAATCAAATTTATATCAAGTACATCAAGGTCAGCTCAGTAGAGCAGTGCAGTGAAGAGAGTGGCGTTTAGTTTAAATTTAAGGTCAAAGAGTCTTAAATGGTTCAAAAAAATCTTAATTTGGATTTCAGGAGGGCTTAAATTTGGGGACGGAAAGACAAGAATTGTGATACGGCTTTAATGTAATGATTAAACTTCAAAAGGCTATGATTACGAGCGCTGCACATTTCAAAGTCCGGTGCTGCGCTGGATTGTGTACTGCCGTTACTGGGGAAACCGCTATATTTCAGCCATTTTAAAAGCGTCACCTGCTGGCAGAGAATGAATTGGCATTTTCAATAAGCTCTTCTGCTAGTTTTGTTCAGACCAATGTGAAAATCATCCCGTTTTAATGCAGCAAACATGCAGAGTTGTAAATGCGAACTGGTGGATCAACAAGAAGATAATGCATTATGAAAATGTAAATAATAAAGACAGTAAAATATATTTGTTATTTAATTAATATAATAATTGATTGATAATAATTATTTAAATTAATATAATAATTGATACTTTTGAGTCCATTTTCTTTAAAAAAGGTTTTAAAGGCTGAAATGTGAAGTTGATCATTTTATTAAAGTTTTTGTTTTTGTGAAAACCTGTATCTGAACTGTATCGTGTAATCATGCTTTTTACAGTCATTTTATTTTTATTTGTGCAGGTCTTAAAAAATTTTAAATTTGAGCTTAAATATCCTGTAGATACCCTGGTCCGGCAGAAACCATCAATTCATGTTTTAAATGTCCGGACCTCGGCTTTTGAGGAGGGTTCATTACTGGACCTCAAGCAATTTTAGTTGAAGACCCCTGCTTTAGTGACACATTCAGAAATCATTCTAATATGCTGATTTGGTGCTCAAAAACATTTTTTATTAGTATTTAAATTGAAAACAGTTGTGCTGCTTAGTATATCTGTGTAAACCATGATACTTTGTTATCAGGATTCTGTGATGAATATAAAGTTCAAAAGAACAGCATTTAATTGAATTAGAAATATTTTGTAACAGTTTTCTGTCTTTACTGTCAATTTTGATCAATTTAATACATCTTTGCTGAGTAAAAGTATTAATTTCATTGTACTCACCCCAAACTTTAAACGGTAGTGTATGTTTGCCTTTTTTGAATACCACACATAAATTGTTCCTATTATCTGACAGAAATTACTGAAATATAAAAATTCTCACTCAATATTTTTGCTTTCGTCTGGTGCAACTAGTGATCCTTACAGCTGTTAAGTAATTTTTTTGTCTCCAATACAAATAACAGTAAAAATGTGAATAATAAGTTTTAAAAAAAAGAGGAATATTTATATTTAAAGCGATAGTTCTCCCAAAAATTATAATTTTGTCATTAATAACTCACCCTCACGTCGTTCCAGAGTGCAAGTTGATTTTATTTCATAAAATCCGACCCTTTCTGACCCTTCATAGACCACAACGCAACTACCACATTTAAGGCCCAGAAACGTAGTAAGGACATTGTTAAAATAGTCCATTTATGAAGCTACAAGAATACTCTTTGTGCACAAAGAAAACAAAAACGACTTTATTCAACAATTTCTTTTCTTTCATGTCAGTCTTCATCACTCGTTCACAAGAGTACCAAAATGCATGTGTTGCTGTCTATGCAGGGTCAGAAAGCTATCGGATTTCATCAAAAATATCTTCATTTGTTTTCTCAAGATGAAGGTCTTACGGGTTTAGAACAATATGAGAGCGAGTAATTAATGACAGAATTTTCATTTTTGGGTGAAATATCCCTTTAAGTTGGTGTTGATGGAAGAGAGGCAGTGCAAGAGCCTTACCAAGAATGACTGGCACTCGAGCAGCGGTTCCACTCTGTGTTCAGACAGTAATATAGTGCATGTGGAGAAAGACTGTCGTAATGTCTTCTTTAACACCTTTATTGTTCTGAAACCAAAGACAAAGCACAGCCACCATTATTTACCATGACGTAAATTCATTGTACTTGGGCATAAGAGCCAGTGGTGCTGGGACTCACACTGGATCGAGGTGGGCACTAGGCTCATCCAGGAGGAGGATGCGGGCTCCGCTGAGGATGGAGCGAGCCAAACATATGAGCTGTTTGTGGCCGTTACTCAGTACATAACCTCCATATTCCAGCTGGAAGTCCAGTTTATCTGGAAACTGCTCAATCACTGTCTTGAGACCGACCTTTACACATGAACACAGAAATAACTGTAAACAAGCAATTACTTTCAGCAAACTGACTATGCATTTTACAAGAGGTGAACAGGACATGCCTGTAATTCACTAGATGATTCATAAGGATTATAGTCATATCGTATGGTCACTTTTATATTACTACTAGAATTCACACTATATTTTAGACCTAATTTTCTGCCTTGATTAAATGATTTCTGATTACTCAAAAATAAAAATTATATAGAATATAAATACTGTTGTCATAAAAAAAAAAATTACACCCATTACAGAAGTGTGTCATTTCTGTGCCCGACATGACAGCATTTGGAGGGTAAGCATATAATTGTTCTTAATGGATAACCAGATGACCTCATGTTTCGCTTTAGAAAAGGTCACTTATTTTATAAACAACAAATGTCTGATGAAGAGCGTCTAAGCCCGAAACGTCACCTGTGGTGACAACATAAATAAATATTTTTCTATTTCTATTATGCTGTGCCCACTTTGATTTTTTGGTTCATATTCTTGTGTGGTGGAGCACCCACATTGAGCTTTTTGCCTATTGCATGTGCGCTCTTGGACTGTTTTTTGATAAGCAACAAATAGGAAACCTCACACACCCAAAAAATTGGTAGGTGCATAAGATAACTAATAACTAAGAAAAATAATTCCATACACTACCATAGCTTGCAAAAACATTTTTAATGCAACATTTCAGTCATCTGACCGTCATCAAGTATGAAGAAAAACGATTTTAAATGAATGACAAGGATTGGGTGACCGAAATGTTGCACTTAATGTAATTACTTCTACTTGATGTTGATTCTGTTATAAAATCGTTAGGTATAGAAAGTGTATAGCAAGCTAAGAAAGGTAATATTTAAGATGTATTTGGAGTTTATTGTAACTGTTTTTAGTTTTTATTTATACTTTTATTTTATTTTTAATGATTACTTTATTTATTAATAATTAATGTTATTTATTTTTATGTTTATTATTTAACTTTATTTTATTGTGATTTAAAAAGTAGCTGTCTGTAATTTTTACAAATAGAATCATGTTCCAGCATGACAACATTAACTTAACCAGTGGTGTGAGTTTGGGTTAGGGCATCCCAGTTTATTTGAAACTTAAATTTCACCCTTCACCCTTAACTGCTGATTGGCAAATAAAGTGTTGCCATAGTCTCAGCAGCAGAGACAATGCTTTTCCAGTTTCTTTGAATTGCTCTAGAAAAAAGGGTCATCAAACCACTTGACCTCACAGTCATTGATCATTTGCTTTGGACCCCTGCAGCAAAGTCACCCACCTCCTCCGTGACCCGCCACAGCTCCTCATCACTATGGCAACCGTAAGGGTCTAGGTTCATGCGGAATGGTCCCGTAAATATGAAGACTTTCTGTGGGGGTGATATCAGATATATATCAAGAGATGTCATTAAGAGAGAGGATGAAAGCTGTTCCCAGAACCGCTGTTACCTGAGGCACCACACCAAAGGCTTTCCTCCACTTCTGAAGCGGCATTTTGTTCCAGTTGACCCCATCGATGGAGATCTCACCATCTGTGTAAACCAGCTTCAAGAGAGCATTGAACAGAGAACTCTTCCCCGAACCTGTTCGGCCCAAGATACCCACCTGAAAAAGATCACATGATCAAATTTCACAATAAAACAAAACCTGTGAACAGATTTACATGCTATAGAAGTACATCTTCAGCAACACATGTAACATATTCTGTTAGAAGCTTGGACTAGAAGCCCTTCTCACATGGATTTCTCACAATATACATCACAGAAATGAGTGTGAAAAAGATACAAGGCTGATCACATGAGACTAAAGGAGCTCATTCCTTTAGCTAATCTGCTATCTGCTGCACCTACATTGTTCTACAAAGGCAAAATGCAGTAATTTTGTCAAACTTAATTATGACCAAAAGTTCTGTGACTTGGCTCAATTATACTCAGATTTAGAAAAAGATATGTGAAAATTAGTATCAAAATCAATTGATAGTGTTGGTGTAGTTACTGTATTTAGCCTTTGTAGGGCAGTACAACCCCAAAGTCCACAAATTAAAGCTTTGGGTTGGAAAATATAATCTACACCTGGAAATAAAGTTTCCAAAAAAGTTTAAGAAAATATATATGAATATGAATAAGAAACATTTCCATTTCTACTGTAGGCCACTAATCAAATAAGCAAAATTGTCACACTGAACTTCAAATCTCATTTACACAAAAAGTCAAATATGATGCTGAGAATACAATTTGTAATAAAAAATAAATAAATAAATTAAAGGGGCCATGAAAAAATCTTTTGACATATAAGCGGTCATTGTGCTAAAAAAAAACTTTCTGTAAGATTTAGAGCTCAAAACTTGTTAGTAAAAACAGCTTATATTGAACATTATATCTATATTCACAGGCTGCCAAAACGACAGCTTGTGAAATGTGCCACTATATGATGTAATAGTGTGGCTAAACCCCACCTCCGCAGAAGAAGATCAACGCCTGCTTCTACATCACTGCCTGTTTAGCCCCGCCCAACAATTCGCGCACGCAGTAGGTAAATGACAAGAGCGGCAAATGCAGGCCTACACAGAAAACAAACTATAAACTTTATTTGATGAGTTTTATTTTCAATGAAGTTCCAGACCACATCAGTAAGAACTTGGTCCTTTGTTCACTTCATTTGACTGCGGATACATTTACAAGCAAGGCACAATTCAACGCAAGATTTTCAGAAAGATTGAAACTAAAAGACTATGTGAGCAACTGTTTTCATTATGTGATCACTATCGCTTAGTCAGTTATTACAGATTGTTTGATATGTACTGAGTATTTATGCGTTTTAACCTAAAACAGCAGCGTCCATCTAGGAAGAATGTAGACTGTCAAACACACAACTGGTACATAAGTGGACCTCAGAGAATAGCACAAAAAAACAAAAACAAAGGCAGTTCACTACCCCTTTAAGCATTTTGACTAACAACATTTGGCTTTTAGATCCCACTGTTTAAAAACTTAGCAGAATTCAAGCTATAGTCCATTGTAATGTCATGCTGTGAGACAACACTTTTAAAAAATGCACAATTTGATGAAAGATTTGCATGTTAGCATTTATTTTTTTCTGAAACTATTTAATGTTTGCATTTTAAGGAGGAGTTTAAGTCTGGAAGTTGCTTGTACATACCCTCTGTCTGCCCTCCACAGTGAAGGAGAGGTTCTTGAGGACAGCGTGACCTCCTTCAGTGTATTTGACTGTTAAATTCTGCACATCGATCTGACCGCGGTTGGGCCAGCATGAGTCGGCCTGTGCATCAACGTTCTCAATAATCAGATCTGAGTATTTGCTTTTGTCCCGTTTGGGTGTCTCAGACGGCAGGTCGATGAACTTAAAAACCCGGTCAACAGAACGCATCTGGAGGAAGAAGGATTAAGAGCTATGATGTAATCAGGTCCACTGAGGTCCAAGCTGCATGTGGTTTGTTTAGCCTTTAAATGATGCTTAGCCTCTGTGTTTGTGTGTGCGAATACAAATGCGCACACAGTTACACCATGTGGCAAAAATAAAGCGGCACTACTGTATAAATGTGCATCAGTATGATTGTAACTATTCTCCTGATAGGGTCAAAGTGAGGGAAAACAAAACGTTCTGCGCCTTGATAAGCCCCGTTAGTGTTGCTCTGACTTACGCAGACAATATTTTTAACAGCATTACAGAACAGGACAATTTCTGCAGTCTAGAACAACTGAAAAACATGCAGATTTCAGGGAGGAAAACTAAAAAGGCACATACCATTCCATCTACTGCAATGCTGGTGGCAACACACCACTGGAAGGTGCCTAGAATGAGCATTGCCAGGCATATGATGATACCAATCTCACCCGGTTTATCCTCTGTGGAATAATGTACACGTTCACATGCACCAACAAGCAAGTATAAACATCAAGCACAAGGTTGCTCACAGTGACCTCACTTCTACACTTCAAAGGCATTTTCCAAGCACTGCTCGCAATTACCTCTTAATAAAACCAATTGTCTGGAAAACATACTAAATCAAGCGTTCATTGACTTTTTGGACCCACAGAGAACTGTCAAATAAACAGTGGCATCCGCTCACTCTACATACTGTTCACTTGGTTCACTCTTGCCTAGATACAGATGGAGAAGTGCTCTTACGGTTGGTTCCTACCGCAATCCAGGCGGTCAGCGTGAAAAAGAACACAAAGATGATGTCGGAGCGGAAGAGGAACCATCGCAGGGTCGACAGGTAGAGGAACCAGGTGGCCGTGTGGGTGTTGAGGGTCTTGTGGAACAGGTTCTCGAAGTAGGCCTGCCGCTCGAAGGCCCTGATGGTCCACAAACCCTTCAGCGAGATGATGAGGTGGGAGAAAATAGGGCTACGAGCTGAAGAATAAAAGATGACAACAGTGTATATTCAATTTTAGATCCTCTGAAGAAATATGATAGCTTTGTGTGACAAAAAATGGAAAAGAGTCATTCAGTGCATTCCTCCACTGTAGCACCCAAATCAAACTTCATTTTGTTCTATAGGCAACTTTTAGGATGAATTTTTTTTTTTTTTTTTTTAATTTTGGAGCTCAACACCACTCATCTCTATATAAATTAATAATTTTTGAATCTAATTAATATGTTATTCAGCAAGGACACATTAAAAAAATCAAAAGTGACAGTAAAGGCATTTACAGTATAATGCTACAAAACAATTCCATTCCAAATAAATGTTTGAATATATGAACTGTGAACGTTTGAACTTTCTATTCATCAAAGAATTCTGGGGAAAAATGTATCACAGTTTCCACAAAAATATTAAGCAACTGTTTTCAGAACTGATAAAAATGTTTCTTGAGAGGCAAATTAGCATATTAGAAAGATTTATGAAGGATCTTGTGACACTAAGGATGAGTAATTCGGCAAAAAATTCAGCTTTGCATCACAAATTTTACAAAGTAAAAATTTTAGAATTTATTTCAAAAGAAAACATTTTTAAATTGGCAGAATATTCCATAATAATAATATATTTATGGTAATTTTAATCAAATTAAGGCAGGCTACCTGAGCAGAAGAGACTGTTTTCAAAACATTTTAAAAATCTTAACTTTTAAACGGTAGTGTTGAGTATGAAATTGAACTGACCACAGAAATTCATTGTATAAGTAATACATTGTGACGTTTTTCTGTGGGTGGAGCTTAGGTGGAGGTAGAAAGATTCCCCTGACCGCTTCACTAATGCTAGCTATGAAGTCAAATAACTGGAGAAATTCCGACTGTCCGGGACCGCGATTGTTATTTGAAAAGGTTAACTTTAAGGGACGAAACCAGGATTACCTCCAGTTGAGTGACTCACATCTAACGTGTATAGTTAAGACTCAACGTGTCTATTTAGTCATGAAGATGTATATATATTTCAATTTCAGCAGGCAACTATTTTTACAGCTACATTATTATTCCAGCCACAATTAATCACAACAATGTATACAATTACAAATGATTAAGCATATAAATCATCAGTTTGTTGTTTTACACACATCCACACATTATTTCATACATGACATAGTAGTGATATGCATAAGAAATCTTTAGAAGCGCTCATAACATAAGAAGTGTGCGCTACAAACGCAAGCATTTTTGACGATTGTTTTTGTCCGTTCTGCTCGTTTTATCGCGTTTAACCACAGCCGTCATGTTTTTTTTGTCAGGCAGTGGCAGCAGGTATGCCTTAAAATTTCAAACTGGAGCCTCTACTACATCGATTCTGGTACCCCACATCACAACAAGATGATATTTTAAGCTCCTTTTGTAGCCGAATCTGTGCTGGTTAGAATTGGCCGCTTCCAGTTTTCCCTTTGTTTTGCCTCCAGGTAGCGCTGTGACATAATTGTGATGTTGGCCCTAAAAGGGTATATATACCCTTGTTGGCAATCACAGAGGTCAGACGTTTCTTGTAGTTGGCCACCAGGTTTGTACACATCTCAGGAGGGATTTGGTCCCACTCCTCTTTGCAGATCCTCTCCAAGTCATTAAGGTTTCGAGGCTGACGTCTGGCAACTCGAAATTTCAGCTCCCTCCACAGATTTTCTATGGGATTAAGGTCTGGAGACTGGCTTGGCCACTCCAGGACCTTAATGTGCTTCTTCTTGAGCCAATCCTTTGTTGCTTTGGCCGTGTTTTGGGTCATTGTCATGCTGGAATACCCATCCACGACCCATTTTCAATGCCCTGGCTGGCTTCAATGCCCTGACGGTACATGGCCCCATCCATCGTCCCTTTGATGCGGTGCAGTTGTCCTGTGCCCCCTCAGCAGAAAAACACCCCCAAAGCATAATGTTTCCACCTCCATGTTTGATGGCGGGGATGGTGTTCTTGGGGTCATAGGCAGCATTCCTCCTCCTCCAAACAAACACGGCGAGTTGAGTTGATGCCAAAGAGCTTGATTTTGGTCTCATCTGTCCACAACACTTTAACCCAGTTCTCCTCTGAATCATTGGTAAACTTCAGACGGGCCTGTACATGTGCTTTCTTGAGCAGGGGAACCTTGCGGGCGCTGCAGGATTTCAGTCCTTCACGGAGTAGTTTGTTACCAATTGTTTTCTTGGTGACTACGGTCCCAGCTGCCTTGAGATCATTGACAAGATCCTCCCGTGTAGTTCTGGGCTGATTCCTCACCGTTCTCATGATCACTGAAACTCCACGAGGTGAGATCTTGCATGGAGCCCCAGACCGAGGGAGATTGACAGTTATTTTGTGTTTCTTCTGTTGTCACCTTCTCACCAAGCTAATGGTCTTGTAGCCCATTCCAGCCTTGTGTAGGTCTACAATCTTGTCCCTGACATCCTTGGACAGCTCTTTGGTCTTGGCCGTGGTGGAGAGTCTGGAATCTAATTGCTTGATTGCTTCTGCTTTTATACTTTTATATACACACACAACAGCAGTAGGGATCAGGAAGAGGAAGGAAGAAATAAAAGTCCTCCCCTCTGTCCTTTGGCCTTCAGGTGACCTCATAAACAAAATGAACTAATCTACAAGTTCAGCTACCCATGATATTAAATCATCACATTTTTCTCATTCATCACAGCTTTCCTTGCAACATTCCTTTCCCTTTCTATAGAAAACACAATGCCTTTAGCTCCTCTTGTTTGAAAAACAATAGGATTGCGCAGTTTTCTGGGATCCCTGCCATGGATCCTTTTGCCCATCAGTTGTGGATGATGAGTGAATGATATCAGGATAGCACCAGAGGAAATCCCTGGTTGGGTTTTTGCTAACCCAGTATTACAAAGTACGGAAAGCCCTAGTTGCTTTCTCTGTGACCCTGGACAGGCTGACAGTAGGAAGAGCGTCGACAACTGAAGCTAACATGAGTTTTCTTCCTGTCTGAGCTACAGAGAAACCAACAGAAATGGGTCTGCCTTATTCAGAGATGTAAAAGACCAATAGTGATTGATCGAGAGACAAAGTTCTGACCCTCCCACCCATGCCACTTCCTCTGAGATATCCTTTTCTCTTTCTGGTTGACTCATCCATCCTCTGCTCCTCCCCTGTTTTTGGACCTAGCACTGACCTCCCATCAGTGCCTTGTCTAACTGGCCTTTTCGTCCCTGGCAGCAAGCCACAAGCCAGCACGCAGAGTGCGTCAGGAATGCCTTTGCCAACTGCAAAGACGTATCTAACAACTGCGTGCAAAGAATGCTCACATTGTCTGGCCTTACCTTCTGTCTCCAGCTGTTTAAGCTGTTGACCCGTTCGGAGAAAGTACTTCCTCATCACAATGAAAATAATGGCCAGGGGAGTTGCTGCGAGAAATATGTACGGCCGCACGATGGACACCACAAGAATACATCCAACCACCACCAGAGTCAACTGTTAGGAAAAAAAGCAAATTTTAAAGAGCCTGTACTGCTTTTTTTTTTTTTATTCAGTAAGGATTTATTACATTGATTATACGTAATTTATGATGTTACAAAAGATTTCTATTTCAAATAAATGTTGTTATTTTTAACTTTCTATTTCTCCAAAATTTCTGAAAAAAAAAACAATAAAAAAAACTATCTATCATAAATGTTTTTTGGGCACCAAATCAGCATATTAGAGTTATTTTTTGAAGGATCATATCACACTAAAAACTGGAGTGATGGCTGCTGAAAATTCAGCTTTACCATCACAAGAATAAACTACTTTCTAAATTATACTTAAATAATATAATATTTTAAAATAAAACAATATATTAAAATATTTTTTAATTATTAATTATTTATAAGTGCAATAATATTTCACAATATGACAGTTTTTACTGTATTTTTGATCAAATAGATGAAGAATGCAAAACCTTTAAAAAAACTACAAAACCTTTAAATTTAAACACTGCCAAGAAAGCGTCATATTTGCCTACACAGAAGTGCTAAACCTCTTCAATACTGCAAAACGGTGTGGGCAATATTATCCCAAAAAGCATATACGTGTATGAGAAATCACTAAATAGCCTATAGGAAATAATCCTAGTCCATTTGGCATGCTATTTTGAGCATATTATGGTTTAGGACACAGGTAATCTAGTATGCTGTATAGTACTGATAATGTATGAACTCTTTAGAAAGTCAGATCTCAAGATGGAAATGTTAGTAAAGCTGCACTACTCATCTATTCAAGGCTTTTGACAATGAAAGTTTATCAAAGGAGGCTCAAACCTGGACAAAGTCAAACATGAGGAGAGGAAGCATGTCATCTATGGTGGCCATGTCTTTGGTGAACCTATTCATAATTCGGCCTGCAAAAATTACATAGAGATACAAATGGTATTAAAGTATTAAGTCAGAAACCAGACCTGTGGAAATAAGGTTTACTTCTACTTATTTCAGCTTTTGTTAACACTGACCTGTCTTCATGGTGTTGAGCACAGACATGGGTGCACCGAGAACAGCATGCAGCATCTTCTGGTGCAGTTTCTTGGAGATTGTGATCATAGTGTGCACAAACGGAAGACCCCGGAAAAATCCCATCGCGAGGAGGCTCTCTGACGTGGCCACGTAGATGTAAAGAATGTAATAGCTGCTTGTCTGGGTCACAATGATGGCATAGTTTTTTCCAGGTGAAGACATGTTGGAGTACTTTGTCATATTTGGCTCAACTCGTTGGTGCTCTTCTTTCCAAAGTTCACTGCAACAGAAAAGTGAAAATGCAGTAGTTTGTGGATTGATTAAAATGAATCCCAGACTATTACTGAAGAATGCTTGACAAAGAAAGAGTTTAGTTCTGCCTAGAAAAGAAGATCACTGGAAAATGAGGTAAGGAAAAACACGCACTCAGTTATCAGAAAAATCCCTGCTACAGATCCTGCAACCTAAAAACACACAAGAAAGTATTAAGGTTAGTAAATCTAGATGTACACTACTGTTAAAAAGTTTGAAGTCTGTAAGATTTTTTATGTTTTTGAAAGAAGTCTCTAATGTTCACCAAGTCTGCATTTATTTAATCAAAAAATACAGTAAAAAAGTCATATTGTGAAATATTATTACAATTTAAATTCTGTTTTCAATTGTAATATATTGTAAAATGTATTTTATATCTGTGATGGCAAAGCTGTTTTTTTTCAGGATTCTTTGATGAATAGAAAGTTCAAATAAACAAATTTTATTTGAAATTGAAAACATGTAAAAGTCTTTATTGTCGCTTTTGATCAATTTAATGCATCTTTGCTGAATAAAATTAACTTCTTTAAAAAAAATCTCAATAATCTCAAACTTTTCAACTGCGGAAACATCAAAAATATTCATTTGTAATGTCAATGAGTATACAGTTTATGAATACATGCACAAAATATTAAGATTACCTCAATTGCGGCAATAAGGAAGATGAAGATCAGAACATACAGAAGGCTTTTATTATTTGACACATATCTGACATATGTGTTCCACTTTGTTGTTTCAAATACCTCCTCTTTTTCATCTATTTCATCAACTAAGCATGCCTGCAAAGAGAAGCAAATCAGATGAAGTTAAAGGGATAGTCCATTCAAAAATGAAAATTACCCCATGATTTACTCATCCTCAAACCATCCTCGGTGTATATAATTTTCTTCTTTCAGGTGAATACAATCAGAGTTATATTAAAAAATGTTCTGAATGAGGTATGAAAGCCCGAAAAAGTGCATCCATCCATCATAAAAAGGGCTCCACAGGACTCCGTGGGGTTTATAAAGGCCTTCTGAAGACAAGCATATTCACTAGCTTGTGCTAACTGTCATGGCGTTCTAGCGTATGACGTAATCGTAGCATAATCTCCGACGAACGCAGAAGTGCAGAGAAGAGAGCAAAGCAAAACACCGGCCATGAATTAGAAGTACAAAATGAAGATTTGTAAAGAAAAATGTTGGAGGATTTCGATATAAGCCAGGAGGAGACTGGTTTTCCTTTGCTGTAAACAAAACTTGGTTCTCGTGGGATTAGCATATTCACACCGGAGCTTACGCTGTACTGCACTTTCTTATGAACACGTATACGACAGTTAGCGGAAGCTAGAGGTTACAGTTTATAAAGTTTTAAATATGGAAATTTTTCATACACAAATGCATTGCTTCGCTATAGAAGGCCTTTATTAACCCCCGGAGCCGTGTGGAGCACTTTTTATGATGGATGGATGCACTTTATTGGACTTCAAAGTCTCGACCCCAACAACCCCCCCCCCCCCCCCCACAATTCACTGCGATTATAAAGATTTGAAAGAGGCAGGACATTTTTAATACATCTCCAACTGTATTTGTCTGAAAGAGGAAAGTCATATATATATAGGATGGCTTGAGGGTGAGTAAATCATGGGGTAATTTCCTATCCCTTTAAAGCTTAAGTAATATGTTGCAGTGAGTGCAAGAATTTTCCACACCTCAATGTTCTCTTCCTCTAGGACCCCGGTGACGTCATATGTGCTGTCTGACAGGCGGCGAGTATAGATGTCCAGCTCAGATGCCAGTTCGCTCTGAGGCACGACAGACAGCCGTCTGCGGAAAGATGACTGAAGGTGGTCACGACGGCCCTGACCTTGTGCATTGGTCATGAAAGCTAACACCGACTGCCTCCTCTGACCAGCCATATGCACTCCGTGGTTATGATACACATCGCTTCCCATAAAGGACTCGTCCACTAGCTCGTTCTCTGGTACCAGGGAGAACTTCCGGTCAGGTAATGTCCTCCGAACCTCTTCTTCAGGTATCTGAATGAAGGACGCCTTACGAGCTGCTCCGAGAGTGTTGACGATAACTGAAGATTTTCTTTCATCTATGTACACGGGCATGGATGGGGCCACTTGGCGAAAAGCTGAGCGTTCAGGTCGCATGCCTGCGCTCTCATCCACCGAGACACGGTGGAGAGTCTCTGTGAGGATGGAACAGCGGCGCTCTGCACTGACATTGTCATAGGCCTCCAAACCCAAAAGCAAAGAGCTGAAATCAGGCCGTTCTGACTGAAGCTCTGAAAAGGTGCCGTAGAAAAAACTTTCACCGTTGTGGAGCAGTAGGATCTTATCAGCCCGCTTTAAATGCTCAATCTTATTTGTTACCAAGATGCGTGTCTTAGAGGCCATCAGCTTACACAGACATCTGGGTAAATACATAAAAATTAGATTACATAGCAATATTTCTGACATTTAAGCTAAATTAACTCCAGTATTGTCATCTCTTTTCAATTTAGTCCCATTTATTGGTAAAAAGTTACAATTCATTTGCTGTTTGTGTACATAGCATAACAGTACCTGCCCATTTTTGGTTCTTAGAAAGTATTTTTGGTATTTAGAAAAAGCCTTAGTTTACGAACCATAAGCTATTAAACATGGCTAATTAAACAAATAAAATGTGACCGATGTTGAAAATGCATATAGAAACAATATAGTATTTTTATATGCAGATTATATTACACATATGTATAAATATTTAAATATTTTTAGAGCATATGGAAACATTAAATATATAAAGATGTTTCTGTTTTTTTTGTTTTATACACTTAGTAGAAAATTCATTTCTATTACATTTGGACAGACAGCAATTTTGAGGCAACAAACAATCTAAGAATTAATGAAAGTCAAAATGCTACAGGAGATAAATGAGATGGTTTAATCCATATACATACTTGTCAAATATTTCTTTTTCTGTTGCAATATCCAGGTGAGTAAATGGTGCGTCAAGCAGGTAAACATCAGCATCTCTGTAAATAGCCCTGTGCAGAAAAAAACAATTATATGACTTAACATTTTGAGATTGAGTTCCTTTTAACTAGTGACAATCTGATCATTTAAATACAAAATAAGGTAAATTTAGTTTATTCAATAAAGTTATTTAATAAACTATTTTGAGAAATATTTTAAAGTGGTGCACACTATAATAATATATACTAGCAAAGTAAATTTTGCTGCTGGCTGACACAGGGAAGCTTTCATACAAACAAACAATAAAAGCTTCTCAAAGTCTCATTTTATTTATGGCTGCAAGATTGTATTGAATTGTAAGATTTAAAACTGAGTTTATGGCCATGTAAATCCAAGAGAGATCCAAGAACAAACTTCCTGATGTGATGTAACAATTTGTTTTGACAGTCATTAAAAAGCCATATGTATATGATTTACTTTCTTCCCTAAAGTTCTGTGGGAAAGACCAGCCATGAGGCAAGTGAGGATTCCAGCATGGCTTAAAATACAGGTGCTGGTGTACATCTGAGGAGTTGAGAGATGTTCAAGTGTAGGTGAGGAAATGTGTGACATACCTGGCTAGAGCCACACGTGCCTTCTGACCCCCACTCAAGTTTAAACCCCCCTCTGCCATAGGCGTCTTATCCTTCTCAGGAAGAACAGCCAAATCCTATTAATAAAGAGACAATATCATCATATAGAGCAAAGGAAGACACTACATAACAAAGGAAAGTAAGAAGATTTAGGGAAAGCCAACCACCACATGCTTTTACAAAACTCTGAAGTACACTGTGACACACAAGACAACACACACTTACAGCAGAAGTTGGTGGTTAGTTGGTAAACTGTGCATGTTTGGTGCTTAAAAACATTTTTGACATAAATCAATGGAAACACTCGTGCTTAAAAAGATAATTAAACCACCCTAAGATGGTTTGCTGGTCTTAAGGTTTAAAGTATTCTTCAGCTAGTTTTATTGGTTGCCTGGCTAGCTGACAAGTTCCCAAAACCCCTCTAAAACCAGAAGACCAAACTGATTACATTAGGCTGGTTTAAGTTTTTTTTTTTTTCTGCTTCTTAACAGGGACCACATACCACTTAAGATGAATAATTCTCATGTAGGAAGCACTTACCTTGTCATCAACTCTGTTTGTCCGTTGAAGGAGCATTAAAAATAATAATTAAATGAAGTGATGCAGTGAGAAAGATTTTAAAACACTACACAAACAAATCAGTGGAGCCCTACATGTATTTAAGATGGAAATGCAAGGGTTTACTGCCCAGACACAACACAAATGAAGACTGAAATGCTAGTATATCAGTGCCACAAAGGAAATACATGGATAACAACACAAGCTCACTAAACTTGGGTGTTTCCACTTTACATTTTACACTCTACAAATCCATTTATTAGATCCTGCTAGTCTCGCTTGTTTGTTGTAACTCATAATTCAGAAGATTAAGTACGCTGGGAAAACGTAAGTGTCTGCATCTTGATCTATCAGCATACACTGAATAAAGACTCATTATGTACAGAAAATAACAATACTTTGTAGCTTCTTGCTAGTTAGCACATAAATGGCTAACTTCTCATGCTCTGTTGTTATGGCCTAGCCTACCACTGTGATGACAAAAGCCACCTCACACTGCTCCATAATATCTTCTGTTGTTAGAGTCTGGATGTTTCGTAACAAACAGTCATAAATTGTGCTTGTAATCACCATTTACTGTGAAAACATGCTTTGAGAGGAAACACGTTTACTTTTCGCCCTATGGGAAAAATGGGAACTAAAACAGACTGTAAATGTCCTAGGTTCACATTCAGAAAACACTACGTTAATTAACTACAGTTAAAAATCTAAGAAATTAATCTAAAAAATATGAATATAAAAAATTATATAATATTATATTGCAGTAATATATAAAATGTGCGTTTACCTGTATAAAAAATATACTTTTTACACAGCAAAAAAATTAATTAACTACAGTTAAACATCTAAGATAATAATCAAAAAAATTATATTATAAATTATATAATATTATATTACAGTAATATATAAAATGTGCTTTTTCCTATATTAAAAAATATATACTTTTTACACAGCAAAAAAAAATTTTTATAAAAAAAATCAGTATTAAGGAAAAAAAAATAGAATAAAAAAATTAAAAAAATAATAATAAAAAAAATATATATATATATATATAGTTTTATATTACAGTAATATATAAAATGTGCTTTTCCTTATGAAAAATCTGTTTGCAAATTTGGTGAAAAACATAATTCACAAAAATAATTCACTACATATTCTGTGAAAATGTGAAATCTTTATCTTTGTAAATATACATCAAGTTTTTGCAGTGTTTGCAAAGCCTTGCAATATGATTTTCACTAGACAAATCTCATCCACTTGCACAGATAAATCTCACACGTCAGCCTAATGCCTGGACATGAATGTGTTCTCAGCAGATCTGCTGACTGTCCTTTCATGTAAGTCTCAGTTAAACAAGGAGCCTGTCACTCAACACTTTGGCTGCTGATAGTTGCACGCGATTGGCTGATTTGGTATCAAGAGATTGAGGGTGAGGGGAGAAAACCATGAGGGGAGTAATATGACACAGTTCTACGTCTAACAAAGGTTCTCAGTTCAATTGCCAGGTGAGCATTCCATGTAGAAAGAGAGAGAGAGAGGGAGAGAGAAACAGAAAAGGGGAGAGAGGGGAGAGAGAGAGGGAAGACAGAAACAGAAGCAAACCAGGAGCCAAAAACATGAGAGAAGACAAAGAGGAGGACTAGTTAGTTTGAGAAAAGAGATGAGTGAGGTCAGGCAATATACTGTAGACTGAGGGGCTGAAATTCAAGTGAAAAAAAGGAGAGAAGTTGGAGATGGGAGTAAAAGTAAGGAAATGAGAGAGACAAAGTGTGGACTGAAGAGCATTAATTTGTCAGTACCTCCTCAAGCTGGCATGCTTTGATCACACTCTTGTAGCGATACTCATCATAGGTCAGACCAAAAAGGATGTTGTCTCGGATGGTGCCAGGCATGATCCAGGCTGTTTGGGAGGAGTAGGAGATTCGGCCGCTGTGTCGGATCTTCCCAGAGGAGGGAACCAGCTCCCCGAGGATGGTCATCAACAATGAGCTCTATAAATACAGACATTATGTCTGAACAATGACAACCTTACAGTTTCCTTTTAGCAAATGTTTGCTTTCCCTTAAACATATTTTAGCTTATTTTTCAGCTTATTAAAGGCTTCACACTACTTGGCCTTTCATTTATTCACTATAATTGTGAATTATGTGTTAGAATTGTTTAGTCTCTTTTCCTACACAAATTTTTTGACTTAAAAGAAGTAGAAAAATGTGTTTATTTATTTTTTTCTTTAATCTTGAAATAAAATAAATTATACATTAAATAAATAATTGTATTAATAATTAGAATTCATTTATAAAATGTATTTATATTTATATCATTTTTTTATATGTATAAATAATAAATATATTATTTTACATTTCAGTACTGCTTGCATTGATATATATTTACGACAGGTTTGAAAATAACGGCAAGCACTCCTACCTTCCCAGATCCCATAGAACCAGTAACAGCCAACATCTCTCCTTTCTTCAAGTTCAAACTGATGTCCTTCAGCACGGGAGTCACATATAGGTTGGTAAAGAAGAGGCCTGCATCTCCATTGTGATGGCCATTAGCTTTGTTCTCCTGTTTTATCCTTTCCAAAAGTTCACCAGGACCCTGAAGAAAAACAGATTTACACTGCACTACACATGCACACTGAATGCATTAAAAAATATTGTTTTCTTTAAATGCTGAAAAGAAATCAAATTTACCATATCGCCTAATGTAGTTTAAGTACATGACCGTCTCACTGACACAAAACTGTACATGTTCCCATAGGGAAGGGATGATGGGACCTGACTTATTCGAGGTTAATCGTTGACCTCAGTTAGGCTTCATGGGTCATTTGCCGTGTAGCTACTGAACTGAACATGCAATTCATATTCAAATAGACTGAGAAACAGTCAATAGAGAGCATAGCAATTAGTTCTCTAAACCTGCTTCTAATAATGAAATCCAGGAAACATGTTCTTAATCCAAAAAACTATGAATGCATAACTATACCTCATCCCAAGAAGCAGTCACATCTTTAAGTTCCAGCTCTGTGATGCTGAGATCGTATTCCATTAACTTGTATTCCTCCTTGCTAAGAAATTCCTTGAGGAAATAGGTAAGTTGAAGTTTTAGGTAGAGCTTTGAATACAGAGAAGACCACAGTAACAACAACATTCTCTCAAAGTTCAGTATAGTTTACAGCATTAAACAATAAAATGCTGATGCCCAGCAGGGTGTTCTTAAGAAACACAGTAGCCTAATACAGAGGAGTGTTTCCCCTTTATCAATACCAATCCAGAAATGTTTTAATTTTAACTCATATTATACCAGATATTATTTAGCATTATCATTAATACTAATTTTTGCATATAGTTTGCACCATATATGCATAAGCTCCACTACAAGTGTCAACCACCAAAGTGGACTCACTTCAATCTTCCAAATAAGCCGCATGGTGTCGTACCACATCTGGATGGAGCCAGGCAGTTGTCGAGTGACAGTCATGCGCAGCACCATACAGTAGGAGAGAGTGGTGAATATGCGACGGAGGTTGATACCACGGCTGAGGGCATGAGGCACGATTGCGGCCACAATCACAAAGATGGCTGAGAAAAAGTATGCAGAGCTGTAGAAGTAGCGCAAGGAGCCAATCTTCCTGGTCAACTTGACCTCATCCCTACACATAGTTTAGAGGAAGAAAGAATGACAAACATGTCCCTCAAGTCCCTCAAGGTTCAATCCTTGCACCACTTTTGTTCAACCTGTATACACTCCCACTGAGCCAAATAATGAGAAAGAACCAAATTGCCTATCAAAGCCACGCCGATGACATCCAGATTCACCCTCTACCAATACATTAATGAAATTAACAGTTGAATGCACCACAATTTTCTTCAATTAAACAAAGATAAAACTGAAGTCATTACATTTGGAAACAAAGGTGAGGTTCTCAAGATGAGTAGTCATGTCGAAGCAATAACTAAATCAACATATTACCATCTTAAAAAATATTGCAAGGATTTGAAGTTTTGTTTCCAGTCAAGAATGCTCTTATCACTAGCAGGGTGGATAATTGTAATGGACTCCTCACCAGACTTCCCAGAAAGCTGCTGCCAGGATTCTGACAAGAACCAGAAAATCTGAGCAAATCACACTAGCCCTCAGGTCTTTACACCACTTTGCTTTTATCATAATTTTTATTCCTTTTGCATATACTACGTTATAATAATGTATGGCCGCTTAGAACTTTCGTAATATGCTGTGATTATTTTATAATTATTTTGAATCTTTGAACATTTTTAAGTAAATCACTTTAAATGACCATTGTGTGTGAAATAATATAAATAAATAAATAAATAAATAAATAAACAAACAATATTAATAACTATAATAAATAAATAATATAAATAAACTTGCTTTGCCTTGCCTTGAAGAAGAATGCCAGATGGGTAGGATATTTAGAGACAGTGTCATGAGATATCAAATAGCTAAAAAAACAATGAGACATTGATTCTCCAAAACTGAGCTGATAACAAAAACACAAAGGCATACCGTGTGCTGCCATAAATGTAATACTACAGAGAAACAGTGGGAGACTGTGGCTTCAGGTTTCTCTGATCCAGACCAACTATTCTGATCCAAAATCTCTTATGAAAGAACTTCACTTAATCTAGAAGTAGGAATTAAAGCAGTAGGAGAGAAATGTAATTAACTGAAATATCAACTGTAACTGTTAATATTAACTTTAATTAAATCACTCATTTAGTATTCTCTGTTTGAGACGGCACACCTATGATCCACCCTGTCTATTGCCACAAAAAAAATGGAAAGCACTTCTCAATTTTGGCAATATACACACACACACACAAGCACACACACACACACACACACACATGTTGGTTTATGTGGTTTACGGGGACTCTCCATAGGCGTAATGGTTTTTATACTGTACTTACTGTATGTGCTATTGTCCTACACCAACCCTACACCTAAACCTACCCCTTACAGAAGACTGTCTGCATTTTTAGATTTAAAAAAAAAAAAACACCATTTAGTATGTTTTTTAAGCCTTTTGATTTACGGGGACATAGGCAGTGTCCTCATAAACCACCTTCAAACCACATAAACATGCACACACACACACACACACACACACACTACTGTTCAAAGGTTTGGGGTCAATTAATCTAATGCATTAAACTGATGAAAAGTATTTTAAAAAATGTGAAAAAAATGATGCAAATGTTCAAATAAATTCTATTCACAGAGTAAAAGTGAATTTTTAACAAGTGAACCTTCTACAAACTGTTTGGGTCTTACTGTCTGATGTTCTTGATGAGGGTCTCCATTATCTCCTCCCAGCCATAGGCCTTCACCGAATGCAGGTTCTCCATGATCTCTGAGGTCAGAGCCAACCGTTTGTTAGTCAGTAGCACCTTTTGTGCTCTAAAGAAAAGCAGAAAAAGGCAGAAAATTTGAATGATGTGTCTGTTCCTAGAGAACTTTACATCCTGTACATAATAAACTTCAATGTGGGTGTTTATTACATCTGACTAATGTCTCATGAGTGAAGACACTGAATACAGACAATATACAATCTGAATTAAACTTGAGTTTGTGTGTGTCGCAATCTGTCTCAGTAGCGGTTCTGACCAACATTGTTTACATTTCTTAAAGGCACAAGACTAACCAGCCTCCTGATTACAGGAGCAGAAGTGAACTACCTGTCCAAACTCTTCAAAGCCTTTAACCAGCATGAATCACAGCTGGAATGTGTCTTTCTGTGGGAGCGTAGTTTGAGGGATATCTCTAAAACAAAGCTGTGCCAGTTTGAGTCTGACAATGGGAATATCTTTGGGCAAGATTCACTTTTTTGGTGTTGGGATGTAGGCTAACAGCAAATTTGAGACTTACTTGTAAGGACCCATTTTATGTGAGAGAAAGGCCTGCAAGACCCCCAGCAAAGAGATAGCAGCAAGTGCACAGAAGCTATTGACATCAATGAGTTCCCAGATAAGCCCTGTACACAGGATGCATTGCAATGGTGATATCCATACAAAATGGGCCATACCCAGACTCTATACCAAAAAAGAAGAAGAAATGCAACATGCATTGTATTAAATTTGAGTAATTAATTAAAAATGAAAGCTTTAATTATTTATTTTTAAATTTATTTATGTCAAAGGCTGACACCTAGGAGCTTCTGCACATTTGCAGTGGTACAAAACATAGCAAAACCATCTCACACATTCCAAGGAAAGGACACTCGAAGAACCTACATTAAACAAAGGTGCTAATTGCTTCAGACCACTTACAGAGTGTATCAATATTCAGCACATTGGCTCTACCTTCTTACGATGTTCCAGAGTTCAGCTACACTCCCCACTGAAGCATTATGCTGAATTTAATGCTAAGCCAACATATTAGCAGCAGTATATTCATTTCTAATGGTCAGCCTCTTTACAAATTGGCCATATACACACTACCATTCAAAAGTTTGGTGTGAGTCTGATTTATTTTTTGAAAGAAATAAACACAGTAGAGACTTTTACATTCTTAGAAAAGATTTCTATTTCAAACAAATGCTGTTCTTTTGAACGTTATATTCATCACAGAATCCTGAAAAAAAAGTATTACTGTTTCCACAAAAATATTAATCAGCACAAAAAGTTTTTTAACCATGATAATAATGAGAAATGTTAATTGAACACCAAATCAGCATATTAGAATGATTTCTAAAGGATTGTGTCACACTAATTCATGTGAGCCTGCAGTAATGGCTGCAGAAAATTCAGCTTAAATTACATTTTAAAATATTTTCAAATAGAAAACTGTTATTTTAAATTGTAATAATATTTCATAATATTACTGTTTTTACTGTATTATTGAATACATCAAATAAATGCAACCTTGGTGAACATTTAAAAGAGTTGTTTCATTAAAAAATCTTACCAACCAAAACTTTTGAATGGTAGTATGTATGCATTCTAAAAAAAACAAGTTTGTAAAATTATAATGTACTGGAATTTTTTCAAAGGTGTTTTTTTAATACATTGCATTCTGTTGTGTTTTAGGGTTAAAGACAAAAAAAACAGAGTATCACAGGTGACCTACCATCCAGCAAACACATGTAATTTGCTCTTCTCATACTTGCCTGATCAAATTTGCCCAGGTTGGCTGACATCAGACTGACCAGTTGACCTGTGCTGATCTTGTCCAAAACTCGGCTAGAAAGTTTCAGGGTCTAAGGGTCAAGATTAGGAGAAATGCATATACTTAATATACTGTTATTTTAATATACTGCCATTTTATTGTATATTTTGTGCTAGTATAGATGGTCCAAATTTTGAGGAATGATATTGGTGTCAGGGACAGATGATAGTAGACAGAGAAAACTAGACACAAACCTTTTTATAGATTATGCTAAACAGTGCGATCCTGATCTGCATGCCCAGGCGGTGCAGCCCAAACATGGCAGGCTGGAGCAGGAGAAAGCGTGTAATGAATAGCAAGCCAAGACCAAAGGCAAGAAAGTAACCATTGGCTCGCTCCGGTTCATAGACTGGGTCAAATGACGCAATTATCCGTCCTAAAAGCTGTGGCTGCACTGTTTTTGTAGCCTCCTGAAAAACAGTAACAGAAGTGGCATCTTCATTTTCAAATTTACAAACATAGAATTACAATTTACAGAAAAACATCAATGTAAATTGACGTCCAAAGTATGTACATACAATAACAAAAAATGAATCAAGTGAACAGTGGAAGAAAAATCTAGCAAGAAGTCAGAAGCTGTAAGTTCTTCACTGGGAAAGTCACACTGCTCCGTTACCTGCAGTACACAGCTAGGAATCACACAACTTCATACCAATGAGCCAACGATATCCACCCATGTGCAAACAAATTAGCAAATATACACTTCATGCGTTTGGACTCTCTTGTACTAAGCTGTTGTATTTAGAGATCAACACTCCAATCGAAGAACAAAAAGAAACTACACAGAAACTATCTGGACACTTACGCCTATATATAGGAGGAAGCCAAACAACAGAAAAGGACGTATGAAGCATCGTGCCAGTGCTCGTAGTAGACTGGGCTTTTTCCTTCCAGATGCAACTTCTCTGTCCCATTCTCTGTTTAGGGAAAGAGAGAAAACTGAATGGAACAGTTAAACAGCATCCACCCACCCACAATAAAACGGGTATGGTCCACATTGTTTGGTGCACTCCTATATAACCAAGGTGATTTAGCGAACTTATTAAACAGAGCAAAGAGACCTTGACAAGCATGGGGAAACGGCAGAGACTGCTCCAACCTGTTAATTGAATAAAAAGTTCAAATTCCCAGCAGTACTGCACATTAGAGGTATAACAGAAGCGCTCATCATCTATCACTCACCAGGGGCCTGGCACTTTAAAAGGTCGCATTTGATGCCCATTAGCAGGGCACTGGCATGGATGTATTGTGGTTTATGTGAGACATGGCATGGGAGGAACTTTACTGGAATGGGCAGGGTGACATTTAAGGGGGCTGCCTACATTTTACTCTTCTTTTCTCCCTTCTTTGTCAAAAAACCTCACACCTAAAGGTGTGATATTTGGCTCTGGTGAGTAACAGGAGCTTTGAGGACACTGAAAGTCACAATAGAAACCAAGACTGTGAGTCACTTCACTATGTAAATTTGCTCACTTTACAAAAAAATTTGAGTCAAAGTTCTTTCATTCCAGTTCGAGTTACTGAATGGAGGAAATATACTCATTAACAACAAAATACAGAGGAAATATCAATATATATTATTTTTAAATATGAAATTGTCCTTAATGCTCATGCAAATTAACCTGAATGTAATTGGAAATGCAATAAACACATTTTATTCAATGATGGGGTCTTTTCTATATGAAGCCATCAATTTTAAATAACATTTATAAATCACAAATTAAATAATGTGTGAGGAAAAGGTGAGAACACAAATACTAACTTCTCCAAACGCTCTGCAAGGATGTCTGCTGCATCTTGACTAGGAGCTTGATAAACATCAGATGGCCTCAGTTTCTCCTTAAAACCCTTTCTCATTATAGGGTTTGTCCACCTGTAAACAGTCAGAACAAACGTTGAAAACTTCATTATTGTGATTTCTTTTAATTAAAGTGAACTTTAGTTGTTTTTTTAAGGAGAACTTTCTAAAATATCATTATGCACAGTTCTATAAACACACTGGAGTCAGGACTGGTGTGCGAATTATTAAAATAACTTGATTGGATGTTGCTCTCGCACAAACATTTTCTTTCAGCGCCCTTAAAAACACTTCAAACTAAACATTTGTGATTTTTTACGATAATTATGTTATGTAGGTTCTAAATAGCTGAAGGAAAGGCGCACTGTTGCTATGGTTACCACCTCAGTCGAACCCAACCTCTGTTTGTGAACGTTTACAGTAGCCTACTTCCTCTGACTACATTTTCAAATTAAACTTTAGAACTTTTGAGGTTGTAGAAGCGTTGTTCGAAAACACTGTTAAAAAGTGTTGCCTATACAGCCTATACACTTGTAAAGAAATAAAAAGTTAACTTTCCTTAGGGGGGTCAGGGTTATAGAACGTGGTTTGAATTAAACGTGGCTGTTATTAAAATGTTTCTATGAATATATCAGTCATCAGGTGTAGTAGCCTTCGCGTGTGAACAAACTAGAAAAATGTGAATAAACTAGAAAAATATCTCTGGTATTTAAACACACGTGTCCTATAAAGCACAACAAACATTTTGTTGTTATTACAAACGAGGACACACAAAACATCTAAAACATTTCATATTTTGGTTGCATCTTACCAGAAGAAGTATTTTGAGAAGCAGCTGGCATCCTCCACAGGTGATCTCTGCATCCTAAAAGTACCCCGGGGGTGACACCGCTTACATCGGGTGTCAGCTTAACGCCTCTCCGCTGAATGAAGATCTCTGGCGCTGTCCTCCACCGCGCGCACGGTTCAGCGCTGAGATCGTCGATGTTCGATGCCAATATTTAGATGATGAGGAGAATTTCTCGGGTCTCAAATCGTTAATGAGAAGTAACTCGCTTATAAAGAGCGCATACTGACAGCAGCGCTGTGATTCAGTGAGAGAAGCGCGCTCTCTCAGCCCCAAATGCCACAGATCCTTTGGGCATGTCATCCTCAAACTGTCAGTCTTTTACAGAGATGCTCACGTGTTGCTTTACAAGAGCAAGTGGCGTGTCATCATCAGAGAATTCTCGTGGTGTTTGAGAAAGAACATCAATACTTTAACACATGCAAGTCAACTGCAGCTATTGTTTAATTTCGCACCTTTCCTGATTTCATAATGCCTGCCAATGGAAAAATAAATGAAACAAAGAGAAATCTTCATAGTTAAAATAAATGAATGACAAAAGGTGTTTAAAGTCTTAATATTGTAAAACAAAATAATAGAAAATAAAAGAGAAGAGCTTGATGTCTAAGGAAGAAGAAATAGCCTATGCTGCACAACTATCATAATCAAATTAGCATATTTGGACACTTATTTTACTTCCACTGAAGCACAAAATGCTCTTTTTCATTCTTACATTATTATGGATAAATTATCATTTTTAGGCAATCTTGTGGAAACTTGAGCAAATTTGAGTTTGTTAAAACTTGGGCAAACTGAAGTTTATGCAGCTTGAGTGCTGCTATTAAAACAAAAGGCATATATGAAAAATAGTATAGGCTATGAATATTTGAAATTCAAGTTTTGTTTTTTAAATTTACTTTAACTTCACTTACATTGTCCCAAACTTTATGATTCAAGATTCTGTAAAAGCCTAGAAGAATTACAGCAGAATGACATCTAGTCTATTGTACTAGGCTACTCCCAGTGCTGCCTTTCTGGAGCCATGTAAATTATATAATTGTTTTGATAAGTCCAATGCTGCAATGAGAAAAATGATCACATGAAGTCTATTCAGTGTTCCAACTCATCTGGCAATTTTGTTTCCACTGAGAAAGTTTTAGGTAAGCTACAGCATGCATGAATTCACAAGAGCAGACTTTAGTAAACTGACAATCTTAACCTTACTGATTTGACTATACATGTTAGTTAAACATACTCCTGCAAATGTTGAAGTGAAGTTTATTACGTCTTTAGATAATCATATTTTTCACTTTCTATTTTGAATATGTCTGATATACATATATATCCATTCGTCCATCCTCTAAACTGCTTTGGTCATCACGGGGATGCTGGAGTAGTGTCTCGGGGTGCAGATGTGACAAACACACTGGTCACATGGCCAGTCTATCACAGCCTCGTACTTATATTGGCTACATGGCTGTAGCCAGGGTTTGAAAATTAATGAGGTGTGGGGTGGGGTTAAGAATTGTGCTAATTCCTACAAATACACCTCATTATATAAACACTTTAAAAGAGACAGACATGTAGATGTTTTTCAAAGATGTTTTCTCTTTTTTGGAGGAATTATACCACATTTATTGTATCAAAATTTGTTAATACTATAATACTATAGGTTTATTCATGCAACAATACATATTACTGTTATAGTTTTCATTAATAGCCATTGCTATATAGCCGATAACTTTGCTTAGTGCTCTTATGAATGTTTTTAGTATGACTTTGTGAAAATTTGACTAGCATATACTGAATGAAATTGCACTTCTTCATGGCCAGTGTTTTCATATTTCATTCTACTTCAGGTTCTACAGATCTGTGTACTAGTGTTAAATGCTGCTGTTTTTGATAACGATAACATTTCTGACAGATAATATCATGATATTTTTTGCATTTGCCTTATCGAATGTGGTAAACAAATAAATAAAATAATAATAATAAACCAAACTTATTTCAAAGCTTTTGCAAATAAGATAAGATAAAGATATTGCAAACCCTAAACTGCAAACTTCCCACTTTATGAACTTTCTATAGTGTCAAAATGAATGGAAAAGACGAGCCCAAAACGCTTATAATAGCTAGATCTGGCAACACGGAGGCAGCGCGCGTGCCCTCGCTCACGACTCAAGCATTGTTCACTCTGCAGCAGCGATCATTTTCATACCACAGACGCTAAACATTCTGGTAAACTGTCTAAACTTAATTACACATGCAGACACTTAAATGAGGAGTTTTAAACAGCAAAGTCATTCAGAGAACAAACGTTATTTTTAAACATGAAAAATTTACCTCATAGAGACCACAGCTGGCCATGGCCATGCTTATAGACCCTTTTTCTGTTAGTAAACATTGTGACATTTTTCTATGGGCGGAGCTTAGGTGGAGGCAGAAAGATTCCCAACCGTTTCACTAACGCTATCTATGAAGTTTATTAGCTTGGGTTTTTTTTTTAACAATAACTGAAGAAATTCCGATGTAACCTGCATATGTACGGTCACTCGCCGTCCCCCTGCGATACATGAACAGTGTTGATCCTGCATGTTGTCATCCGCGATCGTGATGACCGACCGTAATATGAGACTTATCCTGCTTGCATTGTGATCTGTAAACCCTGGCTTCGAGTTACCCACCATATTTATTTTTAAATATTTTATAAATCCCTCCATGGAATATTTAATTCCCATTTGGTGGCCTTCGGTGTCCAAAATTGTGCAAAAACATCGTGGGACAAGGTTTTCACGCTGCAGCTGTCATTGTAAGACAGTGAGCAACTCCATTTGTTTTGTCCGAGGGAGCAACAGTAACTAAGGGGGGCGGGGCTTACCGATAGGTTTATTGTTATTTGAAAAGATCGGCCGACCCGTACACGCTTTAACTCAAAGGATGGACGATCTGACAAGATTCCCTCCGGTTGAGTGACTCACATCTAACAAGACAAACTCACCGTGTCTGTCTAGTCATGAAGATATATATTTCAATTTCAGCAGGCACCTGTTTTTACAGCTACATTTATTATTCCAGCCACAATTAATCACAACAATGTATATACGTTTACAAATGATTAAGCATATAAATCAAACAATCAGTTTGATGTTTTACACACGCATCCATACATTATTACAAAAACGAGATAATAGTGAGATGCATAAGAAATATTTAGACGAGCCCATAACAACAAAATGTAACAATTTATTGAACCTTTTCTCCGGCTAATTTGGTTCTTCAAACGAATTTGCGTATTAGATTAAAATATCTGGATTAAGTTGTCTAAGATTACTGCGCGTGCTCGTGTTCCCCGAAAAGGGCAGATGTATCGATCCTCGAAACCACGATCAGCAATGCAGCGATTGGCTGGCGGCAAGACAGCAACGTAATGACATCAATATTAAAAAAGACACCTGACGAAAAAGTTTACAAATTTCTGGACCTTTATAAGGAAACAGCCAAGCGAACAAAACTACATAAATGTTATAATAGATAAATGAAATGTGCACTGTTTTTAATTAATTTTTTTTTTTTTTTTTTACATGATTCCCAATTATTTATATTCATGATTTCTAGTATTTGTACAGGCGTTACATTTTTATGTCAATGTTGTAATTCAATTCAAAAGTTCATTTAATTTTATCTTTGAAGCAAATTTCTTATGTGACAAGTTTCTTTTAGAGATCCAGTTATCTGCATCTCTGTGCTCCATCAAGCCACTCCCGTAATAACTGTCATCACTCAAATTAATACATGATTCAGACTTTTATAGCATGTGTGTAAAATTCCAGTACAATTATAAAGTAATTATTTCATCAGTAATAAATCTTTCAGTGAGTAAAACTGGCTGTGTCTATAGTATTATAGACTACACAACATCGTTATATTATATTATTTTCAAATTAATTTTTAAATTATTATTATTTTAAATTATTGTCCCTGGACCAGTAGGGTACTCTTCTAATAAAGTAGCGGTGGCTGGGACAGCTTTTAACTATCAATTCTGCTTAAAAAGATGCGATCTAATCCTGTTCACATTAAATAAGCCTGCTCCGAGCAGGTTTAAGTTTACAGACCTGTTGCTATGACAGCAAGTCCATGATGAGCTTCGAAGAACCAAATGATCCAAGATCAAGCGAAATCGTCAACAATCAAATCCAGCTGAGTTAGCGACACACGAAGAACGGGCCCCTGGGCTGGTTTGAACTGGCCCTCTCCAGTTTTGCCTCCAGCTAGCGCTGCTGTGACATAATCGTGATGTAGGCCCGTTTTGTAAAATTAATAGGTTCAGCCAATTAGATTAGAGGAGAATATGCAGTAAATATTTAACTAAAACTGCATTTAGCTAGAACTTTATTTTTCTCTAAATTACTATCTTTATATTTGAGAAGCAGCAACAGATTACATTCATGGTATAAAACAAAACAGTAGACATTGCAGAAGATTAAAGAAAGCGAGTAACGCTTCTCCATTGGTCGTTTCATTAACATACACACGTGGGCGTGACTTGAGGAGCTTATGTCATTACGTCGGACATCACTGAGCAGTTGCTATTGAAATAATCAGGAATAATTCTAATAATATAACATAGTTATGTCAAAAGATGTTGGGTATGCCTTTCCTGCTGGCGATGAAAGCGATGGGAGTAACGACGAGTGGGACGTTGGGTATTCTGATAATAACAAAAAACCGCGCGCTGAGGTAAAAGAAAAGGTTCTTTCTCACGTTCAACTCTCGTCTCGCCCCATGTGTTATATTTTAGCTAGCATTCGGCCATTTAGTTTAAAATAGTTATGTACACAAATTATTCGCATGATTAAAAAAGCAACCTTTTTTCATCTTGCTGGCAGTTTTCTGAAGCACATCTGAATGGAGAAGATAAAGTGTCCACCTTGAAAAGGGCCATTACTGCAGGGAATGTCGACCTGGTGCGCGAACTCTTAGACAGTGGTAAGTGCTTGTATTCATAGCTGTTATTTGGCCGACACAAGTCATACATTTATATATTTATATCTAATCGTTATCTATCAGGTCTGGACGTGGAGACACGCCTCGGCTTTGGCTGGACTCCTCTCATGTGCGCTGTCCATGTGGCCCACTATGAGCTCGCTGAACTGCTGCTGGATCATGGTGCAAGTGCAAACTTCAGTAGAGGTAAATGCAGACAAAAGTATGAAAAGACACTCATAATTCCATTGATTTGTGAATCAGAGCTTCATATCAAAAGATGAAATAGGGTATCAAGATATTTCTGCATGTATTGTCATCTTTACTTTTGGCTTTAAAGAAGTATTTAATAATTATATCCTCCTTAGAAACATAGCACTGACATGAGATAAGGGGCTTGTCCTAATACCCACGTTTGCGTGATGTAATTTTCCAATGTTTTCAAGTGTTGTAAAGTTTTTGCAGAACTTTATTTACACATTTCAATGCTTTGTACTTTTAAACTTCCAAATGTCTTTTCGGATTATGTAACAGACAAAACAATTCAATTGTCTAGCCTTAATTTAATTGAGAAATAATAAAAAGCAATTGCAGATGTTTTACAAAATACACATACTAATCTCTGCACCAATAAAATGTGCAACACATTTTCTGTTTATTTTTACCACCAAATTATTTGTAATGTACAGTTAAATAAGAAGCATTTCTCAGTCTTGTGATTTTGGGGCATGTGAGCTCCTGAGCATGATGAATGGTGGGATACGCTTAGCCTCAAATTCTCAAAACAGTTCTGAAGCAATATTAGGGATAGTGTGTGGGTATAGCATGTGGTAAGGGCACTGAGCACTGACCTGGGACAGTCTTGCACACCTACTTCCTATCACATGCAAATGGCCAAGACCACAAGTGTGGGTTTTTGAGACAGGCCGGTTTTCTGTTATTGGACACTTTTGCTTACAGAATAAAAGAGAAAATATTCAGTGCACCCTTAAGAATTTAAAGTCAAAGGTTGAATTTGACAAGGTAAGAAAGAGCAGGTGCTGTCAATCTGACGTTGCACTACATGGCCTTCCTGTGACTCTTGTGGGTTTTTATTGGAGAGGATGGGGTTTTGCATCAGCCACAGGGAAGGAACCCAATGATATCAAATCAAAAAAGCATGGCTAGACTTAATCCTTCAGGGGGAATAGTTTGGTTTTCATTAATACGGTCAACATTGAAGTAGGTTACATTCTTTTGATTTCAACCCACGTGCTAGAGAGGATGGAAACGAATTAGAGTTTGCCTTAGTGTCCTTCATCTGCCATTACTTAATGTTTGTGACGCACATGCCGAGCTATTGTAACGTGTAATTAATCTGCTGGTGTGTTTTTGGTTTACACATTGGCTCTCTTAATTTTTTTTCAAAATTGAATGCATCTGTTGGTCACGGTGAGATGTCGGCACATGAGCGACTTGAAGTGATGCAGACACTTCCACTATGTCCACTGAGAAGAGTTCCAGAAGGGGTCTCGAGCAACTGAAGCTGCGGGCTTAGACAGGAAATAATTAAATGTGAATGCAGCTGCCACTTCCTGGTCTGTGTTCCGCACAGAAGGGGAAGAATGTAGAAGTGATTGATAATGGCGGTATACAGAGCGTGGTGCTGGCGTCATTGCGTTGGCCCAACACTGGAGCTTTATTTATTTTCCTGCTCCACCGCAGACGCAACTAAACTGTGTCTGCATCCTACTCCCAAGCAGACCTGCTCCTGCAGTCTAAACGCAGCTATCATCACAACACACAAACCCCTAACATAGATGCGTCTCCTTTCTGCATCATCACAACACTGAGACTGCTCCCGGTCGGATAGGTGCCTGAAGCACTAGCAGTGTCCAAAAACATTAGGCCATATGAGACTCACGTGAAGTATGTACAAACATGTGTATCCTGTGGTTTGAGCAGTACCACTGCAGAACTTTTTTTGCGAATTATAATTTATGAAGTGGTATGTCTGTGTTTTTCCCTAACTTCCTTACATAGACCACTATACAGTTCTGATGGCTGCTTGCACGGCAGCGTCTGCCACAGAAGAGATGATCTCTAAGTGTGTGGCTCTGCTGCTCAGTCGCAACGCTGACCCGAATGTCTGCAACAGGTAAGAAAGTCACTTAGCAAGAAATTAAATCTTACAGTCTTTATTATTTTTTTTCCCTGACAGAATCTGGCTTCTATTTGCTTTTTAAGTTGTGACGTAGGGAATACAGTTTCCGGGTCCAAGTCTCTACTCGTTTCATTTGAGATCACTATCTCAACAGCCGTTTATGAGCACCGTTTATTCATAACACAGATTTTATCTAAACTTTTAAAAACTCAGTGTACACTACAGTCTCAAGGTTCACGTCATCCTGGACACCAATATTTTAATTATTCACAAAAGATGAATCACTGTCTGGCCATCTTAGATTACGGTATTAAGATAAAGGGAAGTGTATATTAGCACCATTTGTTGTTTGCTTTTGGCATCTGATTGAGCATTTGGACCCGGAAATGGTGACATCAGACTTGACTTAAATAGTTTGTTCTTTGGCATTTCTAAAAAATATTGTTGTTGACTACAGTGATTTCTCAGGTCATTTGCCTCAGTGCTTGTCAGTTTCATGCATTGATGAACTGGAATTAAAGGTGCACTGCACACAGTGTTTTTCCCCTGATATGGCAGTCAGTTTGGGCTTTTATTTTTTCCTATAGCAGCGCAGTCGTGCAAAAGTTTTCAGTTACTGATGGCATTGTAACTTATTTATTCCTTGAGTAAATATGTCCAGCAACAGGGGTTACCAAAAATCAAAAGCATTCGGCTGGGCCTCATAAGGGGATCTGCTCCATGTAAAATAGCTTTTATTGGCCTGCCTGTATTATTGATTATGCGTCTCCTGTTAGTGTGCTTGAAAGAAATATGCAGGAATTTAGTGCAATGGTTCTCAACAAGTGGGCCAGAGCCCACTAGAGGACCTCAGCAAACTTCCAAGAGGGCCTCAAGATGACTTAAGATAATTGAAAATACGCCAAAACAACTAAAAATCAAGTTATTACTTTTTATTTATTTATTTATTTAATTAACTCCCTTGACATCCTTTTCCTCAAAAAAAAAAATCTGTATATATGGGATAGCCTTATTTAAAAGTCTAATTTCTGGACCTAGAAAGGTCATGTAAATTAATAAAATATTGCAACTCAGTTGGCATTTTTATAATAAATACACATTTCTAGTTGTATGTATGTATGTATGTATGTGTGTATGTAAAGTATCTCACAAAAGTGAGTACACCCCTCACATTTTGGCAACCATTTTAGTATATCTTCTCAAGGGACAATACTATAGAAATGAAACTTAGATATATTTTAGAGTAGTCAATGTGCAACTTGCATAGCAATAAAGATTTACTATCCTCTGAAAATAACTCGACATAAAGCCATTATTGTCAAAAAAGCTGGCAACAAAAATGAGTACACCCTAAGTGATAACAGCTTTTTGTTGTTTAACCATCCAAAGCCACATGTCAAAGCCACAGTGTGTTTGGCAGGACCATACAAATTTGTGTATCTTGTATTAGAGCAGTTAAAATTTGGTGCTTTGAATACAATTCTCTCATACCAACCACTGGATGTTCAACGTGGCACCTCATGGCAAAGAACTCTCTGAGGATTTGAGAATTAGAATTGCTGCTCTCCACAAAGATGGCCGAGGCTATAAGAAGTTCGGTAACACCCTGAAACTGAGTTACAGTACAGTGGCCAGGGTCATACAGAGGTTTTCCAAGACGGGTTCCACTCGGAACAGGCCTCACAAGGGTCAATCAAAGAAGTTAGGTCCTTGTGCTGTGCTTCAGGTGCAGAAGCTGGCTTCCAAAAACAGACGCATGAGTGCTGCCAGCATTGCTTTAGAGGTTGCAGAAGCAGAAGGTCAGCTTGTCAGTGCTCAGACCATACGCCGCACACTGCAACATGTCTGCTTGCAGGGCATCATCCTAGAAGGAAGCCTCTTCTGAAGCTGGCTTACAAGAAAGCCCGCAAACAGTTTGCTGAAGGCAACCTCTCTAAGAGCATGAATTACTGGAACCATGTCTTGTGGTCTGATGAGACTAAGAAAAACTTGTTTTGCTCAGATGGTGTCCAGGATGTGTGGCAACGCTCTGATGAGGAGTACCAAGAAAATTGTGTCTTGCCTACAGTCAAGCATGGTAGTGGTAGCATCATGGTCTGGGGCTACATGAGTGCTGCTGGTGCTGGGGAGCTGCGGTTCATTGAGGGAAACATGGATTCCAACATGTACTGTGACATTCTGAATCAGAATCAGATTCCTTCAGAAACTGAGCCGAACGGCAGTTTTCCAACATAATAACGACCCCAAACACACCGCCAAGATGACAACTGCCTTGCTGATGAAGGTGAAGGTGATGGAGTGGCCAAGTATGTCTCCAGACCTGAACCCTATTGAGCACATGTGGGACATCCTCAAGCAGAAGGTGGAGAAGCACCATGTGTCTAACATCCAGCAGCTCCATGATGTCAGTATGGAGGAGTGGAAGAGGATCCCAGCAACAACCTGTGCAGCTCTGGTGAACTCCAAGACCAGGAGGATTAAGGCAGTGCTAGATAACAATGATGCCCCTACAAAATATTGACACTTTGGACACAGTTTTGATATTTAGTACACCCTAAGTACACTTAGGGTGTACTTTATATTTGTTGCCAGTTATTTGGACAATAATGGCTATATTCTGAGTTATTTTTAGAGGACAGTAAAGTTGTACTTCTATACAAGTTGCACATTGCCTACTCTAAAATATATCCAAGTTTCATTTGTGTAGTATTGTCCCTTGAGAAGATATACTAAAATTGTTGCTGAAATGTGAGGTGTGTACTCACTTTTGTGAGATACTGTATATGTGTGTGTATATATATTCAAACTATTAATCGCGATTAATCACATTCAAAATAAGTTTTTGTTTACATAATGTGTATTGTGTATGTTTATATATATAAATACACACGCATACAGCATATATTTTGAAAGTATTTACGTGTATTTACATGTGTATATATTTATATTCATGTAATTTATATCATATAAATATATTTAATGTATAAACGTAACGTGTGTGTGAATTAAGGTTGGGCCGATAGACGATGCCATCGTCCATCGCCGATCCCCCCCCACAATCCGCCGCAGCCCAGTACTGTATTTGGAAAGAAAATGACGTGTAGTACGGAACCCATAATGGGAATAAATAAGAGATGGGAGGAAAATGCATATTTCAATACTTTCTCTAGCAGTTATATCATTGGGTAATTATACTGTATTGTGTATATAATTGCGGGCATCAGGGAGCTGCTATTATGCCTGGCATTGAAACTGCTTTTGAATGTACTACCGCTTTTTAGTTTCACTTTCGAGATTCGCGATCAAGCGAGTCTGTTTATACTCTGGAGCGGCAGTACTTACCACACATTTTACAAGATTAGATGTTTGTCAGTGGTGCTGAGGATCTGCAAACCATTCGCCATGGTCCTCAGTCCATCTCTCCTTATTCTGTTTATGTGGTAAGTGAAATTTTATGTACTGTAATGTAACAAGCAATCGTTATGTGTTTTCCATGTCTTTCTGAATATGGATTTAAGCTTCGGGCACACCCCCTAACCCGCCCCTATACACACACACACACACACACACACACACACACACACACACACACACACACACACACACACATAAGCTATTTATCTAACTCTAAAATAATTTATCAGGTAGAAACTGACTTTTTCCTTATTTTTATTCATATCCTGTAAATCATGAATGACTGGAAAAGTCATGGGGCCGAATATTGTTGTGGACAATGAGGGGCTTTTAGTGAACCGTTTAGTTCGGGCATGGACTTGGGTGTGCACTTGTTCAGCAAATAAAGTAACCTACACACGTGTTTCATCCAATAATGGTATCATTAGTTCAACAAAACTCTTGTAAGGGAGGACAGTTTAATGATTTACTTTGCATAGGGGTGAGAGTGAGAATGCAGTGTAATTGTGCAAAGTACAATCAGAGCAGCAAAGGAATGGTTCGCAATCCTTCATGCCACACACAATTAGTAAACGCAAATGTACTGTGTAACAGCACCAGATTAATTAAAAAAAAAAAACCCACACACAATATATTCACCTGCATTCTGTTTTCTATCATGCGCCGTGCAAGTTTGTGATGATATAAGTTGAACGCAAATTCACCAGGGTTCGATAGAATCAAGTAAATGTGAAACCAGACCAATGCTACAGGGGGCACTGGGAACAATCAGACTTGGATCGCAGCAAACGTGCCTAGTGTATAAAATGAGTTATCCATTTTAAAAAGACCTTACTGTAGACCTTCATCTCATCTGCATGCATCCAGGTCTACCACTGGATAGTCACACAAGCACTGTCTAGCCCTGTTGATTGAGAGTATGAGAAAAAATTCTCCCAGCAGCTACAAAACATTAACACTGGCCAGACAGTGTTTCAAACAAGTCTTCCTAACAGCTCTGTTTGGGAGGTGATGTGTACTCAATAGTGTATTGACAGGCATTTTTCAGGGCAGCCTCCAGCTGCTTATCATCTGCCACCCAAACGGCTCACATGATCTGGAGTGTCAACAAGCATGTTGTTCACTTGGCTGGTGAGAAAGTGATTGTGTCCTATCCAGACAAAATATTTAAAGATTGGTAACAAGGAACAGGGAGATGCTGGCAAGTGATGGGCCTGTCAAACCTTCATCCTCTTCCTCTGCCCTCTCAGTGCTCCACACATAACTTACAATGTGCAGCAGCTGCATTTCCCTAAATCTTTGTGTTAACAAATACAGTATGCTTAGACTAAGCCAGACATCATTTGGGAAGAAGGTCTGTTTCAGATTTGTTGAGATTCATTATTTGAAAATTGCTGAGATGAAACTTTTACATTTGGTTTCCATTCTCTTTCACATGTAAAGTCACAGGCCTATAATAAAGTGCCTCATTATGATTATATAATTTAATCAATTGTATAATTATAAGAAATGAATGGGACTGCACAATTAATCAAAATAAAACTAAATCTCAATATTTCTTAGTGCATTTATCAAACAAAGGTTGCTATTTAAATAATTACATAGTCTGTTGCACATAGTGAAGCGCAGCCATGTGCTCATTTACATGCATTCATGTATTTTACAACATTTCACTAGTGTTCTGCCAAAATAAAAGCTCAAGGATTTGAAATGTTAAAAGTTGAGGGTTTGCATGTTTGAAAGTGAAAAATTAGTATTGTAACTTCTAATGTAAAATAAAATTGTATTTTATTCATTTTTATTTTACAATACAATTCTTATTAACAGTAATATAGTTATGTCTTGATTTAAAAAATATATATATTTAGAGGTCAAACTAATAATAACAATAAATGATGATGATGATAATAATTGTAATACAATAACAGCAATATAACTTTTGCCAAGTTGTGCAGCCCTATATATAAGTACTTTTAAAATATAAAGAATAAGAATATACTGTATTTATTTTGTTTACTTGCATGTTATGTGACTATTAACCAACAGAGAACTGGGAATATGCAAATGTGTTGTTAAATAATTGAAATATTTAACTTTCTTTGGAGGTACTTTAAGTAATTTACATTTTAATTATTTTTTTATTTTTTTTTTTTTTTCTGATTTATTCTGCAGAACTCACAAAGAATATATTTGAAGAATATTTTAACTGGTTTTGTCCATGCCATAAAAGTCATTAGGGTCCAAAATAACAGAGGACTCATTTTATGGAGAAAAAATAAAATAATAATGATGATGATAATATTTGTAATAAATAAAATGGCAATATACATTTTTGCCAAGTTATGCAACCCTATTTATAAATAAAATAAAAACAATAAGAGGACCAGCATAAGACTATATATAAAATATAAACAAGAATATACAGTATTTTATCTGTTTGTGCATGTCATGTGACTATTAAACAACATCAGGGAAGCGGGAACATGCAAATGTGTTGTTAAATTATTGAAATATTTAACTTTCTTATAGAGGTACTTTTAAATATTTTACATTTAAGGGGTTCGGCTGTGTGCTTGGTTTTGTCCATATACCAGCGGTTCCCAATCCCAGTCCTCGCGCCCCCCAGCTCTGCATATTTTGCATGAAACATGTTTCTCTTAGTTAACTCACCTGATTCAGATAATCAGCTCATTAGAAGAGAGCTACATGCATGAACTGTGTTCCGATTGATATGATCCCTACACAGTGTTCATTGCTTCCTACTCCCTGAGCAGGGGAAATCCGTTGAAGTTTACTTCACTTTGGTACATTAATTCATGGATTTGCGCTGCGCCGCTGCCTGCAGCGTCTTCACACTAGAGGAGTGTGACATTAGCCTACCTCTGTAAATGAATACATATAAATACGAGGACTGGGATTGGGAAACGCTGGTCCATACAATAAAAGTCATTGGGGTCCAAAACAACAACAACAACAAATCGTCTTTTGAGTGTCACAGAAGGACGCCACTTTGCAGACGTACCTGAGATATGAATTGCAGACATTTTGACAAAAATGTCTCAAAATTTAACTGTAGTGAGAACTCAATCCAGACGTCACTGGGCCCAGTGACCTTACAAAAAGCATGTTTTGCTGAGCATGCAAGTCTTTTGCAACTGCTTCTTCCATTCTTTCATGTAGTTTATTTGATGATGTGCCCAGTGAGGCTTTTGAGCAGCCATGCTGACAAGCATATGTTGTTCAAAATTATTCTGATTTCAAACATCAGTTTAGTTATTGTTGCATTTATGTGAGAAGCATTTATAGCAGCTTCTTCTCCCATTGATGTAAATACTTGAAAGTTATGGTTTTACCCATAGGATAAATCCTGTTTACAACAATTATGATCTTGTTTTATTGGTTCAATAAGCTTTCTTATTGCTCCCTTGGTTTTAGTAGAAGGACAGCCTGGGAAAATGCTTTTAAGACTGCACACATTTGTCACAAATACAGTCACTGAAGGGGAAATGCGTAGATAACGAGGAGATAATGTCAGGATGAAGAATGATGGCGCCCTTGCTCACCTGTGCGTGATGTTGTGGAGTTAAGTTTACCTCCGTCACATTCTCTGGGAAATGCCACCCAGGTTGATTAATAGCCTCAGGATTTTCCCATAGATTTAAGGTGTGATGTTTGACACCGTGATCTGTAGATAAAACTGTATATTTACGACAGTGACGCAAGCTCTGAATGCAGATGGCTAGAAAGTTCCTCTTTTGTGCTTTTTTTTTTTAATTTTTTTTTTTTTACATTTTTTACAGGTAATAGATTGTCCTAAATCAGGTGTTAAATGTTTTTGTCTTTGTTTACTTTGGTGCAGGAGTACTCTTTATGGTGATTTGATTATTCTGAATGGAGTTTCATTTTAAGGGTGATTTACAAACAGGTGCATCATGAACCTGTTTACGATGGGGGCTTCAATGGTTGTCCATACTCACCTGCAGCCCTAAGCAAGATATCAGACATAACTAAGTTCTTTGAGTAAATGTAACAGTAAGATGTGTTAGCCTAGAGGTACAGTTTTTGTTTATCATACGAAATGATTTAAAATTGCTGTTGAATACAATTTATACTGTAGTTATTTTTGTAACATACCAAGATATGTGATTAAACTTGGCAGCCAGTGATGGACTTTTTAAGTATTACTATATATTACTTGGCTTGTTATATATATATATATATATATTTTAATTACAAAAAAAAAAAAAAAAACGAAAAAAATGAAACAACAGTATTACTGAAACTTAAATGAAAATAAAATGTGAAATTTCAAAATAGAACAGAATAATTTGTGCAAATTAATTAAACATTTTGGAAGTTGCATTGAAAATCCATTTGGTTCAAAAATCTGAGAGGTCATGCTGTTTACAGATAAATTTAGAAGGTGTGCAGGAAGTGACAAGCTTGAATTTCCGTGCTGTCTGAAACTCTCAAGGGGTTTATTTATTTCAAATATTGTTTTCATGAAACTGCCAGAACACTCTGTATTGTACTTTGAGATGGTGACTATAGCAAAAAAACAAAAACACTAGGCTTAAATGATCACTATTACACTTTAACTTAGTTTGCTTCTATCAATTCCATGTAAGTTTACTGCAATAAATGGCTCGTGTTAAATATAAATGTGGCAGAGAACATAACCCCTTGTATGTGTGATTTATTATCAGCATGATCACAGGAACATCTGGCAGTTCTGTTGTGTCTTTTTTGTGCCCTTGCTCAGGAGCAGTATGACGTGTTTGATGCTGGCAGCCAGAGACGGCTATTGTCAGGTGATTAATTTGCTGGTTTCACATGGAGCGGAGTTGAACTTTCAGAGTGATAATGGCCTTACGGTAAGATCATCAATAAAGGCTGTAGAAATAATTAACTTTCTCTATGTTAGTTGTTTTTAACCTGCATTTGATCATATTTATTGTCCATTTGTATCTATTATTATTATATATATATATTTTTTTTTTTTGGCGTTTTTGCCTTTAAGTGGGAGAGAGATAGGGGGGTGGGATCGGGAAAGGTCCTCGAGTTGAGATTCGAACTCGTAGCGCATCAGCGCTGTATGTCAGTGCGCTGCCCACAAGGCTATTGACGCTGACCGTGTGTTATTATTGCATTCTCCCCTGGTTTACACTTTAATATTGTTCTGATGGAGCAGGCCCTCATAATAGCAGTGCAGTATGGACGTGAAGCGGCTGTGTTGAAACTGCTTCAACTAGGAGCGGATAAGTTCATCAGAACCAAAACGGAGAAGACAGCAGCTGAAGTGGCCAAAGTGTTCAATTACCCTGAGGTAGATCTGTCAGAAATGATAGAAATGATTTCTTTAGACTACAGTTTAAAAAAAATGTTGCTTTTGGTCTTGAGAATGAGAGAGATTCAAATCATTGCTCTTTTCAGATCTCCAGGATCCTTGATTCTGCAGATCTCTCTTCTGTAAATGCCAATGCACCCTCCAAAGCTGAGGCACTGTATAAATTTCTCAATCACAACCCTGATCCTTCCTCTGCCTGCAAAGAGAGGTGAGCCTCTATGTCTGTGACTTGGCTTGTAACACCCTCTAGTGGTGACTGAAAATGAAACTAAATGCTTTTTTGAAAGACATTTTAATGTTACAGAAGATTTATATTTTAAGTAAGTGCTGCTCATTTGAACATTCTATTCATCAGAAAATCAATGTTTTCGACGGCGATAAGAAGAAATGTTTCTTGAGCACCAAATCAGCATTTTGGAATGATTTCTGAAGGGTCATGTGACACTAAATGGCTGGCGAAAATTTAGCTTTGCCATCAAAGGAATATATTGAAAAAGAAAAACAACTTTGCTGTATTTCTAATCAAATAATTGCAGCCTTGATCAGTATAAGAAACTTCTTTTAAAAAACTCTTTAAAATCCCAAACCTTTGAGCGATATATGTAATTAAATATACACAGTATATAAAGGGGTAGCAGAAGAGCATAAGTCATATGCTGGTCCTCACTATAAACTATATTTAATCGTTTTACAAATCAACATAAAAGCAGCTGGGCTCAGATGTCAGTATTGTAAATGTGGGTTCATTCTTTTGTTTGATCTTACAGTTCCTCCAAGCTGAGTGATATTGAACTTCTGCTGCATGGTCTGAATCTGGATCATCTCTCGGACATCATGGTGGTGAGCCAGTCAATTTATTTTACCGTTACGCTAATAGTTTTTTAGATTAATTAACTTATGGTTGTGTGTTACCGGCACAATTCCTGTAGATCAGGGGTGTCAAACAGCCCTGCTCCAACTCACATACTGTGTAGTTTTCAGTTCAGCCTGAAGGACTTGATTAGTTGGATCAGGTGTGTTTAATTAGGGTTGGAGCTAAACTCGGCAGGGCTGTAGCCCTCCAGGAATTGAGTTTGACACCCCTGCTGTAGATGAAGTTTGTTTTTAACATTTTTTTCATATGCAATACTGTGTGATTGCCCCGTAGACCTTTGTTGTAAATGAATTGCAGTGTTGATTTCTGAGGTAATAACTATTGTCTCTATTGAATATTCCTTCTCATGTCAACTGTGTGTCTTTTTTTTTTTGCTGGCAGGAAAATGATGTCACTTGGAGTGACCTGTTGATCATGGAAAAAGGGGATTTGGAAAAGGTATTTAGATCATGCCTTTTTAATAGATGAGAACATTTTAAAAAAATTGTGCAAAACAAACATTTGTTAATGGCTAAAAATATAATGAATTGGACACTTTTTAGATGTACATCTAAAAAACTACATATATTAGATCTCCCATAAAATGTTGGTTTACAATAAATCAGCTCTCTTTCTCTTAGATTGGCGTAACTAATCCTGAGGATCAAAAGAAGATTCTCAGCACCATGGAGCAGATGCACCTTGATAAAGTAGATCTGGACACCCTGACGCCTCTTAATAACATAGACAGCGGGTAAAGCTCATTTAGCCTCAAGCTAATCTAAACTTTATTGTATGTTTATTATGTATCCACATCAGACCCAAACCACGTTTCCCATGCTGGTAACAGTCTGTAGTGCAGCTAAAGTGCTGTAAAACTCATAGCAGGACAACAGTGTCTTGACAAGGTTTCCATGTAAGCCTGTCTTAATGGTTTAAGCTCTAGTAATGATTTGTAAGGTGAGAAATGAACTAGTGCTGTTTCTGCATGCTCTAGATTCTGACGGATGATGGCGTGTTGGCGGCGTGGCGGCCATGTTTGACTTTAAAGTCTATGCTTAATGAATCTAATCAATCTGTAATTTCTTTATTCCATGTCAGGGAAGTACAGAGAGGGCAGACGGACACACAGTAAATTGTGCAGTTAAATCCTCTTCTGATAGCTGCTCCATAAACACACATTAAAGGGATATAGAGTTACAGTGAAATTCATTGCCACGGTTGATTTCCTGTCTAATGAGATGTATGTAAACATAAGCAGTTCATAAGTTGTTTCCGGGCGATAACTCTGTAGCTTTGATACTAATGTTATTTTTAGGGCAAAAAACAATGTTAAACTGTTATTTTTTTGAGCGGTTGGATTATTTAAAATATATATCAACTAATTGCCAGCGTATGTGACCTGATACAAATTGATGGATCTGCTCATGGTGCCTGTTGGGACGGTGGCACTAACCCAGCACTTAGTCGTCTACAAGAGCCTATCACTCATTCAGTCATAGAAAAACTAACAAAGTGATGCTCCGAGCCCATCTCTCCGTCCTGAAGGAGATAGTAACTCCACAGTGTCTGACAGTGTTTACCACAGGCTCTGACAGAGTGTTAGGAGAAGAAAACGGCTGCTTGGGGAAATGCTCTGTTAAGATAACACTATCAACATCGCGTGGTATGTGTGAGCCATTACAGGAGTTTGAAATTGTAAGTGATGGCAGAAGTGCGCCAAGAATCCTGTCACCAAATTAAGTGATACCATTGGTCATTTAAGAGACATTTGCTTCAGCTTTCAATGTTTGTGACTTTAGGATAAAGAGAACTGAAGGAAATATTTAAGTAAACAATGGTTTCACTTGGTTGATAGCATTTGGTGATTGATTGATAGATAGATAGATACTGTAACAGATTTTATAACATTTTTCTTACACGTGGCATATGATTCTTACATGTTTTGTTCATCAAGATAAACTTCACAAATGAACACAACTTTTTATGAATTTTGAAGCCTAAATGCAATCAGCAGAAAAAGCTATTCATAGGCTATAAACAAACTACATCCTGGGCAGTTTTACCAAAATTCTTATAACACCTTTTTTTTTTTTTTTTTTTTTTTTTTTTTAGGATTCTGTCAGTTTAATGGTTTATCATGGTTTTTCCATGACTGTGCCTTTATACACTCTAAAAAATGCTGGGTTAAATACAACCCAGTGCTGGGTAAATATTGGACAGAACACATGTTGGGTTGTTTTCAACCAACAGTTGAGTTAAATGTTTGACACAACTTTCAGGGCAGTAACCCAACCGTTGGGTATAAACAACCCAATCGCTGGGTTCATCCATATTTTACCCAGCGCTGGGTTGTATTTAACCCAGCATTTTTTTTTTAGAGTGTATTAATCAGAATGCATAAAACGCTTGCAGAGCCACTGCATTTTAATCCCCACCCAAACAGACATGCTACATATAGAATGAGCAGTTTTTGATGTAAATTAAAGGTAAGATGAAAAGAAAACACCATCCAAATTTTTCTGAAGACAGTCAGTTCCCCTCAGAGATGCATTAAACCCCTCACCTCCAGTTCAGTATTTAGAAATTTCTTGCTATATTTCGTGTATCACAAACAGTGAGCTTGCTCTACAGTGTTTTTTTCCTCTTTGCGTACCTCTTTAACATCCCTGGCTTCTGTTAATGGCTGCTTACGATTGGCTTATTTGCCAAGTTAAAGAAGTAGTTTTGCAGTATTAATAGTTCTAAAAGTTTTCCAACCATTAGTCAGATCTCCCCTGAATTAACCACACTTTGTACATTCTTTAGGCACCTTTTTTTTTTTTTTTTTTTTTAAATGCATACCATTTGCATAAACAAAACCGGTTTACTATTTGAACCGGTATATCACCCAGCATTACATCACGGTTGCATGATTTCAATGTCACCATCAAGCTGCTGACAACTCTTTGACAAGTCTTTATATAAAAAAAAGTTATACAAAATAGTTCACACAAGTTTGATTTATAAACAAAATCAGGTTGTGTGGAGAGGAGATTACCTGTTAGGCGTGATGACTTTTAATGTCCCTGACAATCTTTGTAGGTAGTTGTTAGCAACTGCATTTTTAAAAACGACTATAAAAGATTTAACAAAAGCGCACAGCAAATTACTGTTGTATTTTATGCAATCGAATAAAAAGTAAAACTGTCTTAAGCTTGTGTTATTTCAGGCATTTAAAAAATCCCATCAGGGCGATGGGAAGTGCTAAAATGCCAACTCGTTTCTGGGTTTTGGCCTACAAAAATGTCATCCCTGCAGCACTCTACTTTGAAAAGTCTAAGCATAAAGGAAGTGGAAAGTTTATTTAACTGCTTCATAAGTTCATGAACAAAGAGTGTCATTTGTGAAATGTCTTCTTTTTCTCAGGAGTGAAGATTTCCTTAACTTTCTGATCAGCCTGAAACAGCAGTGCTGTTACTTGACAGAAACCTTACAGGATGTCATCAGCAGATTCCCACGTAGCCCTGCTGAGGTCTGTTGTGTTCTTTAATTATCTGAGTCCTGTGTAAAACATGACCAGTTAGAATTATTCCTGTCTGTTTCTTTAGTCTCGTATAGCCAGGCTTTTGATTTGTGGCAGTCTGGTCTACATTGCTTTGCTTTATTCTGACCAACCACCCACTTAGAAAGAGACATGTAAAGCAACCAGCAACATTTTTTTTTTTTTTTTTTTTTAATGTGCTGTTTAGGAGTGGATCTGAAAGAAAAATAATAAAAATAACGGTACATTAGCCAAATGGTTGTACACAAAACACTGTATGTGTGTTACATGGTGAGAAAAGATTGTGTTTGAAGAACATTGAGGAATGGATCATTTTTAATTTAAAGTAAATAATGCACAAAAAGCTGTGACTAGACTGGACTGCCCAATTTTATATTTGTGAATGACTGATCTCTGCCACAACATTTTAAATAAACATTTCACCAACAATAAATATGCAACCTTGCTTTCAAAATTGCTTCATCTGGGCCATATGATTCCATCAGTTTAAGTGTGCATGGCCTCTGTGAGTAACTTCCAAGTGCCTGAAATGATCCATGACTAGTTTTGAATGAATGGGAACAAATGAGTTCAGCTGTATTTTAAACCTTCATGTCAAGTGTTTTCAGCTGAAGTGGCAGTAGGCAGACAGAGCTATTATATCTCACATTTCGTACCTGCTTGTTTGTGATGCCTTTGTTCGACAGGTTGTTCTTACATGTGATCCCAAGAAAGAGGCTCAAGCCCTTTGCACCGAGCTAGTAACTCAGACAGGAGACCTCCAGAAAGAGATTCTCTGCCTTAAGACCCTGCTCAGCAAGGTCGGTCATGTCCACATTCCTTCATGTCCTCATCTTTCTTCTTCTCTGACGCTTCTATTTACAATAGTTTTGTCTAGTAAAAATACTGTGAGAGCAACAGGGGCAGCCGTTTCATCCCTCTTAAGATGTTCCTATAGTCTCTTTCATGATGATGAAGGGTAATCATTTGTGAACAAATAAATTGAGGATGTAATCCGCTAGCACATTCCAGGGAATTTCTACCACTCATCAATCTCCTATGTGAAATTAGTTTAATCAAACGTGTTTGTAGCTTGTTGTAACTTCTGTTGTTCTCAAAGCATTCAACATTTGATTGTGGCAGCCCATCGAAATAGAATCTTAATAGAATGCTTTCTTAGAAAGTCTTTTGTCTTTTGTCATAAGAAACATTCCACTACACCATAATTGATACTCATGCGACACGTGTGAAAAACTGGTTTTTCCCATGGTATTTAAAAGCAAATTAACTCATCGTCAGGCCAACGAGACGTAGATGAGTTTGTTTCTTCATCGAAAAACAGATTTGGAGAGATTTAGCATTACATCACTTGCTCACCAGTGGATCCTCTGCAGTGAATGGGTGCCGTCAGAATGAGATTTCAAACAGCTGATAAAATCATCTCAATAATCCACAAGTAATAAGAGTCTACAAGACCTTCAGTCCATCAGTTAATATCTTGTGAAGCTAAAAGCTGTGTGTTTGTAAGAAACAAATCCGTAAAGATGTTTTTAACTTGAACTGTTGCATCTGGTTAAAGTCAGTAATACCGCTTTCTCGTCTGAATCAGAAGAGAAATATGCAAAGATCAAGCACAGTTTACAAGCAAAAACAGTTCTAAACAAATGAGTTCTAAAAAAAATATTTGAGGTTAACGGGATGGACTGAAGAAAGCATTATTTTGGGTTATGGACTTGTATTTTGGTCAAAAGTGACAGTTTAAAGTTAAAATGTCTTAATGGCTTTGTTTCTTACAAATACATAGCTTTTCATTTCACAAGACCTTAATTGATGGACTGGAGTCATGTGGATTACTTGTGGATTGTGATGTTTTTATCAGCTGTTTGGACTCTCATTCTGATGGCACCCATTCACTGCAGAGGATCCATTCATGAGCACGTGATATAATGCGGAATTTCTCCAAATCTTTTCTGATGAAGAAACTAAATACATCTACAACTTGAATGACCTGAGGGCGAGTATATTTTCAGCAAATTTAGATTTTTGGATGAACTATTTCTTTAAGTTTGACGTCACAGGTCCAATTGCTCTATGAAATCCCCAAAACAAACAGTATACGGTACTAATATACACTGATAGTGAGCTTTAATAATAATAATAATAATAATTTATTCTCTTTTAACCCATAATTTCTCCTTAGATGGATCACACAGAATACAACTTTCAGCTTCTTCAACCAGTCTCCAATAATGGCCAGAGAGGAAAGGCCCGCAAGAGGTTTGCTGCTGTGCTTGGACTTGGAATGCTTGGAGCAGGGCTTCTATTTGTGCTGTCACAATCAAAAAAACTGAACTATTTTTGAGGTTATGTATTGCAGTGATGTATGTATTTTAAGTTGTTACATCAGTATTTTATTAATAATTGTATGTTGTAGATTTAGGTTAAGAATATGTTATGATCACCCTTTTTGTGGCGCTATTCTAGACTGTTATTCAAGTAAATCTGTTAAATGATCTTTTGCTTTTTCAGGCAATGCACATCATAAAAGTTTTCCCAAACCACAATGTTATCCTTCTCTTTGCTTTGTATTCACTGTTGTCAACTTCTATTACAGCGGCATCTGCCGGTCAGAGCTGGACGGCTAGCACTTTGGGTTTTGGTAATTGTGTTTTGATTTTGCTGGGTGGCCCAAAAAGAAAAGTCATTGCCAGTCGCTGTCTGTGGTGCTGAAATGTCATTTCCGGGTTGCAGGACCCCCTTACAACTAAATTCATGATAAAAGCTGGTTACTTGATCAGTCATGTTAAGTTTAATTGAACAATTGCTTGATACATATTCATTTTCGGGCTTGAGGGGAAAATGAAATGTAATATGGCATGTGCAAGCAGTTTCCCGAAATCCCCGTTTGGAAAATGTTACATAAGATGTCTATGGACAGCAAACAATGGCAGATGTTTTATCTCTTTAGTTTATTTTAGTTGCATGCATTTATGATGTGTGTAATCAAAAGTTAGGCCGAGTAAAATGCATTTAAAAGAACCACTTTAATTGACATGTTCTGCTGTTTGACTCCCACTGGAGAAAGATGAGAGATATGAATACCTCCAAAGTGCTGTAACAATGTCAAATATATGTTGTTCAATATAAGTTCAAACAGTTTTCACAATGTTGGAATTGCTTGTGTGAAAGAGAATGTCAAACAGTTTCTACAAATATAGATCTCTGTGATTTTTTTGGACAATTTTCCAACACTGTTCTGAATCCCCACTGCTGCTGACTTTGTAGTACTTTGTATTCTTTATGTACAGCCTATTCGGTTCTGCAACGTTTATGAGAACGTTTTTAATCGATTAGGCTACAGCAGAGTGCCTTTATAAGCTAGACAAACTTCGCCTTAGAGAAAACCTCTACAAAACTTAAATACTGTTATTATTTGTAAGGTTCGTTTTACACATGTATAAATCAACTTATTTTTTATTTTTTAAGAATTTAATATATGACTGCGATAGGGGCGCCAAAGGACATTTATTCAACCGATTGCGATCCCATAAAATTACACATTCCCCCCACCCCCACCCCCGTTTTCCTAAAAGTCATTGAATAAGTTGCACACTGGTTACAAGCATGTCCTTTTCCAAGCAATCCAATTTCGAAGGACTTAGCCTACGTTTATAATAAAATAAAGCAGAGCAGTTAGACTCTTATAAACCACATCAGACAATCTCTTAATTATTTTTTTTCAAGGGACTGATATTTCAAAACCGCTGAAAGGATTCAGACTAGTCTTTCCTTATTGACTCGAAAAGGATGAAATTAGGCCAATTTAAATTCCATCATATTACCGATGACAAGTCTTCTCCACGCTCTCGCGACCGCGTCTTTTCCACGGAGATCACGAGAAGAATCCGGTTTTCCTAATAGCTTAATCTTGGTTCCCATCGGTAGAAAGGACCTCACAATACAAGGAAGGCGGACATATTAATACTTTCACATAAACTGGTGATCAAAGATAGAGGAAATTCTCTGCGACAATTGAACAGTTCGTGAAAAGTTCAAAAGAATGTGATAATCCAATCTCAATGCACATCATCAAGAGTATGTTTGTTGAGAAGACAGAATGAGACGTATTTGCGCTTATTTAACAAGAAAGGACCATTTCGAGACATCTTACGGAGATTCGAAATAAGAATAGTAATTAAAATTAATTTTACAATTATTATTATTAAATTAATCGAATGTTAAATTAAGTTTTAAATTCAATCATTCATTATTATTATTAGCCTATTTATGTGCCAAATACTAGAATGATAAAAAAAAAAAAAAAAAAAGCAAGCATAAAAAAAAGCATTTCACGTTGGATCACATTCTACACTTTCGCTGCTTTGGAAATAAGCCAAAGCTGTGGCTGGTGTCAAGCTAGCCTGAACAGATACTTTCAGACATCTAATTTCTTCACTTCATTCCTGAGGCAGGACTGCGCCCACCCCTTGTGTAAGCAATTTAAACCTGATAGGAGATCATCAGCTATCTGCAGCCGCTTCAGACCGAGGAAGAGAGGAAGAGCATCAGGCTGTGTCTGCAGCGCTACACATCTCGCACTCCACGATGCTTTGACGCTCAACTCACTTGCGTCGCGTCACTCCAGAGAGTTTTGATCTGGGAGAGTAAATAGCCGCCTCAGCACTCGATGCACTCTGTGTTTCATTTATTTGTTGTTAAACCGAAGACAAGTGCCTGAACGAATGAGTGTATCGATACAAATTTTGTAATATGAACTTTTTGCCAAGTGGAATATGTTTTTATCTGTCCGTGGCAATTTGCTGGTTCACATCAAGGGTCGACGCATCGTGGTGGTGGGTATAATTTTTGCTTTATTTGAATTTTAGTAATGCTTTCAGATTAAAATAATAATGAAATAAAATTATGTTTTAGACTACGATTGTGGTTTAAAAAGGAAATCGTTAAATATTGGTCTGGAGTTATTGGAACATTTTGGAAAAGAAAAGCTTTTTTTCGTCACTTAAAACTTAAGATTATTTTTATTTTACTTTTTGTACTTATATTTTTATTTATTTATACTTTTTTTCTTTTCTTTTTTTTGTTTGAATGTGCAGTACGCGGTTGTGTGTTGAAACATGATGACTTGAAGAGATTCCATCGCTCATTCCCTGTGCTTTCATCTTTTATGCAGGTACATGGGCACTCTTGGATCGCAAGTGATGTGCGACAACATCCCGGGCTTAATTAACAAACAACGCCAGTTGTGCCGCCAGCATCCCAAGGTGATGCAGGCTATTGGAGCTGGAATTAAAAACTGGATCGGAGAATGTCAGCACCAGTTCAGAAACCACCGATGGAATTGCAATACCATGGCGCGCGAGCACAATCTTTTTGGAAGGCTTTTGCATCGAAGTGAGTAAGGCTTAAGTGTATTGTTTCCAGTCTAACGGCTCTATGCATATACAGTATGTTCTCTGCGCTCAACCTGCAGTGCAATTCTTATCTGATATCAGATCATATTACAGAAAGTAAAACTTGATGAACTAGGTGCTTTCTAACCTTCTTTGCTCATCTGTGTGTGCAGCACTGTGCATGAATTGATGAGCTTTGATTTTTATAAAATATTTTCAGCGTGTAGTAATGATTAGATTGATTTTATACTCTTTATATCTATCTATCTATCTATCTATCTATCTATCTATCTATCTATCTATAATATATTATTTATTTGTTTATAAATAATACTATTTTTTTTTTATTGCAAATTTCCATACAGTTGCACCACCTGGAAATTTTGACATATGGACTGTGACTTTAAGCCCAATACGAAATATTAACATGATTTTAATTCAGAAATCACAAACACGTTCTTCATAGAAAATGTCATAGTTTTTAAGCAACTAAAATACAGCTCAGAAAAAAATGTCACATCATTGACCCATAAACTCAATATTGTTCTGCGATCATCTCAAGATGTCCAGATGTAATCTGAATCGATAAGTCACAATAGTGTCACTTAGCATGCAAGTGTATCCTTTACTTTTCATTGTGTTCAAGATTTATGTCAGTTTAGAGAAGAAAGGCTGGATTATTGTGTCTGGTGAGTTAATTCAGAACTGCTCAGCAGCTTTAACTAGGTGTAATTGCCAGTTTTGTGACTTTAGGTTTGCGACTGTAAGTGTCTCTGGCTGTATTTTCTCATCTCATGTAAAATCATATTAATGGGAACATCCACAAAGGAACTCTGTGTCCCAGGCCTCTAAGCTGCTCTGCACATTAAAGTTAGGTTAAACCTCTGACTTTAATCTTCTTGCTTTAAGGTATTCAGACCTCCCAGAAAGACTCCTAACTTCTCTGTGACACTGTGAGAATCTACTTATTGTCAATGTCAGTTCACTAATTTAAAACAATTGCAGGGATTTCGTGGCAGGCATTCTCCTCCTGTCTAACAAAGATGCCGAACGGAAACATCTTTGGTACACATGTGAAAAGCTGCAGCTTAGAACTTTTGTTCAGTCTGTTGCTTGTTACTGTTGTTTTTCTTCTGTCTCTTTATACAGTCATAGCAGACTATTTTCCACATTAATCACCTTCACACATAGGCTCACAAAATTAAGACGTCTTTCCGATGTAAACCTTGTGTTTATATAATGGGTTATGAGATTAGTTTCATCTGAAAAATGTATACAGTCAGTTTTATTTTAGGAATCAACTTGAATTTAATGACTAAAGAGAAAGTGTTATATGTATGTATAACTTATTATTATAATTATATAGTGCAACGTACAAAAAAAATTACTTAAATATGTATAAAGTAAAAATGCCTATTTTTTGTGTGTGTGTGTGTACACATTTAAATTTTACATACATATACAAAAATGTTATTATAATGTTTTTATATGTACATTTATTATTTAAATTATCTAACATACCAGCTCTTATTATATACCATTATATATGATTTAAATGCAGTTTCAAATATAAATAATTTTAATATTATTATTATATGTAAAGTATTATTAGTAGTATTTATGTGTATGTATGTGTGTAATATATATATATATATATATATATATATATATATATATATATATATATATATATATATATATATGTATAAAGTTTCAACTAAAAATATCTTAACTAAACTAAACCCTATTCCCTCTTTTTTCTCAGGCAGTCGTGAGGCCGCCTTTGTCTATGCCATCTCCTCAGCAGGTATGGTCTACACCTTGACCAGGGCGTGCAGTCAGGGTGAACTAGAAAACTGCTCTTGCGACCCTGGAAAAAAGGGCTCATCTCGCGATGCCAAGGGAGCTTTCGACTGGGGTGGGTGCAGCGATCATGTTGACCATGCGATCAAGTTCACTCAGGTCTTCATAGACGCCAAGGAGAGGAAGGAGAGAGATGCACGGGCGCTCATGAACTTGCACAACAACCGTGCAGGGAGGAAGGTAACAACACAAACAGCTGTTGAGACACATATTGAGAAATGAAATCTTGACAAATAATAATCCGTGACCATTGCATGGCTCATGCAATCAGAGACTAGTCAGAGGTTTACTTTAGACACCGTCTCCTTTTTTGATTCACAGGCGGTGAAGCGCTTTATGAACCTTGAGTGTAAGTGTCATGGTGTCAGTGGCTCATGCAATGTACGTACCTGCTGGTTAGCCATGGCAGACTTCAGGCAGACCGGTGACTATCTCCGCAAAAAGTACAACAGTGCCATTCAGGTGGTGATGAACCAGTATGGAACCAGCTTCACTAGTGCCTACAGGATGTTTAAGAGGCCTACCAAAAATGACCTTGTCTATTTTGAAGACTCACCTGACTACTGTATATGGGACCATGAGTCTGGTAAGTGTGCTGAGGGAAACCTTAACCTTAAAAGGGTAATTCACCCAAAATGTATGGCTCTCTAGATATTTTGAAGAATGTTTTGTTTTTCGTCCATAAATGTGGTCCAAAACAACATTGGTAAGTGTGTTGAGGGAAACCTTAAAGGCATAGTTCACCCAAAAATGAAAATTCTGTCATCATTTACTCACCCTCATGTCATTCCAAACCTGTATGAGTCTTTTTTTTATGTTGAAGATATTTTGAAGAATTTTGAAGAACCAAACAGTTGTTGGTCCCCATTGACTTCCATAGTAGGGAAAGAAATACTATGGAAATTAATGGGGGCCAACAACTGTTTGATTACAGCATTCTTCAAAATATCATATTTTATGTTCTCATACAGGTTTGGAATGACATAAGGGTGAGTAGATGATGACAAAGTGTTCATTTTTGGGTGAACTATCCCTTTAAGCTTAAAAAGGCAACTCACCCTAAAAAAGATAAACACAGGAGAAGCTATTTTAAAGAATGTTTCTAATTGTATTTTTTAATATGTGGTCCAAAACAACACTGGAGCCCATTGACTTTCCAAATATTGTCTTTTTGTGTTGTGCATCAGAAAGAAAGCCATACAGGTACGAGTAAATGATAACAGAATTTTCATTTTTAGGTGAACTATCCCTTTATTTGCATTACCTCAAGAGGTGAATTAAGTTGATGAATCAAAGCTATAGTACTCCATCATGTTTCATAACCCACTGTTTGTGTTTCCACCCTGCAAGACTCCCACACTCCGCTCAAAATCAGCAGACATTAGTCTTTGCCCCCAAACACAGTTGTAATCAGAGGACGTGAGCTATTTAGCTGGTTATTACATACACAATAGTCATAACCCAATCCTGTAACCTGAATGCCGGTAAAGATTCCCTCCCTAAGGCAGAGGTTTATCTCTTTTTACCTTTCTGTGTGTGTGTGTGTGTGTGTGTACGTACTGAATAACACCAGGTGTACCTATGTGGGAAGCAGTAAGGGAGGGGGTGCCTGTCAGACTGCAGATGATCCCTGCTATCAGGTGACGCTGTGTTTAGACACATTACCACAGTTTTGTGGGCAGAACGGGAGCTGAAATTTAATCCCTATGCGCAAATGCTATAAATCACTGCCTTCCACGGCGGCACCTCTATATTTTCTGCCTAAAACTGGCAGGAATATTTAGGGAGGTAGGTCATGTCTCTTTTAAGTGCCCTGAGTTGTATGTCGAACCCACTTTAGGTATTTATTATTTATTGTATGTCAGTATAACTGCTCATTTATGAGCATGTAAATTTGGAATGATCTTACAAGCTAAAGGGCTAGTTCATCCAAAAATGAAAATTGTTATGTGGTTCCAAAACTACAGAAAACAAAAAAGACACAAAAACTGTTTTTGTCCATACAATGGAAGTCAGTGGGGTCCAAAACAACACTGGGACTCACTGACTTTTATTATATGGACAAAAATCTGTATATACAGTTAAAGGGCAAGTTCAACCAAAAATGAAAATTGTCATGTCATTCCAAAACCTATTTGACTTTTTATTCTGCAGAAAAAAAACTGTTTTTGTCCATACAATGGATGTCACTGACTTTCATTATATGGACAAAATGGCTAATTCGTTCAAAAATAAAAATTGTCATGTTGTTCCAAACCTATACGACTTGTTTTCTTCTGTAGATTACAAAAAAACATACAAAAAAAGTTTTTGTTCATACAATAAACGTTAAGCCAAAACAACACTGGACCTTATTGGACCATATTGATTTTATTAGGTACTTCCTTTGAACAAGCAATTGCTTTGCAACCATTAAAAAAAAGTATGTTCAATGTAGTATGAATATGTGTAGTATGAATTTAATTCAGACGCACTGCATACTTTGTGTTTTCATTGTCAAGGAACCTACCAGCTTTATGCGTTTTGCTTCACTGCCATTCACAAATCCTCTCACGTGGCCTCATGGGATAGTTAAGTGTCCATCAGAGGTGCACTTCACAATCTTGCCAGAAGTAATTAGTCATCTTTATGAAATACTACTCTTTTCGCTTAATATATGAGGAAGTAAGCGGTTTCGGATGCAGCCTGAAATCTTCTCAGAAGAAAGTTATACAGTTTTGAAGTGACATGACTGAGTTTTCATTTTTGCTTTAGCGATTCCTTTACACTCATGTTTAATAATGGTGATGTTTTTAAATCTGGCCTATTTTTTTTTTAAATTGAGACCACCATATTTTAGTGCCGACCTCTCTAGCGTGGTGGTTTGTGAGAAACTCTCTTGGCCGGGCAGTCTGTTTGATGTCAGTTTTAGGAGACATAGACTATACCTCCACTGCATAAGTGTGAAATCAATTACTAGCTCTCACCATGGTCACACATGTTAAACTCATCTCTTGGCACCCCCTCATCTTAATTCAATAAGCAGATGCATGCTCAGGTAAAGGCTGCCCATGATGTAAACGATATGAGCCCAGCATACCAGCCTGATGAACTGCTGTGGGGGGGAGTGGCTGTGTCATGCCCAGACACATGCCTGCCTACTCGCAATTGAGTTCAATAGACCAGCGGTGACATACCAATGCTGGCGCTACTGGTAGACTGAAGTGTTTTGCAGTTCTGACCTTCTCTGTAAGACTGTTCCCACTTTAAAATCTTACATTAAACCATTTTACAATTGGTTAAACCACAAGAAATAAACATGGTTGTTTGTATAGTGCTGAGTGTTGATTGGCATTGAAGGGATCTTTATAAAGAAAGGCTGCAGATTGTCACTTGGAGGGAGCATGAAAGCAAGGGTTTATACAAGGTCTTTAGCAATTTCTGTATCAGCAACAATCAGCGACGCGTCAGCCTCATAGAGGGCGGGGTTGTCGAGATTAGAGCCGTTGAAATGAGTACGTGATGAAGACCCAGAGCAATGCTTGATAGCTTCTATCATCAGTCCCTCATCTGACCAAGGACCAAGCGGTCATCCTTTTACATGGTGCCGACAAACCCAGCCTCTTCAAGACAGCGCTGTCTGGACACTATCAGACATCTGCCAGGCACTACACATGACTATTCAGTCGAGGTCTGCTTGCTTCAGGAATTTGTTCAAATATTCACTACATTAATAGATTTCAGCAGTACAACGTATAAATAAATGGATGAAAGTATGTGGACGACCCCTTTTAATTCATATGTTTGGCTATTTCAGGCCAGTAGTAACCATTTTTACCTGCCCTGCCTATATTTTTTACTATTACAAGCTAATTATACATTTCTATTCACGGCAATGCATTTTTATTTATTTATTTTTCTGAACAAAAAAAAAAAAAATGGAACAAATAAGATTATTTTTAAATTATTTATTTTATTTATAGATAGATAGATAGATAGATAGATAGCAAAATTTTATATCAAAATAAACCTAAAATAGCATTTTGAATTTAGTTAATCAATTCATTTCAATGAAATATAAAATACAAAGTAACATTACATTAATAATAAGTACTGGTAAAACAATTTCAATGTATACATCAAATTCCATTATAATTTTATATTTATACATGCGTATTAATTATATAAAATGTTACCCAAAATTGTGTACATAATCTTAGTGTTTTTTTTCTTCTGAAAGCACAGGTCTGAATATGCCACACAATTTTGCTTTTCAAGTAAATTTATCAAGTTTTCATATTTTGAGTGAAAATTGGACAAAAATACAGAAAATGGTCAAACTAAATTATAATTTTTTTATTTTTTTTTTTTTTTGCTGTGTGTGTGTAAAGACTGGGAGAAAAACAGTGTTGCACTTGTCTGGTGATTTTTTTTTTTTTTTAACCTTTTTCCTTCATGTTTTTATTTTGCTTTGTTTTGGTTTGTACAAAAAGTGTTTTTACTTTACAAATTAACACTGTTCAAAAAGCTGAAAATGATCATGTAACTGTAAACTCATAAACACTTTTGCTGGAAAATGATTGACATGCGATACAAAATATTGCTGATTGTTTTGTAGTTTTCAACACATTTTTACTGATGCTTTTGAGATTATAGTTGTTTTTTTTTTGTTTTATTTTTTTTTTCAACCAAACCTCCTCATGTTGTCTAGCTAAATGGCATACTTTGTCCTTTAGGTTACTTTAGGTCATTAATTTTCATCAGTGCCCAGGGGCATAAAAACAGCGAGGATCTATACCTTGAACATTTTTGATGTAGCCATTCATGTTTTATCTCACTAAATCCTGTGATGTCTCATTTAGATTTTTGTTTTATTGCAGGTTCTGTGGGCACAGGTGGGCGAGTGTGCAACCGTACGTCCCGGGGGGCGGACAGCTGTGAGGTCATGTGTTGTGGGCGGGGCTATGACACATCACGCGTGAGCCGCACCACCAAGTGTGAGTGCAAGTTCCACTGGTGTTGTGCTGTTCACTGCAGGGACTGCCAAGAGGAGGTAGATGTGCATACCTGCAAAACCCAGTCATGACCCCACCACTCCTGCAGAGTAAAGATCCCATCTCAGACCTTTGTACAGTGCTTTTCTGTTGCAAATTAGATCAGACACAAATGACCAGCAACTTAAAACCTATTCAGATTTGTTGTATCTCTTCAATGGCTGCCTCTTGAGTAGTTTTACCATCTTACTTACTGTTTCCCCCCCATCATAACACACATATTTATTACAGCTTTGGAACATAAGAATGTTTATCTTTAATGTATTTCATATTTTGAACTGTAAATACAAACTCTATGTAATTTAAAATAAAACATGTATGTTATGTTGAATAGTTGTCTGTAGAAGTTTGTTGTCCTGTTTTGCAGTAAAGATTATTTTTTATATGTCTGTGGTACAAACAATGACTAGACTGAGTAAACAATTATTTTTGGAAAACAATTTTTGTGTCTGAAGGATATTCAGTTAGTATAAAGCCAAGTAGAACTTTTCCTTTATGATTCATTCCTTTAGTGGCACCAAATAAGACCCAGATTATATTAGACATATTATTATTATTGTGCAATATTTGTACAGGTGGAGGTGAATCAAACAATGAACCATGAAAATAAATGAAAACAAGGAAATGAAAATGCCGCCCTGTCCAAAAGAAGAAGAAAAAAAGGCTCAGTGCTGACACCCTCAGGACATTTCAAATACCTGGTCTCTCCCTAACCTAAAATGATTAACATAAAGCAAAGGATAAAAATAAAACTCTTTTAATTTGTAAAGACCATAGCCTTTTTACGCATATTTGTGCTTCTTTCCTCAAGCTTTAACGATCCATTGCTTGAAACTTCAAAAGAAAATGATAATGTATTCTGCCCCAACAATGTCCAAAAGATATTGTTTTAATACGTGAATGTGCATTATAAAATTATATATATATATATATATATATATATATATATATATATATAAATCTAAAAATAGATTAATAATTTATAATTATCACATTGTATACTGTTGCATTTAAAATGTTGTCTAATTATGTAATATATTTGCATAAATATTTAAGTAATATATAACCATTTGAAGTTTTTTTTTTTTTTTGTTCTTTGTTTGATATGGAATGGTCTTATTTTGTATTTGTGAACTTGATATGCTGGTAAATTTTCAAGAATGTTAAAGTGTTCCAAAAGAAAAAAAACATATTCTTGCACCATTTGAGGGCAGCAAATACAGTTAAATGCCATGAGCACACATGACTGGATTGCGTTATGATTTTATATGGGGCACATATTAGATTTCATATCCATACGTACGATTCAGATGTTTTTATTGAATCACTCTTAATTTGTTTTTGGCTAGTAATAGAAATCCTTTTTCTTTAAGATTAAAAACGTTGATTTCTTATTCTTCTATAAACCCACGCGCCATATTTAAACCTCCAACAGAACAAAAAGGTGTACTTGACTGACTTTTAATTATTATTATTATTTATTTATTTTTTACAGGCAATGCAATTCAATATTAGTATTTCATAGTAGTTTAAAAATATTAAACATGTGAACGTTGCAGTTATTCATGTTTATAAAATAGACCGTTGTCGTAGCCTATGATAAAACGACAGTCACTGGTAGAAGATGACGAAAACACCTTAATATTTAATTAAAGTAATTTAATCAAAAATAAATAAGTTTAATCAAAACAACAGAGCCGTTGAGAAACGTGTTGATTGAGCCGAAAGATTCGAAAAGAGCAGGTTCATGAGAATCATTTGCTCGTGAATCGAACTAATCGCGATGCGTGGTTCACCAAAAAGAACCGACACATATGAATCATTCTTGCGCGTTCGTCCGAGAACTGTTAATGGAACTGGAAGTAAATGTAATGGGTGAAGAAGTATCCCTTCTTCGTTGCCCACTCTATCCTTGACCTTCTCGTTTCCACGTCCTCGCGCGTCATAGTAGCCGGAATACAATCGAGGCGGAGCAGCGCGCTCGGCTTCATCCTCCCGCACACGCGCAGCATGGGCACCACGCAAGCGCAAGTCTAAACTGTTAGCCATCCCACAGGCAAAGCAGTTATATAGTTAACTGTGAAAGAAACCGGGTGAGCACCCTCTGAGCGAACAAAATTATCACTGGCGCAGAGGTACGACCCATTCAAGTTAAGTCGCAGCATGTTCACGTTAAATGGATAGCATGTTATGTTATAAGTGACACTATCAGGTTATGTTTAAACTTTAGCGGCTAGCTGGTTACTCTGGCATGCGAGTAGGTGTGGCGAGCAAACAGAGAGGTTCAGTGGGTGTCCGCGTGCGCTACATTGTACACCATGTTCTATTAAATGTGGTGGACTTCGTTGCACATATCTCACGTCACTTTCGGGACATTTGCCAGGAGAAATGTGCGTTGCAGTGTTATAGGAACTGTCCAGTTTTGAAGTGGTCAAGAGACAAACTTGAGCAACTTTAGAGTTGGGTGTCTTGCAGTGTTGCATGCATGGAAAGAATTCACATATCAGTCAAGGGGTTTGTGAAATAATCTTACGTAACCGTTTGAGTTACATTTGTATTTCTGTTTCAGACTGGCAGCTCACATACAAGCTGCTGAGTTGAAACAGTTTACCACTATATAAAACTTCTGTCATTATTTACTCATGCTGGGAAGTTTAGGCTGAATGACAACCTCAGTCACTTTCATTGTATGGAAATAAAAGTTGCAGTAAATGTAAATGGTGACTGAGGTTTGTCAGTCATTAACGTTCTGCCTGCCATCGTTTTTTGTCCTCCACAGGTGAAAGTCATTGTCATGGTTTATGTTCACATACTTATAGCATTTGTTTTTCTTAGTGGAGCGGATGCCAGATGTTCCCCATATTGTATGACTAATTTATGCCTTATAAAGTGTTTGTTTGTTCTAGGACTTGTGAACACTGTCATTTGGTCGTGCATGTCCCTGAGAGCCTGACATTTCTCTTCAATGGCTGCCTCTGGCTCCTCCACCACAGTGCCTGAAGAATTTCACTATGAGACCAAGTATGTCATCCTCAGCTACCTCAGCTTGCCTCAGCCTCCGCCGTCAAGATCAAGACCCTCAAAGACAGCAGAGGGTAAGAACTCACATCCACAATTCAGTACGTACAAACTGCCTGCCTGCCTGGCAAGAATCATAAGGAGTTTCATTTAATCTCAAACAATGACAAAACTTTCAGTGGTATGCTTGCCTCACTTATGCAGGAAAACAGGAAGCAGTTGTATATTCCAATGCAAGCGTAGTGAGGCAAGAAAGCACATTTTCATGCTTGGAAAAGAGTCATCTGTTTTATGCATTTCAGAATTCCTGTAGAATAATGACACCGATGAAAAAGTGTAGAGGTTTTGAAAAGTTGCTTTAAAAATATTTAGCAGATAGACTCTTTTTTTTATTATTATTAAGCTGTGCAGGGCTCAGCATTAAGATGTGTTTTTACAAAAGTCACTTCCCAGTTCTAATGTCATAATTATTATTTTGTCAATTTCAAGTGCATTGTCAGAAAGAATTCTTGTCTATTTCTTGGGGACTTTCTTAGCATCCGTTTCATTGTCTACCATATAAACATTACCCACACTATTGTATACATTCACTGTATTATCTAGATGGTCAGCTTAGTGATGATTCTGGATGCTGTATTATACACAGTTAAAACATACAATATGCATCAAATGGTGAGAGATATACACAAATAAACATGACTGTAATGGTAGGAAAAAAGCAGTGTAGATGTTGTGGGGAAAAAACTAATAGAATTCAACGGTCACTACAGCAATAGTTCTTCTTAGACTTTTCATAGAGCTTCTTTGCAGAGACACCACCATTAGTTTCAGTCTGTAGTAGGGTTTGTCTACAGTTACTGAGGTCACATTCCTGCTCCAAGAATCTCCATTTTGCCCTTGAACATGGACTATAACTCAAGGTACTGTATACAGAGTGCCGTAACCGGTGTAATTTGATTGAAAAATGCCTGCAGGTATTGCAAGTAATGCATTAACGAATCCTTCCGAGTGCATGTTTTGTCTATACTTATGTCGCAGTCCATATACAGTTGGCAAATTTGGTTCTGTTGGTATCATTTATATGTTTTGTGTCCGATTCTTGCTTCAGACAGTCCATGTGCATTTTGTTTAGAGGAGAAGTTGTAAGGCGGATTCTCATGAATATTGACTTTAATGTTTTTTATTTAGTCCTTGTGGAGTTTAGAAGTGGATGCAAAGCGCACATAGAGTTTGTCATTGACAGTTAGTCTGGTTGACTTTATTACAGAGGATGGTATGGGCTTAAGCTGCCTGTTGGAGATTTTGGAGCCTTGGGCATATCAGCGGTTCAATGAGGAATGTCCTGCGTCCTGCTCTGGTTTTCATTCAGTCAGCTTTGAAAGTAGCTTCTGATCCCTCTTTCCACTCGACCCGCTCTGCACTCTGACAGACTGTCATATGCGATCAGCGTTGGCTTGTTCACATGCCACTGTTCAGAGCGAAGCTCAGCCTGAACAAAACTGACCAAAGACTGGCCCGGCCTGGGAAAAGTCAATGTGAGCTCCCGTCAACTTTTGTGGTAACACTTTACAATAAGGATCATTAGTTAACATTAGTTAACGACATTAGTAAACATGAACTAAGAATGAACAATACTTCTACAGCATTTATTAATCTTAATGTTAATTTCAGTATTTACTAATGCAAAGTTGTGTTTGTTAACATTAGTTAATGCACTGTGAACAAAGATGAATAAATAGTGTAATAAATGCATTGTTCATTGTTTATTCATGCAAGTTAATACATTAATGTTAACAAATGACACCTTATTGTAAAGTGTTAACACTTTTGTAATGTGACAAGGCTTTGTCTGCTTCACAGTCATTTTATGCACACTCTCTCTAAATCAGTTTCTTTCCCTCTCTAACACTTCTTTTTGTAGTCATTCACTGGGTCTGTGTGGTTGAGAGAGCTGAAAGCCTGGGCCTGCTCAAACACTAAATAATTCACCAGTGTATGAATGAATAGCCACGCAATGGTTTAAGGCACCACAGAGAAACCAGTTGTATTACAGCCACTGTATAACAGAATTGCTTCTAATAACGTATTCAAATATATGGGGGAAAAAAAATTCTTTTTGCTATTTACATATACTATCTGGAGCACATGAATATGTTGTGACATTATGTTCAAAAGTGCTGAGTTTGACTCTGTATTGTCATTCTGTGTGTGTGCTGAAAATACTGGAGATTATGTAAGTTCTGAATCTAATAGTAATGTAATAGTGCTAGTTTCTGTTAAATACAAAATGAAATGGAAGCTAATATTTCATCCAAAATTTACATTGTGTTGCTCCTACATCCTGATTTGCAAAATCAACCTCTGCTGATAATAAATAGATCTATTGGATTGTTGAAGTCCATTAATACTGTATTTGGAGAAAATGAGTGCATCTGTGTTACAATCCAGTATCTTTAGCTCAGTTTCATCTTTAGTTTTCTTTCCATTTCGCCTTTTTTAGCTTAATCAGTCATGTAGAAAATTATTTGGCTAAAGATTTTAATACCTGGAGATTTCTGGCTGGTTTTGGCTTAATATATTTGCATCAAGGTTCAAATAATCAAGATTGCTTTAGAAAATTCATGATTTGAGATTAGCAAAATATTTAAGGAGCTGAAGAAAATGTAATAATGCTTACACGTTTTGTTTACACCAATTGTATGAATTATTTTAATTTTTTTTTTTTATTTAATCAAGGTTATTATTTCAAATGAAGCAATGTAGAAAATATTTTTGCTCCAAAAGAGCCTAGAATTCCAGTTATTGTATCTTGCACCAAGTATTTTGCCTGTGTAGATTTACAAATTAATAGTCAGTAAACTCTTATTTTCCTTAAAAAATAAAATTAAATAAAGAACTAAATAGGGAAATGCATTTTGGTCACACTTGATCAGGTAAATGATTACATCAAAATAACAGAAATTATAATTATTCATATACACTTTTTTTTGTGTGTGTGTTATGATTCTATGCAGGAGAGAGCCATTCTACACAGGAAGTGGAAAAAGAGCGCAATAGCAGCCTGAAGAAACAGATTGAGAATGAAATAAAGCAGCTGGAAGAGGAAATTGCGTCCTGTAAGATGTTTCTTGTTATTACACTGTATTTTCCTGATAAAATGAATCTGAAATCTGGATCATAGTTTAAAGTCATCTGCCTCTTTTTCTGCTCAGCTTTTTCCAGGACTGGTTTTGATCAGCTCACGTCCCCAGTGTTCAGTCCAGCCAATCCAGAAAGCTCCATAGAGGACAGCCTGGCAGTGCTAGGGGACCGCATCTCACGGGACCTGGACACACACCTGTCCTCCGCCACTCACACGCTTCTGAGCAGGTCCTATTAAATATCCAGGGAAAATTCCTGGACAATTTTAGTAGTTCTAAAAAAGATCTAGTAACGTACTTGGCAGAGGTCTATGCCAGAAAAATGCATTGTGTAAACAGCCTGCACATATAAGTTGGCTTCAAATGAGTTCATTCTTGACATTTACTTTAAATATTGACTAAAGCTTTTCAACATATGCTGATGTTTTTCTGAAGAACGAGCAAATTAAAATTATAATCTTAATAATGTGTATGCCTCTCGTGCAGTGATTTGGACTTTGAGCACTTCAGAGCAGCGGTGGAGGAGGTGTCCTCTCATGCTCAAGGAGGATGGAGCAAGGTAATCCAAAAAACTCAGCGCACAGGTCCATTGGGAAGTTTCACTGAATCGTGAATGTCTCTGTCCTTCTTTGACTTATTTTGTCATTGTGTTGCTTTGTTTAGGTGTTGGTACCCTTAGTATTGTTACAAGCCCTGCAGAATGAGGGGCAGCCATTGGAAACTCTGCTACATTATGGTTTGCGTTACCTTGAGGAATCGCAAGCAGACTTCATCATTCAGCAGGGAGGATGGGTGAGTGACTTATATTTAATGGGTGATGTACTGTCTGTACAGTTGAGGTCAAAAGTTTACATCCCCCTTTCAGAATCTGCAAAATGTTAATTATTAATTAAGATATTTCACTTAAAAGATGTTTACATAAAGTCCTCAAGAGAAAATAATAGTTGAATTTATAGAAATATTTTTTTTTTCAAAAGTTTACATCCTCTTGATTCTTAATACTGTGTTGTTACCTGAATGATCCACAGCTGTGTTTTTGTTTAGTGATAGTTGTTCATGAGCCCCTTGTTTGTCCTGAACAGTTAAACTGCCTGCTGTTCTTCAGAAAAATCCTTCAGGTCCTACAGATTCTTTGGTTATGCAGCACTTTTGTGTATTTCAACCCTTTCCAACAATGACTGTATGATTTTGAGATCCATCATTTCACACTGAGAACAACTGAGGGACTCATATGCAACTATTACATAAGGTTCAAACGCTCACTGATGCTCCAGAAGGAAAAACCATGCATCAAAAAACTTTTGAACAGAATGGAGATTTAGTACTGCCCTTCAGAGGCTGCAAAAGATAGTTATGTTTCCCAGAAGACAAAATAAGTAAAAAAATTTAACACAAGTATTGCAAATTAATGATTTATTTTAGCATTTAATTAAGTTTAATTTAATTTTATTCTTTTGTTAATAATATAAATATTAGTTGTATTGATAATATATTCATTTGAAAATGTTTAGGTCATCTTGCAGACCCCTTGGGGGTTTGCTGAGGCTTCCTAGTAAGTCCTGTCCTCTTGGTTGAGAACCAGTGCCTTTAAGAGGTTAAGGTCAGGCAAGTCTGAGAAAGAATAGCCTCCTTTCACTGTGTTTTTCAAAACTGCTGTCAGGAGAGGGAGCCAGAGCTGTGCTCGTGATTTTAACATATTACCTAATGCAGCTGCTGCTGGATAATGCTAGTATAATTTTACAATGTTTCATTTAAATGTTTTGCTCAAAGTATTCAGAACCCTTTAGAGAACAAGGATTGTGTTTCCATACAATCCTTAGCAGTGTTTTTTAAACGCATTATGTGATGGCTGAGATAACGTTGTTTAGGGTTTCATCGACAATTTCACCTTCCTCTCACCTTTATGGGCAGTGATGACTTTATGGTGCTTCTGTCAAGCCGTGGTGATCATGAGCATATTGGTTTATGGCACAATTCTTTGGTACTTCATATTAAAGGTCATAATAAAGAATTACTCTTTAACTTAATGTTTTGCATAATGTGCACACTCCTTCCCATTCATCTTATCAAAATGTAATTGTATTGAATAGTTCAGTGATAGTTCGAACTCAAGGTTCATTTCGGAAGGCTATCATACCCTCATGCAAATGTTTTATGAGAACAGCTCTTCACCTCTGTCTGATGTCGTAAAGTATGAGGAAGGTCTTGTTTGTTTATAACATCCTATTTAGGTCACACTGTATCTCAGATGAGGGCCGTCCGAATGAAAGACTCAGTTCATGTGCGAGCTGAAGAACTCAGTCAGAAGGATTAATTTAATTAGTGCACCGTTGACACTGACGCAGGGAGGAAGGGAGACCATTGTTTTATACATTCCAGTGATGGAGCGAGAGCTTTGGCATAGATGAGTCGGGATAAGCATCTGTGAGAGTTTGAATGCAGCTGGGAGGAGTCTGACGAGAAGGAGGAGACCGTGTGCAAACAAACCAGACCTCCTGCTCAGCAGTTCCAGCCCCAGTACTCTGACAGAAACCTTTATCCTGTCTATACTTTCTCTCCGCCACTCATTCACTTCATTTCCTTGTGGTCACTGCTGGAGTTCTGCGCACTTAAGAGACGAACACAGGCAGGTAGGACTGCTGCTTTCTTCTAGGTGTCAGGATCAGATGAGATTATTCTATTGTGGTCCATTTGCACAAAACAATATAAATATTATGTATTTAGTTCTTTTTGACCTTGTTCTTGCTCTCCATCACGTAATAGCTGTTATAAATGGATAATAAAATAGCAAACACAAGGACACTCTCACAAGGTTTAATTCTCCATTTAGTTATGTCCATTAAATAGGCCAGTCTGTAAATATTTAATTTAATGTTTAACCAGTTTTATTGTAGAAATGACTGCAGTTGGAATGACTCTGTTTGCTCGGTTCTGCTTTTAGCTGAGTATAATTGTTTTTTTGTATATTTGTGGAAGCACAATAATTGTTATAGAGAACAAAATAAAATAGGCCTCATTCGTGAAACATGATAATGAGTTGTTTGCTAAAGCATTCATGCATGAATTGTTGTACCGATATAGTGTAACAATTCATGCATGAATGGTTTTAATGCACGATTATGCAGAAAATAATTTAATGAATGAGACCCAAAGCCAGCGACGTGAATGAGAAGGAATCTGTTTGTGTCTATTCTGCAAAACCCAGCGAGAAGCCATTTTGAAAACCAAAATACAGGAATTCAGTGGCTTGTTCCCGCTGAATCATGCTGTCTGCTCTGATCATGACAAACTCCTGTAGGTCAAGGGAAAGCATTCAGTGGGGGTAACACAAACCCAGTGTGTGGGACATGTGGGACATTTTGTCTTGTGCGTTGCCCCACCCCTTTATCCCCTCCCTGTCCCTCTGTCTGTTCTGTACGTAACACAGAGTTGACCTTCAGGGTGTCTGTGTCACATGGCACAGCAAAGATTCTTGAGATGGCTTGATGTGATGTAATTTGACTCCTGTTGTACTGGTACAGACAAACCGCTACCAAAGCAGTGTGCCCCTGTCTGTAAATCAGTTGGTGCTGAGAGCGGAGCCACATCAGGTCGCATCACCCGGCACATCGCACAGCCCGGCCTCTTACGTAACTACATTTTACAGGCGATGTTCTTCTCTCATCACACAAACAGAGGCCATACGCCACCCCCACACACTCCAGAGATGAAGAACAGAAATAAATCTGATAAATCCTCCTATGAATCAGCTGGAGCAAGGCTGTCCCAGTTTGACTGCCTCCAAACTACTCGCAGTGCTAGTTGAGATGGTGACCTGTATGCTTGACATCCTATGGGAGATCCAGAAGAATCTTTCCCCTAAGTGTCCTAAGATGATTTGAATGTAGTTTAATAACATTAAGTAGTTGCTTATGTACATTTAGGATATGTTTAGATGTTTTAAAAGGAGGGAATGTTAACTCATTATCGGTCAAGCTGATGCTCTATTAATGAATGAGTAGGTTTATGTGGTGAGTTGCAGTGGGCAAACTGGTCTTCTTATCAGCGGACGCAGTTCAGCATTTACAGGCGAATGGGACAGTATGTAGAAATTCACATGTATGGTGCACCCACAAAAGACAAGATATGTTTATCTTGGTGTGGATGCCTTGACAGTAGAAACTGCCTTATACGTGTTAAATGTAGTATATACTGTCTAAAAGGTGTCTTGTGTCTACAATGATTCTGATGCAGAATGTATCCGCATTCACATTTATGCACATTACCATTCAAAAGTTTGGGATCAGTAAGATTTAAAAAAAAATATATTTCACAATATTACTGTTGTACTGTATTTTTTTTATAAAAAGGCTGCCTCCGTGAGCATAAGAAACTTTTTTCAATAACATTAAAAAATCTCATTGACCCCCACTTTATTGAACTGTACTAGTGTATGTTTAGTATACACATTAGTTCTCATACTTGTTAGTAGCTCAGTATTACCAAATGTTTACCACTCGACAGGTTGTGTGCTCTGGACCACACCCTATCTTCAATATTGATTTCTTGTTTGAGTGCGAAAGCATTTGAGTTTGGCAGGCATGTGTGAGTTTTTGTCTTCAGGTGAGGGTGGATACTTAGGGTGGAGTGGTGTATAGGCACCCAATGCTCACCTAAGAGAATACGCCTTACAGCATAACTTCATTTTTAGACAGTCTCTGGATAGGAAAGCAAGCCTAATCTTGCAGGAAACATCTATCTTACTCAACCATTTCAAAAAGGTATTGTCAATTTGGACTATGTACATAGGGTTTGTGTTATTTTAAGTTTACTTCATAACCATACTAATTAATGCTCGAGTCTTTAGAGCCAAAAAAGGAGAATGTAACATGTAAAAGTATGCGAGGAGAAAGCTTGGATTTCACAGTATTTTTTTTTTCTTGGGTTTATAATCAGCTTAAAAATAAGTCACAATTATGCAAGCAAATGCAATTAAATGTCAGCTCAAACCATCTATTTTTCTGCGATGGCATCACATGCATATAAATAGTTGTCTTTACTTGCCACAAATTATTTTGTGTATTACTTTCATTAGAATTATGGTGTGTGCATCTGTAAAACAAGTATAATATACGCAGCACATTATTTATTATACACTACCGTTCGAAGGTTTGGGGCTGGTACAAATGTTTTTTTGTTTTTGGAAAATTAATGCTTTTATTCATGTTAAGTAAATAAGTAACAAGTATAAACTCAACCCCAAACTTTTGTCTTTACTTGACATAACCATATATGAAGACAGAAATTAAATTTTCTTAAATCTGCATGGTAAACAACAACAACAGGTTATTTCTTTGATTTGGTTTTCAGGTTTCTTTGGAAAGTCTTTAAAGTCATATAACTATTGTTATATGTTGGTTATCTGTAAGTAATGTATAAGGCATTGTCACATTCTATTGGTTGTGTGCTTATGGTCCTCTCTTGGTTGGCTATTAGATGTTAATCCAGATGCTGTGGTCTAATGTGTTTTTGAAAGCGTTCGTGTGAGACAGGATTACATGTGAAACTAGATGCACGTGCACAGTGGTGGATTACTGAAAGCTAAAAGACCAGAAAAGGCACAGGGAGCAGAACGGTGTCCTTTAAGCAAGGGGCAGTATATTAAGTTTGCTTAATGTAAATGAGCACAAACTGACATGTTTACAGACAATGAATTCAAATTCAAATAGGCTCGTTTTGCATGCTTGACCTACTTGTGGTAGACATTCAGAGCCCAGTGGCATATACAGACACCACAGCTGTATGGTGATGTCATTGTGTGGGTGACAGAGAAAGATAAATGGCAAGATATGAGGGACGGTACAGTGAATACAGATGAAGAGTGGGTTAAAACACTTCCTGTTGAGGTCTTGAAGACTTCCCTTATTTTGAAAGTTGCCCTCAGGTTTGCCTTTGGTTCTTATTTTATAAAGTTACTTGAAGCTTCTTCAAAAACACACAATCAACACTCTTTTCAGCTTGACTTGCTGTATGTCTTGTCTGTAGTATTTTAAACCGTTTTTACGCAAGAACCAAGTGAGCTGAAGAAAAACCTTTCACTGAAGAAAATCAGTGAAATACAGTAAAATGCAGCTAGAATAAGCTAACATCATATTCAGTTAATAGCTGTCCATAATTGATACTTTGCATTTTAAAGTTAATCTTGTTTAGTCAACTATGAAGTAGAGAGAATTTATTATTATAGCTGTATTACTCTCACACTCCACTGGATGGCAGAAGAAATTCAGTGACAAATGATCCTGTCATGGTAAATTCCGCTTACTGTACTAAAGAAGACTTACTGCAATAAATATATTATATATAGATACACACACACGTCTGATTTGCTAACCTTGTGGGGACTCTCCATAGGCGTAATGCTTTTTGTACTGTACAGACTGTACATTCTATTGCCCTACACCAACCCTACACCTAAACCTACCCCTTACAGGAAACTTTCTGCAGTTTTAGATTTTCAAAAACTTCATTCTGTGAGATTTAGGTCCCCACCATTTTATTTGAAGTTAGAACAACCTTTCAAACGTTTGGGGTTAGTATGATTGTTATTTTTGTTTTTTTGATTAAAGCTTACACTCAAAATTGCATTTATTTGATTAAATACAAATTGTAGTATTGTAAAATATTGTTACAATTTAAAATAAATATCCTTTTTTAGGGCTTTTATGTACTTCATGCTTCTTTTAGGTACATTTATTTGTGAAGGTTATCAGTTATGTGGATCTCCATAAGAATGTTTTGCAGACACAATCAGGAAGACCATATAAAGACATACACAGTTAAAAACAACATGTTTTTTGTTGTGGTGGGAAAGAGATTAGACATTTGGAGTTACCTCAGAAGGAAATGCGTACATTGGTTTACCACAATTTTAAAATTAAACATAACATTTGTTCTCATGACTCAAACCTTGCCAAAACTGTTATGTTCTACGTCAGAGGTCTTCAGCTCAGCTTCTGGGAACCCACTATCCTGCAGAGTTTAATCAAACCCACCGGAAGCACATAATGGAGCTCTGCTGGATTGTTTGAAAATACACAAGCAGGTGTGCTGAAACAGGTTGGAAATAAACTTTGCAGGACAGCGAGTCCTTCATTGAAACATTTCTCATTTATAGAAGAATAGAGTAGAATATTTGTATTTGGAATAAAAAACAATTAATGGACCAACTTGATTGATTTTCCACTCCTTATATTACAGGGCACTGTGTTTAGCCTGGATGAAGCTGAGGACCCTGGCGTGATCATAGCCGAGGACAGTAACGACATCTACATCCTGTCAGGTGAACAGGCCTCGGATCAGCTGAGCCCTCCTGCTTCACTACTGACTCTTGGAGATAGCAGTGGGCCAGCTTCCTGGCAGACAGAGAGTCTTCCTGTGTCTCTGACAGGACACGAGTCTTGGGCGCAGGTTGGCATGATGGACCCAGAAGACGCCAAGAGTCTGGACAGCGTCGAGGGAGTGGCGTTAGTCGAGGAGCAAAGCGAGAACAACTCCTCGAACTCTGACATTGTCCACGTGGAGCGTGAAGATGCTGAACTTCTAGAAGAAGGTGGGGAGACGGTGGAGGAAGGGGAGCTGCAGAGTAGCGTACTTAGCGTGCTGGGCAGTGAAAGCGAACTCGCTGCTGTCCGAGAAGAAGCACCAACCGCAGAGCCAGTGCAATCTGCAACTGAGCCGACTGTGGAAGAAATCCCTCCACCTCCAGCCTCAGAGCAAGAGCACCCATCCGCCCCTGCTGCTGCCTCGTTCCCCGTGCCTGAGCCTGAACTTCAGTCTCAGCCTGTTCCAGCTCCTGTGGAGCCACAATCATCTCCCCCACCTGATCTAGAACCCGAAGTGGTCCAAGCAACCCTGGAGCAGGAGATACTTCCAGAGGTGGATCTGAAGGCCTCCTCCCCGGCCCACGACCTCCCTGTCCCGACCCCTCCCGAGGTGCAGACGAAGTCAGTGCCACATCCCGAGGCCTCTGACCTCCCTGTGCTGCTATATGGCGGTGCTGCCCTGGTGGCCATCGCTGCAGTATTGGCTTTTGGAGCGCTGGCCTACAGGAAGAAGTAGGATGTCTGTGACTGTCCATGACCTCACTGTATCTCTTGCCCTAACGGAAGCCCTGTGGGTCACAGTGCCGCCACAAGCTGCACTTCATGGGAAAAGTACTCCTCTTACGTGTCATACCATTTTATTTTCTGTTCTCGTTGCTTTTATTTGTTGGCTTAGTCCAGCTTTATGACTGGAGAGGAACTTACAGGTGAAGTCAGGTTTCTTTTGTGCTGTATTAGTAAACATAGTAGTGATTGGTTCAGTTGGCTGTGACCTAGGTTCTTGGTTCCAAAAGGAACATCAAAGCTTCTGATTCAGAAGAAGTAAGTTAATTTGTGTTAGTGAATTAACGTTTATTCTCATATATAAATATTTGATTTAATGAAGTTAGGTTTGATTTTTAAACACAAGCTTGAGTGCATGATTGTTTTTATCTTATCAAACATTAAATATTAAAGTGCAAATCTTTATGGGCTGTGCTCTTCAAATGGATTTTATGACTCATATTCTCCCAAAATACATCAGTACTTGTACAAGATTACTCGCAAAACAACCAAAAGCAAAGTGTCCATGCATTCTTGATTTATTTAGACATTCATGTTAACCATCTTTAGTGTGTATTTTGAATAAATTAGGCTTGCATAAATGCTTTTGTTTGAATTCCCCCTTTTAAAAGCTAAACATAGAAACCTAGGTCACAGCCTCAAATGGGAAACCCCTACACTTTGACCGATACATTTTAAGGGATTGTCATTTTTTTTATGTACAGCAATTCACTATAATGTGAGCATTTGTTCCGTTAGGTACAAAACATGTTTGTAGAACCTCGTGAAAATATTACACCAGCACAGTCAATATTGCCATGGCGACAGGGCACAGTTGACTGAATTTATCTCAATGTCAGGAAGTGGAAGATATTGCTAGATGAAAAGTCATATTTAGTTTTCTAATATGATGTTTCTAAGCATGCATTTTGTAATTAAATGTCCCTAATTCTGGGTCAGAAGCAATTTCAATAAAATCTTGTGACATTAAAATGAGAATATGATGAAACATTTAAGTTGTGGTTTAATCTTAAACCACCATGATTTAGAAACATCCAATTGAATTTTGTAATTCTAGAGTAAAAAGTGATTTGCTGTGTTAGGTAACATTAACTGTCTGTTGCTCAAATCAAGTGCTGACTTCAGGTTTGGGGGACCAGAACGTCTCTTAAATGTCTTCTGAGCCACACAGATCGGTCATCGGTCCTTTGCAGTGTTTCTTTGTCTCCTCAAACTTAGTATTTTCTGTCTTCTGTGTCTGATTTACACCTTGCCTGTACCTTGTGCTGTTGTTTGTCCCTGAAAGCAAAAAAGGCCTGCACAGCACAGCCTTGTCACCCTCCTTTCCCTGTTGTGTGCCTATCCAAAAGAGACCCTGGTCAAAACAACAGAAAATGTAAGCAGAAGTCACACGTACAGGCAGGATCCACCTGTTTTGTCAGTGGTTGGCAACCTCACGTCAGAGAAAAAGTGCTATATTTTTTTTTTGTCTCACAGATGGATAAAAGCTGTGAAATAAAACTATCCCATCAAGGGTTAACCTTTTAGTTTGTGTCCTGATTTAAGCATGAATTTTATCATGATGAAACATTGCTTAAATAAAAAAAAAAAGACATGCAAACTTTGACAGAAACGGTTTGCTTCCTCTATTTTGTACTGATATGAGTCAGATTTGTTGTTCAAAAGAGACGGTTGATCATGTGATATCCTTTACAGACTGAATGAGAAGAGATTATGAGATCAAAACAAAGTTATCAGAGATGAGATTGCATATATTTTTCACAAATTTGGTTTAGTTTCCCATTTAATCAGGATATTATTTTTTCCATGGCAGTTAAAGAAACAATCAAATGCCTAACAAGACCATAAAACATGGCCAAAGTCACCCCCCCCAAAAAAGAAGGTTAATCACAGACAGTATTACAAAGGAATATGTAGAAAAAAGGAAACTTTTTCAGAAAAAAAATATATTACATATGGTATTGCTAGCATTTCAGTCTTGACTATCACTTTTAGCAAAGATTTCAAATGTATCATTTATCTATACACATATATTCACATTTCATGAATGAATAACTGGAACACAGAGCTCATCAGTGGGATCTGTGTGGTAAGAAATACTGCACCACTGTGCTGTAAAGACCAAAGAAAAATTGAGGCACATGTTCACAAACAGTCTTCATAAGCACAAAAGTGAAGGCCATCTCCACAAGTTCCTTCTTAAACTCTTTGGCACCTGCCACCTGGCGAAGTAAGGCCTGCACTCCATCAGAAAGATGTCCGCCCCAAAACTGTGAATGTTTAAGAAATATTGTAAATGGTGTTTCCAGTTTTAAGGAGCAACCGTTAGTGTATATTTATAATTAGTTTGCATTTTGTCTCACCTGCTCTTGAGATCTGCATAGTTTCTTGGACAAACTGTCAGCAGCCTGGGACAGGACTCTCTGCTCAAGCAGGTCTGCAATTCTGATCAACTCTGCAGCCATTTCCCTCGCTGCCTGAGCCTCTTCAGCATTGACTAAGATGGAGAGATACATTAGCAAATATATAGTACTTTTAATATAACTAATAATAAGGCATGCAAAATGATCAGTGTCAGTGAATTTTGTATATTTAAGGTGACAGTCCACCCAAAAATTACATTCTGTCATTTACTCACCCTCATGTCATCCCAAACCTGTATGAGTGACTTTCTTCTGTGAAACACAAAAGAAGATATTTTGAAGAATGTTGGCAACCAAACAGTTTCAGTTTCAACTGACGTCTATTTTTGACGATACAGTGGAAGTCGGTGGGAAGTGAAACTGTTTGTTTACCAGCATTCTTCAAAATATCTTCTATTGTGTTCCGCAGACAAACAAAAAAATCTGTCACACAGTTTTGGAAATACATAAAGAAAAGTAAATTATGACAATTTTCATTATCCCTTTAATTGTGAGCACTCATTTCCAATTTTTATATTTTAGATAACTTTTACCATATCATCTAGCCCTAATTTGAAGGTATAGCGCTAGATTACAAGAAATATTTAGCATTTTTTCTTGATACAAATCCATACAAATGATGTGAGCTTGACAAAAATAAATGATAATAATAATATGTTCTATTTAAATGAGATAAAATATCAGGTATTTATAATCAGTTATCAGCCATAATGTGAAAAGAATTATTGGCTTATTGGTATTAATCAAGGAGCACCTTTAATTAAAATAAGAGGAAATAATATACCTGGTAGTTGAGGCTGAACTTGATTCTGAAATTCATGTAGAAATTCTCTGTAGCTGACTGAGAAACTGTGTCCATCCGCTTGTAATTCCTCATCACTCTCAATATAATTGTGATTTGTAGGTAGCCTTAGCTCTTCATCAAGATAATCAAGCTCTCTTTGAAGCTGGCTATTTTGGCAACCTTTTTGCTTAAGGAAGGAAAAGAGCACCAGGGAAGTGTTTGGAAAACTGTCAAAGTTTCTGTTGCAGTCCATTGCACAAACCCATACAATGCCTCATACAGGTGTACTGCAATTCAAGAAAAACACAAAAACAATTAGTTTCAATATCATGATAATATTAAAAGAAATGAGTTTTGCAATTTGCATGCCCTTGGTCACATAATGATTTACAAGACTGTACATGGCCCTGATCAACATATTTAAATATATTAAATACTTTACCATAGATACAAATTTATACTATACAGTATGTCTGTGTCTAGTTGACCATCTTTAGGGGATAAATGTGAACCCAGAAGTAGGGTTGGGTACCGAAACCCGGTACCAATATGGCACCGGTACCTAAGTACCATTAACTAAGCTAAACATGCTTAAATTAGGGCTGGGCGATATGAGCAAAAATGCATATCTCGATATCTTTTGGCTGACGTGTTGTATATCTCGGTTTTTTGTATTTGGATTAAACAAATAAAGTGAATGTAAGCATGTAGGCATATATTATGTACAAAAAGGGTTAAAATCACATTACATTCTAACATTGTAACATTGCAATTTAAAAACAAAAATAATGCTTTTAAAGCAGAAGTTAAATTTACTAAACTAAGAATGAAAATAAAGCACAGACTGAGTAGAAATGGCTATTTTGATTACCACATTACTTTACAGTTAGTGCTATCATACAAATACACTTACTTGTAGGTTTAAAATTCTGCTTATGTCGCATTTATTGTCCAACTTCAAATATTTCAGCATTTTAGTCAGAGTTATTGCGCTCCGTCTGTTTGGCGCGCTCGTTCTAAATTAAGTCTGTGAAGTTTAGCGGAGAATCGCAAAGCAAAAGCTCACGCACTTCTGACAGCAAAATGGAAATATTTCCATGGCTTTGTAACATTTACAGATGGAGAATATGTAAGTTCACATTACCTGTGAAATGTAAGTATGCATTAAGGAATACAGCACGTCTCAAACACATTAAACAGCACGTCTCTGTCAGTGGTACACATAGCCTTTCTGTCAGAGCCGCTTTAAACTGAAACTATAGTATATCTTACGAGTTTTTTTTTTGTTTTTTTTTTAAATCCCTTCATATAAAGCTTGTCACGTTTAGAACAAATTGTATTATGCACTTTCTCCGCAGAAGTTCAGTCTGTGTCCTCCCTAGATATTTTTTCAGCTGTGCACGTATCAAGAATATATCGATATATCATGGTAACTCAATATACCGCCCAGCCCTAGCTTAAATTAAAATGCCTAAAACTAAAATTATCTTGTATTCACGTTTTTAAACCTGTTGTCCAACAAAAGAGAACATTATAACCTTTTTAGTCCACAACACCAGTTAAATGCTTCCTTTTGTGATCTGATGTAGCTTCTTGTCACAGAAGGAGGCAGAAAATATGTTCCATAGGCTACTAATACATCGATTAGCAATGGATTATAAATATACTTAACTATTATGAAAATATCAGCGATGGCTTGAATTACACAGATGAACTATATATTGTTGTAGTCGAGTGTTTAATGTATTTGTTTTATCATTCAAAACGTTTATATCTTCTGTTTACTCAGTTACAGAAATAGCAATGCCTTTGTCCATATTGGGGATTTCCTGGAGCTTCATGAGTTGCATATACAGTATGTTTATATATACATATACCTGTGTGTGTATGTATGTGTATATATATATATTATAAAACAAGTATCGATTCAGGCACCGGCACGGTTTTAAAAGTATCGATTTGGCACCAGTATCGAAAAAAACCCAAACGATACCCAACCCTACCCAGAAGTGAGCTACACCTGACAAAACCTACTTTTAGAGACATTCTTGATTGTATAAACTATTTAAAAAATAAAGGATTTTAAATGTGTAAATATGCATAAAGTTTTCTGGCAAACATTCGTAACCCACTGGCATAAAGTTGGCTTGACCTTGGACGTTCCATATTCGCATATTTAGGGACCGTCTCTAAAGTTACATGCGATATTGGTATACATTTTCCAGCAGGAGAGTGGTGATGTGTGAAGTGAATTTGGTGACACTACAGTGTGTTACAGTAAAGTTATTAACTATTATTATTAACATTAGTTATAAACTATTAACTATTATGTCCAATGATAGTGAAGTTATTAACTTTTTTTTCATAATACAAATTCATAAAAAATGTGTAAAAGCAGTTATTTTCAAAATAAGTGTAGTATAACCAACAGGAGAGCAGTGATGTGTGAAGTGCATTTGGTGAAAGCACAGTGCGTTACAGTGAAGTTATTAACTATTTTTCATAATTTAAAAAATCATAAAAATGTGTAAAAGCAATAATTTTCAAAATAAGTGTTGTAGTATAACCAGCAGTAAAGCAGTGATGTGTGAACTAAATTTAGTGACACTACAATGTGTTACTGTGAAGTTATTGAGTATTTTAATAGTAACATTTTTCGCGTTTCGCACTTTTGCAGACGGTCCCTTATGACTTATCTCTCAGACGCCAGCGCATTGTGATCGATGTATTTTGTACAGAGCGGAGGAAAGCTTGTTTTGAGGAAAACACACTTGTAGCTTGTTTACTACATCACAACGAATGAAAAGAGGCGTCATTTGTTTCATAAAAACGTTTTGCTTGCGAGTTATTGATCCGGAAAAGTCGAATCTGTGAATAGCTTGTCAACTTTACCAAACTCCCTAAATATGCGAATATCGAACGTCCAACGTCAAGCCAACTTCATGACTTGGGTAAAGTTGGTTTTATATTCGCACATTCACAACATTCACACATTTCCGCGTTCAATAACTTTCTAATTATATGGGCAATAAAGTTATTTTTTGCAAATTCTAATCAGCGACATCATTGCCAACCTACTACACTTTTTTTTCACAATCGATCAAAATGGTCAAGTATTGTTTTAATGTCATATTTACTTGCGAATGTCCGCTGAATGTCCAATGTAGTTCGGTTAATAAAGTAACTGAATGCAATAGTCCGAATGTGCCAATATAAAACCAACTTTACCCAAGTAACTTCATGCCAGTTTTTAACCCATGACTTTAGCGTTGCTAACGCTATGCTCCACTGTCTAAGCTACTGGAATACAATAGCTATAGGTAATACATACATAAACATATTACAGCTGTATAAAACAAACAAACAAAAAACAATATCTTTCCATCTATAGATTGCTATAATCGTAAATGAATTTAGTCCGTGGTTGTACGACTGTAGGAGTTCGTAAAATGAAATATCCCAGCTCCCAAAAATCAGCTAACTAGCAGCGGCTGATAATATTAACTGTTTCTTAGCCAACATTGCTAGCTAACATTATTCGGTGATTATTTGTGATTGTGGTAATTTATACACGTTTTAATGACGTCCTGAAGACAGATTTAACCGTTTACAGTGAGTTTGGTTCCCCGGTTTTTGCAGAATAGAGATCGGTTTAAAAAAAAAAATAAATTCTCAGATCAAAACAAAGTACGTTAAGATAAAAGTGCAGTCCAAGTTTATCTCTATAGATATTAATCTATAATCTGGGTAAATATAACAATAAACATGTGAATGAATGTTTATGTTTAAAGAAATTGTACGAACGGTCCACAGAATCTATGATAAACACTTGCTAGGCTACAATCTAGGACCAAAAGTACCGGTGTGTACTAATTTAATACTACACTGAATATTATTTATTCTCCTTCGAGGTACGTTTAAACCCTGTCTATATATATGTGTCAACTGTACTTACTTTCCAGTGAAAAAAACAAACATTCGTTACTTACGTAGACTTCAAGTCAAAACATCACATAATAGTGAAGCACTGCCGCCTGATAAACAAACATAACTTTGCGACGAGCCCCGCCCATAAACTGCGTCACCCATGATGACGCTCCACAGAAGGGCGTGGTCAAAATCCGAAGCAAAGAGAAGAATTTCCTCTAGTAACATACAGCCTTTAATAAATAAAAAAAGTGTTGTAGGATGTTGTTTTCGTTGTTTATTTAAAAAATAAAAAATACGTGATCTTTCTAAATGTAGCAACTGCCGAGAATGACTCAGCAAGGCAAAGATAAACAGACACAATTCGTGATGAGAACACGCGACTTTATCCTCGTTCTTTTAACTTATCTTCACTTTAGGAGAGAGGGGTTTTTAGAAGTGGAGTTCCCCTCCTGTTAGACTGCACATGCTAGATAATGGATCCCGAGGAAGAGATGGCTCAGAAATAAATGGAAAGAGCAGTAAATACCAAACTAGAGCATTCAGACTGAAACATAGTAATAGATTCCAAGGCCAATGTCCCAGACAATATTCAAAATTCCTCCTATCTTAAAAAAAAAAAAAAAAATTAGTACATCTGGGACACCCTTTGTAATAAAATGTCAGATTAATGCTATATGGGTTTTTGTTGAGCATTTTAATTAAAAAAAAAAAAAAAAAAAAAAAAAAAAAAAAAAAAACTTACTAAAAGCAAGGTCCTCTGTTTGAGAATCACTGTATTAGGACATCTACTCTGCTAGAGCCACCCCTTGTGGTCAATACAAAAACACATAACCTGGCAGACATCCAGTTGCTGTTTTTTCCCCCACCTGAAGTGTGATGTTGCTGAGACGCCATGGTAGACAGATGACAGGTTGCGGTCTTTGTACTTGACGCATTTCCTTATTTGAAGACCAAGTGTGTGCAAAACCTATTAACCAATGGGACACATTTACAGTATTGTAAAAATTCAAGTGTTTGCAGAGCTTTTTGATTTTCAAAATTTTGAAGAAAAAAAAACCAACAAAAAAAAAAGAAGTAAAAGTTGATTGCATGATGGGATACGCTTGGCTTAGAACACCGCTCCAAAGCAGTTTTCAAAATAGTGTAGATATAGAGTTAGAGTTAAAAGGACATTGCATTTTGAAGACCTTCTTGCAGTCTTGCACACTTCCTGTTGCATGCACGCACTCAGAAGGGACCATTTGGACAGGCCCTGATTGAATAGGTAAAATAGCATCACACAGCAAAACATTTAAAAACTTTATTTACAATTAAAAAGCACCAGTTATTTGAAAAGAAATGTGCCATTCAACAGAAAACCATAAATATGCACCGATTCACTTCACAAATGAAACTATGAGCAATGGCGGTGTTAAGGGGTAAGATATAAAGAGGATCTGATGTTTCAGTGACAAATGCTGATTAATGCAAAAGCACCTGACTATTGCATTCCAGAAATACATTATGTAGTCTGAGGACATGCAGTACATGACGAATTCAGTGCTAGTATCCAGGGAAACCAAAGCTCATGGAACGGGCTGCACCTCTGCCCACAAGCTTCCTCCCAACTCTTGGAAGAGACCCTGGTTGTGATAACTGGTGCGGTGAGGTAGCAGCCAGTCGGGCCTCCTTGAGTTCTCTAAATAGAAATAAATGGCATGGCAAATCAAGAACTCTATAAGCAGAAGTGATTATTCCAAGTGAGTAAATAGATGCTACCTCATGAAATTGAATACTAGAGAATAGTACAATGCAAGATAACTCATCTCACCTTTCCAGCATAGCGGTTCTGAACTTCTCCACATTTAATTCCTTGCGAAGTTGTGCAGCCAGTTTGCCAGCCCTCTCCTTGCGCAGTACATCATGACGACACAATGCAGATGCAGATGGCCTAGTAGTAGGATCAGGATCCAACAGCGTCTGTCACATACAAATGTATTGTCCATATTAGGTTTCCAGTCTTGACCTCAGGACTGATCCAATATAATCCAATCAGCACATTTAAAAACAAAACCAGTTGACCAAAGTGCTTTACACACACACACACACACACACACACACACACACACACACACACACACACATATAAAAATAAATAAATAAAAATATATAATAATAATAATAATAAAAACAGACAAGACACAACGATATCCATCACTGAATAATGTCCCAACAGCTAGGGGCAACTGTATGCCACCGAGTAAAGGTGTGTTTTCAACATTGATTTAAAACAGCCTAATGAGTCACATGATCTAATGTGCAATGGGAGACTATTCCAAAGACGTGGGGCTGCTACAGAAAAGGCTCGATCACCTTTGGTTTTCAACCGTGATCTGGGAACATGTAAAAGCTAACTCTGAGGTGATGTTAGAGGTCTAGTAACACAGTGCTGCTGCAACAAACATGCAATGTACTCTGGAGCAAGGCCATGCAATCCTTTAAAAACCATTATCAAAACTTTATATTGGATTCTAAAATCAACAGGAAGCCGGTGCAGCAAAGCCAGAACTGGAGAAATGCTGGACCACTTCCTTGTGCCAGTCAGCAGTTTAGCTGCCGCATTTTGTACTAGCTGCAGCCGTGAAAGCAGATTCTTAGACAACCCTAAATATAGCGAGTTGCAATAATCCAATCTGGATGAAATAAAAGCATGAATAACAGTTTCCATATCCTCAAAAGACAGAACTGTCTTCAATTTGGCAATAATACGCAATTGGTAGAACCTACTTTTAATAACAGCACTGACTTGTCTATAAAACTTCAACTCCGAGTCAAAGATTATGCCAAGATTTCTTACTTGAGTGTTGATATTAGTGGTTAAGGGGCCAAGATGTACGGAAAGCTGTTTGGCTAACTTTGGTGGGCCAAAAATCACCACTTCCGATTTGAACTCATTGAGCTGCAGAAAACTAGAAGCCATCCATGCCTTTATTTCATCCAAACACTCAAAGTTGAAATATTGGAGTCATTGTTATATCTTAGGGCACACAGCTGGATGTCATCAGCATAACAATGATAAGCCACATTAAATTTGCCAAATTAGACTCAAAGGAAGCATATATAGAGAGAACACCACAGGACCAAGACATGAGCCCTGAGGAACCCCCGAGGAAATAAATTGTGAAGATGATATAAAGCTTCCAAGCTCCACCGCAAAGGATCTTCCACGTAGATAGGATGAGAACCACTTTAAAAGCAACCCCCTCAATCCCCCCGCCCCCCTACTCCTGCAAACGGTCAGTTGCAAAAGAAAATCGCAATTGCAATGTAAACAAGCATGGTTAACTTCAGTAAACCCTGAACTTTTGGTTGATTAACCCCAAACCTTGCATACTCGAGGTATGTGATTCCAAAAACGGGTCCGGGAGTAAGTTCATTCAACTCAGAGTATGTTCCTGGTTAAGACTCAAGACATTCTCAACAGAGCCACAAATCGACAAGTCACTATGGAAACGGACGCTAAGAATAAGCGCGCCATACTGCTTCTTTCTTCTTCTGTTCAACGGTCATGTAGGCCTTATGCTTAGTGCATATTAGAACAATATATAGGCTAACCTTATTTATTACTTATATTAGCGCTTTATCATTAAAATAGCATACAACTAATATATATATGCATGCTATATACATAACTGTATTAATAATATATAATATCGTGCACTGTCACGCCCACTGAAGGCTCGTCAGTAGACCATACATGCTTTGATAGCGCTGAAGTGAACTAACCCTGGAACATAACCTGCTCTGGAGCAGGTTATCTTCAGAGAGCAAGTTGCTATGGTTACTTGCATACCCTGAAAGTAACCTCCGATTTTGGAACTGAAAGCTGAGGTTATCCACTCACTTATCCTCAAACATACCCGGGTATGTCACATAACCTGCTTTCTGAAATACACCCCAGTACATTCAAGAAAATTCTAAAGAAATTTTCATTAATGTACGGAAACTACACTCATTAGCATTCTGGTAGTTGGTCTTATGCCCTCTGCTGGTGGAATGAAAATAAATGTAACCCTGGCCACAAAAAGTCGGGTATATTTGTAGCAATAGCTAACAATGCATTGTATGGGTCAAAATGATAGATTTTTCTTTTGTCAAAAATCATTAAATAAAAATCATGTTCCATGAATTTTTGATTAGTGATTTGCATTGCTACGGACTTCATTTGCACAAATTGAAAGGCAATTTTCTCAATATTTAGATTGTTTGCACCCTCAGATTCCAGATTTTTTTCAAGTAGTTGTATCTTGGCCAAATATTGTCCTGTCCTAACATACATTAACCATACATCAATGGAAAGCTTATTTATACCCTTATGACCGATTTTGTGGTCCAGGGTCACATGTATTTGTTTATTTACTTAGGCACTGCCCTAGACTGACTAATACAATATATGGTAAATATGAATTCTGAAATATGCATTATTAAAAAAATAAATTAATAAAAAAAAAAACCACACCCTGTACTTTTTATATTTAAATACAATTAATTTTTTTGGACTGTAATGTTATTGGCACAACTATTTTGAAGACCTCTCTATACTCAGAAAAAAAGCTGTGGTACCATTTCAAAAGATACTAATATGTATAATTTAGATAATAATAATGCACAATTTATGGACAAATAAGATACAAAGCTGCACCTTTTGAAAGGCACTGTCCCGGTAAAGGCTTTTGTAACTTTTTTTGAAAGTGTAATATGAAGTAAACTCTGATGATTTAAGGAACTTTATAGAAACAAAGCAAAAAAGAAACCATTACAGAGAGAGCAATGAACCACACAGATGTGCGGCTTACTAAAAATGCACCTTTAGGAGGTCTTTAAAGGGTGCTGGTAACTCCTGGGGCAGGATGGGTAGCTCACCCTGCCTGAGGCTGTGCCAGTCATCTCCATTCTGAGGAAGCGGTGGAGCTCCAGCAGCTAATAACACTGTCAGGCCCAGTGCAAAAATATCTGCTTTAGGAAGATGTGTATAGTCCTCCAAGGGAAAAAAATAAATTAAAAAATGTAAATCCAGTGTTAGCTTGTTTTGCCATTCATAACCACTGTATATAAGATCAGTGCAGTTCTCTGGATAAGACTGCTATAGTTTAAACTCTGCAACAAACAGAACACTGATAAAGTTCAAACAGATCTCATACCTCTCGCAGGACCTCGTAGGCCAAGAAGCGGCTATCCCCTTCCTCTACCTGAGGACTTGAGATGGATGTTACATGACCCAAGTCACCTAAAGAACAAGATACTCATATCACCACATATATACTGTATATTGCATCAATTTAGCAAAGCACATCAAAACAAATGACAGATAAAATGTCAAATAAATATGCTTTATTTTAATTTTTAGATTTAGTGATGCACAGAAATGTTTAGCATCTGAAAATATTTTGTTAAAAGAATAACAAAATTTATTTTGGTGAAAATAGTTTTTGAGGGGCAAAATAGTTGATCGAAATGGTGACATTTTGTCTGAAATATGACGAGGTTGCTTGCTGCCAAACAACTTTACTATACTCGTTTCATTTTTTATTTAGGTACACAACACCCTGAACAGCATATAGAGTTGTTACCAAAATTACCAAAACTAGTTTCAGTTTCTACTAGATGAAAACTTAAATTTTGCTTTTGATTAAAAGTCATTTTGGTGCATCAATAATATTATCAAGAGAGTTTACTTTTGAGGCAGTTAAGATCCACGTTAGAAATATGTTTCCGGTCACTAAAGACCCAAATATGTAATCAAGACTGGCAAATCATTTATGCATTTAAGGGTTAAACACATGGACAGGTAGGTAGATACCAATTTTATATACAACCCCAGAGGAGGGGCTTTCATCCTCTTCTTCGCTATCTCCCTCTCCACCTGCACTTGAGCTAGGTCGAAGGCAGATGAAAATATTACCTAAAAAGAATGGAAATTTAAACGTGCAAGTCCAGTTTTCATCAAGTGGTATAGGCATTGGAGAAAATGAAAGAGACACAAAGCTCACTGGGTTTAATGTCGAGATGCACTAGGCCTAGGCTGTGGATGTATTTGAGCCCCATGGAGACCTGAAGGAGCAGATCCCTCAGCTCAGGAACACTGAAGAACTCTCCTTGCTCTCCTTTATCAGTTATAGCATCGTGGAGGCTACCACCTATAAAAACCCTACAAAGTTAGCCTAGTTCTCAAAGTAAAAACAGTCTCAACTCCAACTACCAAACACATGACTGTCAATATAATTTTTTGAGCTTCTGTCCTACCATCACAGTACTCATTTTGTATAATCATATGGTCATCCTCAGCCCATGCAGAGTAGTATCGCACAACATGAGGGTGATGGCCCAACACCGCATGGGCGTACACTTCCTTCAAGGCCAGCTGCCTGAAGAGGGGAAAAAAATAAATACATTTGAATAGTCTAAAATTCATTGAGGAAGCACAAAAACCATATACAGATTCTAACCATATTTGGAAAACTGAGAACATTAAGCCCAATGTGGCTGGCAGTGCTGACTCACTCATTGGCGGACCCTGCAATTGGCCTGCGCGAGCGCTTGATGGCGTACATGCAACCATCCAACCTCTTCACACATCGATAGACGGAACCAAACTCGCCCACGCCGATGCAGCTCAGCTCTAGAAACTCACTCTCATAACGCGACAGCATGCGGCCTGACACTGCTGGCCTCTGAAGGCCAACAGATGGAAGACCGTGTGAGAGAACACAGAGATTTGCCAAAGCTTTTGGTGGGATTACGAAGACTTATAAATCAACTACATAGAAGACAAGAATAATGGTCTTTGAAACCGTACCTTTGAGGGAAGGAAGAAATTTTCATCCTCTGACGAGTTCTGAGTTTCCTTAGATCTGTAAATGTAAAGGTACTTCAATGTAAATCTAGTTCCTCAACAGGTGTTGCTTAAAGAAAAGAGCTGTTACCTTTGTGCATCGTCCTCATCGTCATCACTCCTTTGGCTCTTCCTCTTGTGGTATTCACTGTTCCTGCGCACCGTCTCAGGTGTGAAAGGGTTAATGTTCACTGAGGGCACACGGTCAAAAGCAGTAGACAAACGAAGGAATCTTTGACTGCGACATGGCTTGCTGCTAGAGCAAGGGAGGGTCGATTTAGACAGCAAACTCTGTGGGTAGAGGAAGTTCGATGATATAAACAGTAAACAATTCTTTACACGGGGCTAAATGTACTGCTACTGTAAAAGCATACAGCAGATGGTCATCACATCAAAGTTTACATGAAACTGAGGCACTGCAAGATCACCTTTGGTGTACTGGGTGAGTCACAAAGCCGGAGTTTTTTCCAAGCAGCATACGGTATGGGAGATGTAGGGATGGAAGGGGAAACCGTGATACTCCTGGTGCGATGGCGTTGTACCCGGGGCGTCTGACAGGGGCTTCTGACTGGAAGACTCCTGTGCGCCCATTCATCAAAACTATTGTCGCTGCTGTCCTCCTCCCCACTGCTGGAGAAGCTAAGATGCTGCTGTACTGCATTCACAGAGGCCATTTCAGACCACTGCACTCAGAAAAATGTCAAAGATTTAAGAAAAAAATGGGGTTAGTATGGCAACTAACTTGGTAAGTTAACAATCAGTCAATATGGAGAGATTGGGATGATAGATGGCCTATACAAATATTTATGGTGTTCAATAAATTTGATTTTAGCAGTTGTGACCTGCTGTTTTATTGTATTTATTTATTTGACATAATCTGTACTTAAAATTTACACACACACAAAATGTAAACAATCACAAGTTATGAGAGTCTCCTTAAGCCTCAGTATCTCAAGGATCTCATATGTTTGCTGTGTGAAGATCATTTACAGATTCTCTCAAAATATATTTTTGAGGTCTTATTATGCTGTTTTGAACCACATAAAAGCAATTTAACTTACCCTGAGATGAGCTCATGGACCACCACGCTTGAACTGGGCGCGACAACGTTAATGAGTTCCTTTAACGATGGGCGGAGTGGCTCGACCGTTAATTAATTCCGCTAACTAGCCTCAAATATTTTAAGGGGAGTTTTTTTCATGCACCTGTCAGTTTTGAGATTTTGGTTTTTCATTAAGTGTTTTTTTCAGACTAGTTTAAAGAAAACATAATAAAGACACTGTTTGTGTTTCTTTTTTTATAGCACTTTATCTATTTGTGTCAATAGATTTCAATTACAATACATATTTTTAAAGGCCGTTTTCTCAAAATGAGAATTTCTCCTACACTGCGCCATAAATCTCCACTTCAGTAGCACTTACACACACTAAACTTTACATTTTTATTCCTGTCTATAGGTTTTTACAGAGGGATTTGTACATATATAATTGATGTATGCAAATTAGCGCATATTTCATTAAATAATGCATAATTTGCATATTTAAACCTAACATTTTAGAAAACTTGTAATACAAAAAAATGTTTGCAATTATCAATGTAATCAATAAACCAGGTAGGTAAGGCGATATTAGTTAATTTGTTTAACCCTATTCACCTGCAGTGTCTCGCCTTAATTCATGACTCGAATCTTTTGAATCCGATCACTAAAAAAAGATTTGTTCAGATCCGTTAACAACTTTAGTTCATTAACCCTTTTTCTGCATAGCAGTAAGAAGGCGTGAGGGTTTATTTGTGATCACATGTCGGACTAAAGCCGTTTTTCCACTATCGGGCCGAACGGTTCTCTTTGCTTAACCGTTCCGTTCCGTGCCGATCCGGGCCAGTCAGCACGGATACGGTTTCGTTTTCCACTGCAGGGCTAATAAGGGATCTCTGTGGAATGCGTCAGTCGTTGCCGTGGTAACACAAGTGTTTACATATGATATGAGGTGTAAATAACCACCGCGTTATTGAGGATGATCAGAAATTTCTTCAGATTTTATTACTAATTTGTGTTTACATTGCTCAAAATAGCGCGCTTAGCAAGCTACGGAGAAACTAGCAGCCAGGAAACAGACAAGTGACAGATCCTGAGTGGCGACGTCACGCACGCTACCAGCACGGTTCACGGTTGTCTAACCGTGCCGAGAATTCCGGGCCGAGAACGGTTTGTAATCGTGCCGCGCCGTACCAGGCTCACGTGGAAAAACAACTAGAACCATACCTGACCGTTCTTAGAACCGTTCGGCCCGATAGTGGAAAAGCGGCTTAAGTAGCTACATAAAATATAATAAAAGCTCAAATTAATTATGACTTTTAATATCGCCTTTACACAATTTTGTGGTCATCAGTCACCTTTACAAAACCATGATGTTTTTACTCTCTTTTCTCTCTCCTTGTTGTGAAGTGAGCTTAGCTAGATGTGAATGAACTAGATCTCACCTTCGTTCAGAAAAACCGACTAGTTTCGTAAAGGGGCGTATACGTTTACTAGTTTCAACCAATGAAATGCTAGTTCACAGCCCACAGTCAAATACTATTGGTTCGTAGCCTTTAAATGCAGTAAAGCTTCAGAAAAGATCCAGCTTGAAACACCACTAACGTTAATCATCAAACATGTATAGACGACAGAGAAATAGATTTTACTAAATTAAATTCAATTTATTTTTAAACATCCAAAAGCTGCATTTGTGCATGAATTCTGACTGTCAAGGAAAGCTAATTATGGTCGTCAAAGTCGTCAGCGTATTTATTTTAGTGAACTGCGCACACAGACAACATCATACTGTGTATTTATTTTTCGGGTGGGAGTTGGTTGATCGCAATAACCCTTTTGCACCACGTGAGCGGAAGTATGTGACATCATCAAAACAGTGTACTCCTGGGTAGCGTCTGTTACCCTGTCTGGATTACTACATTTAGGGATCGTTTGAATTGCAAGCGCTATGTTCCGTTTCATGCGTAGCGTTTGTCGCTTTGACTGACCGCCCGGTAACGAGTGCGACGACTTTGTTTATTTCCCCGATAGTCATATCGAAAACATTATGGTTGAGCAGTCGGATCGCGCTCCGCTGCTGGACTGGGAGGAGGTTCCCCCGGCCGAACTTGCCCCAGCGACTCCATCACCGGAGACTGAGGATTCAGTACAATCCGGTCTGTCTAGTTACCCGACCGAGGGCGGAGTACGGGGAGATATCTCACGGAACGCAAGCCCGGCGAGACCGAACAGTGTAACAGCTGTTTCAGGTGAAAGTGCACACTCTCCCCAGAAACACAGCGGCCCGGGAGGAGATGCTTCCGCCACTGATGAAGAGGGAGACTGCGCCTTTCATGGACTGTCAGTCAGGGATCGGAGGATCACTGGATGGGAAGAAAAAGACCAAATTGTTGCAGTGTTTGTTGTGACTTTCGACACAAGATCTGGTGAGGTTAACTGCGTTGAAAGCGATTATCTACAAATATTTAAATGAGTAAAACGTACTATATTTTTAACACCCTAATGATCCTGAAAATCATCCACAAGGGTCGGAAGGGGTCTTCTGTTTTATGATTTTATTGTCATATGGCTACAAAATGGCATTATATTAGTTACACTGAGAGTTTTAAAATAGTATAAATGTTTAAATGACATAAAACATTAATAATATATAAATAATATCAATATATTTTGAACAATATATTGCAAATCTTAATTGATAATATTAGTAGTAGTAATAATGTTTCTTTGCTGTTCATTCTTTTTAAGAAATAATCATAATGAAAGATTATGCCGACTGCTCTTTTTTCACTTTTTATAAGACAATATTCAAACAGTTACACTGCTTATTTTTAACTGTAGGTTACACAAAACATCAATAATAACTCTTAATTCAGAAACTAATAACGTGTTCATCATAGAAGTGTATAGGAGTTATCATAACACATGTAAGGAAATGAATATACTATGAAGTGAGAGTTGTATAAGTCATACAGCTGACTACTGTACTGTTTTTAAAACTTCCTCTTTTTTTCATAGGGAGTTCAGCGGAAAAAGTCATTTAGAGAGTTTTGTGTTCTTCTGCAAACACTGTTTGGTTAAAATCTGGTCCAACAGCTTCACAATTGTTTACATAGGCCCACGTTGTCTTTTACAGGGAACATGATAGAATGGTGCCTACCTCAAGATGTGAATCTGGAGGGAGTAGAGTTCAAGTCTATGGCAAGCGGCTCTCATCGGATCTCAAGTGACTTCATGTGGGAATCTCTTTCATAAATGCCATGCATAAATAAGAGACCGAGGGCATTTGTAACATTTTGCTTAATTTTGTGTGTATATAGATTAATCCAGATGAAATGTGCTTGTCTTATTTTGTAGATATTTTCGTAAAGGCTGTTACTTTGGACTGGCGTGCTTTGCCAACATGCCTGTGGAGAGTGAGCTGGAACGAGGAGCTCGGATGAAATCTGTAGGGATTTTGTCTCCTTCTTACACACTGCTATACCGTTACATGCACTTCCTGGAAAATCAAGTCCGGTAAGTGTATGCTTGCTTCACGTTGTACCTTGTTATGTCTCTTTCTTTTACTTTGCATCATTTCTATTTTAAGATGTTATGTATTAAACATAAGCTCTGAGTTGCATGCGATGTAACATGGAATTTGTTTCATTTGGACTCATTTCATTACATCTCTTCTTCAGTCAGTTATGGTTGTAATATGCAGCATGCAAAATTGTAATATAAAGTTAAAAATGTCTGTTGCTCAATGTCTGCATCTAAATAAAGCAACTTCCTGTTAAGTGCAATGCTTTTTATGACAACACCAACAGTCTGCACATGCTTTCTTAAAGGCACCAGTTGCAGTGTCCAGGTCAATACTCGCCACTGGAAGCTTTCTACGAGGATAAAAAGGCAGTGTTGCCCCCGGGAGGGAACGGTTTGGTCACAGCCTGCCCGACCAGTGCTCTTGGGCCCATAGTCAACCGCTGTATGCATCCAGAGATGAAGGTTTGAAGATATAACCCAACATTATCTGTCTCTAATCAAAGCTTCAGCTTCCATTAAACTCCTGTTGAAATTAAATATATTTTAATTATAGTAGTATTAGCTAATTAGATTTTTTCCCCCCTTTTTCTGATGTGTCTTTTTCTGGTTTCTGAAGAAATCTAGGCCAGGCCACTCAGGGAATTTCATGTTACTGATTAACCAGAGTGCAATACTTCTGCACCTCCTAGCAGCAAAACTATTGTGAGACAAATTTCTATGTCCACAAACCACAAGATCCTCTATTGTTAAAGAAGAATTTCATAGTCTTGATGAAAAATATGCTGAGGTATACTTTAACTCAGAACTAGATTTGGCCTTGTTCAGTCTTGAAGATGCACTTTCTAAATCCATGTTTATGGTTTTTCTAGTCATACATTTCATAAAATTGGTGGTAAATATAATAAAAAGTGTAGTGGTATCCAGTATTAAATACACGTATGTTATAAAAAATTGTTTTTGGAAAATGAACTTACAAGCCTGTCAGAGGATTTTTAAAAATACGACTAGATTGAATGACCACTTAAATTAATCAGCTAAACAGCTGTGATTATTGGCTGAATGATCTCTCACTATTATTATAATAATATTTTAAAAATATGAATATATTTCATTAATAATTATTTTATTATTCAGCATTTTCTTTATGATCTAAAAGTTGCCATGTATTTCTTATACATTTTAAGAGCCTGTTTAATACATGTGATGTGTCTGTCTATGATTTAATAAGAGATCAGAAGCACAAATCATGTCCCTTTTCTGTTCTCTGTCCGCCTCCGATCAGATTACACACCCGGCTGGCTGCATGTCCCAGTTCATCCGCTTCTTTGGAGAGCAGATCATGGTGCTGTGGAAGTTTGCTTTGCTCAGGAAACGCATCCTCATATTCTCTCCTCCCCCTGTCGGTGTGGTCTGCTATCGGGGTGAGAGTGGAAAACCATTTACACGCACATGGCTGTCTTAATGTCTATGCATATTTTCCATAACAAATTAAAGATAGCTTGAGAATCCATTGATAAAGATCATGTACGTGCATATTGTCATTGATTTGTGCAATTTTATAGTCTGTAACTCTAGTAAATAAAATCTGAGTTTTTTCACGTTATAACTCATGGTTATTTTGATACTTTATGTTTTTTGACTTGCATCTCTTAGTGTACTGTTGCTGCTGCCTTGCTAATGTATCCATTCCTGGGATGGGCGTCTCTGTTCCGGAGTTCCGCCCTTTCTTCTACATCAATGTTGCTGACATCTCCGCTCTTGAGACTGAGCTGTCTTACGTGGCCTGTAAGTGTCTCAGTAAAGAAAATTCATAATTCCCCAGGCACAAAAAGGTTTAACTGTTGTAAACAATGGATGTTAAATAACATTTACATCTGGAATGAGTTTATCTCTTGGTAGTGAGTTTAGGAAATAAAAACCTTTACTTCCAACATAAGTAGAAGTTGGTAAATTAGTAAGAATGTTACTCAGTAAGAATAAATGAGCGGAGTGATTTTTATTTGGGTTCTTAGGTACAACAGAGAAGATCTTTGAGGAAAAGAAGGAGCTGTATGATGTCTACATTGACAATCAGAATGTAAAGACACATAGAGAGAGCCTCCAGCCTCTGCTTAGACTCAACAGTGCAGACCGAGAGAAGTATCGCAAGCTCTGTGAGCAAAGGTATGTCAGCCTTTTAAAATCTCCAAAGCTTATGAGGAAAAAAACCCCTGAAAACATATTGTTCCACAGGCATATGATGATGCTGATATCTTTGCAGGCAGTTGCTGCTGTACTCTCAGGAGGTGGATGGAGACTGTGCATCTAATGAGGAAGACCTCTTCATTTTGTACGTGATGGAAGTTTATCACATCAGCAGATTTTAATGAGACAGAAAGAGTGTTTGGAAGAACACAATTCACTTTTTGTGACACTAGTTTAGCTTTCTTTACATTTACATTTATGCATTTAGTTGACGCTTTTATCCAAAGCGACTTGCATTGCATTCAAGTTACAGTTTTTACATTTTATCAGCTCTTGCTTTCCCTGGGAATCGAACCCATGATCTTAGCGTTGCTAGCGCCATGCTCTATTTGAGCTACAGGAAAGTCTTTAACCTCGATTAAGCGATAATGTTGGGAAACTGACAGAAATGCAATACTATATTTTCATACTTTGAATTGTGAGTAGTATAATAATAATAATAGATAATATTTGTCATTATTACAGTTCAAAAGTTTGGGGTTAGTAGGTTTGTTTTTTTTTTTTTTTTTTTTTTTAAAAAGCCCTCATGCGTACCAAAGATGCATTTATTTGATATCAATACAAAAAAAAAAAAAAAACAGTAATAACGTGATCCTTCAGAAATCATTCGAATTGTTCTAATTTTAAAAAACAGTTGTCCTGATTAATATTTTTAATGAAACTGTGATACAAAAGAATATCATTTATTGAAATGGAAGCATTTTGTAATAATTTATTGTAAATGTCTTTACTGTCAATTTTGATTAATGTAATGCATCCTTCCTGGAAAAAAGTTGAAATTTCTTTACAAAAAAACTAAATTTTTTTTTATTTTATATACTATAAAAATGATAGTTTTTCTGTTTAATTTTGTTGTGTGTTTTTGTGTTTTGTTGTGCAAACCAATGGAAAATGACTGTTTATGTTGCTGTGATTAATCTGTTTGTGATCCAGGTTCTTCATGGAGCAAAACAACAGAATCTTCCAGACCCTGTCTGAAGTGGCGGGGAGCGCCGATCCTACCCTGACTGCTGAACATGTGAGAGCCATGGGGCTGGATCCTCAGGGTGACCGCGGTTTTCTCGTCGACCTGCTGGAAATCTACGGTATCGACGTCATGCTGGTTATCGACAACCCCTGCTGCCCGTAAGACTCTCAGTCTCTGCCGCTCTCTCTGGAGCCCATTGTCTTTTAGGGCTACAACACGCTGCCTACTGATTACCTGCTTTCTTTTCTCTCTTTCTCTGGCTTGGCTATCTCAGGAGCCATTCCTGACCCATCTGGACTGCACTGATACTGCCAACACCAAAAGGTGCAATCCGTCTGCAGGCTTTTTGTGCACTCTGGAGCCAGTCAATCCAGTGATGTCTTTCTTCTTGTCTGTCTATCTATGTGCTTAGTATCCTTCCAGCCTTCTTGGATTTCTACTCGACTTGTTTCCAAAACACGATGATCTCTGTGCCTCTCTCTACTGCTTTTTATTGTGTGGTCTTCAGTTGTGACTTTGTTCTTCTAGCCAGTGCTGTCGGGGGGAACTGATGTGAAAATAAATCTGCTTCACTTGGACACCAGAGAATTGGAAAACGGTCCATCAACGGGGCAACTCTCACTTCCCGGATTCACATATTTTTGCTGGTTACAACGGTTTGGTAAAGTCTGCTTTGAATGTCATATCTGCATTTCTAAAACTTTTATGGATGTTGCGTATTACACAGTACTGTGATGGTGGAGATTTTCACAATCTTTGCCACATTTTTTGAACTTAATCATGTACATGTAAACAGTCATTTCATTTTGGGAAAAAACAGACATCCGTCACTGTTTTGTGTTGTGTTACTTGTGATCTATTGTGCATGGACAAATAGACACAGTCAGTTCACAACTGTAGTTTGGCACAGCGCTTATTGATGTACCTATATGAATGGGAGTGAACAACAGCGTTGAAGGTTCTCAGTCATTATTTCCCTACCTAAATGTTATCTGATGAATGTGACTATCATTACAATGCTGTCTACGCCATTCTCTGTTCAAGCATTTGCTGTTATTACACCCACTAAACGGACTGAAAACTAATGAATTGAAGCATAAAATGTGTATTTGTTCATTCTGGACAGGCCTTTAATCACTGTCACTCTTGGTATTGAATGTAAATTGTACATTTAATGCACAGTCTGATGCACATATGATTTAAACAAACACAGAAATGTTACATTCAGCTTTTTGAGTCCCTTAATTTGCTCTAAAGAAATGAATGTGATTCTATTCCTGTCTGTAATCAGTGAATGCTCCTGATTATTACTTGTTAAAGACTTTGACTATGTATATACTTGGGGTTTCTTATTTAAATATATTTGGGTCGATCATTTCTGGATAACAGCAGCAAACTGGCCTCACAAGGCTGATTGATTGTGGTTTTTTGTGCATTTATTTGTTTATCCTGTGAAAACCTTAACTGGACACTCAATTATTCAAATTATTCATAAAGCTGGTGAAGTTTAGAAGAAAATTTAAATGGAAAGGTATTTACTTGACCTTTTGAGTTTACAGTTTCCGTTCATCTAATTTTCAACGTTCTAATAAAACAATGCATAATGATAATTGATTTCTTGAGAATGAGTGCAGGCACTCAGGTTTGTCACAGTTTGATGGATGAAGTTCTTTAAATTAAATTAAATATTTAAATTAACAATAAATAATACTGTTAATTATAACCTAGATTTGATTAAATGTGAATTTTGTTTTTACATTTCTTATCTATCAGAGAACTTAAGAGAACTGTATTTTAAATCTTTGAAGCCATCCTCTTGTAGGATGTTGGTTGGTTATTTAGTGTCCAATTGTAAATGAATGGAAATGTATATTATTGTACAGGTTGAATTGTCTGGTATTGTGTATGTGCAATATTTTTTTGTGAGTTATCTAAGTGTTACACAAGTCTTTGTCACAATAACAAGCTAAAAGAATGTTGAGTTTTACTCTACTAGTATCACAAAGCACTAGTGTAATGCCTCTGTCTTACACACTACCTATACAGTAATACAAACTAACAGCATGTGTCTGTTGTTTTAAAGCCAGTGATTCTTATTCACTGCCATTTTGAAATAAACGGTTCCTTCTTTTCTATCACATGTTTTGTTTGTGCAGTATTTGGGGGTTTTGAGAAATCAAAACATTGGTTTACCTAAAGGAAGCTACAGGATTATCACAAATGCATGGGAAAGTCTTGAAATGAGCAAAATAAAGAGACTGATAATGACTTTTATTCGTGGTCCTCATCTGGTCCTGATACATGGTTACAGTATCATGTATTGCTTTGAGTTTCTTAATCATCTTCATGATAATATTAGTAAATCTATGTAAACCTGAACTTTAAGCCTGTAATAAGTTAATAACCTCACCCATGCTGTTAAAAACCATCAAAATGACAATTTAACTGCTGTTTCATAAAGTCCATAGACCACAGATTGTTCAGTTGGAGTATGGTGACCTTTCTGACAACTTAGTTCATTTGATTCCTCTTTTTGGAGTAACTGGTATGTTTTCTTGTTTCGTCAGCAGTCCCTCAGTCTCGTCTCCACACTTTAACACAACCATCATTACTGTCATCACTGAGCCTGTGCAAGCTGCTCTCTGCGCTCCGCACTGCAAAAGAACCTCAGTTTCCGTGGCAACAGTCTCACTTCCACAGACATTGCCTCATATTCCTCATTGTCAATGTCATAAAAGCCGGCACCCTCCTGTGGACAGGAGAAGAAAAGTAATAGATCATAACAGCTGCATCATAGCTTAGATCAATGGATGATTACAAAGAAATCAGTCCCCAAAACTTTTTCAAATAATATACTGACCTCTGGGAGATTGAGACTTGCAGCACTGGCCTCTATCTGCAAAGCATCTTCTATGGACTCCATCGTGTTCAATACTTTCTTAGTTCTGAATGACAAAGTATTGCTCATTTATACCCAAAAACCAAGAAAGGTTCTAATGGCAAATTCAAATAAGTTCAGCAGACAAAAAACTGCAACTGATTCAACATTTCTCCATTCACAAGCAGTTTTGTGAATGACACTCACCCCTCAGTGATGAACTGACCAACTGTGAGGGAGTCTGAGTCCAGAGTTATTACCATAGAATCGTCCTCACGCTGGAGACAGTAAACAACAGCAATCAGGACAAATTCTATTGAATTTATATTACATATATTCCCATGAAGAGTAACTATTATGTCCGTACTCACTCTCTTGACAGGGTTCTTATTGTGTGTGCTAACTGTGAGCTCCAATGTGGAAATGTCTTTGCTCTCCCATCGCTCTGGCTCAGGCTCTTTCATTGGCTCTACCAACAGAAAAGGTATTAAACATGAATTAAAATGTTAGACATCCATTAGTCTCAGCCACAGATGTCACACCCATTGACCATTGGCTGAAAAAAAAAACACAAAATGGAAAAAGTCACCATATTTACAATTGTAACAACAAGCACTTATCAGGATCAGCTAAATGCTGGATTTTCAAAAGTATGTGAAGTTCACAGCATAGACTCTTGATGACTGAAGACATTGTTCTTGAATGAATGATTTATGTTTTATAAATGATTATGTTGTTTCGAGACTTACCTGCTTTGAGACAATATTAGAATGCTAATATCCATAAACTATATTCTATATGATGAAATGTCTATAAATGTGATAAAACACCTTCTATAGGAGGGTTCCAGTAGTTCTTGAGTCTGCAGTAGATGCGGTAGAGGAGGTTCGGCCGGGGTGATATTTCAGTGGGAAGGTCAGGTGGACGAGGTACAGGAGCCAGATAGGAGAGGGAGGCCTGGTGAGTCTGTGGCCACTGCTGTAAGAGAGAAGATATTGCAATCAATCCAATACTAACTCATATGAAGACCTCAATATATGATGCAACTGAGCTATCAATGTCATTGAATGTCACTCCTTCCTTTATAAACAATGCAAAGAGCAGCACTCACCTTAAGGCTACTAAACCAATGTGCTGCTCTTGTTTTCAAGGGGCCAAGGTACCAATATCTTAAAGGAAAATTTCACATTAGAAATACACATTTGCATTTTGTATTTATGCTGTGAATAAAAAATTATAAGCATACTTGCTGATAGAAGATGCGACGTCTCTGAATGCACCCCAACGTAAGCCTAACAGAGCAAACACTGGCTGCTCCTTCTCACTCTAAAAACAGAAATTACAGTCAACTCTGTGTGAAAAAAAGCTGTCAAATCTTAATGAGTTCTTTATCAAATTTACTTTTATCTGCAGAACATCCAGTGGAACTGTTTCTCCTTTCAGTATTGACAGGGTTGCAGAGGTAATGTGCCTGAAAAAACAGAAATAGATGACATCGGATCACAACACACTCTTCTACATTTTGGCAAAACAATTCTTGATCATGAAACTTACTGTACTTTGTTGTCGGAAACCAGATGTAAACTCTGACTCAAAGAGTTACTGGAACCCAGAGGAATGAAACCGATAGGTATTTTACTGAAGGTCTCCTGTGGTTACAGTAGTTCAAATTCAGAAAACTCTGGATTGTGCAATATAACTTAAACCAGACAGTTTTATTACTAGTAAATAAAATACCTCATCAGCTCTGCGCAGTAGGCCAGTTATCGCCTGTGTGTAAAATTCAACACATGCAAACAATTAAATATGGTCAAATTGTCAGAAATATATATATATTTTAAATAATCCCGCTTGATGAAGATAGTTTTGTACCTCCTGTAATGTCCCATCACCTCCAGCAATGATCAGCATATCTGTTTGATCCATCAATTCCATGAGCTTTTTTGCCTGGCCTTCATAATCAGTCTGTTACAGGAAATTGAGCAACAAATAGCAAATTATTTATACATTAAAGTACAAAAAAAAGAAAAGAACCTGTACCAAAGGACCTTACAAAGGATGATACTGTACCTTCACAATTTTGACCTCCACACCAGCCAAGTGTAAAATGGGAGCTGCATTCTTCTCAAACAAACTATTAGCTTTTCTGCAGAGAAAATATAACTACGATAACACAAACAAACTCACATAGCTAAAAAAAAAAGAGAATTGTTTATGGCACAGTGTGTATAATCATACCCATTACAGGCAGCAGGATTTAGAATGACTATGGCTTTCTTCAGATCCTCTTGAGGTCCAATTAACTGATGACCAAATTCCTGGAAATCACACACAATAAAATATATTTAACTGTAATGAGCCTTCGAGTACTGGGTATCAGAGTCATTACAGTTAACTAAAACTATATAAAAAATAAATAAATAAATGTTTGTAAAATAAGTATTAACATAAACATTAACTGGAATTTATTTATTTTCTTACTTCATTTCAACTAGTTGCCAAAGCAACAGCTCTCGTTTTCATTTAGTTTAATTTGATGTACTAAAATAACTAAACTGAAATAAAAACGGAAAATAACTAAAACTAACAAATATTAAAATGACATTCATGAGGACATTATTTTCGAATAACATTCCTTACCCTGGCCTCTATACATGCTTCTCGTCGCAGCACATTGTCACTGTGAAAAAAGTACTAGAATTAATAAGTACAGCAAAAGAGTTGGTAGACAAACACACAGATAGACAGATAGATGCACAGAAATCAGTCATATATGTAACAACACAAACCAGTGCTTTCCATACAGCCAGTGTCCTCCATATGACAGCACACAAACAGCAAATGTGGATTTTTTCCAGTGATTTCTTAAAGTCCGAAACACTTTCACTACTCGAGCCATTATTCTGTATTACTGTATATCAACGATCTTTTTAGATACCCCAATGAAGGTACACTATTGCATGGCAAAACGCAACAAGAATTGAGTGTAATCTTCACCGTTGACATTCCATCGATCTCTCAAAGCATGACCGGTGCAACAACAATATTCCTCCTCAAGGCGAATATACGTTCCGCATCAATTTTGTCGTAAAATGTGAATATTTTGTACTTTACCTTTGAAGTAAAAGTTATTATATATCTCTAAAATTATTATTTAGTTGTTCTATGTTTTAATAGTTCAAGACTATTTCTGTTCGTGACGAAATGATCGTGCCTGGATCTTCTGTACAGAGTGGGATTGAATTTAGAGACGGACCGATTCCAGTGCATGCGCTGTAATATATAAACAGACATGACAGCCATACACTTTTGACAGTAAGCACAATTATTATTTTTTATATTATAAACATTTGAATGTTTATTATATAAGTTGTAAACAACCAGAGGAAGAGTCAAGCATATCCTTTTAGTTATCCGTCGAGCTGATTTGACAGCTATGGAGGTTGAAAACTTCGTTTCCAAGACTCTTGAGCTCCTGCAAGAAGAGAGAGAAGCTGAATTAGAAGAAACACGGTAAATGACACACACACACACACACACACACACACACACACACACACACACACACACACACACACACACACACACACACACACACACACACACACACACACATATCTCTGTTCTACACTTGTTCTTCATTTGTATTTAGATGGCTATTCATTTCCATTACCCAAATGTATTCAACTATGAGAAACTTCTTGTTTAAATATTGTTTGTATTGTCAGAGCATGGCAGGAGAATTTATCTCCCAAGAGTCTACAGCACAAAGGAGTGTACCTGCTGAAACTTCAGATCGCAAGCCAGCATACTGGCATGTATGGCAGGCTCCTGGTAATTTTTGAACCCAGGAAAAGTATAGGTCCCTCAGTTCTGCCCAGCAACACCTTTGGACCTGGTGAGACGTTCTTATCTATTGAAGTACTTGATTTCATACAATACTGACCAATGAGCCACTTCACATTTCAATTCAAATATTATTTACTATCTTTTGTATTCTGTTTATAGGTGATATTATAGGTTTGTATCAGGCAGAGGGTCAGGATCAGCCGTCTCAGTTGGGTTCCGGTGTGGTGACACGTGTTACTCAAGCATCACTGACGGTGGCTTTTGATGACACGCAAGATGGTATGAACTTGGACAGGGATGGACTTTACAATCTAATGAAGCTGGCAAATGATGTGACCTACAGGAGGCTCTCAAGGTATGTGTGTTTATCAGTTCATACAGCTAGTATCATTAAAAAAAATCATGCACAGGTTTATTCATTAAGTTATGTTTTTATACATGTAATTATGTGATTGAAGATGTTGTTGTATTTGTGATGTATTTCCTACTTGCAGTGCCTTGAAGTCTTTAAATGGATACGGCAGTGGTCCTGCATCTCACCTGATCAGTGTCCTCTTTGGTTACTCAGAACCGGGGATATTATCACATCAACGTAAGTGGCATGTGAAAGGGATCTAAACTACAGCATTGTACAAAACACTAGTACAATGGGGTCTTAAGTCTGTTTGTATTTCTTTTATTGCAGATGAACTTGAATTTAGCAACACTGGGTTAGATAATTCTCAGAAAGAGGCTGTGTCCTTTGCAATATCTCAAAAAGATGTTGCAATCATACATGGACCACCAGGAACTGGCAAAACCACTACAGTTGTTGAAGTAATCCTGCAGGCATTAAAACAGGAACAAAAGGTGAGCAAGATATCAAACTCTTAATTTGGTTAATTAAGTTATTTGATGTAGTATTGATGCAGTATTGTGGTGAACATCTGAGTAAATGTTAACAGGTCCTTTGCTGTGCTCCTTCCAATGTGGCTGTTGATAACTTGGTGGAGCGCCTGGCAAAGAGCAAGGTCAAGGTTTTAAGATTGGGTCACCCAGCTCGTCTGCTCGAGTCGATTCAGAAGCACTCGCTGGATGCGGTCCTTGCACACAGTGACAACACCAACATCATTTCTGATATTCGCAAGGACATGGACAAAGTTTTTGTAAGATTTTGTCTTATCATAACTGTTTGAGCTGACCATTCCATTGGTACATTTAGGTGGAACAAAACGTGTTTCAGCCACACTTAAAATTGCTTTAGATGCAATTTCTTTCAAAGAACAATATCTCATGCACTTTTTTTCAAATAAAACTTTGCACAAAAATGTTTATTTAAATTAATATTAATAAATATATTGTTTTAACAGTATAATATACAGTATATACTATAATATATAGTATAACAGACTATTTACGTAAGATGCATATACATATCAGTTGCCTTGTTTGGGGCCTTGTTGTAATAGAGTCAAAATTTTAAAAATAAATAAACAAATGCATTGACAGAATGAAATGAAGAAGGCTCGAGACAAAGGCCAACGGAGCAATCTGAGACGGGAAATCAAGGAACTGCGGCGAGAGCTAAGGACCAGGGAGGAAACAGCTATCACTCAGATCCTGAAAAGAGCCGATGTTATTCTAGCAACTAACACTGGTAAGTAAACCTTTCTTAGCAGTCATCAATTTTATTATGCGATATGTTTGTTTGTTTGTTTATGCCTGATCTAAACGCAGATATGATTGATTTGTGTAATATAGGAGCCTCTGATGATGGTCCTCTCAAACATCTTCCTAATGATCATTTTGACCTGGTGGTGATAGATGAGTGTGCTCAGGCTCTAGAGAGCAGCTGTTGGATCGCTCTGCTCAAAGCACGCAAGTGCTTACTGGCTGGGGATTACAAACAGCTGCCACCAACGATCAAATCACAGAGGTATGAAGGAAAAGGAATATATCTTACGGTTGTGAATTATTTGGTTTACGGTATCTATTCTTGATGAGCGCTTAACGTTTTCTTTTCATGATATAACTATTAATATACATGATATTTTTGGTCAGTATTTTGGATTATTAATGTTTTTTAAAAAAAAATTTATGACATGAATTGCATGAATGTTTTGTTGAAATGTACTCTCATAATAATAATAAAATGTTGTCTATGTGATAAATGTTATTTATATCTTTCACAGTGCTGCATCTAAAGGCCTGTCAGTCAGCTTAATGGAGAGGCTGATAAAGAAATACGGAGACTCAGTGGTTCGAATGTTGACCACTCAGTACCGTATGAATAGTGCTATCATGCAGTGGGCTTCAGAGCAGATGTATGAGGGCAAACTAATCGCACACACTTCAGTGGAGAAACACTTGCTTAGGTATGTATTATAAAATATGTTAAACGTTTCTAAAAAAAATAAAATAAAATTTATTTTGCAATGTTGGCCAAGTACATTGTTTGAGGGGGATTCTATAATTGTTTTTTTTACAGTACCAGTCAAAAGTTTTGGGGTGAATAGCTATTGTTCAGCAAGAATTGAGCAAAATGTATCAAAAGTAACAGTAGCAATATTTATAATGTTACAAAAAGTTTACATTTTTTTTTACTTTCTATTCACCAAAGAAAAAATGTAAAAATTGTTTCTTGAGCAGCAAATCGGCATATTAGACGGATCATGTGACACTGAAGATTGGAGTAATGGTTGCCATCACAGGAATAAATGTATTAAAATGGAAATATTTCACAATATTTACTATATTTTTGAGCAAATAGATGCATCCTTGGTTAGCATAAGAGACTTCTTTCAAACCCTTACCTTCCCCAAACTTGTGAATGGTAGTGTATATTTTAAGTCTGCTAGCAACCTTTATATATAGGGAAAGATCAATTTGAAGATAACTGATTGCATCTTGAACAGAGACCTGGCTGGTGTTGCTGATGTTGAGGAAACCAGAATTCCTCTTCTGCTCATTGACACCTCAAGCTGTGGCCTGAATGAAATGGAGGACACAGATGAGCAGTCCAAAGGAAATCAAGGTTGATACGAGCTCCAAACCCAATATTAATACTTAATTAAGCTATGAAATGCCTTCTGAATGCTTTTATTCTCTAATGCTCCACAGGAGAGGTAGATATTGTGGCTCTTCATATAAAGGCTCTAACTGAGGCTGGAGTTCAAGTCAAGGACATTGCGATTATTGCACCCTATAATCTCCAGGTGAGGTACTTTTCAAAAAATGTGTAAAAGAGCACATTTTTTATATATGCCTGGCTAAGCAATGACTTCACTGCTGTTTCAGGATGAATAGCAGTCATGCAATAAATTTTTTTTTTTGATTTTGTCTGTTTAAGGTGGATCTTTTGAGACAGAAACTGTCTCACAAATATGCAGAGCTGGAGATCAAGTCTGTTGATGGCTTCCAGGGCAGAGAGAAGGAGGCAGTGGTGTTGTCATTAGTCAGGTCCAACAGGAAGGGTACGCCAGAGTTTGTGCTTTTAGTAAATTCAGTTTGGCTGACTTAATTATACATTTTTGTCATCATTTATTCACCCTCATGTTATTCCAAACCTGTATGTGAACTTGCGGAATTATCTCACATATACTCCAAAGGTGAGGTTGGATTTCTTGCTGAAGACAGAAGGATCAATGTGGCTGTGACTCGTGCCAGACGCCAGCTTGTGGTAGTGTGTGATTCTCAGACTGTTCGAAGCCATGACTTCCTCAAATCCCTAGTGGACTATATGTCTGAACACGGAGAGGTTCGTACTGCCTTCGAGTACCTGGAAGACTGTGTGGCGCAGAATTACATCCGTGACGAAAAGGACAAACAGATCAACAGCAAAGACGCTGCGTCTACAAAACAGAAGCCCAAGAACCAAGGCAAGAAAACAGATCAAGAACAGACGAAAAGTGCAAACAACAAAAGTAGAGGAGTGAATAAGTCCAATGTTCAGCTTGACCAACGTAAAAACACCACTTCACACCATCCTAAACCCAATGATGTCGATCAGACACAAAATAAGAAAAAAGAGATAAAGGACCAACTTCTGAACTTTCTGAAAGACCCAAACAAGACAGAGCTACAGTTTCCTTCCACGCTAAATTCTCATGAGCGTATGCTGGTCCATGAGCTCTCTGAAGAAATGGGTTTAAGGCATGAAAGCCAGGGAGAAGGGAAAAACCGTCGCGTCGCTGTGTTCCGGCCCCCATTAGAACCGGACAAGTCAGTGGAGCCCAAACAACCAGACGTGACTGCATGTACAGCAGCGAAGCTACAAGATGAGTTACAGAAAGGACCCGCAAAGCCAGCTGTTGATCTGAAAAGCCTGCATTTGGAGCGAATGCGCCGGGAGCAGGAGAAACGAGAGGAGAAAAAGCAGGAAAAACAACAGTGTGTGAGACGGGAACCGGATCTCAATGCAAGTAAAAGCCAGTCTGTTAAGAAACCCAAAGGAACTTCTAAAGGTTTGTGTTTTATATCCCAATTTCTGAATTGTTTCAATACTTTCATTCTGTTACACATCATAGTCAATATGTGTTTCATTTCATCTTAGGAAACACTAAGATAAAAGCAGGAGCCACAGATATAGCTGCAGGTGCCACGCCAGATGACGATTTTGATACTCTCATCAATGCTGTGGTTAAAGCCGACAGCGTTTGTGGTTTTGTGAAGTGCAAAGCCAGTGTCCTGACACTAGGGCAGCTCTGCCTCTACTGTAACAGACAATACTGTCTGAGTCACCATATACCTGAGGTAACTTGCTTTTTATTTGATATTACAGGGGTCATATCACGAACCAAATTTTGCTTTATTTTTTTAAATAAGTGTTCATTATAATATGAAAGCAGACTGTTGCTTTCAGAAACATGACTTTATAGTCATGATGTAATACAGAGCAAGCTGGTTAGATGCTATTATTCATAAACACCAAACACTCATAGTTAGAAACAAGTTGCTCAAGTTCTTTTTACTAATGTTCCTGACCATTTCAAATGAAAAGGGTGTTGACATCAGAGATTTAAAGGCATGCTAACAAAAAATGTCAAGAGTGAGAGTTGAAAATAGTCATTAAAATATATTATTAAATAATAATAAAAAAAATGTATGATATGACCTTTAAAACATGTAAAATATTTAAATTAAAGATATTTTGATGCAAGATGAGTTTGAAATAAAGTATTGTCTTTTTTTAGGTGCACGGATGTGGAGACAAGGCAAAAGCTCAAGCTAGAATGAGGATTAGTAAAGAAGGAGTGCTTTATGCAGGAAGTGGACAAAAGGACAAATCAATGGATCCAAATAAAAAAGCATATCTGCAGAGAAAACTAGACTCTAAACTCAAAGATTTGGCATCTCAAAGAAAAACTAAAGCCAAAGAAAAAGAGAACTGACGTAGGAGACACTAGATCAATCTGATGTTGTTTAATTCAAATGTGACGGTTATTTACTTGAGAAATATGTATAGAAAGATTTCTATGCTTTAGGTGTGGGCTTCACAAACATTTTGGTTATTACGAGGCAAATAAGTTCCTGAATAAGGAGGCTAAAAACAGCTGCTATTTATTACAGATCCACACTGGCATGGTTAAATGGCAAACAAATCACAAAGACCAGCCATATACTCCCGACTGGCACTGTGACTGAAAAGTGGGTTTCTGAATGACTCTGGTTGTGCTTAAAATACCCACCCTAATGCTAGTCTGAAATCCCTGTACAAGATTTATGACTTGCAGAATTATTGTTAGGAGAATTGTTAAGTAGTTGCTCCATTGTGTCTCTCAGTGATTGATGCATTGATTATTATGTCATATGTAAATCTCCCAGTTGTCTCATAAAGCAATGAAGAGCACAGACAGAGCAGAGCTTTGGCCTGGGTCCATTTAATGCTGGATTTAATATATTTAGTCTACATACAGCATGTGCTCATGTAGCTTGGTATATCTGTCCACAAGAGGACATAAGAGACTCAGTTGGCATTGTGAGCTCCAGTTAGTGGAGGATTTTGCACGGTGAACACATTAGGAGTGCTTCAGGTGACAGTGTTTCTAATCAAGTGATATGAAAAAAAAAATTATGTGTAACAACTTTTGACAGTTTGTTCTTTGTGAAATGCTAATGTAAATTTTACCTCAAGGCACTTAGAGCTAAAAAAAAAAAAGTGTTAGATTTTCTTGCAGAATGTCTCACTGAATACTAAATTAAAAACATAAATGTTCTTTTTGTGTTGATAGATTGTGGTCTGGTTTGATCGGCTTGTACAGTGCAAATTTTAAGGTTGTGTCAAAAATGGACTTTAAAATGTTATCTAAAGGCAATTTATAATGAAAGAATTTGTTTATTAATTTAAGAGCATGGTCTGATTAAACATTTGAGTTAACAGAATTGCAGTATTTGTAATACTGTAAGTACAGTAGTAGTAGTTTTCTTTGGCTGTCCTGTGTGACTTCCAAATGACTCAGGTAGATGATACCCTGTGCTTGAAATGCTTAGCCCTAAAAATAGCTCTGCAATGTTCTGAATCAAGAATAACCATTTAGCTGAAGTAAATAGTTACAAAATGGAAATATCCTTAAAGGAATATGAAACATGCTGTGGGTTTGCATAGTTTTTTGTAGTTTTACAAGAACTGCTCAGCTAAATTTCAACTTAAGTGTAAAATATATATATATATATATATTTTTTTTTTTTTTTTTTGTGCAATGATGCATGGACATAGCATAAAAACTCGTAACAAATCACTCTATGGTCTAAATGAGAATAACAAATATGAGTATAGTATAAAAAAGTGAGTGAGTCAACAAATCTGTTTCAACAAATGTAATCACAATTTGAAATACTGGCAAAAACAGGCAAGCTTCCAAAACTCAAACATAATATACATACTAACAATACCTTATGCTGATTTAAGCAGATAGTACAAAAATACTGTATTACAGCAATGGGAAATTAATAATAATGACCTTTAACAAATAATTGTAAATTAAAAGTCTAGATGCAAATTTATTTTGTCTTTGTATTAATTAATTAATTAATTAATTTGGTTTTCATTTTGAGTTAAATGTGACCTGCATACATTTTTTTTTTTTTAATTCACAGATAAATTAATGTTTTGTAGTTGTTGCATGTTCAAATTAATGTACTGTTTTTGTACCCCATGCATTAAAACGCACAGATTCTAAGTGTGCTCCCCTCCTTTATCCCAGTGGCAAAATAAGGAAAGATTCTCTCAGTAAACCTATCTTTAAATGTGTAAATACTGCCACCATCTGCAGCATCAGAAAAAGAAACCTTTCCTTTATCATAGTCCAGTTCAACTGTGATTATCTGTGGGGTTTTTTTCAGAGTTAGTCGTGTGCGGGGAGAGGTCTGAGCCCAGTAGGATTCCTCATTGTTTGAAATTACCCAGAAACCCTCTTTTGGGTTGAGAAAAACTGCAGTCTTCCTCTTTATTGACTCTCGTGCCACCCCAACGTACCACTCTTTGCTGTATGCAACCTCTACATGCCAGCGCTGCTTTCCTGAATCAAAGCCGTTAGCAGCGAGTACTGCCATGCGGCTTGTGCAGCGTTCAGGGTTATCAGGAAGCTGCTGTTTTTTCCCATAGCTGATGGTGGTGAGTTCATCTTTGATGATCAAGTTAGGGTGTGCCGTGTTTGGATCGAAATTGACAGAGGCTGAAAAGATAACAAAAAGCCAAACCTCCTCTCATGATTTTGCATAGGCCTAGCAGTGTAGTGATAACTAATTATTTTACTATAATTTTAGCAGGTTCTTTATGTATATCAAAAGATTTACTGTAAAGTATCTGTTGTAAATTCTAAATGACATTTACACATTCACGTCTTAAGCTGTCAAGTTTGCATACAAGAAAATGGAAAGGAAATTTTAGCTCTATGTACGGTGGCCGAGAGAGCTCAACACACTGCAAATAGAAAAAACACCTGCAAATTAAGAAAACAACTTCATAAATTTGACAACACACACGCTGCAAATGCTCACAACACAACCAAATAAAGAAACGCACTGCAAATACTCAACGCAACCAAAGAAACGCGCTACAAGTAAGATTCTTTATTTGGTCGTGTTGTGAGCAGTGCGTTTCTTTCTTTCTTTTTTTTGCATTGTGAGCATTTGCATCACCTGCTGTCAAACTGATGAAGATGTTTTCTTGATTTGCTGGTGCTTTTTCTATTTGCATGTGTTTTCTGAAATTGCAGCACATTGAGCTCTCTCAGCCACCGTATCTATGACAAAAAGATAAATAATTGAAATATAGTGCAAAAGTCGTATGGACTGGTCCCAGTTAACTTTTGTAAAGTAAGGGGTAGTTTGGGACAATTATGCTAATAAAATCATTTTGTGCAACATGTAAGAAATAAAAAGTCATAATGAGTAAGTAAATTTTTGGGTTAACTCATGCTATAAAGGACTTTATGTACAATTGTGTACTTACAGTTGTGTACATCTCTTTCCATTCTTTTCCAGGCCCCATGCTTTAATGATCCAAGGTACTGAAGCACATCTATAAGTGCCTTCGTTGGATATTCTGTTTCATGAGCAGTGTAGCTAACTTTAGTCCTGTAATAAATGCATTATTTGTTTATTTTAGTGTGACAACAGAAAACTGACAGAATGCTTAAATTAAAACTTTAAACCATTGTGTACAGTACCGTTTTATTGCCTCCTTACATTCCTGTATGTAGAAAAAAGATATTGGAGTAATTGTAATCATTTGAACCAAATTTTATTTATTTGTTTGTTTGTTTATTTAATGGAATGCTATGCACAAAATTATCCTAATGCCTGTCACTGAAGTGCATGTTTAGTCAATCATAAGGCATTTAATGCTTTACTTGTCAATCATTTTGTGCGTACATGTAGCAGTCCATATATGGGCGACCGACAGCTTGGAGAATTTGATTTTGTAGGATGCAAAATCACGATTTTTTTTTACATCAACAATGGTTTAGGGCTGTTCACACACCTGTTCTGTTTGCCTTTAAAAAAATATGAGACAAAGCGCTAATGAAAAAGAACATCGTCATTTACCCTAACGTTACCCTGATTTACCCTGAGTAAATCCTGATTTACTTATTCGAAATAGACCATCAGTTACCCTGAGAGGGTTTTACAAGCCTGTTTTGACTGCACTGATTGGAGTGTTTTTGAAGCCGCTACCACCGATCTGGACGAACTCACAGTAACATCCTATATTAGTTTCTGTGAGGATATATGCATTCCTACCAGGACATATTTAACATTCAACAATGATAAGCCATGGTTTACAGCAAAACTCAGACATGGCTAAAAGGACCTACGCTAAAACGTTGGAAGATCAGTTCACTTCCAATGACTCCGCTTTAGTGTGGAAAGGTCTGAAAGCCATCACCAACTACAAGACACCATCCCCAGCACTGAGACAAATCAACAACTTGCTGATATGAATTAGTTTTATTGTAGATTAGAAACCCCCCACACCCATCCTGACCATCTCTCTACACAACCGTTAACACCTCCAGCAACCCCCCTCTCCCCCACTCCTGCACTTCAGATCAGTGAAGTAGATGTGCGCCAGGTCTTCAGAAAGAACAAGAGAAGGAAGGCACCAGGCCCAGACAGTGTGACACCAGCCTGTCTGAAAACCTGTGCTGACCAGCTGGCCCCCATCTTCACACAGATCTTCAATAGATCTCTGGAGTTGTGTGAAGTCCCTTCCTGCTTCAAACGCTCCACCATCATCCCTGTTCCAAAGAAACCCAAGATAACAGGACTTAATGAATACAGATCTGTGGCACTGGCTTATCTGAAGGACATCACTGGACCTCCTGCAGTTTGCTTACTGAGCAAACAAGTCCGTGGATGATGCAGTCAACATGGGACTGCACTTCATCCTGCAGCATCTGGACAAATCAGGGACTTCTGTGAGGGTCCTGTTTGTGGACTTTAGTTCGGCCTTCAACACCATTCCAACACTCCTCCAGACCAAACTAACCCAGCTCTCTGTTCCTAGCTCTATCTGTCAGTGGATCACCAGCTTTCTGACAGATAGGCAGCAACTAGTGAGACTGGGGAGATTCATTTAAAACAGCCGCTCTACCAACACTGGTGCCCCTCAGGGATGTGTTCTCTCCCAATTGCTCTTCTCTCTCTACACCAACGACTGTACCTCTAAAGACCCCTCTGTCAAGCTCCTGAGGTTCGCAGACAACACAACAGTCATCGATCTCATCCAGGATGGCGACGAGTCTGCTTACAGACAGGAGGTTGAGCAGCTGGCTGTCTGGTGCAGTCTTAACAACCTGGAGCTGAACATGCTCAAAACAGTGGAGATGAACGTGGACTTCAGGAGAAACCCCCCTGCACTCTCTCCACTCACCATCATAGTACTGTGGCTGCAGTGGAGATATTCAAGTTCCTAGGATCCATCATCTCTCAGGACCTGAAGTGGGACACTCACATCGACTCCATTGTAAAAAAGGCCCAACAAAGGTTGTACTTCCTTCGCCAGCTGAGGAAGTTTAACCTGCCACAGGAGCTGCTGAAACAGTTCTACTCAGCCATCATCGAGTCTGTCAAGTGCACATAAATAACTGTCTGGTTTGGTTCAGCTACAAAATCAGACATCAGAAGACTACAGAGAACGGTTCGGACTGCTGAACGGATTATTGGCCACCCTTGCCCACCCTCCAAGAACTGTATACATCCAGAGTGAGGGCTCAGAAAATCACTCTGGATCCCTCACATCCAAGTTATCCCCTTTTTGAACTTTTGCCATTTGGCCAGTGCTACAGAGCCCCAAATACCAGGACAGCCAGGCACACGCACAGTTTCTTCCCCCAGGCAATCTACCTTATGAACAGTTAAATGTTCCCCACATTATGCAATAAAAATGTGCAATAACCTTATATTTATTTGTTACCACCTCCATCCTAGTAGGCTACATCCCTGCATTTCATTCTATCATCTACTCCATTCTATCATCTATAGCACAACTGTACATACAATTTATTTATTTTTCAATTTATTTTTCAATTGTTTTCTATTTATATTTACATATGTGTATTTTTTTTATTCTCATTTTTATTGTCTGTGTGTTGTCGTCTCTGTGTACTGGAGGTTTATGTCACTAAAACAATATGCGCAAGCATATCCAGATTCTGGATTTACCACTAAAACGAACGAGGCGCTCACGCGCGAAAAACAAAAGCAGCAAGAGGCGGTGCATGTTTGATGTTTACATCGAAAAACACTTTTAAAACAGGGCAATTAAAACGCGTTATGTGTGATACAGCTGTTACACAGCCAAACATGATAAAGGAATACGAAGACAAAGGAAAATAAGAGAAATGAGCTTTTCATCAATATAATGAGCTGAGATAAAGTTACCAACGGCTAATGACCCTTATAGTAGCCTACCTTTACATAAAAATGTTTTAAAAGCATATTGACCTTTAGAAATGTCAGATCATCCGCTATTATGATGGGTTCTATGTATCTGATGATATCAGAAAGCTCTTCGATGCTCTTATTGACCTCCTCCAGTTTCTCTCTCACCATCGCTGTCTTACTCTCTCTCTCATTTTGAAGTACAATGAGTCGAGCTGCCTCCTCCTCCCTCAGGATTGTGTGTAACTTTTCATACTCTTGTTTTACTTCTGCAGAAATTTCGGCAACTTGTTTCTGTAAATTAGAATAAAAATAAACTGGATTTGGATAATCCTTAAAGAAGTTTATGTTGAGGAACTGTAGGTTTGTGCATATAGTTCACCTGTATGTATGTTTCCAGTTCCACCAAGCTTTCCTTTAATTTTTCAAAGGTGGTTAGTTGTTTTTTCAAAGGATTGTACCTATTTGTGAGCTCTTTCTGGGGGATAAGTGAATGGAGAGAGCATTTATATACACAAATCAGAGAACTTTCACAAGTTGCACAGATACACTCTAGTTAGTATTTACCCTGATAAAAAACACAATAGAAGCCCAATAGAAACCATCACAGAAATTCCAATAGTTTCCATTAAAATACCATTATAAACCATTAGCTTTTTCCAGTTAAACCATTACAAAATTCCTCTTTGTAGTGTGTTTTGGGCATTTTTCTAATAGGATTTAACATCCCACCAATAGAATCCATTACATACCAGTAGACAGTTTCCATTAAAACCAATACAATTCCCATTATAACCATTAAAACCCTTACATTTTCTATTGTGTTTTGGGCAGGGTTCTATTGTTTTTTTCAGCAGGGTACATAGATATCTGCTCATATCTAACTACAAATCACATAAGACTCATTTTCATACATGTCCTTACCATTATGTCTGATGCTGCCTCAGCTATCGGGCAGTACTCATGATTTTTGTGACTCCTTGATGACGTGCAAGCAATGCAGATAAGTTCTGCATCTTTCCGACAAAAAAGCTTCAATTGCTCGTTGTGTCTTGAGCAACGTTCCACCGATTTTGCCATGAACTGCTCCGGCTTCTTTTTGAAGACATCCGAGGTTAACTTTAGAGCCAAATTGATTGGAGGCCTGGATGAGCGCTCTGTTCGGCGGCACAGAGGACATTGCCGTGTTCCCATACGGTCCCAGTGTGTCTGAATGCAGGTTTTGCAAAAGCTATGTTTGCAACTCAGTATGACGGGGATTTCGAAAACCTCACAGCACACAGGACACTGTAGATCCTCCATAGTGAAAGAACATTCTTGAGCCATCGGTGCTGAATTTGCAAATCTAAAAGTCTTCTCAGGTGTTTAGAAAACTTGCAAAGTGAAAGTAAAGTGCAGTGCGACTGGGATAGACCGGTTTGACCTGATTTTCAAACTTTTAAAAAGTGACTCCTCTAAAATGTCAGAAATGTCACTGTGTTACTATGTATTTTCTTGGCTAATTATAGCTTGGGACTTTTGTTCATGATGAGTCATGCCGTGGTTTAATTTAAAAGACATACTTCATCAGAAAACAAGCTGCAAAAAATGTCTTTTATTGAATATTTACTAGAAAAAGTCCATTGAATATATATTTATATACAGGACTTCTCTTAATTAAACAATGTGTTCAGTCTCATTTTCAGAAGATTCTGCTGCATAAACATGCAAGTATTGAGAGGGACAAATGTGGAGAGGTAGTTATGACCTGCTGTCAACTAGGATGTGAACCAGCTTTATACAGCATGCAGTAAACAGGGAGATTAGCTTAGAATAGAAGGACAAAGTTACTATAAAAATGAAAGTAAGGTAAAAGAGAAATAAATAAGCAGCATTTTTACATATTGCTCCCATAAGTTAAACAATTAGAAATCTCCATGTCATTTTTGTTTTATTATTTATTTCTAAGAATAAGCCTGATCACATCCAGCATTAAACATTGCAAACTCTTTCATTGCAAATGCTTATGCTTGTGGCGAGAGCTATAACAAAATGTATTATATTTTATAAAATGTCTTTGGATGTGTTTAATTTGTATTTTATTATTTAGTTATGGAATAATTAAAGTGGCAAAAAGAAGATCCACTTACAAAAGTAGGAGTCAGAAGAAACATGCAGAAGACCTCAGATTATAGTCCTTACAAAGTAAAATGAGAAATCAATTTAGCAGTTTTAAAAAGTTTAGAGAATCGTTAGTTAATCATTAACAAAATATGATATATATATATATCAAATATAATATATATCAAATATAATATATATCAAAGATGATGATTAAAAAATATCTGAAAATCTATCATCATATATGTTGATAGATGTTAAATTGATCATACATATGGCAATTTGATTATATTTATTTTTGACTGACAAGTTAAATGAAAGTGCCCACAAAGAAATAAGGATAAAAATTTTGGGCCATTCTGATTAAACATACTCAAATACTTTAGTGCTGTACATGTTGGAAAAAGGTTGCATTTTGTTGCATATGCACATTTGTGAATCTCTGAAGACTTTAAGAAAATAAAGGAGATTAATTATAAGGTTTTAAAGCTGATATCAGCAAACTATACTACTAACAGCACATACTATAAATGAAAAAAAGAAATTAATTTTCACATTTTGTTGATTCAACATGAAATGAATTCAGCTGTTATCAGAAATGTAGTAATGTTGTGTGTACTGTATAAGATTCTTATTAAAATACATAAATAATTGTCAAATAAATAATTAACAAAATGCATAATTGGTCAAGTTAATAAGTTGAACACATGCCCCTGTTACTTCAGAATATTACAGTTCACTAACAGGAGGCAGTTAGAGACATTTGAGTTTACTACAAGCTCAAAACAAACCTCAAACAAACTCAAACTGAACAGCATCTCTCAGCATATCTTATACCGCTGACAGAGAACAACTTTATCTTTTTAAAATTACATTGATTGTAGCATTCGTGAATTATTTACACAATCTAAAGAAATTGATTCGAGCTTGAAACTTGATTGAAAATCACTTAGAAAGTTATAAATGTTTTAAATATACATGTTTTGTTCTGTTCAGCTGTGATAATATAGCAATAAAGTCCATTAGGAAACCATGTGATATGTAAAGCTCTCACCTTGTTGATGAATATCCTCACTGACAGGATAGCAATGCTGCATGGTCCAATCAAAGACTGTTTTTAATGTTTCTGTCTTAAACCAATGCAGTATTATAAGGTCAGTTCAGAGAAAATATCTGCTGTCTTTCATGACGTCTCTCTGTGTTGAACTATTAATCCATGTCCTGTCATTTCCACATTATTCCCAGTTGCCATAAAGGGTAAACCCTCCTTTTGTCCAGTTAGAAAGCTTCCTGAAAGAAGGCCCTGGAACTTCTGCTCCCAGGCGGGTCACTGTGATGGGATTCAGCCATTTTGTCCAAGGCAGGAGTGCAATCTCATACAAAACCCAGCTTCATTGAAGAACGATGGCATTTTGGGCAGCCCTTTGTGCCGTTTGTCTGCAGACACCTGCATGTGTGAAAAGAACATAGTGAGCGACATAGATAGCTGGTGGCTATAGAGAGTAATAAACACATAAATACATACTTGAGGTGGAAAATGTGAGAGCAGGGCAAAGCCTGCAGCTGCTGGTTCTTCTCTCCGATAGACTCGCCACACATGCCACAGTAGAGCTCTAGCTCTTCCACACACTGCAGGAACTTCACCACCTGCTCTCTCAACTCATCCTGCTGCTCCTTACAGCGGTAGATGCCTTCACACAGACTGTGCACCTTCAGGATACACAGCTGGAAGAGAAGTGCACAGAGATACTCAAATACAACGCTAATGCTAATACTAGATATTAGAGATCATCATCTGATATCATTAAAGCTCCACTGCTTCAGAAGCAGTGTTGAAAATGAGATGTTTGTCTCTTATTCTAAAATAGATGCATCACCTTGTTTCCAATCGCCTCGGCCAGATCATGCGCTCTTTGCAATGAGTCCAAAGCCTGTGACAGTATTCAAATGAAAAAGAAATAATAAATAAACCAATGCAATTTAATCTATAATATGTGTCGATCACAAATGTTCATCTAGACAATAAAGTAAATAGTTTTCAAAAGGGTGCAATAGAAGAACCATTGTGGGTTCCCCAAAGAACATTTCTGTGAATAGTTCTTAAAACAGTCATTTTCTTTTTCTTAGTGTGAAGAAGATTTTTATTATTTAGTAGAAAGGTTCAATGGGTGTTAAAGCTTCTTCATTTGAACAATCTTTATTTTTAGGCAAACTACACAATCAAATCAGTTTCCTGACCTTATCGTATTCCTTTTGCAGAACCCAGCACTTCCCCACACCTACATAGATGGATGCTTGTCCAAGGCGGTTGCCGATCTCTGACATTATGCACATGGAGGACTCATAGCGAGGGAATGCTTTCTGTATTGAAGGTGAGCACACAAAGAAAAGCATTATTGCTATAAGCAACACTTATGCCACTCTTGGTTGACTATTTTGCAATAGAACTCCATAATTAATTAAAAAATAATTTTGGTTATGGCTGTCACAGTTAATTTTGAAGTGTGTCGAGTACATAACGCATATTTTGTTTTTGCACCATTGAACATTGTAGCTAATTACAGACGGCTTGTTTCAAATGTGTAATAAGAAATAATTGACAATTATGAGTTTGGTCATAACTGTGAAGCACTATTCTGCAATAATGTGTAAGTGAAACAGTGAAAACAATTGTAGAACAGTTATGTGCTAAATGCACTAATAATAGCAATATACTAAAAAAAAAAAAGCAGTAGAACTTACATCAACATCTTTCTGACAGCGATGAATATCAGCAAAGTTAAGCAGACACAATGCCTGAAGGGGCCGATCTCCATGCTGCAGTGCAATCTTCATTGATTCCTGAGAGACATAAGATCATTTCCAATATTAAGGAAATTGTCCTCCACAGCAAACATTTCTTTTAAATTTTAATAATATTTTACAATATTACTGTATTTTTGATCAAATAAATGCAGCCTTGATGAGAATAAGAGGGTTCTTTAAAAAAAAAAAATTATTATTATTCCAAAGTGTTGACCAGTAGCGTATGAACCAACAACCCCCATTCATACAGTATACAAAACTGAGAAGTTGTGCAACAGCTGGAACATGGCCTGCATTAATCCCTGCTGTTAGACGTCTGTAAATCACACTTGCAGACAGCACATTGTGACGCTCACAGTCCAAAGCAATGACTGGCTGTGATATTTCTCTCCTCGTCATTAGCGAGGAGCTAAGGGCAAGCTCTGCTCTTCATTAACACTCCTCTCAGACGGCACCTCAGCAGGATGGACTCCGGACTGGTGTATTTTTATCAGCCATAGTAAAGGGGGCTGGTCGAGGGGGCTGGCACAACTTGTCCTACAAATAACTGCACCTGTCAGTTGTGCCGTGGCCCGAGAAGCAGACAGAGGCCAGGGTTACACCAAGGGGACTGATAAATATGATCAACATGCGGCATCCTGGGGGATTAAGATGATGCTGTCTTAAATTTGTCCAGGTGACCATTGACACAAGCTGTTTCCACATAAAGACTGCCTTATTTGTTTTTGGTGCACCTACGTTAGTCATTTAAAAATGGTTGATGTTTGTACCTCACAGCATTCCATTGCATCTGCTAAGCGCATCAGCTTCCTGTAGGCCACCGACATATGGTACTGGCTCATGGCACGGTACTTGAGACTCCAACCCTTACCATAGTCATTCACGAGTTCAGCTGCTTTGCAAGGAAAGAAGAGTGCTTTCTCATAATCCTGCAACAGCGCAAAATATGCAGATATGGACACTTATTAGAAGCATAAAACAAGCTGCACATAAAGCATAGGAACTTGTATTATGTACAGTCTTTAAAAAAATGTTGATACAAAACAGCAACTAAATATTAGAAAGAAATTCCACAGACTGATGCATGCATGATGGTATGATATTTCAAGTCAAAGCATAAATGCATCATTTAAACAATTAAAATTAAATACATTATGAATATGAAAGAGTATGTAAATGAGAATGCTCAAAGCAACCAACCACTCAAAGTTGATCATTTCCCCTGTGGCAGGGAGATATAGCTCTGCTACAGCTAAAAGAGGCTGTCTTATTATTGCCCCTGGTAGTGCTGACATTCTCTGCATGCCTCTCCATCACATACTTATTACAGCAGGCCTTCCTGGGAATCCAGGGGATTTGCTCTCTTCAAATCTCTGGTGTCAAGGTGAGTACAAATGCCTATATCTAGCCATTGAATACATTTGACATAACGTAGGCAGTTTGTTGGTCATGTAAAAACTGCTTTACTCTGTCACTTAAATAGAACTTAAAATGACTGCAGGCCAAATTTCAAATAAATACTGTTCTTTTAACTTTGTTCATCAAATTCCTAAAAAAATAATCATGGACTCCACAAAAATATTAACTAGCACAACTATTTTCAACAGTGATCAGAATATTAGAATGGTTTCTGAAGGATCATGTGACACTGAAGACTGGAGTAATGACTGCTGAAAATTCAGCTTTGCCATCACAGGAATAAATAAAAATATATTGAAATAGAAAGCAGTTGACGAGAAACCTTTTGATCAAATAAATGCAGCCATGACACTTTAGAAAGAGACTTCTTTCTAAAACATGAAAAAATCTAACCGACCCCAGACTTTTGAATGCTAGTACCAGCATACTGTTAGATCTCATGATCATGTGATCTCCTCTCCTACTGTTTAAAAAGCATCCTAAAATGCACCTAATGAAGTTGGAAGTTGGTAATCTAGATGTAATCTAGACAGAGTTGTGACAGATTTTAAAGAAGCATAAGTATAAGATTTTTATGTTATTTCTTTGGTGTGATGACTTTACTATTATTGTAAAATGTGTAATAGTAATGAGTAGGTGTGCCACAAGCAAAAAAAAGCAAAGCTCAATTTACATGCGTATGTATTGCTTCTTAAAACCTAAATAGGTTTTAATAGTCATACCTTAAGCTGGATGTAGAAGTTGCCCAAACTGCAACAGACCCGGCACTCCAGCATCTTGTCATCGTTGTTGTGAGCATATCGCAGGGCCTTCTCATAGCTCACTAAGGCCTTTTGGAAAACGCTGAGGCCCAGATAGGCATTGCCCATGCTCAAACACACTTGCCCGTTGAGCTGTAGGCTTACAGTGGTGCCCTGCATGTTTAAGCAGGTCTCACAATATGAAACCGTCTTCTGGAATTCACAAAGCTTCTCATTGCTGCGTGCCAGGTTCAGGTAGCCCTCCGTCAGGTAGTCCGGATCCTCCATCTCTCTGGCTGTGTTTATCTGAGCTAGGGAGTACTAATGGATGGTTGCATACACATGGAGACAGAAAACAATAGATATTAGTTCACTGATAAAACTATTTCAGAGAAATCTTAACTACATATAGTTAGCATTCAACTGGTGTTCCCCATCCTGTTGCAACCTGATATAATGCTATACAAGACAAAGGACTACTGTTAAAATTGTCTTCATACCACAATAGATATCAGGCATACTTTATTGTTATTATCTGAGAGCTACAGTTGTTTAAACACATCATAGTGCAAATGAAGTCTTTGCTGAACTCAGGAAAGCAGGTCCCTCTGCAAGGAGGTTTATGTCAACAAGATGCTCGGTGCTGAGGATCATATTGCATGCGGCTCTCCTTACCCTCCATGTAACTATGGAAGTTACATATTATATGCATGTTCCGCATTATTCAAATTGGTATATATTTCAGTACGTCAGAAAATCTTCGTCACAGAGGTTACAGACAAATGAGTGCAAATCATATGCATATCATATATAGCAGATATCAAACTTTAAAGGGATAGTTCATTTACTCAACCTGATTTTGTTTTAAACCTGTATGACTGACTTTCTTCTGTGGAACACAAAAAAGTCAGTGGGGTACAATGTTGAACCCCAGTGACTTTCTTTATATGGACTAAACAGTTTTTCCATTTTCAAAATTTTCATCATTTTTGTTTTCCGCAGAGGAAATCAAGTCATACAAGTTTGGAACAACATAAAAATGATCGTTTAACAGTTCACTCCACATTTCAGTTGATGGAATACATATCATATCAACTTTTTTGACAAATTGTGAAAAAATATCCATGTAAAGGAGCAGGAGGATGACTGCATAAGTGGCTCTTACCTGTAGCATCTCCTTGTATTTCCCCATTTCCGAATGTGCTGTGATCAGACAACCTAAAACTCGAAACTTCCCCCCAGGATCAGATGTCTTCCTTAACACTTTCATCCAGACATATAAAGCCTTTTCTGTGTCATTTGACTGATAAAGCTTCAGTCCCTTCTCAATCTGCTGTTTGGTTTGGTCCTGACCCATTTCTGCTACAAAGTCCCTCATAAAAATAACCATCCGTTTGGCTCTTCGGCCCACTGGGGAAGCGCAAGCGTACAGTTTTTTTGTCTTTCACAGTCAAAGCACCAAAACAAAAGACGTGTTAGCGAAAATCCACCCCGGAGATCTGCACCCACTTATGTCACTGATCCACAACTCTCAGCTTTGGGTGCAAAGAGATGTTGAAGAAACTGGATCCACAGCTTGCAAGCACTTCAGAGTCCAGATCTCCATTGCTCATCACTTTGAAGAATCACAAAATCATGATCTCTTGACATTAAAGACCCAACCTCAGTCGCTCCAGAAAGCCTGGAAAGAAAGTTGAAGGAAAAAAAAATGTGACACTAAAGAAATAAGTCTCAATCCAAGGTGCTGGCAATGATCTCCCAGAATATCTACTCCCTCCACACCCGAGAGGGAGGAATTCTCTGTACACTCACCCCCCCACAAGCCACCCCTTCATCTTTCTCTTCCCTCCCACTGCAGTCCTGGCGCTACAGCAGATGGCCTTGTCACTCTGGACCATGTGTCTCTGCTGGAATCCAGCTTCAGCCTCTGAAAAGATCCAAGGTCACAAAAGACGCTTATCCGTCGATCTTCATACCAAGAGTAGTGCTGTTCTTCTCCACATCCACACACCGTCAAGAGGCTCAAGCACCACAACTGTGAAGGACCCTTAAGAAAGAACAACTTTAGGAAATATTCAGTCCCGAGCTACAGCAGAGGTTTGGACATCATGTGAACAAGTCTAAAAACAGCCAGATATTTCACAACGGTGAAGCAGAGCGAGTCAATGGTCCACATAGAGGGTGGCAGTTCCTGTGGGTGGGCCTTGTTAAGCCGCTCGGTGTGCCACCTCCCAGCCCCCCAGCCTTGGTGTCAGCAACTGATGCTTAGAATAGTTCACAAACTCTGACATGGTATTTGTCTTGAGTTACAGTACCGCTGCTTCTTGAAACACATCAATGGGATCGAATTGTCGGGTTCTCAACTGAACCTGGCTTTCTTCGGCCCTTCCTGCCCCCTTTACACCCAACTTCACGGATACAAATAGGGAGTATTTACCGCCTTGCCATTCACAAGATGAATGGAAAGCTTGTCTTTCCAAAGATAAACATCTGGTGGTTGTAAGTCACGTCTTTGTTATAACACAATTTCTGAAATGCTAACACACTGCCTCAGCACATTTTTGGGAAACCGAAATATATTCCTTGAAATAAATACTTGTGTAGCTTTTAGCGTTTAAGTCTATTTTAAAACAGAGCAAGAAAAAAGAAAAACACTGCTTACAAATCTTTTAGTGTTTTCCTTCACACAAAGAAAATTGCCATCATTTACTGTAAATCGGATGGTTCGTCACGAAACGATATCGATTCTCAGACCCAGCAATACGATATTTGCCGAAACCTCAAAAAACTCTACGATACGTTTACGATTCGATTCGATACAGGATTATATCGATCGATATTTCGATATTATTATATACCTATTTTAAACAACAATCTAAATTTTTATTAACTCACAAATGCAACCAAAATATATAACATGAACATTTATCAGAAATTTTAACATCCTGTACCTCAATTGGGACATTCACAAAAAAAAAAATAGGCTATACATTTTTTTCTTTTTAAATAATAAAGAATATAAACAGTTGGAAAAAAAATTCTGCATAAAATAACTGCTTAGTCTTCACTGTATAAATTAAATATAGATTAATCATTTTTGAGGTTACAAAGGTTTAGTCAGTCAGGAGCAGTGAGCACTTGTATTTTTCTTTGACAGCATTAGATTCATTATTAGTTTGCTTTCACTTTAAGAAAGCAGGATTTAATATACTGATACACGGGCGTTTTCTTTCTCAACTGTTTACATTAAGACATATGCCTAACCGACTGTGTTGATTAGGATATTCGCCAAAACGCGCATTTTGATGTAATTTTGTCTGTATTTACTCATCCATGCACAAAAAAAGCCGAAGAGAGCTCAATTTAGTACTCACGCAGTGTAGACGCCGCTGTCTTGTGTGCATTTGAGATATTCCGCCAACAATCCAGAGCATCTTTTATGCTTCCGGCAGTCCTTATATAGAGTCCTGATATGTGAGTTTGAACGAAAATGCACGCGTTGGCGGTAATGCATAGACGGACATTATGAGAAAATGTGGACAATGCCAAAATAAAGGTGCCTATTTATACTACAGATAGCGATATTTTATGCATGGCATCGATGCATCGTATCGATGTGTTGATGAATCGTTACACCCCTACTCATGTTGTTCAAAACCAGTATGACTTTTTTTTCTGCAAAATACAAAAGATGATATTTTGAAGAATGTTTCAAAGCAGCATTGGACCTCACTTACTTTCATTGTATGGGAAAAAAACAACAACAACAACACACAAAAAAAAATTCTTAAAAATTTCTTCTTTTGCATTCTGCAGAGGAAAGAGTCATTCAGGTTCAGAAGACAAGAAGGTGAGGATGACATTATCATAACTGCAATGGGGGAAAACATGAAATACCAAACTTATTTTTAGCTTTTAATTCAAGAGAATGTTGACCAAAAGAACAGAGTAGAACAACACCGACATTTATTCAAAAAATGTCTACAACTTCAAAAGCCAAATCATTGTAACTAACAATAATCTGAACCAGCCACAAAAGTAAAAAAATTAAGCTTGTGTGTCTGACAGACATAAAAATGGACAGCTTTTTCATATACTGCATGAAGTAAAATGTAAACAATTGTAGCATTCAACTTTTAAACCAGCTTGAGGTGGAATAAAGTTCCTGTCCAGTCACAAACCACTGAGAAACAGAGATCGGAGGTGACAACTGGGAAATGACTATAAAGCAAGATATTCAAGTTGCTATATGAGCACATTTCTTGCAAACTTTCATTATGAATGTTACTTAAATGGCCCTTGACAATTGTACCAAAATATTTTTGTCAGCTGTCTTGAGGATATTTTGGACAGAAAATCATTTCTTTATGTTCAGAGAATGTTGGCAGACATATGAAAGACACCATATATTGCACATTATCACTCATTAGAGGGCAGTTACTATATCCAATTCACAGCTGTATACATTGCATATGTATTCAGCTAATTCAGTAAGTGTTATGTACAGATTAGTCTTGTGGATTTAGATTAAAGATGCATGTTGCGGAATGTTAACAGTTAAAAAAAAAAAAAAAAGAAAGAATATAAATCCCTTTTGAAATCCCAAATGAACCACATGTTGGAAGGTTTCACCAAAGCTTGACAAACTTCAATGGTCAAGTAAACATCACAAATTACATTTGGCCTTCCTTAACACTTTACAGTGTCCTACTGTGTAACACTTCACATGACATTATAAAGCTCGAACGACTGTATCACAGTAACAACTTCTACATGACTGCTGTCTATTGAATCAATATCACAGACCATAACTGTTATCACCATAGTACATTTATCATGGTCCCATGCTTTGCTTGAACATCTCAGGCCAAAACAAACTGCCAGTTTGTGAGGAGGATTTTGATTCCCTTGATTACCGAGACAACCGACGTGGCAGGATTCAATTTCAAAGTGTTTGCATCACCTTTCTTGCATTTGTCCCTAAAAACGTAGATGCATCCGTTGCAACTGGCCACTTTCCATAGAGATGGCACACAGCTCCATACTTCAGGGAATCGCAGACGAGTGAAGCTGTCCAGCAGTGGGTTATAGCACACCAGAGAGTCGCCCTCTGCCACCACAAAGATAAGGTCCTTATGGGCAGTGGCATGCATGCATCCGGCAAAAGGCAGCATGTAGGGCTTGGTATGACACCTCTGTGTGGCCGTGTCAAAGCACTGGATAAGGCGAGATGGTTTGGTAAAGAAGTCCATGTCATTTTCCTCCCCACCCAAAAGGTAAATGGTGCCTCCCAAATTGACTCCAGCTGCACCTGACACGGCTGTGTCTAGCTGAGTGGTCTCTTTCCATATATTGTCCTGTACTGTGTAGTAAATGACAGCATTGGAGAGAGTGTCCTGGAGGGTCTTGCCTCCCAATGAGTATATGGCATCCTCTGTGGACACAGACACTAAAGTGTGGTGCAGACGGTCCCGGGGAAGAGGGGCACAGCGCTCCCAGTCCATAGTATGCATGTTGCATTTCCACATGCGTCGTGGTATGGAGCCCCCTACAACATATAGATCTGCCCCATGCTTGCAGGCAGCTGTGATCTGGTGACACAAGCTGTTCTGGCCACTTACGCTGATGGCGTCATCCTCATCACAATGAAGAGACACTGCCAATGAGTGTGTGCGTGTGTCTTCCTTCCCAATTAGGTATATGTGAACTTTTTCACCAATCTCCTAAAACACAACAAAGTCAACAATGAGCATGTGGACAATACAATAGCAATAAATCAAAGGTTGTGCATTCTGCTTGCCAATATTTTAAAGTGACCAGCTACGTAAAATGAGAAAAAAAAAAAAAGATCATTATTTTAAGTTCAATATTTATTAACAAATGCAAATATTATACATTTATATATTATATAAATTAAAATATGTAAATAAAATAATTAATTTAAAATTCAATTTAATTTTTGTCTTAGGACCAGTGCAAACTTGAGGTGGGTGAGTAAAAATCTTAAACAGACAAGTGTACCCAAAAATGAAAATTCTGTCATTAATTACTCACCCTCACGTCATTCCAAACCCATTAGACCCTCATTCAACTTTGGAACACAAAGTAAGATATTTTTGATGAAATCTGAGAGCTTTCTGGCCCTGCATAGACAGCAATGCAACTACCATGTTCAAGTCCTAGAAAGTTAGTAAGGACATCATTAAGTAAAATTATCTGCCAGTGGGGTAGATAAAATAGTATTTACTTACCCCACTGGCAGATCATTTTACTTGTTTTAAGCAAAATGCACTTAATTTAGTTTTTTTTTTTTAACCCCTGGAAACAATATCTTAAGTCATTTTGCTTATCTAGTAAAAATATCTTGATTTAAGAATATTTAGATATTTTGACTAGAAACAAGACAAAAATACTAAGTACGTTAAGCAACTTTTTTGCAGTAGAGGAATGCACATGCATGTGTCGTGGTACTCTTGTAAACGCAGTGTTGAAGACTGACACAGAAGAGGAGAAATTAAATTAAGTCTTTACTTCTGTTTTCTTTGGACTCAAAAAGTATTCTCGTAGCTTCATAAAATTAAGGTTGAACCACTAATGTCACATGGACTATTTTACCGATGTCCTTGCTAACTTTCTAGGCCTTGAACATAGTAGTTGTTTTGCTGTCTATGCAGGGTCAGAAAGCTCTCAAATTTCATAAAAAATATCTTAATTTGTGTTCCAAAGATGAACAAAGGTCTTATGGTTTTGGAACGCAATTAAAATGGGACAGTAATTAATGACAGAATTTTCATTTTTGGGTGAACTATCCCTTTAACTACAGGCTTGACTGGGCCAGTGAAAATAAATAAATAAAAAAGTTGCGCCCTGGATATGTTTTCATCTAAAGAATACAAAATATTACTACAGAATTAAAGGTAAATTATTTCTTAAAAATACTGTTTAATATCCATTTGATCCATCACTAACCTTTAAGCTGTCTAGAAGCATATCAGAATACTCCTCTCGTTCAACTTTGTTGTGATTTATCCAAGATTCAATAGCTGCAGTTGGATTTTGTGAGCTTGGCACACCATCTAAAAAAGCAAATGAAAATGACAAGTTAACACTCTTTCTGATTAAAATCTCTCTTCTAAAGTGAAACCAATTTGCTGTTAACGCCATTTATTCACCTTTAATGATATCTATGAGAAGGCACAATGGCAAGTTCAGGAACTCCTCTGTCTGGTGCAGCTGAACCAGGTGAATCTTCGCACAGTGCTTGGCAGCCGTATACAACTCCTGGTCACTGTGTCTATCTGCCAACCACATCACCTGAAACAAAAAGTGAACAACAGTTTTCTACTGATTCAGCTGACCTTTATCAAAGCTTTTTTGTTTGTTTGTATATTACAAATGGTAGTTAATAAACCTGAAGGTTTCACCTGGAGGCAGTTCTTGACATCCACAGTTCGTGACAGGAAGCGAGAGCACTCCTCAAAAAGGGCAGTGAGCTGATACATATCAGCCATCTCATAAGTGTCCTGCAGCTCTTCAACCCTGAGTTTGATCGTCCCATGGTAGATGTAGTCCACCAGCGACTGGAAGACTGGTGCACTGACATCCTTCAGCTCAATATTACGATCATAAGCTTCTCTGAGGTTTGAGGTGAACATGGACCTGAAGAAGCAGCTTTGTGCAGAGAGCACCAGGCGGTGAAGCTGGAACTCTTTGCTGTCCACGGTGATGGTAACATCTGCAAACAAACCATCCTCAAGACACAAGTCCATGATGCTCTTCACAACACGGCTGGAATGGGAGCGATCTGTGAAGGTGTAGCCCTGGAAGTAGTTTTCATCCCCTGATGGACCTCCAACACTGTAACCCCCGTCTTCACTGGACTCCATGTCGCCTATAAAATCTAAAGCAGCTTCACCTGAATACTAGATGAATGACTTACTGGGTCAGCTGTCTCTCAGATGGATTCATTCAAGTCGTTTTGATTGTTGACTGGCAAGCTGTGATTTGCCTTAGGATATAACACTCAGTAGGCTCTATAATTGCTGTCAGATTGATTTAAAGCCATATGTAGAGTTCTTTATGAAAAAAAATAAAAAGATAAAAATAAACTGCTGCTTGCTATCAACACAAAAAGTATTCCAAGCAGTTTAATAAGATATTTATAGAAGGTTTTGTATTTATACGGTGCCACCAGAACTGATCGATTTGGTTTTCAAATCGGCGTTAAATTTGACTGAGCAGTTCGCTCAGTCAAATGATGTCCATCTATGGTAAACTGACCAGCTATGTAGCTAATGCTAACTGAAGCCATCTAGATTAAGGTTTCACCATCCTAATGAGTCCACAATCGAGAAAACAGTGTGTCAGATGTAAAACTGTAGAAAGCACACCCGCGTTATCATTTATAAATGTTAGCATGTGTTAAATATTTGCCATACCAAAAGACTGCTTGTGAGCTTCAGCCGTAGGGCTGGGAGTCGATTCCAAAAAGAATCGATTCCGAGGCGTTGGGAATCCACTCCTCATCCATAGCCTTTTTCAGCTGAACAAATCTTATCTATGAATGCCTCTCAAACGTAAATTCAGGGGGAAAAAAACTGAAAGAAAACAAGTCCTGAGCTCATGTGAGTTTGAGGATGCAGCCTTCCGTTTGAAAAAGCACCCATTAATTTGCCTCATGCTCGCTAACAGTGATTAGAAGTCTGATTCGTTTCTATGGAAGAAAATTAATGACAAATGTTTTTGAAACAAAAAAGCATGCTGAATTGCACTAACTGAAAAATAATGCATTGAATTAACAGTGTTTGCATTTTAATGTCTTGTATTTCCAGGGCTTGCATTTTTAGGCCCTGAAATTTAACATAGTTGTTTATTTAAGCTGTAAACATTTCAATTCAAGATCTTTACACACATTTTCATAATTAATAATTCATATTCACCTTCTAAAATTCACTTCCAAAATATTCAATTTGTTTAAAAATACGATGTATAATATTCGACAGGAACCTTTTGGCCCATTTTATTTTATTTTATTTTATTTTTTTGGCCCATTTTATTTCACTTTACAAATTCGCCATTGCATATCCGGGACCCGTAGGAATAGCAGTCACCAGCAGGTGTCGCAAGCGGCTTTAATGAAGGCCAAAACAACAGGTGGATCAAGTCATTCATTCACAAAAACTAATTTGCAGATCCTTGGTTTTTCAGTCAACCTTAAGTTGATTTACAAATTCATGAATGTGTTCAAAAAGGACAGACTGACAATATCAAAAGCTATTCAACAGAATATATCAGAACAGTTTATTATGCATTTCTTCCAATATACACAGATGGCTCAAGAAACACAGAGATAGGTCGTACTGGATCTGCATTTTATGTTCCAGATTAAAATATTGGAGGTTAACGGATGGGACTTCAGTATACACTGCCGAAATCGTGGCAATTCAGATGGCACATTGTTGGGTAGAAGAAGTGATGCCAAATAAGGTGGTGATTTGTTTAGATTCAATGGCTTCAATTATCAGTCTTCAAACTTTTCAAACAGTTAGAAATGATATCTTAATAGAAATTATGAATATATTGTATAGATTAAGACATGCTGGAATAATAGTTCATTTTGTTTGGGTTCCAGCGCATGTTGATATACCAGGAAATGAAAAATCTGATAAAATGACCAAAGAGTCACTTAATCTGATAGCATTATATAACACGGGGAAACTAGTAACAGCAAAAATGTTAAATTAAACGTAAACACAATCAGCTTTTCCGCATATTGATACTGGCCCTGATAATCATAACTTCTATTTACCGCTTGCTCCATTTCTGCAAATTAGTTTTAGTGAATGAATGACTTGATCCACCTGTTGTTTTGGCCATCATTAAAGGCCACTGAACCACTGAATTTGTGGAAGCTAATTTGTAAAGTGAAATCAAATAGACTGAAATATTCCTGTCGAATTTTATACATCGTATTTTTAAACAGATTGAATATTTGGGAAGTGAATTCTAGAAGGTGAATATGAATTATTGAATTTTTAATTATGAAAATATGTGTGAAATATTTTGAATTGAAGTATTCAAAGTTTAAATAAACAACTATGTTAAATTTCAGGACCCAAAAATGCAAGCCCTGGAAATACAAGGCATTAAAATGCAAGCACTGTTAATTCAATGCCTTATTTTTTCAGTTCAATTCAATTCAACATTTTGTTTCAGACATTTGTCACTAATTTTCTTCCATACGTTTCCACGAAAAAGTTCGGATAACGTACATAGTTTTAATGAACCAGTTCAAAAAAACAATTCAGAGGTTATTTTACGGTGGAACTGGGCTGTTGTCCACAATTTTGAGCGCTGCACGACAGAATATCATGGCGTGATCGACGGTCTTGATCTTATTTCCATCTTAAATAAAATACAATTTAATTTTTTTTTTTTAAATCCGCCAAAAAAATACAAATAAAAAACGTCGTGAGTATAGATCAGAAGCCGAGAACGCATCTGATTGACAGATAAACCACGAGCTCTTATATCAGTGTTCAGTGTTGTTGTTAATGCTCTGGTTATATTGTTTTAGTGTACAGTTTGTTAATTTTTGGCAAAGCATACAGTTAAAGTAAACTTCATTATTCAGCTGAACTGTGCACATTTATTTGAGACACTTAATATCTTGTTCCATTCATGCGATAAATGCCTAACGTTATCCCTGCTGTGGGCTATGACTAATTTCACGGGCAATGCAGACAAAATTACAATTTAAAATCAATCGTAGCTTTTTTTTAAAAAAAATTAAAGCTTCATATTATGAAAGAATAGGTTCCTTCGATCTAAAAAACAAACAAAAACAAAACAAGAATCGATAAAGAATCGAAAACAACAGAGGAATCGATTCTTGGAATCGAACAGCTCTAGCTTCCGGAAGTAAACAGCACATTCTTCGTATTGACGTCATCGCGTGTTTGCGTGACTCTCTGCTGCGCCCGTGTGTTGGAGGCCTGTCATTGCATTGCATATCGAAAAAAAAAAATACATTTTTAAACGTATTTTCAAGTACCTTAGCATTTCGTGAAGCTCTATTACACAATATCATCTTACAAATATCCACAATAAAAAAAAAGAAATAGATATAAGTTACCATCTCTAGCAGTCGCATTTTCTCTCTCTCCCAGTTTGGCTCAAATTGTGTTTTTCCGCAGGTGAAAAAATGCGACGCACTAAAGACTGTCAAAACTCGGGAATCCCGTTTTTGTGCGGCTTAACCGGATGACGACTGAAAGCTGTGTGAATCAAGTGCCGTTTTTATTTTTGTGGCGATGTTGTTGACTCAGATCAAAGTGGTATGTGTTGTCCTGTGCCTTATTGGCTTCAGGGAGCCCTGGAATACATCAGGTAAAGACTTTTCAAATTAAAGAGACGACATGTGCAGTTCTTCTGTTTAAATACTTAAATCTTTGTTGGTATACACTTTTTTTGTTGTTGTAGATTAATCATATGCGCAGGCTTGTTTTCCTTGTGATCATAATAGTAGTACTTGATTTTATTAGCTATTCCAGTGCTGTTGGACTGTGGCACTGACACTTCTGTGGCATGTTGGACATGATTTCTGCCAACCGTGACGTTAGAGTCACATATTTTCCCCCTTTATTCTCTGCAAGCACTATTTGATGGTTAAAACTTTGGTTTTGTATTATTCATACTCAGTTTATCATGGCATTGCTCACATAGCTCTGAATAGCTCAGACTTGTTTGTCATACTAGTTTAATGCATTTCATGTAACTCATGAGTCTGCGCTGTCATGCAGATGTTACAGCGGTTCTGCACGGGGGACTCGCACATCAAGGTTTTATCAGATCTGTAAATGATGCTAACCTGATGTTTGAGGTAAGAAGGTATAGCTATATCCATATATTGATGTACAGTAATTAAATTCATTATTGTAGTGAAAACATTCATTTATTTCAAAGATCAGTTAAAAACTATAGGTTATAACCTACTATGGCAGTGTGACACTGGAATGATAAAATTTCTCTTAACCCTCTGGCCCTCTTCGGCCATTTCTGACTGAAAAAGTTTATATTTAGACATTTTAAAAATCTTAGCTTCATCGGAATGAGATGAAACTTGGTGACTTTTGTCACATTAGCAATATGAACAAAAAAATCATGGACATGATTCGGAAATGTTAAAGGGTCAAAAAATAAATAAAAATGACCACATAGGAAATATGAAAAAATGTGAAAACTCAGTGAATCTTTTGGTGGTACAAACTAATCAGCCACTGGTCAGAAAAATAGTGTGCAGCAATCAAGGGGTGACTCTAGAATATCAGGAGTGCAAAATAGACACCCACACATGCACACACATATACATATATACACAGAAATGAACTGGTAAGACTGCAAATTTTGAAAATATGTTAAAATTAATTGAATTACATTGAATAAAATATCAATTACAAAATGTTTGTATAAAGTGTTTTGAATTATCACTATCTATTCCTTATTTTGTTGTTGAATTATCTAATAACGTAATAAAAATGCTTTCTATGTGTTCCCTTTCTAACAAGATTTTAATGTTTGACTGTAATCATAATGTAAAACCTGATACTTATCTAACCAAAAAAATCTAAACCTTGACAAAAAGTAGTCTTTTAGAATGTCTAGATATATAGAATAAGAAATTATATCTAAAAAACAATGGGAATCCAAAAGCCTCTGTATATATATATGGTTAGCGTTGACCGTATATATATCTATATAGGGTGCAAATACAAGAGGTCACGCAACATTACACAAGTTTTTTATTTTTTAATGCCTCCAGATGGCCCAATCCTCACTTGGATTTTAAATGTCTTCACTCTATTTTAATGTGAAATATTGCATTTATTAAAAGATAGTAAAGAAATACAAATATATATATATATATATATATATATATATATATATATATTCCTGTAGCTCAAATAGTAGAGCATGGTGCTAGCAACGCCAAGATCATGGGTTCGATTCCCAGGGAAAGCAAGAGCTGATAAAATGTAAAAACTGTAACTTGAATGCAATGTAAGTCGCTTTGGATAAAAGCGTCTGCTAAATGCATAAATGTAAAATGTAAATGTAAATGTATATTAATTCCATTAATTTAATGGAAAAAAAATAGCTCATTAAAATTGTATAAATATTGCATAGTATCATAAAATTCCCTAAAAATAATAAATAATAATCAAAAAATATTACTGAACATTGATTTTCCTGAAAAAAATATATTACATTGTTTTTCCTGAAAAAAAAATCAGAAAGTTACATTTCAAGGCTTCGGTCACTTTTGACCGCGAAGGAGGCAAGTGTGACTCCTAAACGAAGAGGGCCAGAGGGTTAAATACACTGTGAGGTGCTTTTTTATGACAATTTTTAATATAAAGCTTAATTGTACATAACATGTTAAGCAGAAATTATTCTCCATTTCATCTAAAATATTTCAAACATTTCTAATCGCTCCATAAGTAGCCTATTATTTAGTTTTTATAACACTGTATTGAGAGATTACATGGAATATTTCATCAGTTTTCACACTCCTGAACTGTTTAAGCAAAGTGCAAAATAAATACTATGATTAAAGTCTTATGATCTAACTAAACTACAAATATATACAATTTCTGAAGAAACAACTCTATGGAGTCCCAAAGGGCACATATTGATTGAAAGCGTGAGACAGAAGGAATATATTTTTAATAACAATCATGTAATTATATTTTCTGAATTTGCAAGCAAAACATTTGTTCACCAATAAACTTTGCATTCGCTCACAAGAATGTTGTTTCCCAAGAAACTTTTGCATTCCCTCAAGAAATTTTTACATTTCAGTGCCATTGTTAGCAAAGGCACATTTAAACACAATATATTTTGCAAGCAAACATAAGCTAATTTTTCCCCCATCACCACATCCCCTAACGGGCTCCATAACATACAGATCAGCTCACAATTTTTTTTTATTTATCTTTTTAATCCTAGTTCTTATGGAGAGGACTGGAGATTGATGCTGACAATAATGTTGTCATGCGGGATCAAGAAATTGCATCGATGCGACAAGGGCGAGCTTTCCTATCTCTTATAAACGACAGTATCCCAAAGACTGTCTCTGCAATGGAGAAGTTACTGGCTATGCTGGAAGAGCAAGACAACTCTTTCACTCAGGCCCATTTTGAGACCCTCCTCCTTGGGACTATCTATTCAGCCTACCAGGCACGAAACCAGAGGCTAGAGTCAGAGCAGCAGGCATGGATGGATATTCTTGGTCGTTTTGCAAATGTTACTTTCGTTCAGCTACGCAAGTCTTAACAATAAACATACCAGTGATTCACAAGTTCACACGTACAGAAAATAAAATCAGATAAAGAGTATGCATATTTGGTGTGCTGTCCAAGGGGAGGGCTCTGAGCTCGGAATTTGGCCCGAACCCAGAGTACTCCCCCATATCCTAGGCTGGGATAGGAAAAGTCTAGAGTGAGGAGCTGGGGTGGTGAAGGGATGCTGGAAACTGTTGAGGGACAGATGTACCTCCTCTCGTGCTGATTGGGTAGAATATCTGAACGTGTTCCTCCAAAACTTTATTCCTCCAAATAAACATCATAATAAAGTAACATTTGTACCTGGTTTATATGACTCTAAGAACATGAACCTCTTCTTACGCTAATAAAGACACATGACGAAGTTTTTAAATTTAAAAAAGTACAAAAGTTTATTTCGAACAGAATATACATATTTTAGGCCCTATAAAAGGCAACAAAACAAGTCTGTTTTTTTATTATTGTTGGATTTATATATTGACATGAGCCTGAGCATCTAGTTTTAAAGTTCAGTGTATTCTCTCTCACTTCTTCTTTGCTTTTGATGTCTTGCATTCTGTCTTGGTCTTGGTCTTGGTCTCTGTTGATGATAGTGATGACAGCTTTTTCTTGAGCTTGGCATTATCAGCAGCTGCTCTTCTGTCTCTATTTGTGCGCTGCTGAGTGCTACGCTGGGATCTGGAGGTTCCGGGTCTCTCCGTTGTTTGTTTCCCATTAACACTGTTCAGTGTATCCTCTCGGTTCCAGATCAAAATGTTATAGCCTGTAATTAAAGTGTACAACTTTTCAAATTAATTATATCTTCTATCGCTCATGACTACTATGATTATAAACAGTAAATTATATTTTACCCATTCCAGAAGCCAGCACATCTCCAGCTGGACTAAACTTGTTGAGCTGAAATAAAATAAACATGTAATATTATAGTGGTGCCTGCAATCAGATATCAAGTCCATCTATGATTATATATAGACTACCGTTCAAAACATTTTTAAAAGAAAAGAAGTCTCTTATGGTCGCCAAATCTATAATAATTTGATTAAAAATACATAAAAAAAATATAATTTGACTAACTTTTTTTTATATATTTTAAAATGTCAAGTGTCACATGATCCTTCTGAAAACATAAGAAGCTGATTTGGAGCTCAAGAAATATTTTATCAGTACTTAAAACTGTGCTTTAAAATTTTTGTGTAAATCATGAACATTTTTCATTATTTGATGAACAGAAAATTCAAAAGAACAGCATTTATTTTACATAGAAATCTTTTCTAATATTCTAAATGTCTTCACTCATTTTTGATGAATTTACTGCAGCCTCACTGAATCAAAGTATTAATTTTTTTTTTTAATCTTACTGACTTCAAACATTTGAGTAGTAGTGTATACATTTTTAGGAATTCTAATCATTAACATTATATTTTTTTTAATATTTAAAAGAAAAAAAAATTCTTACAGATATGATACCAGCAGCATTGGGGTCTCTCAGCTGATGTACAAGCCCACCACTGTTGGCATCATAAATGTCAATAGTTCTCTTGTCATTGACTAATACTTGATCATCTGGGTAACGGCCAGCCACGATGAGGTCATACATGGGATGCCAGGTTGCCTGATGGAAAAAAAAAAAACTCTAGGACAGTGGTTCTCAAACTGGGGTACGCGTACCCCTGGGGGTACGTGAGGTGACGGAGGGTGTACGTGAACAAAATGCTTATCTTTGACATTCATTTAATTCTACCCCAACTTAAAGTAAAATTAAAACCGAGCATGTATGTCTGACAAGCAAAATGCCGCTTCTAGTTTAAAAACAGGAAAATGGGAGTGCGTAAACGGTCAAATGACATCAAATTACCTCATCTTTTGCAGTCAAAGCTGACTGCATCCACACAAGCAGGGCACGTATAAGATGCCCGCATAGTATGCTGCTTTAGCAAATCACGCCACTGTTCATTGTATCTTCACAGTAGATTTGAAGCACTTATAGCATGAAGAACAAATATTGACACAGACTTTGCATAGAGATTGATTTAAGAAACTCTTTGATACAGACACATACCCTGTGTGAGTTATTGTTTTTCATGTTTAAAATACGAGCAAGAATGCAATTTTCCCTGAATATCCAAACGATTGCAACTGTGACATTTATTTTATAATATTAATTATATTTTAAATGTAGCCTACATTTGAAACACAATATTGTCAATTATTGTTAGTTAGATTTTACAACAAAATAATAATAGTTCAATGAAATCTGCGACAGAACTGGTGTGTGTTTCGTTAGTGAAGGAATCTGCGGCTTTGAACTATTCGGAGAGTCAGTGATTAATAACCCATTCATAACTACAGCCATTTGCTTCATTATTGAATGAATGAATGAATGACACGACGCTTCGCTCATTAAGACAGTGACTTACCACCTACTGGCGATTTTAGTTTTAAATCTACTCTTATCTAGTATCTAGTACTAGTATCTCTTCGTTTTGCCATCATTTATTGCTTTATTATATTAATAAAACACTTAATGGCATGTTAAGAATATGACATAAAACATGATATACAATTAATAAGGCTAGAAAAACTGCCTCCCTAAAGGTAAAAATGCACCTGTAAATCAATTTAAGGGTGCAAATATTGTCCCTTAATGGAAAAGATGTGACTGCGGTCTAAGTGGGGGTACTCAGAAGAATCTTAAATGCCCCAGAGGGTACGCCACTGTAAAAAGTTTGACAACCACTGCTCTAGGACATCAATAGTCCTGGATCTCTGAGATGCCTGTAAACTTGATTACAACATAAACAACATGGGGAAAAAGCCAAGCAAGTGAAACTTGCAGTTTAGGCTAAAGGAACTCTTACCTTGATGGGTGTTAAGTGCTGGAACTGTCGATGAGGATGAACAATTATTTGATAAGGTTTAGACCAGTCGTATGAACAATACACCCTGATCTGGTTCCTCTGGTCTGTAGTCAGGAGCTTGGTGCTGTCTGTTGGATTAAAGTACGCTGAAAGAAAATAAATAACATTAATTTCAATTAATTTACACTGTACAGTTGAGAGACATTTTATTACTTCTTCCCCTCCACACTTTACTAATCACATATAGTCTCTTACCAGAATTGACTGGTTTTTCATGAGGCAATTCAGCGATATAACTGCTTTTGTCTTTAATATTTCTGAGGTCCCACAGCTTGACTGTAGAATCAACAGAGGATGTAGCCATCAGCCAATCACAACGAGGGTTGAATTCTGCATGCGTCACTTTGGCTTTGTGCAGCTTCTCTTTGAAAATCTAAATGTTTTCAAGAACACAAATATCAGACAGCTTTATTCTTTATTTTGGCAATTAGAATTGATTTCAATTTTTCCCTCACTTACCTCGTGTCCATCCAGGCCAAGCAGAAGTAGTCGTCCAGTATTGTCTCCAGTTACAAGCATTTGACGACTAATAGACACGTCCACACAGCAGTACCAGTAACTGGGAGAGTGACATTTGAGGCATTAAAACTATATATACAAACATATCTTAACATAATATCCAATTTATACCTAATAATGGCTGTGAAAGGGATGGGCTTTAAAAAGTGAAAAGACTGTGATCACATCTTTTCAAAGAAGCAGAAACTTACTGAAAGACAAATGTGGCAAACAATCTCTAGACAAATCAACAATCAATCTATACTACATGCTGAAAGGCAATTGTTCTTACAGAACAGCAACATGGAATACTGAACATAAACATGAAATATATAAACACCACCAAAAAAGTATATTCGATTTCCCAAGCTGGAGAGCAATTCACAAGAGTTCACACAAGCACTATCCTCACCAAAGATCATGGTGGTCATGGCCACAATCTGGGGTTCGAGACAATATCTGACTTTGGAGGCCCTCAAAACTCTGCATGCTGACTGTGCCATCACCAGAAGCAACAAAGATTTTGGAAACATCTCTGGGGCAGAACTTCATCCCCCCTATAAAATCACCAGCTCCCTTCTGCGTGGACACAACAGACAAACACAAGCTTGTTAGATCTACCTGTCAAACCAAGTACTGTCATGAGAAGGGAGGACTCAATGGTCAGGGAGGACTGTGGGTTCAACATGATTACAAATGAATACAGCAACTAAACCGACCCAACAACATGAAGGAGATGAAGACAAACAATGTTCTTCGACACAGCCATAAACACCAGCATTCACAATTACATACCACAAATAGTGAAGGACAACATTACTGGCAAAATGGATTTATCTCAGATAACCTAAAATCTAACAGCTTAGCAACAGAACATTAAGTTTCACTAAAAGCAACATAATCAATGACATGAGCTTACTGTCACACATAGCATAACTAACTGCAAAAAACAATCAAATGATTTCATTCTCTGATCTGTCACAGAGTTTATCCAACTTCATACCAATCAGGAGACTAAAATATATGCAAATGCATTCAATGCCCACTTTATCTATGACATGTAACTGAATTTTATAACTTGTTAAAACTGAAACTATGTTAAACTTCAAACGCAGGCAAGTTCCTCCATATTTAAGAGCCAACGGAATCAAACACTGAAAACTGATGTTGAATTCGCACATGTATTGTACTATAATTCAGCTGAATGAACAGAAGTGCTCAACAACAGGACAGAAGTATTAGATCAAATTAAAGTTCAATTTAAAAGTATTTTAAATCTCGGTGTGGTCTATGTATCTTTGAGAGCAAATGGGAGAACTACCATAAATGCTAATAAAGGAACTCGCTTACTCCCATGAATCTGTTTTGGCAAAGACTTGTACAACCGATCCACTGATATCCCGAAGGGTGGTAGCACCCCAAATAGATGAGATGAACAGCTGATTGGTATTGAATTGGTTAAACTTCATGCCTGTTATTGCATCTCCAGGACCCATCTGGAAGAACAGAGGAGAAAATCTCAGCAGTTGCTAAAATTGAATCTTTGATCTACTGTAATCTGAGCAAATGCTAAAATGTACTTTTACACTCTCAGAAAAAAGGTACAACGATGTCACAGTGACAGTACATCATTGTACCTTACTTACCCCGGCCTAAATACCATATTGACCCGAATATAAGACGACCCTGATTATAAGATGACCCCTTTTTTCAGATGTACCTTTAGGAAAAAGGCCTTTTGAAAAGCAAATCTTGTTTTTTTCCCTCTCTTTAAAACACATTTTTTCTTAAATTATTTTCATATTGCATATTTTTCCTATTTTAATTTTTGTTTTGAAAGTATGGTAAATACTGGTAAAATGTACCAACAATGACATTTAAAAATATACACTTTTTGATACACAATAAAAATAACATGTAGCCCATCTGAATTATATAACATTTAGTCCATCCATCTCATAGTAGCCTACCAAAATTTTATTAACAGTAGAAGTGAAATCTTATTGTAGTCTTCAAATCTGGGTACTGTCTTATTTGTTTGTTCCCATCAGGCTAACATGACAGTCACGACTCGTGCCGCTGTAAGCTTTTCTTTTTCTTTTGTTTTCACTCGTTATCTTTACAACACACATTAAGTTACATATTTCATGGCACAGTCGTTTTAAGTGTGTTTGGCGCCACCTATTGTTGTGGGTGTATTATTGACATGTCAAAGTCTAGACCCTGAATATAAGACTACAGCATTTTTTCAGATGTATTTCCAAGAAAAAAACATTGTCTTATATTCGGGTCAATACGGTAGTACATAATAGTACCCAAAGTGTACATATTTGTACTGTTTGAAAGTTTCCCGGTGACAGTTTTGTACTTTTTTCTGAGAGTGTACAGTGCTACATTTAATGGTACATAATAGACTATTTATTAGCTATTTATGCATTATATTGATTTTTTTTTTCTCAAGTGAGTTAACCAGTTAACTACCCTGCAGAGGAACACAGTATAAATTTCACAATAATTTGATTTCACAGAAACCCCAAAAGTATTTGGACACTTAAAATGCATGTCATTGCATAATTTGATAAATTTCAAACCAAGATGCATCTGCAAACAAATGATTCAAAACATTTTCTCAGAGGTAACTTCACTTTCCTGAGTCAGGTTTACAGTTTCTAGAAAGTGAAAGTGTCTAAATTTCTTGAAAATTGAAAGTGTCCAAATATTTTTTATCTTCATTTTGAACAGTATATTCTTCACTTCAATCCGGTTTTATCTCACCCCCTGTATGAAGGTTCTCTTATTCAGCATATCATAATCCCACAGGATGATGTCTCCACCCTTGGAGCCCACTGCAACAGTGGTGGGATGGGTGGGATGCCATTCCAGACAAGTGACCCTCCGATCGAAGGGGCTGGCTGTGCGGTGAAGTTCGTAGGTTTTAAGTGAGCGTATAAAAGGCTCTTGCAGACACTATAAAGCAATGGGGAGTATTACATAACACTGTAATATTTGAAGAAAATTTACACCCGTTTTGTAAATTTTGGTGTAAAAAATTTTGGTGGCTAAAATGATAAGAACACTAGTATTTTCACCAGATAAAAATGGTTAATGGTAGTGTGTCAGTAGGAAATATCCGTTTACATTTACAAACATTCATTTTGCCATTAATTGTAATAATTCAGTGAGATTTTTGTTTGCACAAAGAGTTTGACTACAGCCAGTGCTCCACACAGAGATCTGATCTCATTATCATCCAGTCTGTCTGGAATGACATGAAGAAACAGAACAAACTGAGACAGACTAAATCCTGAAGAACTGTGGCAACGTCTTCAAGATGCTTCAAGAAATCTACCAAAGCTAGTGTACTGTTAAAATCATTAGGCACTTGTGTAAAAATACTGTAAAATGAGAATGCTGTCAAAAATAATGTCATAAATAGATTTTCTTTATCAATTACCTTCTATTAACTAAATTAAATCAACATTTGGTTTAAAGCAGCTTTTTCCCTAGTTGCACTTGGGCATAGTTTTTCAGTTAGCAGGTGGGTCTATTGAAGCATCATGGAGACATTATTACAATTGATGGCAAAATGAATGTTTGGAAAAGTAAACTGATATTTCCTACTGACACACTACAGCAAAAGATAGAATTAATTTACAAAATAATTTTTAGCTGGTGAACATACTAGTGTTCTAATAATTTTGGCCACCACTGTGTGTGACTGTGTGTACTGGTATATATGGTTTAAGAGGACACAAATGTGTAAAATGACATGGGTACTACAACGTAAACATGGTTTATGAGGACACTTCCTGTGTCCCTGTAAAACAAAAGGCTTAAAAAAACATACAAAACAGTGTTTTATGAAATTATAAAAGTAGTAATTGCCAGTAGTTTCCTGTAAGGGGTAGGTTTAGGTGTAGGGCAATAGCACATACAGTTTGTACAGTATAAAAACCATTACGCCTATGGAGAGTCCCCGTAAACCACAAATGCCAGACTCACACACACACACACACACACACACACACACACTTGTGCTCATAAATTTACATGCACCTTGCAGAATATGCGAAATGTTAATAATTTTAACTAAATAAGAGGGATCATTAATATTGTATGTTATTGCTTATTTAATACTGTCCTGAATAAGCTATTTCACATAACAGATGTTTATATATTCTCCACAAGACAAAATAACTGAATTTATAAAAATGAACCTGTTCAAAAGTTTACATACCCTTGCATCTTAATACTGTGTCTCGTTTCCTGGATGATCCACGACTGTCTTTCTATTTTGTGATAGTTGTTAACGAGTCCCTTGTTGGTCCTGAGCAGTTCAACTGCCTGCTGTTCTTCTGAAAAACCCTCCAGCTCCTGCACATTCTTTGGTTTTCCAACATTTTCTGCATATTTGAACCCTTTCCAAAAGTGACTGTATGATTTTGAGATCCATCTTTTCACATGGAGGACAATTGGGGGACTCATACATAACTATTATATAAGGTGAAAACATTTACTGATGCTCAAAAATAATAATTCAGTTATTATTTTGTCTTGTGGAGAATATATAAACATCTGTTATGTGAAATAGCTTATTCAGGAGAGTACTAAATTAAAATAACATACCATTTTCATGACACCTCTTACTTAGTTAAAATCATTAACATATTTGCATATCCTACAAGGGGTATGTAATCTTATCAGCACAACTGTATATTTGCATTATGTGCTTGTCATCATCACCTGGCGCAGTTGAGCATGGATGCTCTGTCCCAAGGAACTTTTGTAAATGTAGTGAAGGATACTTGTTTGGCCCACTTTTTTCTGAGCTCCAATCCATTTGACACTTGCTTGTATGTAGGTTTCTGTTACATTACACAAATACAGATTAGCTCATTAGAAAATTTAGACTAATGACTGGTTAAAAAAAGTTTTTTTTTTGTGTGTGTGTAATTGTGCAATTACTCATTCGCAGCTTTGCTTACCCGTTTTTGGTGTTGTCTTGCCTTCTTTCTGGGCTTTCAGCTTCTTGGAGAGTGTTTGAGTTTGTTCTTCATTCGGTCTTTTCTTTGAATTGACTTTCCTCGTCTGCTTCGACGCAGAGGAATCTGTCTGAGCCCTTCCTCGCGCCATTAAAAGTCTACTTTCTCTTTGAAAGAGGTCGACAAAGACATTGCATGTCAAATATATCACCGTTACAAATTGTAGATACGATCCGATCGACTAGAATCATGCACTTACTTTCTTACCTGCAGATGTAAAACGATCTACATTACATTCACCCTCAGATCGGGAAATTGGTCACAGAACAACACCGCTACACGTGCACAGACACGCATTTTCACTACATTCAGTGACGTATGAAACCCAATGTTTTGTAACGTTACGCGCAATACAGACTGTATCCGCTAGATGCCACTAAATACTGGCGAGTATCCACATACTTTGAGCAAATCGTTTACATATTTTTTCATTTTAAATAAATTATGGCTATGATTTAGTTCATTTCTTATTTAAATATTTTCATTTTTTAAAGATATGAAAATATACTGCACTAGAAATATTCATAAATACCTGGCACTTTCGCTGTTTAGTGTACAAAAATATTGCCTGAAAACTCAATTGCAATTGCTTACCTTCATAAATGTCAATTGCAGCCTCAGTTAATACTAATAACATGAGCTTAATATAATACTATGTAATTATAAGTGAGATATAATTTAGAATTGAATTGAATTGATTGCAGTATATTGCATTCATTTTTAGACTCATTTTAGAGTTTGGGGGGCATGGAAATATTAAAACAAACAAAATCTATAGATATAATAATTTACAATAAAATACAAATATATATATATGTATATATATATATATATATATATATATATATATATATATATATATATATATATATATATTTTTTTTTTTTTTTTGTGTGTGTTTTATTGTATAATATATATATATATATATATATATATATATATATATATATATATATATATATACACACACACAGATACTACGGTACTAACATCTGTAAAACTATACAGCTTTGATGGGCGTCTCATTGTGCTTGTAGTGGGAGATTTCAGCGTCTTGGATACGGTGAGTTCATGAGAGTATGCTGGCCAATCACAGAAGCCCAGGGACCTACAGCTGACAAGGAAAACAAAGAAAGGCATGTTTTCCCTCCCACTCTCTGCTCATTGTCGGGAGGGAAAAATAAAACATTCACTGTATGTTGTTTATTCAGTTCACACACTAAACGTCGAAAGCACATCTGAAGGTAAGTGTGCCAACAGAAAGACTTGAGATGCATAGCTATATGAATAAAAGCGGATATCTGTTGAGAAACAAAATATGAGGTATTTAATAAATAGCAGGTATTTAGGTATTTTATGAGGTATATCATTGATTTGCAGTCAATTTTACAACCGTTTTGTAGGACAAATAATTAATTCAAGAATTTTTCCTGGCATTTTCAGTGTGAACTTAAACCACGTGTTGTTCAGCATGAGTGATGAGCTTCACTTGAAACAGTTTTTGTGTTTTGGTGTGTGATGGTCTAGAAGCGTTCCCACATTTTTGCTGTAAACTAATCAAACCAATTATTACAATCAGTATTTGAAATGAGAATGCTAAAAACAATCACTGGTTTGTGTGAATTTACTTGAGTATATTTGGTTGGGTTCACTAGTTAAACATTTTCTTCCACACATAAACCTGTATGCTTTAACTTTTTGTATCAAGTTCAGTGTGTTCTAGTTCACTGTATTCGCCAAAGGCAACAAATTGTACCTTATTGTTTACTATTTAATGATATTGCCCAGTGCAGGTTATGAGTTACATTTACTTATCTTCTCAATTTAAGTGTTTTTTGTGCTTTTTGCACATAACAACAATATGAAATACATTATGGAATACATATGGAATACATTTTCCCCACAATATGAGCTCTAATACACCAGTTATCTTTAGGATTTAACATCCCTCTGTTGTCTGTTGGACAATGATTAATCTATTGAAGGGTTTACTGACTAACAATAAAAGTGTAAAGTTACTGTATATCCAACTGGTAAAGATATATTTGATCCCCCCCCCCCCCCCCCAGCTCCCCTTACCACTCTAAGTTAATGTTCTACTAACACTTGTGAACTTGAGGTAGAGATGGTGATTTTCAGGTAGGCGTTCTTCAATCAGAATAAATATGAGAATAATAGGGTTTAATGATTAAATTTGTGTTTATTCAGGCAGGTAAAATTGCAGCCACAATGTTTATAACTAGGATTAGATAAGCCTGTCTATTGCACTGCTGCTCATAACAGCTTTGTGAAAGGCTGTTGTAGACATTTAGTTTCTTTATCTCCAGTTTTTTGTTAAACAGCAACACATTCTTATTTTTTAATTAGTTTTCATGTGTTTTTCCACATGAACATACTCCCATAGGCGCACTTTGGGAGGGATTTTAAATATCCTGAGTTGGTGACTGGACTGTGAGATATTACATTAAAGAAGAACACTAAAGAGAAGAAGTCCAAAGTAATCACAGGAAATCAAGAAACTCTGTAGATGGCTGATGGTCTCTCCACCTTGTGATTGCTGGACCCTCCTCTAGTATGCTCAATCTCATCAAGCTACCTCAAGTGTTCACCATCAACCAAGTTCCAAAAGTAAGTTTTGTTTTTGTTAATTAATAATAATTTTTTTTTTTAATTCGCAAGAAATGTCATTGTTTTGCTCTGTTGAATGTGTTGTATACTGATTATATACTTATCATGTCAGTCATATACATTAACTTGATAAATAAATACGATTTCCAATTAAATATTTGTTTTATTGTAGGTCTTCCATGAGGATGGCATCATTTCAGGGTATCGCCACCCATGCAGCTCTGCCAAAGACTGTGTGCTTAGTCTCTTCCAGCTAACAAATGAAACCCTCAATATTTGGACTCATTTTCTGCCTTCATGGTAAATTATTTTTCAGCATTCAGCTTTTGATACATTTACATTAGCTAATGTTAAAATGAAGACAAATTTGAGAATTTCATTTAAGCTTCCTACAAGACTAACTTAATTAATACCACGTTAAATTATTTTTAAACTCTTTGGATTGAGGCTCCAGATTACTCATGTACAGTAAAACATTAGACATTGCTGAAAATTTTGGAAGGTCAACATAATTGTTGCCACATTATTTATACTATAGGGTGCTGAAAACGTGTATTTACAAATGTTAGAAAATATAAAATACTTTTTTATTGCAAGCGCATTGATGCCTCTGTTACACTGCAACTTGATGCATGCTTGCATTTTTAGAACGTAATGTTATTTTTATTTAATTTTTTTGCAAGGTTTTTCTTATGGAAACTGACAGTAGTACTAGTGCAGGATGACTGGCAGGATCCTTTCACCTGGCCCTTGCTGGTGTTCCTTTTGTCATGCTGTGTGTACCCACTCGCTTCCAGCTGTGCTCATACCTTCAGTACCATGTCAGAGAGGGCCAGGCACATCTGCTTCTTCTTTGATTATGGAGCACTCAGCTTCTACAGCCTTGGTATGTAGAGAATAGATCAGAACTAATGAGTAAAATATATTTATATACTTATGTAATGTTTCTGTGACTGAATTATCCTAACTTTTAGTTTATTTGTGTATTTGATGAACCACAGGTTCTGCCATCACCTACTCTTCTTACTCATTTCCAGATAAATGGGTCAATAGCACATTTCACAAATACTATGTTCCTATAGCTGTTGTCAATTCTGTTATTTCCACTGCACTGGCCTGCTACTCAAGGTAAGATAAGTAATCCATAAATCAAAAGTTGGTAATACTTCTAACCTGCTTTGTGGATTTTGACCTGAGTGGTATTAAAATAGAAAAACAATTAAAAGACTAAACACTTGTATTTCTTTGTTTGTAGACTTGGTTTACCATTTTTTCAGTATAATTATCACAGCATTAAAAGGTAATGTCTCTTTTGCATTTTAATCTTGACAAAAAAATGGTACATTTTCAGTAAATTAACTGTATTCTCTTTTAGTTGTTCTGGAAAATTAGATCAGAAACTCAGTAAATGTCTACGGATAATCGCCTTTGTCTATCCATATCTCTTTGACAACATCCCTCTCTTTTATAGAGTGAGTGTTTTGGGTTATTTTGCAAAAAATTTAACTCATTGGTTTGGCTGTGTTTGTATTGAATGTGAAACTGAGCAAAGTTAATTCATTTAAAGTATTTTCTGCCTTCATTTATAGATCTTTGTGTGCGCTGGTGAGGGTTGCACTGTTAATGAAGCCAATACCGTTCACTATCAGCACACATCATTGGCTGTCCTCACTGGCTTTCTTTTTGCCACACACCTGCCTGAACGCTTGGCTCCTGGCAGTTTTGACTACATAGGTACAGTTACAGATCCCTGCATTCTCTTTAAACTAAGAATCGTGAATTCAGAACATATGGCGCTAGTGGGATTCTTTTAAAGCTCAGTAAAGTCTATTAATTCTAAACTGTGGTTCATTTATGCATCCTGCGCAGGTCACAGTCATCAGCTCTTCCACGTGTTCGCTATTATTGGCACGTATTTCCAGATGACTGCCATTGAACTTGACATGGCTGCACAAAAGCAGTGGCTTCATGCTCATTTGCCGCCAGTCACCCTTTCAGACACTGTGGGAGCTGCATTCTTTAGTGTGGTCAGCAGCCTTTGTATTGTATATGTCTTTAGTCTGGCACTTTTCTCCACAAGAGGTGTAAAGGACAAATTCATTTGAATTGTGACATTTGATAAGGATGCTCAGGGCAGCTAACTAAGTTAGTTTCCCTTAAAACTGAGTATATTGTATATATTGTAGCCATGTGTTCAATGGCAACAATTTCATGAAGATTTGATGTAAATTGGAAGAGTATAAGACTGTATAATTTATGATTATTTTGTATGTTTGATTCATGTTTTTGTAATGTGTGTCATTTGTTTTCTCTACTTCTAATCACATGCTTAACATTTGTACAATTTCAAAGCACATTTCCATGTTTTTGAAGCACATAAATCAAACTATATTATCCTTGTTTTTACATGTGCTTTTATAATCAGTCTTTTTGAAAACTGAAAAACCTTATGTGTACAATCTTTCTTTCTTAATAAATAAATCTTGTTAATATGTATTTTATTTTTTACTAAATAAAACTACACAATGAAAACTATTTGATAGCTTTTATATATATATTTTTTTTATATAATATAACGTAGATTATATTAGTTTATGCAATATACACTATATATAATATTTTTCTATTACATTTATATATTAACCATTAATAAAATATATGATATATACTATATTTATATTAATACTTTTACATATTAACCATCAGACAAAACTAGACATTAGCTGTTTTTTTTAAAATAATGCTTTATTGTCAACAATAGCATGTAATGCCATATCCCACTGTATAACAAAGAACATTTCACATGCATCAACAAAAACGAACAAGGAAACAGAGAAGAAGAAAAAAGTGAGGGTACATAAGCATCAGTTTACAGACAAATATCAATTATAGATATATTTACACTTCCATAGAATGTTACAAAGCAATTTTAATACACCAAAACAATTGAGAAATTGTTTCAGTTGAACATTCACAAAAAGAGCATTTTAAATCGATATCAATATTAAATTTTTGTATAAATTCTTTTGTAGGATAAACTCTATGAATTAATTTATATGAGATATCCTTAATCTTATTTTTAAGGAGGAATGTTTGAGGTATTGACCAAACTTGAGTCCAATTTACATTATTAAAGATATTGTTCCAGTAAAAAATAACAGAAGGCGTAGAAATAATCTCTTTCAAAAACAACGATCTAATTTTATAGTTGTTAGGCTTTAAACCAGAGAAAAAGATAGTGCCAATTTAAACATTAGTTGCTTGTCTGCAGAAAAGCTGTCGATTTTGGATACAACCGGAAATTGTCAACAGCATATCAGGCGGAGCTTAGGGCGGGACATCCGGTCATCTAAGGCGTTGCTGAGCTCGCTGATTGGTCACATTTAAAAAATCAGTCTCTGACGCAGTGGAGGGAACGTTTGAACTTCGGAATTTGTATCCGGACAAGAAGGCAACTGCGTCGCGGAATTAAACTAAAACATCTCAAGATGATTAGGCAAGCGTAAGTATTTTATACCTGTTTCGTACTGTTGATATATTAGACCGATATCGAGTTATTAAACGTCCTTTTTTAACTCATAAGCGAGTTTGTTTTCATTTGAAAGTCTTTGAGTGGTTGTAGCAGACGTTTGTGAACTACTCGCGTCGCGTTTATTTAACGTTATTGATCCGTTGTTTGTACTTTAGGATTAGTTCACAATCTCGCTTTATGTCTTAAGTTTTCTGTTTATATCAGTAGCTAAGTTACTTGTTTTCCCTATTAACGTTATTATTTTTTAAAAAAACGTAGACCAAGCACTTGTTAAAATGTCAGTGTTTCAATTCAAATCTAATAAGCCGATCGCATTTTCCTATAGTAACTACTAAAACATAGTTTGTAGATAGTTATAATTCTTTTTCAACCTAAACATACTCGTTTTACTTGAACATATAACTTTATATATTTGTTGTATGGTGTTTTATTATTATTTTTTATTATTAATTTTATTTATTTTTTTGCTTTTTGTAACAGGAAGGGCAAGACCCCCCGCCGCCCTCCTCCAAAAAAGCCTTCAAACAACCAGAAGGACCCTGTTGGAGTATGTTGTAACTTTGTTCACTTTAGGACAATGGAAATCCTGACCAGTATATTAATTTGAGATGTGTTTTGCAGGTGTATTGTCGCGTGCGGCCACTGGGTGCAGAGGATGAGGAATGCTGTATCGAGGTTATAAGCAACACCACCATACAGTTACATGCCCCTGATGGGCTCAAAGCCAACAGAAATGGTGAATTCAAAGAGGTGAGTGCCTCTCCGCTCTCATTTTGCCAATTAGGATTATTTAAAACAAGACTTTCTTCTTTGTCATACCTCTCCAATCCTGTTTCTTCTGTGCAAAACAAAAGTACATTTTGTGTAGTAGTTGCACTTTTCTATGTAATGAATGTTTAAGAATATTATTTGGGTTGTTAGTGGTCAGTATGACGTGTTTGCTTTTTTTGAGTCTTAACTTTTCAAATAACAGCTTTATCCCATTTGCATCCCATCTTTGTGCTGCTGGGAAAGGTCAAGTTCTAAAACATGAAAGCAAAACCGTTTTTTTTTTTTTTTTTAAGCTAATGCATGGTTTATGTGGGTTTTGGTGTTAAGGCCTTAAATAGGTCTTGGAACAGAAAATCTTAAATTCATAAAGTTTTGGCATTAATTTACATGCACTGCCGAAAATATTTCTCAGTGTTTTTGTCTTGTTTTTATTTACAAATATCCAAATAACCTTAAATCAAGATGCATTTAAGTGAGATGCAAAATAAAGATATGAAGCCTTGTTTTCTGAGAAATTGAACATAAGAGAATTTAAAGGGATAGTTCACCCAAAAATTACAATTGCCATTACTCGCCTTCATGTCGTTCCAAACCCGTAAGACCTTCGTTCATCTTCAGAACACAAATTAAGATATTTGATGAAAGCCGAGAGCTCTCTGACCCTCCATAGACAGCAGCGCAAATTAAATGTTCCCAGACCCTGAAATGTGGTAAGTTTCAGTAAAAAAATCCAGTGACCATGTGACATCAGTGGTTCAACCGCAATTTTAAGAAGCTACGAGAATATTTGTGCACAAAGGAAACAAAAATAATAGCTTTATTCAACAATTCTTTTCCTTCGCCTATGGAGAGTACCACGACACATTGTGTTGTTTACGTGCAGAGATACTCTTGATAATGGCAGAAGATGTGATTTGGTGGAGAAGAATTGCTGAATAAAGTCATTATTTTGCATTTCACATGGACTGATTTGCAGATGTCCTTACTACATTTCTGGGTCTGGGAACATTTCAGTTGCATCGCTGTCTATGCAGGGTCAGAAAGCTCTCGGATTTCATCAAAAATTTCTTAATTTCTGTTCCGAAGATGAACGAAGATCTTTTTCTTGTAAATGAGTTGGAGTATTAATAGTCTGTTGGTTGTTTTATACTTTGAAGTATTGCTAATACAACTCATTGTGTGCTCCCTAGATGTTTGTTTACATATTGATGTATTATGATCCCTTTTAATTTATTCCTTAAATTCTTTATTTTGTCCTAAAGCCTTAAATTTACTATCATAAAACATGCAGGGGTGCATTTCCCAAAAATAACTATGGTTGCAATTTCCGTATTACCAGTAGAGTTCAATGGAACTACCGACCATTGTTAGCTAACGATTCTTTTGGGAAACACACCCAAGAATAGTTGGAATTAGGCTTTGTTGGAGTACTGAAATGAACTATAATAATTTGTCTTTCAGACACAATATTCCTTCAAAAAAGTGTTTGGAATTAAAACGACACAGAGGGAATTATTTGAAGATGTTGCCAAACCTCTAGTAGAAGACCTCATTCACTGTAAAAATGGTAAATATCCTTTTTTTTTTTTTTTGTATACTTGTTGGTTATGATGATGATTATTATTTAAAAACTCTCCGACTGACTACGGTTTTCTTTTTAAACTAGGTCTGTTGTTCACCTATGGTGTTACTGGCAGTGGTAAAACCTATACAATGACTGGCTCACCTGGTCAAGGTGGACTGCTTCCGCGTTCACTCGACATGATCTTCAACAGCATCGGCCCCTACCAGGCCAAGAGATATGTAAGCAAATTCATCGTTCATTTATTCCGTTATGTAAACTTAATTGTCCATCTTTGAGCTATCTTGATCTTTCCCTCATAAGGTTTTCAAGCCTGACGATAAAAATGGCATGGAGGTGCAGAATCAGGTAGATGCGCTCTTGGACCGACAGAAGCGAGACAGCCAGACAACTGTACCGAAGACCCCAACAACAAGGTTAATTCAAGTAATTAATGTTACAAAGTGGCAAATTGGTTTTAAATTAAATATAGTGAGTTTTTATACGCCGTTCTTGTTTTGCAGGCGAATTGACCCTGAGTTTGCTGACATGATCAGCCCAGAGGAGGCTTGTAAGGCAGATGGAGTGGATGAAGACAGCAGCTACAGTGTCTTTGTCTCTTACATTGAGATTTACAACAACTACATCTATGATCTTTTGGAAGAGACTCCCTATGACCCAATAAAACCTAAGTAAGTTGGCTGTTTACTGTTTTACTGTGTTTTTGATCCAATAAATGCAGCCTTTGTCAGCATGAGAGCCTTCTTTCTAAAACAATTTTCAAACTTTTTATCGACCCTAAATTTGAGCATTAGTCTGTAAAATTCTGATCTAATTTAATTGGTTGTATCAGTAGTACCAATTTGTGGGTAACTAATACTTTTTTCTTTTATTGCTTAAATGTTTTCTCAATTGAAATTTTACTTTGACAACTGACACAAAGCTAGTTTAATTTGCGTTTTTTAGGTTTTTAATTTAGGTTTAGTGCCTTTTTTTTTTTTTTTTAATTTTACTTAGCAATATCTTGGCACTTAGTTTATAGATAAATGTATTTTGTTTTTTCATTAGGTGGAATGGTGCAGGCACACCTCTGAGAAACAACACTGAGTTCATGTACGTGGCCAGTGAAATCGATTCATATATGGACTTGCAGCCTTTTGATAATGAGATTCCTTCCTTTGTGTAGCTGTACTGTGCATCCTGTCTTATGCATTCAAGTGCTTCTAGGATGTCTGTGTCCGCTTTTGTCTTGGCTGTCTGTCTTGTGCTTTTGTTTTACTTGCTGGTAGGCGCCCATGCAGAGATTGAGCTTTGTTGCAACGTGGCTGAGCAACTTGTTTTCCCTATTCTGTAGATGCAGAAATGTTTTCATACTGTGTTTTACATTTCAGACCTCCCCAATCTAAAATACTGCGTGAAGATCAAAATCACAACATGTATGTGGCTGGGTGCACGGAGGTTGAGGTCAAGTCAACAGAGGAAGCTTTTGAAGTCTTTTGGAGAGGTAAGCTGATGTAGATGTTAACTTTTTTTTAGGGGGATTGTTTGTAGTTAGCAAACAGAGCTGTTGTATGAGATCTTTTGTTTTCTGAACAGGTCAGAAGAAGCGCAGGATTGCAAACACGCAATTGAACCGTGAGTCCAGCCGCTCTCACAGTGTGTTCATTATTAAATTGGCACAAGCACCTCTGGATGCAGATGGAGACAATGTGCTTCAGGTTAGAGCTAATTCTAATGCCTTAAACTTTTTTTGGGGGGGGGGATTTGTAAATAAAAATTAGTTTTATACTTATGCTAAAAAGAAGAAAAACATGCAGTGTTCCTGCTTCTGGTCTTGTTGCTGTTTGTAGGGGTTTGGCACCCCCTAGTGATAAAATATTTCAGGAATTTCACCTTAAATTTATACACCGTAATAAGAGTCTATCCTTGAGAACGTACAGTTTATGGGTAATTTCATTTTTAAATGTTAAGTCAGATAAAGCACTTGGATGAATAATGTGTTTGATTAATTTTAAAGTGTTTTAAATTAATCATGAGATGTTAAAGGAATAGTTCACCCAAAGATTAAAATGATCATTTAGTCACCCTTGTTCCAAACCCAGAAGACTCAAAGCTTAAAAGATTTTTAATGAAACCGGAATGGTTTCTCTGTCTCCACTTAAAATCCATTGCACTGAAACTGATGTTTCAACAGCATCATTGGTTCTTGCAGAAGCTCAAACCTGTTTGTGCGTTGCACAAGATTGGCTTCCCGTTGCCATATTTGATGTGCTTTGTGCATTGATTAATGCTTACATGTAACCCTGGATATCTTGTAAACTTCCTACTGTAAATGTCACATTTTTGAATAGTAATATGCGCTGCTAAGAACTTAATTTGGACAACTTTAAAGGCAGTTTCTCATATAATAACTTTTTTTTTCTTTTTTTTTTGCATCCTCAGATTCCAGATTTTCAAATAGTTGTATCTTGGCCAAATATTGTCATCATAAACCATACATCAAAGGAAAGCTTGCTTATTCAGCTTCCAGATGATGTAAAAATGTAGAAAAAATAACCCTTATGACTGGTTTTGTGGTGACGTGAATAATTGCTTAAATTTAAATCTTTCATATGAAGTGTCACTTTGAAAACTTGAATTAAACTGCTAGATTAATATGGATTTCTTTTGCAATGTCTTTTGCGAAGTTTTGTTGAACTTGTCATGAACTCGTCAGTTTTGTTGGAATGGAGGGACAGAAATCTAAAGTTTCATTTTTAAAAAATCTTAATTTGTGTTTAAACAATTGAAAATCTTGTAAGTTTGGAACAATGCAATGGTGAGTAATTGATGGCAACTTTCATTTATTTAAGAACTACACCTTTTAAATGTGACAATTTGGCCCTACATTCTGAGATGTTGTGCTCTGAATTGTGACCGTGGAACCACTGACCAAACACTTAATGTTTTGTTCCCTCTTTCAGGATAAGAATCAGGTGAATGTGAGCCAGTTGTGTCTGGTGGATCTGGCTGGCAGTGAACGCACTAGCAGAACCCGAGCAGAGGGCAGCCGTCTCCGTGAAGCAGGTCAGGCAGCAGCACAAAGAACTACTTTTATTACCTTCATGATTTCAGGGTTATGTTTTATGAAGACCATATGGGTTTCCTTCTCTCACAGGCAACATCAATCAATCTTTAATGACTCTGCGCACATGTATTGAAGTGCTAAGGGAGAATCAGATGTGTGGCACAAACAAGGTATGTGATACATTAACTGACCATGTGATTGGTTAAAAAGGTTAGAAACATCAAAGGCACTCTTGACTTCTGTCCTCAGATGGTTCCGTACAGAGACTCCAAAGTGACCCATCTATTCAAGAACTACTTTGATGGAGAAGGCAAAGTGAGGATGGTTGTGTGCGTAAATCCAAAAGCTGATGATTATGAGGAGACCTTGGTAAGCAATAATAACAGGTCAAAAGATGGATTCTTCCTCTTCAGGTTTATTCTGCTTACACTGTGGCATTTGGGTTTCTCACCTCTGTGTAGCTGGTGATGCGCTTTGCCGAGATGACTCAGGAGGTTGAAGTGGCCCGGCCCGTTGACAGGCCCATCTGTGGCTTCACTGCTGGTCGCCGACAGAGAAACCAGGCCTTCAAAGAGGAGCTTACCCGCAGGCTGGAGGAACGTGGTGGTCCTGTAGATACAGGTATTTGTGTGTGTGAGAACTTGGATGTTACATTCTCAAAAAATGTGAGGTTTCTTTAACACGCAGAGATGATTCCATACTAAAGTCTCATACTGTTTTTTTGTAATGTCAATTGTGACATGTTCTGTTACAGAGTCTCCAACAGTACTAAACCAGCTGTTTCAGTCCTTCCCTCCACTTCCTCCCTGTGAGATCTCTGGCCCTAATGATGATGTTACACTGCCTAGACTTATTGAGGCACTGGAGAAGAGACACAAAATTCGACAGATGATGATTGAGGAGTACAATAAAACTGGTAAAATGATCACCTTATTCAGAGCTGTTTAAATGGTCTTCAAGTGCAATGTTTTTCCAAATTTCTGGCCATGATTCTGTTTCAGCCAACATGCTGAAGTCTGTGCTTCAAGAGCAGGACAGCAACCTGCTCTCCAAGGAGAACTTTATCCAAGAGCAACGTGGCAAGCTTGGTGAGAAGGACAAAATGGTCCAAAACCAGAAGAATGAGATTGATCGTCTGGAAAAGAAATCCAAGATGCTGGAATACAAGGTATTTGCACCATCACGGAGTCAGGCTTAAAAAAAAATGGAATTAAAAAAAATAAATCTTTTGAAAATGATTGTGCTTAAAGAAATTAATACTTGTATTAAATTGGATATATTAAATTGATCAAAAGTGACAGCTACATGTGTAATGTTACAATTTTCTTTTAAGTAAATTTGAAAAACAAATGACAGTTACCACAAAAATCTTAAATGGCACAACTCTTTTCAACATTGATAGTAAAAATGTTTCTTAAGCACCAGATCAGTATATCAATTTCTGGTGGATTTCTAATGACATTTCTTACATTAGAAAACATTACTTTGTTATATTTCACTTGTTACTTTTTTGTATTTTTGGTCAAATGTAGCCTTGAGCATAAGTCTCTTTAAAGATTAAAGCATTTGAACAGTAGTGTATGTCTGCCTGATAGTTTTATATCTGGCATTTACAATACAAACTAAGCTACAATAATTATGGATGGCATGACAGCTATTTTTAAGTATCATACTAACAAAAGTTCTGAATATGGCCTCTAATGCATCTGCAAAATATTTGTTACAGATTGACATTCTACAGAAAACTACCAACATCTATGAAGAGGACAAGCGATCTCTACAGCAGGAACTGGAGAGCAGAGAACAGAGGTTGCAAAGGGAAGTGTCTGAAAAGAGACGCATGGAGACACGCATGCAAGGCATTGTCACGGACGCAAAGCTTAAGTGGGAGAAGGAGTGTGTAAGTGTCTTCCCATAGACCATAGATGGATAGTTTTGTTTTGTGTGTGTGGGTAGAATTTAATTTGTTAGTGGTGTGATACATGCAGCTTTCATTTGTTCTCTACAGGAGAGGCGGGTAAATGCCAAGCAGCTGGAAATGCAGAATAAGCTGTGGGTGAAGGATGAGAAACTCAAACAGCTCAAAGCCATCGTTACTGAGGGAAAGACGGAGAACCGGCAGCCACAGCGGCCTTCCAGGGAAAAGGACAAAGTGCCTGCAAAGAGATCCGCTTCTCCGTCGCCTGTTCCTGTACGTTTAACTGACATGCGTTTCTAGACCGCCTGCCCCTGAGATTTATGCCTAACCTAATCCGCAAACCTCCTCTTTATGTCCATGCATGGTCTGCTATGCTGTGTGTGTATGTATATAATTACCCTGTGCGCTTTTTTACAGATACCCACCTGTTTTTAATGCCATAAATGCTGTTTTTAATGTACGTACGTACGTACGTACGTGTGTGTGTGTGTGTGTGTGCGTGTTGCATGCAAACCATGTGTGTACTAATCTCATGTTGCTTGCAGTCTCCCTACAATGGCTCTCAGTCATCCCTCTCCTCCCTGGAGCCCATATATAACTTCTCTCAGACGGTCAGGCCAGATCCTCACTTCCCCAGACCAGGCAGTGTGTCTGTGGCCTCCTGCATCTCAGAGTGGGAGCAGGGTGTCCCGCAGTCTCGCAGGCAGGGTAGCCAGTCGCCTCCAGACAGTAGGAAGAGAGCTCAGGGCCTTCCCAACAGTCTTAGCAGGAGAAGAGGCAGGTGTTGGGCCAGAGAGGTGCCTGTCCAGCCAGCAGAGGTAGACCTAGAGGAAACGGGTCACTGGGTCAGTGGAGTATCTTGCTGTAGTTGTAGGTAGAGCTTCAACAAGACACTAATATAGACTTATTGTAGACCTGTTGATCTGTTTCTCAGCTGCACTAATTATTACCCAGAAGATACATATGTAAAACAAGGTATTATGTGCTGCTTATTTTAACCATGTAATGGCTTTGTTTTGCACTTTTAGACAATAAATTTGAGTTTTCATCTTCTCATTGTCATCTGTTACTCCTGTGCATAATTTAACTTGTCTAAAGTATATGAAAAGCAGTTGAATAATGTCAACATTTAAAGCTTTAATATCTGCATACTGAAAAGCATATTTATCTTTTGAAGCTTGTTTGAATGGGAACACATCTTCAGCGTTTTTTTTTCTTTCCTCTTAACAGCTTGGTACATTTAGTTTGTGCTACTGTAGAGATTGACTAACACACTAACGCTTCAGAATGCTTAAGGACCGTCTTCTGTTTGTCTTACTGTGCTTGTTTTAATTGAATAGACTGGGCCGCCGGTTCGGCCTCTACACAGACGCTCGCACTCCGCAGGTGGGGAGAGGTGGGTTGATCATAAACCCACCACTAACGTGGACCTGGATACAGTTCTGCAGCCAAACATCCCCAATGCCATCAAAGTGAACGCTCCCAATGAGAAAGCTCTGTCCAAGTGTGACAAATACGTTCTGACGCATCAGGAGGTCGCATCAGATGGAGAGATTCAGACCAAGCTAATCAAGGTAGCTTCCTTTTTCTAGTGGTCTTGCTCAATCTGACTGGTTTTGGTTGTCAGTTGAAAATAAAATCTTTTGCTTTTTATCAGGGTGAAGTGTTCAAAACTAGAGGTGGAGGACAGGCTGTTCAGTTCACAGATATCGAAACACTCAAGCAAGAAAACCCCGTTGCAGCCAGGTAATGACCGCTGATGCAATTCAAACTTGGCAGCATGTATAATTTCTAGGTCTCAAAGTAAATGCTCTATATTGTTGGGCTTTTTGACTGTAGCCGTAAGAGACGATCATCAGAGACTGGCCCAGATGGTGAGCCTGTGGAAGGAGACTGGACTGATGTGGAGACGAGGGTAAAATCAACAATGCTGATTTTTTTTTTTTTTTTTTTTTTTTTTTTGGTATTAAAAACTGGTGCTCATCAAATTCAGTGACACTTTATTTTTTGTGAATTTGTTTTAATGTATTTTAAAATGTAATTTTATTCCTTTGATTTGTCATGCTAAATTTTCAAAAGCCACATTGTCCTTTAGAAGTCATTGTATTGTAAAAAAAAATACAAAAATATTGAAAGCAGTTGTGCTCTTTAATTTTTGTGAGAATCCTTTTTCTTAAATTCTTTTAAACAAAGTTCAAATGAACAGCATTTGAAGTTAAATTGCAACTTTTGATCAGTTTAATGCAGTAAAAGCATTCAATGTAACCATTCTCACTGAATTTCTATTTAAAAAAACAAACAAAAAAAAACTTGCTGACCCCAAACTTTTGAATGGGGTTGTGTGCATATGTTTATTTATTTATTTAAATATGAAAATGTTTCCTAACTTGTCTCTTGTCTTTATTCTCTAGTGCTCTGTGGCAGTGGAGATGAGAGCTGGCTCAAACCTGGGACCTGGATACCAGCATCACGGATATCCAAAGTAAGCTGTTTATTTGCATACAGTTTCACATGTTTCTAGTCACACTGGTGAAAACAGCTTTTTAAAAAATTGCCTCCTTTTTTGTTTTGTAGACGCAGAAAGCCTTGAGACTGCTCTATTATTGTCATCACAGCAGAGTCCTTTCCTCTCGAAGCCTCTTATCACTGTGTGCAATAGCAAATTCACTTTATAATATTTAACTTTTTTTAAAATGCTTTTATGGAAAAACTCTTTTTATAGAAGACTACACAAGTTCACCAAAGCTGTTTTTGTACTGCATTTTCTACCTGGGTGTTGCCATTTAAAATTCACATTTGGTGTAAGTGTGGGTCTGGGTGGGTTTCAAAACAAAGTGTTACAAATGTTTTCTAACTGTCTCTCAAGCACATCAGGTATTTTTTTTTTTTTTTTTTTTTTTTTTTTTTTTAAATATATATAATGTATGTTGATGTATACTCTCTTGCATTTGGACAGTTGGGACAATTGAAGCATTTGCTGGTGTTTCTTTAAAAAAATCCTTTAGTAAGTCATTTTCATGACTTTAGTAGGCAGCACCTTGGAACAGCACTCTTTCCATGTAGTTTCACTTGTATGACATTGCTGCAGACAAAACTGTTAATAAACAGCATTTGATATACTTGTTTGGTTCATATAGTGGGTTATTTTGCTCATGTCTTAAATTTTTCCTTTTGGTTCATTTGTAATGGTGTAGTTCTCCAAGCACTTGATATGGTTCTATAAGGAAGCAGTAGATGGCAGCAGTGCTTAAACTATAGAGGTCAGGTGTTTTAATTCTTACACCCAAGACGGCCATGGGTCGTATTATTGTTTCATGTAGACAGTGAATACTTTAAGATGGAGTATGAGACGTGTGACACAAACGGTGAAAAATAAAGGAAAATATCAGAATGGAGTGTTTTGTCATCAAGCTGTAATTGTCAGATTATGTAAAAGGTGTGACTTAATTTCTTAGTGCGAAATCTCTTAATTAAAAAGTGTGAATCTTGCGTAAAATAATGGCCAAGATATTAGCTTTAGTAATGTTAGTCTCTTCTTTCTGTTTAAATGTTATTTCCATTACAAAATATTTAATAAAATCCGTAATCTAATGTTTAGTTGTCCATGTATGTGCAGTGATTATTAGTAGACAAATTGTTGTAAGGGCTGTTTAGTCTACAGCCAGTAGTTGAAGAAACTCTATGGAAGCCTATTGAAAAGTCAACTTTACTCTGACCTACAGGGTCCCATGTAAGACCCAGTAAGAATGTAAGTGCAAGAATATATTAAAATTGCATATGTCAATGGTGAATATTTTATTAAATACATTAGTGTTATTAGCTTGTAATTCTCCTCACAAAATATCCTTTAGTCGCCTCTGCCTTAATGAGTGACAACCTCTATCATCATTATAAAATTCAGTCTAAAAGAATTACGATTGAAGTAGATTGATTAAATTAAGTGGGTAATTTGATTAAATTGTAAAATTATATTTATTAAATGCATCAAATCTAACTTGGCGTCACTGAAATACATTAACCCTTTAACTGTCAACCCACCTTTTTGAAAATAGACTTGAAAGTGCATTAAGTTAAATTGTTATAATTCATGAACTCTTTTGAATACAGACCTAAGGTTGGTCTCTATTTAAAGAAGAACGAGTGAAATTTAAAAAAAAAAAAAAAAAAATGAAGGTATAAAAAAAGTAAGTTTACATTTACTGTAAAGAAAATGTGCTATGCTGTTTTTATTTTATATAAAATATTTTACAAAATGGGTTTTAATCCAAATTTGGTATAAAATTAAAGCCGTATGTCTGAATAAGTTGTTTCAAATTTGAAGTTGATATTAAAAAATTGAGGTTAATTTAAAAAAAAAAATCATGGATTTTTCTGTTACAAATGTATACATTTCTCTCTCAGTATTACTCCTATCACAAAAAAAAGTTTGATTCTATAAGACCATAATACATTTGGAATATGACCCCTCCCACTAAGGGGGAGGAGCCCGCTAAAAGATTTTAAAGTACAATTTCTATGGAAACGCAATGTCCAATTTCAAAATGGTTTTCACAGGATGAATTTTGAGGTTTTAAGCATTCAAATGATATATAAATGTATGATGATTACTACAACATGTGATTGGGAAAAAAGGAAACTGACTGACAAATAACTCCTGTTATGGTGTATATGTTTTGAGGTACACTCTTATCATAAATTAATCTATTACTGCTCCTACATAATTCTTAACAACAAACAGTGGTAAAATATCTATTTAGGAGTCTTGGACCTTTCAAACGATTTAAGTTTGTCATGATTAGATTAGGATTTACTTGTAATATATTGAAGTAAAGTTAGGCGTCCCGTATACTATTAAAATCCTCAGTTCACACAGACCCGATGTAAATATGCCAGACAGTGTTACTGAAATCATGCTCTGTTGAGTATGACTAAAATAGATCCCAAAAACGTAACTATGTTTGAAACGCTTGATTTGGCCATTTTAACCCCTTTGGCACTAAAAAGAGAGAAAACAATAGAATGTGTTTTCTTTGTTGGAATTTTTGTGTTTGGAAGGTGTCATGCTTCTGTCTCAAAGGTATTGGATCAAAATAATAATTACCTTCATATAATCTGAAAATGTTCATACATCTCCCACATATGGTATGAGCACAAACATGTATGCACATCTTTATGATGGTATGAAGGAGTTGTTATTCAGTTGCAGAATAAACACCAATTTCTGAGGAAAAGTAAGCTATGGCTTTTTCCCCTAAAAGAGTTCAACAGTTCTTCACACACTAAGCCAGACTGTTGAATTAGATTGCAGAAAAACATCTATTTCATTAGGTTGTTAACGGTTATTAAAAATGGTCATTGGTTCTGGCAACTTTAAGCGGTTTCCTTCCATCAAGCTTTCCTTTCCAAAATGTGAGCCTACAATCATTCTGCATGTATGTAATTGTGTTTTTTGGTGGGTTACGGTTGGTTGGGTTTGGTTTGGATTAAGATGTTAGAGGGTGATTGAGTGTTTGCTGCTTTGAGCAGAAGCAATTTTGTATCAGGATAAAAAGTGTGCCTGTGCGTACAGGTCAAGGGGATCGGAGCAGCAGCAATTCCGCTGAAGTACCTGAAGTGGACCATGTCTAAAGAGTTTGAAGCCCAGACATTCCATTTCAAATGAGGCAAACTTCCTCCAAAATATTTCCCCCAATATTTCAGCTTCCTTCCTGGATTTACCTTTTGATTAAAAAGATTGCTTACAAGGCCCGAACTGCAAATTTAATTTCGAAAGAATTTCGATTTCTACAATTCATTCCCACACAGCAAAGCTTGCGAACATTATGCAAAGGTTTTTCTGCTCTGACTCAAGGGTATGTTTTTGTAGCGGAGTCTGCTCCTACGGCTTTCTGCAGTGTTTGGGATTGCTTTTTCAGCTGAGAATGAAACCATAGTCTTGTTTATTTCAGAAGATTAAACTATCTGCCCATGGATTGTCCTCTGTGACACATCTCAGTCTCAGTTCTGTAAAGAGAGCAGCTCATGGGTCCTGTCTCTCTCTCTATTAGCTCCACGGCCAAGTCCTGATGGTGGATATCTCATCTGCTCCTCTGACTCTATTTCAATTTGGAGGCACTAGAGAGTGACTAACATGGAGCGCCTCCAAGAGAGGGTCAAGGGCTCCAAGCAACGAGCAGACATTAAACTCACTTGTGCAAGCCATCAAGTGCTCTGCTTTTTGACCATACGCAGTTTGATGAGCCACACTACAATATAATCATTTGGCTCGGCTGGCAATGGCTCTGGAGTTAGTGAGAACGTTATGCTATGATAGAGCTTTAGATTATTGCATTAGGATTATGATCCAATGAAGTGAGGGAAAGAATAAGAGAGACGCATGAGCAAGACTTGAAAACTACCACTCAGAGAGCACCTTGCTTGAAAATGTAGCAGTTTCAAACAAATAAGCAGAGATTGCGCACTTATGCTCTGGTGTGAAAGGTACGGGCATTGTTTATGCATGTTGTGAGAGATTAAAAAGCAATTTTAGTTTCAGTCATTAAAAATGTATATATTAAGAAACTATTTATTTTAAATGGAGGGGATTGTCTAATGGGGGCTCACGTGTTGAGATCACATGATGAGTCAAAACTCACTTTATCCCAGTAACCACCTGTTACTACATACTTTGATTTGTGGAATAAATTAATGGCTGCTGGCAAATAAAGAGTATTTACAATGACATTCGTGCACCTTTGGAGTAAATAGTCTCTTTGATACTCAAAATGTTTCAAATTTAACCTTGTTGATAGTTTATTTGGTCTGACGGATTTCTCACTGTAAAAAGAATTTTATTAATGAATGGGATGGCGTTCCACTGTTTAAACAAGAAAAACAAATAATAAAAATGCTCCAAAAAAGATCCTAAAACAATGCAGAAATAACTTTTTAGCCAGGTGACTTAAGTGGATAAGGAAAATAATTTCATCAGAAGAGCAAGTTATTGTACGAAACTTTTTGTTAATGTTTTGGAAAAATTGATAAAGTACAAAAAAGAAGAGCAAGTTGTTATATTTTGATTAAAGATTACAAGGGCAAAAAGTTGTGTGCAACAATGTTCACAAATGAATCACAATAGAAAATAGATGGTAAACAGGGTTGATTGCAAAGACAAAGCAATTTGTTAGCAATAATGTGCACAAATTAATCAAAATAGAAAATAAAAAGATTTTATGTTGACTTGAAAAAAAGAAAGAAACGAAAGTCCTTGAGCAATTCAATTTTCTACGATCAAACAAATTGGATCATGCCAGGGGAGAACTACTTACCAGAATGCAACAGTAGTCATTTGGCTCATTCCTAAGGAAGGAAGTTCTTTTAGCAAAGTGAAAGTAATTCTCTATTTAAGTGCTTAACCTGCAGAATACACAATAAAGAATTAAAAACATGCTGGAGAGGAAATACTGGAGAACTGCCTGCTTGAATTCACACTAATTAGTCAGCTTGGCTTTTCAAAATAAATGATTGCATGGTTTATCTGCTATTTGGATGATTAATTCCTGCAAAGAGTCTTTTTCTGTCCTCTGCGAATCTATCTCTTGCCGCAGGAGAAATGGACACAAAATAATTTGGAGTAAGGCAGACCGTCTAATGAGGTTCTCACTGCGTTTCCCCACCACACCGAACCATTACCGATGCAAATTTCTTCATGTTTATTCCATGCGTATATGTAATCGGCCTGTGTACTCTGCGTACATTTTCTCATTAATGCAATTTAAATATTCAGTTTGCCCTTAATTATTCCTCTCCCATTTCAACCGACAGCACAGATGCAGGTAAAATGGAAGATTTTCATCATGGCCTGCTGACTTGATCGACGTTTGATCTGACGTGAAAACCAGGTGTCCTTGAGCTTCACGGCCTGTCAGGTCATGTCAGTGCAGTCGTCTCCGGCGCACAGGCTGTTGCTGTTTTCCCATGTTTGGCTGATGTTATGTATTATGTAGACACTCGAGGAGTGGATTGTCAACACTTAGTGTTTGGCATTATGCAGTGGAAACCTTACTTCACATGCTGTAAACAAGGCTGCCATGCCGACTCTATTAATCATTTAACCACCCGGACAAAGGCTGGTTATGGTGGTCAGCTGAGGAGGCTTTCTAGCAGCCTTTTAGCTGAATTAGATGAGGGGGGCCGGTTTTTCCTCTCTCATATCATGATGGCAGCTTCCCCTCAGGGGCGATGAGGTTTAGAAGGGCATGTTGTGGTTGGTGGCGGTTGAACCGCAGATGAGACTGCCCTTTAAAGGCCCATATACCTATCTAGATGTGTCCTGGGGAGCAGTCACTGACATTAAAACTCAATTAGTGGACGACTCTGTAAATACTGCATGAGCCCGGCGCTTTGCTAATGAAGGCCCAGAGCAGGGTTCCCGCTCTACATCTTGATATGTCAGGACCGTGGCTGCCTGCGATCCGACGTGTCAGTCCAAAGGGAGGTTAAAATGCAGATGAGTGTTGACAGTCGGGTGCAATTGTCATTCAGCGCGTCTCGTGCCCTCCCCGGGGTCTCATCTCATTTTACTGTGGTGCTTCACTCCTCTTTGGCTCCTGCTCATCATCACGCATACCAATACGCAGGGTAAATTGAGATATGAGCTGCATTTTCATATGAGCTGCACTGGGTCAGTCTATTTTGCCTTGTCCTGAGGCGCATTCAGAGTGCTGACTGAAAATGTGTTCTGTATCGCCTGAACTGCCTCTGCTGCATGTGACCATCTAAAATGCTTTGTTTTTATTTCTAGTTTCTCATGTAACAAAAAGGGTGTAAGTTCAACACTTTTCACCACTCTTTTTACTGATTATTAAATGGATAATTAGTACAGAATTAAAATAGTCATTACTAAACTCCTCGTTTTGTTCAATGTGTTACTTGCCGATTCTTTGTAATTATTTGCAAAATTTACTATCAAATTCTTGTAAATTTCTCGTTATTGATTATTGCGCCAATAATTGGAGTGTTTTATAAAAAATATTTCAGTATTTCTGCTTCAAAATCTCACTATAATTCAATGTGTTACTTGTCGATTCTTTGTAATTATTTGCGAAATTTACTAGCAATTTCTTGTGAATTACTCGTTTTTGAATATTACGCCAATAATTGGAGTGTTTTACAAAAAATACTATTTAAGTATTAATCTCACTATAAGTCAATGTTACTTGTTGATTCTTTGTAATTATTTTCGAAATTCAGTTTCTTGTATATTGCGCCATTGAATTACCTTTTACAAAAAATATACTATTTCAAAATTTTACTATAATTCAATGTGTTTCTTGTCGATTCTTTGTAATTATTTGCGAAATTTACTATCAAATTCTTGTAAATTTCTCGTTATTGATTATTGCGCCAATAATTGGAGTATTTATAAAAAATATTTCAGTATTTCTACTTCAAAATCTCACTATAATTTAATGTGTTTCTTGTTGATTCTTTGTAATTATTTGCGAAATTTACTATCAATTTCTTGTAAATTGCTTTTTCTTATATATTGCGCCAGTAATCAAAGTATGTTTTACAAAAAATATACTATTTCAGTATTTCAGAATCTCAATATAATTTAATGTGTTGCGTGTCGATTCTTTGTAATTATTTGTGAAATTTACTATCAATTTCTTGTAAGTTGCTTGTTCTTGTACATAACACCAGGAATTTTCAGGGGCAGTCGTGGCCTAATGGTTAGAGATTCAGAGTCTCAGGTCTGGCAGGAATTGTCGGTGGGTGAGTGAATATCCAGCACTCTCTCCTTCCTCAATACCACGACTGAGGTGAGACCCTTGAGCAAGGCACCGAACCCCCAACTGCTCCCTGTGCGCCGCATTGGCTGCCCACAGCTCCAGGTGTGTGTTCACAGTGTGTGTGTATTTGTTCACTTCTCACTGCTTCCTTTTCTTTCCTTGCCTTTCCTTTCCTTCCTTAATTGGAGTACGTTTTACAAAAAATACTATTTTAGTATTTCTACTTATATACTTTGTAATTATTTGTAAAATTTTCTTGAAATTTCTTAGTAAAAACAGTTTTTTTTTCATTGTGGAAACCAGGGGGCTGTCAAGTTCCAATAAGAACTCCCTAAAACAGGTCCATATGCATTATATTACAATTATTTGGAATTGATATGATATCTTTGTAGGAGAAACAGGATAAAATTCATCTTGCCTGATAGCCGTGGTCACAATTCACTTTCACTGTATGAAAAAAAGCAGCTTGGATATTCTGCTTTCAATAGCTCATGACATGAGGGTGAATAAATGATAACAGAATTTTAATTTTTGGGTGAACTATCCCTTTAACAGATACTGATAAATATTATTTAATGGAGTTAATGGACGCCTGCCAGACATCTGTTTGGAACCTTTCATTATATTTTGAAATGTAATTATCTTTGTGAAAATGAGACAATGATTCTCTTACTATGAAGGATATTTGTCCAAAAAGAGGAATGTTACAATCAACAGATCTGGTCCAACTGCCAAAAACTCATAATAAAAACATGGATGTCTTCCAGCATAAGCAACATATGAAACAAGTAGTTTCACAGAATAAATATCCTTTCATGTGTATCACAATATGAGGATGAATGAACTGTTCATTATTTTCCCCTCAGGGTCTTTGTTTCTGACTGTGCTTTAACTCTCTGCAGCTGTCAGTTGTTTTTGTTCTTGAAGTCTAGTGCATGTGCTGCCCACACTCTAACAGGCTGTGACCTCGCAGCGGTGACAGTCTGCCAGAACTGATTTCCGTTGACTCACTTTTGCTGTGACCACTGCGAGTCCTTGTCAGAGCTGCACGGTTACATGGCTTGTTGGTTTCATCAAGTTACTGTTGTGCAGTTGGGCAAGAGTCTTGTCTTGCAAGCTACCTACAATACATATACAAAACTACTATTAGATTCAAATCTGTATTTGACAAAATCTTAATCAGAATCTCAATTAAAGTGATAGCAACAAAATGGAATGTATCTTTACAAAAACGGGTTTAAAAAAAGTAAAGAAAAAAACCAATTAAAATCAGCATGAAATAAAAAATTTGTCTTCACTCTTTTGTTAATGCATGATATTGATCTTACTGTGCTGTGAATGATTCATCATATGATCATTTCTTTTCTTTCTAGTGCTCATAATTTTATGTATATACATATATAGGCCTATATATGTTGTATATATGTCGTATATATAGTGGGGAAAAAATTATTTGATCTCCTGCTGATTTTGTACGTTTGCCCACTGACAAAGAAATGATCAGTTTATAATTGTAATGGTAGGTTTATTTGATCAGTGAGACACAGAATAACAAAAAAAAAAAAAAAAGATTGATTTGCATTTTAATGAGTGAAATAAGTATTTGACCCCTGCGCAAAACATGACTTACTTGGTGGCAAAACCCTTGTTGGCAATCACAGAAGTCAGACATTTCTTGTAGTTGGCCACCAGGTTTGCACACATCTCAGGAGGGATTTGGTCCCACAAGTCATTAAGGTTTCGAGGCTGACGTTTGGCAGCTCAAACCTTCAGCTCCCTCCACAGATTTTCTATGGGATTAAGGTCTGGAGACTGGCTTGGCCACTCCAGGATCTTCATGTGCTGCTTCTTGAGCCAATCCTTTGTTGCCTTGGCCATGTTTTGGGCCATTGTCATGCTGGAATACCCATCCACGACCCATTTTCAATGCCCTGGCCCTGACGGTACATGGCCCCACCCATCGTCCCTTTGATGCAGTGCAGTTGTCCTGTCCCCTTAGCAGAAAAACAACTCCAAAGCATAATGTTTCCACCTCCATGTTTGACTCCTGTGTAGTTCTGGGCTGATTCCTCACCGTTCTCATGATCACTGAAACTCCACGAGGTGAGATCTTGCATGGAGGCCCAGACCGAGGGAGATTGACAGTTATTTTGTGTTTCTTCCATTTGCAAATAATAGCACCAACTGTTGTCACCTTCTCACCAAGCTGGTTGGAGATAGTCTTGTAGCCAATTCCTGCATTGTGTAGGTCTACAATCTTGTCCCTGACATCCTTGGACAGCTCTGTAGTGTTGGCCAAGGTGGAGAGTTTGGAATCTGATTGATTGATTACTTCTGTGGACAGGTGTCTTTTACAGTTAACGAGCTGAGATTAGGAGCGCTCTCGTTACCTGTATAAAAGACACCTGAGAGCCAGAAATCTTGCTGATTGATAGGGGATCAAATATTTATTTCACTCATTAAAATGTAAATCAATTTATAACTTTTTTGAAATGTGTTTTTCTGGATTTTTATTTTTTTTTTTAATTGTTATTCTGTTCTCTCACTGTTCAAATAAACCTACCATTAAAATTATAGACTGATCATTTCTTTGTCAGTGGGCAAACGTACAAAATCAGCAGGGGATGAAATACTTTTTTCCCCCACTGTATATGTTATATATCAGCATTTCTTTTTCCGTATATATATACTGGATGCAGGAGGCTGTACAATACAGCTCATTATGCTGCTGCTTGATATTGCAAACTGCCATTTTTTAATCACATTATTTTAATATATTGTCAGAATCATAGACACACTGGTTTGTAGCACAAACTTATTCTTGTTTTTCCTCTAGATATTTACATGTAGTGGATCGGAAGTCCCACACACTTACAGAAAATAGCTTACTTTCGCATTGCAAAATAAGGTGGATAATTTACGACAAATGTTATATGCACTACCTCTAGTATGCACTGTGCACACTACTAAGTAGTATTGTGAGGTATTTCATTCTTCAAAATTAGGCTGTGAGCATCTGGCATGCTTTTTTATTGCATGCCTTGCTTTAATGCCTGTTGAAATCTGTTTGATTTCATTGAAATTATACAGAATAATAAAAAAAACAAATCTTTGTGCTGACGAGCTTCAGCATGCACTGTGTATTTACCCCGGGAGCATTTATCAATAAAAATATTATTTCCATGAAATGTCGTAAGCTGCTGCTTAGATACCCGGCTCGTGTCTTTCAAAGAGGGTTTTCATCTCTTCCATTCTTTCATGTAGTCGTGAGGAGCCATTCTGTAAACACAGACTTTGAAGAGACCTGTCACGCTGGCTGTCGGCTACAGGTGCGAGCAGACTGTTCCAAGATGGGCCGTTCCAATTGTCTATGGTGGCAAAGAAACAACAATCACAATGTCATTCTAACATAACTTAGCTGACGAGAGACAGGAAACAAGGTATAAAGACATCTGCGGTAGGGAGACGAGTGCTGCGCTGTCCAAGCATGACTGCATGGCACCAGAACAGTTACATCACTGGGCCTTTACATTTCAAGAGCTCTTTAGTCATGATAGTCTCCAAGAATATGAAGCCCTTTGGAGTGGACCGGCAAAATAGTGTGATATATGGAGTAATACCTTTACAATAATCACACTCAAGTGAAGTTACTTCAGACCAAAGGACTTAAAAAGAATTAGTTCTTATCCACCAACGCAGCATGTCTTTTTTAATTAAAAGTGAATATTTTTTAATCTGGCATTTTTAAAGCATCCACTCTTATAGAGCTGGTCAGAGGACAGGGCAGCTGGCCAAGCCCCAGAGACCAAGCTGCTCTTTAGGAACATTTGTATTTGAGCCTGGCCTGGCCTCCACTAATCCCTCTTAGAGCATCCATCGCATCACTCTCTCCCGGCTCTCCTCGTGATCAATACACAATACATCAAAGGTTAGGAGGAGATGGGCCTATTCTTTGAAGCCGTGTGTGTAGAGCTGGATTTGCTGAGCTAACATCGTCCAGTGAAGCCACCTTTTGATTGAGCTTGTTTGGCCGGAGCTACTTGTGTTTGCTGAGGGGCAGAGGAGAATCTAATGAAGAACAGCCAATGTCTCTCTGTTATCTCTTGTCTCTGTCAAAGCCAATACAGGGGCACTGCCAGAATTTTTTTTTTTTTTTGTCCACTGGACACACTTCAAACACCACTAGTGTAAGATATTCGCCATGTATTCCTATATATACTACAAAATATATATTAAATATAAAATCGGTTTGACAATATAGGCTTGAAAAAAAATCTCACTGGCCAAAATTTTGGAATAATTAAAATTTTTTAAGGTTTTCGAAAGAAGTCTCTTATGTTCACCAAGGCTGCATTTTTTTTTTTTGATCACAAAAACAGTAAAATTGTGATTGGTTTGTTTTAAAGTTAAAAAAAGTTAATGCGTCCTTGCTGAATAACACAATTATAAATTTCTTCTTATTTTTTTACTTATAAAATATTATGCAGCAAAAACTGTTTGATAAACATTGATAATAGTAAGAAAATAATGTTTCTTGAGCACCAAATCAGAATATTACAATGATTTCTTAAGGATCACACTGAAGACTGGAGATATGGCTGCTAATAATTCATCTTTGTCATCACAAGAATAAATAATATTTTTTAAATATATTTAGAGGTATTTTAACCTGTAATAATATTTCACAATTTTAATGTATTTTTTAAAATAGTAATAATAATAAAATAAATAAATTCAGACTTAGTGAGCATAAACAACTTCAAAACTAAAAATAAATAAATAAATAAATAATTATTCCAAACTTTTGACCAATACTGTGTATATATATCCAAAAGTACCAGCAATATAAAAAAAATAAAAAAAATTGATAATTCATATTACACAAAGTTCATAATTATTGCTTAGTGTATTTCTGTTTTCCATTTGGTTTTATTTAAATTTATTTAGGCTAATTACTTTAAAATATTTTATATAAAGAATTTTCTGTATTTATTTTGTATTATTGCCTGGTGCACACAAGGCCATGTCAGAATCTTATAGTCAGTTCTTTAATCTCAGAATCTAACAAAATTGGTTGTTGACAAGGCCAAATCTGCATTGTTATGCAAGATACCTGTCCAATACATGCATATGGTCTGCCAACGCTGCTGACAGACATTTAGAATAATTAATTCTAAATATCACAGAGGCAGCCTTGCCAAGTCAAGTTAAATAACAATCACCCAAGCTGACACACAGCCATTCCAGATTACTCCCATGTTTTCATGCTGTCTGTTCAGATATAAAACTCCCTGTGCCATGTAGCATCAAGGAATCTCAAACATGACATTAGAATTGAAATTAATCAAATACTGTTGATTATAGATACATTTATATGGTCTTATTAATATGTCATATTAAAATGGTTTATTATTAAAAATATAATTGATCTATTTTTAATAAATAATCCTAAAAGGTCTCTTTTCTTCCCCTAAACAATGACAAATTATCATAAAAAGATGCTGACATCTCCCTCTGTTGCCTCAACTAGCAACACTACACACGGCTGTTCTGCTATCACTCTCCTCCACACCTCCCCTCTTTCCCTCTCTCTCGCTCTCTCTCTCTCTCAGTCTCTCATTTGCATTATATATGCTTCATTTAGCTTACATGGCTGAGTGGAAATATAACCTGAAGCCATTCAAACAAGGCATGAACTGGGGCCCAGCAGCAGTCAGGATAAGGACCGCATGCAGCCATGAGATGGCAGCACTCTCCTCCGGTCTCATCACATCTCCTCCATCTCCTCTCCTCATTTCCGCTCTGCTGGGTAGAAACATCTAAAGGGGGAGGAGATGGTCCGCTTGCATAAAAATGAATGGGAGGCATTCAGAATAGCATACTACCATATTTCAGAAATAGTAAGAGTATGCTATTATAGAGCTAGTATGATCATACGCTATTCCGAATTCAGTCAGGGAATTTATAATGCTAATTATAATGTTTTTAATGTTTGTTAATTGAAATAAAAAAAATAAAAAGCAGCAATTTTATTATTATTATTTCTTTTCTGATTGACTTTTTTTAGCATCAACTTGACCCACCTGAAAAAAATAGGGGATTAAAATTAAAAGGTTAAAAATCTGAGTATGTGAGGTTTAAATTTTTTTTTAATGATTTGTAATATGTTTGGCAATGTAGTTTTGGGCAATTCAGTCTTTCCTTATTCAGTTCATCCCAGGGTTGTAAAAACATTGAAAATTATGTTAATTAAAATAAAGCTAAAATAAAAAATAGATGAAATAAACAATGTTGCCTTGTCAACTAGATTATATAAATTGAAGTATTAAAATTACTAAAACTGAAATTAAAATGAAAACTGAAAATATCAAAATAAAAGCTAATGCAAAATATTAATATAAATAATATAAATACTATATTGTTATATAAATGATACTAAAATAACACTGATTTATTCTATCAATTACCTACATAGAAAATCAGCTGCCTGTAAACATTACCATGATGGCTGTCAAGTGAACTGACTAGCCTTAAAGTAACTTGTGCCAAGTGAATCATCCTATTTAGGAATTCTTAGCATAAAACATGACAGGATGATCCAAGATTGTAGATAAGAAGTGCTTTGAAATATGTCCAAGAGAGCAATGGAAGCATACTGAGACTTGGAATGAGTTTTAATGTTGAAATGTGAATATAAGACTAAAAATGACAAGAAATGGAATGGAAAAGCCACTATAAAACGGTTTGTCCTTGCTCATCGTTGCTCAATGAAGAGCCACAGTACATAACAAATACAATAAGGTTTCGAAGCCGTATTCATCTTGAGATGGTTTTTCCCAGTTCCCCTGTCATTTACTCCCCTTCTGGTTTTCATTAGCCGTGTAACCTTAGCGAGGCCTGGTCCTCGCCTCCCCTGTTATCTCAATGATGTTCTAATGCTGGTCAAACATTATTGTGAATGGCTCAGCTCAATAGAGGCAGTGTTAGCCAGGAGAGTCAATATTAGCTGAGCACACAGGGAGGGAGGAAGGTGGGGGAGGGGAGCGCACCGTCTGCAGTGTGTGAGTGTGAGTAAGGGGGGCCTAGTGTGCGCTCTTGGTGAACCTTGACCGTTCACAACAGAGGCAACAAAGCATGGGATAAAGAGATGACAGGAATTTAGCAACGCATTCTTCTCCTTCTTTTGCTCCTGGCTCACGCTGAAGGAGCCGGTGATCCAACAAAGATCGGTCAAAGATTCCCATCGTTCCGTCTACATCACACTTATTTACAACCTATTATAAGTGCGCTGTGGGATTAATGAGGGCTGTGTCTTCTCAGGGTTGCAGGGGAAGGTCAATTTGTCAAAGGACACAAACAACAGGCCCAAGGTCAGCTCTTTGTCTGTCTTTACAAAAGTAACTGAATCATCAGATCCACGCCCACCGCACCTACGGCCATATCAACACGTCTGCTCAGTAATCACAGACACTTTTATGTCCTGAGAGCTGTGCAAACAGTTGGCTTGGTAGAATCAACAGTGGCTGTCATGTGACCCTAAAGCTTTCCGCATGAATCATAATCTAACATAGAAGTGATTGTGCAGGTGAAAGCGCTAACAACAACAAGCGGCTGACTAATGTTTGACTTGCGTCTCATTAGAGAATGCGAAAAAGGAGAAAAGATTAACTTCTCAAATGACAGTGTCTCACTGTTTAGATGAGGCTTGCTAACCTGTCCCATGTAATCTATGGGCCTCGCTGGCAAACAAACAGACAAATATTGACCGTCTGGGAATAGGCCTCACTCAGCAATACGTACACCCAAAGCAATTTCCTCAAGGCTCTGGGAAACTGTCAACATGACGGCAAAAGAAAGCATATTTTCTTGCCGTGGGGCAAACTGCGAACAATTTGCGCTGATATGCATAAGTCAGACCTGGGCTAATTTGAGCAAATAATTGGTCTGGCTGTGCAAGGTGTGGAATATTACAGGTACCACAAAGTCTTGCTGTTTGTGTGTTTGGTTTGGGTCATTTGATACGGATAAGCAGGTGTAATGTTTAAGTTGACCTCCAGTTAAGCTTGAGTTGCATGCGAAGCTTTAAAACCAAACAAACGAAGGCCAGGCATTGTTTGAGATAAACGCACGAACACCCCCCAGCGCACTCATGAGCATAACGCAAATACGTTTTGATTTAGCAACACGGTCCCAATTCAGATGTGCTGACATGTGAAAAAGCAACATTAGCTAATGCACTTCTTAAAGACCATAATCGCTCTTTCCCCTACAGTTAATGAATGCTAATTAGAACTAGCATCATGTTTGCTGGCTGCCTCTCTAATGTGCCGTATTGTTCCTCTTCTCCTGCTTCAGCTCGGCTCTAATGCTGCTGTGCCAGCTATTAAAGTCAGCTAATCCATCTATCTCCACAACTGCCAGCTCCGAAAGCCACTAATAGCTCAGCCACAAAACTGCGCATTTCCGAATTCATTTGATCCGTTGTCTTTGCGCTGGTAAAGCGAGTGGGTGGCATTGCGGTTGAACTTGAATTCCATGCCATACCTGGCTCGGATGCTTAAGGGCTTTTTGAATGAGTGTTTTGTTTTGATGGGACGGATAGATCAGCTCCACTTCCTCAGACGTACAGGCTCGTCTCAAACCGAGACCCCAAAGGCCTGTACGGGCACGATGACTTCTGATCCTGAGAAATTACAGGCATTAATTCATATACAATCGGAGTACATAATGCTTCTGTTTTGCATTCTTTTCAATATAATTTTTTTTCCATTAAAAATAACCTGTTATTTTAGTTCAACTTAAAAACTATAATGAATATTGCAATTTCTTTTTTGCTTTAATGACAGCAGCAATCGAAATGCACAAACTTGGCGATCATATCACACAGAATAATTTGAGAATGATCAAAGAGCATTATAGCCTACTAATTACTTTAACTAAATAACTAACTAACTAACTAAAAACAAACAAGAGTTTGGGGGTGGTAAGATTTTTAAATTTCCTTTTTTCAGAATTCTTTAATGAATAGAAAGTAAAGAGAAAAACAGCATTTATTTGAAACAATCTTTTTGTACCAAAGTAAAGTCTTTACTGTCACTTCTAATCAATTTAATGCATCTTTGCTGAATAAAAGCATTAATTACTTTCACCAGTCTTACTAACCTCAAATTTTAGAAGGGTTTAAATACAATATTGAGAAAGTGTTTAATGAAATGCCCTTTTGTTCTTTAAATTCATCTTAAATAATTTGATTCATAATATACCTCCCCTTGTTTTGTCGGTGGATGGGTGCTATTTTGGGTCAATTACTCACCCACGTACAGTAATAGCCACCACAGATTTTGGCTGCGGGTGTCTGATGTTTATAGTATTTTCCAGCCTGGTAAACTGGTTAGCTTTGGCCTCTTCTCAGACCTCTCTCAGACTGTTCCCATCCTGAGACGCTAATAACTAGCTCTCTGTGACAGACGAAAGGTCCCTTTGTGTTCTAAAATGCCTTTCTTGCATGGCAGCGCACCAAGAATCACAGGCTCGCAAACAGGTGGTGAAGCATCTGAATAACAAATTAAGCTACGCTTTCGCACGAGCCAACTCAACAAATTATTACAATGAATTATGACAGTACAATAACGTCCAAAGGACTAATTTAAGTGTGAGGAGACTGTAGTGGGGTAAGCAAACTGATTTGCTCCATGGAGAGGTATAATATGCAGGATGTGGGCTGGCAGATGGTGTGGTTAGGCAAACCTAAGAATAATATGCTTCTCTACCGCTTCAAAGCCTTGGAACTTCACTAAGAAGGAAAAACAGGGTTGGATTTATGATGACCATGAGCCAACAAGCCTCTTCACAACTTATTCTCCAATGTCAAACTACAGACAATGGAGTTTAAGTGTTTGTAATCTAATCTTCAACACATTCTTCAACGCCTACTACCCTGTTCTCTCACGCCTGCTGGTTTCAAAGTCTGATGTGTTTAATCGGAAAAGCCTGTACCACCAAGATACAATAATTACAGTGCCACCTGATTCCTATGTGTCGTGGTGTGAGAAATGAAAGAGCCGATGTTCGTTTCATTTAAAAATTTAAATCAGTCAAGCTGTTATACTTTCGATCTTTGAATGGACGTATCAGAAACGGCTCTGGAATTAAATGTTTTTGAAAGATGCCAAGATCATGTTTCTATTCTTCTTAAAGAAATATTCCACCAGGCTGCACAATTAAAAGAATATTCCAGGTTAAATAAAATTTACTCATAGATTAAAAATAAATTATTTTTTCTAAATAACTTGAACCCTAGTTTATAAAAAGAAAAAAACAAAACGTGTGTATAGAAACGCTCTTATCAATAGAAGTCTATGGGAAAACAAGTCTTTCTTGGCCCATAGACTTCCACTGAACTGTGTAACTTTTTTGTTATTGTTTATTTGAGTCTAAATCATTTTCTGTGGTAATCAACAGCATCCTACAGAAGTTGCAGGCCACACTGCATCCTTGTTCATGTAATTTAATCTGTCCTGGTGAATAATCGAAACAGTGTGCAAGGTGGTTTATTTAAAGAGCCACTGTGAAATAAAGAGGCGTCGTGGGAAAAATTGCAGTTTTTTTTGCACTTTACCTGTGCAAAGCGATATACGATTTGGTAAAAGTGTTTATGAAATTAAATCTGTTGGCTATAAACAAGTGTGAAAAATGTCTCCTCCAATAAAATATGATTCTTGTGAAATGTGTGTGTGAAATAACGGGGTTCTGGGTGGATTTGTGTATGTGTGCATCGTCATCCTCACCACAGATGGATGATAAATGACTATAAAAAAAGAGGAAGTGACACATTTTATTTCTTCAAAATAAGAATTAGTGCTTGTGGCCTAGAATAAACCAAATCACTTTGGTTGTAACTTGCAAACTTAAAAGCGTAAAGCAGGATGACACAGAGCATTAATTTCACTGAACTAACAGGAACTCAGGATGGTTCTGCATAGTTTCCAAACAATAAAACGACTGCGCTCTGGAATGAGGATTAGATTAAATCACTGCTCCGCCACTCAGGCATGAAAAATCCCACAGCATTGCGAAAACATGTCTGGTGGAGGAACAACCTTCTCACCTGACAATCACGGCCACACTTCCATCAAAACAACTGCCATGCATCTCTTCCATAGCTGAAGGACAACGTAACTATCAAGTAATGCTGAAGAGTGTGTATATATTAACTTCATTATGACAGCCACTGGCTTAGCCAGAAGCAAACAGCAACATTTTAAGTCCTCAACAAATGAAAGCCTTTAGAAAGTGATTTACAGGCCTGCTCGCTCAATGTGTACTGGGAAAACAGGTGTGAGAGGCACAAAGTTTTGGAGAGATAGATAATGCGATCCGATGAAATCTAAGATTACATACCTCACTAATGATGTGGTGGCACAGCTGGGTTGCTGTGTTCTGTTCAGTCACGTAGCTCACACGTCACTAAATACAGGTTTCTTGGGGCCAACAGATCAACGCCCGCCCATTAGGTCTGTTCTCTGTCCCTCCGGCCCTATTATTCCTCTATATTACACGATGGTTATATACCCAAGGGCTTCTGACCTAAATAGTGCAAATCTTTTTCCATTAAACCTATTGAGGTCTTTTTAATATGTCTGCATCCATTAGCTTCAAAGATATTTGCTTCTGTCTAGCAAGACAATGATAAATACGACTGTCCATGATGAAGATATATATATATATATTAAAACATTTTGTAAGAAACAACAATAAAAGACTATGCCTATAAACTTTTTTTCATAATGATAGGGTAACATTTTACAATATATTCCTATAGTTAATGCATTAATAATTAGCAATACATTTGTTACAGTTTTCGTTATACTGTATCTGTTAACATTACTTAATAAAAATACAACTGAACTAACAATGCATATATGTGTATACACACACACTTTTGATTTCCCCCCAAGAAACTGTATTTATTCATTTCTGTTGACAATAAACAATACAAATGGTCATTGTTAGTTCAGGTCAGCTCAGTTCCTTTAAATTATATTAACATTTTAATATTGTATTAAACTTGACTATGATTAACAAATGTTTTTTTTTCATAGGCAGTTTATGTTAACTAATGTAATTAACTAATGTTAATAAATTGGTCCATGTTCATTCGTTTTTTTTAAATTTAATATTGAAAATAGAAACATGACAAAAGATGGCTTTGGTTGGTACTGATTTAATTGGTAACACCTATAATGTCATATTTTTCAAATATTGACTAAATTCAGGAATTTAATATTAAAGGTGACAGACAGACATATTTTATGAAGTTAGAAAAATGCCCTTTTCTATAAAATAGCATGTATTATATACATGCTAGCTTTATATTCACACTAAAATCGATACTGGTCTGCGCTTCACTATAATGTAAATGTCACGCAGCTTTGCCACACACATTTCGATAACTGGACAGCTAAATACAATGTGCGGTGCGCCAAAGAAATAGCATAAAAGGTAGTGTGGCTGCAGATCCGAGGTACATACATATTTCTGCAATAAGAACCTAATATTTGCAAGTAGGGCTCGCTGCACAACACAAGATCCAGGCGTGGATGGATCCACATCTAGGGGGTGGAGATTGGTAGGTTTAGGGGTGGGGATGGGTGGGTTTAGGGATCAGGGGGTGGAGACGGGTAGGTTTAAGTATATGTAAGGTGGGAGGTGTTGGATTTGGATCCAACCACGCCCCCTGGATCTTGTGTTCTGCAGCGAGACGCTCCTCAATATTTGCCATATAGAATCTATGCCAACACAGAAGCAAGCCCTGTCTAGGCGCTTCCTCAGTATGGCTTGTGTCAAGCCATTTGTTAGTCTGGTTGTTTGATGAAAGGGAGATGAACGCAGGAGTTGTAATAAACGCTTTAACAGCGGAGAACTCTTATTCTGTTGCACAAAACTCAAGACGACATGATGACGACATTTGATCCTTGCTTGAACAATCAGTGGAAAGGCGTGTTTCATTTCCGCCCACACATGGAAATTGAACATTCAAGCTGTTTATCCATTTTTTACCCCTGAATGTAAAAATGGAAAATCAAGGCGATTTCTTGTTTTTTCATTTTTTTTGAAAAAACGAAAATGGTGCCTTTTTCTCATGTTTCTGTTTTCAATTTTAAATCTAAAAATGAATGAACGCAACGTACAAGGACCAACCATACATAGAACCTTACTGTAGTTTTTATATCTCCCTAAAAAGAAAAAAAAATAGAAAGAAAACTATGAAATTCACTCTATGCATTTTTTTTTATTTTTTTAAAATAAATTAGCAGACGGGACAAATTGTGACAAATTCTTTATTAAAAAAAAAAAAAAAAGTAATTCAATATTCTACATGCAGTTCCACAGTAGACCTTTGGCTCAACCTCAGTACTGAGACTACAAGCTTTCTCACACACCTGATGCTGCCTCAGGTGAGTAATAAATACCTTCACAACAACCCTTTGGCTCATAACTCCCCTTGCACAATCAGTGCTATACACAGACCTTTTATAAACGAATGCATGCTCCACAATAAGTAGTCAAAGTTTGCTAAATATAGTGCCAAGGATGGGCTCGGACATGCTCCGGTGCACTCTTGAAGGAAGCCAACCTGAGGCAAGGGCAGTCGGCACTCTCTTTTGTGACCGCCTGAATACTCAGACTAACTCATAACTCAGTGCTGCCCATCTCCAGGTGTGATGGAATGCATCTCCGCACCGCCTCATATGTGGGGTAGTTCTTAATGAGCCGTTTCAGACAGACAGACAGATACACACACACAAACAGAAGAGGCTGTCGGAAGCAGATGCCAAATCACTATGCAAAGATTTATCATTATGACAAGTCTCTTTGTGAGCTGTTGTCTGTTATCAAGTGTGTTGTCTTTGCGTTTCTTATCTGGCTGTTGCCAAAACAACCAACAAGTCTATGATGAGAGATCCGTCCAGGCCAACATTCTGTGTGTGTGTGCGTGCGAATGTGCAGTTACATGAAGTGCTTGTCTGACAGGGTTGGGTGTGTGTATTCTTGTGTTGTAGAGAGGGCGTAGGAAGCCTCCAGGCTGACTGGCTTCTCCTCTCTACCCTTCATTTAAACCTGGTGTAAAAACACAAGTAATTCACTTCACCTGCTTTACCACATTTCAGTAGCTCTCGTAAACACCTGTATATCTGTATCTCTATATCTGTGCCAAGAAAAAGTTTCTTCTGTATCTCCTATTACCGGGCATGCAAATACTGACATGCGTCATGCATGCTTATCAGCCCTTAGATGTACTGGGAAGCAGATCTATGGAGATATTTGCTTGGGGCTCTTTTGTCTATCATATTACAAGCCTTATTAACCTATTGTTTTTTCCTGATTTAATTTTCACTGTGTTAGGATAACTCATCTGTGTATCTGTGTATCTGAGCAAAAGTGCAGTTGTTCCCATTCTAACATGTGTTATCGATATTGAAGTTCAATTGACAAGAAGCTAATAGTGAGTAACCTACATTTTATAAACAATATTTACACTTTGTCTTTTTTTGCTCCACCAAGCAAAATAATTTCAAACTAAGGAACAGCACAATTTACTCTTGTTTCACAATTTACCAAGCAACACAAAATAGGTCACTATTTAATTAATCTCTTGAACAAATAGTTTGAGTGAATAATTCAATGACTCACCCGTAAAGACCGTCCTTTGTTTCAATCCTGAACAAATTAGTGTTTTTGAACAAACTGGTTGAGTGAATAATTCATTGACTCACTCATAAAGACTGTCACTTGTTTCATCAATGTTTTCTGAATGAATCAGTTAAGCAAATTATTCAATATCTCACTCAAAATTATGGTGACTGCATCTGAATATGCATACTTATCTACTGTATAGTAGGCAAAACCAGAATGTGAAAAGAGTTGTATGTCCAAATTCACAGTATTCACAAAACAGTAAGTACCCAGAAGACCTACCTCTTCTGGAGAAATTCTGTAATGCTCATCTGATGGACACTCCCATGAGCCCAGGGGAAAGGTTTTTTGAATGGCAGTGAAGCAACACAACACTGTAAGTCACATGACATGATGAATGCAGTATGTCCGGATTATATTCATACAACACACATTAATGCCATATAGAACATACTTTTATAACAGTCACAAAGTAATCACTTATTAAAAAAAACACCCACTCAGAGACTATGTGATTTTGGATGTAACCGACCACTTACTTATTTTCTGAAAAAATCAGTGTTTTTGAAAAAATTAGTTGATGATTAAATGACTCACTTATAATGCATTATTGTTACCTGCAGAAAGAGTCACTAAACTGATATATATATATATATATAACAACTACCTTACTAACTATCAATAAGCAGAAAATTAGGAGTTCATTGAGGCGAAAGTCGTAGTAAATATTTGTTACTAGCGAGAACTGGACCTTAAAATAAAGTGTGACCGCATGCTGCAATGCTGAAATACCTATGGTCAAATCACAGCCATGTTCCATACAAGAGCTCTTGTTTGTGTGATATTGCTTAAACAGACACTAACAGCTAAGATTACCTACAAGTACAGCTTAAATTTTACAATTTGGCTTGCTTTCAGTCTGAGGAAAGTGAAAGACATCATTTGGCATTTCCCCCAGAGTAAGACTGGGAAATAAATCTTAAGACAACGGTTTGTTACACCTCGTAAGCGTATAATAAGTGGCTGTCACAGGTCAGGAATGTGTAATGGTCACTGGCATTAGTCTTAATTGCACCGCAAGGCCTCGGATGAGTGACGACTGACATACTAGAGATGAAAGATAAAGCAGAACAAAGCTGAACGGCACGCAGCAGATCAGTTGATAAAATATAACTGAAATCTCTTTTGAAAACAGAGTTAAAAAGAGGTTGTGTAAAATCAAAACAGAGATTCTACTGCATGATAAAACAGGTTTGCATTTTGATGTGAACTATAATATTCCTTTGCGGTCCCAAGAGATAATGTAGGGTTTCACCTTGACATTACCGATGACTGAAATAACATAGCTTAACTCAGTAGTTCCTTGTAATTGTGACAAACCAGTTTCAAACAGGAAGTGACTGCGACAGACAGGGGATATCTGGTCGTCATCAGTAGATTCTCAGGTGTCCTATCACATGCTCGATCCATCTCCCAGCCATTTTTTCCCACACGCTGGGGCCAACCACGTGAACGAGCTCCGGCCTCTGCCCACCCTTGCCCTTCTGGCCTGAAGGATTTATTGGTCAGCTGCTCCCAAAAGTCTCTTTAAAAGCAAATGTGCTCCATGTTCTCTAGTCAGCCCACACATGCTCTCTTCGTCAGGCAAACATTTATCGCCTCGGCTGAACATTTCTATTAGTTCAACCTCCTACGTCCCAGTCAGCCGAGCTTTATTTATGATCATTACCCAATTATAGCTATGTCGTACATGACAATTAATGAGGGCAGAATTATGGGGGCAACAGGCCTCACCTGTAAATACCCGCTAAAGAGGCACCTTAGCCTTCAGTGGCAGTGCTAATCCTTCAGAAAGAGCGAGACTGTGGCTGGCTAGAGTTTTTAGAGCTTGTGTCTCTGGTGCAGTGAGATATCTGAGCCCTCTCCATTAGTCTACCGCAGCGCACTGAGAAAGCACAACCCTATTTCATGCCAGCTCCCAAATAGTGTGGAGAATTTGCGAGGCAGTTAGTGGCCGTCATTAATATCCACCCGGGCCCAGGCTGACAGCTGCTGATTGGAATGGAGAGCCCCTGTAAAGCAGACAGCTACAAATTTCCCTGACAGCTCGGCGTCCATTACCCACAGTCAGCTGCCAAAACAGCAGTAATAAGAGACGCAGAGAGAGAGAGAGAGAAAGCGGCAAACATGCCCCCTCTCGCAAACTCTCTATCACACACCATGCCACACACACACAGAATAGCAGCAACCTATTCATTTCTTTGCACTCATGACAGAAATAATACTGTATTATACATTTGTTGGTTAGTGTAAGGTGAGAACAAGCCCAGCAAAGACGGACCTAGAGTTCAACAGTATCCGCCCACTTTTACAGCTGCCTTGGTTCTGGAAGTATTTTTCCCATTCATTCTCCCATAGGGATTTTAAAAAATTCTTTGTTTACAAATTATAAGCCATGAACCAAACAGCTATGAGGTGAATCACAACATTAAAAATATTGATTTAAAGCAAAAAAGCATTTGTAAATCAGACAAAAAGTTACTCTGTACTTAATGGCTTTAATGAGTGAAACAACGACAATCAAAACAAATTTGCTCATTTTTACTTCCAGAATCCTGCTGTCGCACTCTATTAGATAACCTTCTAGATTACTAGCCCAATCACCTTACCTAATTAATATTCATGAAGTTCCAAGTTCCATGCACACACACACACACGTTTGTTTTAGTGGTTTACGGGGACTCTCCATAGGCGTAATGGTTTTTATACTGTACTTACTGTATGTGCTATTGTCCTACTCCAACCCTACACCTAAACCTACCCCTTACAGGAAACTGTCTGCATTTTTAGATAAAAAAACCCACCATTTACTATATTTTTTAAGCCTTTTGATTTACGGGGACATAGGCAGTGTCCTCATAAACCACCTTCAAATTGTAACACCTCTGTCATACCCATGTCATTATACAAATTTTGTCCCCATAAACCACAAAAACCAGTACACACACACACACACACACACACACAAACAAACAATAGTGTGATGGGCAGTGATGAGCCTGAACTAACCAGCAAGCAAATGTGTCACTATTATTTTGATTTACACAGTCACAGCTCTTCAATATATACTCAATGTAACAAGCATTAAACTGATTTATTGCTCTCTTACATTTCACGCATGGGTCCACTAATGCCTCTACACTGCAGATTGATGTGAGATATTTGGGTCACTTAATTATAGCCAGGCCTTTTTAAGTCCTAAAACAGAGGTGACAGGGTGTTAAAATGCCAGCCAGTTCGCCTTGCTGGAAAACCCAGCTTGGGGTGGTAGCTGTGTTTTGGAACATGGCAGCTGGTTTCTAGGTGGTCTAAGCAGGTCTTTTGCTGGTCAACCAGCTACAAACATGCCACCATGTACTACACACACTGTGTAGCTATTTTGCAGCAGGGCTCAGTATCTTCCACACATACAGTGTGGAATATTGTGTGTGTGTTTAAGGTGAAACCGAAATGAGGTTTAGGTCATTGGAACATATCTCGCAACGCCACAGGTAAAGATATTTCAGGATTGTTATTATATTCCAGAGGCCTAACTCCAATATTAACACCTACTTCGGCTTTCTGCCTGACACCCAGCACACATGCACACACACACACACACACACACACACACACACACACACACACACACACACACACACACACACACACACACACATATATAGCCCCACTTGTTTGTATATGCACATTAAACTCATAGACAAGATACACATACCCTCCTTCAATCCCCCCCACAACTGCACTGTAATTCTTCCACCAAGCGACAGGACAACTGGAAGCTCAGGGCGCAATATTTTACAGCTCCCTTTTATTGCATCTCCTCCCCTGCCAGTCTTACCCCCGTCAGCAATAAAACACTCCATAATAAAAGCCCCTCTCCCTTAGCGCCTGCCACACCACCGCCGCAGATAATCCTGCTGGATCACGGCACTCTGCCCGCGCATAGCTGCCAGTGCTGTCGCACGGCTAACCCGACGTCTCTTTCAGCTCGGTTATTATAATGTTCACTCTTTTATTGCGGCGAGCGTCAATTGAAAAGAGCAGCACCGCCCTGAAAATCCAGGCGTACAAGCCGTTAACACGAGCCAGGCCCCAAATGGGCCCTGGGAGTTATTCATCATCGGCTCTCTCAGACAAAGGCACGACTTACCTTCATATTTCTGAACAAAGGCGATATGCACTCAATAAAGGGAATATTACAGCGTTGCAGTGGAGGAGATAAAATATGCCCATACAAAGACAAGCAGCCGCTGTGCCGGGATGTGGATAGATAGCTGAACCCGAAGCTACTTAATTAACCATGATAAACCATGGGTTTGAAACCAAGATGTGGTACAAATTCAAGTCTTCTGCATAAGCACCACAAATTAATGTGTCAATGCACTATATCATTTTTTTTGTGAGTGATATGCTTGCATTTTAATGACATCAGTGCATAATAATTAATATAATACAAGCTTTGCGTAATTCACTTCGTAGCATCTGCTTCTTCCACAGTGCTGAAATACTTTGCTACATATAAAGTTGAGTGTGCTGTTACAATGACTTAATTTCCTGTAATGCATTTTCAATGCAACTCTGACTGTCTGCTGCAGTTTGAAAGACCTTCATGGCCATTCCTGTTTTAGCTAAGCACACGGTTGTATCAGAGCACTGCAGGCACCTTGCTCTTGTTAGAAGTGAAGCACTGCTGGCTGTGAAGCCCGCCTGCACTAAATTAGTTCTCCTTTGGAAAGGAGGCCAATGTTTGAACCAACCACTGAGCACTGCACATCCATGCCAAACACCACTGCTGCAGAACACCAAATGCTCTCTGTAAGCAATTAAACACACATTCAGATATCCAGGCACAAATTTAAATCACAATACAATTTAGATGCCTACTTTTTTTTTTTTTTTTACATTCATGGGGTAAAACTACTGTCTAAAATGTCTTGCACAATTTAAAATGTACCCAAAGGCCACAATATGCTTTGTACACTGGCATTCAAAAGTTTGGAGCTGGAAAGATTGTTATGTTCACCAATCTGCTTTTATTTGATCATAAATACAGTAAAAGAGTAAAACTGTCAAATATTTTTACAATTAAAAATTGAATTTGCTATTTAAATATATTTCAAAACGTAATTTATTCCTGTGATGGAAAAACTGAATTTGAGCAGCCATTACTCCAGTCCTCAGTGTCACATGATAATTCAGAAATCTTTATAATATGCTGATTTGGTTCTAAAGAAACATTTTTTTTAAATTATTTTTAACAATGTTCAAAACAGCTGCTTAATATTTTTGTGGAATATTTTTTCAGGATTCTTTAATATACAGAAAGTTCAAAAGAACAGCTTTTCTTTGAAATAGAAATAGAAAAGCACTTACTGTCACTTTTGATTGATTTAACGTGTCCGTGCTGAATAAAAGTATTCATTTCATTAAATAAATAAATACATTTAAAATAAATACAAAAGTTTTTGAGAAAGTGCAATTAAATCTTCTATAAACGTATCTATTTAATAAATTAGAAATGTGGAAATATTAACCAATATTCAATAAGCATTATCAAATTAGTGGAAACATGGAACAAGGAATGTATAGAATTTTATGAATGATTGGCATTCCAATTCCTTGGAAAACTGCAGTTTTCTGATGAACTCCACCCGTACAGAATTCAGGGCCTAGTTATGACCCTTCAAATGCACTGTTTGACTGTAGGAGAGTAAATCTTTAGATATCTTATTATTATATTATATTATTATTATTATATTTTCCATGTATCTATGCCCCCTTTATCTCTTGGCCTTTCCGTAATTGATGTGTTCGATATAAGAAATCCTGCAGTGTTTCACATGTTTCTGTCTATACAGCTCATCTCCAAAAAAAGTCATGAGCAGGATGTGGCTATTTTCATAGTCCTCGCTCTAATCATTGTTGTCATGAATAATAATAAAAAAAAAAAACACCAGTTTGTTTGTAAGTCATCTGACGTGGTGTATGTGGAGCTTTATTGTGCTCACAGTTCACTCGCTATTTATGACACAGGATGTTCCATCTGGCCAGGTTTCCTGTCTGAGGGCTCTTTCAGGATGTGCTCCCTGGATCTGCTTACACTTCTCTGGGACATCTGTAAGGCACTTCTGGGTGTAATACGGAACCTCTCCCTGAGCTCAAAGGGGCTTCTGCCTTTCCCATTATATGTACATGCTGGAAAGTCTGTTGACAGTCATTACCCCCCACCCCCCCCCCCACCCATGCTACGTGAGAGCTTTCCATAACACGGTAATTGTCTGTTTAGGTTAACATTTGGCTCTCATTGCTGTTTTGTCTTAGTGAGGTGTGTAAACAAGGACTCAAAGTTAGAATAAAGTTCTAGTTCTGTTTTGGTCCAGCAAAATGAAGATGAAAGAAAATGGATGAAAATTATGAATCATCCTTTGAATCAAAGCATCTGGCAAATGCATGCAAATGACAAATTATATAAAATATTATTGCAAAAAAGTATGCCATTTTAAGTAAGTATGAGTAAAGTAACACTTTATAAAATAATGTCTGACGTCTGTTTATAAAATTGTATTTTATTTATTTATTTATTTTTTGCAATTACATTTTGCATATATATATATATTTTTTTACTACCATCAATCCTGATAATAACTACCAAAAATCATCAGCATTTTAAACGTTTAAATACCAGTTTGCTTACAATTATAACAATGTAATTACAACTTTCTGCAGAAGCAGAAAACAGGAAAAAGTGAGTACTGGCCCCATAGGCCAAAAATGAAAAAGAAAAAAAAATCTCCCCAAGGATGCACAGAAGGTTAAAAGTGAGATGTACATTTTATTGATTATGGAAGTAGTAATTGGTCAAATGATGGAAGAGCATTATAATCCGGTTTATGTATATGCTGATCCATGGTGCATCTTTCCTTTAGTAAACTGGGTGTTAACACAACACAGACAGTGTGTGCAAATAAACGGCTCCATCAGCAGACACAATTCATTCAATGGCCACGACGAAATTCTGGATCACAAGGTTTTCTTCTTTAATGAATGCGCAGGAGTGCTGGAGGCTGACATTTGTCAATTACAGGGCAGGAGTTGTTTTTCCTGCACTGCCTCACAGATTAGTCCCACATGCCTGCACTCTCGGTCCCTATTGAATCAGTTGTCTTTAATGGCAGCAGGGGGAAATTGAAGGGCTCTGTGTGCGATTTGTCCCATTGCTGTGGAGCAGATGGTGGATATCAGTGTCAGGCTTTGAGTGGCGAGTAGCTCAGGGAACAGGAAATGGCACGGCCGATGGCCAGATCTAAGGCAGCGTGAAAGCGGCATTCGTCACACATTTCCATGGCAGCGTCGCTCATTAGCATTACCTGGATATGCATGATAGGGGTTGATGGGCGAACAGGGAACAGGGGACATTTCTGCGTCATCGGGACATACCAAGTGATAGACAGAGGGGAGGATATTGTGTTGTTTTATATTATAAGGCCGGTATTATGGGAAGATACACTCAGTTTTTAGAATTCAACTTGTGCTTTGGGTTAGTCCAACCATGACAAACATCATCCATCTGAAGGTAGTAAAAACATGATTTTGCAGGAATGTACTAACACACACACACACACACACACACACACACAAACACTAAGATAAGGATAAAGAACAAGAAGTGGTGAGATAAGCTGGACAAAGAAGTGAAAGGTAAACATCCTGTCTACGTGCTTTGAGTTTGAATGTGTTTTCCTCTCACACTGATCACAGACCACAATATCCCACTACAACGCTACTGTTAAGAGAATCTCTCAAACAGCAAACCCTTCCGTCAGTCAGAAAACTGAACCCTCGGCAGGGATAGTTTACTCAAAAATCATTCTTTACATCATTAATAATTCAAAGGTATTATTTACCCTCAGGTTGTTCAAAACCTAATACCCATATACAGTATCATTTAAAAAGTTTGGGGTTAGTAAGATTTTTTAAAGGAAATTAATACTTTTATTCAGCAACTATGCTTTAAATGAATCAAAATGACAGTAAAGACATTTATAATGCAAATTATTTCGAAAATCAAATAACTGCTGTTCTTTCATTCACTTTATATTCATAAAATAACTCTTTCCACAAAAACATGAAGCAGTACAACTCTTTTCAACATTTATAATAATAAGAAATGTTTCTTGAGCTCCAAATCGGCATTAAAATCATTTCTGAAGGATCATGTGACATTGAAGACTGGAGTAATGATGATGAAAATTCATCTTTGCCATCACAGAAATAAATTACATTTTAAAAGCTATTAATAGAAAACTGTCATTTTAAATATTATATATCCCATATTGCTGTTTTACTGTATTTTTGATCAAATAAATGCAGCCTTATTGAGTGCAAGGGGCTTCTTTCAAAAACATCAAATATTTTTTAAGTATTTTTTGAGCTTAACTTAATCAGCTGCATAAAGGCTCAGAAATTCTCAAAATTTGTGTGTTCCAAAATAAATAAAATAAACAAAACAAACTTTTTTTGGCGGGCCACGAGGATGAGGATGAGAAAATAATGACTGAATTTTTGGTTAAACTATCCCTTGCAGGTTGATCTTATCAGATCAATAATTAATGTGTCAGATGAGGGCAGAAGAGAGCGATGCTAGATTACCAAAAAATAGCAACATCCACCACCTCGCAGGAGTTCACAAGCAGGGGCATCAGCTCAACAGTCCGTGTTGGACAAATACTAGCGGGGAGGCGCTGCTTCTTGCCAGAGCACCTTCTGTTGGTGTCACGTTAGTGTCAGTCAGCTTTAATTAGTCTGAGTTCATGTTAGCCCACCGGTGAATGTACTCCCAGCAGGTGACTTTGGCAGCGAGGCAGAGCAGCATAACGACCTTGTGAGAATTTATCTGCTTTTATCTCCCCTTTTTCCTTCCACCGTAAAATCATTTGTCACAAATTAGCATGCCATTTCTTGCCGCCTGGTGCCATTTTGAGATCTCCATTGTTGTTGTTGTTACTGTTGATGAGGGAGGAAATTATAGTGCTCTCCTGATCTTGGATTTGTTTCAATGACAGCTCACCTGCTATCTACTGCCGCCACCTCAGAGGTCAGAGTAAGTGGGAGTGCGGCCAATCCGTACCAGGCGAGTACATTGTGCTCCATTCTTTCTTTAAGCTCATTAAAGCGCTCATCTGTTACTCTCTTTCCCCACACATCTACTGCACGGCCTTAAAAATCTATAAAAATGCTTTCTCTCTTTCAAATACCTGTGCTTAGCTCGGCCCGATGACAGGAGCGAATAGTGAAGCACAGTTAAAATGGCCCTAAGCCCCAGCAGCCTTAACCGCAGTCCCTCAACATCAAATAGACATCCAAAGCACACTTGAAGCCCTGCTAATGCGAGCCAATTGAAGTCTCCAGACCTGCGCCAGGCCGCGCAGTATCGCTTCCCCTTGGCAGTCATCTCTGTGGTTAATCTGATCACAGTGCAGTGTTAACAACACATGGCCTGGCCCTGGAGCCTGCTCTAAATGAGGTTACATCCCAAGCAATACCTTGATGAATAATTAAAAGCCCAGACGCAGAACTTGAAGTGACTTAGCCAGCGACCCTGGGGTCTAATCACATGGTCAAGCCATATTTGGCCATCTATCCAATGCCATCGCCGTCACTCACTCTATTTTTCATGTGCCCTCGTTCTTTCTCGCATACACACACTCGTGTGCGTGCCCAGTCATCGCTATGGTTTGTTGGGCATCTGCCAGAGCTGACAGTGAGCATGATGGCCATGTTATTCTCCTTTGGGCTCACAGTCAGACAACTGCTGGCATCTGTTAGTTAAAACAATCTGCCCTTATAAACAGTGAAAGTGTCTTTGACGTTGATCATGTTTTTTTTGCGTGTGACATTTTTACACAGCATTTCATATACAGTACACACGTTTTTTTACCTATTATCGCTTAATTTTCATAGGTTATCTGTGACATTTAGATGTACTTACTTATGCATAATTACATGCAACTAACCCTAAATCTAATCCCAACCCTATAGTAAGTACATGTTGTCAATTAATATTACTTAGTACCTGTATAATTACATTGTAACAAATAAAGTGCAACCAATTTATATTTTGCATTTTGAAGTTGAATTTAAAAACTGAGGGTAATTTTGAAAGGGCATGTTTACACTACGACAGATGATATTTCATATACTTTTATATTCTAACATGTTAATAAAAAATCCTGTCTTTTCTGTGCTCATTTTTTAGTTTTTTCCCCTGTGCAATATTTTAGTCAGACTGCTCAAACATATAACATGCAAATAAAACATGCAAATTAACTGTACCAAAGTAAACAAAATCTTCATCTGTAAACAAAATAGGTTCTCCAAGTGTCTGGAGCACGGCATCTAATCTGGGTCTGCATGTCACAAATGAGAAAAACACAAACATAAATACTACACCTGCATACAGACCAACACTTCACTGACAAACATGACTTCCAGAGCTTCAGATCTTTGTAGTGTGAAATATTATAGCTAATAATATAATATAATATAATATAATATAATATAATATAATATAATATAATATAATATAATATAATATAATATAATATAATATAATATAATATAATATAATATAATATAATATAATATAATATAATATAATATATAAATACCAAACCAGAAAAACATCGAAAAACATTGTATTTACTGCTGTAGAAACATTAAAACTAAGGCTTGCATATAAATCCAGTGTGACATCAGTTCTCTTTCACCGTGGAGTGGGAGCCATTAGGGACATCTTTATGCCAAAGGCCTTCATCCATATCTATGCATCAGTTTAGAGAAGCCAACATACGACATAAAATGATTCCAGATAAAAGAGATTAAAGAAAGGTTCGCCGTTTTTCCACGCAGTCTCACTGAGAGAAACATGAGGCACGGTGACCTTCTGAATCTAATTTACAAACATAAAAGATATTGCACTGCCACAGAAGTATCAAAGGACTCCGAGAGAGCGGGAAAATACGTGAATGTGGAAAAAAAAAAGTTTGACTGCTCAATGGTTCTCTGTGAGCATGATGTGTCAAGGTTGAAAATGATGAAGAATATGAAGACAGGGATTAGATGGGAAATTGTTCCTCTATTTTACTGACTGGTATTCAGCTACTCTGCTTTGATGCTGGTGATAAATGTCATGCCCAGATCCACGTGGCAGCTGGGGAACTGGGATAGAGGGAGGAAGGGCCACCCAATTTCAGATTTTTTATTTGCCTGCAAGTGCAAAAATGTAGTGCCTGCCCTCAAAATTACCTCATGCTCTCTCTTCAATGACTAAGGGAATCAAAAATATCTAAAGTGGAAAATGTATTCTTTTTAGAAAGGCCTTTAGAAACTCAAGATGTTCAAATGCGTTATTTTTTGTCTTTGTAAACCGCAACTATGGGATTGTTTTCATTTCCTCCAACCCTGAGCAGGGCTCATGACCCTGAGGAAAAAAAGCAGGAACACTTACTAGCATTTTCTTTTTTAAATAAATAAGGTTATCTGATAAAAGACTCAGACCCAGGGTTATATAATCCATTAAATCTTGCTATATGCCCCTCTTCTTTAAGATTAAGCAACGTTTCCATGCATGTGCAATATTTTTACACGCAATATTTTCATAAGGCCAACCCAGAAGCAAGTAGACACTATAAACAGTTATTCATAAACGAACAGCAACACTTTAAACAGTTTTTACACAGTTCCTCTGAATTACAGCTATTATGCGTTAAAAAACCCACCATGACATAAAAATCAGTTGAAGTGTAAATAAAAAAAGAAATCTGGATGGAAATTGCATGGTGCTGGTTTAATAGCCCTGCCCATCAAACAGATTCAGGCCTGCTGTGATCTCTGTGAGTGCTTGACACCTGTGACGCATGTGCCTCTTTTGTTTATGTAGAGATGGCAGTATAAACATGTGTCCTCCCTGGAGACGTATGGTAAATTTACCTTTTCGCCTCGACGCTGGACCGAAACATCAACATTAATCTTTCTCTCAATGAGACAGAGAGAACATTTGTAGACATAAGGCTAGTCGAGTTAGCCAAGACAAACCTCTCATATCCTAAAAATGCCAAGAGCCCAGCTCTTATGCCAAAAACCACAGCAGGCCTTAGGTGGTTGGAGAAATCTTTCCAATGAAAATGTTTACATGAAGAAAGCCCTTTTTTTCTTCTGTATAAAGTCGAGCTGGGGCAAAAGCCACACTGACACACATTGTGAGGGTCATAAGTATAGCAACCTGCTGACAAACATGCTGTAGACTGAAAATGCGGCCCTCTTCAGCAGAGAACCTTCACTCACACTCTTGAACTAAATGGAAACATGCAATTTGTCTCTGTGTCTTTTCACTCCGCCACACACATGCAAATACATATGCTGAACATACTAAAAAAAAAGCCTCATTTCAGATAATACAAACATTACCCAGACAACAAGACCAAACAGACCACATCTTAACCCCAAATGGGGCTTTCTGACAGACAAAACAGCCATTGTGGTTGTACTTACGTTCCTAAGAGCCAGTAAAGACGTCTGGGATGAAGGCTTGACAGGGAAGCCAAATGATGCAGTCTAAGGAATGTATTCATGATGATAAATTCACTGTAATGAAGAAATTCACAATATACTGAAGATATAAGTATGTTGCTTGTTCACTGTTTTCTATGTGACCCCATGATCCAAAAAATACAATTAAAATAATATTTAAAAAAGGTACAGGGACTTTACACTTACTTTACATAGTATATGGACCAATTCTCACTATTAACTAGAAGTTTATTAGCCTATTATTAACATATTGGCTGTTTATTAGTAGCCTACTTATTCTACATCCCCAATCCTACCCAATACCTAAATTTAACAACTACCTTGCTAACTATTGATAAGCAGCAAATTAGGAGATTATGGAAGCAAAAGTCATAGTTAACAGTTTGTTAATGGCAAGAATTGTAACCTTTAAATAAATAAATAAATAAATAAATAAATAAATAAATAAAAATAAAAACTATACTAGAAAACATATATATATATATATATTAAAGTGCCCCTATTATGGATTCAATATCACATCCAGAACTGAGCAGGCAACAACAACAACAACAACAACAACAACAAAAAATGCTAAAGATTTTGGACTTGTACAAAGTTGCTAGATAGTATATGATTTTCACAGCAATTGAAGTGTATTATTTGTTCCACATCCAGCCTAACAAATACAGTTACTTTATTTGCTTACACAGGCCAAAGTTTGTTTCTTCCCCTGTGTGTGCCTGTGTTCTTATGTGTAGATTGTGTTTTGCCTGGGGCTCAGCCATGTCTGGACCTGCATACAGGAGGGAGCCGCCACAGCCGGATAATGAAGAGCTCTATGGAGGTGACAGAATGGGTAGCAGGTATGCAGTTGAACTCGGCCCAAACCATCCGATCAACTGCTTTCTGTCACACACATGCACACACACCTACCGCACAGGCATATTTATAGTGCACTGACAGAGCCGCAGACAGATGTCACCTTCAAGCAACAATCACCAGGGGAAAAATACAATGTGTGCACCTACACAGCTCACCAGCGAACTGCAGATTGCACAAACAAAGCAGAACATGAGAACTAAATCAACCCACGTATAATTCAGCTTGATTGTGCCTGTAAGGCTCCGATAAACACACATGCATGTTTTAAGGCCAGTGGTTTTCTCTCCGGTGAGAGATTTTGCTGTTTATAATGTATGAGTGACCGGAGACAGTGGTAGAGCTGTCAGGCCTAATAAGATGAAGGCTGAACTTTATGTATCCATACAGGAGAAGGGGGGTGGATGGGCTTTGGAAGTGATTTTCACTAACTCTCAAGCTGTAGCTCCTCTAAGCTTGGCCCTGCAGTAAAGTGATAAAGAGGAAGAGAGACGGATTGGTACCCGGAGTGGTCGAGAGAGATATAAAAAGAGTGGAAGACAAAGAGAGAGAGAAAGGGGAGGGCTATGCTTCTCAACCTCGAAGCACATGACGTGGTGTCGTAACACATCAATACTAAAACACGGCACGGCAGAGCAACAACCGCCAACCACCCCTCCAGATCCTTAATAATTCATTCTGACGGTAATTCAGTGGGACAAAAGATGTCATCCTTTCTCATTTGATGTCATCAATAAGAAATGGCATTCAATCCCACTTTGCGTCTTTACAGGGAATATTCGGTAAACAAAGCTTGACAGTCGGTGACGAGGGGAATTTGGATCGAAAATCATCACCGGTTGTCGTGTATTGAACTGAACCTTACAAAACTGTACAAGAGCGAACGACAAGTACAAAAACTAGAGCAATCCCATTGCAGATCACAGGGTTCTAATTGTGTGTGTCTAATGTGCAGTAGGCAGCTATGTTCATCTGCCCACATAACTGCAGGCTGGGAGCGAGACGAAATGTGACCCTGCCATTCTCAATGTGTTGACAGTGCTTTAATTCAACATGATACCAGACACCCGCAGTCTGCCCCGGTCTGCTAGAACTGCTGCTAGTTTTATACTCTCAGAGGCACTTAAAATACACAAACATTGCTCTGGACCACAGGGGAGGGGAGGGGGGGGGGGGCGCTAAAAAAACGTTTAGCTCTGAAGCTACTCACATAGTCGCATGGTGGCTTTTCCAAGCAGTGTGTAATATTGATTGTTGCCTTTTCAAGTATGGTTGCATGTCAAAGTGAAATGGAATCAATGTGAAGCTGAATTTGGAGTAAGGGCAAAGGAGAGCTGCATGCCAGAAATGGTGTTGACATGTCCAGTGTGACCTGCTATGCTCCATCTAAAAGTATTTTAAATTTTTTTTTAAATTTTTAATTCTCTTAGACTTATTATGCTGTTTTCATGATCTCATTTTAATTGAGAGACAATGTAGAATATCTGGACTTAAAAAAAAAAAAAACTTATAAACTTTAAAATGCTTAAATTTATATTTAAAAATCTATACTTTTTAAAAAACATTTAAAAACACTTAACAAGGTTTGTTGTTAATATATTGTTAACATATTAAGTCTCGTGAACCAATAGATTTTTTGGTCCCACTTTATATTAGGTGGCCTTAACTACTATGTACTTACATTTAAATTAATCATTTGGTGCAATGCACTTATTATGTACATGCATGTGTTTACATTGTACTTATATTTTTAAAAATACCTATATGTAATTACATTTAGAATTACACTGTTGACCCATCCCTTACACCTTAACCCACCCTTAAACCTACCCATACCACCAAACCTGTCCCTAACCTTACCCGTATACCACCTCAATAGAAGCAAATGTGATTTGCAATAAAATATGAACACAATAAGTACATTGTACTTATTTTTTGATGTAAGTACATAGTAGTTAAGGCCACCTAATATAAAGTGTGACCGATTTTTTATTATTATTTTTTAAATCTAGGCTTATGTTACAGTATATACTGTGTGTGTGTGTGTGTGTGTGTGTATATATATACACACACACACACACACACACACTATTGTCTATTGTTAATTCAGGAATGTTCATTATTAATGTTAATTTATACTTATTTTATTAATTTAAATATTTATTAATTTATACTTACCTGTAAGTGTTTTGATTTATAAACTTAATTATAAACTTAGAAATGTTACTATTAGCATACACATCAAAATTGAAGGTCAGTACATTTTTAAATGTTTTTTTTTAAAGTCTCTTATGCTCACCAAGCCTGCATTTATTTTCTCAGTAATACATAAAAACGCAATATTGTAAAATATAATTAAAAGTTTAATATTGTTTAATATTTTTTAAAAGTTAATTTATTTCTGTGATGGCAAAGCTGAATTCTCAGCAGTCATTACTCCAGTTTTCAGTGATGATCCTTCCTTCAGAAATCATTATAATTTGGTGCTCAAGAAATATTTTTCTTGTTATCAATCAAAAACATTTGTGCTGCTTAATATTTTTGTGAAAACCAGAATACATAATATAATGTTTTGATGGCAGCGTATGTATAAATGAACATTAATCAAGATTAATACATGTTTTAAAAGCAGCACCTAAAATACACTTTTCCTTGTACATTATTTGAATTGAACCTAAAATCTTGTTGACATTGACAAAACAGGTCTGTGGGCTCGTTGTGTCAGCTACCCATATAAAGTGTGAAGGCTGTTCCTGCCAAAGTGGGCTTCTTTTACAGCTCACACAGGCAGGCAGAGCCGACACACAATCCCCTCGCTGACGACCAGCACTGACCTCAGCTGCTCAGAACCCTTTGCTATCACACACAGAGAGCGAGGGAGAGGAGGGAAAGAGAGAGAGAGAAGAAGAGGTGACAACAGTGCCCTGCTGTGAAAGACAAGGGCTCCCATGTATCCTGAGAGCTTGGTTTTCAGCACCCTCAAGCCGTGCCCCTTCATCCTCATGCCACCCTCTAGAGCTCAGCAGGACTCCATTACTCATGCCATGGCAGACAGAGATGAGCAGATAGAACTCTCCAGATGGGCCAACAAATAGTGGCGTATAGCTCACTGTAATGTTTGCTTTGATCATTAACTTAAGAAAGTGATTGTAGTAAATCATGTGACACTGATAATGTAAATAGTACATGAACTTTAAAGAACAACTCATCAAAAAAAACAACAACAAAAAAACATTGTCATCATTTATGCAGTTTCATGTGTATTCTGTGGAATACACAAGTGATGACATCATTGGAATGGAATGTACTGATAAAAGTCTTACTATAAAAATAATGCTAACTATAAAGTTTTAATGATGTGTTGTGAAAAAAGGGGAAATTACAGCTATAATGATAATGACAGAGAAATTATATGATAAAATCAGTGTCATTTTGGTACAATTGAGATACTTTTATCAATTATAGTATATTCTTTTTTTGTATTTTCAATTTTTCTTTTATTTTAATTTAAGTTTTTTAGTTTTTATTTTTCTATCTAAGTGTTGTTTTTATGGTTTTAGATTTTGGTTAACTATAATAACCCTGGTTGGAAATTGTTTTCAGAATTTTTTTTTTCCAGCTGATGAAAGCTAAAACCTTTATAGCCAATCAGAATCCACCCAACTTTAAAGAGCTGAAGCATTTAAAGCTGCATATGACAAAACGGCAGCTCATGCTTATAAAAAACAGAATGGTAACATGCCTTGGTGTGAGCACTAATTACCGTTTAGTTACCGTTCATGGTGTGAATGGGCCTAAACTGCTAATAATTTCTTACCTGAACCTAAGAAAACATCATTCATAATCAGAAAAGTTCTCTATGCATTTGCCCTCCGCGGTAACCTAAGAAAATCAGCATGCACTGCATTTGTACTAATGGAGTTCAAAGTTCCCTGACCTTCTCTTAACACTCAGGTAACTGGATACCAAGATCAGTTGCATGACACCTCGGTTAATATTTTTATCCATAAATACCCCCCTTAGCCCACGTAGCAGATGCAAATATAGCCATTGCCAGGAAAGTTGTGCAATATCATTGGAAAGTTCAGCCCATTAATTAGTGTGTAGTGAACTCTGGTTCTTTTAGAAGCTGTGTGCTCTGACAGAACCGCAGCCCACATGCTGACACGCTATGATGATTTCACATCAACACATTTACGGTCGTGCTGCCCTCCCGAGCGCGAGATTGAGCGGGTGGGGTCATTAGAACAGACCGCAACAGACCGAAATAACAGGCCTGAGTGTGTGAGTGCAGGACCCCTCTCCACAGGAGGCTGGCCTTGCTCCTAAATGACAGGAAAAATAACGCACTGAGATGCTCCTGCACAGAGATCTAGTTTCAGCAAAAATCTGCTTGCATCTGTCAGAATGAAAGGCAGCTGGAGGGGGAGGTGAACTGTGTAAGCATCCAGTATGAAAACAAGATTCCCGTTACAATACATGGCATTTAGTGAACGGACCAGTGAAAGGCCTCTCAGTAATCCTGGCCCGCTCTCTGCAAAGCACTCTCATTAGTATCAAGGGACTCAATATTTGCAACCCTAGTTTAATGCTGTTTATATTTACACTTACAACGTGGACGGCTGCCAATTCACGCGCCGGACCATTTCATCTGGCTCGCTTTTCTCTGTTTTTTTAACTCTCCATTCACGTGGCATTAAACACTCGTAATAATCCGTCTGAAGCAAGCTATTTACAGAGAGGAGGGGTACATTACAATGATGCACTGGAAAGTTTTGCTAGAATGCACTCTGTTCTGGAGTGGAGGTTTAAAATACACTCAGCCCGAAATGACAGAGAGAATGAATTAGGGCACACTTGTTTCTGTGGTATTAAAGGGATAGTTCAACCAAATAATAAATGAATTGTTCACACAAAAAATTTAATTTCTTTCATCATTTACTCACACCCATGTCGCTGTCAAAACCTTTTTTCTCTGTAAGAAGACATTCTGAGGGATGTTTCAGCAGTTTTAGTCTGTACACTGTAAGAAAATCAGTGAAAATACGAGCCAATGTAATGTTAATATGAAGGATTATTATTTTTCATATTAATAAAATATATTTTGAATAATGCATTGCATTGTGTAGTGTTTTAGGGTTGAAGGAAAGTTTATTTTGTTTTAAGATACAGTCATACAAAAGTAAATAATTCACAGAATTTTCTATTTTGGGTAAACTATCATTTAGTAAAGCGCTTGTTCACCCAAAAATGAAAATTCTGTCACCAGATCATCTCATGTCGTTCCAAACCCATAAGACCTTCGTTCATCTTCAGAACACAAATTAATGTATTTTTGGATGAAATCTGAGAACTTCCTGACACTCCGTAGACAGCTACGCAGTACGGTAGTAAGGACATTGTTAAAATAGTCCATGTGACATCAGTGGTTCAAACGTAATTTTTACGAGAATATTTTTTGTGCGCAAAGAAAACAAAAATAACGACTTTATTCAACAATTCTTTACGAGAGTACCATGAAGCATGCATGTGCATTCCTCTGATTTAAAACAAGAAACATTGGTGTGAACGCAAATATAGTTACCATTACAGTTAGCATTCTTGGCCTTCAAACTAAATGGCTTCTCATTGAATCTGTGGTGTATAACAGCACAGAATCATAATGGCAATGTGACCTGTGTTGCAGATGGACACGTTATAACAACTTAATGCAAGAGATTGACCATGAAGTTGCTCTCATTTATAACCCAGTCATGCTTTGTGCCCAAGCAGATGAGAGAAAATAAAATAATATACGTCCACTTGGATTCCAGGCCGGCTCCTCCCATAGCCGTATATGAAAGCAATACCCTTTGTCTTTTATCTGCTAATGTGTCTTCCACCCCTGGGGCTTAAACAGTGGGTCATGCGTATCAGATAAAGCCAGATAAATGGACCAGGCAGACGGATGGCACCAGGTAGGCAGCGGGCTTTTATAGAGCGCCGCTGCGGGCCATGAACCAGGACTGTAGGTTGTGATGAGGACTAATCCTCAATGAATGCAGTATGGACTGAGTCGAAGCAGCATGTGTGGTAATCTCCTCCAGTCTCTCACAGCCACTGCCAACCTCACTCTTTGTAGTGGGTGCCAACCTGGGTGGTGAGGGGAGCTCAGAGACACTATTAAGCAGGGATGGCATCTGGGAGCCGCTCATTCCAGCACTGAGCTCCAAAGCCCAGATTTTCACCGAGAAATAAAGGGAACGGGGGGGACGGAAAGGGGGAGAACGAGTCTTTTGGGCTTATTTTCGGCTTAAGTAAACAGCTTGAGTGTCATTAACATCTTACATTTACATTTGCAACAACAAATAAGACGTGGACTTAGCATAAGGGCTTTGCGACAGGATGCGTGACGAGATTGAGTTTCTTACACAACAAATCAGCAAAATCCTGATTTACAAATGCACTTTAGTCTCTGGTGATCTTCCAACCTGAGATCAAATCAGGCCTTGAAAAGTCTATAGCAAATCTAATTAGTTTCTCCCTCTGATCCAAAAACATAATCAGCCTATAAACGCTCTCCTCTACGCGGTGGACATAAGTGCGGCGGGTTGCGGGAAAGAGATGAGCGCTATTTCTCTCTTCCTGCACACGGTGGTTAAATTATAGAAGAGGAGCCCATGAGAACAGAGACTACCCTTCCAATCTCTTTTCCTCCTCTTCCTTCCTTCCCTCCCACAGAATGAATTAACACCCTCCGCTGCCACCTCTGATTAAAAAAGCTCATTGGAGAGAGATTTGTAATCATTTGTCTATAATGAATTCTTAGAACCCTCACCCCCAATTCTCACCTGCCACAGCCTGCAGACACACTCACAAAGGATATAGAAAGAGATGAGGAAAAAAAGTGAGAATAAGCTACGATATTACCCTCCCTCCTATTTTTTAATATGAATTCTTGATACTCCTTTTTTTTTTTTTTTTTTTTGCTCTTCCAGGCTTACAACCTAGTTTTGTTTTGAGGTCTTTTTTGATGAAATTTCACATTCATATGGAAATAAAATGATATATAACCACACAATTAATAATGTGTAGTGATGTGTAATATGCAAATGATATACAAATTAGGGCTGTCAATTGCCAGTTGGATGTGTTTTCTCATTCAAAAACAGCTGGACGGAGTGCAACGGAATGAAACATAATCTTGAAAAAATTATTTTAAATTGACAGAATGTCTTGAATATGTATAGTTTACGGTGTGAAGAGCCAAAAAAGCAGCAAGACGTGATGCAACAGCCAGTGACATGTTCACAGACCAAATATTTAATAAAAAAATTGCCTATAAATTTATCCTCTGACAGCTTGACAAGATGCATAATGGAATGTATTTTGGACTGTAAGCCAGCGATAGTCTTATGTTTAAAGATATGGAAATAAAACAACAATATACTGACTATTAAAGGAGCATCACTTTGAAACAATTTAGGAAAAGGTTCTGTAATTAGATGTCCTATCAGTTGGATATTGCTCTTCTTGCGTGCACCATGGCTAAAGTGCATGGCCCCACCGGAAAGACAATACAATTTTGATCAGACCTTGTTGTGAGTTTATTGGATCTTTTGAGATCTTAAGCTATACATGTACTCGTCTGTATTTTGTTTGGGTCATGAGTTTTATCTTTTCTGTCATATAACTCATATTCTGTATGTAATTTTATAAATGTATTTATTTTCTCTTTTTTAATCTCCTTATCATATAATGACTCTGAGCAGATCGTGAGCTTTATTGTATATAGTTATCTTTTAAAATGTGTTATAAATAAAGAATAAAAAAGGTTCTGTAATTATGGAAACGTAAAAATAATATAGTGACTTTTCAATAAGCACTTTATGTACTTTATCATTAGTAAATGCAATAAATAACTTGAAATAGAATCATTTTAACACATTTATTGCTTAGAGTTAATGTCTAAAAATACTAATTTTAATATTTAATAATAATACTTTTATATGAACAAAAATATATGTAACATTAAATATGCACACATCTATAATACACACACATTTAAATGCCCATGGCATGCATGCAATAAATGAATAAATAGATAAATAAATACTGACATTTATTTTCATCTATTGTCATTAATTGCAATTCATTTGATTAATCAGCATATCATGTAAATTTGAATTTTTATTAATTTGTCAGCCCCACAAAAAAAACTTTACTGAAACTAAACTAAAACCAGTCAGTATCTGGTGTGACCACCACTTGCCTCATGCAGTGCAACACATCTTCTTCGCATAGAGTTGATCAGATTGTTGATTGTGGCCTGTAGAATGTTGGTCCACTTCTCTTCAATGGCGAAGTTGCTGGATATTGGCAGGAGCTGGAACACGCTGTCGTATACGCCGATCCAGAGCATCCCAAACATGCTCAATGGGTGACATGTCCGGTGAGTATGCTGGCCATACAAGAACTGGGATGTTTTCAGCTTCCAGGAATTGTGTACAGATCCTTGCAACATGGGGCCGTGCATTATCATGCTGCAACATGAGGTGATGGTCGTGGATGAGTGGCACAACAATGGGCCTCAAGATCTCGTCAAGGTATCTCTGTGTATTCAAAATGCCATCAATAAAATGCACCTGTGTTCGTTGTCCATAACATACGCCTGCCCATACCATAACCCCACCACCACGGGCCACTCGATCCACAACGTTGACATCAGCAAACCGCTCACCCACACGATGCCATACACGCTGTCTGCCATCTGCCCTGTACAGTGAAAACTGGGATTCATCCGTGAAGAGAACACCTTTCCAAAGTGCCAGACGCCATTGAATGTGAGCATTTGCCCACTCAAGTCGGTTACGACTACGAACTGCAGTCAGGTTGAGACCCCGATGAGGACGACGAGCATGCAGATGAGCTTCCCTGAGACGGTTTCTGACAGTTTGTGCAGAAATTCTTTGGTTATCCAAACCGATTGTTGCAACAGCTGTCCGGGTGGCTGGTCTCAGACGATATTGGAGGTGAAAATGTTTGATATGGAGGTCCTGGGCTGGTGTGGTTACACGTGGTCTGCGGTTGTGAGGCCAGTTGGATGTACTGCCATATTCTCTGAAACGCCTTTGGAAATGGCTTATGGTAGAGAAATGAACATTCAATTCACAGGCAACAGCTCTGGTGGACATTCCTGCAGTCAGCATGCCAATCGCACGCTCCCTCAAGACTTGCGACATCTGTGCTGGCATTGTGCTGTGTGATAAAACTGCACATTTTAGAGTGGCCTTTTATTGTGGCCAGCCTAAGGCACACCTGTGCAATAATCATGCCGTCTAATCAACATCTTGGTATGCTACACCTGTGAGGTGGATGGATTATCTCAGCAAAGGAGAAGTGCTCACTAACACAGATTTAGACAGATTTGTGAACAATATTTGAGACAAATAGGCCTTTTGTGTACATAGAAAAAGTCTTAGATCTTTCAGTTCAGTTCATGAAAAATGGGGGCAAAAACAAAAGTGTTGCGTTTATAATTTTGTTCAGTGAAGCTAGCACTTACTCTTGAAGTAATGTGAATATTATATCTTTTCCCACATATCTCAGTTTTCATTAACTTATAAATAGCTCCCAATTGTAGCACATTACTCACGGGTGCATATATCACGGTTTGAAACGCAATCCAAATTTGTCTTTATTAATAACCTTAATATATCATTGGAATGCAGAGTGTGATGGATTAAAGGCCCCATATATCCCATGCAGAGCTGATTAATTTGTGCTCTGGAGGTTCCCGCAGCTCTCTTGCCCTCCTAATGAATGTGCACAGCCAGCATGGACACTGTTGCCTCTGTGACCTTTCTGTTTGAGTGCCAGGCCATCTGTCTCCCTGTGTGCACACGCTCCTAACCTGCGCTCGAACGGACGCTGCTTCGAAGGCGTCACCCTCGCTTATATCTCAAATATGAATCTATGTCGGTAGAAACCTTGAGCCGGGGGTTTACGCTGGTGCAATAGGAGAAAACCACAAGAAAGTATGAAGGTTTTCACACCTAAGGGATTCGCTGTCGAGGTGCTGGGGACGTCAAAGCAAATTCAATTACTTATTCCAACCTGCTTTTATTAATGCAAGGCAGACGCGAGTGTTTAATATCGCGCTTTGCTTTTTATTACATGTACGGCCACCTTCATGGCATGATATTACATGCAGCAAAGCTCTTTAGTCCTTAATCTGTTCAAGTAATAGATTTAAAATGATACCTTCTGATATGTCAGGTTTCATTTTGACTTTGCGGCGTATGCGCATATGTCAAGCATGAAATCTGCCAAGGCAGTATGATCTGTAAGCCACAGTCCCATGTCTCAGCCTTAATAAAAATGACACATTGGCTGTTTATGATAAGAGAGACGGAGAGGGTATTACCGCTTCCTGCTGAGCGACGTGCCGTAATGGTGACTGGTGGCAGTGGCGAGGTGGCACGGGGGAGGGAGGCAGACAGGTGGCGCACATTTGGGTGTGATAAATCTGCTCTTCTGTGGCAGGGAGCAGCCTCGGCTCAGAGCTGCTGGAAATGTCAGCTAATGTGAGTCTCACTCAGGAGGTTAGGCAAGAAAGCACTCTCGGGGGAGATGCGAGAAGACAGGGAAGAAAGAAAGAGTGGAGACAAGGAGAGTGGGCTCCCCAGGGGGCCTGGCAGGTAGTCTGTCTGCTGGGCAACTTTCCGCCTGAGGTAAAATAATATGGTTGCTGGAAAGGTGACACTGTCCTCCACTGCTCTGCAATCGTTTCTACTCTAATGATGCACCTGTATGTATGAGAGATACTTCCTGTGTGGGGCTCAAGGGACAACTGATCGTCAGACATGGATCCAGGTCATTGTTTACAAACCTAAAGTCTTGACCTATGCTACTGGGCCAAAAAATACAACATGGATAAAGCAGAAATGTATTTATCATATCTGACTACAAAGCTAACCCATTTTCTCATGCAATTCATACTATAGCTTTTTGCTGGCCACATGACTGTACTGAATATAGGATGGCACACACCAGCATCACTTTTATCAGTCGCCCTTATCTCATTCCAAACCTGCATGACATTCTTTCATCTCTGGAACCACATTGCCCATCACTGTATGGACAAAGATACAATTTTCAACAAGAGGTATTAATGCTATAAACTTGCCATATACAGGTGCATCTCAATAAATTAGAATGTCATGGAAAAGTTCATTTATTTCAGTAATTCAACTCAAATTGTGAAACTCTTGTATTAAATAAATTCAATGCACACAGTCTGAAGTAGTTTAAGTCTTTGGTTCTTTAATTGTGATGATTTTGGCTCACATTTAACAAAAACCCACCAATTCACAATCTCAACAAATTAGAATACTTCATAAGGCCAATAAAAAAAAGATTTTTAGTGAATTGTTGGCCTTCTGGAAAGTATGTTAATTTATGTATACAGGTGCATCTCAATAAATTAGAATGTCGTGGAAAAGTTCATTTATTTCAATAATTCAACTCAAATTGTGAAACCCGTGTATTAAATAAATTCAATGCACACAGACTGAAGTAGTTTAAGTCTTTGGTTCTTTTAATTGTGATGATTTTGGCTCACATTTAACAAAAACCTACCAATTCACAATCTCAACAAATTAGAATACTTCATAAGACCAATAAAAATTTTTTTTTCAGTGAATTGTTGGCCTTCTGGAAAGTATGTTCATTTACTGTACATGTACTCAATACTTGGTAGGGGCTCCTTTTGCTTTAATTACTGCCTCAATTCAGCGTGGCATGGAGGTGATCAGTTTGTGGCACTGCTGAGGTGGTACGGAAGCCCAGGTTTCTTTGACAGTGGCCTTCAGCTCATTTGCATTTTTTGGCCTCAAGTTAAAAGAAGTTGTTCAACTTTTAAAAAGTGTGTCTTTATGCCTTTTATCCCCATTCTACTGCCCTGCGTCTGTGGTTTTTAACTGAAAAAAAAAAAAGTTTTGTGTGAACCTGTCCTAATGCTGTTCTCAGCTAACAATATTTAGTATATTTTATAAATGAAGTTAACTGCTATCTGTGATTTGTAGGCTTTTAAATCTTTTTTGCAGCACTTTTTGCATTTCAGTCTTGCATTTTGCAAGTCAATTCACAAGATTTGACTCAAGACTCACTAGGCTCTAATTCATAAACATCTCTGTTGATTTCTAGTCTACTGCTTAGATCTCACATGCAGCTGAAATATTGTGTAGTAGTAAAATCACAGAATACAAGTCCTAAGAGGTTGTTCTGCGACTAATCTTGTAGCTGGTCTTTAGTCAGACCCTGCAGGTTTGATGGAGAATAAGATGTGAATCACTGGCACTATCCAGTAAAACTTCAGGGGTATTCAACCACCCACTCACTCATACACACACACACACACACACACACACACACACACACACACACACACACACACACACACACACACACACACACACACACACACACACACAGAGAGAATCTTTTATCAAGTTTTGTGCCTCATGTGTAATCTCTTATCTCTCCCCAACAGCAACCTGCCATCATAATCGTCAGTTATAGCGGCCCGTAATCTGCAGGGGGAGGCTGAACTGATCTGATGGCTATCACTACAAATCTCACTGCAAATCACTCAAATGACACAGAGAGCCACCGCACACCAAATCCACAAACCACCGCAGAGAACGGTACTGCTCATACCCTATAAATACAGGAAACAAACTCTGAACAGCGGAAGACACATAAAAATATCTACCCACCACAATTCATCTCTGTGAGCCAAGTCTTGGACAGCATAGACCAATATGTCATCCTAAATGGGTCTGTTGTTGGTCATTCGCTGTGCAGGATTTTCAGTTTGTGCCACACTGCTGATCAAAGCACATACTCACCATTAGATGAGCAGAGTGGTCCAGATCTGCTACAATTGGTGTCCATTAGAGAGTGCTCATGTGTGTGAGTGTGTGTACACTTGAAACGAACCCCTAACTGTTTCTACCATTGTTTGAGAGTCATTACAGTGCATTGATGTTGGATAATAGTGGTTGATTGCAGATCCTTTGTCCTGCATTGTGTGGTTTTGCATTAAGCGGGATTGTGCTGTGACATGCCTTATGAAGCACAAAATCACAAATAGGTTTTAAATTAAGATCTACTTGTGCCCGATTTGTATGTACTGTATATTTCTATTATTCATTTCAAAGGATAATGTTTTTGTAACCAAAATGTGGGTGTGTGTGTGGGGTAAGTTGTGTCAGTGGGTAACAAAGCCTAGATGCACAAGAGATAAAGTGATAAGCAATAATATTAATAATAATAATAATGTCTCTTATGTTCACCAAGGCAAAATAAGTAATATAGTTTAATATTATTACAATTTAAAATAACATCTATTATATTTTAAAACGTAATTTATTACTGTGATGGCAAAGCTGAATATTCAGCAGCCATTACTCCAGTCTTCAGTGTCACATGATCCTTCAGAAGTCATTCTAATATGCTGATTTGCTACTCAAGAAACACTTCTTATTATTAATCAATGTCAAAAACAGCTGTGCTGTTCTTCTATGCTTCTGGAAATATTATTACACGATGGATAGAAAATTCAAAAGAACAGAATTTGTGTGTTTATATGTCTTTACTGTCACTTTTGATCAGTCTTATTGATGCCGATAAGAACTTTTAAATCATAGTGTGTATGTATATATGTATATGTATTTGTATATATGTATTTGTATATGTGTATATGTGTCTATATATATATATATATATATATATGTGTGTGTATGTATGTATGTATGTATATATATATATATATATATATATATATATATGGCAAGATGTTCCAGACATTTTTCTTGTAATTTCATTCTGATTTCATCTGATAGCTGACATCCAAAAATATCTTCTTGATTAGAGAGGACAATTTATGCATTAATAAAAAAAAAAGACACAGCTTAGCCCACTCACTTATACTTAAATAAAATCTAGGTGCTTAACTGGTGTCTTTCAGGCGTGAAAAACATGTAAAAATCATTTAACAGGTGTCAGATGATTGCGGTCAGTGATGTCCCCTCCAAAAGCCCCTCTTTATCATAGACAACAGTGGCGAAACCAGGCCCGAGCATCTTATCATCACATGGTGCCTGTGCAGTGAGTCGATCTGGTACAGCTTCACATCCTCATTCATGCCTAAGCATCATAATGTGAGCTTACCGTACAAGCAAACGCTTGTCATCCATTTAGCCTCTTTTAACTGTAAAGCTTGCCTTACTCCCCACCAAAGTCAAACCAAGCAGACATTCATCAGCTCTTGAGGAAGAAAAAAGAAAGACAGATAACATTTAAAGCCTTGCCAATTAGAATCGCTTGCTTCATGTCAGTAGAATAATTTAATGATTCATTTATAGTTAAATTTTCCACCTCTACGATAATGAGGGAATGCATTCCGAACTAATAATATTACAAAACAGTGCCGAACACATCCCGCCGCTTTCAAAAAGAGGATGGCGAAAGCGTTTCTGGCTTGTCACATCAATTACACACTGCCATCCTAATTCACGCCACAAAAAAAAAAAAAAAAAAGGAAAAAAGAGGGTGAGGGGAGGAATGTGAAGGTGAAAAAAAATCTGGAATCAATCCAATCATGCACAATTGTGTATTATATAAGATAAGCAGACCAATTATAATAAGTCATTACAATCACTGGCAAACATATCATTCAGTTGTCATGCTGCTTTTGTTGGAAGCTGTCAGTTCCCCCCTCTCTTTACGCATGGCTGACCATGCCTGGTGGACTGTAACCATGTGGCACTGATGGCCCCCAGTACACACACACACACACACTCACCGAGCGAGAGAAAGAGGCAGGGGACTCAAGCTTGATCTATTTTCACCGGCCTTGGGGTCTGTTTCACACCCCCTCACAGCGCTGACAACAGAACTAACATGTGGAGGTGAAACCAGAGACGGGTTGCCATTACTTGACCTCCTGTGCTCTCGAGCATCCTGTTAAGCTACAACACACACATGTTAGAGGGAGGAGGCGCTGCCTGTGTAAACAAACCAGACAGGAGATGAGATGAGTCGGAGAGAACGAGCATGCCATTCAAGTAAATTAATAGATTAATTGTTTGCAATTAAACGATTTGTCTTAATTGAAAAATCATTGGTTGCTTGGTTGTGTGCGATCATTAGTAGTGAGCATCCGACCCCCCGTGCCCAGAGATCGGGGATAATGAGACTCGGGGAATGAAGTGCATGATGGGGCATGGGATAAGCCGAGTCAGCCTACCACACAAACACACACACTCTCTCTCATCTGACCTCTCTCTGGAAATGAGCTCCACACTCCAAGCTCTCATGGGTAATCATATATGGAGCTGCCCATGATGACAGTTAATTTGAAACTATCTGGCTACTCCGCATGCCCCCTCCTTCCCCTCTCCCGCCTGTCTGTCTGTCTGTCTTTCTCTTGCTCGCCGCTTCTTCCTTTGTCTCTTTCCTGCTTCCCGTCTGTCTCTACCTCCCAGTGCTCCATTAGAGCCCGTTCTCCATGCTCCTGCAATCAAATTAATTCCCCACATTTTCCCGAGGAACCCCCATCGTTCTAGAGCTAATGTTTTTAATTCAATTGGAGCAATCCATATCCAGGCCCATTTCCTGTTTGGTTGTGCCAAAGAGCCCCTCCCTCGGGCGGCTTTAGAGAGCGCGTCTGCGGCATCTCGATAAAAGCGCACACGCGTGGGCATCGCACCAACGAGCGTGCGAGACCGCCTGGCGTGTTTACGTCGCTTCATCTAGACAACAATGAAAAGCGCCGCATTAAAATAAAAGTGAACACACACACACACAAACGCATGTGTGGAATTGGCTGGGATTCTTTAAACTGTAGGGGAAATGCCGCAGTAGCCATTAATGTTTCACAACACATCTGTATCGCTGATATTTTTTTCGCCCCGTCTCATTGCCAAATAGATGAAGCGGGGGGAGGGGGGTCCGCGTCTGTTTTGAAGCCAGGGAAACGGTTCGTGTGCCACTGGTCTCGGCAGACACACTCTTTCCCCGTTCTCATGAATTAATCAGCGGATGTGTGTGTTTGTGAGTACCGGGTGGCCAGGATGATGCTGATATAATGAGCGGCGCAGGGACCGTGCCGGCGCAGAAGCGGCTCTGTCCAGCGTGCAGACCATCATCCCCTCATGGCTCCTCAGCCTGCCCTCTCCCCGTGGAGCACGGCCATGTTTGGCCTCTCATTAACTAGATAAATATATCCATCCCTTCACCTCCCCCTCCTTATTCTCTTTCTCTGTTTCGGTCTTGATATTATCAGCGCTCTGATTAGCCGCGGCCTCAGCCCTGCGGGACCGCGGCAGGGTTACCATCCAGGCGGCGCGCACAACGCAAACGGCACGTTGGATTCTTTCTGTCGCGTAAAACAGTAGGGTAATAACCAGACTAGAAAGACCTGGGAAGCATAGTAGTGTCAGTGGTGCAACAAACACGTGTTAACTCAACGCGTCCAGACACACACACACACACACAACTAAGGCTGCGGGGGTTGCTGGTGATTATTGTGAGATTCAACTGGGCTTTCCAATAGGCAATTATCTCAGTCAGAACACATTTGAATTAGAGCTGCAGGACAGGGTAATTACTGAGGTCAGTAGATAAGGCTCTCTCTCCCCCTCTCTCTCTCTCTGGTCTCAGGTTGAGTCTATAGATAAATCCCTGCAATGCTAAAGCTACATTGATTCAAGAACCGCCACAGGCATTGATCCAAGATGGCTGAGGTGTCACGCCAAGGGAGAACCGTTCTGCTCACCTAATGACACAATCAAGCCCGGCAGGCAGGCAGGCAGGCAGGCAGACACACACACACACACACACACACACACACACACACACACACACACACACACACACACACACACACACACACACAGGGAAGGCAATGACCTATCAAAGCAGTGACATGTCTGTATACATATCACATGTACATCTCAGATACTTCACCTTGGATATACAGCTTTTGACACTGTCAGTGCATGTGTTGATATAAGATGACTTAATTTTATCAGAATGGGACAGTTCTATCAAAAACAAAATTCTGTCATAATTTATATTTCACCTTCATGTCTTTCAAAACCTACATGAATTTATTTCTTCAGTGGAACACAAAAGAAAATATTTATAGCATCCAAGCTATTCTTTTTTGTACAACAAAGATTTTGAGTAAGTAATAAAATGTGTGTCACACAAAGCAATCATATGGCTTTAGGAGACTTGGAATAGTGTCATGAGAGCTACATTGGCTACTTTTATGATATTTTTGTGGTGCATTTAATAATTCTTTCCTAGAGAGCCTATGGTCCCCATCTACTGTCAATGTATGGAAAAACAGCAGCATCAACATTCATCAGAACATCTCCTTTTGAGTTAAACGTAAGAAAGAATATGAATTGATAAACTGATGAAAAAAAAAAGTTTGCTGTACCATAAAACATACAGGTTTGAAACGAAAAGAGTAAATGTAATTTTTTTTACCAATGCATATTTTTTCAGTACTGTACAATAAACAAATTAACATGCAGAGTTATTATTGAAATATAGAAGGGTTTTACATAGTCAAGCTACAGTCTTAATCAATCAGTGTTCATGATACAATATGTAATTAGTTTTAGATACACATTCCGCTGTCATTCATAGCAATTGCATAATGAAAAGGCCAACTGTAATTTTCTTAACATGCAAACATGCTGGATGAAGCTGAGCTATAATTGCAATATCTAGACTAAAGAGTTTATGTGACACTTTAAAATGACGAATGAATGCTTTTGTCCAACTGTAATCAAACTTTAGTACGTGCAAACACACTTAGTGTGGGAGGGGATTGATGGGTCAGATAAACATTTAGTAACACACCATCACATATTTATTCTTTGTAATTATATAACAACACAGCAACTTATTTTATCTGCTCATGTCCATCCATATCCTAATTTTAAAATTGATTTTACCTCTTAAGAATCTTTAATCACCACTGAGAGCAGTAGTTGATGCTCGGCCTTAGCATAACAAAGAAAGCAGTAAAGTCTAAATGGCTCTTAATGAAAAAGTGCATTGAGTGAGAGAGCGAGAGAAGGGAGCAATGTACTCTGCACCAATGCATTGTGGGATGGAAGGTTTATATGTGACACCTCACCATTTCTCTTCGCCTGTGGCTCTTATGTTTATATAACAATACTGTCTCAATCATTCTCCTCAGTTGGTTGAAGGTTACCAGGGGCAAGAGGGGTAACAAATGGACCGGGCACAACGTCTGACAGATAGCAGTCTGAAGGCCAGATAATAGGCTGTCATAATGGACAATACAGAGAGAAAAACCTCCAGAGATCAGCCGAACCCGAAGAACAAGTAGGTTTGCATTATTCATCGTCCCCACGGAGGGTTCGGCAGCTGCATTACATTAGACTCTTCATTACAGTGGCTGTATATTACGGAAAAAAAGCCGCTTTAATGTAAAATATGACCAATTTTTTTTCCACCAGAGGTTGGTTTGAGGTGGGGTAGAGGAATATTATAAGCTCTCTGGAGAGTTTAGTCACTACTTAAATGTGTCTGAGAACTGACCTGCCCTTCGCACCGGTAATAATGTGTTGTGGATTAAAATACGATTCCATCCACGACAAGAGGTTCTTGTGATCATTCTAATGATGACTGCCATGTGGCAGGTCCGGCTCCATAGCCGCCGCTGCAATCATCCTCCTTTAATAAGACACTTAACACCACCCCTCATTCTCTCGCACCTCTCTCTCTCTCTGTCTAGACCAGGCTGTGAGAGGGGGATTTGTTATTCAGTCTGTGGGTGCATTTGTCAGTGAATCTGTGGCATCAGAAATAGCAGAGGCTTTGCTGGGCTTTGGTGCCGTCTGCCCACATCAGTGTTCGGCTGCATTGTGAGACCTGTCAGAGAAAGTTTAGTCTGCGGCCCAGACACATGGCTCAAAATGCCTGTCTGCCATTTTAAACTGCCTTACATAACTTAGTGACACTTTCCAAGTAAGGTTCAATCCGATGACATTGGTTAATACATTCGGTATGATGAAAGAATATGTGTGTTAACATGTTGACCAGCTCCAATAATATACAGAAGGAAAAACTGTAAGTAGGTGCTTGTGTGAAATTATAATTTATAAAATTCACTAGAAAGTGGTTCCTTTTACTTTCATTGTAAGTGCCTTACTGTAATTTTTTTTTTTTTTTTTTTTTTTTTTTTTTAAAGAAGATGAGTCTTTTTTTTTTGTAATGTTTGTGTAATGTTACAATGCTATAAAAGTATTCTTAGTTGTTAATATAATGCTACAAAACAAAATGAAAGGTTCTTAATTTGTATCAGCGGTTCCATGAAGAATGTTTATATATAGGTTTACAGATAAGAACTGTTCACTGAAAAGTTATTTGGGGAACCCTTTTTTGAACCTTTATCTTTCAGAGTTTCATGTAAAAACACATTGTAAAATTTAGCCGTAATTTTTCATTCTCAATCATCTGTCCAAAAAAATGCTGAAAAAACTACTCCACAAACAAAACAAAACACACACTTCACTAATTGGTAATAGTTCAGAATTATTTATCCCCTGTCTGAAAAAAGGCACGACTACCTGCCTATCACATTCCTCCAAGACACCCTATCTGTGTGTGTGTATGTGTGCATGTGTCTTTTGTACCTGCCCCTGCCGCTTCTATCTCCCTGCTCCTCTAATTAACACTGCTGTCTGGCTTTTTCCGACAGCGGGGCTTGTTTGCTGGTGAGTCAGTCCCCTTAGAGAAAAAATAAAAAATAAAGACGTGAGATTGTGTCTGTCATACCCCATCCAGCCTAACCTGCTGTCGCCTGCCTCACCTCTACTCTCTAATCATTTATTCATGTTGCGCAGTCACTCAGTTCAGTCAGTCAAGACGGTAACACAACATCTTTACCTGTAAAGTTGTGCCAGCTGGCCTCAATGCTACTGCTGTGACCTGGGTCAGGGTGTTGTGTTAGCATAGAGTTTATGCTCACGACAAATACAGACCACATGAACTTTAAGTTGGGTGACCAGACATCCTTGTTTTCTGGAATGTGTCCTTGGCAATGTCCACATTTTTTTTTTACTGCACATTCAAAACAGCCCAGAAAGTGAAATAACACCTATTGTGAGAAATATTGCACATTATCATTGTCACATACACGTTGTAATTTCATTTTCCATTTATGAAAAAACACACAAATAAAAATTCAATTTTACCTCTGAAGTGTTAGCTTCTGACTTTTCTTCTCAGAATTGCAAATTTATATCTCCAAATTGTGAGTTAACTCAAGTTTACATGGTATCTCATAATTCTGACTTTTCTGTTAGAATAGCAAGATATAAACTCAGAACTACTGTATGAGGGAAAAAGTCAGAACTGCGAAATAAAAAGTCACAAGTGAGTAGTAAAAGAATATGTTTTTGCAATAGTTTATCACAGTACTACATTTATCATGGTCAAAATACACAAAGTTTGCAGTTTGGGGAAACTTTTTGTGCAAGAGTTATGAATAAAATCTATAAAAACTAAACTACTAAAAAATTTAATTCAAGGCACTTACAAATTCTTCCTCAGATATAAGAAAGAGAGGGAGAAAGAAGCAGAGATGAAAAAAGAGAAATGGAAAAGACAGACTCTCAGTCCCCTGAGAAAGCGGAGTGATTAGCGTTTCTGAAACATGAGCAGTTATTTAAAAATCAATGTATTGTCATTAAAGCTGAAGATTGTTCCCTGGGAGAGCAGGTATTGATCTACGCCTGTGCCCACTGGGTATCGACCGGGTCAGTAATTTGCTTCCAAACATATGTGAAGAATGGGGGTGTGCTACAATAATGGCTCTCCACTATTATTACTGTCTTACTCAGCAGGCAATGCACATTAATTACCACCAGTGAGACTCACTGAGAAACATGATTACAGCAGAGACGATATATGAGCTCATACCGAACCTCTCATCACTGCTACAGGGTACAAGTGCATCTGATTCTCTCGTGATAGTGGCGATAACGATTAAAAACAATCTTTTAAACAGTTTTCTGTGTTTGATTCCATACGTGATCTCTCAAAGTTCTTGATTTTTGACTGCCTTAAATATGTACTTCATTCCGGCAGCACTTAAACCAAAGTAAGGCTGCATTTTGACATCCATTTATTCCACCCTAGAGTGCTTTATAAAAGTGTGTGTTTGAATTTCAAAGCCCTTCTCTTTAATATAAAGTGAATTATTCACAAAACAAGTAGGGGATTATCATCAAAAGCATTTGGATAATGTAAAATTCAATGCGCCAGTCCTTACAACGCAAACGCAAGGGAAAATATATGCACAAATACACACTTGCTAACCAAAGATCAGCAGAATCTGTGCGGCCCCATGCCAATCAAAACCCTGAACACATCTCTCCCAGCTGATTCCTCAGAGCTTTCACTATGTTTCAGTGATGAGCTGTTAGTCTCTGCAATGATACATTATTTAAAGGAAATTACAAAGAGGTGATTTAATAAATACAGTTCTCTCCCAGGCAAAGACCTTGAAGCTTTGTGTTTATCTAATCCTTTGAGTTTGTGTGTGCTCTTTTACTGTTCTGCCTGCTAGAACAAAACCCAATCATTAAAAATCCCTCTTTAATATTCATAATCTCTTTTGAACTGTAAATTCCATCTGTAGTTTAAAGCGATGACTCACTCATAGAACTGCCTGTAATCCTCTCTCTGTGCCGGGTGGCTCTGAGCCTGGATGCAAAACAGGGCGACAGCAGGGCCGTATGAAAGCTATTGTCGATGGAATATGTTAGTGTGACAAACATATACTGAACAACATAAAGAAAGGCTATAGCTGGTGGTAGCAGTCTAGTGTTATTCTTATTAGGTGGATAACACAATGTATGGTCCCACTTTATATTAGGTGGCCTTAACTACAATGTACTTACATTTAAATTAATAATTTGATACAATGCACTTATTATGTACATACATGTTTTTACGTTGTACTTATATTTTTAAAAATGCCTGTATGTAGTTACATCTGTAATTAATTTCTGTAATTACATTTATAATTACTCTGTTGACCCATCCCTTACACCTTAACCCACCCTTAAACCTACCCATACCACCAAACCTGTCCCTAACCTTACCCGTATCCCACCTCAATAGCAGTAAAAGTGTTTTGCAATACAATAAGTACATTGTACTTATTTTTTTATGTAAGTACATAGTAGTTAAGGCCACCTAATTTAAAGTGTGACCCAATGTATTTATATACAGCAAATGCCTTACAAGGATTTTAGACATTCTACTATATATGCATTATATTACAGCACCATATTCTACTATACAAGTGGATTTGCATGAAAATTATATAAATAATTTAAAACTCACACATAATTTTCACATTCACAAAATTCTCACATATAGGTCATATGCTCACTTTTTTACTTTCGTGCCATTGCCATGCTGACATTTCATGCCTTCAATTATTAAATGTGGGATTTGCTACTGTGGAAATGCACCAAGTAATTTTGGTAGATTTTTTAAATTTAAATTTTTTTTTTTTTTTACAAGGGGTACATTTTAAAATTTCTTATTACTATGTAAATATAACATTAAAAAATGTAGGAAATTTAAGCATATTTTCTTAAATATGTTTAAATTTCTCTTATTTACTTAAGCAGTTTACTAGGTGTTTATATATTTTCAATTTAATATTATGCTTAAAGAGGCTTCCCTTCAGAATGCAGTTAGCATAAACTGTAAACTTTGAATCTGTTCCCATTTATCAACATATATACCTAGATATGAATACTTGTTGCAGTATTGTCAGTCTGTCTCACATTGTAACGACAATCGTTTAAAGTGTGAGATTTTGCAATTTGTCACAGATCACAAACAGATCATAATGGACTGTAATGAATGACATGTAAAAGAGACTCAACATTGAGGTCAAGGAAGTCTGACTGGGTCATATATATATATATATATATATATATATATATATATATATATATATATATATATATATATTATATATTTTACTTATTAATTACTTCAACAGTCTTAAAATCTGTTTAAATACATTTTTTCAAAAGCTAAATTATTCCAGTAAACTGATGCTACGAAACTAACTCTCTAGAGAAGCGAACATACCATTCTCTGCTTTCTGCTAAATGTCTGATTTATAATTAGATAATAAATGAGTACCACCAAGCTGCAAGATGCAAAATTAGATCAGATCAAATTAGAATTAGACAAATTGACACAAAACCTCTGTAGCAACAGACTGATGAGTGCTCACCAATCACACAGCATCACTACGTCTGCACCATCCGCCTCTTGAGCGCGCAACCCATCATGTCATAACGGATTCAATGCACCGAGTTATTGCCAGCCATTCACATTACCAAAACTTGACTACAAAAGCCACATCAATCCATAAAGCATTTATTAGAGGTTGCTCCATTTGGTCCCCAAGCAGATGCTATTGTAAAGTGTAATGAATTCATTATCAGGGTTAAGGTGGGGAGAAGGGCAGCTGAGGAGCTCTGTAGTTTTGAATTGGTTATTGGGGGCTTTATCTGTTCCTCACTGCTGAGAGGGAAAAGCCAGGACACATATCACAGGAAATGAAAGAGCTGAATCTTCAATCGAGGTGGATAAAAAATGTATCAAAGGGAAGATAAGAGAGGCAGGCCATGAAATATCCTCCCTGAGTGCTTTGGGATTTTACATGGATATGCGTATCTATGGATACCAATCAGTTGTGCACCGTGACCCGCGATTTCAAGAAGATGAAAAAGTAGAGTTTGGAGATTCGTCGCTTTTCCTCCAACGGCGCCGAAGCAAACTTCCCCCACAATGCACCGGCAGACTGGTGGGAAGCTGTAGTTAGGTTCTCCCCCAGATGGCAGAGACCCAGGGGTGGCACGGGTTGTTGTTTTTGATGAGCTGTGCATATACAAAAGCTGAACATCTGGAGCTGCCATGTGGCCCCTCCATTTGGCCAGACTCACACCTCCCCGAGCCAGATGCACCCAAGCAACTGCGAGCTAAACAGCATGAATCATTCATAGGCGAGAGACGTAAACACACACACGCGCTCACACATCCATGCCGTGCTCACATGGGAGGCCCAACAACGACTTTGATTAGACTTCTAAAAAGCCATGAATATGCAGCAGGCATTAACGCTGTTAGGAGAGACTGATTTGTCAAATTGTCCATATTTCATTAAGATGGAGTAACACCCTGAGGGCTTGATAATTAAAAAATAAAAAGGAATCCGCCATCCAATTGCCATGTTATCTCAATTATTGAGCTCTTGTGTGCTTAATTAACACTTAGCAAAGAGTTAAGAAGTGGTCGGCATGCTCGATGTAGTTGGAGGGAATTACGAGAAGGTGAGTCGAGACGGGTGGGGAGAAGGAGACAAAGAACAGCGATTCACACTCCTTGTCATTGCAGTCGGATCATTCTCATCGAGCTTAATTACAGTTAAAATGAAGCGACGTGCTTGCTTACAAATATCTAATCACTCGAGCGTAAAAGTCGCTAGAATGCGAGCGAGGAGATGAATGAGGTACAGAACGAGAAGAAAAGCTAATGGCACACGGCCAGCTGTTAATAAAGGAGTGTGTTAAATGCCAACTCAGTCCTGAGAGATATGAAACCCTCAGAAACGCATAGGTGTTGTTATTTATGGTTTGGGGCAGCTGAGAGCATTGTGCGGGTACCGTTTAATAATTTTAAGAGAAATTGCAAAACCGGTCTCAGATTTAAAGGGCATATGCTTCTGCAGTCGCCAGGACAGAGACATTCATAGCACTGGGAATAATAGGAGAAGAAAACAGTTATTATTAATGAAAAAGTTAATAAAATCTAATATAACTTGGAAAAACTGGAACTAAATTAAAACACTATTAAACTAAAAAACGAACTAAAATAAGTTAACAAATGGCCTCAAATGAATTTGACCCGTCTCACTTATAATATTGTTCAAAAGTTTAGGGTCCTTGAGACTTTTTTTTTTTTTAAAGAAATTAATACTTTTATTCAGCAAGGATACATAAATTTAATCAAAAGTAAGAGTAAAGACATTTATAATGTTCTATTTCAATTTGTTTAATGTATCACAGTTTTCAGCACCAAATCAGCATATTAGAATGATTTCGGAAGGATCATATGGAGTGAATAAATAAATAAATTGCATTCTGAAATGTTTTAAATTAGAAAACAATTATTTTAAATTGCAATAATATTTTACAATATTACCATTTTTACTGTATTTTCAATCAAATAAATACAGCCTTGGTGAACTTCAAAAGCAACAAAAAAATCTTACAGACCCCAAACTTTTGATATTAAACATGTAACACTAGACTGTTAAATTATACCAGTTAGCACATTAACATTGGCACCCCTAAGAAATAAAACATAATAAAAATAAACAAAAATGAAAATGAAATCAACAATGCCTAAGTGAAAAAATGAACAAAAACGAATGGACAAATTTGAAGTAAAATGGAAATAAAAGCTAAATTGAACAACCTTGGAACAAACACATGAAGCCATTCGAAGCAACATGTGTGTCAAGGTCACACAGGTAGTTATGGGCTGGAACGTACAGGAAGACTGATAGAATAATGTAAACATGGCTGTATGGAGCATCATTATCTATATTTCTCTCTATACATTTAGCTCAACTTGAGCCGTGAGCAAACTGTGCCCTTGGTAGTGATGATGATGATGGTGAAGGCTAGCAGCGGTGTGTCATTAATGAGCAAGTCTCAAGAAAGTGGACACGTGCAGATAGAAAGAGTGGTGCCACCCTCAGCAGCATTTGCAGCATGTGGTGAGTATGCCACTCTGCTCTAATGAGATGAGCTCTCTACACTAATTAACTCATCCATAACTCTGAGCACTCAATTAATCATTATAGCCAGCTAATTGAAAATAGATAAAGACTGACAAATGTTTAGTCCTCCTCCGAACGTCTCGGCAAAGATTACGGACGTGTTGTGTTTTATTCAATCAATTAAAATAAATCAATTCATTTTCATTTACGCCGGGATTCCTTAACGACTGTATTTATCCCAGTTCGTCTGTGTTTTTTTGGTTCACTCAACGCCTCATCAGCCCGTCTCTGCGGCATACAGGACTGTGCCTGCGCATTCATATCAATTAATGTGCCAGTCTGATGATGGACAAGGACAACGGAAGGATTTGTTAACCTTGCTCCTCGGGACACGCCAATTACGCTCCAGCAGAGCCCCTTAATGAAGTCGATGGGATATCAATCTGTTTACAAATGCCCGGTGACCAGCGAGAGCGAACCGCAATAAGCTTTTAAAATGGACGTTTTGCATCTCCCATTGTTATTTATTCATAGAGCAGGTCTACGGTGCATAGAATATGGCAGTGTGATTATAAAAGGCTAGACTGGGTGGAAACAGTTGACCTGTGTGGACGAACTCAGAGACAACTGTCCTCATGTGACCCCGTCGCTGATAATCTTACATTACAGTCAGCTTCGGTTGCAGCTCAGACCTAGTAAACAGAAACACACCATTGAAACACGCAATAAAAATTCACTTAACGTGGTTTCTTTAAGAAGACCATCAATCTGAGATTACCTTCCACATCTACAGGTACCTAAAAAAGTCTTAAGTTCCAGATATAGACTCAGTGGTGTCTGCCAGATCAAGGTCACTCTCGGCTGGGGCCGACTCTGACTTCACCGTCTCATTCTGCAGTCAAAGTGCGCTCCTGGTTCTCCATCTCTGGAGCTCTTCCACCGCTCACTGTGAAAGAATAATTATTTAGTCCTTTCGTAAGCAAACCATGTCCCCATTCACGTATTAATCTTTCATATGTTTCCAAGATCTAGCCTTCTGTAATCCCATCTGTATAAGACACAACAAAGCAGAACAAAAGAGAGTTTGCCATGAATAATGTATTGTTTCTCTCATAAAAGGCTTTAGTTGCTTCTGTTATGTTTCACTCTTGCGGGGAGAATCTATTGATCCCTTGTTTTTTTTATTGGGCTCTACAGTGCTTCCGTTCCCTTTATAACAAATGATCACACTACACTGACTTTATCACAACACAAACACAGACACATGGCCAAAAGAAAAACAATTTACGAATGATTGCAAATTATGAATCTTACCAGCAAACCGCAGATGAGCACAATGATTTTTAATTACAATCAAATTAGGGTACTTAAGGGACATGGCCATAAAGAGATTTCATTCTTAAATCTCTTACCCAAAACACTTTACTATGAAAAATAAATATGGTATGATCCTAAACGACAGTGTGCAGGCAGGGACAAATGTGGGCCTGTAAGCCGCATACGTCAGAGCGGCCGAATGAGGCAAACAGCGCTGTTAACAAGAAAGGGCTTTAAATCAGGAGCAGAGAGTACATTTCCTGTGAAATATTAATGTGGCAACCGTGTTTGTGTACAGGGGAACAAAGGCCAGAGTGTTGTACATCAATGGCTTGACAGCACTGCTGGCTCCACAGGCCAAGAACTGCTTATTCATACCGTGACAGGGTTTGAGAGAGAGTGAGTGTGTGTGTGTGTGTGTGTGTGTGTGTGTGTGTGTGTGTGTGTGTGTGTGTGTGTGTGTGTGTGTTGGGGGGGTGGGGTGGGTAGGGTGTGTGAGGAAAGAGAGTCATTTATTATATATAGAGCTGGTGGAGCATGTTCGTGGTCTGCAATGTGCGTGTTAGTTTACAAAGAGTGGTTTTCAGTAAACTCATAAAAAAACTCGAAGGTCTGGAGAGCGGAAAGAGTTGGTCAAGTAATTGCTTTCAGGCTCTAAAATTCACTCACTTTTTATATTCTAAGGAAAACACTAATTTTACACAGCTAATATACAAGGAACAATTCTCTTATTAAAGAATCACAAGAATCTTTACCCTACGGGCTGCAGTGCAGTGCATGAAAATTTCAGCATATGAGAACTATCTGTATTTTTGCCAGAATATCCAACGTAAATATACTCTAGTACTCAAAATATAACTGAACTATAGAAAATATATTCTAATATTACATGATAACAATCCTAATTAGATTTGAGGGACAAACAGAAATAGAAAGTGATGTGATGAATGAATTAGCTCCAGTCAAAAAAAAAAATCATAGGAGACAGACCATTCATAGAAAATTATAATTATAATATTCAATATGACTGGTTTTGGAAATGAAGTCCTGTGTTTTAGCTACATGACCCAATTTTGATAAAGATTTTGTTCTAGAACATGCACTATAGGTGGACATAAAAGTATTATTTGAGTATTATTTATACTACTGTATTATTGTATATATATAAAATTTTTGTACTTTTATGTGCTTTTGTCATTTTATTGGTTGGTTGTTTTAATTATTCTACATAGCTTTAATATATTTAAATTTCACTACTTCAACTTTTCTAATTTATGCCATTTCACTTTACATAATTTAATATTAATATTTTATTTCAGCTTTATTTTTTAATATAGTTTTAGTTAGCAATAACAAGACTGTGCCATAAGATTTTTTTGTGTGGTATGAGCTAATGAAGCAAAAAGAAGCTAAATATATGACAGCCGAATATGGACTGATGCTTTGTTGTCAGATTTTCTGATCTGTTGGTGTGAAATATGAAATGTGTAATCTTGATCAACAGTTTTGGAGTAGACATAGCATGGCTATTATTACCTACATACAAAATAGCAAATAGTGCAAGATTTCCAAGATGGCTGCTGAGTAACCTAAATGGACTTATCTCTGGTTCAGGTCCAGGGTTATGCCAGAAACGGGTACCCAAGAAGATCTGAAATGAAAACAGAGCACTGTCAACAGTGTGCATTGAGTTTTACAGGAAGCTCATTTTGCAACACTATTTCACTAAGATAAAGACCACCTGGTTCAACACCTCTGGATGTGGAACAGCCTGACCTTTACTTCAACCTGCGAGGACACAAACCAGCTTTTATTAAAACCTACAATGATTATTTAAAGTTAAATTGAAAATAAAGGCTTGACATCACAAAACCCAACAATCTCTATGTGTCTGACTCACCACCACAAGTGGTACAGCTAGAGTACAATAATGATGCTGCCTTTCTAATTACACCCTCTATATTGGTAAAGGGATAGTTCTACCAAAAATATACTCATGAAGTCATGATTAACTCACCCTCATGTTGTTCCAAACCTGTTTATATTATTTTCCGCTGTGAAAAAAAAAAAAAAAAAAATTATATATATATATATATATATATATATATATATATACTTATATAAGATAAGGATAAAAGGAAGATATATATGCCAAAATATTTTTAATGTATTTACATTGCATGTAAAATTCCCATCCATTTGGAGAACACAGTTTTAACTAACTAATAAATAAACTCAAATAAAAATTAAATGGGTAAGATTACGTAATTTGAATAAATATAAAAAATTGCAGCATTCAAAATGCATTTATTCAAATTTCTTAGAACTTGTATGTTGTGGAAATTAAATTTATTCAGTTATGAAATAAAAGTATGAAAATGGTTCAAATATGGCTGTGGAACAATCAATATTCAGTTAGTTAAAATGTATGAGACTGCAACCAATAGAATTTATGATAAATATGAAAACCTGGTTATTGTGTTTAAAACACATTCAAGTGTAATATTACCCATTTCATTTATGTATGACTGACAAGTATGCATTGAATTAGTTTATTAGTTAATGTTAAAACTATTTAATCCAAAGAGATGGAAATGTTATGTACATTTCAAATATCTAAATTAGTGCTGTCAAACGATTAATTGCATCCAAAATAAACGTTTTTGTTTACATTATATATGCACGTGTACTGTGTAAATACACACACATACAGTATGTATTTTGAAAATATTTACATGCTTATACATTTATATATTCATATTCTTATATTTTATATTATATATAAATATATTTATTATATAAACATAACATTTTTCTTAAATATATACATGCATGTGTTTGTATTTATATATACACATAATAAATACACACAGTATACACGCATATTTTATGTAAACAAAAACTTTTATTTTGGATGCGATTAATCGCGATTAATCATTTGACAGCACGAATATAAATATTACATGTAGGCCCAGACATTTTCTGAGTAAGGTCTGAGTAAGTTAAGATATATTTCACCATTTGTTTTCAGAGTCAAACAGGCTATTTAACAAGATAAAATGTAGGCCAAGATTTATGCACTGAGATGTAAAGTGGGCATTACATCCCAAAACGTAGTCAGGCAGCTCAAATGTAAGAGCTGGGAAGTAAGAAGATATTTGAAATAGAATGTTACTATAAAAGTTTATAATGAAGAACACTTTCTATTCAGAACAACAATAAGGCATTAAGAAAGTACACGAGTCAAAGTTTTGATTTCATGTTTATGAGATGCTTGTGATAGCGCAGATTCAGCATCACACTAGTGCAGCTGGCTTTGAGCGGCACAGAGCTCCTGTACCTCAGAGCCAGAGAGAGTGATATGGAGAACTCCTCCCTCCCTGTGTCACTAATCTAGCCTGCTCTGCATTGTCAAAGCCCTGTGTTTGAACAATGGAGCTGTCTTCTTGTCTGCTAATTTGGGAACAAACATTTGCCTGCGTGGCAAACAAGCTCTCCCAGGAAGTGCTATTAATAGGATAATTAGGCAGACGGTAATGAGCTGGATTACTGCTAATTATGATAAGATTTGTTTTGGCATTTGCCTGAGAGGCAGCGGAGAGTTCGAATTGGCCCAGGAGTTTAGAGCTGAGCTGCGGAGTGCGGTGCACCTGAATCAACACAGAGACAGTCACAGCGTGTGTGACGGGAGATAACACCAAAAGCAGTTTCCCTCTCCCTAGAGCCCTCGCTGTCGTTTTGGCCAGGCTTCCGTCAGCTACACGCAACCTTGGGCACTGGAGCGCCACATGGGCCAGGTTGTTGTTGTGTGACTGAGCTACGGGACCTTATTAGTGTCAGGCCAAGGATGCTAGAGCTGTGCTAAGCCTTCAGCACAAGGTAAGCCCGCTATGTCAGGTCAAGGGTAACGTAAGCTAGGCCTACAAGCTAATTACCTGATGAAACAAGGCTGATACCACAGCATTTCAGAATTGGAACTAAACAGAGCTTTGCACTAGATGCTTCGCTAACAGAGAACTAGCTGTCAAAAATAGCCACAGACATGCACATCTAGGACCACGTTCACACTGCAGCAGAAAACAGTTGGCAGTCCTGTTTTTGAGCTCTTCATGCAATTATGTTCACACACAGTTCGGTTATTTATGGGGGTTGACAAGCACATTCTAGAACTGAACTCACACCTGTAGATTTTCAGGACTCAGAACTGTATTTTTGCCATTATGAACAGAATGCGACTGGACAAAAAGTTGTCTTTAGAAGGTTTTATAGATCTAGTTTGATAGTACTTTAGTTATTGCCAGATCTACAGTATATATAAAGTTGGATTTGTTACCAAATTTTTGTTCTGATGTATAACCCGGATGTACTATGGCTTGTTTGCAAAGAGAGGAATGCACGCACATGGTACTGTCGTGTACACGCATGGAATTCTGACATGGAATTATTATTTTCTTTGCATACAAAAATTAGCTTTGTAGCTTCATAAAATTAAGGTTGATCTACTGATGTTACATGGACTATTTTAAAGATGTCCTTACTACCTTTCTGGGCCTTGAACGTGGTAGTTGCATTGGTATCTATGCAATATCAGAAAGCTCTCGGATTTCATCAAAAATATCATTTTTGGGTGAACTATCCCTTTAATTGTTTGTAACATTGCAAAAAGTAATCTATATTTCCCAGTTCTAATCTGTTAAATGCAACTATACATGTTATTATAAACATTCACATGTTTTAAAACAATGTGTATTGTGAAATTATTTATTGTAAGCTGCTGTGTGAACAGGACATTTCCAGACTCACACCTGTAAGTAAATACGGTTGTCAGTCCCAAACACTGACAGTGTAAGCATAGCCTATGGTACAAAACTTTCAGATGAAAGGGATTTTAATCTATAGATGCAGTGGAAAAGGAGTACAGACGTTAAAATGCAATTTAACAATGTCTTAAAAGCACTATGACAAGTCCAATATCTTTTACAGTGTCAGTTTTAACAATCTCGTCGTAATGGCTGTTCCAAATTCCCTTTCAGTCCATTAAGGAACAATATCAGCACAAAAGCAAGCAAAGTAATTTGCTATTAAATCGCCTCTTCACGATCATTGCCGAACAGCAGCCAGAAAAACGCCAGGAAGACAAATGACTACGCGGAGAATTAACTGCGGGAGCTTATGAGTTGAATTTCCCTACATCCATGCTGCAACTTGAATTTCTAGGAAAAAAATGAGAGAAGAGAAGAGAAAAAAGGAGATGATGATGATGACGACGAAAAAGGAGGTGGGGGGAGAAAAAAAAAAAAAAAAAAAAGAAATCAGGCACAGTGGTGAAGGCGAGTCTTAATGCGATTGGAGTTAAATCCCAGACAGAGAGCCGCCTCCATTAAAGCATGCCACTCGCCCCAGCAGCTCCTGATAAGACAGCTGAGGCAGGGATTTACGGCTTTAGCTTATCGTCATCTTCACACCAGCCTCGCACTGGGCGCAGGGACCACAGCACCAAATCCTGCATGATTGGGAAGCAAATTAAAGTAAGCAGGCTCATGCGAGGGGAGAGGGAGGAGGCCTGACTGGAAAACAGGTGTGTGTGTGTTTGTGTGTGTGTGGGAGGTGAGAGAGAGAAAGAAATCGAGAATCACCCTGCATGTCACATCTTTTGTCTTCCACCCTCCTTCGACACCCTCACATTGCCTTTGACATATAACAGCGTCTTTTCCTTTTGACGGCACGACGATGAGATTACGGAGAGAGCCGTGGACTCCCGTTTCTGAAATAAAATTGGTTTTATTCCTCCCAACATGTGTTCAGCGAGATTAAGGCGTAATCTTACAACGTTTAATAAGAGCCTGTTTGTGGCCTGGCGGCTGACACAGAAAAGTGGAGCATGCCTGCTCTGCCTTTAATCCTGTTTATTGAATTATAAAGAACCTTAAAGGATAAAGAATATGACTCAAGGATTTAAATATTTCATGGTATTTCTAAGTCAAAGCACTAAGGAAAAAAATCAAGAGGAAAAAAAAAAAGAAAGTAGAGAAATGGCCAGTGACAGAGAACGTTCCCTACAAGCTTTTTAAGCCATGTCCTGATTTTAAATCTATCTCAACAAGATGTATTACCAACAAAGGTGAAGGAAGCACAAGGAAGTAACACGGATATGAGTGGGCCGTTGGCCTTAAGACTGCAATTTATGTGTCATTGCTAACCATGTCAGTGTAAAAGGGACTAATGCATGACTTCATGCTCATAACCGATGCTTTACAGTCAGGAGCGACGGCACTTATGGAAGGCGGTCGTAATTATTCATCGAAAACAGTTTAAACCACACACACACACACACACACACACGCTAGAAGGTTTGGCAATCCCGTAGAACATTAAATCTGATTACAGTCACGATTAATATTATTAAAATGACAAAAGCTCAAAAAGGAACATGGCGTTCCTCGACCACGGTTTCGCATCAAAATAAAGCCCTCACATGAACTACCCAGCGAGCTGTGGCTTTCAAGAGGTATTTGGAAGTTAAAGTCTCCGATCAGATTTAGACAGATTAGAATTAGGGGCTGGAAGTCTGGGCGGGATGGATATGTGGATTTGCTGTGTTCCACGAGACAGCCCTGTCAGTGATAAGTTATACTGAGCCAGCGGGTAAGAGGATTGCCCAAACTAATCCGAATCAAAAGACATACCATGTGAATTACATCCTGAAACAGGTTCGCTTACACAGATTAAGAAGCCCGAATGTAAATCCTCTCATACTCTACTTGGCGCTGCAGAGGATGTGCCTGAAAGAACAAACACAAACATCTGCTTTCGAAATAGTGAAATGGAAAAAAAAAGTAAAGTAGAAAAGGACCAACTGCGTTTAATGTTTAGCATCCTTCTGAAAACTACAAACTGTTAATGAAAAATTTAGAGATTCAGTCAAATTACTTCTCTTCTGTTAAAAGCAACTCTTTCTCTCTCTCTCTCTCTCACACACACACACACACACATATATACGACGTGGTGGGGAAAACACACAAGGTGGGAACTGACACCCGGGCACCCCCTCCAACCAAGCTTTAGTTCAATGAAGCATTTATTTCTTTTCCTGTTTGACAAGGGTGTTTCTATCAAGGCATCTGGCAGTAAGTGCTGTAGTACAAGGCCTTCTGTTGAGACGTCAAAGAGAGTTACACTTCACTGTATCGAGGGAACAAAAAATAGCCTGCGTTTTTCTTCTCACTCTCTCTCTCGTGCCGTTTTCCTTTTTTTCCAGATGCACTGAATAAACAAGGCTGTATCCCTGGCCCAGAAATGCTTCAAAGACTGCAAGTCTGTTGGGAATGCTTCAGAAATGTAGAGCAGTGTTGACTGCTTAGCTTTGCATTTCAACAAAGCTCCCGGTTCTGAGCCCCATGCAGATCTCTCGTCGAGCATACAGGCCCATGTAACCAGTGCTCTAAGAGGATGAGCTCGCTTTCTCTCTGGCACACACATACGCAGCAGTGCAATATATTAATGTATGCTTTCTTATGTGGCTATTCCCAGAATTGCTCATATAACATGATGCTCTTTTGCCTCTTATTTTCTATCTGTGCTCCAGGACTCCTCCTCTAGGCTTCTTATGATTTATAGATTCACAGGTATAGGTGAGCAGTTATGTACATAGTGCTTTGAATGATGATGAAATTGTAAAAAAGACATGTTTTTCCGAACATAATTATCATGCTACCTCGATGTGGATTCCCCATCGTGGTCACCCCCACTCAACTATTTTGCTCAATACTTGTGGGACTTTTTTTCCCCTGTGAATCACAAAAGTAGTTATTAAAATGTGTTATTTTTCATATAGCGATGGTGTCTGGCTGTCAAATTAAATTGAAGTTTTTTCCCCCATTTATTCATGACTTAGGACTGTTATGACTGCATCCTCTGAAAATAAATAAATAAAATGCAATTAAAATAATACATTTTTAAAAATGACACTGTTATGATGTAAATAATAAAATGTAAAAAAAAAAAGAAAAAGAAAAAGAAAAACATTTTCATTTAACTGAAATAAAAACAACTAAACCAATCTAAAAAGTACAAACTGGAAAAAAAAAATATAAATTAACATTTAAAAACCATAATAAATCTGTTTTTTATTTGTATAGGTTTACAAAGTGTAAAATTAAAGCAGAGACTGAACTCATCATACTAGATGTTGGTACTATATATACACTGATGTTATTTGTGACAACATTGATTTCCTCTTGAAGTAATATGTAGCATGCATTTATTATGCAATTTGCATGGTTCATACACTGCAAGGAAAGGTCTAGGCACAGAATATATTAATATGCATGTAAAAATGAATTCAAATCATGGGATAAAAAGGTACCCCATCAGATATAAAAGCAAATAAATGCAAGACAACAGAAAGATCCAATATCTACAGCCATAAGCACAACAAACATGCATTTGATTACAATCCCATCATGTCCTGACAAACAATATGCATAAGCACAAATCCTTTGTTCAGATGCTCTCTGCAAACAGTTGCTTTTTCAAAGCAGTCCATCATGTTTGAATGTCTTCTGAAACGTCATGGTGCCACACACACACTGCTCTCTCTCCCAGCATGACTCTCTCTTTTCTGAACACTCAGCAGCCCCTGGCTGCCTCCCAAGAGGAAGTCTGGGATGTTAATGTGTTTTCCCCCACAAGGTACTGTAAGTACAAACGGGTGTTTTAAGAGGGAAAAGCAAGCCTGCGGCCACCCTGCGGCTCGGAGGGAAAATCTAAAGGCGCGTTTAACATGATCAGGAAATGCTGCATGGTTTAATAGCAGATGGAGAGGTCGTGAAAGCAGGTGCTAGTATCATTTGTCAATAAAGAGATAAGCCTGTTTATCATAATTTTGCATGAGCTTGTTTGTTTGTAGTTTCTCTAAACACACTTTAAAATCAACATCAATTGCTGTCCATCTTACTTCGCATTAGACATCTAATATATTTCTAACCAGAACAAGATATTCAGAGAGGAAAAAAAAGTTTTTGTGATTTTGTAAACTGAATTGATAAAATTCAAATAAAATCAATGGTTAAAAGTGTGCATTCCATACCAAAAGGAGACCGGACATGTTGAGTGTCCTAAAACAAGGCCTAAATAATCATTTGACTATTGGTTAACATTATGAAATAGCCCTTAAGTGACTAGTAATTCTGATTTAATATTTCAAAGAATGGAATAATGTACACAGATTATTTATTCACAATAACACTAGTAATACTAGTAAAATAGCAAAATACTGATTTCATATTGACTAAATTAGTACAAAACATTAATATAATTAAAGTTAATAAACTGTTATTAAAGCATGCATTGCCCTTGCACTTGTAATTGATTTAGTTTTTGACCGGTAAAACATTCTCAAAGTAAGAGAACACTATCACTAAGTTGCTTAAGGCTGTGTCAAACCACAAAACCAACTTAAAATGCATGCAGAGCAGAGAAGATCAGCAGCATGTGGTGTTGTGGTTGGAGGCCTGTTAGTGGTCCACAGGGGCGCCTGCAGCCATAATCCACAGGTGCTCATTAACAGTGAGCCCGGATTGCAGAAATCCCAGATTAACACAGGCCTGGGTTACTGACACACTCTGCTGAATAACATCCTATAGAGCCTGCAGCTCTAATGCCAGCATGACCTTACACTGAGCCAACTGATGTGTGTAAACACTGACAATCTGTAAGGCAGCCCCAACACAACCACGTCATCCAAAATTACTGAACACATCGAGGATGTAGTAAAAAGGCTCTTTGAAAAAGCCTGTATAATGCAGTTATGATTATTGATAACATTACTGAAAACACAACAAGGACATTTGCAATAGTTGGATGCATTGACTGAGATCAGCGGAGATTATTTTGCCGTATGTTGGAGTGCTCCGTGCCCTCAGCATTACGACTTGTAAAGAAATCGACAGAATGAAAAAGAGAGCATTAGAGAGAGAGTCAGAGTCAAAAGCCATCTAGCAGCCATGCACTCGCCATCAGCAGGGCTATGGAGCATGCAGAATGGGCTTCTCAATGCAGTATAACGGCTCATAGAGCTGAAAATGGTGTTTCCGCTCCATTCAGTCCCAGGGCCAGATTCCAAGCTGCTCCGCAGTGATGGAACTGAAGCCATTAGCAATCGATTAGAGAACCAGCAGGCAGGCAGTGGCATCCTGGGAAGCCAGGGTGTGTCTGAAAAAGGGACGGACTGAAGTTAAAGTCTTTATGTAAAAATAATACCGAGCACTTTAAGCAAAGAGTGGTGTTCCTGTAAAGCAGATTAGATGCACAGTTAGCTGCAACGAGATTTCAAATGACAATTTTCCCTAAACAGGAAGTTTAGAACTACTTTATACATACACGTTCATTATACAAACATATAAAACAGGTTATATAGTATAATGTAATAATTTAATGTAGTGAAATAAACTGAAATAAGAATTCAGAAACATTTAAAACAAAACAAAAACAACTAAAACTGACAAGAGGACAAAATTACTAAAACTTTTCAAATTAAACTGAAAAATATAAAAATAAAAATTATTAAAAATGACAATAACCATAACTATATATCTTAGTGATAATACAATAACAGTTTAATGGAAGAGATAGAATTTCAAACACATTTATATGGCTAATGCTAATTTTAGCAACTTTTCAGAGGATTTTAGCATATAGATTAGCTTCAAAGCTAACAAACATTAACTACAACCCAAAAAAGTAAATATCAGATTAAGTACCTGGTCTTGTGTGACCTGAAGATGAAAACACGAGGCATCTACATGCCCAACATAATCTTAAACCCCTCGTGAGCCCTCTGTGAACTGAATGCTAACTAACCTTTGACCTTTCGGAAACTGATTTTGAATTCAAATCAAGTGACAAGCTATCAATTCATCAAACCCAGCAGCAAGATAGAAAGGTTATGAAATGATAGAAAGGTTATGAAATGGGGGCAAAAAAAAAAAAAAAAAAAGTTTCCAGAGAGTTTCAATGAATAATTTTCCATACATACCTCTCTATTACAATGAAAACAAACCAAAGACATACATCTCCATTTGTGCATTTACACCAAGGCAATGAAATACATTATTTAGGGTGCCTCAGTAAGTGCGGCCTCATCTCCTGCTCTAGCACACACACAAACACGGGCAGCAGGTAGTAGTACAGCAAGCCCCCACTGCCGGTGTTGATCTTTATCTGTGCAGGCCTCATAACTGACATTTTCAATTACACTGCAAACAACTAATCGATATTCATGGATTTCCAGGTCAGCGAAGAGGCAAACAGAGCGGTTGGGCGTGCGTGTGCGAGTGTAGCGGTGGAGACAGCACAGGCTGGCAGGGGAGAGAAATAGGGCAGACATGTCAAGGTCGGGATTCTGTTAATGAGGGACTGCCGTCTGCATAATTGAATGGGCTGCGCAGTATCGACTGCTCAAGCAGAAGCGTTTAAAGCGGTCCGGGGCGATCGTTAAGGAAAATCCTCCCAGCACTTTATGTTCCGTGGCAGTAATTTATGCACGGGCATCCGGGCGGGCGCCCCACGGTTCACAGCACTGAATGCAAACGGCAATGAGTGGATTACCCTTTCCAAACGGCAGCCATGCGTGGCAGGCATTTCTGCAATCGAGGCTGCTGTTCTCATAGGGCCGCACTCGTTTATGTGTGCAATTTAAAAACACAGTCATGTCACACGCGCGCTCGCATTCTCTGCATGATTTAAAGTAGCCGCTCAATATTCAAACGCACACACTCGCGCTCACTCAACTGGATGGAACGGAGGAGGGTGGAGCGCAGTGAAATTTTCAATATGTATTGTGTGTATCCATCAGCAAATAATGTTCCTTGGGGGCAAGTTAACTCCCAGTTGACCCTGGTTGCAATGGACTGACAGTTGGGAATTATGCAAAAGGCACTTTGATGACTGTTTCTGGTGCAGACAGAAGGTAAGCAGAAGGGCAGTGCATACACGGGGTATGTCTCTGTATGCTAAAGCGCTCTGTCAAACAGTCCCGTGAGACTACAGATCCAATGGTGAGCCTAAAGATGGGCCTTTCAATGTTACATGTAATATATGAAGATACATGTACATACATTATACTGGATACTTATATTCATAGACACACATTAGCCATCAGTTATTTTAACTAAATTGGCGAACCACAGTCTTTACAAACAAGAGTAAAATTTAGTTTACAGTAAGGTTCAAATCGTTAACATTAGTTGAAGCACTGGGTACCAGGAATTAACACAGAATTTTCCAGGTTTCTATTAATAAATGATAGGGCTGATAAACAATAAAATAACAAATATTCAAAATCTGTATAATTTTTCTCTAAAGAAAAAACAAAAAAAACTTGTAATTGCTACAAATGCATTTAGCAATCACAATATTATCATGTCAATTATTGAACATGTAAATTCATTTTGATATTTTCTGAAGACTACATTTAATGGCATAAATTATTAGTGTTTTTTTTAGTTAACAAGCATTAGGTGGTGGCGAAGGTAATCTATGTGAAAATAGCAAAATTAACATTAACAAATATCTAAGTTCAAACATTAGGGTTTCAAAACAAAATATTATAACAGCAGATAACCAATGGCCAAATAGTATGCATCCCTAATAAATATACTATTGGTCATTGTTAATTTACAACCTGAATGTATATATTGAAACTAATATTAACCAAGAGCAATACTGTAAAAATTGTAATATTGTTAGCTACTGCATTAACTAATATTCAATTCTAAAATGTTACTTATCAGTATTGTGATTGAAAATAAATAAATTCCAAAATATTTCCAATCATTTCAACCCATTTCTTATTCTTTAAACTATCTTACAATTACTTGTTTTCTAATTTTACTATGAGACACCAACAAGCTTCCATAGTTATTTTTTACTAACCTGTTAATTGAAAACATTGGTAAACCAGACAGACAAAAACAGATGTCCCTGGTTGTACAATTCAAGTAACTAAAACAGAGTGTCCTCTGAATCTTTATTGGATAATTCCTCCTAACCAGATAAATTAAGAGACTAAGCAGCTATCAGTTTGCACCTGATTAATACCAACTGCTTGACCAACCAAAAAAAGCATCAGATGTTATATTTTGGGCTAATCCTTGTTAGGCTACAGCACAATCCCTACCTTAGCAAGCAAAGGATTTACCTATTTATAATATTAGATCACCACCCCCCAGCTTTACCCAGACTGAACTCTGACTGACACGTTGAACTTCCCCTTGAGCCCCCCCACCCCTCAAAAGGCCACCCCTACAGGGCATGAGCGCTTTTTGGAAGGGAAGGGGGGAGGCCTACCCGCTAATCCTACTATGTAATTACTGCTCCCCACTGAGGCTCAACCAATTCTCTGAGAATCAGATTAGATGACCTAAATCGTTCTCGTTCCTTCTTACCTCATCAAACATTTCCTTATCTAACAGAGGAAGAGCTAAACATCGCCCAGACACCGCAGCACTCACGCTGCCCTCCCCCCCAACCACACGGGCTGTTTATTTATCACCACTCCCCTGTGATCCACAAACAAGCTGGCAGGGGAGAGCTGAGGCATGCTGGGAGGACAGTCCCGGGGATCAGGGGCTGGGCCATTGAGTCTGAGCTGTGCCGGAAGATAACAGTCTGCACCGTTTCCGCAACCGCCTCGAAATCATGCGGCAAAACACCCGCTTGTGTTGCCGTAGAACAACCCCTCGTGCGGCCAACTGATTATTAATGTGTTAATTATACATTAAAGCCGCAAAATGATGCCTTTACAAAACGAGGAGGGCCCTGTGCCCGTGGAGACGAATGGGAGGGAGCGGTTAGGGCTCTTCTGCGGATACAGAGACGGGGCAGAGTAAAGAGGGAGAACAAATGAGGTCTGTGATCCCGAACCCCCCACACCACCCTCCCCCTTACCCAATCAGCCCGAGCCGGGGCTCTCAGCCCGACAGCCAAGCCTTTGTTGCAGTCTGAATGGAGGTTAAATATCCCTTGAAATCAGAGCTCTTTGGCTTTCTGGATGCATAGTCAGAGTCCCTGAACCTTTCACATGCAAATGTGAGTGCTTTTTATTTCCTTTGTAGCCTTAGTTGGGCAGTGGTGTCATGCTGAAGGGCGATGAATAAAGCTGGTGAATTTGAAGCTTTTCTCGGCTTATTTTCGGCCCCCTCTCCCTTTTCTCTCTCTTTTTATCGCCATCTCTTCCAGCCAGGCCGCAACCCTCCCCTCTCCTGCAGGGGTTTAAATAAGCACAGATGGTCTCTCCTGACCTGCTATTCATCATTGTGTCAAAAGCTCTGTCAGAGTAATGCTCCCTCAACAACGGCCCTGAAGGATTTTGTTTGTTTCCATTGATGAGCCCTGTTAATTTCAAAGCCGTCTCATTAGGGCTTAAACCACCAATTAATTTCTTTTGTTCTTGTCAAATGGCTAATTCTAAACATGAACCGAACCGACAAAGAAGGGTTGCTCCGAGCCAGACAACACCGCCGCTGCTGCTGCCGGCAATGAGGCGTGAAGCAGGTAGAGAGAGGGAGCAAATCGAAAAATGTGAGAGCGGGAGAAGGGGAAAAAAAAAAAAAAAAAAAAAAATCACCAAAAACCCTTGTTAATTTATAGCCACCCCAATGCTAGGCAACTCATTAGCCGCTTGCAGATTTCTCTCAGGCAAAGGATCAAGTGGTCCTATGGGGAAAAGGTTGCAATCACCTGTTGATGGTGGCAGCTAGTGATAATGAATATTTAAAACTGAGAATGACAAAAAGAGACATGCAAATCAAAATACAAACGGGAAAACAGAAAGAGGAGAAAACAGTAGCCAGTGTAGCTTTTTTTTCCATTTGAAGTGTGCTCACAAAAAAAGGAAAAGGAAAAAAACATTTTGTGCCTCCACTCCATTATGGCAGTGCAAGCTGTCATTACGCCCGGGATTGTATGGGTGCCTCATAATATCCAGAGATTGGTAGTTTGTTAGACAGGACTATACAATTTGCTGCAGCCTTGAAGGATCCTTGAGCCTCTCTTGACGACTTACCGCGGGGAATTGTCGAAGCGTTGGCTTTTGTCTGCTGGAGACACAGGGGCAATTATCCAGCCTCCTGTAACGTTTCCCCAGCTTTAATCTCCCGACTGAGAGCAGAAAAGCAGAATGTCTAAGGTTTCAGAGTGCCTCTGGGTTCTATTAGCACACAACCACATTTTTTCCCTCCCTCCCTCTCGCTTTCTTTTTTTTCTTTTGCTGCTTTTTGTTCAGGGGAAGGCGAGTGAAGAGAAGGCCAGAGTCTGACAGGCAGCCTTCCCTTGGGCTTCGAGAAGAAAACATGATTATGTCATAATATATTTTCGAAAAGAGATCCATTTAAAAGATTGCTCCTCTGCCTTTTCAATCTAGCATGGCTCTGCTTTTGTCTGGTTCAGCAGGAGAGGCAGGGGATGACAGATGCGCCAATGAATCAAACAGGGCACCTGGAGAGGTTTTACCACAGCCACAAATACATCACCACAGCGGTAGATGTGTTTTCCACCCAGCTTGAACTGCAGTCCCACAGAGGTCAGTTAAAGTGACCCTAAAATGAAAAGGGAAATAAACAGTGGCAAGAACTATTCACTTATACAAAAAAAAAAAAAAAAAAAAGACTAAATGTGTGACATTCCATTAGTGCTTTACAAAGTGTCAGTCTCATATTCATTCGCATTTGATGGGCAAATTTCGGCCAGCTATGCTACACTATGCAGATGAATAATATCTTGGTAAGGATATGATATTATCCTGTTGGCCTTAACTTCTAAAGCGAATCTGTAATATTGCCACTTAGCTCATTTGAGCGAGAGAACATTTGTCTTTATTAAATAAATGAGCAAACAGAGGGGTTACTGTAGACATCAAGACTATGCTGAATGTAATACTAAACAGTTGAATTACATATTCTTTTAAATATCATGGTACAGCAATTACACTATATCCCCTCATGTTTTAGAAACCCATGTGGGGTTGCATGGGTTAAAGTATTAGACTGTGTACTAGTACAAGCCATCAAATCCATGTCTAAGCCAATTAAAAGATGCAACATGGTTGATGGGGATGAGTCAAAATTAGGTTGTGCAAGTGAGCCGACATGGCTAATGCTAAAGAACCCATTGCCTATTAAAGCAACGGTCCACACAGGGTTCATCCATTAAACTGTGAAACATTAAAATGGCCCAAAGACATTAATCATAAACACCAACTTGGATTTGAGCATTTAAGTCTATCGAGTCATTTTACTGACCCATAAGCAAAGAGTATGTGTCCATTACCAGCGGCTGTAATTGCAATCCTGGCAGGAGGACACAAAACAAAAAGCAGTTGTATTAAGGTGTTGACACCGCAGTTTAATTGCCAAGCCACTGAAAGGGAACACCTAAATGCACTATGGCTCAATTAGAAGAATAAATGCATTAGTTACTGGGAAACAGCCTCAGTATACAGATACCATTAGCAAAGAAAAGTTGGCATTTAAATAAATAGTGTAGCATTCAATACAAATATTCTAGTATTTTGACCTAAAATAAATTCCAGCCACTCTAAAAAAGACTTTTGAAATTTTGTATTAACTCAAAAAAAAAAAAAAAAAAAAAAAAAAAAAACTAGATATACCATCTCAAATGAAGCCCTATAATATGATGCATTTAACAAATGCAAATTAAACTATGACTCTTCTCTGTTGGATCTACTGTTTGAGCTACAGGAACACTTTGGTAGAACTATTTACCGATGCGGATTAATTAAATAAAAAAAATAAATATGGTGCATGATGCAAAGGGACACTGAAAAAAGGCAAAAAGGTTTATGGCACTCACATACATAAACCAAGGCCTGCTTCTGCTTGTTAGGAAAAATCCAATATCATTAAATATATAAGACCCTAAGCATTTAACCTTGCATTCCTTCCAACCAAATATACATATATTTGACTACGTACATTTGTCCTTGAATGTAAGTGTTGTGTGTCTGGATGGTTCATTGACTAATAGCTATCTTTGAGAAGTCAAATCTTGCCTTTTTGCCACTGTACATTTGCATAACTCAGCATGAATCTCATAATTCATACAGAATAAAATCTGAGCAGAACTTCTCATGTAACAATGTCCAAACGCAGAGGGAAGTTACTATTTACCTGTTATAGAACATTTGCCTGCATATAAAAAAAATGAAAACAGAATGGTGGCCAAAATTTGCCTCTCAAATCCAAGTGGTTTTAGGACTGCCATCCTAAGCTCTAAAACTTCAAGGCAATAATATGATGTTAAACCACAAAGAATGCAAAAATGGAAGGGGGGAAAAAAAAGCATGAGCCTATCTATAATTATTTGAAATTAGCCAGTGTGCAGCGTGGATTGACCTCTCTTAGAATCTCATTACAGATAATTATGACCTGAACTGAACACTTTCTGTTTCCCTAAGTATTTCCATATTGCTGGTAGTTCAGAGTCCATGAACTTTGTGCTAAAAATGGAATGAGCTTAAATAAACAATCTGGAATCTGTTTTACAATTTGAAAGCATTCTAATGTTTAAACTATTTATGGTTGGTTGCAGTGCCATTTTATAATGTCTGACAATAATTTACCACCTTAAGATGAAAAAAAAGTGCACTAAAGAAAAAATAAGGCAGAAAATTACAAAAAAGAAAGAAAGAAAAAAAAGATTAATATTAAGGTATCCTCAAAAGGGTGCAAAGACCAAGAAGCAATATAGGTGGAACTGCCAAGATAGCCTATAGTTCATCAAATCACATTTCATTTGTACACTCATCTAGATAAATATAAGCAATTATTTCACAAATCAAATCTACTCGTACACCAGAAAGCTAGGGTTTTTTAAAATAAAAACAGAGCATTTGTTTCATGAAATAATCTGTTTCTCGCTTCAATAATTAAGCTTGTTCTTTTTTTAACCCCCAGCTGGGCCTAAAACCTCAACATTTGTGTGAGAATGTAATTACCGTGTAGGCTTAATATGCGCCATAAAAGCACTCTTGTGCGCGTCTTAATCTCGACATCAAAGTGAGTGAGTGCCGGTACCTTCTCACAGCAAACGTATCACACAAATCTCATTACAGACAACATCTAATTACTGCCAGGAATTCAATGCTTACTTGGAAGGAATACAAAGCCCAAGTCTGACAGCCCGGCCTCAAAATACCTCATCTTTTACAGCCACACTGTGTGACTCTGATCAAGGCATATTAGCCCCATGTCAAGAGGAAGGAAAGGACCGTCATATGACTACAGTCACAGGCCAGCAGTTAAAGAGATAAACATTCAGGAATGCAGGCTATTCACAAGAACATCAAGGTGTCTGCGGAATGCCGCTTTTCTAGACCACACAATCCAGGAAAAGGAACGAGGAAAAGTCGGCTGATAACTTCACTGCAGATTCTCCACTATGACATTTAGCTCATCCTTCCAGCCTTCCAAAAAAGGAAGCAACAGTGCCGTGCTTTCGGACATCAACATTCTGAACACAGGAGGAATAATCCAATTGAATCCACACTAATCCAAATGAACACAGCGTGCATTGCTGTGGTTATCCCGGGCAGGGAGAAAGGGGAAAGGAGATGCCTGCACCGCAGCTTATCAACTGTCAGTGGTTTGCTGCTGTAACAGGCAGTGTTATCAGGGTCAGCCCTGCTCAGGGATTGGAGGGCCCTACTGTGTCGAGTAAACACAGAAACCTGTCCTCATGCTTATCTGTCCCCAGAGAGGGAGAGAGAGAGGGAGGGATGGAAAGGGGGGAAAGAGCGAGGAGGTGGCAGAGGGGAGCGAAAAGGAGGAGGGGAGATTGAAAAGCAGAGAAAAGGGATCTGTCTCCATGGCAACCACAGTCGTGCCCCCCTCCCCCTCCCCCTTTTTCCCACTCTCTGCAGAGAACTCTGGTGGTCTTTGTGTAACGCGATTCCACTAGAATGCACTATGTGGATTAGTGCAGAGCAGTGCCCGCAGGGCTCAGACAGGGCCACAGTAAAGACATTATTACCCAGATCAAACGCTGTAATCACACAGCACCGAGGGGGCTTTCGCATCCATGCCAGATAAAGCCAAAGCCTGGCAATGCTCAGGTGATTAGGCCATTATTACAGTCTTTCAGCCCCGTGCCAGAACCTTGCCAGTCAAAACATCGTCCATCTCCACTGGCTACAAGAGAAGGTAACTTCACGCCAGCAGAAGCACGTTGCCGACGATCCATATCCATAAATGCTCAAACTGTAAGCTCAGAAACGAGGTATGAGGAGCAAACGCTTCAAAACCACAAAATGGGCAGGAAAAATCCAGTTTGGCACTGGCAATCATGTTACTAGTGAGGCTGGAAAAAAAAGAAAGAAAAAGCCTACTTCATTCAAGATGGGATTAATTCCAGAATAAGAGGTTTGTCAATTAGAAACCGAAACTTTGTCCTAAAACCTAGTGAGGTGGCTTGCTGACTACGTAGGCAGCATCTGGAACCTGAAGTGACTGATTGGAAACACCCTACCGTTTAAAAGTTTGGCACCAAAAAAAAAAAAAAAAAAAAAAAAAAAAAGTTTATACAGTAAAATGCATTCTATTGATCAAAAGTGACCATTTTTTAAACACTGTTCCTTAAAACCTTCAACTCGAAGAAAGAAACAAAACAAACTTATGGTTCCCACAAATATATGAAGCAGCAGTTCTAAACATAAATATTTCTTGATCACTATATAAATATAAACTATAGGACACTCATTTTAAATAGTTTAAAATGGATATAAACTGACCATTAAAAACATTTTGACTTAATTTAAATTAATATAAATAAAAATTATTTTCCACAATAAAGTATATTAGGTTTTTGAAACTGCAATTTCTGGACCTCACCTTGAAATTCTGCCTACAGAAGCAGCTGACTTGTTTTTGAAACAGAACTTGGGATTAAACCGGGCAAAAGTATTGAAAATGGATGTTCTCTCTCATGCACCAATCAGATGAAAGCTGCTGCTACAAAGATCAAGCCTCTCTTGAAACCAAGATCACAGATCTCTGAAGCCTTACCTGATTTCATTGTCAATAAGAAATACAAGATGTAAATGAAAAGCCGTCTCCATCTCCAGCAGATCTGTTGAAAACATGAAAAGGGACGGAAACGACTGACAGCCCATCCACTCGTCCAGTGTCAGGCACTGAGAGGGAGCAAAAGCTTTCATCCCTGTACGGCCCCTCAACCCTCTTGATTGAGAGGAAGAAAGTTCTAGAAGAGCACGGGGGTTGCTATATAGATGCAATCAGGAAATGCACACTTGTGCCTATATATGGGGGGGTGGGGCATTACAGAGAGGGAACACAACAGAGGAAAGCGGAGGGAGAGCGTTTCAGAGCCAAAACCATCCGTCTCTGCTTTTATAGTCTTACAAAAACATCACTAAAGAGGCGAGGGGATGGAGTTCTCAAAGAGAGCCCCTCGCTATACAGAGAAACAGACAGAAAATAAGGGCTGGAGAGGGCATTCATCTCAGCTGACCGCCTAATAAGAGTGCTCCACTACCAACAGAACATTCAGAGAGAGGCCGAAGAGCAGGGGTTGCGTCATGCTTCCCTTCAAGTGCGTTGAAGTTCAGCTCTCCATTGATGCACCATTACAATACCCACTGAACAGGCCAATGTCAGAGACTAGTATGCAACACTGAGACGTTCTTAATATTTCATTTTTTACAAAAACAGTTTATTGAATTATCAACAACTGTACATATCTTCAGTGACAACACAGTTTGCTACATACTTTGGTGTGTGTTTTGAGACGTGTCCATTTCTTGCAGCTCTTTTCGCGTTATTTTTGGGAAGGGAAATACTAACAGTGTGATGCTATAAACAAGCTGGACAGTAAGTAAATGCCTGTGCGTTAGGCTAGAGAGTTACAGTCCGGCAGCCATTTTACTCTGTGCTTCCTGTATATGGAACACTATGCACACAAAACACAGTGTATGTCACTTGGGACTCAGGACGGGTGGGGGTTACCAATTGATCCAAATTCCACTTCTTCCACTACAAGACAAGATGTCATGTCCTGGTCATACAACAGCACAATGAAGTCACAGGTTCGAAAGTAGTCCTCTACTAATCGGTAAATATCAAAATCCAGGTCCGTGTGCCCCAATGAGGTCTCTGTTCTCGCAGGAAGGTAGAGCGGCCAGTCAGCGAGTTTGTTTGGGAACTGATCCTCCCCTCCCCGCGGAGCCTCGACTGCAGTCTCAGGTGCCTTGCATGGGGTTTAAGCCACTCAAAAGAAAAATCCACAGGACATTTTACAAAAACGCCTCTGTAATGCGATTTAGCTCAAAATTGTTTTCAGGAGGGAGGGAAAAAAAGTAAATTAGATTTCCATAAAAGGTCAGCTTGGAAAATGAACTTCTCAAAGGGGGGGAAAAAAACGGAATAGAATATCCTCAGAAAAAAACGTCTTAATCTAATTTCCAAACCTCGAAGGGGAAACGAAGCATCAAGGAGAGAATGAGAGCGAGAGAGAGAAAGAGAACCATCACAAGTGTAACAGGACACCAAAATATAAATCTATAAAAGGCATTTTAATACTCCATTATGTACACTTTTCACATACCCTCCACACAGATGAAGTTTCAGAACGAAGCGCTGCTTCACGATGCATTATGGAACGTTCTCACTGCATAGTGAGGAAAAAAATAGAACCAAAATCCAACAAAGGAAGATTTGAAGGGAAAAAAAAAACAGCAAGGAAGGAAACATCGAGTGTTCTCTAGTGCCATATGAACTGGGCCGAGTGTGTGGGGTCTGTAGGGCTGCACATTTGTGTCCTAGTCCAGGTCACCCCAGCGTCCACTCTTCCACGTCTGTGGTCAGTCAGTTAAAAGTCAGTGAGTGTGAGACAGACAGTCAGACAGACAGACAAGGGCTGTTCCTGTCTGTTTGACTAGGAGAGTCACTGGAGTGAGAAGTTGTGTGTCCCCCTTCCTCCTCCAGAGGCCTGAGCTGCTCCAGTCTGTTACCTCTCAGTCTAGTAGATCACTTCATACACCGTGGCCTTCTTGTCTCCAGAGCCTGTAACAATGTACTTGTCATCGGCTGATATGTCACAGCTCAGGACTGAGGACGATTCCTTTGACTGCAAGAAGAAAAAAAAAAGCCACAATAAATCTGGCGAAATAAAAAGATTTGAATTTTAACTTCGAAAGGGCCTGCATAAAACTCTTCCGACATTGTCTATTACTCAAAGAAAATGCTGACAGCTGTATGTATACATAAGCACTCCCCCCCCCCACCACCACCACCAAACGATGCATTAGCGTCCATGCCAAGCCCCTTCAGTCATAAACACTTGAAGGGTTATCATTATTTACTCTTAAGCTGGTAGATGCGAGCTACACGCGCGGACCCACATCCGCACTAAGTGGTCAGGACCCAGCATTAATGACATACTCCAGCCCATTTCCGCTGATCGAGGCCCGGCCTGTCAGCCAGCGGTCACTGTGCCCTTTCTACTGACTCAGGCAGCCCACACATTTCCTGCAGACAGTCTGTATTGATCTCTGTACCTGGAATATGCTGGCGCCGTAGGGAGTCCTCCATGCATTCAACAGATTGTCCTTCCCAGTGCTCACGAACCATTTACCTTGTCAAGGGAAATCAAACGTAATTAGAGCTCTGTTCAGAGTACAGGAGATATGCACAGAAAGCCAAATAAAAGACAGCCTAGCAGAAAAGGACAGTCAAGGTTCTGTCGAATGTTGTGCTGCATGTTGTACATTGGCGTATAACTTCAAGAGAGTGCAAAAACTCTCGTGGAGATATGTACAGAGTGCCTACATTCAATGCATGAAGCTTGAATAAGTCACTTACCACAGTAGGCAAACTTGAGAGAGAGAACGCAGCTCTCGTGAAGGTGCAGCTGGTACTTGTCAGGTTTAGTGTGGTGGAGCACCTCCACATTGCTGCTTTCCATGCCAACAGCCAGCCACTCGCCCGTAGGACAGTAGCCCAGAGAGAAGATCTGCATTTGGGCGAACAGACACAAGTTGAGCACCACTGCTTTGCACTCAAAGTCAGTATGAAATGAAAATTCAAATCTTAAACTCCAGTCAACAACTGATGCATCTAACCAAGTCCCTACATTTTTTTTCAATAATCTGATAACAATAAAGAAGAAAAGATACAATACAATACAAGTTTATTTGTATAGCACAAATGCACGGTAACCAATGAAGTGAAATCAGAACCGGTGTGATATGTTCACTTTTACGCTCCCTTTTAGCAGCCGGGCACTGTAAGCGTGTGACATGTCTGAGATCTGTCGCTACTTCCATTCCCTAAAGCTCCATCAGGGAAAGTCCTTGTGCTGTGGCCTAACCTGAGAGGTGAAGTCATGCTGTTGGAGTTGCCGCCCCTCTCTCAGGTCCCAGGAGCGGACTGTGTTGTCAAGGCCACCCGTCCAGAGCTTGGTGCCATCATGGGAGATGTCAATGCAGCTGGCACCGTCTGTGTGGCCTTGGAATTGCCTGTAAATCGCAAAAATAAAGTGTTTAGACAATGGCCCCATTTGAAATCTTAAAGGTATACAAGAAAATACAGTTCTTCAAAAAGGCCCACCTGACGAGAGTCTGGTTATGGAGGTCCCAAACGGCGATGTTTCCATCACTGCAGCAGGAGAAGCACACCTTGGCGTCGGGGCTGATGGCAAGTGCGTAGCAGGCCGGTGCCGAGGAGGTCAGCTCGGCTTTGATGCGGGGTGTCTGAGAGGCAAGATCCCAAATGGTTAGAGTGCTGGCCTCCCCTCCGACGATAAGAGTGCGGCCATCAGGCAACAGCTTACAGGACCGAATATAGTTGTCCCTGTTCTGTACATGGAGAAAAAAAAAATAATGTGAGAAGATATCCCAAACATCTGGACTTCCAACATTATACTAACAATTTGTTACTTTTTAGAAGCAACTAAAAAGGGGCTAGTAGTATGTAGAGTATTATTGCTATAATAAAAACAATAGTTATAGTAATTATGACTTTAGCCCTTACCAAGCAGTCTAGTTGAGACACTGGACTCTTGCTTCCAGGCTGACTGATGTCCCAGATCTTAACACAGCCCTTGCCACCGGTGTATACATGGCGAGTGGGATTGCTTATAGTCACAGCACACACCACCTCTCCATGACTGAGTGTGTTAATCTGACGGGCGTGGCGTGGGATCCCCGGACCAATGAGAGCATCTGGAGGGAAGGGCACAGGCTGCATCTGTCCGTCAGCGCTGACGTGAAAAGAGTAGGCTCTGAGAGTGAGACAGAGAGAGAGAGAGAGAGAGAGAGAGAGAGAGACCTCTTTACTAATCTAGTAGTCAACAGCGCACTGATTGAAGTAGGTTAATTAAATCAATTACAGCAATATGAGTAAGTAGTCTGAAATGAGGTATTAAGAGGTGGAAAAGGTTGTGCTCTTAAGCACTCTCGCGGAACTGTTACATAAATAGTGTGGGGAAAGAGACCGGTCTAGTGCGGCTATGAGTTAGTCACGATCATTTAATCTTTGTTGGACACTTACGGTTTTCCTCCAGAGATTGAGGTGAGGCTGGCAGGGAGGCCGGGAGCTCTCATATGAGGATGCTCGAAACCCGCCTACAGAAACAAACAAAACATGCAGCATTAGAGCAGGGATCTGTATTAAAACACACATTACAAACACCACAAGCATAAATTACACATTATAACCTGTGCATAGATTAACCCTGAGTGCCCTATATGTAAACCATACAATAGCTGTGTGTGGCAAAAATTATCATTGTTTTTCAATTAATTTGATTAAGTTCACAGGGCCAGCGAGTGTGACTTTTGAATCTAGTTCAAAGCGCTACTTCTGGCTTCAGAAGCCGAATGTGCAATTTTGATCATTTTTTATTGACTTGCATTTTTTGAAACTTAAAAGCCTCAGTTCCCCACTCATTGTTTATGCACAGAAAAAAACAAACAAACATCCAGTACAATTTCCACCTTGGCCTTTCACAGGTTTGGGATAACATAAGAGTAATTAAATGAGGACTATTTAGATTTTTGTAGGTGAACTATTCCTTTAACTTGACTAGATCAATGTATGGCTATACTGCAAAACTGAACATGCATCCACAGAGGAATGATTCGTGCCCTGCTCCTTCATTTAACCGAAAGGATGAAGCAATCAGACGGCAGGCAGTCAGGTAGCCTGAGAGCCCAGTCAATGTAACGCTCATTTCACACCCAGTCACACACACTACATCACCCCACGCTCTCCCTCCACTCTCAGGTTGGGGGCTTTGGGTGAAAGAGAGAGATTAAAATCTAGCACAAAAATAAAAAGAAATGAGAGGAAGAAATTGGGAGAGAAAGGTAAGGTGGGGCCTACTTTGGAGTAGAGGTTAGGAATCTTTAGGCACCTCAGTATTTGATTCAATTTTGTTTCAAAGAGTCACAATCTGATTTAAAAAAAATTCTCAATACATCTCAGTTTTTCAACTGCAGCACAGCAGCACAAATCTTTGGGGAGTTAAGGTGGCCCGTAGTCAAATATCATGTATAAAAAAATATGCCTGCTCTGACCTGCCAATCAAGCAGAATAAGCAGATAAAACTAGTTCTGCTTTTGTTTCGTGCAGTAATTCCATATTAAAGCAACCATAAATGTTGTTTTTAAAAACCATATTGATGATCAATTCAAAAATCAAATTGTGAATGCTTCCAAAATGATCCATGATCATGATGTATCCGTAAATGTTTTTTCTTTTCTGCACCCCAACTTTGAAGGTGCTTATTCACATATATACACACAAATACTCACCATGGGCGAGCGTCCGTAGGCAGCAGCAGCGGCCGCACTCATCTGGGGAGAAATGTGAAGGCCAGCATAGACTCCAGGGCTAGTCAGAGAACCATTCATCTCATGGTGGCTCATCATGGCAAAGGGAGTTGGGTAAGAGAGGGGGGTGCGCAGAGCAGGGGCGGCTGCAGACACATAGACACACAGCCAATCATAAATCAGCATCAGTCAACCACGGGGAAAGGAGCTGAACTCGGGAGCAGGGAGATAAATCTCAATCAAAGACCTGCCTACACTGAGCTGCTTCAAAGATGAATTTTATGAAAGCTGCTTTAAGCTCTGTTAAAAAGGCAAGCCTAAAAATTTGCTGAAGCTTTGGATTATTTCCATATGCAAAGTGCTCTCTTTTGCTTACAATATTGGCTGTATTTGCGCTCTATGCTTGCAGGAGGTGATGGTATAGAGTGAAACAACATCTCAGCAGACGCTGATTATGAACTCACCAAGAGCTTCCATTGGAGGCTTGCCTAGGATGGGCCGCAGCCCAGGGGTGGTGCTAGTACCCGGGGTGGGGGCATCGTTACGAGGCGTGGGGGTGTTGGACTTGAGACCAGGCGTGGAGGATTTGTCATTCTGCAGATGGGAGAGAAGAGAGGGAGGAGAAGAGAGAAAGAGAGATAGAGAAAACAGAGTTAAAATCCCCCCAAACGAGGCAGCATCCAGGCAGAAGATTTAAGTGCCGGCAGAACCTAATCCAATCCAATTCTGACAAACTCACTACTCCTACGAAACTATAAACCCTGCTATTTATCCCCAAACCCATTACTGCTACAATGGAGATGAGGCTCGTTTTATCCTTCCCTCGCTTCTCCCTCTAATCTTTTTTTTTGATGCAGAGGCCCAGAATGGTTAAACGCATTGAGTTATTAGCAGGGAAGACACGACTGATCCAGCTATGGGAATGCATTATCCCTGACATTTACAGATGTATTTAAAGCTGAGGCTGGGAAACAGACATTCACTCCTGAGCCATTAGAGAGAGTGGAAGATCACAGGGCGTTCAAGCTTCCCTAGCTGCCCCCTCCCATCAAAAACTTTTCCTCAAACATATCCTATAATTCTGCTTCAATGGCACAGACCCAGATTCTATCAAATCTTATATGCAGCGCCGCCGATTATTACAGTAGCAAAATCCGGATAAATAGAGCTGATACACGTAAATGCAGCATTCAGTATTAAATGTAGCCTGTGTGTGTGTGTGTGTGTGTGTGTGTGTGTGTGTGAGTGAGAGAGAGAGTCATACATGGCCGTGCTCCTTGTTTTTAGAGGAGGGGGTGCTGCCGGAGGAGGCCACAGAGGCGGGGCTGTTGGGCGTATCCTTCTTTGCTGGGCGGGGCTTATCTATGCCATTCTCAGGAGGGGAGTGGGCAGGGCTGCCTCTGGGTGTGGCAGGGTCCTAGAGCACAAAAATATAACAGGAATGAGTTAAATATCAAAAATAACATATGTAAGCTATGACTGAATACATTTTAGTTGAAAATAGTTTTACATTCAATTTCTAATAATTTAGTTATATAAATGCGTTTCTTACTTCATTGGAAACATCAACCACCAGATCATCACTTTTGTCTCCATCACTGTCCTGAAAACATAATGAGCCCACTAGTTAGTATCCCTTTTTGGGATTGTGTTATAGAAGTATCTTATATTACAAGTTCATGTCACATTACTCACATATCGGCTCATGCTGTCCTTGTCTTCCACTTTGCGTTTCTTGGAGTCCAAGCTATAATCGGAGGAGCCGCGGTGTTTCTCACTGGTTGTGCGCAGGCTGTCTGATGGAGAAATCGAGTTGTTCTGAGGAGGAGAAAGAAGGGAAATATTAAAGTGTGCCAACAGACTGCAGACTTTAGCCCAACTCATTCATCAATACAAGCAGATCTATGGGTGGTTTTAACTGTGTTTTGTTCCACAAGACCTCAAACTGCTTTGAAAATATCCTGTAGGCCCCATCAACTCCTTTCAGCACAAGATATTTATATCCAAACCTGATTCCAGTTTATTTCTGGTGACAAATGAATTATTTGAGTTCAGAGTCAAAAACAATTACCATTACAATGACAGGTACTTCACAGCTGTCGGATCTGAAGGAGATCCAAGCTGAGAAGTCAACAGCAAGGAGAAAAAAAAAAAAAAAAAAAAAAAAAAAAAAAGGACAGAGTAGCTCTTATCACTCCAAAACCACACACTTAAAAAGCCAAAAGCGATTTATCCATTCCAGCTATCCAACTCAAAAACCCAAAAACAGGCCTAACATAATACAGTGAGACCCGCCAAGCTGTATCAACCCACAGTAGACTAAACAAAGAAAAATGTGCTGGCTGCACTACAGAGTAGACACAGCTAACCAGACCAAAGAGGGGCTTGTTTTCACTGCCCCACCACTCTCCCTTCCTTCCCCCACCTCACTCCCTCCATCTTCTAAAAGAGACAACAAACAGCTTCAGGAAGACATGAGCAGCACGTTAGTGTCAAACAACAGCCAATTATCTGTGAGAAGTCCAACTCGGGCTGTGTGTGTGGGGGCATGTAATAGTCATTGATTCCTGTAGCATGTTTGGATATCACCCAGTCCCCTTCCCTCAGCACTTTGCGGGTCTGCGGTCCCGGTAGACAATGACTACAGGTTGGACGAATGGAAAAAGGGACTTATATCCGCAGGAAATGGTGGGCGACTCTGTCTGTGGCCAATGTCTATTCTCACAATAACCCGTAAGAATATTTCATGAATTCATAGTATTTAGCAAGCATGCTCCATATGCAACAGGACTTTTGAGTACTCTCTGGGCACTTTCTCAAAACAATTCCGCTCCTAGAGCTTTACTCATCGCGTCCCAAGAGCCTTCACTCAGTGTGAGGCAACAAGATTCACAGAGGGAAAATGCGGCCAGATCACTGGAAGCGTAAAAGGAAACTAAGCTGAGAAGATGAAGTAGCAGACTGGGCCGAACGCCCAAAAGTCTCTGTCTCTCTCGCTCTCGTTGCATGATGTCTGACCTTCTAAAGAGATGCTTAGCGTGACTCATTAAGGAGAGTCACCAGCGTGCTATCAGATGACCTTAGACAACAGCAGCAGCGAATACACAACAGCGCTTGGACTGCTAACCGCCAGAGGAGCTCCCCTTCCTTCAGACATGACTGCACCCATTCAGGCCTCGCCGGGCCAGCAGAAACCCAATCTCACGGCCACAATCAGCCATCAGAGAGATTTAAGCCCCGTCGAATAAATGCCTTTTACAAGGGCACGGAGATGAGAGGGAGGAAAACAATTCCTGCGCCTGTGCTCATACATATTTATCGCACTAGCAAAAGAGAACGGAGAGGGGCGGTAAACAAGTGGAGATAGTGGAGGGGTGGGTAGGACGGGAGAGGGATAAAATAAATCCCACAAAGGAGGGAGGGAGTCGACGTCGTCTTTAATTGTGATGAAATTATAGAGCCGCGCTAATCTGTGCGCTGTAATACGAGTCATTTCCCATCTGCGGAGAGATGTGAGTGCTTATTTCATAAAAAGCTTGTTTCTCTATTAGTCATTTTAATGAACGCAGATTACCATTTCGTGCACGAGTTGCGTGTGCTTCAGGATGAAGGATCTTACTTGACATTTACATTAATGGAAATTTTCTTAGGCATGAAATGGGCCAAGAGGTGCTTTTCACCCAGTAAAACCAAGACATATTTGCTCCGTTTCAAAACCTAGTGAGCCGCCTACGGAGGCAACATTAAGGCATCATTTAAGGTGCGCTCCTGACATGAAGGCTGTTCAAAACATTATGCAATTTAATTACGTCGCTTCCTAAGGCACTTTATTTTAAGCCAAATACTAAATAAAACCAAAATGGTGGACAAACTGAGAAAAACATGTATTAAAAGTAGAGTCATATCTCATTCAATACAGAAAGGTTTATCATTACATTATCCAATGTTTAGCAACATGCTTACTCCAAACAACTGAATCAAATCTCCCATGCAGTGTTGCTGTCTATGTAGGCAGCTAACTAGGTTTTGGAACAGAACTATTAAGAGGAAGAGGACAACTGAGACAACAGGAAACATGATACTCACTGTGCTCTCTGTAGTCAGCAGACCCCGGTTGGTGTTGAAAGACAGGCAGAACGGCAAGACAAAACGGAGATAAACAAAAGTCAGTTACCCTGACCGGCTGACAATCAGAGTTAAGAGTAGATTTCATCAGTAGGTAGAATATGTCTGTTATGTACACAATACAGATAGCAAACCATTATCATACGTCCTTTATTAACCTCGCCAATTCATTCAAGCCACAGAGAGCGTCATGTGTATGTTCAATCACTTCATACACTCAGTTCTTTTCTGAAAATAGGCTACATCCTTAAATAGCAAGCCACGAGAGTAGGGTACTCTTATAAAGCAAACCTAAGGTCAATAATGTCAGCAATCTATAAGAGCTGTAATAATAATGAACAGGGTGGGGGGGTTTGGGTGTTATGAAACAAACGTTTGATTCACACAAGAGGTCTATATGGCTGAGCGACTAATGTTCCACTCTCTTGGCTTTAAATGAGAGCAGTGTGTGTGTGTGTGTGTGTGTGTGTGTGTGTGTGTCTGCTCCTTACCTCGGTGCTCTAGGTCATGGTGGTTTTTTTCATCCTTCACTGGCAAGTGTGGCTGACTTCCCAGGGCTCCCAGAGCCAGCAGGCCCGAGCCAGTGCCGGTGACCGGCGGGATTCCTGGTGGCTGAAGGCCAGAAGGGTGGGGAGGTAAAGCCACAGGGCCGTGAGCAGCGTGAGAGAGGTGCTGGGCCTGGAGCTGCTGCTGCTGTGGAGAGACATACAACGAGTGGGCCAGAGGGAAAAAAGTAGAGAAATCTATGCCACAAACTATACACACAGCTTCTGGGCGTCCAATTCAGAAGCACAGGTGGGGGTACAGCGATATTTATATCCTCACGTACATGCAAGTCATATTTGAGGATCCTGCAAACAAAACATTCTTTATGTTGTTTGGATCTTAACCTGAAAACATAAAATCTTGGAGTGTTGTGGATCTAGTCAGTTCACATTACAGGTTTCCTGCTCAACTGTAACATAAACTCTGTGGAATATCATACAAAAAGCATGCAAATTCACTCATTAAGTAATAAAACTCTCACACTCACACACTCTCCAAAAGAGAGTCGTCAAGCCCTATTTAAGATACAGTTTAAAGACAGCAGGCGTTGGAATGCTGTCAGCTCATTGGCTTAACACCACCTGCTCCTTAGCCCCATCAAAACGCTGGACAGCTATATTTACTCCCCTCACATTTGGGTCTGGTTATTACTCAAAGTATGAGTCACTCAAGAAAACCAAACTTTAAACACCACTCCAACAGCAGCTGGGCTCAGCTTTTGTGTGTGCATGAGCGTGTTGAGCGGCGGCGGCGGCCAAAAGCAAGGGGTCCTGTTTTGGCATGCGTTCAAACCTCCAATACCTCCATCAATATTTGAAAAGCTTGGAGGAAACTGATGAGAGTTAAAAACCACTCAGCATGGGAAGCGAGCAGCTTAAAGCAAGGTTAAATAATACTTAGCAGAGCCACCAGTAAAGAGAAAAAAAAAACAAAAAAACAACAACAACAAAAAAAAAAAATCCCAGCCTCCACAATTTATTAGCATCCACAAGAAGAAATGAATTATTCAAATGGCTGTTAGAGCACACACCGCCCAACTTTTGACAGACCTCACCAGTCAATCAATGACTCTTTACGATCATTCTTCCAGAATCCTGACATGTTTTCTTCCTGCTTGACGTGGAAAGGGTAGGTGTTATTGGCTATGTACGGCGATCACGGTGGTACAACCTTTCAGAATTATCAGCAGGTCATTAATGCCATGCCATAAGTAAATATCAATACTAAAGGCTTATTTATAAGTCTGGAATGCTCCAAAAGCTTGCCCTTTCCAGTGGGTAAATCATTATTAAGATGTCCATCACAGGCCCTTATTCGGGGTGAGTATAATTGCTAACAGCTTTGCGGATTATTTGCACAGCTGGCTGTATATTGAGACTCGGGGCCTTTGAGATTGGCAGGAGAGCGAATGGTATATAGAAGAGCTCCGCTTGGGATTTGAACCTGCAACCTTACCCTCCCCAACACAACTGAGCTGCCAAGCCAATTATGAGCTGTGCCTCAGAGTGTGGATCTGTGAGGAGATGTGATAAGGGAGTGTGTGAGTGAGGTGTGTGTGTACTGAGGCACTGAGCGTGGGTGGTGGGCGCATGTTCTTGAAGAGAGAGTGAAAGGGCAAGAGAAAAGGAGAGAGATAGTGAGACAAGAGTGGAAGTGAGTGATTGTAAGACAGAAACAGTGTTGGTGCTAGGGTGTTCGTGTGGATGTGTCAGGAAGTGAAATGAACCGCTAGTAAAAAAAAAAAAAAGTAAAAAAAAAGAGGGGAGGGGGTTAGTGTGTGTGGCTTCAGAGATGACGACTGACCACATGGGAAATTAAAGAAGCCGTTGATTCATGGGGGAGAACCCTCCCTGCTCATTCCAGCTAATGAGCCACTGATGTGTAATATGCATGGACAATAAGAGAACCCTCATTAGAGACCTGGCTATGAAGACAAGAAAATAAAGAAATAAAATGTCTCCAGTAATTTAATATTCCTGCATAAAGACCGTCTCAACTGGTGCTAATCTCTCCCTCTTACAGCAAAACAATGAACGCAGGCCTTGTGTGAACAATTAACAATGGACATATAAAAAAAGATAAGTGGCTAAATCAGACAAGCACCTGCTTCTAGTCTCAGGTGTGTATGTTAAGCAACCCCATCCTGAGTTTAGTGCTGTAACCATGCAACATGCAGGCCTGAGGGAATTCAAAAACATAAAGCCCCATGATTCGCCCTCTTGGCCACAAACACACTTAATTGGGCCCATAGCACAAGCAGGGGCAGTCTTAATAGAGATCTATCAATACATCCACAGCAGACAACTTACAGTAAAAGAGGCTGCACACTGCACTAGGCTGGGCAATATAAACCAATTATATCTCCATGTTTTTTTTTTTTGCAAAATTCTATGTTATTTATACATACATACATACATACATACATATACATATACATATATACACACACATACACATAGGCATGGGATGATAACCGGTTTCAAGGTACACCACGTTTTGGAAAAGTCACGGTTTCAAATCCACTAAAATTTTCTGTTATACCGTTCCTGCATTATGCGCCGTGTTTTTACGTGTCGACAAAGACGGAAAGTGCAGGACTCAGTTGTGTGCAGAAGAGCATAATGAGTCACACGACCCCTCCTCCTCTGGTTGGCGCGAGCAGTCAGTGAGAGTCACCTGTGTGTAGGATGATGGTCGAAGGAGGTGCATCCCTGGAACTTTCTGCTGTATAGGAATTTTTTGGGTAGCGTAGACTAACCATGTTCCGTACATAACGATGTTCCATACAGATGACGTTTTAGCGCAGATCGCTGAATAAATACTTCCAGGTCGTACATAAACTATATATCCGTGTCATCTTCATTTCTCCTTTCACCCCCGATCAAGACCAAGTTTGAACTTTGTAAAGCAGCGAAATGTGAAAACTTTTCGCACGGCCTTGCGTTTCCGGTCTGACACATTCGCATGCGTATGAATGGAAGTCAATGGAGCGAAAAGTGTATGTATATACATACATACATATATACACACATATATACATATACACACACACAGGAGTACACATAAGTTTTTCAGCCTGGTTCTCATATGAGAACCTGGAGATTTGGTTTGGTCCTCACAGGGGCTATGGCATGTAGTATGACCCATAAAATATAACTATTAATAACAGTGATAATATTATTGCACTTTATTTCTTTCCTTTTTTTTTTTTTTTTTTTTTATAAAATAACTAACTAAAAATAATGAACTAAATAATCAAGTGTGATAACACCATTTTATTTTAAAATAAAAAGGGAGTATTACATACAAATGCAATTATTTTATAGCAAACAAAAATTAAAATGCTAATATTTCTATTATTATCATTATTCTAATTTTAATTTTCATCATTTTCAAACGCAAAATCAGCGAGGTTTTATCTTGGCGGGTTGCCGGTGTTCTGACGATTTGTGCTACCTCCCATTAAAAAGATAGGTAGCACAAATCGATAGCGAAAAATGCTACCTATCAGATTGTGCTACCAGCATCTTATTCATTTGGTTTGCACATTTTTTTTAATGTCCATACCTACCCCTACCCTAAACCTACCCGTTCACATCTACCCTTACCCTAAATTTACCCTTAAAACAATGCAAATATATTATTGGTAGCACAATCTGATAGGTAGAATGTTTTGTCGGTACACCGGCAAGTAAATATTATGCGCTTCCGGGTTTAGCGCTGCTGATGGAAGAGCATCAGTGAATGAAATATCACAGACAGTTTTGCTTTGAAAACGGCAGCGGGTAGCCTAGATTGTGCTTTCAGTTTGGACAGGAATCTTATGAAGTACAGTTTGTCGATCTAAAATGGTAATTGTGCATTAACAGCCGTCAACCATGTCGGTACGCAAATGCGCTGTCAGAACTTATTTACACAGAGCATTTTTAATTTTGGTCATGCATGCGGACCAGTTATGTGCACCCCTGTGCATATATATATATTTTTTTTATTTTTATTTTTTCTTCCTGAAATTTTATTTCATAAAACAGCCAATTCAACTAAACTAAACAATTAAACTCGCTAAAATGTAAACCAGTAAATATCTAGTAAAAATGTTTTCTACTGTTTTTCACTAAATAAACAGAAGGAAAGTGTAGGCTTTTTATTTTTATGTACAATACAACAATACATTGTAGGAAAAACAGCAATTTTTTTACTAAAACATTTTACATTTTTAGAAATGAATCAAACATACCACCAATGATAATGCCATGTATATTAAACAGTCAATCAAAGATGCTATTAAAAATCACAAGACAAAGAGGGATCGCAAATTAGTCTAATGACAAGCTCTACAGGAAACTTAATGAAGAAATAAAACGCACATTAAAATCAACAAGATATTCACTGAGGCTTAGTTTTATATTGCCAGCAAATAAATATTCAATACCACTAAAAGCTCCAAACCCAACCACAGCCTATAAACTTGTGATAACCAGAACAGACCAAACAGAACTGGGAGTTAAGTATGCGGAGAAAGAACTGAAAACAGTATAAAATGTGGATAGAAATGCTTATGCTTTTCTAAAATAAACAGGGTTGATAAACACACAAACTGTTGTTGAGGGCAGAAATGCTGAGCTGCCGGAGGAGGCCATCTTAAGACCTCTGATCAAAGTCATAGCACAGCAGAAAAAAAAGCCGCTGCCCTAGATGCATCCTATTACTAGCCCTGAGGTTCATCAATAAGAGATGCTGGTGGTTTCTGCTCTGAGAGTGTATGTGTGTGTGTGTGTGTGTGTGGCTCACGTCTCACCTATGCCTTATACTATTTATGAGGACTCTGGCACCTGCGTGAGTGCACACTGCCTACTGTGTGAATTACAAATGTCCACCTACTCAAAGAAAGAAGAGAGAAAAAAAAAAAACTCAGACAAGCAAGTATCTTTTCTGCTTTTCAACTTGTAAATGGCTTTGGTCTACTGTAACATAACATCAAACCTATCAGACGGAGATCCTTCCTGAAGATATCGTGGCATTTAAGAGCAACCGCATGACTGCCCCATTCAGACCTGATTCCAGGAATTATCTCTAAGTGAGTGTCAATGCTCAGGATCTAATTGAATTCCGATATCAGACAACACAAACTCAACCTTAAACCTTCACCTCACTATTATCAGATTCTTCAGCTGTGGAGCAATTCTTAAGATGAATCAAAGCAGGCTCAATGTCTGTAATCAGATCAGAGCTAGCCTTACTACTGGATACACAGAGGTCAGATTTGTTTTTCCCTTCATATTGATAGGGATCCAGGTCACTTGCCCCTGATCAATAAGTGACTGTTAGAAGGCAAATGTGGGTGTTTTTTTAAAAGGAATAGCTGTAGTAGCTCAGGGATGTGTGTGCAAGATCCTATTTGTCTTTAATTCCCAGCGCAATCCAGGTCAGCAAAGAGGAATGAGCCTCTCCTGTAAAACCTGATCTAATTAAAGGTATCCAGGCTCTAAAAAGAGCACTGAACAGCTTCTAGATGCAGACTCAGGGGACTGAGGATGCTAAGCACACTCATGCCACATATAGAGGAGACTAAATAAAGCTTGGTCAACAGTGTACGGCTGGACATTAGATAAACCAAAATGTGGCTATGGGCCAAGAGGTAAACGAAAGCAATGAAACACTAATCAGAGAGACTGTCACAAACAATCATTATCCATCACTTTAATGGACTAGGTTGTTAGCCATTCTCTTTTGAATTGTTTTGTGAAATATTCCAAATGACAGAAAGTTTACGGTCAATGCCACCTCTGACCTTAAAACACATAAACACATACACTTCCTCACTCAAGCCACAAATACATTTAATAAGCTCACATGATACATGCACATAGCTTTAAAACATTTAAAAAGGCATTCACTGTAGGGGCAAACCTGCACATGATTGAAATAAGCTACTAATTTCAAAATTAATCGGTAAATCAGTTAATAGGATTATTTTGCATCTACAACAATGCCGATTTGCCCCGTTATTAGGGTCAAATAAAGTAATTAAAGGGGTATACACACGGTGAGAGGCAGATTGGGAAGTCCACGTACCCCGATGATAGCATTCAGTTCAGTCATTGTCACTTGCTTTGCACGCTCAACAGCTTGTGCTACTTGCTGTTGGTGCTGCAACAGGGAGAGAAAATGTGGTTAGAGTCAATGCAAATTCAAAAACCCAAAAGTTCTTAAATGATAATAATAAATAGTACAATTTAGGACAATAATACTGCATGTAAAACTAAAAAGAAGCTTTGAAAATTCACATAAAGCTCACCTCTTGTGACAGAAAAGGCATAATCTGGGCTAGAATCGCATTGAGCCTTTTGGCAATCTCGGTCTGGAAGAGGAAAAGAAAGAGGGAAAAGTTAAAAAAGGGTTAATTTACTTCTGTTAAAGTGCACCACTAAGCCTTTTTTAGCGTTTCCCAACGATTAAGCCAATTACCACGGCAATCAGAACCGCTTGACTCGGCACACTCCAAACTGCGTGATATTGACATGTGAAATATTTAAAACATTATGAGAGCCCAGGGGAGAGAGAGAGCACAGCTGCGATGAGTGTATACTCCAAACCACACGAAGAACGAGCCAGATACACTGGAGCTGTGTTAAGAGCAGCACTGCACTTCAGCTGCCATCAGCCCGCAGGTACAGTCTACTAGCACACAAGACTTTCTTTTGCACTCTCAGCTTCACATTCACACCTCAACCATTATCGCCGCTGATATGTAATTGCAGTAAAAAGAAAAAGCTGCAGAAGTTGATTTTTTCACATGTCTCCACAACAAAATGACTGCCAACTCCTGTTGTTTAGCAGATGTTAAATAATGCAGACAGTCCCTGAGGACATGTTGGAAGCAGACGAATGTGATAAAAGACTTTAGAGCTGACCACAAAAAAGCTGTTTTATAAATCCCAAATTTATGAATTTCCACCATCCAAAAATTGTACACACATGGTCTAAATAGCAGTCAGAGCCAAAGGATATTCAGCATCTTTGAGCTTCAGTGCTTTTATAATAATTTTAAAAAAGGGTAGGGGAAAAAAAAAAAACACATTTAATCACATCAAATTCAAATAAAGTTAAACAATGCACAAATGATTTAAAAATTGGGCCCAAATGTTTATAGCAATAATGACACCTAAACATTTGTGTTCCGACGAGCCTTTACACCGAAACAGAAAATGTTCACATCACAATAATGTGTCATTTCTGACTAATGAACAAAGGTGGATTGCGTCCAGACCTGTCAGGAGCTGAGGCCTATTTTGCCTTCTCCAGACCCCACCTTTTTCATTTTCTCAGCAACCCACCCCCAAGTCCCCCCTTCATCTAGCCCACCGCAGGGACCCGACCTTCATTCTCTCTCCACCCGCCTGACCGTTGCCATGGCAACTGTAGCCGAGCAGGCCTCATCTCCTATCGCGCGCCGATCATTATGCAAATGGTACCTCAGCTTGACCGTAACAGCCTGTAAAATCATATTACGTGCACACAGGCAGGTCATTAAATTGAATTTTCGGCCTGTCGATCGGATGAGTACCGCACACGAATGGTGGATAAAAAGGCGAGCAATAGCAGAGGATGATGTGGGGTCCTTGTGAGAACACATGACAGTAAAAGGAGGGGTGGGGGCAAAGCCAGGGCTCTCCACCCAAAGGCTACACGCAGCTACAGTAGGATGTACTCCATCCCTCTTCCTTTCCATCATCAGACGCCAGCAGGAACACAGCACGGCCGACATCACAGCCTCTTCCAGTGATGAAAGGAGCTCACATCACAGGTCTGGCACTGGCTTTGACTGAGACCAAAGGAGAGAGGGGAGGAAAGCCTCTGAAAAATAACTCGGCTACAGATACATCATCTATAGAATTTATGAGGCTCAGTTCAACCCAGGGCCAGAACGGAGCACAAACACATCACAGGGATTTCAGCTCTATTTTTCATTTCAATGGCAAACACGCAGCGCTGCACCGACCAGGAAATTATTTATAACATATTGCCGAAAATGCCAAGCAGTTGCAGGAGCCAGACACAATATTTTTTTACAAGATACTCTGTAACACCCGAGAAAGTTTCGCTCCTTCCCATCAAAGTAATACAGACGTGTGTCGGGTTAAGCTATAGTTGAGTAAAGCCAGGCAGACCATAAAATACTATAGCGGACCATGTAACAGTAACAACAAATAAAACAAAAATATGAGCTCACACTTTATTTAAAGGTCCAATTCTCACTATTAATAAGCCATTAACTATGACTTTTACCTCAACAAACTCCTAATTTGCTGCTTATTAATAGTTAGTAAGGAAGTTGTTAAGTTTAGGTATTGGGTAGGATTAAGGATGTAGAATATGGTCATGCAGAACACGTGCTTTACTAATAAACAGCCATTATGTTAATAATAGGTATGCTAATAAGCAACTAGTTAATAGTGAGAATCGTTACCCTATATTAAGTGCTACTAAATATGAATAAAATTTAACAAAATGAATAATGCAAACAGTCTATCTATACTGTTACATCCCAAATCAGCTTGAAAGCTATAGTAAAACTTGGTGTGACAAGACCGGGTGTTGCGTTTCACCAAAGCAACAGGATCAAAGCAAGGTACCAGTTTAGCTTTCAGACAACAAACTACACTCCGGAAAAAACTACTAGAAGAATGCATCAACAAAAATGCTGGTTGAAAAGCCAGCTCAGTGTATAATCCTTATTTGCCGAGATAAACCGCGTCAATAGCAGCCTAACATTTGACAGGATTTGCTGAGAGGCCTGGAGAGCATCGAACACATTCCTTAAGGGCTTAACGCGACGTTGACAGCTGGCCGAGTGAGGTCAAGGGTTGTCTTATCTGACACTCACTCTAAAGCTTCATGCTTTATCTTGCAAAAACAATCCCGCTGTCGGGGGAAAACATGTCCGATGGTGGTGACGTACGCAAAAAGCCGGCATACGCCACACGTAATGTATGAATCTATGATGAAAGTCGTGCTGTGCATTGAGCTGGACAAGCAGAGCTTTTAGCTACAACTGCGGATAAAAATAGGATGTCACTTTAAGCAGATGAAAGCCTGCCTCTTAAGTGGCGAGCTTCACGCTCTGGTACACAATTACAGGTACTCGGACCTGTCTAGCACCATTTCAAGAGCACTCCAGGGCCAGGCTGTCAATGGCATGCTGAAAGCTATTTGTCTGTTGCCATCAGCGCCAGCGGAATGGAGTGAGACGCTGATGAGCATTGAATATAGAGGAAAACAACTGGCCCTTCCAGGCATGTGTCTCCATCACAAACAATACTTGACCTAGCCGGGTTGATGGGCCCCTGTATTCTGCCGGGGTGAGAGGGTGGTAATGCTCTCTGACAGCCTCGCGCTCTGTAGTAAAGGTATAACAAGGTCTATATATGTGCGTGCCGGAGGTGAGCACACAAGCTTAACAGGGTTGTTAACTTGCAGCGCTGTTGAGAACTGGCATTAAAATTTACCTGAATTGATCGGCATCAGTAGAACTACACGGGTGGCTAGTCTGTGTTTTCTATTGTTTTTTTTTTTTTTCGTCTCTCAAATACTCAGCCTCTCCAAATAGCCCCGTTACAACAGCCCTGCTCTATTATGCATATGTTTGGAGTGTCATTGTACAGGTTCACCTGGTTTCATGACCTAACCACCATAAACAGTGTGACGGAGCGGGCTTGTGTTTCCCAATCCTCCCTCCTCTTTAACAGAGGCTTTGTGTACTCACCTCACTGAGCCAGTCAGTTTGCTTTGGCTCACATAGAGAAGGACAATCCAGCAGTTAGCAAACACTTCCTAGGGCACCCCTTATAAATCATTTATCAGCGTCCCCGTGTCAAGCCGGGCCTGACTGGCTCAATCTGGGTCTGACAGCGAGGAGAGGGGAGGAGATTCCCTCGGAGTCTCACAACAGGTGAGAAAAACTCACAAAATAAGCCACGCTGTGAGTGCGCCTCAGTCATCACAGCGGCTCATTGACGTGGAGCAGCTGCCATTACAGCTGCATTTCCTCCCTCGCTATGGCTGTCTGCAGGTATCAGACGCAAGCGTGCATCCTGAAATCCGCATTACGCCGTGACTGTTTAAAATACAAAGCGCCCAGAGACGACCAAATGGAAGAAGAAACGGATTGCCTGACGGTCGGAATTAAACCCTCAGTGCTAAGAATAATGGGGTGCGGATCCGGCAATCTTCGCTAACTCGGTTGGTTAACCACTCCCCACCTGGCATCCGCTCCTGGGTTGAGTTTAACCCGGATCAACAGACCTGGATAAAAGGGTGGGATCTATGTGTTTGCTTACGAACACCATTACCTCCCTCCTCTTTAGCAGGTTAGAGGCAATGTCGGATGAATTATTCAACAGTGAATCCATGGGCTCTGTGGCGGTTCCTGATAAAAGTCAAGGTGCTAAAATGGATCAGTCGATTAACCTGTTTACACAAGGCCAGCCCTCCCACCCTCTACCCTTTTACTCCTTTTCTCTCACTCCTCTGTCCCTCAGCTGCCAGTTGGGAGATAAGTGGTTAACAGGAGGCATCGCAGGGGCAAGGGGCCTGACAGACAGAGGAGTGCAGAGACTCACACTGTGGACACTGATGGATCGCCATCCACCAGCTCCTCCCTGATGCCATTAACCTTCATAAGGTGGAGAAGGGGAGCAGGCTGAGGGAGCTGGGTTGTCTCTGAGGTGGCCTAACTACATCTGGTGCACAGCACAATCTCATTATTATCTGGGGGACAGGAAATGTGTGATGCGTCACAATATTGTCAGGATATATGAGATTACTCTTTGTAAATACGGTGGAAGGGAACCCTAAATTTTAAGGACAATTTCAAAA